>CM062819.1:143346070-144584057 GCA_031772625.1 Pinus tabuliformis | reverse complement strand
TTCCATTTCTGGTTGTATTCAGTATTTTCCATAAGGAAATGAATCATTATTTCCGACTGCATCTATGTGTTTATGGTTATTGCATTTTTTTCTCTGTATTTATGGTTATCTCTGTAATCTATTGCGTTTCCTATTTAAATCCGGATCAGTGGTATCAGAGCGGTCTGCTTTTTCTCTGTTTTTCTTTGCATGTCCCCAACGAGGTCGGGATATAAGGAGTTAGGGCTTGAACTGGTCGAACCTTTGCAAGACCAGCCTCGCAAATCCCGACGGCCCCATGGCGGATGAGAAGAAAGACGAGGGGGCAGGAGATCCTATCAAAATCTTGCTCGAAGAAGCGTTCGAGCGGCAAAGGAACGCGATGATGGATAGCTTTGCGCAGATCCTTCAACGGCTACCCAGAGGCGACGCATCGGCTTCCAACAGCGACTCTGGAAACGCCAACCGTTTAAGGTACAAGTTAATTTTGAAATCCCCATCTTCGAGGGTAAAATAGACGCAGATGCCGTAGATAAATGGTTAAATCTGCTAGATGGGTATTTTTCTGTTCACGAATTTTCAAGTCGGGAAAAGATTATTTTCGCTCTTCTCAAAGCAGCCCCCACGTCAAGGACTGGTGGGAAACCTACTGCGAGCAGAAGGATGAAAGTACAGGCTCACTGTTTTCAGCCGCACCCACTTGGAATGACTTCGGGATGCCATCAAAGAGCAGTACTACCCTGTCGGAAGCTATGAGACAAATACATCAAATGGACCACACTACGGCAGGGACGAGACCAAGATGTGTCGGAGTTCACAAACATTTTTCATACCCTTCGCACACAGTTGGGTATCAAAGATTCTGAGCTGCATCTGGTACTCAAATACCGCGGCTGCCTGCACAGATACATCCAGGAAGAGATGGTGTTCTTGAACATCTCCTCACTCGGCACAGCATACCGATACGCTGTCAAAATCGAGCAAAAGTTCAAACAGAAGAAGCGAGACTTTGGATCTGCAAATCCGAAGCCCAAAGGACAAAGCCAAGGCGGGGTGACCCAAGACAACCCGTCGAAGCCGCAAGAAAAGAACAACACCACGAAGCCGAAGAAGGACACAGGAAAGTGGTGTGAGTTCACAAGAGTCCCACTCATAAACACAAGTGAGTGTCGGACCAAGCAGTCGCTGGTGGCCGAGTTGAAGGCTTCCGAATCAGATGCATGTTCCGACCCTGAGCCAGAACTCGACAAGGGGAATGGTAAAGGGAAGCAGATCATTGATGCGGATCCCAGTGCCACTGTTGCCACCGCCAAGATCAAGAAAAATGAGCCCGAAGATCCAGAGGAGGGGGAGCGTCTTTTCCACTCACAGATGTGGGTGAAGGGTTTCCGCTGCGATTCATTGTCGACAGTGGTAGCCAAAAGAACCTGGTTTCAGCAGAGGTCGTGAAGCGGTTGGGCCTACCGACTACACCACACCCACAGCCGTACAGTATCGGGTGGCTTCATGAAGGACGAGATCTGAAAGTTCGCCAGCAGTGCCGCCTTCCCTACAGCATCAAACCATTCACAGACGAGGTATTGTGTGATGTTACACCTCTGGATGTTTGTGATGTACTATTAGGCCAGCCATACTTGTGGAGGCGACATGCTGTGTATGAGTCGAGGCCTCGTGCTGTCATTATTTCTTTGAGTAATTCATTATACAGGATACCAGAGGTAGCCCCACCTACTGCCACATCCTTGATCACTACCAAGAAAGGCAGCAAGCTCATATCACAGACCAGGAAATTCATCTGTCTGGTTCACTCCCAGAACAAGGGAAGATCGTTGCTACATCCATGACCCCTGCAAAGGGTTCCTCCATGCAGCAGCAGCAGCAAAGGGATACGGTCATGACAAAACACAGGAACAACTTCTCCTCACCCACATGGGTACCACATAAGCTTCAGTGGGCAACAAATTCTGGTTGCATCTGCAGAGAGAACGCCTTACCAGAACCCATCAGAAGCTCAGACCACTCCGACATGGTCCTTACAGCAGTACCAAGGCTATGGGGAACAATGCTTTGGAGCACATCATTCCTCCATTCCTTCACCTGCACCAAACGTTCAATGTGGACCATCGTCGACCATGCTTCCCACCATCATTGGACACATCAGAGATTGCAGGACAAGTTCAGCAGATGGAGGAACTCAACGCAATGGGGACCATTGCTTCCTAAGGGGGGAGGAATGATCCAGGTGGATGTTGGTGGCCACCCACCAACCCATTTGGACCCCCACAACTGTCTCTTTCAGTCTTTTCAGTTTCCTTAATTGTAGCACAACTTACTATTTTTAGCAGTTTTTCGGGTCCTGAACTTCCGGAGCCGTTTTGAGGCCCTAAACGACGTTTTTTTGGGAATCTGGGGGCAACATGGGTCTATAGACCGATGTTGCCCTTCCCAAAGTGGTAGTGCTCGGATAGATCTTTCTAACGAGCTATTGTACGCGTCAAACGGAGATCGTATGCCAAAGTTACGACCCCGGGAAATTGATGTACCAATTTACCCAAACGGGGCCCACAATTTGGTGTTTCATCTTCTAGGGTTAGGTTTCGGGATGTGAAGGGTTTTCCATTGTTTCTCAACAATAAATAGGCCTTCGAGCCTCATTGTAATACAGTTCGGAGCAGTTCAGAGGCATGTAGCCGCACATCTCTTCTCAGAGATAGCTACCATCGCCCTAGCTGGCTTATTTCCATTTCTGGTTGTATTCAGTATTTTCCATTAATGAAATGAATCATTATTTCCGCTGCATCTATGTGTTTATGGTTATTGCATCTCTGTATTTATGGTTATCTCTGTAATCTATTGCGTTCCTATTTAAATCCGGATCAGTGGTATCAGAGCGGTCTGCTTTTTCTCTGTTTTTCTTTGCATGTCCCCAACGAGGTCGGGATATAAGGAGTTAGGGCTTGAACTGGTCGAACCTTTGCAAGACCAGCCTCGCAAATCCCGACGGCCTCCCATGGCGGATGAGAAGAAAGACGAGGGGGCAGGAGATCCTATCAAAATCTTGCTCGAAGAAGCGCTCGAGCGGCAAAGGAACGCGATGATGGATAGCTTTGCGCAGATCCTTCAACGGCTACCCAGAGGCGACGCATCGGCTTCCAACAGCGACTCTGGAAACGCCACACCGTTTAAGGTACAAGTTAATTTTGAAATCCCCATCTTCGAGGGTAAAATAGACGCAGATGCCGTAGATAAATGGTTAAATCTGCTAGATGGGTATTTTTCTGTTCACGAATTTTCAAGTCGGGAAAAGATTATTTTCGCTCTTCTCAAAGCAGCCCCCACGTCAAGGACTGGTGGGAAACCTACTGCGAGCAGAAGGATGAAAGTACAGGCTCACTGTTTTCAGCCGCACCCACTTGGAATGACTTCCGGGATGCCATCAAGAGCAGTACTACCCTGTCGGAAGCTATGAAGACAAATACATCAAATGGACCACACTGCGGCAGGGACGAGACCAAGATGTGTCGGAGTTCACAAACATTTTTCATACCCTTCGCACACAGTTGGGTATCAAAGATTCTGAGCTGCATCTGGTACTCAAATACCGCGGCTGCCTGCACAGATACATCCAGGAAGAGATGGTGTTCTTGAACATCTCCTCACTCGGCACAGCATACCGATACGCTGTCAAAATCGAGCAAAAGTTCAAACAGAAGAAGCGAGACTTTGGATCTGCAAATCCGAAGCCCAAAGGACAAAGCCAAGGCGGGGTGACCCAAGACAACCCGTCGAAGCCGCAAGAAAAGAACAACACCACGAAGCCGAAGAAGGACACAGGAAAGTGGTGTGAGTTCCACAAGAGTCCCACTCATAACACAAGTGAGTGTCGGACCAAGCAGTCGCTGGTGGCCGAGTTGAAGGCTTCCGAATCAGATGCATGTTCCGACCCTGAGCCAGAACTCGACAGGGGAATGGTAAAGGGAAGCAGATCATTGATGCGGATCCCAGTGCCACTGTTGCCACCGCCAAGATCAAGAAAAATGAGCCCGAAGATCCAGAGGAGGGGGAGCGTCTTTTCCACTCACAGATGTGGGTGAAGGGTTCACCGCTGCGATTCATTGTCGACAGTGGTAGCCAAAAGAACCTGGTTTCAGCAGAGGTCGTGAAGCGGTTGGGCCTACCGACTACACCACACCCACAGCCGTACAGTATCGGGTGGCTTCATGAAGGACGAGATCTGAAAGTTCGCCAGCAGTGCCGCCTTCCCTACAGCATCAAACCATTCACAGACGAGGTATTGTGTGATGTTACACCTCTGGATGTTTGTGATGTACTATTAGGCCAGCCATACTTGTGGAGGCGACATGCTGTGTATGAGTCGAGGCCTCGTGCTGTCATTATTTCTTTGAGTAATTCATTATACAGGATACCAGAGGTAGCCCCACCTACTGCCACATCCTTGATCACTACCAAGAAAGGCAGCAAGCTCATATCACAGACCAGGAAATTCATCTGTCTGGTTCACTCCCAGAAAAGGGGAAGATCGTTGCTACATCCATGACCCCTGCAAAGGGTTCCTCCATGCAGCAGCAGCAGCAAAGGGATACGGTCATGACAAAACACAGGAACAACTTCTCCTCACCCACATGGGTACCACATAAGCTTCAAGTGGGCAACAAATTCTGGTTGCATCTGCAGAGAGAACGCCTTACCAGAACCCATCAGAAGCTCAGACCACTCCGACATGGTCCTTACAGCAGTACCAAGGCTATGGGGAACAATGCTTTGGAGCACATCATTCCTCCATTCCTTCACCTGCACCAAACGTTCAATGTGGACCATCGTCGACCATGCTTCCCACCATCATTGGACACATCAGAGATTGCAGGACAAGTTCAGCAGATGGAGGAACTCAACGCAATGGGGACCATTGCTTCCTAAGGGGGGAGGAATGATCCAGGTGGATGTTGGTGGCCACCCACCAACCCATTTGGACCCCCACAACTGTCTCTTTCAGTCTTTTCAGTTTCCTTAATTGTAGCACAACTTACTATTTTTAGCAGTTTTTTCGGGTCCTGAACTTCCGGAGCCGTTTTGAGGCCCTAAACGACGTTTTTTTTGGGAATCTGGGGCAACATGGGTTATAGACCGATGTTGCCCTTCCCAAAGTGGTAGTGCTCGGATAGATCTTTCTAACGAGCTATTGTACGCGTCAAACGGAGATCGTATGCCAAAGTTACGACCCGGGAAATTGATGTACCAATTTACCCAAACGGGGCCCACAATTTGGCGTTTCATCTTCTAGGGTTAGGTTTCGGTATGTGAAGGGTTTTCCATTGTTTCTCAACAATAAATAGGCCTTCGAGCCTCATTGTAATACAGTTCAGAGGCATGTAGCCGCACATCTCTTCTCAGAGATAGCTACCATCGCCCTAGCTGGTTTATTTCCATTTCTGGTTGTATTCAGTATTTTCCATTAATGAAATGAATCATTATTTCCGCTGCATCTATGTGTTTATGGTTATTGCATCTCTGTATTTATGGTTATCTCTGTAATCTATTGCGTTCCTATTTAAATCCGGATCAGTGGTATCAGAGCGGTCTGCTTTTTCTCTGTTTTTCTTTGCATGTCCCCAACGAGGTCGGGATATAAGGAGTTAGGGCTTGAACTGGTCGAACCTTTGCAAGACCAGCCTCGCAAATCCCGACGGCCTCCCATGGCGGATGAGAAGAAAGACGAGGGGGCAGGAGATCCTATCAAAATCTTGCTCGAAGAAGCGCTCGAGCGGCAAAGGAACGCGATGATGGATAGCTTTGCGCAGATCCTTCAACGGCTACCCAGAGGCGACGCATCGGCTTCCAACAGCGACTCTGGAAACGCCACACCGTTTAAGGTACAAGTTAATTTTGAAATCCCCATCTTCGAGGGTCAAATAGACGCAGATGCCGTAGATAAATGGTTAAATCTGCTAGATGGGTATTTTTCTGTTCATGAATTTTCAAGTCGGGAAAAGATTATTTTCGCTCTTCTCAAAGCAGCCCCCCACGTCAAGGACTGGTGGGAAACCTACTGCGAGCAGAAGGATGAAAGTACAGGCTCACTGTTTTCAGCCGCACCCACTTGGAATGACTTCCGGGATGCCATCAAAGAGCAGTACTACCCTGTCGGAAGCTATGAAGACAAATACATCAAATGGACCACACTGCGGCAGGGACGAGACCAAGATGTGTCGGAGTTCACAAACATTTTTCATACCCTTCGCACACAGTTGGGTATCAAAGATTCTGAGCTGCATCTGGTACTCAAATACGCGGCTGCCTGCACAGATACATCCAGGAAGAGATGGTGTTCTTGAACATCTCCTCACTCGGCACAGCATAACGATACGCTGTCAAAATCGAGCAAAAGTTCAACAGAAGAAGCGAGACTTTGGATCTGCAAATCCGAAGCCAAAGGACAAAGCCAAGGCGGGGTGACCCAAGACAACCCGTCGAAGCCGCAAGAAAAGAACAACACCACGAAGCCGAAGAAGGACACAGGAAAGTGGTGTGAGTTCCACAAGAGTCCCACTCATAACACAAGTGAGTGTCGGACCAAGCAGTCGCTGGTGGCGAGTTGAAGGCTTCCGAATCAGATGCATGTTCCGACCCTGAGCCAGAACTCGACAAGGGGAATGGTAAAGGGAAGCAGATCATTGATGCGGATCCCAGTGCCACTGTTGCCACCGCCAAGATCAAGAAAATGAGCCCGAAGATCCAGAGGAGGGGGAGCGTCTTTTCCACTCACAGATGTGGGTGAAGGGTTCACCGCTGCGATTCATTGTCGACAGTGGTAGCCAAAAGAACCTGGTTTCAGCAGAGGTCGTGAAGCGGTTGGGCCTACCGACTACACCACACCCACAGCCGTACAGTATCGGGTGGCTTCATGAAGGACGAGATCTGAAAGTTCGCCAGCAGTGCCGCCTTCCCTACAGCATCAAACCATTCACAGACGAGGTATTGTGTGATGTTACACCTCTGGATGTTTGTGATGTACTATTAGGCCAGCCATACTTGTGGAGGCGACATGCTGTGTATGAGTCGAGGCCTCGTGCTGTCATTATTTCTTTGAGTAATTCATTATACAGGATACCAGAGGTAGCCCCACCTACTGCCACATCCTTGATCACTACCAAGAAAGGCAGCAAGCTCATATCACAGACCAGGAAATTCATCTGTCTGGTTCACTCCCAAACAAGGGGAAGATCGTTGCTACATCCATGACCCTGCAAAGGGTTCCTCCATGCAGCAGCAGCAGCAAAGGGATACGGTCATGACAAAACACAGGAACAACTTCTCCTCACCCACATGGGTACCACATAAGCTTCAAGTGGGCAACAAATTCTGGTTGCATCTGCAGAGAGAACGCCTTACCAGAACCCATCAGAAGCTCAGACCACTCCGACATGGTCCTTACAGCAGTACCAAGGCTATGGGGAACAATGCTTTGGAGCACATCATTCCTCCATTCCTTCACCTGCACCAAACGTTCAATGTGGACCATCGTCGACCATGCTTCCCACCATCATTGGACACATCAGAGATTGCAGGACAAGTTCAGCAGATGGAGGAACTCAACGCAATGGGGACCATTGCTTCCTAAGGGGGGAGGAATGATCCAGGTGGATGTTGGTGGCCACCCACCAACCCATTTGGACCCCCACAACTGTCTCTTTCAGTCTTTTCAGTTTCCTTAATTGTAGCACAACTTACTATTTTTAGCAGTTTTTCGGGTCCTGAACTTCCGGAGCCGTTTTGAGGCCCTAAACGACGTTTTTTTTGGGAATCTGGGGGCAACATGGGTCTATAGACCGATGTTGCCCTTCCCAAAGTGGTAGTGCTCGGATAGATCTTTCTAACGAGCTATTGTACGCGTCAAACGGAGATCGTATGCCAAAGTTACGACCCCGGGAAATTGATGTACCAATTTACCCAAACGGGGCCCACAATTTGGTGTTTCATCTTCTGGGGTTAGGTTTCGGGATGTGAAGGGTTTTCCATTGTTTCTCAACAATAAATAGGCCTTCGAGCCTCATTGTAATACAGTTCAGAGGCATGTAGCCGCACATCTCTTCTCAGAGATAGCTACCATCGCCCTAGCTGGCTTATTTCCATTTCTGGTTGTATTCAGTATTTTCCATTAATGAAATGAATCATTATTTCCGCTGCATCTATGTGTTTATGGTTATTGCATCTCTGTATTTATGGTTATCTCTGTAATCTATTGCGTTCCTATTTAAATCCGGATCAGTGGTATCAGAGCGGTCTGCTTTTTCTCTGTTTTTCTTTGCATGTCCCCAACGAGGTCGGGATATAAGGAGTTAGGGCTTGAACTGGTCGAACCTTTGCAAGACCAGCCTCGCAAATCCCGACGGCCTCCATGGCGGATGAGAAGAAAGACGAGGGGGCAGGAGATCCTATCAAAATCTTGCTCGAAGAAGCGCTCGAGCGGCAAAGGAACGCGATGATGGATAGCTTTGCGCAGATCCTTCAACGGCTACCCAGAGGCGACGCATCGGCTTCCAACAGCGACTCTGGAAACGCCACACCGTTTAAGGTACAAGTTAATTTTGAAATCCCCATCTTCGAGGGTAAAATAGACGCAGATGCCGTAGATAAATGGTTAAATCTGCTAGATGGGTATTTTTCTGTTCACGAATTTTCAAGTCGGGAAAAGATTATTTTCGCTCTTCTCAAAGCAGCCCCCCACGTCAAGGACTGGTGGGAAACCTACTGCGAGCAGAAGG
The DNA here is from genome assembly GCA_031772625.1 of Pinus tabuliformis. NCBI lineage: Eukaryota > Viridiplantae > Streptophyta > Pinopsida > Pinales > Pinaceae > Pinus > Pinus tabuliformis. The sequence continues at coordinate 144,575,295 of CM062819.1, read as the reverse complement.
ATGAAAGTACAGGCTCACTGTTTTCAGCCGCACCCACTTGGAATGACTTCCGGGATGCCATCAAAGAGCAGTACTACCCTGTCGGAAGCTATGAGGACAAATACATCAAATGGACCACACTACGGCAGGGACGAGACCAAGATGTGTCGGAGTTCACAAACATTTTTCATACCCTTCGCACACAGTTGGGTATCAAAGATTCTGAGCTGCATCTGGTACTCAAATACCGCGGCTGCCTGCACAGATACATCCAGGAAGAGATGGTGTTCTTGAACATCTCCTCACTCGGCACAGCATACCGATACGCTGTCAAAATCGAGCAAAAGTTCAAACAGAAGAAGCGAGACTTTGGATCTGCAAATCCGAAGCCCAAAGGACAAAGCCAAGGCGGGGTGACCCAAGACAACCCGTCGAAGCCGCAAGAAAAGAACAACACCACGAAGCCGAAGAAGGACACAGGAAAGTGGTGTGAGTTCCACAAGAGTCCCACTCATAACACAAGTGAGTGTCGGACCAAGCAGTCGCTGGTGGCCGAGTTGAAGGCTTCCGAATCAGATGCATGTTCCGACCCTGAGCCAGAACTCGACAAGGGGAATGGTAAAGGGAAGCAGATCATTGATGCGGATCCCAGTGCCACTGTTGCCACCGCCAAGATCAAGAAAAATGAGCCCGAAGATCCAGAGGAGGGGGAGCGTCTTTTCCACTCACAGATGTGGGTGAAGGGTTCACCGCTGCGATTCATTGTCGACAGTGGTAGCCAAAAGAACCTGGTTTCAGCAGAGGTCGTGAAGCGGTTGGGCCTACCGACTACACCACACCCACAGCCGTACAGTATCGGGTGGCTTCATGAAGGACGAGATCTGAAAGTTCGCCAGCAGTGCCGCCTTCCCTACAGCATCAAACCATTCACAGACGAGGTATTGTGTGATGTTACACCTCTGGATGTTTGTGATGTACTATTAGGGCAGCCATACTTGTGGAGGCGACATGCTGTGTATGAGTCGAGGCCTCGTGCTGTCATTATTTCTTTGAGTAATTCATTATACAGGATACCAGAGGTAGCCCCACCTACTGCCACATCCTTGATCACTACCAAGAAAGGCAGCAAGCTCATATCACAGACCAGGAAATTCATCTGTCTGGTTCACTCCCAGAACAAGGGGAAGATCGTTGCTACATCCATGACCCTGCAAAGGGTTCCTCCATGCAGCAGCAGCAGCAAAGGGATACGGTCATGACAAAACACAGGAACAACTTCTCCTCACCCACATGGGTACCACATAAGCTTCAAGTGGGCAACAAATTCTGGTTGCATCTGCAGAGAGAACGCCTTACCAGAACCCATCAGAAGCTCAGACCACTCCGACATGGTCCTTACAGCAGTACCAAGGCTATGGGGAACAATGCTTTGGAGCACATCATTCCTCCATTCCTTCACCTGCACCAAACGTTCAATGTGGACCATCGTCGACCATGCTTCCCACCATCATTGGACACATCAGAGATTGCAGGACAAGTTCAGCAGATGGAGGAACTCAACGCAATGGGGACCATTGCTTCCTAAGGGGGGAGGAATGATCCAGGTGGATGTTGGTGGCCACCCACCAACCCATTTGGACCCCCACAACTGTCTCTTTCAGTCTTTTCAGTTTCCTTAATTGTAGCACAACTTACTATTTTTAGCAGTTTTTCGGGTCCTGAACTTCCGGAGCCGTTTTGAGGCCCTAAACGACGTTTTTTTTGGGAATCTGGGGGCAACATGGGTCTATAGACCGATGTTGCCCTTCCCAAAGTGGTAGTGCTCGGATAGATCTTTCTAACGAGCTATTGTACGCGTCAAACGGAGATCGTATGCCAAAGTTACGACCCCGGGAAATTGATGTACCAATTTACCCAAACGGGGCCCACAATTTGGTGTTTCATCTTCTGGGGTTAGGTTTCGGGATGTGAAGGGTTTTCCATTGTTTCTCAACAATAAATAGGCCTTCGAGCCTCATTGTAATACAGTTCGGAGCAGTTCAGAGGCATGTAGCCGCACATCTCTTCTCAGAGATAGCTACCATCGCCCTAGCTGGCTTATTTCCATTTCTGGTTGTATTCAGTATTTTCCATTAATGAAATGAATCATTATTTCCGCTGCATCTATGTGTTTATGGTTATTGCATCTCTGTATTTATGGTTATCTCTGTAATCTATTGCGTTCCTATTTAAATCCGGATCAGTGGTATCAGAGCGGTCTGCTTTTTCTCTGTTTTTCTTTGCATGTCCCCAACGAGGTCGGGATATAAGGAGTTAGGGCTTGAACTGGTCGAACCTTTGCAAGACCAGCCTCGCAAATCCCGACGGCCTCCCATGGCGGATGAGAAGAAAGACGAGGGGGCAGGAGATCCTATCAAAATCTTGCTCGAAGAAGCGCTCGAGCGGCAAAGGAACGCGATGATGGATAGCTTTGCGCAGATCCTTCAACGGCTACCCAGAGGCGACGCATCGGCTTCCAACAGCGACTCTGGAAACGCCACACCGTTTAAGGTACAAGTTAATTTTGAAATCCCCATCTTCGAGGGTAAAATAGACGCAGATGCCGTAGATAAATGGTTAAATCTGCTAGATGGGTATTTTTCTGTTCACGAATTTTCAAGTCGGGAAAAGATTATTTTCGCTCTTCTCAAAGCAGCCCCCCACGTCAAGGACTGGTGGGAAACCTACTGCGAGCAGAAGGATGAAAGTACAGGCTCACTGTTTTCAGCCGCACCCACTTGGAATGACTTCCGGGATGCCATCAAAGAGCAGTACTACCCTGTCGGAAGCTATGAAGACAAATACATCAAATGGACCACACTACGGCAGGGACGAGACCAAGATGTGTCGGAGTTCACAAACATTTTTCATACCCTTCGCACACAGTTGGGTATCAAAGATTCTGAGCTGCATCTGGTACTCAAATACCGCGGCTGCCTGCACAGATACATCCAGGAAGAGATGGTGTTCTTGAACATCTCCTCACTCGGCACAGCATACCGATACGCTGTCAAAATCGAGCAAAAGTTCAAACAGAAGAAGCGAGACTTTGGATCTGCAAATCCGAAGCCCAAAGGACAAAGCCAAGGCGGGGTGACCCAAGACAACCCGTCGAAGCCGCAAGAAAAGAACAACACCACGAAGCCGAAGAAGGACACAGGAAAGTGGTGTGAGTTCCACAAGAGTCCCACTCATAACACAAGTGAGTGTCGGACCAAGCAGTCGCTGGTGGCCGAGTTGAAGGCTTCCGAATCAGATGCATGTTCCGACCCTGAGCCAGAACTCGACAAGGGGAATGGTAAAGGGAAGCAGATCATTGATGCGGATCCCAGTGCCACTGTTGCCACCGCCAAGATCAAGAAAAATGAGCCCGAAGATCCAGAGGAGGGGGAGCGTCTTTTCCACTCACAGATGTGGGTGAAGGGTTCACCGCTGCGATTCATTGTCGACAGTGGTAGCCAAAAGAACCTGGTTTCAGCAGAGGTCGTGAAGCGGTTGGGCCTACCGACTACACCACACCCACAGCCGTACAGTATCGGGTGGCTTCATGAAGGACGAGATCTGAAAGTTCGCCAGCAGTGCCGCCTTCCCTACAGCATCAAACCATTCACAGACGAGGTATTGTGTGATGTTACACCTCTGGATGTTTGTGATGTACTATTAGGCCAGCCATACTTGTGGAGGCGACATGCTGTGTATGAGTCGAGGCCTCGTGCTGTCATTATTTCTTTGAGTAATTCATTATACAGGATACCAGAGGTAGCCCCACCTACTGCCACATCCTTGATCACTACCAAGAAAGGCAGCAAGCTCATATCACAGACCAGGAAATTCATCTGTCTGGTTCACTCCCAGAACAAGGGGAAGATCGTTGCTACATCCATGACCCCTGCAAAGGGTTCCTCCATGCAGCAGCAGCAGCAAAGGGATACGGTCATGACAAAACACAGGAACAACTTCTCCTCACCCACATGGGTACCACATAAGCTTCAAGTGGGCAACAAATTCTGGTTGCATCTGCAGAGAGAACGCCTTACCAGAACCCATCAGAAGCTCAGACCACTCCGACATGGTCCTTACAGCAGTACCAAGGCTATGGGGAACAATGCTTTGGAGCACATCATTCCTCCATTCCTTCACCTGCACCAAACGTTCAATGTGGACCATCGTCGACCATGCTTCCCACCATCATTGGACACATCAGAGATTGCAGGACAAGTTCAGCAGATGGAGGAACTCAACGCAATGGGGACCATTGCTTCCTAAGGGGGGAGGAATGATCCAGGTGGATGTTGGTGGCCACCCACCAACCCATTTGGACCCCCACAACTGTCTCTTTCAGTCTTTTCAGTTTCCTTAATTGTAGCACAACTTACTATTTTTAGCAGTTTTTCGGGTCCTGAACTTCCAGAGCCGTTTTGAGGCCCTAAACGACGTTTTTTTGGGAATCTGGGGGCAACATGGGTCTATAGACCGATGTTGCCCTTCCCAAAGTGGTAGTGCTCGGATAGATCTTTCTAACGAGCTATTGTACGCGTCAAACGGAGATCGTATGCCAAAGTTACGACCCCGGGAAATTGATGTACCAATTTACCCAAACGGGGCCCACAATTTGGTGTTTCATCTTCTGGGTTAGGTTTCGGGATGTGAAGGGTTTTCCATTGTTTCTCAACAATAAATAGGCCTTCGAGCCTCATTGTAATACAGTTCGGAGCAGTTCAGAGGCATGTAGCCGCACATCTCTTCTCAGAGATAGCTACCATCGCCCTAGCTGGCTTATTTCCATTTCTGGTTGTATTCAGTATTTTCCATTAATGAAATGAATCATTATTTCCGCTGCATCTATGTGTTTATGGTTATTGCATCTCTGTATTTATGGTTATCTCTGTAATCTATTGCGTTCCTATTTAAATCCGGATCAGTGGTATCAGAGCGGTCTGCTTTTTCTCTGTTTTTCTTTGCATGTCCCCAACGAGGTCGGGATATAAGGAGTTAGGGCTTGAACTGGTCGAACCTTTGAAAGACCAGCCTCGCAAATCCCGACGGCCTCCCATGGCGGATGAGAAGAAAGACGAGGGGGCAGGAGATCCTATCAAAATCTTGCTCGAAGAAGCGCTCGAGCGGCAAAGGAACGCGATGATGGATAGCTTTGCGCAGATCCTTCAACGGCTACCCAGAGGCGACGCATCGGCTTCCAACAGCGACTCTGGAAACGCCACACCGTTTAAGGTACAAGTTAATTTTGAAATCCCCATCTTCGAGGGTAAAATAGACGCAGATGCCGTAGATAAATGGTTAAATCTGCTAGATGGGTATTTTTCTGTTCACGAATTTTCAAGTCGGGAAAAGATTATTTTCGCTCTTCTCAAAGCAGCCCCCCACGTCAAGGACTAGTGGGAAACCTACTGCGAGCAGAAGGATGAAAGTACAGGCTCACTGTTTTCAGCCGCACCCACTTGGAATGACTTCCGGGATGCCATCAAAGAGCAGTACTACCCTGTCGGAAGCTATGAAGACAAATACATCAAATGGACCACACTACGGCAGGGACGAGACCAAGATGTGTCGGAGTTCACAAACATTTTTCATACCCTTCGCACACAGTTGGGTATCAAAGATTCTGAGCTGCATCTGGTACTCAAATACCGCGGCTGCCTGCACAGATACATCCAGGAAGAGATGGTGTTCTTGAACATCTCCTCACTCGGCACAGCATACCGATACGCTGTCAAAATCGAGCAAAAGTTCAAACAGAAGAAGCGAGACTTTGGATCTGCAAATCTGAAGCCCAAAGGACAAAGCCAAGGCGGGGTGACCCAAGACAACCCGTCGAAGCCGCAAGAAAAGAACAACACCACGAAGCCGAAGAAGGACACAGGAAAGTGGTGTGAGTTCCACAAGAGTCCCACTCATAACACAAGTGAGTGTCGGACCAAGCAGTCGCTGGTGGCCGAGTTGAAGGCTTCCGAATCAGATGCATGTTCCGACCCTGAGCCAGAACTCGACAAGGGGAATGGTAAAGGGAAGCAGATCATTGATGCGGATCCCAGTGCCACTGTTGCCACCGCCAAGATCAAGAAAAATGAGCCCGAAGATCCAGAGGAGGGGGAGCGTCTTTTCCACTCACAGATGTGGGTGAAGGGTTCACCGCTGCGATTCATTGTCGACAGTGGTAGCCAAAAGAACCTGGTTTCAGCAGAGGTCGTGAAGCGGTTGGGCCTACCGACTACACCACACCCACAGCCGTACAGTATCGGGTGGCTTCATGAAGGACGAGATCTGAAAGTTCGCCAGCAGTGCCGCCTTCCCTACAGCATCAAACCATTCACAGACGAGGTATTGTGTGATGTTACACCTCTGGATGTTTGTGATGTACTATTAGGCCAGCCATACTTGTGGAGGCGACATGCTGTGTATGAGTCGAGGCCTCGTGCTGTCATTATTTCTTTGAGTAATTCATTATACAGGATACCAGAGGTAGCCCCACCCACTGCCACATCCTTGATCACTACCAAGAAAGGCAGCAAGCTCATATCACAGACCAGGAAATTCATCTGTCTGGTTCACTCCCAGAACAAGGGGAAGATCGTTGCTACATCCATGACCCCTGCAAAGGGTTCCTCCATGCAGCAGCAGCAGCAAAGGGATACGGTCATGACAAAACACAGGAACAACTTCTCCTCACCCACATGGGTACCACATAAGCTTCAAGTGGGCAACAAATTCTGGTTGCATCTGCAGAGAGAACGCCTTACCAGAACCCATCAGAAGCTCAGACCACTCCGACATGGTCCTTACAGCAGTACCAAGGCTATGGGGAACAATGCTTTGGAGCACATCATTCCTCCATTCCTTCACCTGCACCAAACGTTCAATGTGGACCATCGTCGACCATGCTTCCCACCATCATTGGACACATCAGAGATTGCAGGACAAGTTCAGCAGATGGAGGAACTCAACGCAATGGGGACCATTGCTTCCTAAGGGGGGAGGAATGATCCAGGTGGATGTTGGTGGCCACCCACCAACCCATTTGGACCCCCACAACTGTCTCTTTCAGTCTTTTCAGTTTCCTTAATTGTAGCACAACTTACTATTTTTAGCAGTTTTTCGGGTCCTGAACTTCCGGAGCCGTTTTGAGGCCCTAAACGACGTTTTTTTGGGAATCTGGGGGCAACATGGGTCTATAGACCGATGTTGCCCTTCCCAAAGTGGTAGTGCTCGGATAGATCTTTCTAACGAGCTATTGTACGCGTCAAACGGAGATCGTATGCCAAAGTTACGACCCCGGGAAATTGATGTACCAATTTACCCAAACGGGGCCCACAATTTGGTGTTTCATCTTCTGGGGTTAGGTTTCGGGATGTGAAGGGTTTTCCATTGTTTCTCAACAATAAATAGGCCTTCGAGCCTCATTGTAATACAGTTCAGAGGCATGTAGCCGCACATCTCTTCTCAGAGATAGCTACCATCGCCCTAGCTGGCTTATTTCCATTTCTGGTTGTATTCAGTATTTTCCATTAATGAAATGAATCATTATTTCCGCTGCATCTATGTGTTTATGGTTATTGCATCTCTGTATTTATGGTTATCTCTGTAATCTATTGCGTTCCTATTTAAATCCGGATCAGTGGTATCAGAGCGGTCTGCTTTTTCTCTGTTTTTCTTTGCATGTCCCCAACGAGGTCGGGATATAAGGAGTTAGGGCTTGAACTGGTCGAACCTTTGCAAGACCAGCCTCGCAAATCCCGACGGCCTCCCATGGCGGATGAGAAGAAAGACGAGGGGGCAGGAGATCCTATCAAAATCTTGCTCGAAGAAGCGCTCGAGCGGCAAAGGAACGCGATGATGGATAGCTTTGCGCAGATCCTTCAACGGCTACCCAGAGGCGACGCATCGGCTTCCAACAGCGACTCTGGAAACGCCACACCGTTTAAGGTACAAGTTAATTTTGAAATCCCCATCTTCGAGGGTAAAATAGACGCAGATGCCGTAGATAAATGGTTAAATCTGCTAGATGGGTATTTTTCTGTTCACGAATTTTCAAGTCGGGAAAAGATTATTTTCGCTCTTCTCAAAGCAGCCCCCCACGTCAAAGACTGGTGGGAAACCTACTGCGAGCAGAAGGATGAAAGTACAGGCTCACTGTTTTCAGCCGCACCCACTTGGAATGACTTCCGGGATGCCATCAAAGAGCAGTACTACCCTGTCGGAAGCTATGAAGACAAATACATCAAATGGACCACACTACGGCAGGGACGAGACCAAGATGTGTCGGAGTTCACAAACATTTTTCATACCCTTCGCACACAGTTGGGTATCAAAGATTCTGAGCTGCATCTGGTACTCAAATACCGCGGCTGCCTGCACAGATACATCCAGGAAGAGATGGTGTTCTTGAACATCTCCTCACTCGGCACAGCATACCGATACGCTGTCAAAATCGAGCAAAAGTTCAAACAGAAGAAGCGAGACTTTGGATCTGCAAATCCGAAGCCCAAAGGACAAAGCCAAGGCGGGGTGACCCAAGACAACCCGTCGAAGCCGCAAGAAAAGAACAACACCACGAAGCCGAAGAAGGACACAGGAAAGTGGTGTGAGTTCCACAAGAGTCCCACTCATAACACAAGTGAGTGTCGGACCAAGCAGTCGCTGGTGGCCGAGTTGAAGGCTTCCGAATCAGATGCATGTTCCGACCCTGAGCCAGAACTCGACAAGGGGAATGGTAAAGGGAAGCAGATCATTGATGCGGATCCCAGTGCCACTGTTGCCACCGCCAAGATCAAGAAAAATGAGCCCGAAGATCCAGAGGAGGGGGAGCGTCTTTTCCACTCACAGATGTGGGTGAAGGGTTCACCGCTGCGATTCATTGTCGACAGTGGTAGCCAAAAGAACCTGGTTTCAGCAGAGGTCGTGAAGCGGTTGGGCCTACCGACTACACCACACCCACAGCCGTACAGTATCGGGTGGCTTCATGAAGGACGAGATCTGAAAGTTCGCCAGCAGTGCCGCCTTCCCTACAGCATCAAACCATTCACAGACGAGGTATTGTGTGATGTTACACCTCTGGATGTTTGTGATGTACTATTAGGCCAGCCATACTTGTGGAGGCGACATGCTGTGTATGAGTCGAGGCCTCGTGCTGTCATTATTTCTTTGAGTAATTCATTATACAGGATACCAGAGGTAGCCCCACCTACTGCCACATCCTTGATCACTACCGAGAAAGGCAGCAAGCTCATATCACAGACCAGGAAATTCATCTGTCTGGTTCACTCCCAGAACAAGGGGAAGATCGTTGCTACATCCATGACCCCTGCAAAGGGTTCCTCCATGCAGCAGCAGCAGCAAAGGGATACGGTCATGACAAAACACAGGAACAACTTCTCCTCACCCACATGGGTACCACATAAGCTTCAAGTGGGCAACAAATTCTGGTTGCATCTGCAGAGAGAACGCCTTACCAGAACCCATCAGAAGCTCAGACCACTCCGACATGGTCCTTACAGCAGTACCAAGGCTATGGGGAACAATGCTTTGGAGCACATCATTCCTCCATTCCTTCACCTGCACCAAACGTTCAATGTGGACCATCGTCGACCATGCTTCCCACCATCATTGGACACATCAGAGATTGCAGGACAAGTTCAGCAGATGGAGGAACTCAACGCAATGGGGACCATTGCTTCCTAAGGGGGGAGGAATGATCCAGGTGGATGTTGGTGGCCACCCACCAACCCATTTGGACCCCCACAACTGTCTCTTTCAGTCTTTTCAGTTTCCTTAATTGTAGCACAACTTACTATTTTTAGCAGTTTTTCGGGTCCTGAACTTCCGGAGCCGTTTTGAGGCCCTAAACGACGTTTTTTTTGGGAATCTGGGGGCAACATGGGTCTATAGACCGATGTTGCCCTTCCAAAGTGGTAGTGCTCGGATAGATCTTTCTAACGAGCTATTGTACGCGTCAAACGGAGATCGTATGCCAAAGTTACGACCCCGGGAAATTGATGTACCAATTTACCCAAACGGGGCCCACAATTTGGTGTTTCATCTTCTGGGGTTAGGTTTCGGGATGTGAAGGGTTTTCCATTGTTTCTCAACAATAAATAGGCCTTCGAGCCTCATTGTAATACAGTTCAGAGGCATGTAGCCGCACATCTCTTCTCAGAGATAGCTACCATCGCCCTAGCTGGCTTATTTCCATTTCTGGTTGTATTCAGTATTTTCCATTAATGAAATGAATCATTATTTCCGCTGCATCTATGTGTTTATGGTTATTGCATCTCTGTATTTATGGTTATCTCTGTAATCTATTGCGTTCCTATTTAAATCCGGATCAGTGGTATCAGAGCGGTCTGCTTTTTCTCTGTTTTTCTTTGCATGTCCCCAACGAGGTCGGGATATAAGGAGTTAGGGCTTGAACTGGTCGAACCTTTGCAAGACCAGCCTCGCAAATCCCGACGGCCTCCCATGGCGGATGAGAAGAAAGACGAGGGGGCAGGAGATCCTATCAAAATCTTGCTCGAAGAAGCGCTCGAGCGGCAAAGGAACGCGATGATGGATAGCTTTGCGCAGATCCTTCAACGGCTACCCAGAGGCGACGCATCGGCTTCCAACAGCGACTCTGGAAACGCCACACCGTTTAAGGTACAAGTTAATTTTGAAATCCCCATCTTCGAGGGTAAAATAGACGCAGATGCCGTAGATAAATGGTTAAATCTGCTAGATGGGTATTTTTCTGTTCACGAATTTTCAAGTCGGGAAAAGATTATTTTCGCTCTTCTCAAAGCAGCCCCCCACGTCAAGGACTGGTGGGAAACCTACTGCGAGCAGAAGGATGAAAGTACAGGCTCACTGTTTTCAGCCGCACCCACTTGGAATGACTTCCAGGATGCCATCAAAGAGCAGTACTACCCTGTCGGAAGCTATGAAGACAAATACATCAAATGGACCACACTACGGCAGGGACGAGACCAAGATGTGTCGGAGTTCACAAACATTTTTCATACCCTTCGCACACAGTTGGGTATCAAAGATTCTGAGCTGCATCTGGTACTCAAATACCGCGGCTGCCTGCACAGATACATCCAGGAAGAGATGGTGTTCTTGAACATCTCCTCACTCGGCACAGCATACCGATACGCTGTCAAAATCGAGCAAAAGTTCAAACAGAAGAAGCGAGACTTTGGATCTGCAAATCCGAAGCCCAAAGGACAAAGCCAAGGCGGGGTGACCCAAGACAACCCGTCGAAGCCGCAAGAAAAGAACAACACCACGAAGCCGAAGAAGGACACAGGAAAGTGGTGTGAGTTCCACAAGAGTCCCACTCATAACACAAGTGAGTGTCGGACCAAGCAGTCGCTGGTGGCCGAGTTGAAGGCTTCCGAATCAGATGCATGTTCCGACCCTGAGCCAGAACTCGACAAGGGGAATGGTAAAGGGAAGCAGATCATTGATGCGGATCCCAGTGCCACTGTTGCCACCGCCAAGATCAAGAAAAATGAGCCCGAAGATCCAGAGGAGGGGGAGCGTCTTTTCCACTCACAGATGTGGGTGAAGGGTTCACCGCTGCGATTCATTGTCGAGAGTGGTAGCCAAAAGAACCTGGTTTCAGCAGAGGTCGTGAAGCGGTTGGGCCTACCGACTACACCACACCCACAGCCGTACAGTATCGGGTGGCTTCATGAAGGACGAGATCTGAAAGTTCGCCAACAGTGCCGCCTTCCCTACAGCATCAAACCATTCACAGACGAGGTATTGTGTGATGTTACACCTCTGGATGTTTGTGATGTACTATTAGGCCAGCCATACTTGTGGAGGCGACATGCTGTGTATGAGTCGAGGCCTCGTGCTGTCATTATTTCTTTGAGTAATTCATTATACAGGATACCAGAGGTAGCCCCACCTACTGCCACATCCTTGATCACTACCAAGAAAGGCAGCAAGCTCATATCACAGACCAGGAAATTCATCTGTCTGGTTCACTCCCAGAACAAGGGGAAGATCGTTGCTACATCCATGACCCCTGCAAAGGGTTCCTCCATGCAGCAGCAGCAGCAAAGGGATACGGTCATGACAAAACACAGGAACAACTTCTCCTCACCCACATGGGTACCACATAAGCTTCAAGTGGGCAACAAATTCTGGTTGCATCTGCAGAGAGAACGCCTTACCAGAACCCATCAGAAGCTCAGACCACTCCGACATGGTCCTTACAGCAGTACCAAGGCTATGGGGAACAATGCTTTGGAGCACATCATTCCTCCATTCCTTCACCTGCACCAAACGTTCAATGTGGACCATCGTCGACCATGCTTCCCACCATCATTGGACACATCAGAGATTGCAGAACAAGTTCAGCAGATGGAGGAACTCAACGCAATGGGGACCATTGCTTCCTAAGGGGGGAGGAATGATCCAGGTGGATGTTGGTGGCCACCCACCAACCCATTTGGACCCCCACAACTGTCTTTTTCAGTCTTTTCAGTTTCCTTAATTGTAGCACAACTTACTATTTTTAGCAGTTTTTCGGGTCCTGAACTTCCGGAGCCGTTTTGAGGCCCTAAACGACGTTTTTTTTGGGAATCTGGGGGCAACATGGGTCTATAGACCGATGTTGCCCTTCCCAAAGTGGTAGTGCTCGGATAGATCTTTCTAACGAGCTATTGTACGCGTCAAACGGAGATCGTATGCCAAAGTTACGACCCCGGGAAATTGATGTACCAATTTACCCAAACGGGGCCCACAATTTGGTGTTTCATCTTCTGGGGTTAGGTTTCGGGATGTGAAGGGTTTTCCATTGTTTCTCAACAATAAATAGGCCTTCGAGCCTCATTGTAATACAGTTCGGAGCAGTTCAGAGGCATGTAGCCGCACATCTCTTCTCAGAGATAGCTACCATCGCCCTAGCTGGCTTATTTCCATTTCTGGTTGTATTCAGTATTTTCCATTAATGAAATGAATCATTATTTCCGCTGCATCTATGTGTTTATGGTTATTGCATCTCTGTATTTATGGTTATCTCTGTAATCTATTGCGTTCCTATTTAAATCCGGATCACTATGTGATCAATCAAACAAAAAATGGTTTTCGTTTGTTTTTTTGTATGAAAAAAGATCCTAAGAAGACCTATTCATCCTTGCCACTCTCAAAGTAACTGATCCTTGCAGAGATATCTTCTGATGGGTCTTGGGGCAACGTCCTGAAAGAACTGGCGATGCCTTCCAACAATAGAATAATCAACCAAGGTAACTAAAATGAGGCTCCAGTGTTGCCTGCACCGTCACCTATAGGGACATGATGCCCTAGATTTTGGCCACTAACGTACCTTCATCCTAGGTGAGCTTCCAATTCTTTAGCTTCTTGGTAGTCAATTACCAGTATCGAGCACTAGATGGGTCGACTATCCCCAAAGAGTATCGCACGCACTGGACCTAAGTCGAACCCCATCTGAATTGGGTCTCTGTCGTGCTTGGGCATTCTTTTCCATGGGATGATTGAAGGATTTTAAGCTCCCTAAAAATTCAACTGCTATGTCTCAAAGATGTAACATGACCATGGCAACTTATGGGATGCCTAGCCCCAATGGTCCTAACCTGAACTATAAATTATTTGGTGGCCCCTGTGGAGAATTTAGTTGGCTCAAGTTATGGTTGCTTTTAAGCGTCTTACTTTTCTTTAGGGTGCGAGATGTAAGCTAAAACAAACTAAGTATCAAAAGCTTTTGAAACTGGATACCTTGTAATATGAATTTTATAGAAGCTTAGTGTGTGGTGTGTGGTGTGTAATTGTGTGCAAGTGATGAAGTGAGCATGTAAAGTGTGAGAAGATGTGGATATTTAGTGATCTATTCCAATATTCCCCTACTTACACTAGATTTCAATTGTTCCTTGCATGAAAAAGAAATGATATGCGGATAATGGGCCGCTTACTCTTTTTCCTATTACACTATGTGAATTTCAAAATAGGGAGATGGAAATTCAAATGTTTTAAGAAAGTTTTCATATGCAAACCCAGGTTCGTCTAAGAGACGCAAGGGAAGCATAAATTACTTATTTTCTATAATAACACTTGCTCCTAGTCCCATAAAATGAAATAAATGAATGCTTTGGTTAGTAACAAGATTTGTGGATGATGGACCACTTACTCCTTTACTAATTAAGCTATGTGAAAATTGACAATAAAAGTAAAGATAGTCTAATTACCGAGCTGATTGTGACTAGTAGAGCAATTAAGTAATCTAAACTAACTAGACATTTTTTTTGCAGAGGTGAAGGCAATTCACTAAAGGCTGCCAATCACCTAAAAAATGTGAAATTACAAGGTATTTTTTGCTTTCTGGAAAACCATGCGGGTTTCACAATGCACACACGCAGCGACGTGTTTGTTAGAGGAAAAGTCGCTCAGTGCGTGTCTATCTGAAAACTAGCCGCGCAGTCGACAAGAAACTGTAAATTAATAAGTTTCTCAGCCAACAACACGTCCACAACGTCCTGCAAAAATTCGAGAGAGGTATTGAACGCCTTGTAAGTCGATTATGCATAGAGAAGGTCCTGCAAACACAACCTTTAGATTGAAGAAAAGACAACAATATGGTCACAATTTTTGTAGTAATGCTTTTGTAGCAATGGTATACCAAAAGACACCTCCTTAGAAATTAGTTATTCCCTAGAAAGGAACACAAATAAAGTTGGTGTTGTTCGTGGATAGACTTAGATAAACAAAAGATTATAAATAATGAAAAAAATGCATATACAAACATGAACTAAAACAAGGAGATAAATACACAAACAATGCTAATTCGAGCAAACAAGTTAACAAAATAATGGAAAAATCTCCCCTTATTGACTATTGGTAGTAGAAGTTCAATACAATAGATGAACATTGAACACTTAAAGCGAATTCTTTGATCTATGGTGCTAAAAATTCCTCAGCAAGGAGGGTCCTTTCCTCAATCTCTTTGCAAGATTATCCTCTCAATAGAAGAAGTATGAAGACTCTCTCAATGGTGGTCTCTTCTCCTCTCACCAAGATGATGGATTACTTAGAAGCAATATGGCCAACATGCTAGTGCTCTTACTTTCTTTGCTTCAACAATGAAATGTTGGGTTGCTCTGATAACAATTTGGCCAACATAACATTGTATCATATTTCGGTTCTCCCATGGTTTGTTTATATATAATTTTTGAATTCATCTTCCCCCTCTTGGTTCATGAATGACAATGACTCATGGGTAGGACAAGATGATTCCATTGAGGGCTTCGTATCTTCAGGGTGACTCAAATTCGACTGTCCTGGACTGAGATCTTGTAGAGTCTCTAGAATGTATTCAAAATATCATCCACTTTCACCTTTATGGCCATCATTTCACTCACATGTCGCAACTCCATGACCATATAACCTTTCATTAGCCTCCATTTTTATAATTATATGGGTTCCATTTGTGTTTTCCAAAAGTTAATGATTTCTAGTATTATAAGTGAATTAAATGGTTAAAACTTTGAAAAAAGACATATACTTACTAATACTTAAAAGTGGCTTGAGTTTCCTGACATATGTAGGTCATTTGGAAGCTTCCAAGGCACCCTTATGTGGCCTCCAATGCTCAAATTCGAATTCCCCTCAAGATATGGGCGAAGATTTGGATAAAGGTCAAAGAGGATATGTGTCTCATCATTACCTATTTGAGTTGTAACTCTATGAAATTTTCTAAGGATCTAGGGAGAGAATAATGGACCTCCATTAATGAGGTAGCTTCTTATGTTTTTGTATAAATAGGAGAGCCTCCTCCTTTCAAAGGCATGTGTAAAGTTTGGGAAATTCTCATGTTTTGAATATAAAATTTGGATTTGGCACCATTCTCATGAGTGATGTTCACTTTGATTTGGTTATGCTTGCATTTTAAGCCTCTCAACTTTCCATCTCTCATACTTTTGGAGTGGCCACCTACAATGTGTGAGATTTATTGGTTTTCATAGATTAAGATTTATTACTTTTATAGATTAAGATTTATTTCTTTCATATATTTTCTTGTGTGAGAGGTTAAGAATGATTGTTTTTGCTTTCATTTCATTTGATGTGGTTTTGATTATTCATTTCATAGGATCTTGATTTGATAATGCCCACGTGATCTCTTAGAGTATATTTCATTTCATGCAATTTCATTTCTGAAAGAGTGGTGTGCTTTTCAATTCCTGCAAGTGTGAAAGATTAAGATTTCAATTCCGCGCGCTATACTATAATTTCTTTTGAATTGATTGTTGATTTAGAATAGGTGAATTTGGTTTTTCGTTATTTCATTTCGTAGTTAGATTGATATAAATTGGGAGTTAATTTCTAGCATATATAGTGCACGCACGCTTCGCAAGTTTTACGAAACCCCTGGGTTGACATTTAAATGATAGGTAATTAATTTGCCTCAACATTTTGGCGTTGTTGCCAAGGAAGTGTGCATAGGAACTAGATTTCAGTCTAGATTTCATATATATATATATATATATATATATATATATATATATATGCAGCTAAATGATTTATGCATCTAGAAAAAATATATATATATATATATATAGATATTTTTTTTTTCTAGATGCATAAATCATTTAGCTGCATATATATATATATATATATATATATATATATATATGACCTTCAATCACCTACCACCCTCACTATATCACCTGGTGCAGTAAGAGCCACACATCCACATCATGAATTCTTATTTTTGTAGGTAGAAGAGGTGACAAAGGAGGATGAATAAATGGATGAAGATGATGAAAATGAGGAAGATCCTTTTGGATTTCCCATTTAAGAAATGATGTCAATGTTCAAATGAAGAACATCCCTCCATCCATACTTCCTAACTTCAAAGGTATGAGATCAGAAGACTCGGAAATTTTTCTTTTTGAATTCGAAATCATTGGTAGATCT
The DNA here is from genome assembly GCA_031772625.1 of Pinus tabuliformis. Classification (NCBI taxonomy): domain Eukaryota; kingdom Viridiplantae; phylum Streptophyta; class Pinopsida; order Pinales; family Pinaceae; genus Pinus; species Pinus tabuliformis. The sequence goes on along the minus strand of CM062819.1, from coordinate 144,558,348 downwards.
TATGGCTACTCATTACACATTCAAAAATTGAATTTGTTTCCAACAACATTGAAGGATAAAGCTATTAGATGGTTCATGAATTTAGGAACAAATTCTATAAGGACATGGGATGATATGAAAAGATTATTTTTGGAAAAATATAAAAATCATTACAAACACAATGACCTTAGAAATGAAGTCTTTATGATGAATCAAAAAGAGGATGAAAATCTAGAAGACCTAGTGGAGAGATTTACTTATAATATCAAAATATTTAAAATGCATAATATAGGATCAGACATATTAAAAACTCTCCTACTAAATGCTATAAAGGATGAATAGATTGATCTTCTTAACCTGGTGGGAAAAGGAGATGTTTATCAATTGTCATTTCAAGATATTTGTGAATTGTGTAAGAACATATCTAGAGGAAAGGCATTGTATGCAAGATCCTCTCAGGATCCTATTATGGAAAGAGTAGGTAAGTCGACATTAGTATTGGTAAGTCAAATTGAACTTAACAATTTGCTAGACATTTTTAGTAATTTAAAAGAACAAATTGATATGCTAAGAATGGAAAACAAGCAAATAGTTGAGAATGTTGCTTCATTTACGTTTTTCTCTAAATGCAAAAAGAAACATGCTTTGCATGAATGTCCACTTGATAACATTAAAATGTATGCAATTTGTGCAGGATCACATACTACTAAAGATTGCCCATCACTACCAGGGTTAAAGGCAGTTTACCAAAAGGATAATGGAGTGAATCAAGCAAAAGAGCAACTCTGTTATGTAGCTCCAAGAGGACCATGGCAGCCTCATCAACCTAATATGATGCAATATCCTTGTGCACAATTTTAGGGTTATGCACAACAATCTCAAAGTAATTGGCAAACACCTTTGCCTTGGCAACCTTGGCCATCTCAATCCCAACCTCAAAACCAATCTTGGAAATAGGGTTGGGAAGAGCCTTACAGAGGAAATCCACCATATACTCAATCTTTCCCTCACTATCCTCAATACCAATATCAATGCTATTCATACTATTCACCTCCACCACAACATCCATTTCACGCTCAATTGACCTCAATTCAACCATTACCATCCGCACAAGTACCCCAAAGATCCATTTCCACTCCACTACCTGCACAACCATTTGGAATCCCCAACAATAAAACACCTCAATCCACTCATAATGTTGAGGTACTGCAAAATAAAGCACCAATTTCCATTGAAGAACAACAATCAGAAGAGGAAAAATATTCAGGTAACTTCCAAGAATCATGGATGCATGTTAAAGAAGAGAAGTTGTTGAAACCTGAGTTTCATGTAGGTCTATCACCCGATTCTATGAATGAAGATCACATCTCTGAAGACTTGCATGACATGATATCAGAAAACCAAGGAAGACAAGATTACATTGAATCTTGGTTTAAGATAGTTATCGAATCTCAGGATTCCATTTTTCAGTATCTTCTAACATTATTCAAATCAAGGCAGTTGGTCTCTCATACACTCGTATGTATCAAAGAATATATTTCAAACCTACATATGAGTACATCTATCATTTTGTTACACACATGGCTCCATTGGAAACACTCATATACTTAAAAATTAAAAAAAAAAAATCAAGTAGATAAATTAGGAAAAATAAAATCAAGCTTGCTGCATTTTTTTAAAACTTGATTGCATTTTTTTTAAGCTTTTAAATTTTTAGATTATATTTATTTTCTTGCATTTTAATAATTTTTTTTTTTTACAGAAACAGATATGGATTTATATTAGACATTGGCCAAAATGCCTTTCACCGGTTACAATAGATCGGGCATAGCCCTTGAATTTTCTTCCACTAACTGATCATAGGCCCCAAAATTTGGAGATCCACGTATTTTACTTGAGACTAGAGAATCTATCTCCGTTAATTTTCCTATCTTAAATGTACAAATAAACTGATTCAAAATAATGCAGTAAAACATAAATCTATTTTATGGTATGGAGTCCCACTCCTCAATTCCGTCTTTCAAGAGAGAGCTAGCGGGAAGTGGCACCGCCCTGTTGGCTTCCAAATCAGCATCTTTATTGTTCCCCCTCAATACATGAAGGAAATTTGCAGTCTGGAAAAATTTCACCAGAATTCTTATTCTTGAAATCACTCTTGCCAATCTAAGATCTGTAGGAGAAGAATCCTCCAATAAGACTTTAATTATGGATTGAGAATCTCCTGTAATATTAACATCTGATAGACCAGAGGCCTTTGCTTGCTTGAGACCTTGAAGAAGTGCCAAGGCTTCTGCTTGAATGCTGGTGGATTGTCCTAATCCCCAAGCGAATTTAGTCACAATTTTGCCCTCCTTATTCTTTATAACTCCTCTTGCCCTAGCCAATCCGGGGTTTCCTTTCGCTGCCCCATCAAAGAACAGAGTGTATCTGGCTTGCCTGATGAGCAAATCAGATAGATCATTCTCCTTCCCTCTGAATTGCCACTCTTTTGTATCCTTGTGTTGCCTTGTTTCTCCAAAGAATTGGAGATCCAACGAGGCACCCCAGTCTAAGTCTTGCTGGCTTAGGTTCGAGTCTGACAAATGCTCCCCCAGACTTTCTTTCCATAGACTTTTTATTTTGATGATGGTGAACTGTGGATTTAAGCTTTCATCTCTGAAGACTCTTCTATTTCTCTCCAGCCAGATTTGCCAGCAGATAAATTTAGGCAAGGAGAGCCATGCAGCTTTGAAACTTTCATTTTTTGGGAGCGTTTTTGAGTAGAAGTTTTTCCAGTTTGCAAATAAGTCAGAGATAGATGTAGGTAAGATGAATTCTGTTTTCCAATGACTCAAGAGGTTCTGCCAGATTTCTTTTGAGAATTTGCAGTCCAAGATAATGTGTTGGGCGTTCTCTTCACTGTCACAGCACAAGTGGCATCGTGAGGGACCTTGGAATCCTTTCTTCTTCAATCTGTCTTCTGTTAAAATTCCTTTGTGGCATAACAGCCAGCAGAATGAGTCAACTTTTGGCATGGTTTTGTAAGTCCAGTGCCCCTTCCACACAACAGGGTCTGGAGGGACGTGAGGATGATCTTGGAGGCTTTTATACCCTTGCGCAACAGTATACAGCCTTGGGGCGGCTCCCCAACCACGGGCGTCCTTCCTTCCAACGCGCAGAGGTGCCTTACCGTTCAGCAGAGTGAGAAGGAGATCGCGTTCTTGTATCAACTCTGGAGGAACAGGCGGAAGTCTCCATCGCAGCTAGTTGCTGCCAGCCCACAGCGAGATGTCCCAAAGAGAAACGCAACCTGCTCTTTCCAGCCACGGTCGTAGCACTTGCAGAGAACTGTAGCTCGATAATGGGGGATGCATCATGATGTTGTCATCCCATATTCTGACTTCTTTGCCGTTGCCAGGTATCCAATACGCTCTGTCTCTGATTAAAGGAGCTGCTTTGTGACAGAGTTTGATCAATTGCGATCCTGAGGTGGGCAGTGAGGATTCCAGGCATCTTTTCCGCTTCCCCATGAAATACTTCCTCCATAAAGCTCTTTGCGCCCATCCTGGATGAGGACCAATGATTCTCCAGAAAATCTTGGCTCCCATGGCTGTGTTTTGGAGGCTGAGATCTTTGAAATTTAGGCCTCCTTCATTCTGAGGCTTACAAATTTTCTCCCAGCTTACCAAAGGGATTTTCCTGTCATTGAGATTGCCACCTTTCCAGAAGAATTTGCGTATGAAGGCTTCCATTTTCTTGATGATGCCAATGGGAGCAAGGATTACAGAGAATTGAAAGATGGGGAGACTACTGAGAACAGATTTGATGAGGACAGATTTGCCGGCAAGGTTTAACCATGAGAATCCCCATGCTTGAATTTTAGCCTTGAATTTATCCAATAGAGGGATCTAGTCTCTGCAGTAAGCTAGTTTTCGAAAGATAGGAAGGCCCAGATAGGTAAAAGAGGTCCAACTGAGGGAGGCAGAAAAGCCAAGGATTCTAGTGATGGCCGAAAGAATGGAGGCAGAGATATTCCAACAAAAAACTTTGCATTTACCTTTGTTCAAACTGTTGCCTGTAGCTTCGCTATAATCGTCCAGAACCTCCTTGAACTTTAAGGCGGAACTGACAGAGGCAGCCCCTAACAAGAGGGTGTCATCAGCAAACAAAGTATGATTTACATTTTTTACCCCTCTGGCTATGTTGAGCCCCAGGATCTCTTGATCAACCAATTTCTAGTCAAGATAGAAGCTCAGGATAGAAACATGGAGGACAAAGAGAAGCAGAGAGAGGGGGCAACCCTGCCTAAGCCCTCTAGAAGCTTTGCCAGCTGCTCTCCCATTCACCAAGGGAGCGATCCAGGGATCGACAATACAAGCACGGATCCAATTGATAAAGCCCATTCCAAAGCCAAATTTATGCAAGACTTCCCAAAGAAAACTTAGTCTGACACGATCAAAAGCATTTGCCAAGTCTAGTTTAATTACCATACCTTTCTCTTTGAAAAGTTGGCTCGAATGAATCACCTCTTGCACTAGAATGAAATTGTCAGCAAGTTGTCTCCCCTGAAGAAACCCACCTTGGTTCTCCGGAATGATGGTTGGGAGGATGCCTTTTAGCCTATTTGCAATCACCTTTGTGATTATTTTATAACCAATATTGCAAAGAGAGATGGGGCGGAACCGATTAAAATCTTTAGCGCCCTTTTCTTTGGGTATGAGGGCAAGGAAGGCAGAGTTAGTGCTGCCCCCTATTTTCTGGCAATTTTGAGATTTCAAGATCATTTTGTAGAGGTCTTTCTCCTCCATTTGCCAACAGACTTGAAGGAATCTTGCAGTGAAGCCATCCGGGCCTGGGGCTTTGTCGGGCTCCATGTCGGAGAGAGCATATTTTATTTCTTTTATAGAGATCTTAGCTTCTAGATGCTGATTCATTAAAGGGGAGATCATAGGAGGAACCGCTTCCAAAAATTTAGAGTTTGGGTCAGTCACTCCCTCTTCTCTGTACAGATTTTTAAAGTGATTGAAAGCTGCTCTCTTTATGCTCCCAAAGTCTTTGTGAGTCGAGTTTCCTTCTTTGATTTCTGCAATAGAATTGAAGCTCTTTCTAGCTTGAGCTTGTTTATGAAAGAAGGCGAAGTTTTTGTCTCCCGCTTTAAGCCATAAACTTTTGTCTCCAGTGCTCTTCCTCCGAAAGGCAGGCTTTATGGAAGGTTTGTTGAAGGTCGGCTTCCTTATCTAACACTTCTTTAGTGATTTCTACATCTTCCCTTTGAGCATGATGCTGAGCAAGTCTGTCCTGGGCCTACTTTCTCTCATTTGCAGGGCAGGGGAGAGATTTGGCCCATGATTTAAGAACAGCTTTCAGTCTTCTAAGTTTTTCTTCCTAGATGAAGAAAGGAGAACCCTTCACTGGAAATTTCCAACTGTCCTGAACCATATTTAGGAACTCAGGATCCTTGACCCAAAGAGGATTGAATCTGAAAGGTATGGGGCCATGATCCTTGTGATCCAACATCTCAAGCATAATAGGATTATGATCAGAAACACTGCAAGGGAGGATATGCAATCTGGATTCTAAGCCCAACAAAAGAAAAGAACTCTACACCAAACATCTATCAAGTCTAGCAGCAATGTGACCAGGGCCTATTCTTTTATTGGATTAGGTGTACTTACCATTTTCTGAGGGGATATCGAGCAGATCCCAGTCCTGCATGAGATCCTCCACCCACTCCCTTGCTGGGTCCCTTACGATTGTTCCTCCTCTCTTTTCCTCCATGCACAGAGTGAGATTTATATCACCCACAATAATGATGTTTTCCAAGTTCTCAGACTCCAACAGGTGTCTAACGAAGTCCCAACACTCCCTTTTCTCCCCTATATTTACTGGGACATAGACATTAAAAAGGCAGAATGTCTCCCTCGAGTCCACAGGTTGTAGCTTCAAGAACAGCCAGTGGGTATTTTGAATCTCAGAGACCAACCTATACTTGAGAGGATTCCAGAGAGAGCCCAGCCCCCCAGAGGCTCCCCGAGCTGAAACTGCTTGGCCTCTGCTTCCCTTCCAGAATTTTTTATTGGTTTGGAGAAACTCATTGTCCTCCATTTTGGTCTCCTGGATCAGAAGAATATCTGGGGCTTCTCTTCTAATAAGGCTTCTCGTTGCTTCTTCTTTCGCTTTACTCCCCATTCCTCTGCAGTTCCAGGAGACGATCTTCATCATTTAGATTTATGATGATGGGCTCCCTTGGAACCCTGTGCTTGGTTTTTAGGTATCTTCAGATTTTTGCCAAGGAGTTTCTCCAGCGTGGGTTGACTACCCTGAAGTTTGTCTTTGTAAGTTTCCTGATCTCTCTTTTCTCTAGCAGTTTTGCGGCCCCTTGCTGATCTTCTGATTGATTTCTGTGTATCCCCTATTTGTTCTTCCTCCTCTAACTCCTCCGAGTCATGTTCCTCCTTGTAGGCTTCAGTTTTCTTATCCTTATTTCTTGCTGTGGCACTTTCTTTAGGTATTGATCCTGCTGAGGCCATTTTTTCTGAGGGTTTATCTTGTCTATCCTCTTCCTGAGGAACCTCTTCTTCAGAGCTTAAGAACTCATACCTATTTTTTTGACTTATTGGCTGAGGAACATTTTGGGTGGAGGCAGGCTGGGAGCCTTGGCCATTTGGGGCCCCAGATTTCTTGTGAGAGGTCTTTGACCGCTTAACTTGATTCCAACCATCTTCCTTTCCTTTCTCTGATTCCCCTTTGTTCGGACACCCTCTTGCAAAATGACTGTAGACGTGACATTTACGGCATTTGAAAGGGAGCTGCTCATAGTCCAGCACTTGCACATGCGTCCAACTGCCAACCTTTATTTTGATAGCCTCCGGGAGTCCCACCTCTAAGTCCACCTCGACACAGATTCGGGCGCAATCATACTGATCGTTGTTATTTGCTCTGTCAATGAACTTTCCCAAAGCATTGCCAATGTGCATGAGGGACTCCCAGTTCCAACAGTGCACTGGAAGATTAGGGAGCCGAACCCAGACAGGGACTGCCGTCGGGACATCCACGGCCGGATCGAAGTCAGGGGTCCATTTATTTAGGTAGAGACCCTGAGGGCCCATGAAATAGGGCCCATTCCTGAAGATCAAGTCTTTGTCCTCCTTAGTGTTGAACTCAAACAGGAAATAGCCTCTTCCCAGGAAATATGAAGTGACTTTGTTCTTGATCAGCGGGATCCAGTTCTTAACAACCCAATTTTCCGTTGATTTTGGCGAGGGCCAAAGGCCTGTGAACTGACCCACCAGGGCTCGATCTGCCAGGGACAAAGCGACCTGGATCGGGCCCTCAGAAGGAAGGTTTACCTCAGGAACATCAGCAAGTTTTTTGACAAACTTGGCGGCTTCAGACTTCTTCTTCTTAGGCAACGAAGCTAGCAAAGTGGAGAAAGCAGCTTCAGCATCAGGGGGAGAAGAATGCGAAGGACCGAGGGGCGAGCCCTGGGTCTCCATGGCCGAGAAGATCTGGTCAGCAGCAAAAAACCCAAACTGCACAAAGCAAAAGCAGAAGACGAAGCATCTCAGAGCCGAAGAGAAGCAGGAAAAGAACCGGTCAGACCCTGCAGGAAGAGGCCCCGAGGCAGAGGAGCGGAACCCAGCAGATCCGGCAAGGGACGGATCAGAGAGTCCCCGAGGGAGGAGCAGGGAAAAGAGGGAACCGAACAGAGCCGAGAGTCCCTGAGGGCGAGAGACGGCTGAGCGGGCAGCGCCCAGGCTCAGCAGCGCAGAGCGAGACGCAGCAGGAGGCAGCGGCGCAGAGCAAGAGCTGGAAGTTATTTTGAAAAATGCATTTTAATAATTTGAAACACACACACACACACATATATATAATAAAAATCAATGAAGTGTTTCTTTTTAAATTTATATATGTATATATTTTAAAAAATAGAACATATATAAAAACAAATTAGATTTGTTTATTTAAACAAATTTAAAAATATATATATATATATATATATATTGTTTTACAAAGAAATTTGTTTATTTAAACAAATTTGAAAATTTTAATTACAAATCACAAAATAAAATTAAAAAATAAAATAAATAACTCATATTAAAAAAAAGCAATAATAAAAATAAATAAAAACACAAAAAAAATGAGAATAAAACAAATTTAAACAAATAAAAAAAAGTCAACGAAACAAATTGTTGCAAACCTTATGTGTGATTTTGAAAAAACGAAAGATAGTTGTGCATTCTCCCCACTGATCTCTGTGACCGAGAATTGGGCAGGGCTGGCCTATTCATGTTCTCCTCCTCCAAGTTATTTGTTGTTTTCAAAATTTTCCTTGCAGCAAAGGAGATATGTTTCGCTGGAGTTACTGCCTGCGGGAGGTGAATTTAGCAAGATTGTATTTTGTGCAAGGATTGCAAAGCTTGTGAACTGTCTGGATCATTAACATTGTTCCAACAATTCAATTTTGGACTACAAATAATAATAATAAAAAGAATTTCACCCAGCAGTTACTTGAGCAGAGGCCAAATACGCAGAGCTTAAAAACCTCATTTTTTAAAACACATTTTTTGACCAAATGAAAACGAATCTAAAAAATCTAAAACATGGGTTTTTCTCAGAACGGGGTGAATTATGTTTAGGATTGGAGTTTTCCTCAAAATTCGTAACCGTTTGAGAAATTTTCGAGGTTCTCTGGACCCTTATTTGCCAGATTTCTTGAGAAAAACGTATTTAGAATTTAATGGACAGACAGTTGCGGCCATGATGGAAGGAGAAGATCTGATTTCCCTGATCTTCGGGAGGAATAAACCATGATAAGATATTCTCTAGCATGATCAAAGAATTATGATTTTGTTGTATAGGACTTTCTTCGCCCATCTGTATTCAATCCATCTTGATATAAGCGTAAAGGTGTAGCTCTCTCTACGCTAGTTCTTAGCATCGTATTAGCTAGTTGCAGTGTTAGTTAAGCCTCTTTTCTCAGTTTTAACACAACTTGACTTTTGTCCATGCAGGGTTTTTAGCTGTAGAAAGTGTTGCTCCATAGCGGTGGCGACAAGGAGATTGGGCTTTAGCGGGCGCTATCCCAAAAGGAGAAAGGATGACCTCAATTTCTTAAATGAATCATAAAGTTCAATGATTAGATTACCTGCCACGTTTATTACAACTTCAATGTGTCAATTGCTCATTTATGGCCACGTAAGCTCATTTTTCTGTGCACAGATTTTATTTAGCATTGGTTGACATTTGAATTTGTTTGATTGCAGGTATGTTGCAGTTGAGAAAAGGATGCATCGAGCCCACTCACCTCGGGCGATTGGAAAAGATTCTTTGGTTGCTAGTTCAAGATGGAAAACGTTTTTCATCATAAATAAACAAAATTATTCTGCACCGCACAAAACTGAATATAATCAACCCAATTGCATTGTGCTACAAAGGATAATGATGATGGATCATTGAGGTCAAAATTAAATCATATTATTCCTGTTTTAGAAGCAGAAGATGGAGCCACAATTCTCTGCAATAATCACTCCAATAGAGGAGATTGCATGGTATCAAGAAATCATGGCAATATTTGATTGCTAAATTGTTGTGAAAATACCATAGTAAAGAAGATTACGGTCTTCATTTAGGAACTCCTCAAGAAACCAGTTGCATAGAATAATGGTTTCAGCGTTCTATTAATTTTATCTTTCAGGATGCACAAATATAGCTTGAGCCCACACAACAAAGGATAACTTTTCCAATTATTCACAGTCTTCAGCGCATACCATTTTTTTTTTAACATTTTCTATTGAATCTCCTCTTTCAATTTAATTCACGGTCTCATCATATTTATTTTATTTTCTAGTTTTAATTAGTTTTATTTTAGTTACTTTAGTTTTGTTATTTTAATTTTAGATTTTATCTTTCAACATAAATTCACTCATTGTTAGTGGTTGATCTGGTATAAGAGGACCTGATAGAGCAACTATACATGAAGCAATGGAACAACAAACAAATCGCTTTGCCATTGTTTAGCCATTGAAGGTTTTACAAGATTTTAGCTACAGAAACTACGCAATTCTGCAGCTGAACAACAATTCTGCAGCTCTATATTTAATTCAATGATTTATTTTGTGACAACGCATTCTAATCAAAATTCATGAGCAGCATGCCATCTAATTTTCCTACTTCATCCTTCACATCAACATCATGTTCCCATGCCACACTTAAGCATGACAATTTTCACTGTTTCACCCAAATTTCAAATCAGCCTAACTTTCTCATACGACATCAGATTTCGACGATTCAAGCATTGTTGGAAAGATCTCGATGAGATATACACAATGAGAAAGCTATCATCAAAGTTTGAAACAATAAAGAGTGAAGAAATTTCTGAAAATACATAACATGTAACCTGAGGCACTAGTTTCGAAACAAGTAAAAATTCATTTGATTTTCTTTCGTGAATTTGTTTTATTAGTACCAATTCTTAGTTTTTTTGTGTAAATGTCATAAATAGAGAGATTAATTACCTCTCTCTTTTGATAATCTTACATTTCATTGTAGAAAAAGTACTAAGTTTTTGTAGGAACCCGAAAGATAAATAGATGGACACAAACAAACATTGTATCTCAAAGACCACATTTCTTTCAAAAGAACATGATCAGAGCAACATCAAAGATGAAATATCCAAGCATTAGCACATGATTTTGGATAAAGAATGTCGAATCAGATCCATCACATGATTTGGAAGCCTTTCAGATACTAGTATTACCATTGCATTCCTACTTATTTAGTCAATAAAATTTTCATCTCATTTTCCTTCACAGTCATTTTCCCGCCTCACTTTCACTAACCTTTAACCCAACAATAAAACCATTAAGCTCCCCTACAAAGTTGATTCATTCCATTTTCCTTTTCGCTTTGTCAAATAAACCTTGATCCACTGCAAAAATTTTCATCCATAGTCCTTCAAAATTATTGTTTTATGCTCATGTTAGATGATGGAGGATTCATTAAGGCCTCCCTTCTAACAAGTCTTGGCCTATCAACATCAACATATTATCTAGGTTCAAGGCTAGAGTCCTTATTAGTACCTTGAGGCTTGTATGCATTAATGACAAGTTCTCTCGCTGATAATCATGGGAATACATCAATGTCCCTTGATCGTTAGATCTTGCAAGTGGCTCGACATCAACTCATCTATTCGCACTTTGAAAGATGTACTTAGGTACCTTGGCACTTGTTGACATTAATGGTGAGTTTGCCTCGCATTGGTTAACAACATTCATTAATGGCCGATAATCCAATGAATTCTCTTCATGCTCGACAACAACACATTTATTCGCATGACTAGAATTGTACCATCGGGTTTTGTAGCAGGTGAAGACTATATCATTTCAGCATTTTGCAGCAGATACAATAGATTTAGCAGCAACAATAAATAATCCACTTTAACCACCTCATCCACCATTTATGCAACCAAGAAGCAGATGAAATTATACATTCTATTCCATGATCCAACAACAACTACAACTTCTCTACATATGCACAGTTTGTCCACTTCCTAGGTAAGTAAAGGTATGTTCTTTTCTAGATTTTAATCATAGAATTCCTTGAATACTGAAATTATAATTTTTGGAAAATACTTCACCATATTTCCTTTCTCATTTAAAAAAAACCATAAACAACTTTAGTTGGGGGGAGGAAGGGACATCCATTTATTATCACATCCATATCACTTCATTCCATTTCACTTCATTTCATCCTAACATACTTGTCCTAATCAATTATGATTGCATTATGGTTCAAAAGTTATGTGATTTGCAAATAAATGCCTAAATGATGAGCATATTATATGGCTAATTCAAAGATGCATTCTTAAATATGTTCAATGAATCTTGCTACAACAAAAAGAAACAAGGTATTGAAACACAAGAACCAATACCAATTAAGATTTGGTTGTCACACAAGAACCAACCAAACATGTTGCAATTCAATGTATGACAAGGAATACTTTGCAAAAAGAAATGAAATTTCCAAATGCAAAGTTTAAGGACAATTGATATAAGCCAAGCTCATTCAAAAGCAAATCATGATTAAGCAATGCAGTAGATTGCATGAGGACATGCAATAACGTCAGTTGGGGGGTATGTAGAGTCTCCAAAATGTATTCAAAATATCATCCACTTTCACCTTTATCGCCACCATTTCACTCACATGTCGCAACTCCATGACCATATAACCTTTCATTAGCCTCCATTTTTATAATTATATGAGTTCCATTTGTGTTTTCCAAAAGTTAACGATTTCTAGTACTATAAGTGAATTAAATGGTTAAAACTTAGAAAAAATACATATACTTGCTAATAGTTAAAAGTGGCTTGAGTTTCATGACATGTGTAGGTCATTTGGAAGCTTCCAAGGCACCCTTATGTGGCCTCCAATGCTCAAATTCGAATTCCCTTCAAGATATGGAAGAAGATTTGGATAAAGGTCAAAGAGGATATGTGTCTCATCATTACCTATTTGAGTTGTAACTCTATGAGATTTTATAGGGATCTAGGGAGAGAATAATGGACCTCCATTAATGAGGTAGCTTCTTATGTTTTTGTATAAATAGGAGAGCCTCCTCCTTTCAAAGGCATGTGTAAAGTTTGGTAAGTGCTCATGTTTTGAATATAGAGTTTGGATTTGGCACCATGCTCATGAGTGATGTTCACTTTGATTTGGTTATGCTTGCATTTGAAGCCTTTCAACTTTTTGTCTCTCATACTTTTGGATTGGCCACCTACAATGTATGAGATTTATTGTTTTTCATAGATTAAGATTTATTGCTTTCATATATTAAGATTTATTTATTTCATATATTTTCCTGTGTGACAGGTTAAGAAAGATTGTTTTTGCTTTCATTTCATTTGATGTGGCTTTGATTATTCATTTCATAGGATCCTGATTTGATAATGCACACATCATCTCTTAGAGTATATTCATTTCATGCAATTTCATTTCTGAAAAAGTGGTATGCTTTTCAATTCCTGCAAGTGTGGTAGATTAAGACTTCAATTCCTGCAAGTGTGAAAGATTAAGATTCCAATTCCGCGCGCTGTACTATAATTTCTTTTGAATTGATTGTTGAATTAGAATACGTGAATTTGGTTTTTCTTTATTTTGTTTCATAGTTAGATTGATCTAAATTGGAAGTTAATTTCTAGCATATACAATGCACACACGCTTTGCAAGTTTTACAAAACCCCCGGGTTGACAATTAAATGATAGGTAATTAGTTTGCCTCAACAGATCATGTCAGGGAATCGCCTCCAAGTGTGTGAAGTGGTCCCGAATTCGTTGAGTCTACAATTTTCTCGACCGTGCGTCTTTAGAAGGAAATATCATGCGGTGCATGACTATCGAAGAAACAACCGTGAAGTCTTCAATTTTTTAACTCCATAAACTTTGGACCTTAGGAGAAATTAAATTTTTTGAACTTCATAATGTCTTCAGCTAGAAAATATTCACTTGTTCATTCTGCTGGATGACTTTTAGCGTCTTCTGGATTGTGCAAACATGCGTACAATTTTCTGGTGTTAACAAGTGTTCTTAACTGAATGACAAGAGCCATGTCACCTCAGTGAACTCTTCTTGTTCCTCCATGGAGATCATAGTAGTAGTTGCAAGGGCTCCTATCTTGCACCATCATTTCATACATGAGCTTCGACCTTCATAGATGTCATGGAGCCAAACTCTTTCTCAATATATCTTTATGACAGAGTTCCTGCCATCAACCTTTCATATCACTTTCCATCTGTTATCACTAAAAAGATTCCAAAAGAAAAGGGTAAGGTAAGGAAGAATTGGTATTGGTCATTCTCATGCTCCTTTCATGCATAAGAAGCACTTGGCAAACTCAGGGTCAGCATATATCAGAGTTCTTTGAAGGCCCAAACAAGATTTGAAGGGATTGCATACTTATTATGTGGTCTTGGGGATGGGCATCTATTCAACTTCATATTGAATATGAGCACTGGAGAGTTGTCTGACCGGAAGAAGATTTTGTTGGGTACAAAAGCTATCACCTTGAGGAATTTTCGCTCTAAGAACACAACACATGTTTTTGCAGCATCAAACAGGCCGACAGTTATTTACAGTAGCAATCAGAAGTTGTTGTATAGCAATGTGAATCTTAAGGAAGTCAATCACATGTGCCTTTTCAATTCAGTTTCCTTTCCAGACAGCCTTGCAATTGCAAAAGAGAACCTGCTTACTATTGGGTAAATTGATGACATTCATAAACTTCATATCCATGCAATTCCTCTTGGAGAGCATGCTCGTCGTATTTGCCACCAGGAGCAATTTCACACCTTTTCCGTTTGTAGTGTGAAGTATTCTCAGACAAATATTGAGGAGATTGAAACACACTTTGTGCGCCTGATAAATAATCAAACATTTGAAGTTCTTTCATCATATCAACTTGATACTTATGAAAATGGATGTTCCATCCTCAGTTGTTCATTTACAAATGAAAACAATGCTTATTATTGTGTTAAGACAGCATATGTATTGCCTGAGGAGAACAAACCTAACAAAGGCCGAATTTTAGTATTCTCAGTTGAAGATGGTAAACTGCAACTTGTTATTGAGAATGAGACAAAGGTTTATGTTTACAATTTGAATGCATTTAATGAAAAGTTGCTTGCTGGCATCAATCAAAAGATTCGGTTATACAAATGGGGGCTCCGTGATGATGGTTCAAGAGAGTTACAGTCTGAATGTGGCTATCATGGTCATATTCTTGCACTATATGTTCAATCTCGTGGAGATTTTATTGTAGTTGGTGATTTGATGAAAGCAATCTCTTTATTGATATACAAACATGAGGAGGGAGCAATTGAAGAGAGGGCACATGAAAAGAGACATTTCAAGATAATGAAGCTTAGACAGTCAAATTTTGGCATTAGAAACAGTGTTTTGTGGTTACACAGCAGTTTCGTAGCGCGCTACGAAACCACTGAAGATGATGCCTAATACACAACAGTTTCGTAGCGCGCTACGAAACTACTGTAGCTGCATATTGTGATTTGATGGACCATTTTTGTGAGACAAAGGGAAATCTTCTTTGAATAGGAGGGTCTAAAAGGGAGCATTCACGAAGTATAAGTGTCTAGCAAAGGCACAACAAGGAAAGGAAAGACATTTATGAACTCCAAAGTTTTATGTTATGAAAAGAGTAGTCGACTTCCAAGAGGATTACCAAGCAATGGAAAACTCATCTATGAAAAGTGAAAAAGGTTTTTATTCCTAAGATACGTAAATACAAAAACCTCTTCCACTTTCTTCAAATCCATTATGATCTTGGAGAAATGAAGGACCAAACTTGCGCTACGAAATTGCTGTAAGTGCAGTTTTTCACAAGCCTATTTCTCTGTTTGACACCTGTTTTTCAAAGACATATTTTGGGCGGTAGGAAAGGTGTTTCAAAAAACCAAGAGAGGTTTTTGTTAAGCATGGATTGGTTCACAAAAGCCTCCTTCATGTTTTCCAAATACACTTTTTATGAGAAGTTATGAGCTCTATCCCAAGACCTATTTTTCAGCCAGAACAGAGCAAGGGACAGTTTCCTAGTTTCTAGGAACAACAAAAGGATGAGTCATCAAGGGCCAGCTGGAAGGTTATGGGCTTCATCAAATTCGACTTCATGGAGTTTTATGTGTCAAAAGGAGTGTTTAATTCCTAGATAAGGTTGTTTTGATCATAATGAGGAGTTACACTCCTAGTTGTACTAGGTCTCTAGGACTCCTAGTTAGCTATCCTTTGTATTAAATAGTTAGTTTTAAGTGTCAATAGGTGTCAAATTAGGAGGAATTCGAATTCCCCTCATGCTGGAGGAAGGAATCTACATGAACTCTATATATGGGAGAAGAACTAATGTATTAAGGGTGGGAAATTTATAAGTAAAAGCTCTGATATTTGGCTTATGTAAAGACTCTGTTTTTTTTTTGGTAATACAGTACTGGCTTATGCTTCTCAAGAATCATAAAGAGTTCAATGTAATGAGTTTCTTTTGTTGTCTTTTCATGTTATCTACAGTGTTATGAGTATATGATTACTTAGAAATCTCTTACAATGCTCTAATTTCCTTCATATACTCATAAACTGCCTTCTATGTGTTTGGTGTGTTGAAATCTGAATGCCTTGACTTCTATGCAAAGCCAACCCTGCTGTTAATACTGAATCATATATGACTCCATAAGCCCAATGGATACTTGTTAGTTGTGTTTCCACCATTTTCATTTCTTAATTGTTTCATAAGAGTTAGCCATCTTGATCATAATCAAAAACCTTTAATGCTTTGAGAGAGCCCTCTCAGGTTGGGGAGGTTAAACCTCAGCCTAAAGTAGGTTTGAAACAGTTACTTGAAGTCTTCCTGGTTTGCAGCCTTCCAGGGCCTGATTTTGAGATAACATTTTGGTGCATCTTCCGGGAGCCTGAAGATTATTCTTTCTCAAAAACTAAAGACTGAACTTTTGAAGGTAGCAAGAGCTCAAAAGAATTTTCGAGGCTGCAATCTACCTTGGCGACTCCATTGTTGAAGAATTCGAAATTCATAGATTCATGGTGATTCCACTGGAGTTATGAAGGACCCAGATGCTACCATTCTTATTTCAAGGTATGCATGCATAAATTTTTCAGGAATTCATGGTTTCCCAAATCATTTTCCCAAGGATGCATATTTTCGAAGGAATGGTCCAAAATTCAACGGAGAAGATTTGAGTTTAACTTTGAAGCATATATCAGATTTCTGTGATTTTACCAAGCTTCTTAGAGTTAAACATGAGGATGTTTGCATTATTTTGTTCTATGATTCCTTTCAAGGGAAATGTAAACAGTGGATTGAAAGCTTTCCTGCTAAATCTATTAAGTCATTTGAAGACTTTTGGTTTATGTTTTTGGAGGAATGGATAGATAGATCAGATGTAGTGGCAAACTCTCATTCAATTCAAAGTTTCAAACAATGGAATGATGATCATATTAATGAAGAAATAGATGAAAATTTTTCTTTGTCCTTGTCTTCATTTTTAAAATCATTTGAGTGCAAGACAGAAGATAAGATGAAATTTTTGGATGAATTTGCTAAAGACATTGAGAAAGATATTGAACATTTACAAGGTCAAATTCAATCATATAGTCTTCATGGTTATGATCATTCTTTTCAAAAGATTTCTATGGCAGCACATAAGGAGAGGGTGTTGCTTCCTTTCTCTTTCGTGATTGAGGAAGAGTACACTGTTATTGAAGATCAATTTTCACAACCAGAAAGTTACGAGAACCATCAAGCTGATCATGTATTCTGGGATCCTATAGCTGACTACATGGAAGATTTTTACTCTCCAGTGTTTCAATTTTTCTATGAATATCAGAGGCAATTTCAGTGGCAGTGGTCATCACAATATCATAGTGGCTCTGAACTCCGGTGCAGTCAAAAAACTCAAATATCAGATAAGACAAATGATTGGCTACATTGGAAATTTCACTTTGATTGAGCTGAAAGAAGTTTGAAATTGATAGGGTAGATAGGTAGGAAAATGAAAATAAGCTCAAGGTTGACTGAGCATTTTTTTTTTTTTTTTTTTTCAGTAGATATAGACTTCTTTCTCATACAGTGATCATCAAGCTTAAGACCGAGGTGAAGGCCCAAGAAACTTAAAGGAGATGCTCGTCAAATAAATTTTTGTTTATCATAAGAGGATAAGGCACTGGAACTGCAGGTTTTTAGTGAACCACAAGGGCACACTATCCAAAGTGGAGCCACTGTTATCACTAAAAAGATTTCAAAAGAAAAGGGTAAGGTAAGGAAGAATTGGTATTGGTCATTCTCATGCTCCTTTCATGCATAAGATGCACTTGGCAAACTCAGGGTCAGTATATATCAGAGTTCTTTGAAGGCCCAAACAAGATTTGAAGGGATTGCATACTTATTATGTGGTCTTGGCGATGGGCATCTATTCAACTTCATATTGAATATGAGCACTGGAGAGTTGTCTGACCGGAAGAAGATTTTGTTGGGTACAAAAGCTATCACCTTGAGGAATTTTCGCTCTAAGAACACAACACATGTTTTTGCAGCATCAAACAGGCCGACAGTTATTTACAGTAGCAATCAGAAGTTGCTGTATAGCAATGTGAATCTTAAGGAAGTCAATCACATGTGCCTTTTCAATTCAGTTTCCTTTCTAGACAACCTTGCAATTGCAAAAGAGAACCTGCTTACTATTGGGTAAATTGATGACATTCATAAACTTCATATCCATGCAATTCCTCTTGGAGAGCATGCTTGTCGTATTTGCCACCAAGAGCAATTTCACACCTTTGCCATTTGCAGTGTGAAGTATTCCCAGACAAATATCAAGGAGATTGAAACACACTTTGTGCGCCTGATAGATAATCAAACATTTGAAGTTCTTTCATCATATCAACTTGATACTTATGAAAATGGATGTTCCATCCTCAGTTGTTCATTTACAGATGACAACAATGCTTATTATTGTGTTGGGACAACATATGTATTGCCCAAGGAGAACAAACCTAACAAAGGCCGAATTTTAGTATTCTCAGTTGAAGATGGTAAACTGCAACTTGTTATTGAGAAGGAGACAAAGGTTTCTGTTTACAATTTGAATGCATTTAATGAAAAGTTGCTTGCTGGCATCAATCAAAAGATTCAGTTATACAAATGGGGGCTCCGTGATGATGGTTCAAGAGAGTTACAGTCTGAATGTGGCCATCATGGTCATATTCTTGCACTATATGTTCAATCTCGTGGAGATTTTATTGTAGTTGGTGATTTGATGAAAGCAATCTCTTTATTGATATACAAACATGAGGAGGGAGCAATTGAAGAGAGGGCACATGAAAAGAGACATTTCAAGATAATGAAGCTCAGACAGTCAAATTTTTGCATTAGAAACTGTGTTTTGTGATTACACAGCAGTTTCGTAGCGCGCTACGAAACTGTTGAAGATGATGCCTAATACACAGCAGTTTCGTAGCGCGCTACGAAACTGCTGTAGCTGCATATTGTGATTTGATGGACCATTTTTGTGAGACAAAGGGAAATCTTCTTTGAATAGGAGGGTCTGAAAGGGAGCATTCACGAAGTATAAGTGTCTAGCAAAGGAAAAACAAGGAAAGGAAAGACATTTATGAACTCCAAAGTTTTATGTTACGAAAAGAGCAGTCGACTTCCAAGAGGATTACCAAGCAATGGAAAACTCATCTCTGAAAAGTGAAAGAGGTTTTTATTCCTAAGATACTGAAATACAAAAACCTCTTCCACTTTCTTCAAATCCATTATGATCTGGGAGAAATGAAGGACCAAACTTGCGCTACGAAACTGTTGTAAGTGTAGTTTTTCACAAGCCTATTTCTCTGTTTGACACATGTTTTTCAAAGACATATTTTGGGCGGTAGGAAAGGTGTTTCAAAAAAACAAGAGAGGTTTTTGTTAAGAATGGATTGGTTCACAAAAGCCTCCTTCAGTTTTTCCAAATACACTTTTTATGAGAAGTTATGAGCTCTGTCCCAAGACCTATTTTTCAGCCAGAATAGAGAAAGGGACAGTTTCCTAGTTTCTAGGAACAACAAAAGGATGAGTCATCAAGGGCTAGCTGGAAGGTTATGGGCTTCATCAAATTCGACTTCATGGATTTTTATGTGTCAAAAGGAGTGTTTAATTGCTAGATAAGGTTGTTTTTATCATAATGAGGAGTTACACCCCTAGTTGTATTAGGTTTCTAAGACTCCTAGTTAGCTGTCCTTTGTATTAAATAGTTAGTTTTAAGTGTCAATAGGTGTCAAATTAGGAGGAATTCGAATTCCCCTCATGCTGGAGGAAGGAATCTACATGAACTCTATATATGGGAGAAGAACTAATGTATTAAGGGTGGGAAATTTATAAGTAAAAGCTCTGATATTTGGCTTATGTAAAGACTCTGTTTTTTTTTCAGTAATAGAGTACTGGCTTATGCTTCTCAAGAATCATAAAGAGTTCAATTTAATGAGTTTCTTTTGTTGTCTTTTCATGTTATCTACAGTGTTATGAGTATATGATTACTTAGAAATCGCTTACAATGCTCTAATTTCCTTCATATACTCATAAACTGCCTTCTATGTGTTTGGTGTGTTGAAATCTGAATGCCTTGACTTCTATGCAAAGCCAACCCTGTTGTTAATACTGAATCATATATGACTCCATAAGCCCAATGGATACTTGTTAGTTGTGTTTCCACTATTTTCATTTCTTAATTGTTTCACAAGAGTTATCCATCTTGATCATAATCAAAAACCTGTAATCCTTTGAGAGAGCCCTCTCAGGTTGGGGAGGCTAAACCTCAGCCTAAAGTAGGTTTGAAACAGTTACTTGAAGTCTTCCTGGTTTGCAGCCTTCCAGGGCCTGATTTTGAGATAACACCATCAACCATAATTTATAGCATCTTTGTCATTAAAATTATCTTGTCACACCGATAAATGTAGAGATTAATCATATCTCTCTCTATCCATATTGGAAAGTGAATTTCTTCATCATTAAATTCAACATGACCAATAGGCTACCTTGTGACTTGCTAGCTTTTCTGCATTTACACATTTATGCCATATATTCTTCTAAGTCAATACTAGTGTTGTCCACTCAATCCATGTATTATTTGAACTGAGTTCAAACCACATAGTTGTAGATATATCATAATATCTCAACTGCTATATTTTCGTCCTGTACTTCTGCAATATGTTCTTCCAGGTAGCCAAATCATATCTCAAAAAAATCACCAATATCAAAATTACCTAGTCATGATAACCTCTTGTCAAGATGTCATGTTCTGCTACTTGCTCTTTCTGAGGTCAACATCCCTTTACACGGTCTATCTTCATACCAAAACACTTCATCCTATTTTCCTTTCAATCATCAAAAAATGTGTTCATGGAATGAGCCATTCAACAATCTTCAATATCTTATTCCTTAGAGTATTCACAACTTCCTTTAAAGTTATCAGTCTTTCGTTCTTCAAGAGACCATATCAGACGTTGATCAATATCAACATGATCATCTATCATGCTTCAATGTATCGAGTAACCAACCAAAAGAGTTTTGTCTTATCCAATCTTATCCAAGACATGTCATGCTCATGCTTACCAAGCACATTTCTGCAACCCGCTGTTCCTACAATATTTCCAGAGACATGAATTATATTTTAATGGAGAGCTCTAAAGATATGCATACCTCTTTCTTCATATAGCCATCTAGTTGACTTCCTTTTGAACGAGTTGCTCCTTTCCTTGAACACGAGGCTTTTTCTCTAACAAGATAAATGCTCCAATTATATCTTCTTGCTGCAATCTGACTATCTTCATACATGCAAGTTTCTTCAATGCTTGCTTCTATAATCTTCTAGTATAAATATACTCTCGTCATGTTACAATGGTTCTTGAAGAACCTTCTCATAATGATGGTTCTATTTCTATAGGGGATCCTTGTGATCCTTTCTTGCTAAAGGAATGTTTCTATAACAACATGATGCCAAGTATTTGCTACATGAACTATTAAGTGCTATATGGTCCAAATCCTTATACCCTTGCATTGCTAGATGACTGCTACCAATGAGATGTAATTGACAGTGTAGAATCTAATCCTTCCAATGTTATATGCTTCTTTCCATGATGCCATAACTTGTAAAATACAAGACTCTTCAACAAATGTAATTGCATATGCTACTCTTGTTTCCATCTTCTAAGAAAACAAGACTACTAGTAAACATGGAAGTGGCAAAGTTCTTCAATAATAGAGATCCTTAGAATATTTATTCTTCGACTTCTTTTCAGGTTCTTCATTTTCTTCAACTATGTGAGATCCACTCCTTTCCTTCCTCTTATTGTTCTTCTTATTTTGAGGATCCTTGGGACAATCTCTTTTAAAGTGTCCATATTCATTGCATCCAAAGCATTGTACTTTGGACATATCTTGTCTTCCACGTGGCTGATTATTATTGTTTCTTTGATGAGGTTCAAACTTTCCAAACTTTATTTTCTTTTTCTTCAATCTAGTAGCAAAAGCTTGAGACTTTTCATTAGGTTCAGTGTCATCTTTTGCCTTTAATCTTGTCTCTTCTAAAATACATAAAGACCACAACTCATTGAAGTTTGGAGTGTCCTTTCTAGAATAGACACTTGTCACAAAACTACTCCAATCTGAAGGTAAAGCATTGAGTATAAAAGTTGTTAATTTAGAATCGGAAACCACTTCTCCAAGCCCTTTTAATTTATCCTTAAATTGTGAGACCTTTATGATATATGAGGCTAATTCTTCATCCTTTGATAACCTTGTCTTGTAAAGTCGATTCCTCAAAGATATTTTCTGACCTATCATACTAACAGAATATAGTTTCACCAACTTGTCATATATTGGTTTAGATGTACCCAAATTTGCAACAAATGGAATGAGATGATCCTTGATGGATTCAATAAGAATCCTTTGAGCCCTAACTTCTCCTTTAGTGTACTTGGCCCATTCTTGAGTTTTATCCTTCTCTGGTTCTGCAACTTTTCCTAGAACATAGTCCATGACTTCATTTTCTATGAGCACCAAATCTATTCTCTTCTTCCATGCTTGGAAGTTTGTTGATCCATTGAGCTTATTGCCTTCCTTGCAAAATGAAGTCATTTGATTTGAAGATTGAGACATAGAGAATAATATAGTACTTACTTGTCAAAAGATTGACTTGCTTGATGATGATGTCTTCTTGATGCTTCCAAAGATTTTGATGATCCCAAGAGTTCTTCAAAGATGATGACTCCTAGGATGGATGACACAATGATATCTTCAAGCTACTTCAAAGATGAATGATGATTTCTTTGAAGAGTGTAGATGATGCTCCCAGGATTCTTGACGGTTCTTTAGGGATGACTTCTATAGAGATGCTTTCCAAAATAAGTGATGATCAAAGAGCTTCCAAAAGAGAGAGATGTCCTTCTTCAATATGATAATGTGTAATCAAGAGCCTTCAACGATGGAGAGAGAGATATGATAACTTGATGTAGTAGCCTTCCTTCAAGATGAATGGAAACCTTTGAGTCTTATCCTTGTGCCCTTCCTTATTACCACTTAAAATAATGTTCTCCAAATTAATTTGTATGAGTATCTTCCCCTTATGCCAACAATAGTGATCTTCAAGTTGCATTCTCTTCACCTTAGCTTTGATATGATTTTGAGAAATCAATAAGACAACAATTAGGGTGATTTCTCTTTGCTTGATAATTGATTGTGAAGTTATGATAGCTTCTTATTACTTTTACTATGTTCTTTTCATCAAACAACTACCAAAACCATAAACAATGAAGATCACAAAAAATATAATGAACACAAGATGTAGGCTCCAAGCTAGGGGAAAACCCCTCGAAGGGGAAAACCTAGCCAAATTCTTTTCTTCTTATAGAATCAGTATAAAGTGAGAAATTTAAGACCCAAACACCAAGATCAAGACCTCACACAAGACCCAAGTCATCCCTCCTTTCAAGCTCTCCCAACAAGTCAAAATAAACTCAAGTCAAATCCTTCCAAATCTTGTAAAATCTGAAATTTTCGGCCCCTGCAACAAAATTTCAGACTTGCAATAGGTTTGCAACTTTGGCCCTTGCAAATACTGTGCAACTTCACACGTGTGAGATATTTAGGGTAGCAAGTTATATTTTTCTTCCTTCTTGATCTTCACTCTCTCTCCCTTGACTTCTTGTTCTTCTTCACTTGTATTTCGCTCTTCTTGGCACAAAAATTGAAACTTGCTTGAGATGCTCAAAATGAGGTCAAAGTGTCCTCTATTTATACACATCCAAGAGGTCGAATGGGTCCCTTCCAAGGCCGACTTGTTATTGTTGGGACAAGAATTGACATTTTTGACTCAAATAAAAATATTTTTCCACTTTCTTTTCAAAGTCGAAATGGGACTTGACTCTAGTATAATAATTTGACTCATGACAAATATTCTTTTGACTCATAAAACCCTAGAAGCATGAAGAACATGCTTGACCTAAATAACCATTTGACTTGAGCATGAAGCCATTGCTTGAAAAACAATATTTTTTTTCTTCTTTTGCTTTTTACATAAAGTACATAATGATACAAATTATGAAGACCAAACCTAGTTACATTTTTCAATAGGGTGAATGCTCCTTTGTGCAGGGGTTTGAGGCCAACGCCCCTGCAAATAAATTTTTGGGCAATTTTATTTTATTTTATTTATTTATTTATTTATTTTAATTTAATTTAATTTATTTATTTAATTTATTAATTTTTCTTATTTTATTTATTTATTTTATTTTATTTTATTTTATTTTATTTTTATTTTTATTTTATTTTATTTTTTATGGTTTTTGAGACATGGTTTTCACCTTTAGCGATTTTGTGGCGTATGGTGGTTTGACCCATGGGTTTGTAGATTCAGTTAAAGAATTGCGGTTGTATTCTAATCCAGGGTAAAATCTTTGTGTTAATGTTTGTGTTTTCCATTGCACCTTTTTTGTTTTATTAAGAATTTTGATTGCAACAATTAACTATACAAGGTTAAAATCTACAACTCCAGCATCAAACGAGCATGACAACCCTTTATCAATTGTTGACTTGGTCATTAGTGTTTTTCCTTGAGCATTGTGCCATTGATTTGTTGTTCTTTATACTCGTGTGATCTTTGGACCTATGTTTGAATGTGGCTATAAACATCGGGTGTTTTGGTATAGTAGCACATTGTTTTTAAATTTTGTTTAGATTTTGCTAATACTAATGGGGTGGCATGTGTGGCTCCCCTTTTCGTTAGGTATGTGAGTTTTGAGACAAGTAGCATGCCTAACCTGTGGCTTGAGTAGTCGCGACCCAGGGGCATCTAAGTCATCAAAATCACTGGGGATCACACCCGATTTGGGCCACACTAGCCCTTAGCATGGTTGGGTTTTTGTCCATGAATTTTGGAACCAATGATCTTTTCACATCTGAGTGCCTTAACATAACACCATGTCACCGTCTATTCTAAGTCGTGTGGGCGACTCCCCTATTTTTTTATAAAAGCTTTATAAATATTTTTTATTATTAGTCAACGAAAGATTTTATGTCAAAATGAAATAATATTTCATGGGAAAATTTTGATTGATGGTGTAAAGGGGGATTTGGTTGAGCATTGTGCCATTGATTTTTTGTTCTTTATACTCGTGGTATTTCGACCTATGTTTGAATGTGGCTATAAACATCAGGTGTTTTGGTATAAACTAGCACATTCTTTTTTAATTTTGTTTATACTTTGATAATACTAATGGGGTGGCATGTGTGGCTACCCCCTTTTTTTGTTAGGTAATGTGAGTCATGAGATGACTAGCATGCCTAACATGTGGCTTGAGTAGTCGCAACCTAGGAGCATCTAAGTCGTCAAAATCATCAGGGATTGCACCCGCCCTGGGCTACACTAGCCCTTAACATGGTTGGGTTTTTATCCACAAAGTTTTGAACCTGTAGTATACCTAGGGGGATATTATGGGGTATGGGGTACAAAGAGAGGTACCCAAGGTAATAATGAGATGTAAGGATAATAAATAAATGGGACATTGTTAATAAATAAAGTGATTAACCCGTTGTTGATGGTGTTGGACCCGCCAACATGTTAAGGGGATCTCCCCTGTAAGAAGTCCCAATTAGACCTCCAACCCTTTGGTGTAGGAGTCCCAACAGTGGGTCGTAAGGTAATGCCTTGACCACGATGTTGCATCAAGGAAAGTAAGATAACTCTGTTAGTAGCAAGGGCGTGACTGATGCAGAGAGTCAAGGAATGTGTACGAGAGGTTCCAACACTTCTAAGTGAAAGGAAGGTGAAGGTGGGTTCCAGGTTGAAAGGGATCAATCCAAACTCGGGTAGGAACACACCACACAAAGGACATGCATAGCTTTCGGCGGAGTAGTCCACTCGGATGCGACAGTCACAACATACAAGGTAAGATAACACGAAAAACACTCACGGATCAGTCCGAGACGAGTGTGACGGTTGATATAGCAAGGTTCATGAGAAAGGTCCGTCTGATTTCTGATAGAGTAGTCGACACAGACGGTGACAACATTAACAACATATGCAACACATTAACAATAAGATTCATATAGCTGCATACAAATCAGTTCATATACAAGTACGTAAGTTAAACAACATATATCATTAAGGCAACTAGAACATTCCAACTACAATAACAACATATGTGTGAAAATGTGCTGGCTCTTATTATTAAATAAGTGTAAGTCACAATCACATAATACACCATGTAAACCTGCTAGCCCCAACAGTGGAACGTTATAGCCACATCCTCCTGCTCCTCCAAAGAGATGTACTAGCTCCATGCAGTGGAGAAACCAAGGTGTGTTACAATATTGTCCACGCCTTCTTCAAGCTAGTATTAGTAGAAGCTTGGCTGACCAAACGGGCCTACAATGAGTTATGAGGGACTATTTATAGCAAAGGGTGGGGTGACCATTGACATTTCCCTTTGTGACAGTTCAACTAATTTCATGACTCTTCACCTACTCTATGATTGTTACATCCAACTGTTGACACTTGACTTACACTTGACATCACTCAACATTACAATGCACATGTACTCATGTGAGACAACATGGTTTGAGAAAGCCTTCCAAGACATCACTGAAACTCAGTCCGCTGTGTTGAGACCAACTCTTTGACATGGTTGTGATGGTGAAGTTGGTGAGTTGATGCCAAGCTTGGTCGTCCGTGATGGTGTGCATGCACCTCATGGTGACGTCTTGCTGAAGCGAATTATTTCTTTCGTTGCAACCGGTGCATTGGTTCGGCCCATTCATCCAAATCATCTGCTAACATGCGCATGATCTTCTTGGGTGCATCTGAACCGATAGCACACTGATGCATAGTTTCTGTGTTGATCTTCAAGTGTGTGCTGGTGGTCATGCGCATCAACTTTCCTAAATACCCGTTCGGCTCCAGTTCAACTTGCTTCTTGTCTTCACCTTGGTGAGTGTGTTGAATGGGTTGGATTGCATGTGTGCACACAATTCCATGCATGCTTCTGAATCCCTGGCATGTGATCAACCACACTTCTCACCATGTCTGCTCCATGTTAGCTGCTGGGATGGATCTTTAAATTGTCCTGGCACATTTTCATCAGTGAGTGCACGTTGCGCCCACTGTTGTTCCTGATCCTGCTGCAACTCATTCGTCTGTCTGCGCAGCTTCATGTTCTTCCTGAGTTGTTGCTTCAACACATGCAACTCCTTCTTTGTTACATCTTTTGCCTTCGTGCGATCTTCATGTCGCGCCATCACTCCATAGCCGGAGTCTCCAAAGTTGCTTTCATCATCAATGGACTTGCTTGAGCTTGCAACCTTGTTCTGCCTCCATGTTGTCAACAAACCTCCTCTTGCATTCGTTGCATATGGTATGTTATCTTCAGCCATTGTTCATGATGTTGCTGCTCGATGTCATTGTCTACGAACAACTTGATGTCTTCGTGAGTAGGAAAGCTCATAGACACTTGATCGACTGCATCCCCTGTTGGAAATACTGAGGGGGGGTGAATCAGTATTTATTTTCAATTGTTACTTTTACCAGTTAGATCACTTATATTTAGAACACAAAATGAACAATATAAATAACTGCTTTTACTAATATAATCTTTACAATGAATCAAGTACAATATAGGTAGGGCTCCAACCCTTGATGAAGACACCCAGGCTCCAACTTGGGATGTGCCAAGCACCTACTTGGACTTTAGTGAGGCTCTGAACTCTAGGCCTTTGACCCTATCTTATCCAAGGCACCAACCTTGAGTTTAGGAGCACCAACTCCAAGGACACCAATCCTTTAGCTTTGCTTTGTCAAGATATGTTAGGTTGTTCTTCACGGCTCCCAAAGTCTTCTTCAACGAGCCCTGTCAATCTTCAGTAATCCCCTCACTTAATCATCACGTCATATAATCAATGACAACCTTGTCTCATAGAAGGTGTCACCACTGCTCTTCATTATACGCAAACAAAGATCTCCAAGGTCACCTCATGATGACTTCAGTCATACATCACTAGGTCAACAATGTCTCCACAAATGCTTTCAAGATCAGCTAGTATAAGGTTTATTCACTGCTTCAAAATATTCTCAAATAGTCAAGTTGCATTTACAAATCTTCAAGCTATGCTTCAAGAAGGTTTTCCATAGGCTGCCCCAAGAACTCTCCACAATCTTAGATCTTCAATGTGACTTAACATGGCCTTTAATCAATTCTTCAAAGGCTTCTTCAAGAGGGTTGCTACAAGTTTAATAATTGCTCCAATGCTCAAATTCCGCTCTCAAGTCTGCACATCAATTCTTCAATAAGCTGCTTTAAGAATCCCCTAAAAAATATGCTCAAAAGTGTCAACAAATCTGCTTCACAAGAGGTCAATTAAGTCTGCTCCAAATCTGAATAGATTTGCTCACAAGGTAGGCTTGTAGGTCTATTTTATTGCTGTAATTGTTGTTGTTGGTTAGAGCTAGTAACCCACTGCTACAACCCTCTTAAACCTGCCCAACCAGTCCTTCCACAACTGCAGCCTTGCTCCAAGATGATGTTGTTTCTACTCAATGCTCCTAGAAGACCCTACAACCTTGTTTCAAGGCCTTTCAACCATTTCCCAACAGGATGTAGCAGCTTGGCCTTCTTCCTACAGCTGTACCACCCTACAGTAGCTCCAAAACACCCACAGGAAACTCACACTTGTCCACTGCTGTAGTCCAAGCCTTTCTGTTCATTGTTTGCTGTGATAGTCCACAACAAAGATAAGCTACAAGATTTTAATCCAAACTAAAGTCTGAGGTAAGGTGACTATCCCAAGGTCCAAAACTGCGCCTCTAAGAGACTGATCATAGTCCGAGCTTGAGTTAGCCTCCAATAGGTAACTTTTTACTTCAAATCCGAGCCTTGAAACAAGTCTCCATAGGTTGCTACCACATATCTGTAATAGTCCAAACTAGAAAGATAAAGAAAATCTACCCCAAACAGTAATCTTTTAGTCCTCCTCGGCCTCTGTCCTACTTCTTTGCCTTTTGTCTGAATTTTGTGTCTTCTTCACCAAAATTTCAGTGCTAGAATGATGAATTCTGACTTGTATTTATAATTATTTAAGTTTGAAATGAAGGGACACGTCTTTCTAGAGCAAGGCCGACATGAGTGACAAAGTCTAGGTCATCTAGCCTGCAAATATAATTTTTTTTACCTTAAAAATTCAATATCTCATCAATCGCTGGGAGTTTTTGGGCAAGTAAGGGCTCATTGGAAAGAGGAAAAAATCCTCTTTAAAATGGTCTAGGTCCCATTGAGAAAAGATGCCTCTAAGTTGGCAAAAATTATTTTTCTTTGTGACTGTCCTTAAATTTTATGCATAAAAAGTTTAGGACAACATGAGTAATGTTTGGGACAATGGGTTCTTCATTGTTTTCAATGTATGAGTGTGTCATCATGTAGGAGTGTTGCATTTATGTCATCATGAGTGTATGCAATAATGAGTGTATCATCTCGTGTCATCATATAATGGTGCAGTGATATGTTGTAGGCAATATCATTAGGAAAGTCTCTTTCAATCATCAATCACGTCATCACTTAGTCTTCCAACCCTCATCAAGTACCATCATTAAGTGTGGACATATAAGAGTATAACATCATCACAAGTATGGCTTCATTAAGTGTAGTTCTTCACATCAAGGGCTTGTACCTAGGGACTAGATCACCAATTAGACACTTGGCAACTTCTTAGGGCAAGACATCATCATCTGGAACTAGGCTTCTCAAGAGTATTGACACCTCAGTCAATGCCATATTGACATCAATGACAACCTAGATTAACAATCTCCCCCTTTGTCATTGATGGAAATATTCTTTCCCTTCCAACATGCCCTTCCATCATTCTCTCCCCCTTTGACATCAATGGAAAACAGGGTGCCCAAGAACTCCCCGTGTCAAGCTACTTCTTTTCTTCACAACTAGTAGTTATTCATAGGTATGTTACTCCCCCTGTCATGGTGCTCTTCTTTTTGGAAATGTGGTCCATGATATGTTTTCATTTCTTCAAGTGGTGAACTAACTCCCCCTGTCTGCACAACCTCTTCTAGCTCAGGAAGGATTACCTGCTAAAAGTCCATCAGATGAATAAGGAGTATGTTCTTCAATGGAGTGTTCCCGAGATATGATCTGTTAAAGAAAGAATGTCCAAGTGGCTCATCAAGGATTTCATAGGGCCCATTCATGGATAACTTATACAATAATGCTTAATCATCATAAGCTCCCCCTAACTGTACGCACGGTCTTCCTTTTCGCAGAGTCTCCACCAAATACTTGGAAAATCGAGGATGGTTACATCAAGTCAACAACATGTGTTGTTGGCTAGAATGTTCAAGGGACTTCCGAATTCAATTTGCTTCCTTCTCCATACTTGTGTAACTTTCTTCTTTGGCATAGTTCTAGCTTATGTAGGAGCCCAAGTAAAGTTACAATTACGTGCCATATGACCAATGTTATGACACTTGAAGCACTCTATGTTGTTCATGAACAAGAATTCATGACTTCTTGCATAATTGCTTCTCAGAGATTGGCGGGGACCATTATATTTATCTTTGCCCAACAATCTTTTGCCATTTGCCCAAAGTTTGTACAAGAATAACAATAACCAGGAAATATAATCTAGTACCTGGGAGATATAGATTTCCTTGATGTACTTTTGAAGTCTTTTTGTCTTGGGATCCTTTGATGATAATGATTGCTTCTTGCATCCTTGACACCATCTACATTTCTTTTTGGAGGAGGGTTTCTTCCATATTTGTCTTGACTCTTCCCCTTGCCTTTGTTGGAATTGGGAGCATCAATATTTCTTCCAGGCTTCCTCACATCCTTGTTGTTTGAAGCATTAGGGTTTGCATCATTTTTGCTTGAGGATTCACCTGCACATCCAAGACCTGATTTATCGAGGGGAGACCTTTGATGACTTAGGATGTCATCTAGTGTTTAAGAACTTTTCAAGTTCTTATTCAGCAATTCAACTTTCTTTTTAAGAAAAAACAATTTATTCCTTCATTTTCTTGCATTCTTCATCCTTCTTTGATAGAATGATCTCCATTTCTTCCTTCATCTTGGTTGCTTCACGTGATTGGGCCTTAAGAGAAGTGATTTCTGATCTTAACTTGGTGATGTCATCATCCTTTTCTTCTAGTTGGCATATCATGGTGTTTCTCTCTTTTTCTGCTTCATCAACTTGTCGTTATATGAATGCCCAAGCTTCCATCACCTTCTCAGCTCCTTGTGCTTGTTTCCTTGATTCTTCTAGTTGATATCTAAGGGAGGATACCTCTTCCTTGTATTGACCAATCTTTGCTTCAAGTTTGTTCAAGATTTTGTGCCTTTGTTCAAGGTGGCTTGACAAGGTATCTTCCCGTTTCTTTGCCTTATCCAATTGATTTGTCATGTATATGACTTTTTCATGATGCTTTCTCTTGTTTTGATGAAATTCTTCCTTAATCTTGGTGAGCTCCTCATCGATTTGTCGTAATTGAAGCTTGACAAGGTCAAATTCCTTCCTTGTCTTGTCCTGGTCACCAACTTGGGCTTTCTTCTTAAGTTCCTCATTTTCCTTTTTCAAATTGTTAATCTCTTCCATTGCAGCCATAAGTTTAGTGAGGAGATCTTCTTCAAAATCTTTTTCATTCTCTTCATCTTCTAGGTCTTCTTTAGCCTTGATATCATCACTCTTAGCTTCACCTTCCTTGATGGGCTCTATATTTCCTTCTTGTTTTCCATCATTTTCTTGACTAGAGATCATTGTCAACGTTCCTTTTGAGTGAAGATCATGAAGTTTATCCCATATGCCTTCTGCTGATGAGCATTTTTCAAAATTGGCTTTCATAGAATCAGGTAGCCCATTCAAGATTGCTTTCATTGCTCTTGTATTATGTTCCTTGGATTCTCCATCCATCATTCTATCAGTAATCACCAATTTCCAGACTTCAATGCCTTGAGTCTTTAAGAAGTTCCTCATTCTTTCCTCCCATATATCAAAGTTTCCATTGAACAATCGAGGCATCACAAATTGATTGACTTCAATTTCGGTGGTTGAGGGAGACACATCTTAGGAAGATTTGAGACTTTCTTCCTTGGATTCGCCATTTGTGTTCTAATGATCAACCTTAAAGCTGTTAGGCTTTGAGTGAAAGTACTGGCTCTGATACCAATTGTTGGAAATACTGAGAGGGCTGTGAATCAATCTTTCTTTTCAATTGTTACTTTTACTAGTTAGATCACTTATATTTAGAACACAAAATGAACAATATAAATAACTGATTTTATTAATATAATCTTTACAATGAATCAAGTACAATAAAGGTAGGGCTCCAACCCTTGATGAAGACACCCAGGCTCCAACCTGGGATGTGCCAAGCACCTACTTGGAATTTAGTGAGGCTCTGACCTCTAGGGCTTCGACCCTATCTTATCCAAGGCACCAACCTTGAGTTTAGGAGCACCAACTCCAAGGACACCAATCCTTTAGCTTTGCTTTGTCAAGATATGTTAGGTTGTTCTTCACGGCTCCCAAAATATTCTTCAATAAGCCTTGTCAATCTTTAGCAATCCCCTCACTTAATCGTCACGTCATATCATCAATGAAAACCTTATATCATAGAAGGTGTCACCACTGCTCTTCATTATACCCAAACAAAGATCTCCAAGGTCACCTCATGATGACTTCAGTCATACATCACTAGGTCAACAATGTCTCCACAAGTGCTTTCAAGATCATCTACTACAAGGTGTCTTCACTGCTTCAAAATATTCTCAAATAGTCAAGTTGCATTTACAAATATTCAAGCTATGCTTAAAGAAGGTTTTCCACAGGCTACCCCAAGAACTCTCCACAATCTTAGATCTTCAATGTGACTCAACAAGCCCTTTAATCAATTCTTCAAAGGCTTCTTCAAGAGAACTGCTACAAGTTTAATAACTACTCCAATGCTCAAATGCTATTTTCAAGTCTGCACATCAATTCTTCAATAAGATGCTTTAATAATCCCCTCAAAAATATGCTCAAAAGTGTCAACAAATCTGCTTCAGAAGAGGTCAATTAATCCTGCTCCAAATCTGAATAGATATGCTCACAAGGTACACTTGTAGGTCTATTTTATTGTTGTTGTTAGTTAGAGCTAGTAACCCACTACTACAACCATCTTAAACCTGCCCAACCAGTCCTTCCAAAACTGTAGCCTTGCTCCAAGATGATGTTGTTTCTACTCCCTACTCTTAGAAGACCCTACAACCTTGTTTCAAGGCCTTTCAACCCTTTCCCAACATGATGTAGCAACTTGGTCTTCCTCCTATAGTTGCAACACCCTACAGTAGCTCCAAAACACCCACAAGAGACTCACACTTGTCCACTGTTGTAGTCCAAGCCTTTTTGTTCACTGTTTGCTGTGACAGTCCACAACAAAGATAAGCTATAGGATTGTAATCTGAACTGAAGTATGAGGTAACGTGACTATCCTGAGCTCCAAAACTGTGCCTCCAAGAGACTAATCATAGTCCAAGCTTGAGTTAGCCTCCAACAAGTGGCTTTATTGGAAATTCCAGGCTTAGAGCAGTAAACCAAGCAAAGCAAAGAACACTAAAGGGAAATGGTGATACTAGAAAAGTTCACATAAAACCATAAAATTACAATCAATCAAACAGAAGGATTGGCTCCCCAGTGGAGTCGCCAATTTGCGGTGTAGGTAAATTCTAAGTGCGGACACAAAAAATTCCTCTAGCCCAAGAGAGCGGGTCTGCCATCTCCTTAAGCTAGAATCAAATAAGAGGGCCTACCTCTTAGTACGTTATTCTGCTTGGTGATGACCTTGCTTCCTCCCGCCAACTATCTTCTGTTTCCTTCCTTCGAACACCCGAGACAAGCAAACAACAACAAACAACAAACGTAATAGCATACAATATTGTATTCAGCCTACTTAACAAGTCAAGGAACATTAAGCCATAAAGATGTAAAATGACACTTCACGTAGGAAATCAATCGATAGCTGCATTAATATAAATCAAAAAGATATCACAATTCGTGCCTTGACGTTGCTGGTCTCCTCTGGTGTATCTGGGTTCCCACACTTCTGCTAGCACTTCATGGACAGCCCCAACAATAGAGGTTTTAAGGCCTCTTTCCCTCTAGTCTCAAATCACACCCAAGCACACTATTCTCCCTCAAACATACACTAGAAAACTTCAATATATAGAAGCCTTGCTGATTATTCTAACTCCAAATTAAAAACTAGTTTTTGCTTGGGAAAAAGAGAGGTTTATATAGCTTGGATGGATGGAAAACGGTTCCTCTTCTCATGGGAGAAGGCCTTACCTCTTGGATTAGTTCCATTCTAATAGCGGAAAGGATCCCAAACTGACCTCCTCGACTCCATCTGGCCTAACCATTTACCAGACTTCCATTACGAAGTTTCTAGAGCTGGAATCTTCGGCTCCGTATTTAAAAAACTTTCCAAAAGAGGATGGATGGCCACTGCTAAGAAAATCCTCCGTGCTGGTTATTTCTGGCCCATTTTTCGTGGTTGCATACAAGCAGTCAAAATATGTGAGCTATGCCAACAATACACTCATAAGGCGTGAACACGACCCTCTCCCCTACATCTAGTCATCATTTATGGTCCCTTCTGCAAATGGGGCATAGACTTCATGACCTGTAACCCCCCATCATCCAACAACCATAAGTACATTGTGGTTGTCATTGACTACTTCACCAAATGGGCAGAAGCAATGCCCACATATAATAACACCGCAGAAACTGCTGCATGGTTTTTCTTTAACCATGTCATAACACGGTTCGGTGTTCCCAAGGAGTTGGTTTCTGACCATGGTAAACATTTAGAGGACAAAATATTTCAAGAGTTATCCTAACACCTTGGTTTATCTCACGAGTTTGCTTCCCCATACTATCCTCAGTCCAACGGTCATGTATAAGTTATCAACAAAGTTCTCAAAACAATGTTGCAACATATGGTGAAAAATCACAAAACCAATTGGCACCACATGGTGTTTTTAGCCTTGTGGGCATACCGCATAGTGGTCAAAGCATCTATAGGGTTCACTCCCTTCCAACTAGTATATAGGGTTGAAGTTGTACTCCCCATTGAGTGTGAGATCTTGACCTTACACTCGGTCATCAAGCTTTCTAGTGACACCAAACCTTTGGAGCAAAGGTTGATACAACTGAATCTTGTTGATGAAAGTCAATGAGAATCTCTCTAGAATAACGAAGCACACAAAAAGAGGGTCAAAGCCTCATTCGATCGCAACATCACCCCTCAGACATTTACCGAAGGAGAGTTAGTCCTCTGCTACAATGTTGCCCAAGAAGCGGTAGGACCCGGGAAGTTCGAAACACTATGGAAGGGCCCATACATTATCAAACATTGCCTCCTCAAGGGGGAATACATCTTATCAGAGCCTGATGGGACTTTCCTAAAAAATCCCATCAATGGTCTCTACCTCAAAAAATTTCACCCATAAAAATGCTCGAGTAACCCTAGAATGTACATGTATGCACCATGACTTATTTTTTTATGATGATCACCTCATCATGGACCCACTCTAAAATCACTCTCTCATCATTTGTCACAGATGGATCATCCACAAGCCTATCATCACATATTTGATGATGGTGCTTCTCGATGGTCGTAAAACCTATCTGCCGCAACCTGGGCCATATACTCTCCTAACTGAACACCCGTCTCTCTAATGGACTTTGTATCAGGTCAGCCACCAACAATCAAGCTGAATACGACATTGTCATAGGTCTCTTGGATAATGCCTCCCACTTAGGTATTTTTCACCTGCATGTATTCCTTGATTCCCAGTTGGTTGTATCACAGTTGAACAAAACCTTTCAAGTTCGTGATTCACACCTTTTTCAGAAGTATCTGCATGCACAAAGGTTAGCTCAAAATTTTGATCATATCACATTTACACATATACCAAGGGATCAAAATCATACAACTGATCGCATAGATAATCAAGTCCTAGACTGGCATGCATCACATATATATAACCATCAAGATACATAAACAAGGAAAATTTTAAGGATGGAAAATTTTCTTGAAGTTTAAA
This sequence comes from Pinus tabuliformis, assembly GCA_031772625.1. Classification (NCBI taxonomy): domain Eukaryota; kingdom Viridiplantae; phylum Streptophyta; class Pinopsida; order Pinales; family Pinaceae; genus Pinus; species Pinus tabuliformis. Next base: position 144,522,195 of record CM062819.1, on the reverse strand, counting down.
ACATTGGCGAATCTCACTAATCCCTAATATGCAAATTATAAATGTTTATTGATATATTTGTAAAATTAATCAAATTTATAATTATTTTATATATAGTCTCTATATAATGTTGGCGATTTTTAAGGTAAAATAATTTTATATTCTAAAATTTGGGCGAATCGTCTTTTATAAAATTGGAAATTGGCGAATCTTTTTTGTGGAAAAATCATGGAAAATTAGCCCACTGGGCGAACATTAGCCCCTAAAATTTTCCATGTGTAACATAAACCATAAGCATCATATCCATCTCAAACAAATACAAAAATACATAAAAAAAAAATGTATAGACGCATAAGACATATCATAAGAGTTGCAAAAAACCTCATCTTGTATATACATATAAAAAAATGTATGAGTAAAAAAAAATAGTTGTACATCTACTGGCTCGTGGCTAGAAAAAATAAGTCGCAAAAACAAGGGAGCATCCTCATAATGGGTGCTTGCCTTGGTACATACATTCGATCATATACATCTAGGTTCGGGGCCCTCACCCCCTCTCCTGAGGACCAATCTCTGCATTGGGTGCCAAAATTGGACCGGCGGTGGCCACCACCATCGCAATGCACCAAAGAACTGGCTAGTATACTCGATCATGTGCCATCATCTTCTCCACCACCACCTCCCCCAATCTGGCCCAGCCATCCTCGAACGTCCCCCTCATGAAGACTGAAACTCAGCCACAGGCATCCTAATAATCTCAGAGCTGCGTCGCCAAAACTGTTAACTGTTGCCTAAGCATGCTCTCGAAGTATCTTTTTTGTGTTGGGTTGTGTTATATTCTTTGCATGACTACCCCACGCGTGGGGTGGGTCACAAGGGGAGCAGTGGGCCCCCTTGTACGTTGCATGGGGCGTTGCAAGGGGATGGTTGCACGGGGTGCTGCCCCTGAGAAATTTTTTTTGGACCTTATATTAGGTGGGCGAACCTAGCTATTGTTTTGTGCATAGATTTCACACATGGTTTTGGGCATGATGGTTTCTGTCCATGGTATTTTGTAGATCCCGATAAGGGAACTACGGTTATGTTCTAATCCATGGTTTATGGATGCTTCGGCATGTATATATATGTATTGTAACATTGAAAGGAACATAATGAAAAATCAATCTAGTAGTCCCGGTTTTGGGATCCAGGGAAAAATCTCTGTGTATAATTACTTTGTGTTTTATGCTCTCGCCATTGTTTATTTTTTGTTTTTAGAATTCGTATGCAGGTAATTTTTGTATAGGGTTAAAACCTACACTTTGTCTCCCTAGCAATAGTTTAGCTCGTCCCCTCCCTAGAGGGACCACCAATAGCAAGTCATCAATGTTGTGTTGGCCTCTCAAGACCCTCCTCCTGAACATCCCATTGTCGGTGCGGTACAACAGGATCACCAGCCACCGTTATACGTCGTGGATCATTGCCTACCAAATAAGCAAGCGATCACCCACGTGGCCCCACATCTGCAAGAACAAAGACATGATATTAGCATCATATAAAAAACACATCATAAAGCATACATGTCAAAAAACTGAAAAGCAGAAATAAAACAAATCACATACTTGCTGGCCCCCAAGCGTCACCGGGGGGGAGTACCATATCTGGATCACTTGTAAAGTCCACTCCATGATATGGGAAATCCAGAATCATCTAAGTGTTGGACATAAACCAACCCTCCACCTCGGTGTTCCAATAATGCCCTGCTGCATCTCCACTAGCATGTGGCGTCACGGGCACCCACCATCTCATCTTAGGATCCCTAGCATGACCTAGGGGCACTATTGTAAAAGGTCGTAGCATCACGACCATCTTGTATAAGATGCTACACAAGATGTCAGCATAACAAAAGCTCTAATTTGATCCCTACAACACCTCTGACAACTAGGAGACCATCCCCCTATACACAAAGTGGGCCCAATTGAAAAAATGCCATGGATGTAACCTCTATAGAACTGCGACCACGGACCCCGATACCCAGTGTGGGGCCGCTGAACCTACCAAGCACACGATCATTGAAAGCGTTGCTTTCTTAGTAAGATCTAAGATATATGGTACCCTGATCCACCCATTTTCAATAGGGTTGGGCCCACAATGAACCTATACCCACCTTTGAATGTTCACCTTCCCAGCAGGGAGGGGATGTGGAAAAACCTCTCCTCGAGGCACCAAACTGGTCACAAAATATACATCCACTGCCACACGGATCGGTAGATCGAACCCTTGAATGACGAAGATCTATCGATCCATGTCCCACAACTAAACTAGAAATTGTAAGAACTCATCATGTAATCTCAAGAGGGAGTTCTGAAGGAACTTCAACAACCCCCAGTGAGCCAATGTCCTTCTAATCGCAGGATCCTCTACCACTGCCACCATCAATGGCTGTCAATCTCACTCTCTCCAGAGCTTGTCCATCCTGCCATCAAGGATATCAAAGAAAAAATTAGCCTCCTCGGTTGTAAAACAATCGTTTATTTCAACCACCGCGTGACTATGGACATCACAGGTGCGCAGTACATGCATCTATTTCTCAAACAGACGCACAGTGCGTGTGTCTGCCACGCCATATCTAGGCCCGCACGTCTAGTCGCTAAGCAGACATGTCATCCGCGAGTCTATTATTGAAACAAACACACGAACTGTGCGGTCTAGGGCATCCGAATCGTGACGTCACCAAAGTTATGATGTTGCGACTTCGGGCCAATCAATCACACCTACTGTGCAGCTGTCAAGCCCTTTCCCGAAGAGTCTTTGCGTGATTCCCTTGGAAACACGTGGAGACTACGTGACTGTCACTCAGTTGCCCGTGCGATCTAAGTTTTTGGACCCTAAAAAAGGTTGTACATAGCACCCCTGTACGACCTACCTAACCTAGTCTACAAAATTGACAAAGCAAATGTTCAGTGTTTTAACATGACTGTCCCCGCACACTACCCTAGTACCCCAGCTAACCGCAATGGTAAGAAACAAATTTTGGATCAACTCTAGGCTCCCAAAATAGAAAGTGCAAATGAGGTGGCATTGGGCCCACTTTTCCCTATATATCGCCCTTTTCGACATCTTCTTAAGCCCAGTATAGGAGCTCAGGATCTTCGTTTTCAAAACCGTCAGAGACATAAGGATCAAAACCACATCATCTTCATCATGGTACCCTTCATTCCATTTCAACCCAAAACTCATTTTTTGGACCCGCCACATGCTCAGAGTACCACTTCAGGTGCACCTTCTCTTATTTTTCAATTCATCTGGATCAATCACTTTCAGATTATTTATATGATCAAAAAAGTATGTTTTCACTTGGGGTATTGGATTTTAAATTGCAGACACATCAACAAACGCCCTACCAGGTCCAACACACCAGTGGCCAATAATAGAGCAGGTATTAGTCATCACTCATCATGATAGGCTTCCCACAAATATTTGCATATCTTGACATAATTTCTCTTAAATTCACCATAGGGTCCATCATCTCGACCATGTTTACCATCACCTCCCCTTGCATATGGTAAATGTCCACGCCAGTCGATAGAGCCTCCCCACTCATGGATCACCTCATGATATAGACCCCCACATACTATTGGGATCCATGACCATATACCTAGGCCCGGGAACCACTTCAGATTGCATGCCTTGAAGATCAACCTCATTCTTCTTCACTCATTGCTTACCAACCCCATTCCCGGGCCACCCCTTGAATGTTGCAACGGATCAAGACAGATGCACCACTGCATTCTACATTTGGCCTACCATTCACCCATATTATAGTAGACCATTTGCATCACTTCATCTGCCTCACTAACCCAACACGGAGACCAACCAAGGAGGCCCTCGCCCTCGGTGAAAACACCATACCCCCATACAGGTCACCCTTATCATGGGGCACCCATCTTTGTGTTTGTACATCCAAACCACCTTCATATTCTTTTGGCAAGTGTACAAAGTTTTTTTAGAAAAAATCTTCCCACCCATATTTTCATGTCTTTTTACCCGGTGACAGTTTCTAGTCACCCGTGCTCGAAGCTTGCACATCACCCACATTCATTTACCCTTTTCGTGCCAGTCCGAACGTACTTACACCCACCCTAGAAATCTTACCGACTCCAGGGCTATCCATATCAGCAAAAATTCTTTAATTGACGCCACTTGTATAATAGCTCTAACCTAGAGCTAGTTGTCCACATCCATTCATATCGCCAACCTTCATTATCATGCCTTGTCTAACCCAGACTATTTTACTAAGATTGCACCTTATATTGATTCCCTGAATCAACATGTCGGGCGGTTGACGCTTCTTTCCTGTTGACTTCAACACTCATATTCTAGGATCGAGGCAGTACCTTGGATACTCCCCCCTTGAAGGGATATCCTTGGGTGGCACAATGGGAATCACTATTTCCCACTGATGTCATTGGTCCCCTTGACATTCGACACCAACACAAGTTTTCATGTCAAGGTGGTACCGTACTTAATGACCGTTGTAATTCTTTCATTTAGTCGAAGACCCCCACATCACTAAGCACCTCATTCAGTAGTGCTTACATCATGATACGAGGGAGGTACCCAAAGTCGAAGACCCATGCATACCTCAGCACCTCATTCAGTAGAGCTTCACTTTCTTATGCATGGCGGAATTAGATTTAGTTTATTTGTCAAAGAAATGCCCTTGAGGGTGTCAACAATTATCATCATCAACCATCAACATGTCAACCACCACAATGTTGATTTGACAACACCATTTATTGTTTGATTGTAATAATTCATCACTAGTCATTATAACGAGCATGGGACATGCCCGCATCATATAAACACTTTTTTACTTTTTAGGTTTTCTTCAAAGCATGGTTATCCTCTCAGTCAAGGGGTTTCCCTACTCATCTCCATGACAAGTTATCCTCTCTCTTAAAAACTTGATCAGATTCTCTATCAGAACAATATACATGATGTATTTCGGCTATATGTTTGCTCCTAACCTCATACATCAGGGGGAAACTATTAACACCAGAAAATTGTACACATGTTTGCACAATCCAGAAGATGCTAAAAGTCATCTAGCAAAATGCACAAGTGAATATTTTCTAGTTGAAGACATTATGAATTTTTAAAAAAAAATCTCCTAAGCTCCAAAGTTTATGGAGCTTAAAAATTGAAGACTTCACGGTTGTTTCTTCGACACTCGCGCACTGTGCGGTATTTCCTTCGAAAGCAGCGCGGTCGAGAAAATGGTTGACTCAGCGAATTTGGGACCACTTCACACACTTGGAGGCGATTCCCTAACAAGATCTCAGTCCAGGAGAGTCGAATTTGAGTCGCCTTGAAGATATGCAACCCTCAATGGAATCATCTTGTCCTACTCATGATTCATTGTCATCCATGAACCAAGAGAGGGAATATGAATTAAAAAATTCTATATAAACAGACCATGGGAGAACTAAAATATGAGACAATGTTATGTTGGCCAAATTGCTATCAGAGCAACCCAACATTTCATTGTTGAAGCAAAGAAAGTAAGAGCACTAGCATGTTGGCCATATTGCTTCTAAGAAATCCATCATCTTAGTGAGAGGAGAAGAGTCCACCATTGAGAGAGTCTTCATAGTTCTTTGAGAGAGAGGAGAAGCTTGCAAAGAGATTCAGGAAAGGAACCTCCTTGCTGAGGATTTTTTAGCACCATAGCTCAAAGAATTATCTTCAAGTGTTTATATTCATTTATTGTATTCAACTTCTATTGAGCATTGTTTGTCTATTTGTCTCTTTGTTTTAGTTCATGTTTGTATATGCATTGTTTTCACTATTTGCAATGCTTTGTTTATCTAATTATGTCCACTAACAACACCAACTCTATTTGTGTTCCTTTTGCAGGGAATAACCAACTGCTAAGGAGGTGTCTTTTGGTACACCAAATCTACAAAAACATTACCACAACACTCACACCGACTCTATATGTGTTCCTTTGCAGGGAATAACCAACTGCTAAGGAGGTGTCTTTTGGTACACCATTGCTACAAAAACATTACCACAACACTCAATTCGAATTAATGAGATGAAGTTCAGTTTGTTTGTGTTGATTCCTATATTATAGGAGTGTAGCTAAGTTAATTCGAGTTAGGGGCATGAAGTTCAGTTGTATGTAGTGATTCTTAAATTTCAGGAGCCTAGGTTGAGTTAATTTCAATTGTTTTCAGTTAAACTAGTTCCAACTCTTGGAGGAACTAGTTGGTGGTGAGTTAAGTAGTGAGACGTCAGTCTAACTCAGAGATCATCTAGTTAACTGATCAATCAGCTAATAATTAGCTCATGCATGCAAAGAATTCTAGTTCACCAGTTGTGGTGGAGTTTCCAAGGCACTTAACCATCAGTTGTAGACTAGTCTTGAGTGTATAGGTGTTGCATGAAGTCAGATGATGAGCCTAAGGAATTGCACAATTCAATTAGAGGAATTTCCTAAATAATAGGGGTTAATTCCTTAAGGAACAACGCAAGGAAATAGGAGCTCAAGCCGAGGCAAAATTTGACTAAGTCTGGGTCAGAGGCCTTCAGTGAGCAGAGAGATAGGTTGTTCACTTATAGGGTGAGCTCAGTTAAGCAAAGAAATTGTAATACATATCTATTAATTTGATTAATGCAAGCAGGCATTGGGGTTTTTAGCATATTGCTTTCCCCATATAAAAATACTTGTTGCATGTGTGTTATTTCTTCTTGCATGTCTAAGATTTTTGTTCTAAATTTTGAATTAATGTTCGCAGAGCAGTAGAGTAGGTTTGTGTCTTGTGATTTTGATTAAAACTTCATGAGAAGTTATAAATATACAACCTAATTTATACATGGTATCAAAGCATGATTTTCTAAGTTGTTTCTCAAGAGGTTTGAATTTTGAGTTCAGTGCGGCAGGATTTCTTGAGAGCTGAGAAGATGGCCTTCAATGGACTAAGGCTAGAGTATGCCTTGGAAGGCACCTCAAATTTTGTTGCATGGAAGGACCGCATGGAAGTAGTATTGGATGACAATGGATTGCTTGAACATGTCAAGACAGATATTCCAAGATCACTATCAACTGATGTCCAAGACCTTGCACAACGGAAGAAAAATGTATCCAAGGCGAGCGGAATAATATTGGAGGGAGTATGGGATCATATTATCTCGAATCTCCATAATAAAGAAACTTTGTTCGTAAAGTGGAAAGCACTGACAAAATTGTTCGAGAAGAGTAGTGACCACAGGAAGCTGGCGTTCAAGGATAAACTTCGAAATATGAAGATGTAAAAGAATGACACTATTTCGCAGTATTTGAGAAGGTTCACACAATGTTGTGATGAACTTGGTGGATTTGTTGTTATTTTTGCAGAAGATTACTTGGCAAACCTATCCCTTATAGGCCTTCCCAAGAGATGCCATAGCTACCAAGATTCGGTGAATAGGAGGGAGAAACTACCAAATTGGGAATGCTTATGGTCTGATTTGGTATATGAGGAAATAAGGTGGAATACCAGAGATGGAACCTCATCCAAATAAGAGGAAGAGGACTTAGCTCTATTCAGCAAAGGAATGAAGGCCAAGGGAAAGAAGTCCTGAGGTGAGGCTGAATCTAGCCAAGAGGGCAAGAAGAAAGACTTGTCCAAAATTAAATGCTTCGATTGTCATGAATTCGGGCACTATGCTACAGTGTCCACACAAAAAGTCTAGCAAGAAGGAGTCTATAGTAGCAGCAGCAGGTGAAGCTTTGGCTTCACAGTTTGAGCTATATTTCACCCGTATGCATGGCCAACACTATGATGTGGAGTGTCTGGTACTTGGATTCGGGTGCCTCGTTCCGCATGATTAGGTGTAGAGAGTTTTCCAGTGACTTGGAGGAAAAATATTTGCAAATGCACTTCGAGATGGGGGACGGTGGAATGTATAACACGACCGGGATTGGTATAGTCATCTTTCAGAGGGAGTTACACTCCCCCCTCAGGCTCAAGAATGTCATGTTTGTTTCGGGCCTAAAGAAAAATCTCATCTATGTTGCATTTTCAAAGACGTGGTTATGGTGATCTTCAGCAAAGGAAAGGCATTTCTAAGACGCATAGCCACGGGACAAGCGAAGTAGATCGAGGTTCGAGTCAAGAACCTATATGCACTTGAGGTAGAAGATGCATGCACAACCTTGAGGAGCAAGGTAGAGACTAGAGATATGGTGGTTGAGAGGGAGCATGTTAGACCTCTTAACATGTAGCCTCAGAAGGAGACTTAGGAAGTTGTGGAGCAACCACAAATGGAGAGGCAAAGAGGAGGAAGTGTGGAGACATCCACTAAAGAAAATACCTCCAGTAAGGGGACAATTCGATCCAAGTGGGTAGAGGGAGCACATGCAGATATACCTCCAGGAGTGAGGTGGAGCGATGTAGATCCTTAGTCAAAGTTGTAGAAATTTGGGTAGGGTCCATTGAGGCATTCTCCTCATGGATCATTACCTTGCTACGGGGGCCCACAATATTCAGTAGTAGGAGGATCAATGTCAATCAGATACTAAGGAGTGAAGAGAAGTGTTGATAGCAGGGTAGGAGGCTCAGTAGTAGAGTCAACAACAACATTGTTTTCCCAGTAGACAATTGCAGACACAGTTGATCCGGTTTGTTTTTTTTTTATGCTTCTAAGTTGTAGATGTTGCAGTAGCGGAAGCAACAGTGAGAGGTGTTGCATGTAGTACATTCCACATGTGCAGGATAAGGGTGGTTGATAATGCCTTTCTTGTTGAGAGGGAGTGTTGAAAATGCAACAAGAAAATCTCAATTTTGATTTTTCCTTAATTAAATTGAGGAAATTCGAAATTCCACATCAACAGACAACTTGGAGGAGTTAACTAAGGTGACATGGCTCTTATCACTCAGTTAAGAACACTCAGTTCGATTTCATGAGTTGAAGTTTATTTTTCTTGTGTCAATTCCTATTTTATAGGAGTCTAGATCAGTTAATTCGAGTTAGGGGCATGAAGTTCAATTGTACGTAGTGATTCCTAAATTTTAGGAGCCTAGGTTGAGTTAATTTCAGTTAAACTAGTTCCAACTATTGGAGGAACTATTTGGTGGTCAGTAAAGTAGTGGGACATTAGTCTAACTCAAAGATCATCTAGTTAACTGATCAATCATCTAATAAATAGCTCATGCATGCAAAGAATTCGAGTCCCCATTTGTGGTGGAGTTTCGAAGGCAGTTAACCATCATTTGTAGACTAGTCTTGAGTGTGCAGGTGTTGCGAAATTCAATTAGAGGAATTTCCCAAGTAATAGGGGTTAATTCCTTAAGGAACAATGCAAGGAAATAAGAGCTCAAGCCGAGGAAAATTTTGACTAAGTCTGGGTCAGAGGCCTTCAGTGAGCAGAGAGATAGGTTGTGCACTTGTAGGGTGAGCTCAGTTGAGCAAAGCAATTGTAATACATCTCTATTCATTTGATTAATGCAAGCAAGCATTGGGGTTTTTAGCAGATTTATTTCCCTAAATAAAAATACTTGTTGCATGTGTGTTATTTCTTCTTACATGTCTGAGATTTTTGTTCTAAATTGTGAATTAATGTCTGCAGAGCAGTAGAGTAGGTTTGTGTCTTGTGATTTTGATTAAAACTTCATGAGAAGTTGCAAATATACAACCTAATTTCTACATTAAGGACTCTTAGCGACATCTGGTACGCAAGTACTGTGTTTGTTTGCACAAATACATCAAGGTAGAAATGGAATTCCTGGACATCTCCTCGCTTGGTACAACGTACCGATATGTTGTCAAGATCGAGCAAAAATTTAAACAAAAGAAGCAAGACTTTGGATTTGTGAATTCGAAGTAGGGCAAAAGCACCTCCAAACCATAAAAGAAAGGACCAAGCCAAGGAGGAATGGCCTAGGACAACCCATCAAAGCCACAATCATAGAACAACAACGGGAAGACGAAGAAAGACACAAGAAAGTGGTGTGATTTCCATAAGAGCCCCACTCACAACACAAATGAGTGTCGCACAAAGCAGTAACTAGAGGCCGAGTTAAAAGTTTTAGAGTCAAATGCATGTTTTGACTCAGAGCAAAAACTCAACAAGGGGAAACAGATCATTGATGCAAAACCTAGCACCACCGTTTCCACCACTAAGGTCAAGAAGATTTAGCCTGAAGATCCAAAGGAGGGTGATCATCTATTCTACTCATAGATGTGGGTGAAGGGTTTGCCACTGCAGTTCATTGTCGACAATGGAAGTCAAAAGAAACCCATGTTAGTCGAGGTCGTGAAGCGGTTGGGCCTATCAAAAACACCACACCCACAACCATATACCATCGGGTGGCTCCACTGAGGGTGACATCTTTGCAAAAACCAACAATGTCACCTTCCCCACAACATCAAGCCTTTCACGGATGAGCTACTATGTGATTTTGCTCCTCTTGAAATTTGTGACGTTTTATTAGGCCAAACATACTTGTGGAAGCATCATGTTGTGTATGAGTCCAAGCCTCACATTGTTATTATTACTTTGGGCAGTAAGTTATACAAGATATTGTTGATCAGTGGTTGTCATTCATGTCAACCTAAGTAGCACCAGGGGCTACCCAGATCTTGCATGGGCATTATGACTTGACATCTTACTCTATTCTAAGTCAAGGATCTTCTATATGGATTCTATTTGTTGATATGTTTCTGCTTAAATATGGCACACCACGTAATTTTTCACGGTTTGAGAGATATTCGTGTTTGAAGTTAGTAACCCCAGTTATTGGGCTAAAACCCTATGGGGTTGTGGCATGGCACTCATAATTGGTTGTGGTCATTGAATAGTCAATAATTAATAATAATAAAAAAATTGCTCCTAAAATCCCTCCAACATTCACTTGTTGAGGATCCTCTCAACTTAAGTCATTCATATAAATAGTGATCCTCATATCCTCCTCTAGTTGGGATTTTGTGGCTTCAAACAAGCCATCGTGGAATTTTCACTATAACTTCTTTTCTGTGGAGCTTCATAAGCTGAAATTAAAACCCATTTGAGCTGAAATCTTGATGAACATTGTGAGTTAATTTTAGATCTTGGTTCACTATATTTTTCAGATATATGATCTGAGGAAGTTAGGGTTTTTATACGCTCTCAAATTCCATGTCAAACAGGTGACGTTGGGAAAATCATCATAACTTTATCTCTGCGCATTGGATTCAAATTTATTAAATAGCCACAAAAAGAGGATGAACTTTAGTTTGTTGAATAGCGTTTTCAGGGCCGAAGGTCGCAACAGTGACACGTGGCACTTCGTACAAGTTCTCTCTACTGAACGAGTCTATAATCAGGTCATCGTGGGAGATTGGGCATAACTCTTTCTTTAAGAATCCAATCTTGGCCAGACCTATGGGGTTGGAAAGAGGACTCAAAGGGATACCACAAAGCTAAATTTCAAGCCCTAGAGATGCGAAATTACATAGATAAAATAGATTCAATATCGAGCTCCTAAAAGGCAAGAAAAAGCATGCATTCAAGGATCACTGCAGTAAGGACCACACATAAACATTCAAGGGTAAGTCTCATACAGTAAGGTATGCATGATTACTGTTTACATTTGAAATATGAGTATCATCTCTGACATATGTTTTTGCAGGACAATGTAAGTATATACAAGGTCTCGGTTATATCTCTATGTCTTTATATGTCACAGTTAATTTTGATACCACATTTCGGATGTCCTTTTCTTGATACTACAGATTTGATGCTGCATATTCTTGATGCTACACCAAGTCTGCTAAATCTATATGATGTTGTAAGTTCATGTTACTTGTCTTTTCATAATTGATATAATGGTCTCTATTGTTGTACTTAGAACTTGGTCCATCACAAGTTTAGGGTCTGCCATCAGTTTTTATTGTATATATCTTTAGGTCAGTTTTGGATATAGTCTTGCACAGAGTCCAGGCCTATATCAAGAGTGGGAGTCTTTGTCTACTACTGCAAAAAGTCAACAACAAAAGTGACAAGCAAACTTCAGGTATGCATTGTAATTTTAATTTGTATTTATTCATTATTATGCACTTACATGTGTTTTGCAAGCAGAGGTAAGTTGAAGGGTATTTTGTTTTGTTTTGGGATTGGTTTCAACGGGCAAATTTTGCATGCAGGTAGAAGAAGATTCAAGTAAGAATTCAAGAGAAGAAGTATCAAATCAAAGAAACTTGCAGTGGGACATCCTTTGAAGACTTGACAGCCATCCGTATATTGTGAAGAAGTGTCAAGGCCAAGAGTCATCATTGTATAGTTGTAAAAGAGTCATTTATAAAAGTGTCATCATTGGAAGAATCATTATTTTAAAAGAGTCAATCTGCCTAGAGTCGAAAAGGCATTATTGGGAGGTATAGAAGTCTTTATTGGGATGATGTCATGGTTGGGTTTCAGGTCATAGTGTAATTGGGTGTTCGGTCAAAATCATTGTAAATCATATTGTATCATGGATCGTTGTCCCTGGTATGAGAATCCACACTCTTGTCTCATTTTAGTCATTATAGGGTGGTAGGGAGTTGCTAGGCTGGTGCATGAAGTCGCCTACAGGTTGGAGCCTGTGAACACTTCAATGTGGTAGGTTGGTCTAGGATGTTGGGGCATCCATTCAGTTGACTACTAAAGAAACCAGGGCATTGGGGCATCCTTCCAATGGGAGCTGGAGAAGAATGCTTTTCTAGAATTCTAGGAAGTTGTTGTTTTCATTTCAGTTGGGGCTGAAGATTAAAGAATTTATTAGAAAATCGTTCGGTTATTTTTGACCTGGAGGGGGTTTTCCAACTAAAATTCTTGTGGCTATTGTGTTCTTTTATTTACTGTTATTACTGCATAAACATTAATACTAATTGAAGATTAACTAATGCTCTGGAAAGATTTAAAAGTGCTAATTGCTAAGGAACACTGATTCACACCCCCTCTTAATATTTCCAACAATCAATATCAAAGCTTGGTTCCTTCAATAACACTCTAACAATTGGAAGGAGATCATGGAGTATACTAAGAATAGAGTTCCTTTGTTTAATGGAAATAACTATGCACTTTGGAGTGGAAGAATGCAGGGTCATTTGCTGGCACAAGAATACGAAGTATGGGAAATCGTTGATAAAGGCTTCACACCGACCCAAGATGAACAAGGTAAGAAAAGTATGGTATATGATGCAAATGCTAAGGATCTTATTATCAGTGGGCTTATCAAATCTGTTTATCTTAAGGTATTGAGTTGCAAAACTTCTAAAGAGGTATGGGGTAAGCTTCAAAATATATATGTAGGTGACTCAAAGGTGAAAGAAGCAAAACTTCAAATTTTAAGGGCAAAATTTGAGCAACTCAAAATGAGGGAAGATGAAGATATTGTTGCATACTTTCAACATGTTGATGAAACAACAAATACTTTGGAAGGTTTGGGAGAACCTGTTGAAACGAAAAATGTTGTCTGAAAGTTCCTCATAACCATGCCAACAAGACTTAATCCTAAGGTATCTATCTTGGAAGATAGATTGAATCTGACCAATCTTAGCATAGATGAATTGCGTGGAATTCTTACGGCATATGAAATGAGGATTCGAGAAGAGGATGGCACATCTAACTTAGAAACAACATTTTCCGCATCCAAGAAGAATAGTAAGGTTAAGCAGACTCCAAAAGCAAAAACTTGCAGTTGTAAGGATGAGGAAAAGGAAGAAGATGAAGAAGAATTCTCAGATAAAGAGTTTGCATAATTCACGCAGAAAATGAGAACAGGTATGGGAAAATTCAAATGTAAACTTCCATTGAATGTTTTGACTGTGGTGAGGTTGGACATTTTGCAGCCAAATGTCCTCACAAAAATGAGGTTGTTACGAATGGAAAGAAAGGTCCTAGGAAGTTCAACAAGCAAGGCAAGAAGAAATGGTTTAAGAAAAGTTTCTTCACCAAAGAAGATAGTTCCTCAACCGAGAGAATTCAACAGAAGAGTATTGTTTATGGCCAAGCACAATAAGCAATAGGCATATGATGAAGAAGGAGACGAAGAAGAAGAAATGACTGAGGTTGAATTTCAAAAAGAAGTGATGAGGGTTATCAAAGAGATTAAAGCTCAGAAGACGCATGTCAACACTCTTGAAGATGAATTGAAGACAGAAAGAGAATAGGTCCTCAATCTTAAAATCAAGGTTGAGGAATACAAACGAATTGAAGAATCACTCAGGAAAGAAGTAAAGGAAAGCAACAAGGAGAGAGAAGCATTGGAAGCTGAAATAGTTTCTTTGCAAAAGGAAGTAAAAAGTGGAAAAACTCTTCAATACTACACCAATAGTTCAAAGGCTTTGGACGAACTCATCAGCAACCAGCGATCATACAGTGATAAGACTAGTCTTGGTTACAAAGAAAAATATGAAAAAGATTCAAGTCCTTCTATGACAACTAAAGAAGATGGATATGCAAAAAGGGTAGATCCCCCAGCTAGATCAAGAGATCAAGACTCGCAGGAAGAACCTTGGAAGACAATTCCTCAAATAAGATTTCCTCCCAAGTACCAACCTATCTTTTATGGTCATTGTTATTCATGTGGAAGGTTTGGACATAGAGTTGCAGAATGTCACATGTATGTTTGGAATGAATATAATTCCAGGAGATCCTTCAGAAATGGATATTCCAGAACTCAGCATAATATCAACAAATTTGATCATTTGAGAGATGATGTTGAATGTAACAATTTTTGACATATGGCTAAAATTTTTGAAGTTCCAGACAGGTACAACTATTATTGGTAAAACCCTAGAAGCAAATTTGCAGGATCACGAGATAAACACCAAACGAAATCTTCTATGAATAACATCGAATGTTACAAATGTCATAACTATGGACACATAGCTCATAAATGCTGGTACAAGATGGAATCAACCATGAATGAAAAGCTTGACTATGAGAATAGAAGATTTGGAAAGGAAAACAGGTACACAATGAACAAGTACAAGATGAGTAAGAAAATAAAGAAGGAAATAAGGTCCCAACAATTATACTTTCACAATTCGTAATGAATTGTGAGGAATCAGCAACTGCTTTGGTTAATGACTTGAGTCAAGACGGTCCGTTAAATGACACATTATTCTTAACAATTTAGCTTATCGACTCCTAGAAATTTGAAGACGAGGAGTCTATGAAATAGTATATAACACAAGTCTACGATTGACAGACAAGTAGTTTGAGCAAGATAGCAGTTTCATTACATGTTCAGGGGGAGAAGAATAGTTGAAGTACTATAGATTCAAGAAAGGAAACGCTAACAAGCAATCTCTGCGTGAAATTGGATCAAGACAATCTAACGATTATCGAGATATCTCAGTAGGATAAAGAAATATTCATATATCAAATCAAGTACATCAAGGAAATGCTCAAGGAATTCAAGATGGAAGATTGCAAGCCTATCGTTAACCCCATGGAAATAGGTTGCAAGAAGATTTGTCAACGAATGTGAACCAAAGGTTGTATAGATCCATGATTGGTAGTCTCCTATATGAGACAATCTCCCTGCGAGATGTGATGCAGGCAGTTGGACAAGTAACACAATTCCAAGCAGCACAAAAAGAATCTCATATCATTGTCGTCAAAAGAATTCTTCGATACCTTAAGGGCACAACAGAATATGGTCTATGGTATCCCAAAGGAAATGATTTGGTCATCCAAGCTTATATAGATGCAGATTGGGCAGGAAGTGTTGATGAGTGTAAGAGTACCAAAGGAGAAACATTATGTCTAGGTGGTTGTCTTGTTTCATGGTTAAGTAAAAATTAGTCTTCAATCTCGTTATCCACAACAAAAGCAGAATATGTCACGTTAGCAGCTTGTTGTACTCAAGTTCTTTAGATGAAGCAAACTTTGCAAGATCTTCAAGTCAAGTTCGATGAGCCTATTCCCATCTTTTGCGATAACACCAGCGCCATCAGTATCTCCAAGAATCCTGTGATGCATTCCAAAATGAAGCACATTCCGATTAAATATCATTTCGTTAGAGAGCAGGTCGCTGAAAAGAATATCAAGCTTGAATATGTTGGCACAAAGGAACAAATTGCTGACATCTTTACCAAACCATTACCTTGTGAAGCATTTGAGTATTTGTTAGGCCCCTATACTACTAGTGTAACCCCTTATTGTTATTAGTACAACCCACTTATTATATTGATGTACCCATGTAGTGCCCATATTGTTGTTATTGTGCCACATAGAAGCCCACTATTGTTATTATTGTGCCCTTACATTATTATTGTTATGTCGGCTCTGATTATGTTATGACCCCTTAGACTCCTATATATAGAAAGGAGGTCTTTTCATTTGTATCATCCAAGAATTGTTCATTTATGTAATGTAAAGGAGGTTGCCCCCTCGAAGAGGATGAATTCTAAGGCGTTGATCTATCTTTTCTATCTTTTCTTGAGCTGGTTTCATAACATTTGGTATCAGAGCTTTGGATTCTAGGGTTTCGCTGCTCCAAACACGTCATCGTGGCATTTTCGCTATAACTTTTTTTCTGCAACGTTTCAGAAGTTGCAAAAAAAAAACCCATTTGAGAAGAGATCGCACTGAACCTAGGGTCCAAATTTCAGAGCGTTTCGCACTATATTTGCAGAGATATGATCTGAGGAAGTTGGTCTTTTTGCAGACTCCTGAATTACATTCCAAACAGGTGACCTGGGGAAAATAGTCATAACTTTCTCTCTGAGCATTAGATTGAAATTTCATAAGAAGGTATAGAAAGAGGACGGACTATAGTTTCTTGTATATCTTTTTCAGAGCCAAAGGTCGAAAAATTGACACGTGGAACTTCATACAAGTTCGCTCTTCTGGAAAGGTCTATAATCAGGTCATCTTGGGAGATTGTGCATAACTCTTTTTTGGAGAATCCAATTTGGATCAGACTGGTGGCATTGGAAAGAGGACACAGAGGGCTACTATAGGTAGCAATTTCAAAACTTAAATATCCGCAAGTACAGAGTTACAGTCGTTTCAAGATCAAGGTCCTAAAATCAAGAAAAAGCAAGATGAGGAAGTTTGATGGCAAGGATCCGGTAAATTGGATACTTCAGATGGAGCAATATTTTGATCTACATGGTGTACCACTGTTACAAAAGGTATGTATTGCATCTTCATATTTAGAACCGGATCAATTTTTATGGTATAAAGGGCTTTGTTCTCATAAACAACTTGTTACGTGGTCAATTCTCACGGAGGAAATGATAGCACATTATGAGGATACAAAGAGCAACACCTTCTTTAGAGAAACACCACAACAATTGGAAGAAAAAAGAGAAAAAGGGCTTTGTTACAATTGTGATAGCAAATGCACTAAAGGTCATAAGTGTGCTGAGAAGAAATTACTTTACATAGAGTATGAAGAGGAGGAAGAAAAGGATCAAGAAACATCAAAAGAAGAGGATATATGCCAGGACCCGATCAGAGAAAGAAGAAATGAATCAGAACATATCTTGTAAACTATTGGCAAGAATGACCACTCCTCAAACTCTCAAGATAGAAGGACATATCAAGAAGAAAAAGGTGCAAGAAGTGAAAGATCACATCAAGAAAGAAGAAATGAATCCAGCCATATCTTGTAATTCACTGGTCGAAATTACCACTCCTCAAGCTATCAAGATAGAAGGACATATCAAGAAGAAAAATGTTCAAGAAGTGAAAGATCACATCGAGCGTCAAGAAATGAATCCGACCATATCTTGTAAAGGATTGGAAGAAATTACCACTCCTCAAACTCTAAATATAGAAGGACATATCAAGAAGAAAAAGGTTCAAGCAGTGAAAGATCACATCGAGCATCAACAACAAGTTCTCCAACTTTTAAAGGATAACGCCACTTCGATGCAAAATCAAATGAAACAACAGGTAGATCAACATCATAGTGAAAAATGTTTTGATGTAGGCGATTGGGTATTTTTACTGCTACATCTAAAGAAAGCTATTTATGAGAAGGAAATGTTGGCAATACTACATGCACTTAAAAAATGGCGACCTTACCGAATGGGAAGACTCTTCAAGGATGAGGATGTGGAAGCATTGTTTTGTGTTATTTCTATTATCCAACCAGATTGGATAAACGAAGCAAGGGATGAATGGAAGAAGGACGAAGAAGTGTGGCCACTTATTCAAAAGTTGCAAAAGATCCGAATTCAAACAATATTGCCAGAAATTGAAGAGGAAGGAAAAATCATATTGGAACTTGAAGCAGTCGCAGAAACAAGAACTCGACAGCTACGAAATCGATCAATTTCAGAGTATCTCATCAAGTGGAAGAACTTACCCGCTAAAGATTCCACATGGGAGGACAAGAATTTTATACAGAAGCATCAAGAACTACTCAAGCATTGAGGACAACGCTTTTTGAAGGAGAGGGAATGTTAGGCCCCTATACTACTAGTGTAACCCCTTATTGTTATTAGTACAACCCACTTGTTATATTGATGTACCCATGTAGTGCCCATATTGTTGTTATTGTGCCACATAGAAGTCCACTATTGTTATTATTGTGCCCTTACATTATTATTGTTATGTCGGCTCTGATTATGTTATGACCCCTTAGACTCCTATATATAGAAAGGAGGTCTTTTCATTTGTATCATCCAAGAATTGTTCATTTATGTAATGTAAAGGAGGTTTCCCCCTCGAAGAGGCTGAATTCTAAGGCGTTGATCTATCTTTTCTATCTTTTCTTGAGCTGGTTTCATAACAGTATCTTCACCAAAAGCTTGGGATTCTCCCAAGTTTTCATTAGACTCTTTCTCTTATCTACTCAAGTAGAAAGGGGGAGTGGAGGTGTGTACACATTCGCAAGATGGTTGTTTGTCAGGGGGAGTTACCCTTTGCCATTGATGACAAAGGGGGAGAGAAGGCAATAGGAAGAGGTGTCATGATCGCAAGGGGAGTACTTGTGTTTCCATCAATGCCAAAGGGGGAGATTGTTGATCAGTGGTTGTTATTGATGTCAACCCAAGCAGCACCAGGGGCTACCCATATCTTGCATGGTCATTTTGACTTGACAACTTAGTCTATTCTAAGTCAAGGATATTCTAGATGGATTCTAATCGTCGATATGTTTCCGCTGATATATGGCACGCCGCGTAATTCTTCACGGTTTGAGAGATATTCGTGTTTGAAGTTAGTAACCCCAATTAGTGGGCTAAACCCTATGGGGCTGTGGCATGGCACTCATAATTGGTTGTGGTCATTGAATAGTCAATAACTAATAATAATAAAATTTCTCCTAAAATCTGTCCAATGTTCCCTTGTTGAGGATCCTCTCAACTCAAGACATTCATATAAATAGTGACCCTCATATCCTCCTCTAGTTGGGATTTTATGGCTTCCAACCGGTCATCGTGGAATTTTTGCTATAACTTCTTTTCTAAGAAGCTTCAGAAGCTTAAATTAAAACCCATTTGATCCAAAAACTTGATGAACGTCATGAGCGAATTTTAGATCTTGATTCGCTATATTTTCTGAGATATGATCTGAGGAAGTAAGGTTTTTTATAGGCTCCTGAATCCCATGTCAAACAGGTGACGTTGGGAAAATCATCATAACTCTCTCTCTGAGCATTGGATTCAAATTTTGTAGATAGTCACAGAAAGAGGACGGACTGTAGTTTGTTCACTAGCATTTTCAAGGCTGAAGGTCACAACAACGACCCATGGCACTTCGTACAAGTTCGCTCTTCTGAACCAATCTATAATGAGGTCATCGTGGGAGATTGGGCATAACTCTTTCTCGAAGAATCCAATCTTGATCAGACTTGTGGGGTTGGAAAGAGGAATCAAAGGGCTACCATATGGGGAAATTTCAAACCCTGGAGATCCGAAATTATATAGATAAAACAGATTCAATATCGAGCTCCTAGAAGGAAAGAAAAAACATGCACTCAAGGATCACTATAATGAGGACCACACATCAATAGTCAAGGGTAAGTCTCCTACAACAAGGTATGTATGATTAGTTTTTACATTTGAAATATGAGTATCATCTCTGACATATGTTTTTGCAGGACAACATAAGTATATACAGGGTCTCTATTATATCTCTATGTCTCTATATGTCATAGTTAGTTTTGATACCACATTTCGAATGTCCTATTCTTGATACTACACATTTGATGCTACATATTCTTGATGCTACACCAAGTCTACTAAATCTATATGATGTTGTAAGTTCATGTTACTTGTCTTTTCATAGTTGATAGATGGTCTCTATTATTGTACTTAGAACTTGGTCCATCACAAGTCTAGGGTCAGTCATCAGTTTTTATTGTATATATCTTTAGGTCATTTTTGGATATAGTCTTGCATAGAGTCCAAGCATATATCAAGAGTGGGAGTCTTTTTCTACTGCTGCAACAAGTCAACAACAAAAGTGACAAGCACACTTCAGGTACGCATTGTAATTTTAATTTGTATTTATTCATTATTATGCACTTACATGTGTTTTGCAAGCAGAGGTAAGTTGAAGGGTATTTTGTTTTGTTTTGGGATTAGTTTTGCCGGGAAAATTTTGCATGTAGGTAGAAGAAGATTCAAGTACAACTTCAAGCAAGAATTCAAGAGCAGAAGTATCAAATCAAAGGAAGCATTACAACGGGACATCCTTTGAAGACATGACAACCATCTGTATATTGTGAAGAAGTGTCAAGGCCAAGAGTCATCATTGTAAAGTTGTAAAAGAGTCATTTGTAAAAATGTCATCATTGGAAGAGTAATTATTGTAAAAGAGACAATCTACCTAGAGTCGAAAAGGCATTATTGGGAGGTATAGGAGTCTCTGTTGGGATGATGTCATGGTTGGGTTGCAGGTCTTATTGTAATTGGGTGTTTGGTCAAAATCATTGTAAATCATATTGTATCATGGATCGTTGTCCCTGGTGAGGGAATCCACACTCTTATCTCATTTCAGTGATTATAGGGTGGCAGGGAGGTGCTAGGCTGGTGCATGAAGTCGCCTACAAGTTGGATCCTGTGAACAATTCAGGGTGGTAGGTTGGTCTAGGATGTTGGGGCATCCATTCAGTTGACTACTGAAGAAACCAGGGCATTGGGGCATCCTTCCAGTGGGAGCTGGAGAAGAATGCTTTTCTAGAATTCTAGGAAGTTGTTGCTTTCATTTCAGTTGGGGCTGAAGATTAAAGAATTTATTAGAAAAGCGTTCGGTGGTTTTTGACCCAGAGGGGGTTTTCCACCTAAAATTCTTGTGTCTATTGTGTTCTTTTATTTACTGTTATTATTGCATAAACATTAATAATAATTGAAGATTAACTAATTCTTTGAAAATATTTAAAAGTGCTAATTGCTAAGGAATATTGATTCACCCCCCTCTCAGTATTTCCAACAATACTGAACGTAGCCCTGCCTACCGCCATTTCTTTGATCTATGCTAAGAAATGCAATAAGATCATCTCCTAGACTTGGAAATTTGTTTTATTTCTTATTCGCTCTCAAAGTAAGGGGAAGATCGTGGCCATACCCATGGCCCCCATAAAGGGTTCCTCCATGCAGCAAAATCAAGTTAATAATGTCATGGAAGAGTACATAGACATCTTCTCCTCACCCATAGGGATATCTTTGCACTGTCAGGTCAAACATTCAATCAATCTGACCCCTGTAGAAGCTCTACCTAATGGACCAATCTATCGCCACTATCTTCTGGAAAATAAGGAAATCAAGCAACATATCCATGCTTTTATACAAAAAGGGCACATCTGACCAAGTTCATCACCTTGTGGGATCCCACTTGTACTTGTACAGAAGAAATATGGGATCTGGAGACTCTACATTGATTATCGGGCACTGAATAAAATCATTGTCAGGAATAGATACTTGACCCCATGTATTGATGACCTTCTTGACTAGCTCAAGGGGGATAAATACTTCAGCAAGATTGATTTGAAGTTCGACTATCACCAAGTCCCAATAAAGCCCATAGACGTATGGAAGATCACCTTCAAGTCCAAATAGTGTCTCTTCAAGTGGTTGGTCACACCCTTTATATTGATGAATGCCCCTGCCATTTTTATGAGGTTGATTGGTGATATATTGCGACCTTTCACTAAATCATTTGTGGTTATGTATTTGGATGACATCCTCCTCTTCAACAAGAGTTGGTCAGAGCACTTGCAACATATTCTACATGTCCTTCAAATCCTGCGACAACACAAACTATGTACCAACTTGGAGAAATGCTCCTCTAGCATGGACCAGGTCAAATGCTTAGGCTACATAGTTTATGAGTGAGCTGTGCATGTGGATCCAGCTAAGATCCAAGTCATTCGGGATTCTCCAATCTCGACGACTCTAACAGAGTTTCATATCTTCTTAGGCCTTGCCAATTTCTATCAAAGATTCGTGTTGGGGTTCTCATATCACTTGGCTTTTGAGTCAAGTCACCAAGGGAGGAGTGAAAAAGTAAAGCTTTTTGGTCTGAAACACAACAAAAGGTGTTCACTAAGCTAAAACATTGCCTTTGACCTACGTCAGTCCTCGTATTGCTAGACCTACAAAAACCATTTGATATTGAGACAAATGTCTTCGACTATGCTATTGATGAAATTATCACCCAACAAGGGCATCTGGTGGCCTATCACAATGAAATGCTCTCTTATTCGATTCAAAAATACCCCACATACGATAAGAAGATGTATTCCATCATGCAAACTTTTTGATAGTGGAAACATTACATTATGGGGAAGGAAACAATCATCCATACTGATCATCGACCTCTATAGTTTATGCAAACATAGGGAAAGTTGTAGAATGATTGCCATAAAAAATGCTCCACATATAAACAACAATTCCATTTAAACATTAAGTACAAGAAGGGCAACACCAATAATGTTGCATATTGCCTAAGTCGACCACCGGTTATGGCGCTGACCATTATTCTCGACTCTTATGGGCACGAGATTTTTGGATAATCACAGTTTTACAAAAATGATCCAGAATTCATGACCACATACCAAATGTTGATAGATGGCAAGCAAGTTCTAGATTTTCACCTCTAGGACGTACTATTATGCCACTTGGGACACCTTTGCGTTCCTTCAAGCGAGCATGCCAAGCTGATTTGGGAGGCGAACTATAGTTAGGTTACAAGACACTTTGGGGTAGAGAAGATAGTGGCAGTACTACAACAATATTTTTATTGGCAAAATATCTCACAAGATGTTGGAAAATATATCAGATCGTGCATTGCATGTGCCATCGCCAAGCGAACCATTAAGAGGAAAGGCTCGTACACTCCTATGCCTACTCCTAGTCGGCCTTGGGAATCCATCTCCATGGACTATATGTTTGACGTTACTTCTACGAGGTATGGCAACAACTATGTATTTGTGGTCATCGACTATATGTCTGACCTTTGTTCTACCAGGCATGGCAACGACTATGTATTTTTGGCCATATTGGCTGCCTACAAGAAGAGTATCACAACATAAGACACTGCCAAACTATTATTTGAAGGAGTGTGGGTACCTTTCAGGATCCAAAAGACATTGTATCAGATCGGGATAACAGGTTCCTAAGTGCATTATGGTCGATCCTATGGACATTGTTAGGCACCAATCTCACTAAGTCAATTGCATTCCACCCCCAGATTGATGGCCAAATAAAGGTAGCCAACAGGATTATAATGCACATACTATGCACGTACAACTTTGAGCATCCACAAACATGGGATGAGAGTATTCCCTATGTGCAACACAACTTAAACAAAGCTCTCCATAGCTCGACTGACCATAACCCCTTTCAAGTGGGCATGGGATTTCAACATTATGTTCCATTGATGTTGCAATGCCTCTTGCAACTACACAAGAAGAATTTGCACATGTTTAGTCTGAAGCTGATAAAGCCAGCAGGTTTATTGAACACATTCAACACATCTTCCAACAAGTTCATAACATCTTGGATAAAGTCAATGCCAAGTACAAACAATGGCATGCTCAACCTCGGGTGCCACATAAGTTGCAGGTGGGCGATAAGGTTTGGTTGTATCTGCAGAAGGAATCCCTTGCCGGAGCCCATAGGAAACTTCGACCACTCCAATACGGGTCTTACACCATCACCAAGGACATGGGAGACAATGATTTCGAGATCAATATCTCCCCATTCCTTGGCTTGCACCCAATATTCAATGTGGACTACCTTCAACTATAATTTCCAGCATTGTTGGACACATCATACATTGTTGAACAATTGGCACCAATAGAGCTCAATCGAGATTACATTGAACATACCATAACTTATCAAATCATGGGTACACAGATTGAGAATGCTCGCTAATAAAGGATCTAGCTATATTGGGTTGTTAAAGCCGACCAACTCTTGCACCAAGGCAAGTAGCTCACTAGGGACCAAGTTCAATATAAATTTTCCCATCTCATGGACGCACTCAACATAATGGGGACCATTGCTTCCTAATGGGGGAGGACTAATATAGCTGCATATTGGTGGCCACCTACTTATTCCACTTGTACCCCAACATTATTTCTTTTCAATATCTTGTTTTCCAACATAATTTCCTATTTTGACAATTTTCTATTTTTGGCAATTTTTTGGGCCTTGAACTTCCGGAGCCATTTTGAGGCCCTAAATGACTTTTCTTGGGGAAATGGGAAAATGTGAGACCAATTCCCATTGATTATAGTCAAAAAAATTTCTCCTCAGATAAATATTTCTAACGAGGTATAGTGCGCGCAAAATGGAGATTGTATGCCAACGTTATGACCCTGAGAGTTGACGTTTCAACTAACCCTAGCAGAGTGCACAAGCTTTTGATGCTTCATCTCCTAGGGTTAGGTTTTTTAATGTTTAGGATTTTCCATTGTTTCTTGATGATGAAAAAGGCCTCCAAGCATCATTGTAACACATTTTAGAAGGCATGTAGTTATCACATCTCTTCTCAGAGATAAATTAACATCACCCGATCTAGTTTGTTCCATTCTACTTGTAAATAGTTCTCAACATTTGTTATTAATTAATTGAAGTTTAGTTTTCACTTTATCTCTGTGTTTATGTTTAAATATGTATTTCATTTAGCTCCTTCGTAAATTCAGATCATAAGATCAACTCCATGTTTAAAAGGGAATAAGGAACTCCTCCCTGGTTGAGAGGGAGTGATGTGGGACACTCTATTCTCCATGTGTCATGCACTAGACTAGGACTAACAATTGTAAGTATATTTAAGGCACTAATAGAGAGAATGGAGGATTGGATAAGCATTTGGGACTGGTACTCCTTGAGGATTGGGAATCCAAGATAGGAAGTAGTCCCGTGGACCAATACTCTTTGAGGATATGATAGGGTATCCAATATAAGTGATGGGCCTGCAAATTAGACACAGATTAAGGCCCATCTAATCTTTCCTAGGCACATAAAGGCTATATTAAAACTCTCCTTCTACACTTAATAAAGATAATTGCATATTAAGTGTCTAATATTATTTATTTTTGCGAAATATTGAGAGAATATGGAATAAATTCTGATGAGATAATATAGGGACTTGCTTACTACTACAGGATGGACCAAGATTGGATAATAAATTAAATATATATCATGAAATTTTTGACAAATTTTGAGGCTCCACTGATTGAGAAAATCTAGGAATGTGTTCCCTGTCATTTAATGAAAATTCCTAGTGTTGGGATTTTGAGGGATTTTGAGGGTAAAGTTGCCTCCTTTCAAGGGAAATGCTTCCTCGTCACTTTTTATAAGTATCAATTCGAATTAGCCTCTAGGGACATGTATTTCTTAGTCTTCTTGTGGAGAAAACTTGCTATTTAGCAGTTCCACTTTCATTTCTAGTAGGGATGTTCTTGGATTGATTCAAATAATGAAGGTTGGTGCCAATTTTAGCTTTTAAAGCTTGGATTCCTTCATAGGACTTTGAGCATCCTTGGGCTTGGCCATCCCAGGAGCCTCAGAGCCCTCTTGTATAATTTATTTATTTCCTTTGAATGTCCTTTTCACTTGCAGTTCTTATTTCTGCATTTATTATTCATGCTTCTTTTGTTGTAGGTCATATTGGTTAAATGATTAAAGTGAGTTGTTTTACAGGTTATTTATAGAGTCACAAGCATGATGCATCCTTAGAACAACTTTGAAAAACCATATTCATCATTGAGCTACTTGGATTAGTTTACTAGTTCACAAATCTAGAATTTTTGGAAGTCCCTTGTAGCAATATAGTAGTAATTTTCTGTTATTTTTTAGAACATGTTAGTTAACTTCATTTGAGTTGAGTCCACTTGGATTAGGTCATAAAAAACTCCCGTAATTGACAAAATTTACCCCATATCATTTTCACTTGATTAGGTTAGGCATTTGATAGGTTAACTAGCTCACTAATTTTTGAATTTCCAGTTTTTAGAGTAGTAATTTTCTGTTATTTTTTAGCACATGTTAACATGGGTATTTTTGAGTGATTCTACTTGGAATGGAGTCCTAGGACATCCTACTATATAAAAAACTTGTCCCATCTCATTTTCATTTGATTTGCTTGGGCATTCGATAAGTTATCTCGAGGAGTAGCAGTCATGTAACAATCCTGTAGCAACCCTGTAGCACATGTAAACTTGACCAGATTTGCTCCAAAAGCCTTGTTTTTGTCTCTTAGGCTTGAATCTTGAACCCTAGGCTTTGAATATGTGGTTGAGTAAGACTGAAGACCTGTTAAGCCTTGCCTCTTCTCCATTACAAATCACCTCTGCAGTTTGGATTAGTGGACAGATTCATGACATGAAGAGCACAATGATGATTTTCATTATTACTTTATAAAGCACCTTGTGAAATCTATTGACAAAATCTATCTTGAATGTAGTGATTGAAGAATGATTTTATGACTAGGTTTTGTTTCATGCATCTTAATCTAGGGTTCCCACTTCCAACATTGTTATTTCTATTACATAGACTAGGTTTCCTTTTGACTTACCATTTACACTCTGCAAATAGGTTAATGTTTACATTTTTGCAAGTAGGATTAGCATTTACATTCGTGCAAAGAAGAATAATCTTTCCTTTTTGCAAAAGTAACTAGGATTTCCTCTCTACAAAAGTAATTAGGTTTCCTTTATGCAAAAGTAAGTAGGTTTCCTTTTCTGCAATTAGGATTAGTTGTGTTTTTCTTTCTACAAACATAGAGTATTATAGTCTTTTGCACCAACTTAGGTAGAAATACACCATCTACCGCACATGCAGTGTTGCAACCTCTTAATTTTTTACGGCATTGTATCAGATCAATGAAAGAAAGACACAGTGCATGTTGCACATACAATGTCAACACCTCTTAAGTTTGTACAAACCCTGAGTTGATAATTCAAGTAGACAACCTTGGGAGTTACAACATTCTTGTTGTGATACTGGGCTCATCACTTTTTGGCGTCGTTATCGGGGAGGTGTCAAAGTATGCATTGTTTTATTCCATAATTGATTCATTTCTTTTATTTTCTACAAAAACACAAAAAATGCATTAGGCATCTTTAATTTAAAAAACAGATAGTTGCATTGCATTAGTGTTTTCATTTAAAAAACAAAAAAAACATAAAACAAAAAAATTCTTCAATACCACACCCCCACTTGATCACGTGGAGCATTAAGAGCCACATCACCGTCCACTTTTGCATGTAGAAGAAGAAGAGGTGGCAAACAAGGTAGAAGAAATGGATGGAGATGATGAAAATGAAGAAGATCCTCTTGGACTTCCCATTCAAGATATTGATGTCAGTGTGCATATGATGAACATCCCTCCATCTTTCCTTCCCAACTTCCATGGTATGAGGTAAGAGGATCCTGAAGCCTTTCTCTTTGAATTTGAAATCCTTTGTGGATCTTATGGTTACTTATTAAACACTCAAAAATTGAGATTGTTTTCGGTAACATTGAAGGATATAACTCTTAAATGGTTCATGAGTTTAGGGACTAATTCAATAAGATCATGGAATGATATGCAAAAGATATTTCTAGAAAAATATAAATATCATGATCTTAAAGAAGAAATCTTTAGAATGACTCAAAAAGAAGATCAGAGCCTTGAGGATCTAATAGAGAGATTCATGTATAATGTTAAGAGTGGAAAATTACATCATTTAGGATTTGACACACTAAAACCATCTTACTTAAAATTATTAGGGATAAGTGGATTGATCTCCTTGATCTCATGAGTAGAGGTGATGTATACCAATTACCATTTGAAGAAATTTGTGAAATATGCAAGCACATCTCAAGAGGAAGGGCAAGGGTAAAGTAAATCAACATCAAGATTGGTAAATCAAGATGAACTTGGAAATTTTCTTGATAACTTTAAAACAAAAATTCTTGGCAATCTAAGTGAACAAGTAGAAATGTTAAGAATAAAAAATGAGCAAAAAGAGGATGATGATATTTGTGTTATCCATGTAGAATCACATGCTACTAATTATTTCCCATCATTACTAAGGTTGAAGGAGGTTTACCAAGAGAACAATGGAGCAAGTCAATCATCAAAGCGACTATGTTATGTAGCTCAAAGAAGACCATGACAGCCTAGTCAACCTGATATGAGGCAAAAACCTAATTCATAATTTCAAGGTTATGCACATCCATCTCAAAGTAATTGGAACACACCCTTTCCTTGGCAACCTTGGCCATCTCAACCCCAAAACCAATCTTGGCAACAAGGTTGGCAAGAACCTTAAGGGAGAAATCCACAATATCCTCAATATTTTCCTCAATATCCTTCATTCCCAACTCCATGTTATCCCTACCATCCACCTCCACCATAACCACAACCTCAACCACATCCATCTCAAATATCCACTCCCACTCAACTGCATGTACAATCATTTCCAAACCCAAACAATCTAGTAACTCAATCCACTTACAATGTTGAGGTATAATGCTTCCAAACAACTCCTCTTGATTTGAATAGTATTCACCTTAGATTGGGAAGTGTATTGCAAAAAAGATATTTTCTTGATGCCATTAAAGGACAACATTCAAAAAAAGAAAATTCAAATGAGGAGACCAAATAATCATGGGCTGCACTTGATGGAGAGCATACATCATAATCAAAGATTGAGAAAGTTCTATCATGTTTACCATTAGATCCTCCATGTGTTCAAGAGAGTAATCAACAAAAAGAAGAAGATTTGAATTTCATGGAAGAATAAGACATATAGGATGATCTAAATCAACAAGTGAACCAAGAGCATTAAAGCTATATTGAGGTTTGGTTCCAAAAAATCAACAAGATGGAGCATCACTTTCTTCTTTGACAGTGCTTGATATCATCAAAGCCAAAGTAGTTGGTCTCTAATTTTATGGTACATGTCAAAGCATATGTTTTGAGGCTACACATGAGTTTATTTGTCATATTGTTATGCACATGGCTCCATTGGAAGTATTCCTATAGTT
Organism: Pinus tabuliformis; assembly: GCA_031772625.1. NCBI lineage: Eukaryota > Viridiplantae > Streptophyta > Pinopsida > Pinales > Pinaceae > Pinus > Pinus tabuliformis. Next base: position 144,492,780 of record CM062819.1, on the reverse strand, counting down.
GAAAGACATTTTTTTTTTTTGAAGTAGGGTAGGATAAAGGAATAAAAGAAAAAAGAGGAAAAAGAGGGAAATAAAATAAAAGAAAAAAATAAAATCTCAGGGGAAAACCTTCTTTGAGGCGCCTGAGATTGGCTCATTGATTGAAAACCTCCACGAGGCAGTCAATGGGTTGGAAAAAAGAGAAAAAAAGAGAAACATAAAATTTCCTAGGTGAAAACCTCCTTTGAGGCACCTAAGCAGACCTACTAGTTGAAAACCTCATTGAGGCAGCTAATAGGCCTAAGAAAAAAAATGAAAAAAAAACTTTGCTCCTTGTATCTCTCTTTACCTAGAAAAAGAAAGTCAAACTTGGACTTTCTCCTCCTTTTCTTAAATGCTCCAACAGGACCAAGGCCATGTCAATCTGTCACCCTCATCCATTTCCAACATCCACCCATCATTCCCAAGTCTTTCCCATTCATTTTCCTCGCTATCCTAAAATGCTACAGGACTGTCAAAATACATAGGGCAAAAATTGTTTTTACCATATTTCGAAACTGTGCATCCATTCGCTGATTTATTTCATGGGGAGATGCATATGGATGATGGTAACATGGTCAAGAAAATTCAACAAATTTCAGTGCACACTTTTTGAGAAATTGGCCTCCATCACCTACAAGCATTTTTATTTTTTCTCGAGATTCATGCATCCATTGGCCAAGATTTTTTATGGAGAGGTGCAGAAGGATGATGATAACATGCTAAAAAATATTCAGTTCAATCTAATCTACTGTTTGAGAGATATGGATAAAACAATTCTATTACAAGAGTGTTGTAAAATTGCTACAGGAGTTACCAAAATTGTTAGAGGATTGTGATCAACATAGAAAAATGGTTAAAATCTTATCTTTTTTCATCTAGGAACAAGATGAGGGATCCAAAATAACCCTATCATCCATCCATAACACCATTTGACACTTTTCCCACCTTCATTCCCATCTTTGTCCATCAAAATCATTGTCCTTCATCCCTTTTTCCACCTCTTTTCATCACCACAGAACTCTCTAACACTCATCAACAACTTCCTTATGAATTATCAATATTTTATCAAGCAACACTTGGAGAAAATTTTGGTCCTAGAAGGGCTTGTGTGACTACTACAAGAAGACACACAATCCTGTAGCAGCCTGCACATACCCTACAGGACCACATTCAAGGCACCAGATCAAGAAATCTATGCATCATGAAGCATCAAAGGACTCCAACGCCATTTTTGGATAGCTATAGGGTTCTCTGCAGATTGCTACAAGATCACTGTTCATTTCCAACAACAACACTTGATCCACCATTATTAAAAAAAAAGAAAAAAAAAAGCCCTGTGTTGACAAGCCTCTATCAGTCAAGTACATGTAGAAAAAAATATTTCCATAATAGAGCCAATGCACAAGGTAGCAAGCATGGGAAGATAACACCTCAAGGAGGTAGCAAATCAACCATTATTCCTAAAGAAACATGCAAAGACAATGATCTCTCAAAAGACGCCCGAGAACAACTTCATCCATGTCCAAGAATGCCATGCAAGCAACATAGGATCAACACACCAGCTTCAGAACCACCATAGGCAGCTTCAACAATCATTTCAACAACCTCAATATCACCTACGAAAACACGCCCAGGGTAAGGCTCATGTATGCAATCCTTTAAACCTTTCCTACGAACTTATTTTAGCTTGAAAAACATTGCAAGTGTATGAAGGAAAAACTTTTATTATAACCAAACTTAGTAGCAGAGAAGCCTCAACCTTATCTAGTAGTTAGCTTCACTTTTCCACCAAGACACCCACATGTGCAGGAGAGGAACAAGACAAAAGTGAAAAGGACTTGAGAAAGTGGGTTGTAATCATTTAGTTGTGATGGAGGACAAGGAGTGTGAAGGGGTAAGTGAGGGCCAACTCAGTTAACAAAAAGAGAACTGAGTTTATTTTGCATGCAATGAAAAAAGAGAAAAAAATTGAAAAAATAATAAGAAAAAAAAAAAAAAGGTGGACCCATTGCCTCTTGGTATGCAAAGATTTGGGTTGTGTGCTATAGGAAGAAAAATAACTGCTACAAGAGCAATAAGGACTGCAACAAGAGCAAAAGGGATTGATACAGGAGCAATAAGAAATGTTATAGGAAGGGGAAACCACATCAAAAAGGAGAGAAGAAGACCTCCAAGAACTCCAGGAGCCTGATCCATGACTTGACCTTGGATCCTACTACAAATTCATTGAGGATGGGAGAATTATACCCACCAAATTTGCAATACCACTCTTCTTTGAGTTGGAAAGGGAAAGAGGCAGAACTCATAGATGGATGCAAATTGCAAAATCCAAGAAGGTAGAATATGTGGGCCTCATGGAGGAAAAAGTGCAACAAATGGGTAAGGAATTAACTGACTTGAGGCTAAAGGAATTAGTCATGAAGGAGCAACTATAGTTAGAAAACAAGAGGCTTAGAAAGCAACTACAGGAAAATGAGGCACAACTTGCTCCCATGGCAAGTTTTTCCATGAAGGCCATCCAATGCAGGCAACCATCCAAATCATCTACCATTTTCCCCAAAGAACAATGAGCTAAGGAAGAGAATTGCACGAAGAATAACATGGCAAGAAGATGAATAGGTTGCTTAGAGGATGAGCAACAATTTCAGTAGGGGGCTATGATGGGCCTCCAAATTAGACACAAATTAAGGCCCATCTAACCTTTCCTAGGCACATAAAGGCTATATTAAATCTCTCCTTCTACACTTAATAATGGTTTTTTAGTTTTAATATGTTCTTAGGAAGGTTTAGAGATAATTGCATATTATGTGCCTAATATTATTTATTTTTGCAGAATATTGGGAGAATATGGTGTAAATTCTAAATGAGATAATATAGGGACTTGATCCCTACTACAAGATGGACCAAGATTAGATAATAAATGAACTAAATATCATGAAATTATTGACAAATTATAGAGCTCCATTGATTGAGAAAATCTAGGAATGTGTTCCCTGTCATTTAATGAAGATTCCTAGTATTGGGAACCATATCCACTTTTTGAGGGATTTGGAGGGGAAAGTCGCCTCCTTTCAAGGATAATGCTTCCTCATCACTTTGTATAAGTATCAATTCGAATTGGACTCTAGGGGCATGTATTTTTTAATCTTCTTGTGGAGAAAACTTGTTATTTAGCAGCTCCACTTTCATTTCTAGCAAGGATGTACTTGGATTGATTCAAATAATGAAGCTTGGTGCCATTTTTAGCTTCTAAAGCTTGGTTTCCTTCATTGGACTCTGAGCATCCTTAGGCTTGGCCATCTCAGGAGCCTTAGATCCCTCTTGTACAATTTCTTTATTTCCTTTGAATGTCTTTGTTACTTGCATCTCTTATTTTTGCATTTACCATTCATGCTTCTTTTGTCTTAGGTCATATTGGTTAAATGATTGAAATGAGTTGTTTTGCAGGTTATTCACAATCACAAGCACGATACCTCATTAGAAAAACTTTGAAAAGTCATATTCATCATTGAGCTACATGCATTGGTTTACTAGTTCACAAATCTAAAAATTTTGGAAGTCCCTTGTAGCAAAATAGTAATAATTTTCTGCTATTTTTAGAATGTGTTAATGAGCTTCATTTGAGTTGATTCCACTTGGATTAAGTCATAAAAACATTCAAGTTAATAACAAAATTTACCCCATAGAATTTGCACTTGATTAGGTTAGGCATTTGATAGGTTAACTAACTCACTAATTCTTGAATTTTCGATTTTTATAGTAGTAATTTTTTGTTATTTTTTAGCACATGTTAACAGGGGCATTTTTGAGTGATTCCACTTGGAATGGAGTCCCAATATATCCTAATTTATAACAAAATGTGTCCCATCTCATTTGCATTTGATATGATTGGGCATTCAACAAGTTATCTCGAGGAGTAATAGTCATGTCGCAATCTTGTGACTCGTGTAGCAGTCCTGTAGCAGTCCTTTAAGAAACTTGTAGCAACCCTGTAGCACGTGTAAACTTAACCTGAATTTCTCCAAAAACTTGGTTTTTTGTCTCTTAGGCTTGAATCATGAACCCTAGACTCTAGATCTTGTGATTGAGTAAGACCAAAGTCCTCTTAAGTCTTGCCTCTTCTCCATTACAAATCACCTCCACAGTTTGGATTAGTGGACATATTCATGACTTGAAGAGCATAACGGTGATTTTCATGATTACTTTATGAAGCACATTGTGAACTTTATTGACAAAATCTATCTTGAATCCAGTGATTGAAGAATGATTTTATGATTAGGTTTTGTTTCACGCATCTTAAACTAGGATTCCCACTTCCAACATTGTTATTTCTATTACATAGACTAGGTTTCCTTTTGACGTACCATTTACACTCTACAGATAGTTTAATGTTTATATTTTTGCAAGTAGGATTAGCATTTACATTTGTGCAAAGTAGAATAGTCTTTCCTTTCTACAAAAGTAACTAGAATTTCCTCTCTGCAAAAGTAATTAGGTTTCCTTTTTGTAAAAGTAAGTAGGTTCCCTTTTTTGCAATTAGGATTAGTTTTGCATTTTATTTCTACAAACATAGAGTACCATAGTCTCTTGCACCAACTTAGGTAGAATTACACCATCTACTGCACATACAGTGTTGCAACCTCTTAAGTTTGTACGACATTGCATCAGACCAATGAAAGAAAGACACATTGCATGCTGCACATATAGTGTCAACACCTCTTACGTTTGTACAAACCCCACGTTGATAATTTAAGTCGATCGCCTCAGAAGTTGCAACATTATTGTTGCAATACTGGGGCTCATCAATAAGAGTAGTTGAAGAACAATAATATTATTTGAGGATCGGGAATCCAAGATAAGAATAGTCTTGTAAGGACATACTTGGTGAACCATCCACATGGGGCATGTGCCTTGAAGAGGTTGTGGTGTTGATATCCATATGTATGTCCCCCAACATTATGATCTAATCTTGTGGAAAGTTAGAGCTTGTCAAAGTCAAGGCTTTGCTATGTTGCAATTTGACAATGTTGGTTATGATGTTGATGCTTGATAATGGCTTATCAATTTAACTCTTCTTATGAGAATTTTTCAATTTGAGAGTATCCTTGTACCGATTATGTAATTATGAATACTCCCCTAGTTAAGAGGGAGCACTAAAAAATGTAACTAGGTTTGGTCTTCATAATTTGTATCATTATGTACTTTATGTAAAAGTAAAAGAAGAAAAAGAAATACTATTTTTCAAGCATGGTCTTCATGCTCAAGTCAAATGGTTATTTAGGTCAAGCGTGTTCTTCATGCTTCTAAGGCTTTTTAGGTCAAAATGATATTTGTCATGAGCCAAATTATTGTACTAGAGTCAAGTCCCATTTGGACTTTGAAAAAAATGAGGAAAAATATTTTTATTTGTGTCAAAAATGTCAATTTTTGTCCCCACAAGACCAAGTCGGCCCTAGAAGGGACCCATTCAACCTCCTGAATGTGTATAAATAGAGGACAATTTGACCTCATTTGGAGCATCTCAAGCAAGTTTCGGTTTCTGTGCCAAGAAGAGCGAAATACAAGTGAAGAAGAATAAGAAGTCAAGGGAGAGAAAGCGGAGATCAAGAAGGAAGAAAATCAAACTTTTTGCCCTAAATTCTATCCTAAATCTATCACACGTGCAAAGTTGTAGGATTGTAGAGGCCGAAGTTGCAAGTCCCAAATTCTATTACAGGGGCTAAAAATTTCAAATTTGACCAGATTTAGAAGGTTTTGACTTGTTGGAAGAGCTTGAGAGGAGGGTTGAATTTGGTCTTGTAGGAGGTCTTGGTATTTGGGTCTTGAATTTCTCACTTTGATATGATTTTATATGAAGAGAAGAATTTGATTGGGTTTTCCCCTTAGAGGGCTTCCCCCCCGACTTATAGCCTACATCTTGTGTTCATTATGTTTTTGTGATCTTCATTGTTTATGGTTTTGGTAATTGTTTGATGAAAAGAACATTATAAAAGTAATAAGAAGCCAACATAACTTCACAAGCAATTATCAGAAATGTGTGTGTATATATGTTTATGCGTTAATGTTTACCTTAGTAAAATATTTAAATGTTCGGAAGAAAAAAGTAATTAAATGTCAAATAATTTAATTACTTCTTAGTAAGAGAAAAATGTGTAACTAATTCAATTTTTAATATAAAAAATTAATTATAAAAAATTATCGAATAATAAATACAATTTAAACAATGAAAAATTACACATAGTCTTATAGAGAGAGACAAAAAACCAAGAGATTTATCAAGCACTAAAAGGGATTAAATCTCTTGACATGTAAATATTTTTTTTCAAGTTTTGCATTCTTAAAAGAGGTTTGCATATAATGAGATTTGATCCCTCTTGGCTCTTGGTAGATTTGTGGTTAAGATGAATCTATACTAGTTTTAATGTACCCAACAATATAATGTTTGGACACACAAACATGTTAATGCTTTATATATTAGTACAACTCCTATCACGAAAGTCTATGTAAAAATAAAAATAAGAAAAATAAAACTTTCTTTGACTTAGGCATTAGTTTTCAAAGACTTCATTAACAAAAGATCCATAGTTTTTGCTTATACTTGAGCCATCACAAGTTGTCAAAATGGGCCTTGGAGAAAGGCTTAAGGGTATATAATTTGATAAAGAGATTATATAAGATAAGTTGTTGAATTTGTTTTGAAATAGAGGGCCTTAGGGAAAGGCTTAAGGATATGTCATTTGATAAAGAGATTATATAAGTTAAGTTATTGAATTTGTTTTGAATTAGAGGTATTTAATTTTATAGTATTTTTTTTTCTTAACCGAGTGTGTATACAAAGTTAGATTTCTCATTGGTTTAAAGATTTTAATAGAATTTTTACTATATAAGTTGATTTAAAATTGGATAAAATTTGAAGGGCATGGTTCTACTATGCATAGATCTTAGATCATGGTAGAATTTTGTCGATGCTTAAAGTTTTTCTCTAATTCTTATTAGATTCAAGTTTGAAAAGAATGTTTGTTTGCTACAAAATTGACTTGCTCCTCTCGACTTATTTATCATTGTTAGCTAGTGTAAACTTTAGCTTAATTTCAATCATAGAAGTAAACCTTTCTATTTTAAAATATTGAGTAGATAACTGGTTAATTGAATACCCTTTTTAAAACATGTAATGTTGGGGCTCAATCTAATATACTCATTAAGAGCTCAACATATCACTTTGGAGGGATTGATCTTAGCGGGAGGGATGATATTCCTTTACAATTGTCCAAGCTAAACCCAATAGACTTCTTTAGAAACATCTTGTCACACCCTTAAACACATCACAAAAATTGAGATTGTTGGTAACTGGTGAGAATTAAACCTTGCCCAAAAATAAAAAATTCTTCACTCCTCACTAATGGATGCAACCATTTATTAAATTTAATGGGCTTTTCTTCCTCTTAATATTATTATTTTTAATCTTAGAGGTGACAGAACCCATTATAACTCAATTGTCAACCAACAATGAAGACAACCACCAAGCTATTTACAAATCTATGTTGACTCCAAATCTATGAAGACAACCACCAATCATTACTATTTACAAATTATTAAAGGAAAATTAACTCCTATAAAAAACTTATTGGATGTCTATAAGGGTAATGCTATTTTCCCTACCAAGAACCTTTGGGTTTTTGACCTTTAATATGAACTCATAACTAACCAAAAACTATTTTAAGTTTCATTACAAAATTAAAAAGTAATTTCAATCAAAATAATATTTAAAAAGAACAAGTTTCACTACAAAATTAAAAAGTAATTTCAATCAAAATAATATTAAAAAAAAACAATATTTAGTAAGTATGAAATCTATATTTAAAAATAAAAACAAAACTTCTTAATAATGTTAACTTCCAAAATATAAAATGATTCTCTAACTATTTCACATTTTGATCGGTCCAATTTTTAATAAAATGTTATTTTCTTGTTAATTTTTTTAAATGTATAAATAATTCAATGCTAAAAAACCAAAAACATTTTAATCGTAAAAACAAACTCAAATATACAAACATTAATTTAATTGGTAACTAATCTAATACAAAATCCTCAATATATTACATAAATTTTCATAAATGTCCAAAAAAAAATAAAAAAAAAAATCGGGTTAATCTAACTTATGGATGAAATGATTTTTTTCAAGATATTTTTTCCGTTACCAAATTTTGTTCGAATTTTTAAAAACTTGAGTTTAAGTTATCTAATCTATAGATTTAGAATGCCTCTTGAAATTTGTTAGAGTGCTAAATTCATTTATACATTCAAAAATGCATTTAAAAAAATAAAAAATGACAATTTTTTTTTTTAATTATTTTACGAATGATAATAAACTCCAATTCATCTATAAATTACACTGGGTTATAGAAAGTCCGCGTGTGATAATAAACTCCAATTCACTGGGTCATAAAATACCTTCTATAAGTTAGACCAGGCCATAAAATACCGGTTAGAAACATAAGCATGAAAGGGTGGTATTAGAAATGTAATTTAATTTTGTTCATTGTGTGTGTAAACTCTATCACAATTGATTCCCTGTAACAATGTTGTCGGCGGCACGTGTGGGCGTTATGGGGCAGCCTATAGACGAACTCCCCGATGAGGAAAATAGGGTTTAAGAGAATCCGGTGGCGAGGCTTAGGGTTTTAGTGATGGTGGCAAGTCGTCGTCGGATTAGGATTGGCATTGAGCAGATATTGTTTAGGATAAATTTCACGTACTGCCTACAATCAAGAACTTGCAGCAAAATATCAATCTGTGCTGCTGCTATCGCAACCTCGACCCAGAATCCGATTTTGTGGAGATTTCCCTCATTTGTCAGTCAGCAGAAGTTAAAGTTGCATACTTTGACAAAAGAAGAAATGGCCGAGGGAAAGACTAAGCAGCAGCTACCCACAGATCCCACCCAGTACACCATACTCAAGGAAGGAGAAGCTGATATTCTTGTTCACGGCAATGATGTCTTTTACAACAAAACACAGGTATTTAAAATTTGAAGTTTTCAAAATTAAATGCTTTCTAATTTCAAAGAAAAATGATTATTAGCTTTGCAGAAGAGGGGACGATCAAACCCCAAATCAGTTGGGGACACTACGAAATAGTTTGAGAGAGGGGAGATATTGGAATCATTTAGATCAATATCTGTTGTATCGAGATTCAAGTAATTGAATCAGGTTTCCCAGCTCAGTGTTTTGATTATTTTATTGCATATTTGAGTGGAAATTTCCTAGGTAATTATTTGGTTTCTTCGTAGAGAGATTACTGCAAATATTCAAATACAAAAGATGGTGCGTAGAACTAGTCAAATTCAGCATCTGAAAGAATGAATTAGATAGAGTTTCAGGCTTTTGTGGGCAGTAGTTATGTGCTATTTTCATCCTCATTGCAGACATTTGAAATGTGTTCTTCATGGGATGCAGGTTGTGAACAGAGACTTGTCAATTGCAGTGCTAAGGACTTTTGTGGGTAAGCGTAAGGAAGAGCATGATGCAATGTGGGCGAAAAAAAAAAACCGAAAAACAGGAACAAGCGGCGGCCATCCTCAGCCTCAGACTGATTTAGCAGATGACGATTGTTACCCTGGACCAGAGACATCTAAGTTGGCTGACGATGGCGAGACGAATGAACCAGCTTCTACGCTAGATACGGTCCAATCAGGAAAAGGCAATGGAGAAGAGGTGGTCTCAGATCAAGGAGCTCAAGCTGACCTTGCGGAGGAAGTAGTTGCAGTTGCAGATGAAGCAGGCAAACCAGCAGTGCGGAGAGTACACGAAGAACTAGAGCCACTTCGCATTCTTGAGGTTATAATTTTTCTTCACATAGAAGCTTCCTTTGACTATTAATGAAATGTTATTTAGAGAGCTTTTACATTAAAAGGGGTGGGCTGTATATGCAGCTTCCATTTTATCAAGAACTAAGCAAAATCGTAGCTTCCATTTTAGCAAGAACTAAGAAGAACTCCAAAATTGGGCTCCAACATCACCCCTTGTCAATAGCCTGAATTGGATGAATATTATGATTAGACCACTATCAGCTAAACAAAAAACTCCTCAGGCAGTCATGCAAGGGAACAGAATGATTCTCGACACTGAAACCAGTTAATCATTTCTCACAAACTGTTGATGGGGTGGATGGGTAAGAACACAATCCCAAGGCTATTTCAAACCAGAATCATGAAACCCTGAACTATGCTCTGCCCCAACTGGGAGTTGATGCTTAGAGAATCTCTGTCAAGAGGCAGTAAACACCAGCCCCTTGTCCATCTGTGCATAGCACCACAGCCCATATCCGGATAGCAGCAGGGAACAGACCCGTCTTGCTGCCCAGTGGCAACAAATAACAGCGGTCAAAATGCCACCATGAGCATGGAAATGCAGCTGGCGCAAACAGCAGCATGGGGCAACAGATATTGTCCAAAGAGTCCAAGAACACAAACTGGCCACCAGAAACATGCTGACGCAGGCGCAAACACGGATGTGAAGCAACATGCATAACCCATGGGAACTCATGCCATCTGAGCAACACAGCCGTCAAGAGATGACAAAGAACAGGTGAGAGGACATGCGTTCCAGTGCAGATCTGAAACTCTTCTGCCATCAAAAGCCTAAGACAGAATAGATGGCGCAAGGCACAAGTCCCTGAACCAAATCCTGTAACAGCAAGATAGGCTATTTTCCAGAGGTACTTTTGCCCCATTCCTCTCCAGTGCAACTACCTCCTTGCTCTGCCTGGCCACTGACAAGTTTCCTGCCACTGTGGGTGAAACCCTAGTAGTATAGGAGGCAGGGGCTGCAGAGGGGAGATGGAGGCTGCAAGTTTCTCTCCTCCCTCCCTTTTCTGAAAAGTTCATCCCACACCTTTTGAGGTTATAATTATTCAGATTCAACTCATGAAATCTTCTTTATTCTACATTCTCCCACATTCTTTCGAATCAACCACCATGATTCATTGATTCAAGAATCAAAAGGGACTCTTGTGGTAACTTTTCAGTGTAGGATTTGAGTGTAATAATCCCACCTAGACAATGACTGTGAGACATGAATACTGTATGAACTTATGAAGCATTAGGCTTACCAAAAGCTTTTCCAATAAGCGATCTGGCTTTGGAGTGTAATTTCTTGAGTTGATGTGTTAGAATCCTCCTTCACCTCCAGTTCAAACATTGCTTAGATGTGCCAGTGTGATTTGTGGGTTAGGGTTGCCTGTGGTTCTTGCCCTTGTGATGTCTTCTAGCAAGCTTAGTAAACTATGATGGCTTGTCCCTTGTTGAGGATTTAGTTCCACATTAATATCACTACTCTCCTTATGATGATTCTGCTTTTAAATTCATGAAATTTCATGGGTTCCCATTGCTGCGCTTCTTGCCCTCGTGATGTCTTCTTGTAAGCTTCATAAACTATGATGGCATATCCCTTGTTGAGGATTTAATTCAACATCGCTATTCTTATGATGATTCTGACATTAATTCATGAAATTTGTGTAGTACTAGCAAAATGAAGTACCAATGAGAAAAGACATTAATGCAATTTGAGGTTCAAGCATACCTATGCATTTATAATAATGGATCCGTGGTGATGCTTCCTCTGGGTATAATCTGGCGAGATTTATGTAGGTAGTAATACCATAGGAATTTGTCTGTAGAAAGATATAAATGTCCAGACGTGTTCTTACATTGAAGTTTGGATCAAAATGAGGAAATGTCCTAAACAGCGGCAGGTACTGGATTTACAGATGTGTATGCTTTTCTCATAATGGATCTGTGGTGATGCTTCCTCTGGGTATAATTTGGCAAGATTTATGTAGGTAGTAATACTATAGGAATTTGTCTGTGGAAAGATATAAATGTCCAGACGTGTCCTTACATTGAAGTTTGGATCAAAATGAGGAAACGTCCTAAGCACAGCGGCAGGTACTGGATTTACAGATGTGTGGTATATATATTTTTTTGGACTATTGTCAAGCATTATTTCACTTCATATTGATTGTTGGAGTTGATAAGCTGATTTTTGGCTTCTGCATGGATACTAGTATATTTATGTTTTTTTGTCTAAAACTAAGTATTGATAATATATTATTTGGGATCCAATTTTGAACTGTTATTCTGATATCCTAGGGTAATTTTTGCCCTTATGGTTCTATGATTGTCTAGGGTTAACAATAATAAAAAATATTATACACAGCAATACTCATTCATTCATCCATTCAACAGTAGCTACCAAAGAAATATCACAAAGATTTCCACAGTAATAAGGATTTTCTAACAGCGACATGATTCTTTAATAAACACAGTAAGTTAGGGCTGATTGCCCACAGAACTATCGATTCATTACTAGATTTATTAATTTGTAACATATGTTCTCTTGGATCATGGATGTATAGAATAAATAGCATTTGCTTGATTCCATTCGAAGCATGGTGACATTTTACACCCATAACCGTAATTTGTGACCTAGACCCGTGGGCCGTAACCCCAATCTGTAACTTGTGTGAGATTTTAGTTCCGTAACGCAGATTCGTGCAATTTTATTTCGAACCTGTAATGTGCTTGTCCTGTAACCTCCTCTGCTGGCTCTCCTTGAACCTCACGTACTTGAACAAATTTTTATGCCTGTAACTTGTTTGCCCAGGGTTTTTAAACTGCCACAGCTGTCACTTGGCCTCGAACCTAACGAATTTGAATGAGTTTTTATGCCCTGTAACCTGCTTGCTCATTATTTTTCTGTGCCGCTTAGCCTCGAACCCGATGAACTTCTATGGGTTTTGTGTGGTTTCCCAAATTTTGAACCTCAAGGTTCAGGTCCAGCAGAGCCTGTGATATAGACAGGAGGAAGGCCTTGAGAGGTGCCATTAAATAAACCCCATGGAATCCCATAGTCAAGGATAGGCATGACTGCCCATTTGCAATAGAGCTGGCCTTTTTTTATTATTAATATGGTCACCTTAAAAAATATCACTTTTACAGACTTCATTTTTGTTTCAATTTAGTCAATTATCATTACAGATGTGACACATCTATCTGAGCTGCATGATGCACCTTGTTACTCTCGGTGCAGAAACACTGTTACCAAATTTAGGCCAAAGCATATTGGTACCAAACCTTTATAAACATCTGATGAACTCTTTAAGGGAAGTTGCCTGATGCTGAAGTGAAAAACCCTTTTTATTGTTATCTAAACACGTATTCTTGAATATTGCACAAATCTGAAGATGCAGATGCTACTTTTCTGGTTTACAAAACACAGTACCAAATCTACCCCAAAGCATATTGCCACCAAACCTTTATAAACAGACAATAAACTTGTTAAGGGAAACTTGCCTGATTCTGAAGCAAAGGGGGTGTGTTGGATGGGCCCTCCAATGTCCTTGAAGTCATATTTCCGAGCATACTCCACCAATCTTCTAGAAGCCTTTGTTGAAGCTTCAGTTTTTTAAATCAGTGGAGTATATGCTTAGTGCTTCAACCTTTGCTTGGATGTCTGGATCTTACCCGAAGTCATCTTTTGTATCTTGATTCATCTTTGTTAGCTTGTTGCACTTTCCATTCAAGTTTCACTTCATTTCCATCCTTATACTTAAATTTTTAACATTACCATGAAATGGCTCAGGATGTTTGAGAGTGGTTCCAACCTCATTGGATTTCATATGGAGAGTAGAATTTTAGATTTCATTCAAAATCCAGCAGCCTTAACAATTTTTCAGGATATTAGGATTGCAAGGATTGCAACGTTTCCATTGGATTTTGTCGTGTATGAGGGTAAGGAACTAGTATTTAATAAAGAACACCAATCCCTCTATGTACTTTGATGTTAGTGGCATTGGTTGCTGAAATCCTCTATCATGACTACTAAAAATGTACCCATCGCTCAAACAAAATCTTGACTTGACATGCTATGTTTTTTTTTATTATCTTATTTTAATGCTTAGAGGGTTATATTGATGACAAATATCCAATGTTGCGAACATTGCGATCAGGATTAAATAGACGAGGATCTGAAATCAAAGAAAATCGTAAAAATTGGGAAAAAATTGGCAAATACCCACAACATAAAATAAATGCATTGACACATAAATATGAAAAGAGAACTGATATATAAGATGTGTATTATCATGTCTAGTGCTACATCACACATAACAACGAATCATGTCCTGAATACTAAGTTCCGAGTCTCAACTCAGCCTCAAAATATCAACAAAATTTATAATAATGTACTTATATCATGAGCCATAATGTCATACACAATGAAATGAACCAAATAACTAATACTACTCGATTTCCTCTGCCCCTCTTGCGAGAAAATGTAACAACTTTCCCTCTAGATGAAGAAGGCGTTGGCGCTGGCACTGGTAGTGGACTCTATCTGTGCTCTAGAAGCTGAAGAACTAGGAGCTATAGGAGGTAGACCACGTCCTCTATTGATGACCATGGTAGGTGGTGTCACCTCGTCCTGTTCCTCCTCCTTTGCAGTTGCTAACCCCTCCACTATCTTCTCCTCTAACCAATCAGGGGCTGACTCCATGACAGGTCTCTCGTCCTCAACCCTCCATGCAACAGTGGTCTTAATCCTATCCAATGAGATGGCCTCCACATCAGATGTCTTCTCAAGTTGCCTCACCCACAATCGAAGATTGTAGTAGACGTAGACCATGTCATTAAGTCATTGGGACTCCAACCTGTACAAGGGTCATAAATTAATAAGTTATAAATAATAAATTAATAATTAAAAAATATTATTTAATGAATTCAAAACATGAAGTGGAATATTTAACCTGTTACGCTTTTTGGTGTGTATTTTTTTCAAATACACTCCAGTTGCGCTCGCATCCGGAGGAGCTACAGTTTGGCTGAGCATTCGAATGGCAAGCCTTTGGAGATTGGGTACTCTGCCACCATAGTTTCTCCACCATGCATTTACAACAAAGAAGATAAACATAAGAAAAAATTGAAATTTGAAAGTTGAAGCAAAGTATGAAGAGACAATTGAATTTGAAACAAACTAAAGCTTACCTAGCATTTTAGTTTTCAATCAATAATAGCCATGTTAAAGCTAAATGTTCCATTTGCTATCCTGTACATCTCCATTTATTTGGAGATTTTTGCACGTTCTGCTAAAGATGACACCATCTTTTGAACATAAGTGAATAATCCATTCATGACCTCAACATCAAATAAGAAGCCACAGGAGTAAGAAAATGTGGGGTTCAGGTAGATCCCTGCAGCATGAATGGGACGATGGAGTGTATTGTTCCATTGCTCATCAATCACTTCCCATATGTGTTGTTGTCTCTGAAACCCCTCATTCTCCTTATCATCATAGTAGTTGCGAATGGATTCTTTGGCCCTATCCATGGCCTTATACAAGTAGTCCATTGTGGGCTTGTCTCCATCAACTAATCGAAGAACCTTTACCAAAGGTTCAGTGATGCTACACACTTTTTGCACTCTCGCCTAGAAGCTTTCCTAGTATGAAACTAGCTTACATATGGCCTCTCCCTTTGGTTTGCGGCTATATGGCAAAGCACGCCACTCCTTTGAAAGAAACATTCACTTCACATCCCACATAGAATTTAGGAGGGTTGAAGAGATATGAAGCTAGTGGCAAATCGTGTAATGACAGGGCGTGCCAACTTCTTGTTGTTGGTGAATGTTCTCATCAAATTAAGCACATATGCATGATTATATATACATTTTGTAATGATTTTTGACTATTCAACAATGTCTTTAACAAAGGAATTTTTCCTATGTTCTCCAACATCGAATCAATGCAGTGTGCAATACGAGGTTTCCAAAATAAGTTAGGATACCTCTCCATAAACATCCTTCTAGCAACAACATAATTTGCAGCATTGTCCGTTATGATTTGGACAGCATGTTGTGGACCCACCTCCTGAATGAACACGTCCAACAAATCACATAATAACCGTGTATCTTTGATTTGTGCAGATGCATCAGTAGATTTCGTAAACATTGTCCCCTTGGGACAATTAATCAAGAAGTTAATAAGGGTTCTACCTTTTTGATCGGTCCAACCATTTGACATCACAGTGCATCCTGTGTTTGCCCACGAGCCCTTAAACTCCGCCAATCTCTTAGTGCATTTAGCTTTTTCATTCTGAAGAATGCGTCCTCTAAAGTCATCATATGAAGGGGCTTTGTACCCTGGGCCAACAATAACAATAACATCAATCGCAGGTTGAAAAATAGATTGTTCTTGGCAATGTTGAAAGGAATATCATTCCAAAGAAGACACCTGCCCAACTTGTTAGCTTCTTCCTTCTCCCTTTTTTTAAGAGCTGACGTGATAGTTGGCTGTGCTTGAAGTTTGGTTCTAGGAACAAAAAATGATGAGGCAGTTATGCGGTGAGTGTAGATGCTGACGCTGAAGAAGAACTAGTTTCACTCTCACGGTGACCTCCTAATCTTGTTACTCCACCCCCTGCCATTTGACTCTTCAAAGTTGCCTTGGTCACTTTGGTTGTCTCTATTTCTTAAGGCCCTGCCTCATGTTCAGGAATTTGTGCAAGGTGGAACGTCAATCTGTATGCCCCCTTGTCATATGATGCTCACATAACTTGCAAGTCAAATTGATTTGTCAAACCCTCCATCAGGTTCACCAAATTCCCACAGAGGGTCCAATTTCCTTGGCATGTTTGTAACTTTGTTGAATCTTGAGTTTTAATGTAAGATTGAAGTTTGAACCTAGGGCACAAGAAGAATTGCAAGTTAAACAAATGAAATTAAAATTTACATACAACATTTTGAATTTTTGACAAAAAAACCCTCAACTCAATGCAACAATAATGGCAAAAAAAACACATTCAAACCCAAGCAAAAATCATGGAAAAAAACTAGGGCACAAGAAGAAATTAAACAAATAAAACTAACAATCAAGATTTTGCATTTTTTACCCAAAAAAACCCTCCACTAAATGCAACAAAAATGACAAAAAAACACACTCAAATTCAAGATGCGCCTTCACATGATACAAGCTCACGGCCAAGGAACTTTAGTTGCTCGACCAAAGAGAGAGATATTTCACCCCACAAAACATTGAAACGAAGTACCCATCTAACCTACCTTCCTTAACTCACCTACCTAGCTGGACCCATATGGAAAATATATGGGTGATAGAAATTTAAGGAAAAACAAGGAAAAAACAAAAAAATGGCCAAATTTGATGCCCATAACTGAAAACCACGCCTTGCTGAAGAAAGTTTGTCCAAACTTGATTTTTTTTTGCTTGGAATGCTAAATTCCTTCACTTTTCTCCTCTCTTGCCCTTGTAGATGAGTTCTCCTCCTCCCTAGCTCCCACCTTTTCCCTCTGTCTACAAAATGAGAGAAAAAGCCTAAATTTGACCTTTAAAATCGCTCTGACGCGTGCCTCGGCGATTTTTTCATATCAACTCGTGATTTTTTTCGAAAAATCACCGATTTTATGGGCAATGAGAAAAAATCGCGATTTTATGGCGATGTTCACAACACTGTGAAGATCCCAATATTGGCAATGATTTTGATGATATGTAGGTATTTGTTGTAGCATGATTTTTTTGGATGCTAGAGACCAATGTTACCAGACTCTGAATCGGCAATAAATCGGCGAGGCAAAAGAGCGAAGAGTTTTAATCGGATTGGGAAAAAATCGACAAAAAATCGTTGAATTCATTAAATAAAAATATACACATATATTGAATTAAAAAAACATTTTTTCATTAATATTGGGTAAAGGCATGTCCAAACAATGCATAATATCAATAGATGTTCAAAATATCATGAATGAATAAGTATCTCATATATGTTATGAGTCCAAACATGATCCAAAGCACTGAGTCTTGAGTCCTTAGAAGCATATGCTTCTAAAAGTTTACAAAAAACTGCATACTAATCAGAAAAAAATCAGCAACTAAGAGTCTAAGACTCTTAAGAGTGAGAACTAGAAGCGATTCGTTCCACTCCTTTGCTTGCTTGACTTTCAAAGTTCTCCAAGTCATGAAGGCTTAAAAGAGGAGGCTCATCTAATTAAACCCAGTCTTCCGCATTTGTAGTTTGCAAATCTATCTCTTCAAGGTCGATTGGTGAATGATCCATACCTGTCATTATCATGAGACGTTGAAATGTGAATTAAAGTTTCACTTTGAAGTTTGAAGTTTGAACTTAAGAGTACGAACTAGATTATGAAACCTTCAAATTCAAGCTCTCGAGTCTCACTTAGTATTTGTTTGTTGTGAAGTCGTAGATTGTAATGGAAAAATACAAGGTCATTCAAGCGTTTTTGTGTCAATCGGTTGCGCTTCTTAGAATGTATTTTCTCAAACATGCTCCAGTTGCGTTCACAACTTGAAGCACTGCATGCTTGGTTTAAGATTCAAATGGCAAATCTCTTCAAATCTGGCGTATCACTACCAAAGTTTTGCCACCAAAGACCTAGCAAGTGGTAAGGGTTTGTGAGTAGAAGTACTAAATAGTAAAAACTTAAAAAGAAAAGAAAATTTAATAAAACATTTAACATACAAAATAAAGTTTAAACAAATTTAATGAATTGATGAAGCCTTCAAGCTGGGTACCTGGCAACATCTTAGACCTTTGTCTTATAGCACTGGTATAGGCAAACAATTTAGATGGCGCCCTATAATCTTGTAGCTGGGAAAAGACACGACTTTGATGTTTTGGATAAGGGAAGCACCTTTCCATGCATGTCATAAGTCCTCTGCCAACCTCCCCATCCTCATTAAATTTGCTCTTATCATAAAAATATTGTGGGTTTAAGAAGTACCCAGCAGCATGTAAGGGGGAATGCAATTTCCTATCCCAATATGCATCTATAATGTTCCAAAGAGGCATATATTTTATCTCATCATCCCCATATCTTCTTTTGATGGCCTCCTTTGCGAGATCCATCGCCTCATAAATGTAACCCATAGCGGGTTTGTCACCATCAACCATCCTGAAAGTTCTAGCATTCAAATTTAAAGAAATATGAAACATTGTAAATAAAAAGAAGCTTGAAATGAAATTTAAAATATGAAAAAGTTAAAAGACTTGAAGTACCTGAGAACTGTAACAAGGGACTCCGTCACAGCAATAATCTCTTCGACATCTTTCCAGAAACCATCATTAAACACAAGTGCAACAATTTTGATGCCTTCAAGGGTCTTGGAATGTTTAGATTCCATCCACTCAGGTCCCAAGAACATTCTCTTCAGATTTATCTTTTGCTCAATGACAGATTGCAAAGATATGAAATTTGTTGCAAATCTAGTCACTGCAGGTCGAACAATTTCTTTACCTTCAGTGTATTTTCTCATAGTGTTTAGGACAATAGTGTGGTTGTATAGGTATTTGGTTATGGATTTTGCCTTCTCCACAACCTCATGTATCCAATGAAGCTTACCAATGTCCTCAAGCATTAAATCTATGCAATGGGTAGCACAAGAGGTCCAAAAAATAGTGGGGTGCCTAATCTCAAAAAGTCTACCAGCAGTCATATAATTAGCTACATTATCGGTGACAATTTGTACAACATGTTCTTCTCCCACTTCTTGAACGACTTCCTCCATCATTTCACAGAGAAGTTAGGCAGTCTTAACCTTGTCTGAAGCATCCACTGATTTGAGAAACATTGTGCCCGCGGGACAAGATACAAGGAAATTTATTAAAGTTCTATTCCTCTGATCTGTCCATCCATCACTTATGATGGTGCACCCTGTTTCTACCCATGATGAACGATACTCAGCTAACACAAGCATGACATCTTCAACACTCTCTACCAACATATCTGTCCTAAGGCTCTCTGATGTAGGGGCTTTGAACTCTGGACCTGCAATAGCAATTGTATCAATCATAGCTTGCCAATAAGGACTTCTGGCACAGTGGAAAGGTATGTCAGAATAGTACCAAAAGTTAGCAATGGCCTTCCTTGCCTGACTATGGATATTTTTTCCAACCAGTGGCATCCAAGGTAGGTTGGGAACCGGGTTTTGTGCGGGGAGCAAAAAAGGTGTTTATGTTTCCACCTCCAGTGTTGAAGGAAGGAGTCAAAGGACTTGTATGGCCTTGAGTTTGACTTGGCCTTGGAGGCATGTGTGGGAAACTTGGGAACGACATTGAGGATTCAACAGAGTGAGGTGGCATGGGGCTAGTGGTAGAAAAACATCAACTCCAAGAGTTCCTATTTCAGTATTTTGCTTTGCTTTCTTGGCATTATGCTGATCTAACATATCAGGGGCCAAGGTTGCTTGGTGTTTGACATTATCGTCAATTCATCCAATAATTTATCAATGATAGGAATGGGAAATTTATCTTTAATAATGAGTTTGTTGAACTCCTTATATTCTGGACACATGCGCCATGACCCATCCTTCTTGTGCACCAATACTACTGGAGTAGATAAAGAACTTTGGCTAGGTTGAATTATACCAACCTCTAGCATTTCTGCAACCATACATTCAATTTCACTCTCTGGGCATAAGGATATCTACAGGCCATGATGTTTGGAGGAACACTTCTTGGGATCAAATGAATAGCATGATCATGATTACAAATAGGTGGGAGGCCTTTGGGAGTCTCAAATACCTTGGAATGATTGTCAAAGACTTTTTGGAGATTTGGAGAAATATATGATTTTGATGTGGGAACCTCTAGCGAACATAATTGTGCAATTACGCCTTGTTGTTCTTTTTTTAGAAGCTTTGTCATTCCGTTAGAGCTGATTATCTTTCCTGGTTTCCTTGCGATACCCCTTAATTCAACTTCCTTTCCTTTTGAAAAAAATTTCATGAAAAGTTCTTGAAAGTTAAAAGCTATTGTACCCAAGGATTGTAGCCATTGGACCCTTAGTACAACATCAACACCACCCATTGGAATGGAAAGCATTGGGTTATTTAATACATATTCTCCCATGGATAGCTTGATATTATGGCACTTTCGAGAGCAATTTATGGTTCCTCCACTTGCAACCATCACTTGAAACTCTGGTGCTGGATATAGGAAGCAATTCAATTCCTTGGTTATCTTATAATGAATAAAATTATGGGTACTGCCCGAATCAATCAACACTATTACCTTTTTCTTCTTGATATGTCCTTTTATCTTGACAGTTTTAGGAGTGGTAATTTTGGCCAATGCATTACAAGATATGGTCAGATTCATTTCTTCTTTCTCTAGGGTTTGTTCCTAGTGTATATCCTCTTCTTTTGACGTTTCTTGTTCTTTTTCTTCCTCCTCTTCACAATCTATGTAAAATAATTTCTTCTCAGCACACTTATGACTTTTAGTATTTGCTATCACAACTGTAACAAAGCCCATTTGCTCTTTTTTCTTCCATTTGTTGTGGTGTCAACCTTGTAATTTGTGGAAGGCTAGGGGCAACAACACTTCCATCTTTATAGTTGTGAGTCGTAGGCTTCCTTTGTTTCCATAATTTTCCTTTCCATTTTTCTTGCCAACTTGAATGTCTTCTCCAATGAATCAGATTCCCAAAGGTGAACCTCATGTTGGATGTTATCCTTTAAAGTCCCTATGAACACATCAATCCTATGCTCCTCTGAAATATAGTTTACCCTTATATTCAATTTTTTGAAGTCCTCAATGTGCTCCATCATTGAACCCTTTTGTTTGAGATTTATCAATTGGCTAAAAAAGGTGTTGCTTTTTGTATCTTCATAATGTGCTATCATTTCTTCCATAAAAATTGCCCAAGTGACAATTTGTTTACAAGAGCAAAGCCATCGATACCATACAAACTAATTTGGTTCCAAATATAAAGTTGCAATGCGTACCTTTTGTGTGTTTTGCACATTATGGAGATCGAAATATTGCTCCATCTGTAGTATCCATGTTATGGGATCCTTGTCATCAAACTTCTTCATATCGATCTTTGGAACATGGTGGGTCTTCAATCCAATGTTAGAGTCTATGAAATCATGATTAACATTTATTTTGTTCTCATCATGAGTTTCCTTTACTACCCTTTCGCCATTAGTAAGCATTTTTTGTAGCAACTTTGTCAAATCTATCTTCAAATCTTCCATGTTGCCTTTAAGTTTTTCTTCTATACCATTCATCTTAGCTTCCACACCTTTCTTTAAACCATTCATCTTAGCTTCCACGCATTTCTTTAAACCAGTGTTGTGAACATCTCGATAACATCCCGATTTTATCTTGAAATCACGATTTTTTGGCCTAGCCGATATTTGCTGATTTCTACTGATATTTTGATGGTACCTTGATTTTGTCGATGTTTGCTAATTTTTACCGATATTTTCCCGATTTTTTGGTTTTTCAGATCCTTGTTGATTTTATCCCAATGCCGATGTTCGCAACATTGCTTTAAACCATCCATCTTAGCTTCTGTTACTTTTTGTGAGAGTAAATTTGTTGCACTTGGTCTCGTAATTTTTATATATCATGTTGCATTTCTTCCTCTTCTTCATGAGTCATGCTAGAGCTTTCATGTTGCTTATTAGGTATTTCCATTTTCTTTCTTCGGGGCATTAATTAATGATAATTATGCTTCACTATGCCCTTTGAATTCTTTCAAACTAATTTTTCAAACCAAACTTATGCAAAATTTAAAAAAAATTACACACCTTTTTTCGCTTTGTAGCAGCTCGATATTGAATCTGTTGTATCTTTGTAATTTCAGATATCGAATGTTTGAAATTGCGTCCTACAGTAGCCCTCCGAGTCCTCTTTTCAACCCTGCAAGATTGATCAAGATTGGATTCTCCAAGGAAGAGTTATGGCAAATCTCCCACGATGCCCTGATTATAGACTGGTTCATTATAGCGAACTTGTACGAAGTACCACGTGTCACTGTTTCGACCTTAGCACCTAAAACCGATACACAGAAAACTATATGCTGTCCTCTTTCTGTGGCTTTTTACAAAATTTCAATCCGATGCTTGATAACATCCCGATTTTATCTTGAAATCACGATTTTTTGGCCTAGCCGATGTTCGCTGATTTTTACTGATATTTTGATGGTATCTTGATTTTGTCGATGTTTGCCAATTTTTACCAATATTTTCCCGATTTTTTGGTTTTCCGGACCTTTGCTGATTTTATCTCGATGCTGATGCTTGCAACATTGCTTTAAACCATCCATCTTAGCTTCTGTTACTTTTTGTGAGAGTAACTTTTGTTGTACTTGGTCTCGTAATTTTGATATATCATGTTGCATTTCTTTCTCTTCTTCATGAGTCATGCTAGAGTTTTCAGGTTGCTTATTAGGTGTTTCCATTTTCTTTTTTCGGGACATCAATTAATGATAATTATGCTTAACTATGCCCTTTGAATTCTTTCAAACTTATGCAAAATTAAAAAAAAACTACACACATTTTTTCACTTTGTAGGAGCTTGATATTGAATCTGTTGTATCTATGTAATTTAAGATATCGAAGGTTTGAAATTGCATCCTACGGTAGCCCTCTGAGTCCTCTTTTCAACCTCGCAAGTCTGATCAAGATTGGATTCTCTAAGGAAGAGTCATGGAAAATCTCCCACAATGACCTGATTATAGACTGGTTCAGTAGAGTGAACTTGTACGAAGTACCACGTGTCACTATTTCGACTTTAGCACCTGAAATCGATACACATAAAATTACAGGCCGTCCTCTTTCTGTGGCTTTTTATAAAATTTCAATTTGATGCTCAGATAGAAAGTTATGACGATTTTCCCAAGGTCACCTATTTGGGATGTAATTCGGGAGCTTGCAAAAACCCTAAATATCTTGGACCATATCTCCGAAAATATAGTGAAACAAGATCTGAAATTTGGGCTCGAGCTTTATTAAGTTTTCAACTCAAATGGGTTTTAATTTTAGCGTCTGAACCTTCTTAAAAAAAGGTATAGCGAAAATGCCACAATGACCTGTTTGAGATGGAATTCTGGAGCTTGCAAACACCCTAACTTCCTTAGATCATATTTCCGAAAATATAGCGAGACAAGATCTGAAATTTGGACCCGAGGTTCAGAATGATTTCGGCTCAAATGGGTTTTTTTAGCTTCTGAAACTTCGTAGACAAAAAGTTATAGTGAAAATTCCACGATGACTCGTTTGGAGCAACGAAACCCTAGAATCCAAAGGTTCTGATACCAAATGTTATGAAACCAGTTTACAAAAAGATAGATCAACGACTTCAAAATCAGCCTCTTCGAGAGGGAAATCTCCTTTACATTACACAAATGAACAATTCTTGGATGATACAAATGACAAGACCTCCTTTCTATTTAAAAGAATCTAAGGAGTCCCAATATAATCAGAGCCTACATAACATAATATTGTATGGGCACAACAATAACTATAGTGGGCTTATATGGGGCATAATAATAACATGGCGACTATATGGGCACAATAATACAATAAGGGGGTTGCACTAATAACAATAAGGGGTTACACTAGTAGTATAGGGACATATATGTAGTATGTTGTGCTAGGGGCAGAACAAGTTGTTTTTGATCTTGGTGTAGAATGTGTTGAGAGTTCAATTTTCATTTTTTTTAATATATGTATTTGTTGTGTGATTCACGGACCTCGGAGATCGGTGACCGCTATGTCCATGGAATATTTGTACCAGGCATCTCCACCTGAAGGGATCACTTCCTGCTGGCTGAACCACAAAGCCTGACCCCGAGGGTGTTGAGAGAATTGAACCCGTGACCTCTCAATAGCAAAAGTGCTTTAACGACGGGGACTCAACCAATTGAGCTAACCCTCAAGGCTAGTTCAATCTTCAATTTTGGGTGAGAGAAGCTTGAATAAAAACCAGAATTGTAGTAACCCTAAAGAGGCATGACAATCAGGCTTTGACAGTTTCTAATATGTGCATAGTTTGCAACAGAAATGAGAGCAATCGCACTAGAGGAAAGTGCAAGAGAGAAATAGTTGAACTTTACCCACTGTACAATCTATATTTCATAAAGAACAAATATCCAAAATAGTGTGGTGAATGCTTCTTTGATCAAATAACCTATGAAATATTTATATGATGTAGGTGAGATGAAAAACATAAAATGTAATCCACAAAATTACAAATATTGCACTATGTCAGCTATGACTAGGTCTCATCAAAATGCTTCTCAGCAAGGTTGTTTAAATCTGAACCCTACTTTACTGTAAGGAATAATTTGTTTTGTTGATAAATAGGAGGTTTATAAGCTCAGCGAGTGCAATAACTGGGAGAATTACTGTAGAAAATCCACATAATTCTGATCTGCTAATATGAGTGATCTGAAATATAATTTCGTCTCATATAAACACAGAATTTCTCTACTAAACTTTGCAGCGGAATAGGAATCAAAATAAACACATTTCACACAATTCAAGACACAGAATTTTTAGGGAATCCAGCTGGGAAAACCCTCTGCTTGTTGAGAATATTATTGATAGAAACTGAGGAATGATCTCTTACAATACAACCCTGTTTTCAATAGAGAATACACCCTTCTCCCTGCCTTGCCTAGGCTTGAAAAACACGCTTGCTGCAGCCTGCTCTGCTCCTTAATCCTTGCGCAACAGGTGCTCTTATTAAATAGGAATTTCCTCCTATTTCTATGCGCACTACTCAAGGGAACTCTTCCTCAATAATTCTGTGCACAAGTTTCTCTTGCAAACTCTTCCTCACAAGCTCTCACACAAGCTTGTGCGTACTCTTATTGCTTTGGCTCACCAGTTCGTGCTCACAAAAACAAACTCATGCTAACTCACAAAGCTTACACACAACCTTGTGCGTACTCCTATTGATTTGTCTCACCAGCCCATGCTCACAAAACAATGAGTAACAATGTGCCTTTGCTCCTCCTTTTAAAGCAATTCAAATGGCGAAATTTGGTGAGTTTCTAATTAAGGAGTTTGTTTTTGTGATTTTTTGAGTTAGCATGAGTTAACTACTCATGCATCTCGTCCTATCTCTTGAGACTCAACCACAAGTTCTTTTCCTCAATTACCTCGCACTAGAAGACTGATAACTCGGCCTTCCACTTTGACACATCAGATAACTGCTTCCTGAACACTTCCTAAATTTTAAGAATTCGTCTTAACTCTTAGGAACTTGTCCTAATTTTTAGGAATTAGCTCCTAACTCATAGGAACTCGTGCATGCTTAAGGAGAAACTCGTCGAGGCTCCTTGAATTAAGGCACAAAACAAGGAACCCATTCTCGGTACAATTTTCAACAGTTACAACTTTGGGGTATGCAATAAACTAGGGCCAAGGTATTTGGTTTTGAGACATTGTATAAGATATGGGATCACTAAACTTAGAGAGCATTCCATATATCAAGTTTTAGCCATTGTATGCCTTGGGTCAACTTTGGGTTTTTATCTATAGATTCCATATATCAAGTTTTGGCCATTGTATGCCTTGGGTCAACTTTGGGTTTTTATATATAGATACCTATCGTGCATGTACCTTAGCTAATTAATTTTGTTATTTAATTTCTCTTTGTTTTGTTGTGGACTACTTGTGACGGGTAGTAACTGTCAGAAACTACATAAATTTTCATGTTTTCATATTTCAGGCTGTCTTACTGGTCTTAATAACTTGTGTTTTTATCTCTCGCCTTTAGTATTTCATGATATCTTTGTCTGATGTAGATGCTTTCCATACTTGCGGTTACTGTTTAAGTATGTGAATTTCTATTCTGGAAGGCAAGGTAGTTCAAACTTTAAATGAATGCATATTTAAAAGTTATGTGTGTGATTCGATTTTGGCACCAAGGAGAGATATACTGTTCAATTTTCCATATGGTTGGTTCTTTCAAAATTTGATTTAGTTAACTCTGGTTTTTTTCTGAAACAATATTAACCTTCAGTGCATTACCTTGAAGGATTTTACATTTCTTGCTGTTCCTACCATTTACATCATCTTTATGACCCTTGCTTCTCTTTTTCCTTTTGTAGGCATTGTCTGCTTCAGGATTAAGAGCACTACGTTATGCTCGTGAAGTGGAAGGTGTTGGTTCAGTTGTAGCTCTTGACAATGATAAAGGTTTGTTACATTTACCATATCTTGTTACCACAAAATACGTAGATGCGCTTTACTGATTTTTTAATGTTTTTTCAAAATCTAGCTTGTGCAGTATTATTGTTCTACTGTTTGCATGCTTCAACTGTTTGAATGGCCAAATTTAAATTGTAACATTTTTGCTACATGCAGTGGCTGTGGAGGCCTGTAAGCGAAATATTAAATTAAATGGCTCTGTTGTCTCTTCAAAGGTTGAAACCCAACTTGCTGATGCCCGAGTCTATATGCTTACGCATGAGAAAGAATTTGATGTGGTAAGTTCAGTTTTTCTGATACAGCATATTTGCATGTTGTTTTGGATGGTTCATGTGTCACTGTGTAACCCATGTCTTCCCTTGGATCTAAATTCAAGTTGCTTGCTATGCTAGTAAACTTGTCGAATTTTGTAGGATGCATACATAATGGCACAGACACAATCACATCAATATGGAGAGAATAATAAATTTCTCAAAATATTTAATGCTGCAATATATACTTTATTGTGAGCCTGAGATTGGCTATCCATATGCATCTACCATGCTCTCATGCTAATCATCTCTCATTATATCATACATCCTCATAGGCTTATATAGTTATGGTGGTTTAACAATCTGACCTTACATTAACATAGATTATCACACCTGGTCATGTGTAACGTCCTCTACGAATTGAGGACGAAGTAGCCTATCAATCCCTGCAGGCTATAGTCCTCCATAAAGGGGAAAACCCCCAAAAATCCCCACTGTTGGGCAAGTTCTGGGGCAGCTGGGCAAAAAAAACCAAAAATTGGGGCTTGGAGTAAAGTTTACTCAATCATTTTGAAAGAAGAGGCCCCTCTAGGAAATCTATAAAAATGAGAGGGATGAATTCATTTAAAGGCATCAACGTGGATCATCTTATTCTTTTTTTGAGCATTAGCTTTGAGGGTTTTAAGACCCCTTCTGTCTTGTCAATTTCGGTGGTGAAAGATACCACCCTAGTTGACACTTCCTATTTTCTTCTTTCTGTTCAGGCAGCATGGTTCTTTCTTTTTCTGGTTTGGCACAGGGACATCTTGGAGAGGCGGCAAGGTTCTTCCTCCATTTTGTTTTTGGGCACAAGAATTGCATTTGGGAAGACAAGAAAATTATTTGTAGATCTATGATCTCTGTCCCGGAAGGATAACAAAATCTTCTGTCTATTTCGTGGGTGCTGTCTGAAAGATAGTGAGATCCGCTGTTTTCTCTTGGTTCAGTCTGAAACTGGAAGGCCACTTTAATAAGGAAACTTTAAAGACAGATCTGATTGGAGGCATAGGAGCAATGAGATTATAGCACAGACTTACCTTGAAGGTTTTCCAAAGCACTGATGGATCCAAACCCCATTCTCTGAAGCCGAATCATTCTAGAAAGGCAGCGAAGAAGGAATCTGGTCCTCTGCAGCTTGATTAAATTATTTCTTGGGCCATTGAAAGAAGGAAATTAATGGGGATCTGCAGTTTATAATTAACAAATTCGGTTTGAAGCCCGTAACTGGAAGAGAACCACGATGCCATCCAAATTCAGTGGGTGGGAGACACATTTGAACAGGTCAGCGAGGGTAATTATTGGAAAATCAGCATTGTTCTGTATCAAAGGCTGATGAATGGATGCTGGTTTTGGCAATAAGCTGAGATCGTAGCAGAATAGTCTCTACGGATTAATTGAAAAACCAACTTCGTTTCAAACCAGTGATTGTTGGGTTTCCGCGGCCAAGTGTGGATGAGCGAATTCCTGTAAGCAGCATATGAAGGGCTTAGTTTGTGGTTAATCAAGTTTGAAGCAGTGCGGATTTTCTGTGGTGGACCAATTGGCATCGAAGGCCGAGTATGTAAATTAAGAATGACTTGTTACAAGTTCTGGTTGAACAATAAAATTTCTTTGCCTTTGAATTAATTGTGCTACGCTTCATTTGTGCGGGGACAGTACATTGCCTTGAATTATTTGTGCTACGTTTCATTAGTGTGGGGACAAAACATTGCCTTTGAATTATTTGTGCTATGCTTCATTAGTATGGGATTATTGCATTGTGGACGAAAGAACTGAATTCATTATGCGCCATATTTCTTGTTCATTCTGTCACTTAGTTAAGAGAGTTTGTTCAGTTTGTCACATTAATAAGAGGTTTGATTGTAGATTCTATTAATTGCATAGAATTATTTTGGATTGGGAAAATTTGGTAAAAATCCTTGCATCTTCGTGCAATTTTTTTTCCTAGTATATTACAGTGGTATCAGAGCACTGGAATCCTGCTCGCGTGTGAGTTTTGTGCATGTTTCCGGAAGATATGAGTAACGTTACAGTCAGGAAGAAGAAGGGTAATCACAGGGCAGCCATGGAAGGTAAGAAAGAACGATGAGATCCATATACCAGGGATCTCTTACATGTATTGATACATGGACAAACATATATATCAAATTTCATATTACAAGGGCAGCGACAAGGGCAACAGTTAATGCAAACATTGGCACAGGGTCAACAACAACTTGCTCTATTGATGACTCATCTAGGAAATGAAAGGGCTGCTTGCAACAACGGAACTAAATGGAGGAGAATGGGAATCATAACCCTGGTCCTCATAACACCAGGGGAACCAACATAAGGAATCATCCACCGTTGCTTCCTCAATTCACAAATAATCAAGCCTCAACAAGCCAAGAAGTTGTTGAACCAAATAGACTGTTGGATGGTTACTTTCGGGAATATGCAGCGCTAGAAGAGAACACGTGAGCTGCCTGACCTTCAATTAATACAGTAATTTCAGAGTAAAAAACAGACCCAGAGGACAACCTAATTCCGATCTAATACACAAGGTGACAAACTTTCCCTTTCCTCATTTGATGGAACATCTAAATGTACAACAAGAGCTTGGGTGCAAAAATTGGACACCTACTTCAGGCTCAACCCTATGGCAGAAGCAGACGCGATCCAATTTGCCACATTACACCTAGAAGGGGAAGCACATGAATGGTGGTATCATGGTCTAGTAACATTGGGGCATGCCAACATTACCTCTTATGAAGATTTTACGCAAAGGCTGATAGAAAGATTTGAATGAAAGAACCCAGACATCCACTTCAGAGAACCGACACTTTTCAATCAAACGGGATCGCATGAAGAGTTCATTTCAGAATTTGAATGTATCACAGTCATGGTAACAAATATATTTGAAGAAAGATTAGTCATGCTTTTTATGGAAGCTTTATCCGAACCACTACAAGGCTGGGTAAAAACATTCAACCCCACAACCCTTCAAGAGGCTATTAAGAAGACTCGTGATATGGGGAATGCAACAGTGAAATCTAAAGCCCCTCCCAAACCTTTCATTCCGTCAAAAGACAAGGAGAAGGCCCCTCAATGTGATTGGCCCAAAAGGGACAGGTTAGATGAGGAGACCCGAAGTGAACTAAGGAGGAAAAAGTTATGTTTTACTTGCAGGGAACCATGGGAACCTAGACATCACTGTTTAGGAAAGGGGAAGATTCACTACCTCGAAATGCTCTTTGACGACGAAGAAGGAGAAGAGGTCACTCCAAGTACCAAAGAAGAGCCATTGCAGAAGGAAGCAAAATAAGAAGAAAAACCTAGCAGTTCCAAGGAAGAACCAACAGAAGAAGTGAAAGGTGAACAAAAGGCTAGCGAAGAAAGGAAGTCTCATCCCCAAGTCAAGATTGCAAGTTGCAACCCTTTCAGGTACACCCAAATATTATGCCTTTAGGGTCAGAGGAGTTGTCAAGGGGCAACGCATCACAACATTAATTGATGGAGGAGCTACACAATTTCATTGAGGCAACACTAGTGGCCAAAAGAAGACTTCTCACCAAAGAGATCGAAGTCCTGGATGTAATAGTTGAGGATGGATACAACTTGGATTGCACTCAAACGATACCAGGTTTGATCGTAACACATGGTAATTATATTTTTACTATTGATTTTTATGTGTTAGATCATGCAAACGTCAATATGGTACTGGGGGTCCAATGGTTGTATTCATTGGGAAAGTAGACGATGGACTACTAGGCACTGGAAATGGAGTTTAAAGCTCCTAATGGTACCAAAGTGGTTCTCAGAGGCATGGAAAATGACGAGCCACAACTCGTTTAAGCCAAAAGAATGGAAACTATCTTCAGGCATGTCAATGTCGCATATGTAGCAAACTACAGGATCATGAGCCCAAAGGTCCCCAACAATGATAAACTATAGTACAGGGCGGATATTCAACAAATAATAGACAAGCATGCTTCAGTGTTTGGTGACATTCCTCCAGGATTTCCTCCTAAGAGAGGATTCGAGCACACTATAGAACTAGAAGAGGGAGCTAAGCCTATAATCACCACACCCTATCCGTATCCAAAGAAATTCAAGGACACAATAATAAAGACCATCCAGGAGCTATTACAAATGGGCCACATCAGACCTAGCTCGATTCCCTTCACCTCATCTGTGGTCATTTTGAAAGAAGAGGCCCCTCTAAGAAATCATAAATACGAGAGAGATGAATTCATTTAAAGGCGTCAAAGCAGATTATCTTATTTTGTTTTTGAGCATTAGCTTTGAGGGTTTTAAGACCCCTTCTGTCTTGAAAATTTCGGTGGTGTTCTTTTTTTTGGCACAGGGACATCTTGGACAGGCGGCAAGGTTCTTCCTCCATTCTGTTTTTGGGGACAAGAATTTTATTTATTTATTTTTTAACAAAGTCATTTACTGGTTTTTTATTCCAAAAAAAAAGGAGGGAGACAAGCTCCCATTACATCAAGCCAAAAAAGGGTGAGGTTACCCTGGAAGAGAAACAAAGGACCAACAATCCTTTTCTTCCAAGCTCCTCCCCGTTTGTTTCAAAGATTACAAAATGCACTATCCTTTTAAATACTTACATACTGATTTAACAACAATTTACACCTACAGAACATAAAGAGCTAGTATCAGAAAGACTTAACAGTATTGAAATTAATGAGGTGTTTACAATTACTTTTTGTTCACTGAGGGTTCGTGAGGCCAATTCTTGCTGCTCTGAACGTTGGAGTTTTCTCTGATCTGAGTAATAAGTAAGCTCTTCAGATAATTGATCGTTTCCTCCAAATGCTTGCATTTGTGTGTTAGCGCAGACATTTCTTTTCTCTGTTCTTCTATTTGTCTCTTTAGGAAGGAATTCTTAGGTTTTGCTTCATATATGTAGTCTTTGACCGTTTCTCTGACCTGCTCAATCATGAATTTGTTAGCTCGACAAATTGCGCAGTTTTCGCACTTTGATACATTTGCAAGCGGATTCTGTTCCATATTTCTTGGAGGGAGAGGGCGATCAGTCCAACAAATCAGAGATGGGAAAATAGGAAATAGGGAGAAGAGACGAAAGCAGTCACTAGACCGTCCCGCGAAGACCCACAGCTGTCGGAAGGGAGATCAGGCACTGAAAGTAGAAGCGGAAAGAGCTGCACAAAAGCAAAAGAAATTGGGAGATAACAGGAGCTGCACGGTGTTGGGGGCTATAGGAGCTGTGTGGAGGCAGGGGCAACAGGTGCTGTGCGGTAGCGGGGGCACTAGAGCTGCGCGAAGGCTAGAGCAGCGCGGAGGCTAATGGAACAGGGAAATACCCACCAGAGCTATGCGAAGTAATAAGGCAAGGAGAGATCAGAGCAGATAAGATTAGTCCCCAAAGGGGCGCAACTACAACTATTTGAAAAGAGAAGGTTACTACTGAGATTGAGGGGAAGGAGAGGGAGCGAAGATGGCATAGATAGGATAAGATGAATTGAGGGGGAGAATATATAGCTGCGCAGCTTGCCTCCACAGAGATGAGAATATATGCATTTCATGGGAAGCTTGAGAAGTTGCCAGATGCTTATTAGCCGTAGACTGATTGCCACGACTGTTCTTGGGGATTTCCTTTGATTTCCTGATCTTCAGATATCTACTCATTCGAGCCGAAGTGACTGTTGCCCAACTTGATGTTCCCTCTTTGATTGCTATTCTCTGCACATTGTGGTGGGAGTTCCTATGGAATTGGTTTCTGAGCAATCACATTATCAATTCTAGATTCTCCCATAGGACAGTTGACAACCAAATTCGCCTGCATGTCGGCGGTACGATTATTTTCTCTAAGAATATGCTTGAAGGTGACTTCACCTAGAAACAACAAGTTTTTTTCCACCCTTTTTGTTATTTGTCTCAGGGCCTTGTTCTTGGGGCTTCTTCTTTCCACCATCGAATGGATTATTATTGAAGAGTCCCCATTATGACTGGATTATTCATACTGCGCTGCCTTAGGATTTCCGTTCCCAACAGGAGACCATATGATTTTGCTCTATTATTAGATAGTTATCCTAATCCCCATTCAAAAGTGATTGTATTTTTCCCTCCTGGATCAAAAAGAACACCTCCTGCTCCAGCCTTGCCTAGGTTTGACTTTGAAGCCCCATCAAACAATAAGCAGGGCCTATTTAAATTTTTTGTCCATGTTCTGAACTCCTCTTGTTTCATTCTTATTTTCCAATTCTGCAAATTATTAGGAGATTTGCTAATGTTTATTTTTTGTTGCTTGCTCATTGCGAATTCAGCCCAGACTCTTTCCTCATGCTGCAGTTGTTGAACATCTATTGCTTTAACTCCTTTAGAGTTGATGAACTCAAATGACATGCTCCAAGTTTTGGCCAGGACTGTTCTGGTATTTGGAGTGTGGTCTTTAAAGATCCTCTTATTTCTTGCTATCCAAATTTGCCAACACATAAATGAGGGCAAACTCAGCCAATATCTTTTTACTGTTTCTTTGTTTTTGAAGGAATATGGATATCTTTTTCCCTAGGTTGATAGAAGCTCATGATAAGGTAGCGAATGTTGGATACTAACCTCCAAGGGACTGACAAGCCCTTTCCAGCAGTCCCTAGCAAAGGGGCATTCCGTGAAAAGATGTTGGATATTTTCTTCACTTCCATGACACATAGCACAATGCGATGGGCCTTCATATCCTTTCTTTTTAAGATTATCAGCGATCAATATTTTTCCTTTGAGCAGCGTCCACATGAATACTTTGATTTTTGGTAGTGTTTCGGTTTTCCATGCCACCCTCCAGAATCTCCAGTCTCGATTTTCTTGTTGATGTAAAGTGGCATATCCTGATTTGACTGAAAAATCTCCTCCATCAGGATCCCAACGAAGGGAATCTTTTGAATCTATACTTAGCAGAGCAACCCCCTTAAGATATGAGATTAGGGACTTCCACTGAGGGACAAGGCCATGAGGGAGGATGGGGATCCTCCAATCCCCTCATTCTCCATCTCTCTAAAGAGATATATCATCCAGCGTAGTCATTCCTTTTTTTTCATCCATCTTCTTAGATCCTGGAGATTTTCTTGGCAGGCTATGGGCTGATTTCCCATTATTCTATCCTTCCATATTTTTATGGATTTACCATTACCAGGTATCTTAGAAGAGTTTTCTTTAATGAGGAAAATGGTTTTTTTGATCAGATTCCATACCTAGGAGCAGGGCTTGATTGGATAACCTTTTCTCAATAAGAGGTTTCTATTGTGGTTCATGTATTTTGCTTCTATGATTTGCTTCCACCCATTGCTTTCTCCTGTTATTAATCTCCATGTTATTTTTGCTCCTAGAGCCAAGTTCATTATCCCTGGTAGTCTTATTGCCAACCCTCCTTTCTCATAGGGTTGAGTTGCTTCATCCCATTTCGCAACGCTGTGCTTCTTTGTCTCTACTTTACCTCCTTGCCATAGGAACCCCTTGATTACAAGCTCAATTTGTTTGTGTATACTTGTCGGGGCTAGTATAGCATCATACTGATAGATTGGGAAAACTGTGAGTAGGGCCTTCATTAATATCACCCTTTCTGCCATATTGAGCCAGATCATGCCCTGGTTTTGCTCTTTTTGTTTCATTTTCTCAATGTACTTATTCCATATGTCGATCTTCAAATTTTCTTTTGAGATCAAGAGTCCAAGATATTAGAAGTGGCTCCACTTCTCTTGAAATGGAATTCCCAAAATTTCTGATATTTTTTTGGAGAGTGCCTTCCATAACACTGTTTAGTACCTTTTTTATTCTTCTTGCCATTATGCAAGAGGCCCCTCCCATAATCAAAGTGTCTTTTGCAAATAGGGAGTGGTTTATACTTTTTACTTTGGGAGATCGAGAATCCAGTGATAGTCTCTTGTCTGCATTTCTCAAGACATCTGCTCAGGGAGTCTGCCATTATAATGTAGAAGAAAGGGGAGAGAGGACAATCTTGTTATAGCCCCCTTGAACTCTGAAAATATTCACTTGGTCTTCCATTGACCAATGGAGCAATCCAAGGACCTACAATACAGGCTTTTATTATATCTATTGCCTTTTTGGAGAAACCAAATCTCTGTAGGACAGTCGCGAGAAAACCCAGGTTGACCCTATCAAAAGCATTAGCCGTGTCCAACTTGACAATCATTCCTTTTTCTTATTTCATTAGGCTAGAGTGCAATGCTTTCTACACTATTAGAATGTTGTCCAGAATTTGTCTTTCAGGGACAAATCCTCCTTGATTGTCTAATATTATTTCTGGAAGCAATACTTTGATTCTGTTTGCCAAGATTTTTGTTGTGATTTTGTAGGAGGATTTAAACAGAGAAATAGGCCTGAATCTACTAAAGGAGGTAGCATTTGACTCTTTTGGAACAAGAGTCAGGAAGAAAGAGTTTGTGAATCCTCCAACCTTGAATTTCCCAAAAACATTTCTTATCAAATCTTTTTTAATAATGGTCCAATTGTTTTTATAGAAGGAAATAGGGAACCCATCCGGGCTAGGAGCCTTATTTGGATGCAAATCCCAAACAACATTTGCTACTTCCTTTTATTCAACTGTTCTTGTGAGTTCATTGTTCTCTGCTTCACTGATTTTCCTGGGTATACGCTGAAGATATTCTTCATACTTGTTATTTGATGCTGAGGATGATAATAGATTTTTATAGTATCTGTAAGCCTCCTCCTTTATTTCCTCTTGTCCTCTGACTTTGCCTTCATTATCTTTTATGCTGTCTATTTGATTTTGGTTTCTTCTTATCCTAGTCGTATTATGAAAGAAAGTTGTGTTCTTGTCTCCTGCTTTGAGCCATAGACTTCGCGATTTTATCTGCCACTTTTCTTCTTCCTTTCTATTTTGTCTATACATCTCCCAATATGCTTGTTTTTCTTGCCATATGCTCTCTTGCGTTTCCTCTTGCTGCTCCTTTTCCATTTGGATTTTGTCTATTTTTTTGCTATTTCAAACTTTCTTTTTTGTGTTTCTATATTGTTGATCCTTGCCCAATGTTTTAGCTCTCTCCTCATGGCTTTTACTTTGGTTTCCCAAACATAGCTAGGTGAGCCATTAATTGGTGTTGTCCACACTACAATTATGATTTTTTTTGACTTCTTCTCTGTCGTTCCATGTGGGGCTGAATTTGAAAGGAATTAGGCCAAGATTATCTAACTTCCCAAGGGTGATAGCCATTGGTTTGTGATCTGATGCTATATTGTGGATGATTTTGGATTTTATCTCACTAAACTCATTGGCAACTTTGTCTTGTATTAGGAATCTGTCCAATCTTTCCTTGATGTTATTTTCCCAATTCTTTTGTTGCTCTATGTGTACTTTCCATTACTAGGAGGCATGTCCATTAATTTGCATGCTTCAATAATGGATTCTAACATTTCCCTATAAGGGTCAGCATCGTATTTTCCCCCAAATTTTTCTTCTGCACTCAATACCAAATTGAGATCTCCTCCTATGATTATGCCTCTGTTTTGGTCCTGCATAAGATGATATTTTAGGGTGGACCAACAAACTTCCTTGTCCATGTAATTTTCCATAGTGTGCATATTCCTCCAGTTGCTGGGATTGAGGTTCCTTGATAATTTTTGTTTTTTTGTATCATTGTTTCCATTTCCTTTTCATTTGCCTTTGTCTCCTGGAGCATAAAGATATCAGGTTTCTCTGAAGTTATGATATCTTTCATTGCCTTTTGGCATACTTCCCATTCCTTTGCAATTCGAGGAGAATATAATCATTATCACTTGATGTTAAGGATTGAGGGACCTTTCCCTCTGTTAGGGTGGGCGATTTTCTCCTTATTTTTTTCCAGGAAAGTGTCCATAGGTTGTTGTGTGCCCAGAGCCATTTCTTTTGCCGCTGCTTCATCTCTAATTTCTTTGTTAGTTTTTCTGCCTGCCTTTTTAGGGTGGTCGTGAGAGGAGAGGAGCTCTTTGGAAAGGGTGCGAGTGATTATGCGATCGAAGGAGGAGGGGTGAGGGATTTGGGAGGGGATAGGCGAGGAAGGGGAGGGATTAGAGGGGAAGGGAAGAAGAGTGGGGAGGAAGGGGGAGGTGAGGGGAGATCATGGTCCGCAAGAGAACCAAAGGGATTAGAGACCAATAGATCCGAAAAGGGGGGAGGGATAGAAGACAGAGGGAGGGGAGTTGAGGGAGAGGGGGGGTCTTGAGATGAAATAGGCCTGGAAAGGAAGGAGGAGGGAGAGGAACAAGGAAGGGTGGACGATAGCTGAAGAGGGAGGAAAATCGGAAACATAAGAGGTTTTGGGTTTGGTTGCTGACTTTTTCTTCTTGACCTGCTCCCATTTTGGTTCTTGGTTTCTATTTCTTTTGTTTCTTGATTTTTAGTACATCTATTTGCAATATGACCATATTCATGACATACCTTACATTTGAATGGTATTTGTTCATAGTCTAGTTGTTGGATGTGAATCCAGTTATCCACTTTGATCTTGACTGCTTTTGGAAGTCCTTTCCCTATATTTACTTCTACACATATTCTCGAGCAGGCATGCATGTTTTCCTTTGGCTCACTTCTGTCAATATATTTCCCCACAACATTCCCTATTGCTTTAAAAAATTCATCTCCCTAGCAATGAAGAGGACGATGAGGAAGCCTCACCCATACTAGCACTGCATTTGGCACATACAGCTCTGGATCGAAGTCCGAAGTCCATCTGTTGAGATAAAGCCCTCTTGAATCCATGAAATATGGTCCGTTTTTGAAGATTAAGTCTCTGTCCTCTTTCGTTTCAAAGTGAAAGGTAAAGTATTCTCTTTCGCAAAATTTGATGGAGATTTCCCCATGATAGATGAGGCCCAGTTTCTTTCTACCCATTTGAGGACCGAACAAGGAGAGGGCTAGAGACCAGTGAACTGTCCCACCAAACCTTGCTGAGAGAGAGACAGAGCTGCGCGGCGAGGAAGAGCACGAGGAAGGTTTATTTCAGGCATTTCATCGATCTTCTTAACAAACTTTGATATGGATAGTCTAGGACGAGACGGTCCCAAGGAGGAGAGAAATGAAGCGAAGGCTTCCGCATTTTCTCCTAGCTGTGCTGAAGTTCCTGCAGATGGGGTAGGGATCGAAGCACCCTCAGGAGGAGGCTTCGCTTGATCCATCACGTACCAGGCGAGGGCTGAAAGCCCCAGGAGCAGGAGGCC
This sequence comes from Pinus tabuliformis, assembly GCA_031772625.1. NCBI lineage: Eukaryota > Viridiplantae > Streptophyta > Pinopsida > Pinales > Pinaceae > Pinus > Pinus tabuliformis. The sequence continues at coordinate 144,454,253 of CM062819.1, read as the reverse complement.
CCGAGAGCCGAAGGAGGAGGTCGCTCATAGGGTTTGAAAACTTTTGGGCGGGAGCAGAGGTGCTTAAATTCTGAATTCACATTTTTGGGGACAAGAATTGCAATTGGGAAGACAACGAAATTATTTGTAGATATGTGATCTTTGTCTTGGAAGGATAACGAAATATTCTGTCCGTTCCGTTTATTTTCTTGAGCCAGGGGTGTTGTCTGAAAGATAGTGAGATCCTCTGTTTGCTCTTGGTTCGTTTTGAAACAGAAAGGCCACTTTAATAAGGAAACTTTCAAGACATAACCGATTGGAGACATAGGAGCAATGAGATTATAGAACAAGCCTACCTTGAAGGTTTTTCGAGGTACTAACAGATCCGAACCCTACTCTCTAAAGCCAAGTCATTCTGGAAAGGCAACGAAGAAGGGATCCAGTCCTCCGCGGCTTGATTAAATTATTTCGTGGGCCATCGAAAGAAGGAAATTAATGGAAATCTGCGGTCTATAATTCACAAATTTGGTTTGAAGCTCGTAACTTGTAGAGAACCCCGATGCCATCCAAATTCAGTGGGTAGGAAGACACATTTGAATAGGTCAACGGGGGTAATTATCGGAAAATTAGCATTGTTCTGTATCAAAGGTTGACAAGTGGATGCTAGTTCTAACAATAAGCTGAGACCGTAGCAGAATAGTCTCTACAGATTTATTGAAAAACCAACTTCGTTTCAAATCGGTGTTCGCTAGGTTTTTGCGGCCATGTGTGGATGAGCGAATTCCTTTAAGCAACATATGAAGGGCTCAGTTCGTTGTTAACCAAGTTCGAAGTAGTGCGATTTTGTGTCGCGAACCAGTTGGCATCAAAGGCCGAGTACATAAGTTAACGACTTGTGTCAGGAGTTTTGGTTGGACATTAAAATATATTTTCCTTTGAATTATTTGTGCTACGCTTCATTCGTGTGGGGATAGTACATTGCCTTGAATTATTTGTGCTACGTTTCATTAGTGTGGGGACAGTACATTGCCTTTGAATTATTTGTGCTACGTTTCATTAGTGTGGGGACAATACATTGCCTTTGAATTATTTGTGCTATGCTTCATTAGTTTGGGATTATTGCATTGTGGACAAAAGAACTGAATTCATTATATACCATGTTGTTTGCTCATTCTGTCGCTTATTTAAGAAAGTTTGTTTAGTTTGTCACATCAATAAGAGGGTTGATTGTAGACTATTAATTGCATAGAATTATTGTGTACTCGGAAAATTTGGTAAAAAACTTAGCATCTTCATGCACAAAAAGTTTTTCCTAGTATATTACACAATATCATCCTAATATTAATATTAAATATAATTTTTTTTTTTGTCAGTCGGCACCCACGGGGGATTGGAATCGGTGACCTATCGCATCGAGTTCCTTAACAGTGCATTTAATATAAAGTTAGGAGTGCCCCCAACATGTGGTTGACCCCTGTCATGAGTTCTGGCTTACCCACAAACCACAAACCAATCTCAAGACCTGATATGGGTTTACTCCCATCCACCAAGCCATCTAGGTAACAATTATGTTGCTTGCTGGTTTTATAGGAGAACAACCTGGTTGTGTGATGTATCTTCAGCGTAATTATAAAGAAAATGATTTGGCCTACCTTTCTAGGCCATTCCAGCTGTAATCATCTTGTGGAAGCCAACTTTCAACTTTGCACTAGGGCTTCTTGCCCACCGCTGGATCAAGTTTTTTAAGGGGTTAACCAAGTCATACAAGACTCCAATGAGCAACTTTCACTTTGTTCAATGCTTCTAGGCGACATAAAAATAACCATTGCTTTGAGGTAGCACTTTATTATTGTTACTTTGTCAAGCTTTGGGGGTATATTTACGCTATTTGGTTTTATTTAATACATGGAAAAAAATACTGCTTTGCCTTATGTTGGATTGACCACTTCTAGACAAGATAACCATCATGATTGATGATCCGAATTGGATCATTATATTGTTTGTCATCCATCTCGATGCATGTGGAATGGAAAAAGTGGAGGAATCAACTCACGAGGCCGTTTTTACTGGCAGCACCTAGTTTGGCGAAACGAGGTCTAAAACCTTCCAGGAGCGTCTTGAGGCATCAAACGACATTTTTTGCGGGTAGAAATTTGTCGTGTTAGCCAGACACCTTTTCATGCTATTCTACACATAGAGACCTTTCCAACGATGTAAGAAGCGCGTCAATCAAAGTCCGTATGCAAACGTTATGCCACTTAGAATTTGACCTACCAGTTTTCACACCTATAGTTTGGGAGGATGCCGCTTCAGCCCCCATTATTCATGGAAAAGGCGCTAGCCACATGTTTATGATGTAAAAGTCTCTAGAAGAGTCTATTTTGTAACTCTAGTTAAGAGTTGTAGTCAAATTTAACCACTAGTAGGCTATCAGGTTGTGTTGTAACTAGGCCACTAGGAGGAAGAGGCATTCCATTCTTTCGAGAGCATTTTGTTCCATAGCTGAGCAAAGATAGCCAGAGAAATAGGACGTAGAGCACACAAAGAGGATCTATGCATTACAGTAGCCCATGGGCCACAAACATTACTTCTTTGTACCTGCAACCATATTTCCAGACAAAAAAAAAAGAGCGAATCAACCTCACCTTCCCTCTGGGTTTTCTCCCGAAAGAGTTTCCTAGAGAGCATATCTTGTGTCTTATGTGTGTGTGAGGTTATTTTGTCGTTCTCTACTTTTTTGTATAATTTCCATTTGCATGCATTCACTAATTATAGTTAAATCCATAGATCTTAAAGTTTAATAAACTGTAATAGTGTAGAATTTTTAGAGTTTTAATATAATATTATTAGATCTGTTGTGATGAACTGTCCAGTGGAATATCCACGACAGTTTACGAAGCATTTGGTATCAGAGCGAGTTTCTTTGGGTATTTTGTGGAGATTGCAGGGATTTAGATCAGCGGGGCGAAAATCATAAAACCCTAATCATGGATGACGAATTTGTAAACGAACCTCGTGATCCTGTAGAGGTGAGGTTTTCGCGGCTCGAACAACAAGTCACAGTTATAAACCGCAATGTAAACCTCCTCATGGCGGCCCTAAGCAATAAGCTAGGAATATTTGGAGAAGATCAACCTAGTTTGAATGCCGTGAATCAATCCATGTTCAAAATGGAAGCAAAAGTTGATATCAAGTCGTACCACAACGATATTGACGCTCTGAAGTTTAGCCACTAGTTGCAGCAACTGGAAGTTTATTTTAGCGTCCATTAGATCGAGGAAGGGAAAAATATCTCATTCGCATGACTGAAATTAGAGGGCCATGCACTGACTTGGTGGGAGAGCCACATGGAAACCTTGAGGTTGGAGGGAGAACCTCCAGTGACTAAGTGGGAGGATTTCAAAACCCTCATTAAGTTACAGTTTTATCCCATTGGATATGTGTGTTGAAGAAAGTGTAACTAGGTTTGGTCTTCATAATGACATGATCTTTGTAAATGATGCAATAAAATAGAATAAATTATTTTTTTTGTATGCCTTGCTACATGGGTTTCATGAGCAAGAATTGTCATTAGGTCAAAGACTTCTTCTTGATGTCTTTAGGATTTATTAATAAAGTCAAAGAGTCAAGTCATGTATAAAGGAGCTCTTTATGAGCCTATGTAAAATGTATTCTAGCCTAGAGAAGCCCTCCAAGACCAAGATCAATCCTCCAAAAGCAAGCACAAGAAGTTTGCAAGCAAAACGATAAGGAGATCATCATGTCAGCCTCAAAATTGAATTAATTAGCTAAATGGCAGTCACGTCGGCTCAATAAATAGACGTGTCGTTTCACACTTTCAAGTCGGCTTGAATATATGGATGTAACCACTATAATTACCCAGTCAGGGTCAGCGCAAAAGGCAGAAGTGAACTCGCATCTCTCTGAAGTTTTCGGATGGGTACAAGGTCTGAGATCCGTATTAAAGGAGGGCAGAACAGTCTCTGCATGACGATGGTGATTATAGTAAGTAGCCACAGTCTAAAGACTTCGCAAATCCTTGAGATCTCTGCTCTTTCGAATGGTACCACAAAGGTACAGTCTTGGCATAATTGTGACAAGTAAAATCTCGGTGGATATCACAGTGAAAAGGATTCAGACCTATCTCCTAGCAGCTTCGACATATATGTATCTCGGTGATCTCACAACAACATACTATCTCGACATTCATTCTAGACGCAGTCACATACTTGGTGATCATTGTCTCAACATATTAAATATAGTCACAGTCTTGATATATTTGTGATAAGGAAGGATCTCTGTGATACGTTCTCATACACAGTCTTGATCCTGGCATAGATGTAATCATGGTAGTTATAGGATTGTGATTTTGATCTCGATATAACTTTCATATGTCTCGATGGTATAACAATGATCTTGGTGCAGCAAGGTGTAGGAAAGATGCAATAGTAAATGATCTCGGTGGTACTGTTGTGAAGGTCTTAATGTTGCAGCAATGGTGACCTCAATAAAGGTACATCAATGATGATCTTGGTGAAGGAGCAACAAGGATGATCTCAGTGAACGTGCAATAGTAGCGTGATGAAATAAGTATAACAACAGTGATGATGATGATCTCAACAGTGACAGAGAAAGGGATTGATGTCTTGGTCTTGGAGTGGCAGAATAGGTCAAGGGTCATGGTCTTGGTATTTGTCAATTGGAATCTCTATAAGAAGAATTTTGTGCGGGTTTTCCTCTCCAAGAGGGAGAGGTTTTGACCCTAGCAGAAAGCCAAATATCTTGTGTTCTTGTCTCTTTGTTTTTGATAGCAGTTTGATGAAGTAATCACACACACTATAATAATAAGAAGATCAAGCTAAGAAAAATTGCAAAAGAATTTCACAATTTGTTATCATGCTAAGAAGAATCACTTTAATTAAGATTGCTCTAGATTCTTTAATAATGTGAAGGACTAATGGATCCGGTGGCATTACTTCAGGCAAAAGCTGGGCCAAAGTATGCAGGAGTACAACATAGAATTCAAAAAGAAGGTTATAATGCTGAGTATCTCTCCAAAGAACCCAGATGTACTCGTCAAGTATTTCGGGGGTTTGCACTGCCATCTGCATGAGCAAGTGATGTTGTTCAAGCCCAAATCGGTGGACAAGACTTGTGTACAGGCACAATACCTGGAGAACATAGGCCTGAAAAGAGCACAATCAAGTGGGTCGAAGCAGAAGGAGCAACAGGAAGCTTCTAAGCAGGGAAAGAAGAAGCAAAAAGGGGGAAAGGATAAAAAGATGACAACCATAGCACACCAGTGCAAAAATCCTAGCAACCATAGCAACATTGATGGCCATACAGAGGAGAAGTGTTGGAAGTTGTATCCAAAGCTAAACCCAAAGAACAAGAAAAAAGATAATAAGAAGAAGAATCTTATGGCCACTAATTTGGGCAACCAAGTTGATAGCAACTCATATGTGTATGAGAAGATCGTCTATACATCTGTGCAGAAGGAGGTGAGTCTGAGTAGCCTTCAACAACAGGAAGAGAAAGAAATGACCAAACTCTTCCATATAAAGATACAGGTCAAGAAGACAAAGATTGATGCTTTGTTTGACTGAGGATTGCAGACGAATCTCATTGCAGCAGAGCTGGTCAAGAAATTGGGGTTGGAAGTTTGTGATCATCCAAACCCATATCCACTGGGATGGGTAAATAAGGATGCAAAGTTGAAGGTAACATGATAGTGCAAAATTAGATTTGCTATCAATGCTGATTTTATTGATGAAGTAGATCTTGATGTGGTCCCCCTTGATGTATGTGGAGTCGTGTTTGAGAGTCCATATAGGTACATGCGTGATGCAATAATCATGAGGAGAGCTAACCAGTACCAGCTCATCAAGGATGGAAAATCGTTCATCATTAATGCGCACAAAGGCAAGTCGAAAATTTCAATGGTAAGTGCCAAACAAGCCAAGAAATTGATCAGTTCCAGGAAGAAGTATGTTTTATTGTTTTTAAGAGAAATTCAGTCTGAAGAGGAGTCAATAAGAGGCAAGGCATCCCTAGAGGGGTGTACTAAGAAACAAAAACAACAATTGGAGTAGTTGTTATAGGCATACAAGGATGTGTTTCGAGAGCCTAAAGGGTTATCACCTAAGAGAGAAGTGGAGCACGAGATCCAGCTATTGCCAGATTCCCCATTGCCAAATATTGGGTTGTACATGCAGTCTATTATAGAAGCAAGTGAGGTGAAAAAACAATTGTAGCAACTACTGGAACAGGGTGTCATTTGACCGAGTACATCACCATGTGGGTCACCCATCATCATTTTGCCAAAGAAGGATGGGACTTGGCAGATGTGTATAGATTACAGGGCGTTGAATAAATCATGCTCAAGAATAGATACCCCCTGCCCAGGATAGACAATCTGCTAGATTAGTTGCAGCAAGCAAAGTATTTCACCACGCTCGACTTGAAGTCTAGATATCACCAGGTTCGAGTCAAAGAAGAAGATACATGGTAATGCACCAGATATGTTTATGATATTAATGAATGATATACTGCGCCCTTTTATAGATTCATTTGTTATTGTCTATCTGGATGATATACTAGTATATGGTGCTACCTAGGAGGAGCATAATTCACATCTGATGCATGTGCTAGAAACATTGAAGAAGCACTAGTTGCTAGCAAAACTCAAGAAGTGTGATTTTGCGCAGTAGTCTTTGGTGTATCTCGAGCAGGTGATTGTTGGAGGAAAGCTGAAGATAGATCCTTCCAAGATGGAGGCCATCATGAAATGGCTAGTGCCTACTTATGTTTATGAGGTCAGGAGTTTCATTAGGGCAGCATAGTACCTGAGGAAATTCATAGCCTCATTTTTAGCGGTAGCAGCACCGCTCCACGCCATAATAGCAAGTGGCAAGAGTTTCCAGTGGGGAAAAGGTCAACAGAAGGCTTTCAAGGAGCTAAAGAGGAAGACCAATCAAGCACCAGTTCTGGCATTACCAAACTTGCAGCGGACCTTTGAAGTGGAGACAAATGCGAGTGTGTATGCTATGGGAGCTGTCTTGATGCAAGGAGGAAGGCCCATTTGCTACCATTTTGAAGTATTTCATGGGGTAGTTCTTAACTACCCTACCTACGATAAGGAGCTCTATGCCATGGTGCAAGCTGTGAAGAAGTGGAAGCACTATCTGATGGGAAAGGAGACAATAATCCACACAGATCACCAACCGTTACAATACTTGCAGGCTTAAAGTAAGCTACAATAGACCAGGCATTACAAGTGGATGGGGTTTTTACAACAGTTTCATTTGGTGATCAAGTATAAGAAGGGCAACACAAACAAGTTGGTCAATATGCTTTCAAGGCCACCCACATCAAAGATTACAACTTTGAGGACTCTTATGCACATGGAGCCATTCACCCATGATGCATACAAAGAGACATATTCAGAAGATGAGAACTTCAAGGAGGTGTATCAGTAGTTGCAGAGTCAGAGTCGTGCACGATGGCGACAACACCGTTGACTACCATATCCATGATGGGTTACTATACAGGTTGGATAATTTATGTGTTCCTAAAGGTGAGCGTTTGCATCTGATTAGAGAGGCTCGAACCTCCAAGGTTGTAGGGCACTTTGGTGTGGGGAAGACAGCAGCTAACTTGCAGAGGTATGTGTATTGGCCCAAGATGCAAGAGCAGGTAGCTAGGTTCATAAGAGGATGCATGCTTTGTTGTACCAACAAGCCTAGCAATAGGAAACAAGGTTTGTATCATCCCTTACTTGTACCTACTCGTCCTTGGGAAAGCATTTCCATGGACTTTGTGGGAGGTTTACCGACAACCAGGAAGGGACATGACTACCTGTTCGTGGTAGTTGACAGGTTCAACAAGATGTGTGTTCTGATGCCCTATAAAAAGACCATCAACGAACAAGAAGCATCAAACTTGTTCTTTGGACAAGTTTGGGTGCACTTTGGGATACCAAGGAGCATCATTTCAGACATGGATACAAGATTTCTCAATGCATTCTGGACTACATTGTGGGAGAAGATGGATACAAAGTTGAAGAGATCTACAACATTCCATCCATAGACAGATGGGCAGACATAAGTAGTCAACAAGACTTTGGTGCAACTTCTGAGGGGATACAACCAAAAGCATCCGAAGACCTGGGATGAAAATCTGGTATATATACAACATTCTTATAACATAGCCGTTGACACTTGTACATGAAATTCCCCATCTGAGACTTGTTTTGGATATTTGCAACCTTCACCTTTGGTATTGCATATGGGCAGCAAGGAGGAGTGAGGGAAGAGCTTACAGGAGATGCTTTAAGGGCTGAAAAATTTATAGAGAAGATCAGGCAGATCCATCTATAGGTACAAGAAACACTGTAGAAGTCGCAGGAGAAGTATAAGGCCAGGCATGATCAACACAGAACAGAGAAATCATTCAAGGTGGGAGACAGAGTATGGTTATAGTTGAACAACGAGAGGCTGCAGGGGCCTGGTAAGAAAGTCAAGGCTCTTAGGTATGGTCCCTTTGAGATACTAGAAAAAGTGGGTGATAATTCTTATCGAATCGGTTTACCACCATATATGCGCATTTACTCAGTTGTGAATGTAGAGAATTTGAAACTCTATGAGCTTTCCATGCTAGATCAGGAAGAGGAACAGGTCTTACCTTCTGTGGAAGATTTGCCACCAGACGCTGAGGTAGAGTTGACAGAAGATACAGTTTTGCAATAGATGTCCAAAACTACAATACAGGGGCAGCGTGACCTTTGACAGATCGGGTTGAAGGGACAACTTTTGAGCAAAGTTAAATGTTACCCCATAGAGAAGATGGAGGAATTTTTTCTCACCTCATTTAGTGAAAGCTTTTGGGGATCAAAAGCCTCCCAAAATGGGGAGGTGTGATTCAAAATGGATCATTATATTGTTTGTCATCCATCTTGATAGATGTGGAGTGGAAAAAGTGAAGGAATTAACTCATGTGACTGTTTTTACAAGCGGGACTTAGTTTGGCGAAACGAGGTCTAAAACCTTCTGGGAGCGTTTTGAGGCTTCAAACAATGTTTTTTGGGGGTAAGACTTTGCTGCTTTAGCGTGACACCTTTTCATGCTATTTTACACACAGAGACCTTTCCAACGGTGTAAAAGCGCGTCAATCGGAGTTCGTATGCAAAAGTTATGCCACTTAGAAGTTGGCCTTCTTGTTTTCACTCCTATAGTTCGGGGGGATGCCACGTCAGCCCCCATTATTCATGGAAAAGGGGCTAGCCATGTGTTTGTGATGTAAAAGTCTTTAGAAGAGTCTATTTTGTAACTCTAGTTAAGAATTGATGTAGTCAAACTTAACCAAAAGCAGGCTATCGAGTTGTGTTATAACCGAGCCACTAGGAGGAAGAGGCATTCCATTCTTTCGAAAGCATTTTGTTCCATCGCTGAGCAAAGATAGCCAAGAGATATAGGAAGTAGAGCACACATAGATGATCTGTGCAGTGTAGCAGCCCACGAGCCACAAGCATTATTTCTTTGTACCTGCAGCCATATTTCCAGACAGAGAAAGAGAGCGAAGCGACCTCACCTTCTAGCTGGGTTTTCTCCCGAAAAGGTTTCCCAGAGAGCATATCTTGTGTCTTATGTGTGGGTGAGCTTATTTTGTCATTCTCTACTTTTCTGCATAATTTCGAGTTGCATGTATGCACTAATTACAGTTAAATCCACAGATATTAAAGTTTAATAAAATAATGTAGAATTTTCAGAGTTCTAATATAATATTATTAGATCTGTTGTGACGAACTGTCCAATGGAATATCCACGACAGTTTATGGATTAATTGATGACGCAGGATAAACCGCCTAAAGGCAATTTCCATGACTTTCATAATAACTTTACATGAGCCTGTGGGTTATGGCCCACCTATACAAATCGAAAGTGTTTACATTGGTGGGTTTTAGCCCGACCAATCACCAAACAACGCTTTAACATATAATCCGCCAACGAACGCCGACCTCACTTGAATGCACAAAACCGGACTCCAAATAAAATAAGCTCGCGTCCATACACTTCTTGGGTCCGCTCAGCAATTGAATAGCAATTGAACAACAATTGAACAACAACCGGTCCCAGGTTGACTTTTCCTTTTTTCACAAGCGCTTCACTCTACGCCGTTGATCTTACCATTCAATCCGACGGTCGTTGATCCACCCGATCAACAAACCCAATCGCCATCCTCCACCGTTTGATCAAGGCACGCTTGATCTAACGGTCAATAGTGATACCACATGAGAAACTTGTGCGGCACTTAACCACCCTTATGGAGCCGATAAGGATTATAAACCTTGGTCTCTAAAAGTTCGGGTTTGACTTTGAAGTTAAAGTCCGATCACTTTACTGACCCGATATCCATTGGATATACAAGGTCATCAGATCTATGGCCTGCGGGTCTTCAACCAACACACGGATTAAACACAACTTAACCTTCGCAGTTGACTGTGACGTTAGTGTTTGAAATTTAGATCGACGGCTAGGATTTAGTACGGGGCTTCAACCACGATCAAGACACCCACACTCCTATTCCCCGCAGTCTATTCCTCCGCCATTAATATCCTGTGCCTCTCTGCTCTTGACACGATGACTTTAACAACATTCTTCTCCAAGCATATTTCCCATGACATCGAATTCAACATTCGATTTCCTTCCTCTGACCCTGTTCTGATCCAAGCTATGAAACTAAGGATCCCAACACGCAATTCTGGATACCTTCTAACATTGTTCCATATTCCTTCAACTTACAGCTCCAATCCAATCCTCAGTTACACATTTCACCTTGGCTTGTTTCACTTTGGCTCCAATTCCTCAGGAACCAGACTTCCATGATAAATCTTCATGCCGGTTTATAACATTCCAACTCCACACACGCAGATCTTCCCATCTGTTGTTCCAGCAGATTATAACACAATTTCTGCTTTCCTTTGGCACTCAGATTAAATTCAACGTGGATCGTTGAATGTTACTCCACTCCACCTTGCAATCAGACTTCATCTCCGGGTTTGCTACACAAAGCATTTAATTCTGATGATCCACACAACATCGTGCTCTTTCCCCCTTATTGATACCATATACAGGTCTAGCGTAGGGTCAATGCTACCCTTTGGCTTCTTTATTAGTGTATCTACACCCTCCATAATCATGCGATTATCTCCAATAGTACTGGAACGTTTCACCGTGATCATAATTTGATCTCCGCTTGGCCATATCTTCTCTTCTTATCTGTGCTTAGGTCCTCTGTGAATTCTCCTCGAATTCATAAAGGAATTCTTCTCGGCCTTCTGTCTTTGGTTCCTTTTTTCTGCGTGACTCTTCTCTTTATTTCACCTTCGGATTCTGCTCCTGCAACCTATGTTACGCAGAATAACTCAAGATCATACACAATCTATATCTCAATTACTCAATACACACATAAACTTAGAATCGAGTTGTTTGTATTAATAAACAAGTATTTACATAAGAGTCTCTCTCTCTGGCTTGATATTCTAATCAGTGGCCTCTGTTTTCCTACCTGCCATAGGCTTACAATCAAACCTCTAACTCACAACCTCTAGCTACTAACTTGACTTGACTAACTCTTTCTCTGCCTTTTTGGCTTACATTTATACAAAAGGATTCTACAACCAATTCCTGGTTTAGATCCATATCCTTCTCAACAAAATCCTAAAATCTTTTCCTTATCTCTAAGGATCCTCTCTAATCCACAAAATCATGAACTAACTCCTAATCTAAGATTTACAATTAATTCTCAAATCTCTCAACTATCCTGATTCTCTCATGTTCCCCTACATTCGAGAACATTTACAAATATCCTCACAATATTTAATTAACTCCTATTCTAAATGTCTCACCTAAATCACTCAAAATATCTAAAATTACATGAATTAAATACTTAGGAAAACCACTCTTTTGAAAACACAAGACCACCTAGATTCTACTAAATGTACACATTTTCAGAACCATGATACTCCTGCATCAATTGAGCTGGTATCAAGCTTACTATCATGTTAACTTGAACTCGCACGCCCAAAAATCATCATACATTCTAACTTCTAAGCCTCTAAGGGACCTTGTATTCAACTACTTCCTTAGTCCTGGAAAAGTCATGCACACTTGGACATTTCCAGTTGTAAATTTGCAGGCATCATTAAATTTGCAATCAAAACTCAATGTTCCTTCTGTTTTTTATACATCATTCGCTAAGGATATGTTTCAGAATTAAGAGAAAAGTCAGATAATACATGTGGAGTACCATTACAACAGAAACTACTTTTCTAGGCGACTTCATAATATTTGAACTCTCAATGTTATTATAACAGAACCTACTTTTCTGGGCAACTTTATAATTTCTGAACTCAATATTATTATAAGTCATAACCTGCTGCAGGCAACCTTTCCTCAACAACAAAACCAGACTATTTCTCAGATTTTGCCTCTTTCTTGTCTGGTCACAATTTCTGTTTTGTTCTGCACTCTGGCATGCTTGAATTTCAATAAAATCTAAAGCTTCTTTATTAAATATATAAATCTTAGAAATATTTTTCCTTTTTTTATATATATATTCGATTTTCTGCTTCTTCTTGTGGGGCAATAACTCCAATCAACTCTGGACGAGGCTTGCCTTTTCCTTAATGATCACAATCACAGGCTCTAGACTGGTATCACTTTATTACCATGCATAGTTTTATAGGGTGCATACACAATAGCATAGGCACATAAATATGGAGAGAATAAAAAATGACTTGGCAGATTAATGCTGCAGCAAATATATCATTGGGACCTGAGATAGGCTACCCATATACACCTATCCCCTCTCAAGTTAATCATCTCGTATTACATCATATTTAGACCCTTCATACGGCTATGTTGGTTTAACCACCGGACCCTCACACTAACACTTGTTATCGCATTTGGTCACATGTCATACTAACATTAACATAAACTTCTAACATAATACAAAACTACATTATCTTATGTAGGAGCTCGCTGTTTGCTCCAGCGAAATTAGCATCTGCACTTTATGGGGCGGATAGAAGTTAATTACACGATCATATAACTTTTTGAAGTGAGGGTCATTATCTGTGGCAAAATATATGTTAAAAATTGTATATTTGATCAATTTTATCTTCTTAGCTTTATATTTTGTTTCCTTGTCATGCTTGTTAGTTTTTCTAGTTATTCAGTCTGCATGCAGGTCATTTGATAAACTGCCCACAATGCTTTAAGCTTCTTACTGGTGGTATTGAATTGTTTATTTTTGTGATATTGAATCGTTCATATTTGTGTTAGCTGTATCTCGTGTCATTATACAGTGATCCAATATGTGGGGATATGGTGTTACATGCACATCATAGGGTTGACTGCATCAGAAATTATATCTGATTATTCATTAATCTGGTTATGATAATTTCCTGATTGTTGTTCTTTTCAGGTTGACCTTGATCCTTATGGGTCACCTTCTATTTTTCTGGACTCTGCAGTACAGTCAGTTGCGGATGGGGGGATGTTAATGTGCACAGCAACTGATATGGCAGTGCTTTGTGGGAATAATGGGGAAGTTTGCTATTCAAAGTAAGAAACTTTGAATTTTTTCCTTTTGCTGTGTTCTTGATTTTATATTTTTATAAGCAAATTTCAAAATATTTTATTGAATACAAGTTCAAAACTTTTCTCAGATTGAGGAACTAATACAGCTCTAATATATCAGATATGGTTCATATCCTAGCCGTGCAAAGTATTGTCATGAGATGGCTTTAAGGATTCTTCTTGCTTGTATTGAGGTATGTATTTATTAGTGTGATTAGATTTATTTTTTTCCTGTAATGTAAATACTTTTCTTACTTTCCTAATTCATTTTTCTTAATATGCAGAGCCATGCTAACCGCTACAAACGCTACATTGTCCCAGTTCTGTCTGTTTCAGTAGATTTTTATATTCGTGTGTTTGTACGGATATTCACGTGCGTATACTCTCTTTCAAACAAGATTCCCATCCTTTTGTGCATTAATTCAAGAGCATCATTTATAATGGTAACATTAGTTTCTATTTTCTATGTATATTTCCACCTCATTGAACTTTCTTTAGTGATTGGATTGGATGCTCCGACGAGTACAGAACCTTATCTTACAACATTGATTGGGTCTTCCTCTGATAGCCATAAAGATCTAACCTTCTCTGTGTGCTTGTAGGTCTGCAAATGCAATGAAAAACACACCTCTGAAATTGTCTTATGTGTACCAATGTGTTGGATGTGATTCATTCCATTTGCAGCCTCTAGCACGAACTGTCAACAAGGTATGCTTAACTTGCCATTTTAAAAGAGATGGAGATAACTCTTCAATTTTTTAGGCACAAAATAAACTGCACAGAAGCTTCAGACCTTCAAATGTTTTTAGAAACCTGTTTTAGCAATGTACACCAAAGTAATGAAATCATTTTTTAAAAAACTGTGTTGTAAAATATATGCAAGTTTAGTCTTGCTTCAAATTTAGCTGATACTTGCAACCCATGGCCTTGGTATGCTCAAGAATAACAGTGTACGATATGCACCTGGTTGTGGCCCAGTTGTTCCTCAAGAATGCAGTGATTGTGGAAAGAAATTTAATATGGTTGGGCCCATATGGTCTGCCCCAATTCATGATCCTGACTGGGTTTCGTCCATATTATCAAATGTTGTTGCCCTCAAATCTCGCTATCCTGCATACGACAAAATATATGCTGTCTTGACCTCGATTTCTGAGGTAAGGATCTTTTCAGTCAGCAATGAAGCATAACATGTAAAGTTAATATTGATTTGCCACCGTATACAATGGTATAATGCATAAAACTTACAATGATGTGATAAATGTGGGCAAGATAGCATTCCCTTTGTTTGCATTTTATTTGGAAGGTTCATTTCTCAAGTACATGTGATCATATCACAGTATTTATCCATACCGTACCTGGATGGCATTTGGTGATTTCTATTTTCCATTTCTTTTTTATACATTATATTATTAGCATGGACATTATTTAGCCTTTACCTTTTTGCAGGAGTTACAGGATGTACCGCTTTACGTAAGTCTCCACAGTTTATGTGCAACGTTAAAGTGTACTTCTCCATCAGCAGTCATGTTTCGATCAGCAATTATAAATGCAGGATACCGTATTTCAGGAACTCATGCAAATCCACTTGGCCTGAAGACGGATGCCCCAATGCACATTATCTGGGATATTATGCGCTGCTGGGTACCTAAAAATTTATTGATTTTCTTGATTTGTTCGATCTTTAGGCATTAGTTGGGACTTAGACTATATATAACGTGCCTTTTTTGGTTCTTAACAGTGCACTTCTGCCTGCATTGGAATATTTTGAATAAACACGCTTTTGTTCTAAAAGCAATTTTGTAACGTTTGTTGAATAGTAAGTGTACATATAATTTACTAACATTTTGCTGAACCTTCAGATTAAAATGCATCCAGTGAAGAGTCAATCCCCTGATCAGCCCGGAAGTGTCATCCTTGCCAAAGAATCTAATTTGAAGGTCTGCCGAATGTTTATATGCAGTTTACTTAGCATGCTATTTGCTGTTAACATTTATTGATACTGTTTTCTCGGATTTTTGGCTAGGCAAATTTTGCAAGGGCACAAGCTGCCCTCAGCAAAGCACAGAGTAAAAAGGTTGCTCGTTTTCTTCCCAATCCTGAAAATTATTGGGGACCAAAGCCCAGGGCTGGTCGCCGAATTACAAAAAAACATGCTTCTCTGATGGGGCCTGAATTTATCAATAATATATCTCACCAAACGGAGAATGGGTTGCCCGAAGCAAAGCGGCAAAAGTTGGAGGAAAATTTTGATCAACAACACTCTTGAAAAGGCCTATGAGTTAGATGCAACTGTCTCTTGGCAGAAAGTGAAATGCCTTTAAAACAGATTGCTAGTGAGTAGTCTCAGCAGTTTTATGCTGTTTTTCCGTAATGATATAATGGTCATTTCCTTGACAGTTCACTGTACGTTGACAATGAGTAATTGTTTAGAATGCTTAAATATATATTTTCCATGTAAATTGGGAACACTGACGGTCTTTGCAAGTGTATGTATGTTGCAGAGAAACAATGTATTTACTATTTATCCTTTTGTACCGGAACATTCTAGTTAGGGAGAGAGTTTGGATTCTGGGATATATGGGCACTGGAGTCTGGACTGAGGGTTCTAGTAACACTCTTGATATCCTTAAAAACTATTATAGTGTTTGGGGGATGACCCCCATTTAAAGTGAGATTAATTGTTTCTAAATCAATTCAAACTGATCACTTAATGCCATTTTCCATTGATTTCTCTAGAATTTCAGTGTACCGTTCTGATTTCATCCTTCGGAGCACCATTTTGCACTGTGATTTTTGACTTTAGTTTGATTTGTGTTTCACACTGTTATTAGGACTTTTTCGAATTATTGTACGCCCAAACGTGCCATTGTGCAAATATTGTCGGAGAGAAAAAGTTGGCATGTGGGGAGAGGCACTGCTAAGATACTTCGCAAATTGGGTGAAGTGAATTTTAGTTGCAGTTACACATGGATTTATCCCTATTTTATGCATATTTCAGGAAAATAATTGGAACATTGTGGTGGAAATATGAAGATATTTTGATCGCAAATTGGGTGGAGTGAATTTTAGTTGCAGTTACATATGTATGATGGACTTGTGCACATTTTATGCATGTTCCAGGAAAACAAGTGTAATCTTGTGATGGAAAATATTAAAGAACGTATGAAAGTAGTGAGAGAGCGATGCCATCAGAGATTTATCTCCCACATCGTCCAATCTAAAAATTCAATACTGGAAACTCCCATGCCCAAAACATCAACGTAAATGAGGTTCCTTGTCTAATATCATTATGACTGTAGGATCTGCTATCCTACCCTTAATTTCAATTTCTTTTCCCTATATAGATTGGACCAGTAGACTGTAGGACCTGCTATCTTGCCCTAAAGTTCAATTTCTTTTCCCGACATAGATTGGACCAGTATGGACTTACTGACATGTTTGATATCAATAGAAGAGGATGTCAATATGTGTTGACTAGGAGAAAATAGTTATAATATAATAATAATAGTGATAATATTATTAGATTGGCCCACCGTGCTTAGAATAGATGGTGATAGGGTGTTTTGTTAAAAGAGTCTATGGGGAAAAGATCATTGGTTCGAAATTCTGTGGGCAAAAATCCAGCATGCTAAAGGCTGGTGTGGTCTAGGTCGGGTGTGATCCCCAAGTGATTTTGATTGCTTAGATGCCTCTTGGTCGCGGCTACTCAAGCCACAGATCAGAGGTGCCAGTTATCTTAAGATTCACATTACTTAATAAACAAAAAGTAAATTATTAGATCAATAAAATGTCAAAATACACCTCTCTTCATTATGTGACTAGCCAATATGTATAAATGTCAAGATTTTCATTATAATATCATATTTTTATTATTTTACAAATATTATTACTTATTTTATATATATATATATATATATATATATATATATATATATATATATATACAAAACTAAAAACTAAATAATATAAAGGTATCGCTTACCTGGTTTTAATATAAATAATATAGAGGTATCGCTTACCTGGTTTTAATATAGCGAATAATTGTAGATAGTTAGCATATTTTACATATTATTATTAGAGTGGGTTCGTTAGGTTTGTGAGCTTGAATGCAGGAATAAAAAACATGATTACACATGGGTGAAATACCTATCAATCTTTTCAAGAAGTAACCAACAAGAAACCAAGAGTGAGTAAGGGAGAGTGAGTTACGATTTGGGAATGGGGATAATTAAATGGGAACCCAAATCACAATGATCATTAGCTTAGGTATTAAAAAAATGGTTTGAATAATAATTAAAGAACAAGTGTTTTGAATTATTATGAATAATAATTAAAGAACAAGTGTTGGGCACTATGATTGCCATTAAATCAAAATCTGTAAGTGTTAGTTAACAATCACATCACCAGAGATGAGGATTTATGGGAGGTAGTTAATTCATTTGTAAAACACATGGGGAGCATTGGTTTATCCAATGTCCAACAATCTCTTCATTTGTAAAACACATGGGGAACATTGGTTTATCAAATGTCCAACAATTTCTTCATTTGTAAAATACATGGGGAGCATTGGTTTATCCAATGTCCAACAATCTCCCCCTAGAGCGAGCTAGGTGTGTATCAAACTCATGACGTATGCTTTGGGCACTATGATTGCCATTAAACCAAAATATGTAAGTGTCAGTTAACAGTCACATCACTAGAGATGAGGATTTAGGGGAGGTAGTTAATTCATTTGTAAAACACATGGGGAGCATTGGTTTATCCAATGTCCAACAATCTCTTCATTTGTAAAACACATGGGGAACATTGGTTTATCAAATGTCCAACAATCTCTTGATTTGTAAAACACATGGGGAACATTGGTTTATCAAATGTCCAACAATCTCTTGATTTGTAAAACACATGGGGAACATTGGTTTATCCAATGTCCAACAATCTCCCCCTAAAGTGAGCTAGGTGTGTATCAAACTCATGACATACGTTTTGATGCCCCACTTGTGGGGAATCACGATTTCTGTTAGACAAAAACCCGCAGGTGTTAGTCAATGATTGCATCACTAGAGACAAGGATCCATGAGAAGCGGCTAGTCCATGTTGTGAAACACACGGGGAGTGCTGGTTTATCCAATGTCCAATAACAAGTTTTCATTCTAATAATTACAAGCCATAAAACTTATGAGACACATCACATAAATCTAAGGTGACATCTGTAAACACTCTAGAACCTAATCATTCCACAAACATTAACACTTTAAGTTGATAAACCTAAGCATTTAAGGTTGAATGTCATAATTTCATTTTTATAATATAAGATTTCACAATTAAACATCATTTTTAGCAATGTTTTTTGGGCTAAAACTATAAGATATTTTTAATGGCCAAAGTTTCACAATTAGAGCAATATTTTTGGCTAAAACTATGAGATATTTTTAATTGCCAAAGTTTCGAGTGAATACTTCAACCTTCAGCAAGGAACACCACCTAAGAATATAAGGATATGTTATAATAATAAGTGGAGAGGAGCATGTATAAGACCAATAGAGAGAAAAGACGCACTTGAAAAATAAATATTCGTATCTTGTTTAAGTGCACCCTAGAACTGTTCTTGTTTGGTTTTTAAAGGAGAGTGCCAATGTGAATTTGTGAGTTCAAATAAAGTCTAAAGGTTCTACCTTTATTTTCACACTTGATACCACTTATTTGCACCTTGCCCAACATCTCTTCCATTTGGAGAGCCTATTTTGGACCCACCATCAATAGATGGAAGGGTAGGAATGGTTCCAGTCCCTAATAGAGTGAAGAGATGAACTTGTTCAAGTTGACCCTGAGATGTATTCATTGAACTTCACATATGAAGATGGATTACTCAAGGTTATCACCATGTTCACATGTCTTGATCTTCATTTTTGACAAAAATACAATGTTGACAATGACCAACTATACAATCAATGTGTGCATGTTCTGTATCATTGAGCTTCTTGTACACAATGGTCTTGATAAAATTCCCTATGCACTCTATTCGTTTTTGCATAGCATTTTTGCCTATTTTGAGTTGCCTTCAAATTTTGTTTGATCAGAATGACTCCTTGTTCAAGCTCCTTGAGCATTTTTGGTGTAAGCATTGTTCCTTTCACTAGATTATCCTAAGTTAGGTTACAAAAGCTTTACATCTTTTGCCATAAATAAATTCAAATGATACATGATATCCATTGTTATATATGAACTTTACAAGGTGTGAATAATCCTCCGTCTTAGTTGGTTTATAACATACATGTAAAGCATGCATTCCACTATCTAATTGGCTTTCTCAATTTGCTCATATGTTTGTGGATAATAAGCAATACTAAAGTTTAACCTAATATCCAATCCTTTAAATAATTCCTTCTAAAAATTGGGTGTAAGTTTTAGATCTTTGTTTTATATGATAGTTACAAGCATCCCATGCAATTTTAAAATGTCTCATGAAATCTCTAATGTTCACTACTTTATATGTGCATTTCATAGGAATAAAACGGGAAACCATTCTCAGTCTATCCACTACAACCATAATAGCATCATGTTGCCTGATTATTTTGGGAAACCTTGTGATAAAGTCCATTTTAGTCACCTCCCGTTTCCACTTGGGAAGTGGCATTTGTTGCAAGTCTATCGTGTGTTGGTGTTCAAGTTTTATCGATCAGCATTCAAGACATCTTGCAATATATTCCTCAACCTCTCTTTTCATTCAAAGCCGAGTATTGCTTTCTTGCTGTAGCAATCACATTTTGGTAACTTGGATGTCTTGAATACGGCCTATGCATTTCATCCATGATGATGTTTTTTAGCTCTGAAAAGCTAGGAATGTACAATCTATACTAGTAGATCAACAATCTTTTTTCATTCGTTAGGTAAACAACATAGTTATGTTCAGATGATTCTTCTTAGAGCTTATTTCACTCCAATTTTTAGATCAGGTTCGCAAAGATTGATGGCTTCCATGTGTATCACTGGCATGCTTTTGTTGAGTGCATATGTTGCTTTGTTTTCTTTCCATTATATGTGCCTAATCTCAAAATCATATTCACCAAGGAAAACCAAATACCTAGATTTTCTGCCATTCAAGTGTGGTTGATCAAATATATGCTTCAATTGATTTTGATAGGTCATTAGCCCAAGTTTCCTACCTATCAAGAAATGGAGCCACATTTTCAATGCATGCATTATAACAAGAAGTTCTAGATCGTGGGTAACATAGTTCTTCTCATAGTATTTTAGTTGTCTAGATTCATAACAATCATATGGTTATCTTGCATTAAAATTCCACCAAAGCCTCCACATGCTATGTGAACAATATAAAGTTTTTGTTTGGGTCTACAATTTATAAAATTGGGTCAATGGCAAGATGTTTCTGCTACTGAAAACTTTAATTTTTTGAAGGGCATACAAACTTTATCCATTTCTTCTATGATGAAAGTATTGACTAACCAAGCCTGGAGGATCCCTTAATGAACCTCTAATAGTAACTTCTAAGGCCTCTAAAAGATCAAACATCTACCATATCTATAGGAGTAGGCTAACTCATTATATCCTCAATTTTTTTTGGATCAACCACTAGTCCCTTGTTTGAGATGATGTGTCCCAAGTAATGGATCTACCTTTCATAAAAGTCACACTTACTAAAATTTACATACAATTCATGCCCTCAATATTTGCAAAACCATTTTGAGGTGTTCTTCATGTTCTTCTTTAGCTCTGAGTACATAAGTATGTCATCAATAAAAACAAGTAAAAACTTGTCCAAATACTTATGGAAGACAATGTTTACAAGGAGTGACGCTGGTGTGTTTGTAAGCCAAATGTTACTACCACAAACTCATAATGACCATACCTTGTCATGAAAGCTATCTTATGTATGTATTTATCTTTGATTCTAACTTGATGATATCTTAGTTTGAAGTCAATATTTGAGAACATCTTTTCCCCTCTTATTTTATCAAATATTTCATCAATTCTAGGTAATGGGAACTTCTTTATTTACAAATGTCTGTAGTCCATGCATAGTTTGAGGCTACCATCTTTCTTGTTCACAAACAAAAGTAGTGCTCCTAGTCTGTACACTTGGCCTAATTTATCCTTTATTTAACAACTCTTGTAATTATATTTTAAATTCTATTAGTTAAGGAGCCTTGGATATAGGTGCAACTCCAAGCATGAAATCAATCGATAAATTTATCTCTTTTGGAAGGTAGACTAGGTATCTTATCTCGAAACATATAGTTGAGTTTTTTATAATATTGGATAGTCTTCAAACTTCAATCCCTTGTTTTTCTTGATTCCAATACATGAACCGCATATAATTGGCATTCCTTTCTGAAACTCTTTTTCTACTATAAGGATGAAATTTGTCTTAGAGAAATGAATTTTGGAGTACCTTTTACTACTTTTGGATTTCCACCGCTATCTGTGTAGTCAAAGGTTTTGTAGTAGCAATTAAGTTTTACCATATATGCTTCCATCCAATCTATGCCAATCAAGACATGATATGAACTAGATGGAAGATATTCAAATTTTCCCATGTAGAAAATCCATACATTTCCAGTGGACATGTCTCGATGAACTTGATTACTTTTCTTTAGTTCTCATGGCCAACTTCATTGACTATGACTTCTTATGCTTGCCTTTTTGAAAAACACATAAGTCAACAACTTTAGGTGTAACATAGGTGTGAATAGTGTTGGAAATACAGAGAGGGAGGATGAATCAATATTTTTATTATTTTAAACTATTTTTATCTTTTAAGATATTTGATTCACATAAATCATGAAACACAAATCTGCATAAGAAACACATATACAATTTTTCTTTGTAAATATATGGTAAACTTGCTTGTACAAAGTAAGCACTAAATTACAACTTTTGTACGCACCAACTTACAAGAGCTTTCATTCCCCTAGCTGAGTACCAACTTAGTGAATGTAGGCACCAAACTACAAGAGACACAATCCCCTCGCTGAGCACCAACTCAACAAATTGTTGGCACCACCCTACATCTTCAAGTTGTTCTTTTATTGATCATCAATAACTTCTCGTCCTTAACAGATTCTCTAGTTAGTTGTCATAACCATGCAACCATTAGGTTTTCCCTTCAAGCTTTATCACTACGACTTGACCTGTATGCCTTAATTTTCTACTCTTCAACTAGCCTCTTCTTGGCTTGGCTTCTTCTTAGAATTGAACTCCTACATGTCAATTCTCTGTATTTGATCAAAAAGAGGTTTGCCCATTTGACGCTTCAACTTCCTCAACTTTTATTGTTCATTGTTCAACTGTGATTGCTTACGCTTATTATATGTTCAAGGAGAATGTCCGCCCACTTGGAAGCTTGTACTCAACACTGTAATTTTCTTTTGGCTGCTTGGGGCTTTTTAACACACTTGGAACCAAACCAGCCTTTACAACCTTGAAGGTCTACTTCCTGTGGCCTATCAACCTTTGCACTAAACACTCACCTTATGTAGCCCACAAGTCACAAAAATTGTCCACGATGGCCTGGTTCTCACTGCACCTCTGTCTATAAGAGGGCTTGGCTTTATCATCACCTTAACATCACAACTAATTCAAATAACAACTCCCTTAACACTGCATTAGTCATCCAAACTTTGCCTCCAAATATCCTTGCAACAATTCTCCAACAGAGCTCAACCACCTCAAAGATCAGACCAGAACTTGGTCTATAACGAGACTGCAACTTTGACCACAAACCAGACTTGAAATCGACCTTCAAAACACTTGAAACTAGCCTTCAAATGAGACCTAAACTGAGCGTTCAATGCATTAGAACCTGGCCCTCAAACCAAACTTGAAATTGGCCTTCAAAACTCTAGGACTCAACCTTCAAACTAGGTATGAACTTGACCCCCAAACACCAAAATTTGCCCCCTAGAACAAACCTGAAACTCGACCTCAACATAATTGAAGTTTGGCCTTCAGTAGGGCTAAAAGTATCCTTCAATAGGGTTGAAACTTAGCCTCTAGAACACATCTACAACCAAGACCAAAACCCTTCCCAAAGAGTCCCAATGATCTGGAAATGGAATGTACTTGTTTAAGGGTGCAAGGTATCCATTTCCAATAATTTCAACTGTGAGCTAGACACTCCAAATGACCTCTAATAATGTATAAACTTCTTATTTCTTATACAGAGATAGACTGTAGGGGCATTCACCGGACATGTCACCTCTAAAAAGAGGATGAGTTCTAGAGGCTACCTGGCCCTCTACAGGCTCTGCCTAAAGAAATAACAAAGTAAACACTTAGAAGTCTTTGACATACACATACTTGAAGTTTAAGGTCTTGCGGAATAAGACAAGTAACTTTCTGCAGCTGAACAGGTGATTATGTGTGTATGCAAGTTATATTTATTTTCTATTTAAAACTTTATATCAGTTTTGTTTAGCATCTCATCTTCAGCAAATAAAGACATCAAAATGATAAAGCAGTTCACCCCTTCTGGGCTACATCTGCTGGACCAAGCCTCTCCAACTAGGCTTGTCCTCTTGTATTAAAATTTCTACAAAGGCTAATACAAGAATATGGGTGTCTCAAAGGACAGATCTGACTGTAAATACATAATCAGAAGATAGAAATTAGCTAAACATGCTCTTTCCCAAACACTAAACAGTGAAATTTGTACCTTATACAGTGCTTTCCCCAATTGACCTTGGTGGCCCTTTAAACTTGCATGGAGAATTTCGAGGTGAAGATGACCTCCATTGGTTCTGAAACCTCTGCCATTAGACTCAGAAGGTCGAAAATAGCAGACATAGGCTTTTGAATCACCAAAAATGGATGAATATAGCCCCCAAACAGCTCCAACACTGAAATGGCCCTAGTGGCCCTGAAAGCTTCCCTGAAGCTAAACAGTGAGAAGAATGCCTCAGAAGGCAAAACGAGCTGTAGAAATGGATTTAGAATGGTGAAAACCTTCAGGAATGACCTTCGTTCCACATTCAATGGCTGCACCATTCCCAATGCAGCTCCCAAATTGATTTGGCCCTGGTGGCTCCTGGAACTTCCTCGAAGCTAAAACACCTGCAAATGACCTCAGATGGCTGTGAAACCTGTGCCAATGGCTTCAGAAGGTCCAAAATACCCAAAATAAAAAAAAATTCGTCCAAAACGGACTTTCCTAGCCAAAGTTATGGCCATTTACTCCCAACTGCCAGCTTGGCCTAAAAAAACTCCAGTTAACTTTAGTTACGGCCAGATAGGCCCGCCAAATATGGAGCGGCCGCCAAATTTGGCGCCACCGCCAACAGCTCCGCCATGCTAACTGCAGTTACAATAAATGTTTATGACCGTTGGGCGGTTAACCTCGGATTTTGTGCCCGGCGGTTAGGGGCTTAGCCCACGGTTCTCGGCACCTGGTCGTATGGTATGGGGGCTGGCCCCCTTCGGACCCCACCAAAAGCCTGATTAAAATTCAAATTAAAATTTTTCCGCCTTCCTAACAAGAACAGTCGTGTGCCGCAACGGTAAGGCTTGGGGTTTGTTTCTAGGAGGTCGGGGGTTCGATCCTCCATTCGATCAAAATTTTAAATGCATATGCGCCCAAGTGCTGATGTCACCTTGCCACGTGGCGGCCTCCGAGCCTGTCACGTGGCAACTTTTGATTGGCTGACAAAAAGAAATATTCCGTGGAATATTCTTTTTTGATTTTTTTTTTTTAAATTCAAAAACTAAGGGTTATTGGGCGATTTTGTTTTTGGCATAACTTTCTCATACAGCGACCGTTTTTCGAACCGTTTGTGGCGCCGGAATCAGGAAGACAAGCTCTATCCGGTTGTTCAGGTTCCAATCAGTTCTGGGCACTTTCATTTTTGACCATTTTACGACACTTGGTACTGAGCTCCTGATCACACCTCCCAAATGAGAAGGCTTTTGGTCCCCAAAAGCTCACTGAATCTCTAAACCGAACTGTACAGCACTTGAGGAACATAAATATCCTCTTCCATTCAGCCAAAAGAGCATATTGATGCCAAAATGTCCTGCCTTATCAACTGTCGTCATGGCGAATGTCGCTGCATAAACCAAGTACTCATCCAATCCCGACCAAGCTTGTTCGCCAAACAAACTGAAAGTTTGCAGAAACCAACAATGAAAATCGCTGATATATGAGCTGAAATATTCTCCTGAACATGTGGGCTTGCCAACTGTCACGATGCCCATCCATGGCACCTCCGCTCCAGAAGAAGAGCTGCCTCCCAAATGAGAAGGTTTTTACAAAGATGAAACACTTCATCATTTCTCCTCTTTACAATCTTGGAGATCAAATTAACTTTTTCCAAGTTAATATTACATTACATGCATGGTTAAAAACAAAGTAATAAACCTTTCAAGTTAATCACACATACATGTTTAAAATACAAGGAAATCATCATGATCCTTGTGCTCATGCATATCATTCTCATGCATGCAGTGTATCCTTCAACTTTCCCTTAAGTACAATCATAAGTACAAGATCCTCAATCACATGTACATGTACTTCAAAGCTGAACTGAATATAACTTTCGCTGCAATAGAGTGAGTCTCAGACTCGGCTTTTCCATCCTGCAACTTTCATTCCCTTAACAAAGAAATGCATTCAATCAAAAGACATGCAACTTTAATTGGATAATAATTCTAACCATTTCTTACCAATCCATTTCAAAGGCGCTTCCTTTAACTGCACATCGATATCAACATGCGTATCATCCTGACACATATCAATGATGGAAACTTCCTTCCCATTCTTGTCATACTCTTGCTCCAATTTCTTTAACTTTCGTGGAAGCATTGTTGGATTCAGAGCCCAACACCTTTCAACAGTATGTCCTTGCTTATGGCAATAAGTGCAACACATATTCATCTTCTTGACAGCATGATTTGCATTGTTCAATGGAACTTTGGCTTCTTGCCTCCTTTCCTTCAAAAGTTTCCTGTATGTTGCCATTCTTTTCCAACATCTAGAAACACTATGGTTAAACAAACCACAAAAAGAACATGCAATTCTTTTCCAATGCTTGTGTGGAAATTTTCCATGCTTTACATGATCAAAGGAAATATGATTGAAATCATATTTATACCTTTCCCTTTCACCTTCATTACCTTCATGAGGAGATGAATCAAATGAAGAAGAAGCTCCTTTTGGAACACCATCAATCCCTTCAATGGTTTTAGAGCTTTTACCACTTTCTTGTTCAAGTGCATGCTTATGCACACCTTCTTCCTGCAAGGTCTGTTTCAAACTATTGCATTCCCCAAGAATACAATCTTTACAACCTTGAGATAGAGAACCTGAAATGAAACTCCTTCTAGGAACTGTTTCAATTACCTTCATGGCTACTTTGGAACCTTCTCCATAAGATTGTCCATAGCCAAGACCCAAATTCTTAGGCCTTACCTCAACCCTTATTGGCTCAACTATACCCTGTGCATGTTTTCCCAATCCTTTTCCTTCATATCCCATTTTGGACATCAACCTGGACCCTATGCCTCTGGTATTTTTCTCAAAAGAACCAACATAAACATTCTTATCAGAATTTGAAGACAAACTAGAATTGTTTACCTCTTCTTCAAGCTGATACTTGGCTAAGGCTTTTTGTCAACAAGGAGTTGGGTCTCCAACTCATGCATCCTTTCCAGATTCATGTTTGCAATATGAAGTTGGCCTTCCATTTCCTGCAATTGGTTAGAAAGCAACTGATTCTCTTCCCTCATGGAATTCAACTGCTCTTGAAGTCTAGAGCTCTTTCTTTCATCCTCATACATTTCCCTCACCATATTCATTATGATGAAAAATTCTTGCTTCAAGCCTTCATCAAAGAATATTGTGAAGGAGGACGATTTTGAGAACTCACTTATGGAAGTTGTCATTATAAAAATGAACAAAAGAGCTTCAACAAACTCAAACAACAAGTCGTTTGCAGAATAATGAAGCACTCAATCTTCAACACTGCTTAAGACACCTTTCAAGCTACACAATCAAGCTAGTGATGTCAGTCAAGCAAACCTAGTGCTCTGATACCATCTGATCTGGAAATGGAATGTACTTGTTTAAGGGTGCAAGGTATCCATTTCCAATAATTTCAACTGTGAGCTAGACACTCCAAATGACCTCTAATAATGTATAAACTTCTTATTTCTTATACAGAGATAGACTGTAGGGGCATTCACCGGACATGTCACCTCTAAAAAGAGGATGAGTTCCAGAGGCTACCTGGCCCTCTACAGGCTCTGCCTAAAGAAATAACAAAGTAAACACTTAGAAGTCTTTGACATACACATACTTGAAGTTTAAGGTCTTGCGGAATAAGACAAGTAACTTTCTGCAGCTGAACAGGTGATTATGTGTGTATGCAAGTTATATTTATTTTCTATTTAAAACTTTATATCAGTTTTGTTTAGCATCTCATCTTCAGCAAATAAAGACATCAAAATGATAAAGCAGTTCATTCCTTCTGGGCTACATCTACTGGACCAAGCCTCTCCAACTAGGCTTGTCCTCTTGTATTAAAATTGCTACAAAGGCTAATACAAGAATATGGGTGTCTCAAAGGACAGATCTGACTGTAAATACAAAATCAGAAGATAGAAATTAGCTAAACATGCTCTTTCACAAACACTAAACAGTGAAATTTGTACCTTATACAGTACTTTCCCCAATTGACCCTGGTGGCCCTTTAAACTTGCATGGAGAATTTCGAGGTGAGGATGACCTCCATTGGTTCTGAAACCTCTGCCATTAGACTCAGAAGGTCGAAAATAGCAGACATAGGCTTTTGAATCACCAAAAATGGATGAATATAGCCCCCAAACAGCTCCAACACTGAAATGGCCCTAGTGGCCCTGAAAGCTTCCCTGAAGCTAAACAGTGAGAAGAATGCCTCAGAAGGCAAAACGAGCTGTAGAAATGGATTTATAATGCTGAAAACCTTCAGGAATGACCTTCGTTCTACATTCAATGGCTGCACAATGCCCAATGCAGCTCCCAAACTGATTTGGCCCTGGTGGCTCCTGGAGCTTCCTCGAAGCTAAAACACCTGCAAATAACCTCAGATGGCTGTGAAACCTGTGCCAATGGCTTCAGAAGGTCCAAAATACCCAAAATAAAAATAAAAATTCGTCCAAAACGGACTTTCCTAGCCAAAGTTATGGCCATTTACTCCCAACTGCCAGCTTGGCCTAAAAAAACTCCAGTTAACTTTAGTTACAGCCAGATAGGCCCGCCAAATATGGAGCGGCCGCCAAATTTGCTGCCACCGCCAACAGCTCCGCCATGCTAACTGTAGTTACAATAAATGTTTATGACTGTTGGGTGGTTAACCTCGGATTTTGTGCCCGGCGGTTAGGGGCTTAGCCCACGGTTCTCGGCACCTGGGCGTATGGTATGGGGGCTGGCCCCCTTCTGACCCCACCAAAAGCCTGATAAAAATTCAAATTAAAATTTTTCCGCCTTCCTGAAAAGAATAGTCGTGTGCCGCAACGGTAAGGCTTGGGGTTTGTTTCTAGGAGGTCGGGGGTGCGATCCTCTATTCGACCAAAATTTTAAATGCATATGCGCCCAAGTGCTGATGTCACCTTGCCACGTGGCGGCCTCCGAGCCTGACACGTGGCAACTTTTGATTGGCTGACAAAAAGGAATATTCCCTGAAATATTCCGTGGAATATTCTTTTTATTTTATTTTTTTAAATTCAAAAACTAAGTGTTATTGGGCGATTTTGTTTTTGGCATAACTTTCTCATACGGCGACCGTTTTTCGAACCGTTTGCGGCGCCGGAATCAGGAAGACGAGATCTATCTGGTCGTTTAGGTTCCAATCAGTTCTGGGCACTTTCATTTTTGACCATTTTATGACACTTGGTACTGAGCTCCTGATCACCCAAAAACCCTTCCCATAGAAAACCTCTCCAACTTGGCTTCACTTGACATTGGTTGATGAGGTATGAACCTAATAACTACTCCTTTGCTTGCTTTGATAAACCCGAATTGACTTGCCCACTGACTAGGCCAGCTTGTGCGCTGGTTGAACTAACTTGGCAGAGTGTATAATGAATATTCAAAATATCATTTCTCCTCAAATACGAGGAGTTATAGGAAGCACCATATACCGTTGGAAAGATCTTGGAATAAAATTTCCAAGCATATATATGTTACGCTCCCATTTGAGCTACGTAATTGGAGCAAAAATGCATTCAAAGATAGGGTATCTAAATGGGGCATCAAAAAATCCAAAAACAATATTTATAGGAGACTCGAAATATGCTATTTGACTATATAATTATTTCTTTCATTTGGACACCCTTTAACATCAATAACAACCATTTTCAACAACTAGATCGTGGACTAATCATAATAGAAATAGATTCCTTAGTAGTCTTACCTTCAACTTCCACCACTAATGCTTGGTGGCCTATTTATCTATCCTCCAAGGCGTCAAATATTTTAGGAATGACCCTTGCTACATCATTGATTTTTGTCGCCTCTTGAATGCTATGGACATCCCTACTACCCTCTTGTTTATTGAGACAATTCCTTAGTAAGTGATCTTCTCCACATGCCAACATTTCAAGGGTTCACTTAACCTCTTCCCCATTGAAGAAATAATTTATTCCTGTTTTGTACTAGGTAAATATTTTGGAAACTCCTTGGTGATTTCTATATGGAGGAGATTTGAATCCTTGGTGATTTTGGTTATTTCTATACGGAGGAGATTTGAATCCTTGGTGATTTTGGCATGATTATATCATCTTTTTCCTTTTGTTTCCATACTCCACCATTCATTTTTCACCTCTTTATAACTATAACCATAACCATTTTTGTGTAAAATTCATTCAAGTATATTTTTCTTTGTTTTAGTGGCAATTTAATGAATTATGTAGTATACTTAGTAGAAATGGTGTTTTTTGTGCTTAATGTGTAGTTAAAATTGCTATAGATTGGAATAATGTTACAAAAGTCAAAGGATTGATATGTTTGGAAGATAGAATCTGCTACATAACTCTGTTTGTTGTAGATCTTGTCCTTGCAATGGAGCATTGTTTGTTATAGATATGTGAGTAGCACCACTTGCTATGGATCCACGCATGTTGTGCTATATAACAAGTGATGTAAGATGTAAGTCCTAAACATCAAGACTAGTGTTATGAGTCGTAATCATCATGTATGGTTCCGTGAATCCAAGTTAGTATGACACCTATGACTTGCTATGAGTTCTCATGGAATGTGTTGTAAATACTCAATTGTCACAAAAGTGTGGGTTAGCAATGGAAGCTTCTATGTTGTTCGAGTGATTTGCTACAATAACTGTGATGATGGATTCATAGATGCCTTTGACTATGGTTAAAGAGCATCTTTAGAATAATTTAGGCCATGCTATATTACAACAACTAATTTAGTTTCTTAGTTACCCTACATACTTTCTTTTGACTACGTTTATAGTTGTTTATTAAACAAAATGCTTTGTTTCGTTTAAATGGTTGTAACAAACTTTAGCAATGACTTGAAAAATCATCGATTCTTCAAGTGTGCATGTCTTTAATTTCCATTTATTAGATTTCTGTTTAGTTGAGCTAAATGAGCTATGCTTTCCTATTAGATAAATGAGGAAGATGGATAAATTCACATATCTTATTGTGAAAAGACAAGGAGATAAAGTTGTTGGGGTACATGCATACTTATGACCTCAAGACTTCGCTTAGGACATTATTATTAGAGCCACACGTGACCGATTTTATTTTATTACTAGACATTCCCTACCATTTGGGATCATCTTATATTTTTAACATTTCTTTATTTTTAGTAAGTTTATTTTTAGCGGGGGTGACTCCTAGGATGACATGTGGTAGTGACTAGGAAATGACAAGGCTATCTCCTATCCATTAGTATGAATTTCCTATACTCTAACCTCCCCATTCATGAGTGTGCACTGACTCTCTTATTTTGGGATACTAACTTATCCATAACCATATCCACTCACCTACCAACTTTATCCTTTAACTTTTAGTCTTATTTTATTTTTTAATTTTTATTTTTTTTATACTATTTATGAGTTAGGAGTTACATGAGGGAGTTTACACTTTAGTTATAATTTTTTTTTGACTCCATTTATATTCCATCAACCATTTTTTTCTTTTTTCACAAGTACAATACTATATATTCCATATGAGGAATATACGTACACTGTCAACATCTGTCATGTCAACTGCAAAAATTGAACTTGGGTGAGGAGGATTCCATTCCTTCCTCCCAACCACCCAAGATAACTCCAATTGACCATAATTTTTTGTTTTGTTTTGTTTGCTAGGTTATGTGGGTATTAACATGTCTGACATGCCTAACCTATGGCTTGAGTAGCCATAACCTGGGGACATCTAAGCTATCAAAATCACTCGAGGATTGCACTCGACCCTTGCCACACCAACCTTTAACATGGATGGATTTTTACCCACATCCTTTAGAACTGGTGACCTTTTCACCACAAAGTGCCTTAACAAAACACCCTATCACTGTCTACTCTATGCCCCATGGGAAAATATTTCGTCAACCTTATTTTAGACTCTCACCCCATTTTAGGGTCTCCTATTCTAATTTTAGAGTAGAGAAAGTTATTTTCTATACTATGGAATCCCAAAGTAATTCCATTGGTTACCTCTCATGGAGTGTTACAAGAATTTATGAGTAATTGAAATTGGCCTCTTTAGCTACTTAGTCTTTTTTTAAGTGCAATTTCAATTTCTCTTCTTTCTTATTATGAAACTACTAGTGTAGCACATTTTACACAATACATCTCATGCTTGAGCTTAAAAACCAACAAGAGTTTTGCTATATCTCACACTTTGAATATTGTCACAATTTCCTAGTCCATGTCACTTATAAATTGATTATTGAAATAGACTAGAAATTGTAGAACTTCAAAACCTTGCTCTATAGAGAAAGGGCATGCTCTAGAGGAAACTGGTGTTGCTTCTCATTTTATGCTTATGTTTATCTATCTTATATACATTCTATATCTGATTTGCTTAAATGTCTATAAAATTCAAATTCATTTTATAAGTTTTGTTCATAGTTTGAAGTGTGTGTTTCAAGAAACATTGATTTTAGCATTTGTTAGTTAATGGTTCATTGCTACAAATATCATGCTAAAAAACATACAAGTGTAAATCATCAACTATGTTGCTTTCCCTTTTACTATGTATAATTTCTTGCTTTTCAATTAGATAGAATTGGATTTCTAGATAGTTGTTAATAATGTCATGATTAAAAATGTCAAACTAACTCATTAACCCCTAAGCCTTGCATATATTTTTTTCACATCTTACAAGCTATCAAAGACCTAGCTTGACATTCAAGTGCACTAGTAGACTATATACCCTGCTAGGAATTAATGATATCTAATAGAACTATAATTTTTGATGTAATTGTTTGAGAGGTGCGAAAAGGCTAGGACTTCCTATTCAGTTGGAATAAATATCACATTGTATGGGGATTTACACTGAAAGAATAGTCGACATCTCTCTCTATAATATCTCATATGGTGTGTTTTGCATGTATAAGCATATATGCATGAAAAGGGATATAAATCCAAGAGCACAAGCACATGTCACAATATGAATGTCTTAGATTACTAACCAATCTATAGGTAGACAAAGAAATAGAGAAAGGTTGGGGCCATACTTTCTCAACTCGTATTTTCAATTTATCTCCTTATGGGTTTACTCCAATTTTGAGAAACAACACGCGTTGGATGCATAATTTGATTCCTCATCCAAGGAGTACCCATGTTTTATACTTTCGATGGAACTTGCTACGCAAAAAATGAGAAATACATGAAAAACGTGATTGCAATCACGTTTTTTTCAAGTATTTCTCATTTATCGTGTAGCGGAGTGCATCGAAAGTATGCACCATAGATACTCCTTGAATGAGGAATTAAATTTTGCATCCAATGAGTACTCCCTCTCGAAATTTGAGTAAAACCTTAGGGAGATAAGTTGAAAATACGAGTTGAAAAAATAGTTTTATTATTTTATTATTTTTACTCAAAAAATGGTGAATCATCCCCCATGGTTGACATCATCATCTTGAATCCTATTGGTTCTTATAAATTTTATTTTGGTTGTACATTTTTTTTAGGAGGCCCATTTTAGACCTCAAAATTCCCCTAATGGCCTTTACTAGATCTGCTTGTCCCAAAACATGTTGTTTTGGCCTCTTCCCAAAAATGAACTTGTACAACACGCCACGTATCCAATTTTGCAAATATGAATTGTAAATTTTTACCCAAGGAAATTCTATATGTCTCCTTGGATCTTTGAAAATTTCACAGTTTGAAAAGTCCCATAAAAGAATCGACAACAAAAATTACAAGATGCCTTGTTTGAAATTGATTTAAGGATAATTCAAAAACCCTAAATTCCACAACGCATATATATATATCTATATATATATATATATATATATATATATATATATATATATATATATATATATATATATATATATATATATATATATATATGAAATTATAAAGTACCAAAGTATGAAAATTTTCCCTGAGATACTACTATATGTCTCCATAGGTCTTTTCCCTGAGATACTACGATATGTCTCCATAGGTCTTTGAAAATTTCATAGTCTAAAACATCCCATAAAATAAGTTATAGTGAAAATGCCAAATCACCTATTTGAAACTAATTTCATGTACTAATAAGAAATTGTAACTTCCACAAGGCATATCTCCAAAATTATAGTGTTTTTTTTGATATGAAATTTTAATCACATGTACCTAGATAGCTTGCCTCTGTTTCCCCAAAATTTCACGGTCTGAAATGTCCCAGAACTTAGGTACATGAAAATCCCAAGAAGACTCATTTGAACTAGATTTTGAGATCAATCACAAACCCTAAATTCCATAGGGAATATATCTGAAAGTATAGTGAACTAATGCCCAAAATTCTTAGCACGTGTATAGGAAATATTAGCTCCATATCCTCTGTTGTGTTTTTTTCTAGCACCTGCAACATCAATGCTTCAGGGGGACCTAGAAAGCCTCCTAGAGACAACCTCTGGGTTGATTGTAGAATAGTGCCTAGGACATCTTAAATAGAGGAGCGCATGGAAGATTATGAGTGATGTTTTTGTTGCACTCAAATTGTCACGTAAGTAAAATATAATAAGAGGGGCTTGGTTCAATAGGCCTTCATTAAGGTAGACTCAATCCAACACATGGATCCAAATGCGGGGGTATATTGGGGTAATCTAAAAGAGAAATGTCTTCTTCTGGTGGCAAACACACAACAATGAGACAACTTAATACTGAAGTTGTATAGATGGAGGAGAGGAGGGAGGAAAATAGATGTGTATGGCTATAGGAAAAAAAATCCTCAGCAACAATGTACCGGCAGAAATATGGAAGAGGAAGGAGGTGAAATGGTAGAAACAACGATATGCTAATTAAGGTTCCATGCCAGATATAACATGGGTATCATTAGCACCAAATAGCATGAGTAAACATAGGCTTACATAGGTACTGTAGGTTAATGCAATAACACAAATAAATCTACAATTACTACAGGTATTGTATGCTATTGAATAATAGAAGTAACACACGTACTGTTCTCTATTTAGCAGCCTAGATAAATCCATCAGTTAGGGAGAAACCAACAACTTCATTACAATATTTCAGAGAAGGGAAAACACAAATTAAATGAGATTTACCAAGAGGAAACATGCTTCACATTGATCATGCTTGGAATCACCAGGGAGTTTCATTAATCCAATATGAGTCCAACATACCAGTCCAGAACATTCATCACAACATCAGTCAAGTCCCCCTTGAATGAGAAAATAGAACCAAACTGGCATCTCAGAATTCAGACCCTGCGGGTGAGAAATTCCGGAACCTTTTCTAAGTGTTTCTTCCCCCTATTTATAAGAAGAGGGGGACCTTGGGTTATAGTAACAAAAATATCTTCGCCAGAGCTCCAACTATCTGCTAGACTAGTTGTCTCGGTGTGTAAGGATATGTTTCCCAAAATGATTACAATCGGGATTCGATCCGTTCTTGGAAATAAGAATAAATTTGAAAAATAATGAAAAGAAAGAGGGAAACTAAAATATAATGGAGGAAGTGTCCCCTCTACTATTCCTGTGAATGGCCTTTGGTCAAGCCATGTCTCAGTTGTGATGTGCTTCTCTTGCCGCTCGACCAATGCCTGTCATTTCTGTCTTAACTACCTAAATAGCTTATTCTCTGGAGTAGGGAGTGGGTCAAATGTGAATGCCTATCACGGAGTGGGAATTTAGTGTGTCCGCATAGTCCTTTGCTAAGTATCGTAGTGGAGATCCATGCCGAGCCATTAAGTCTTCCTGAGCCTCCCATACTGCCATTTACTCACACCAGTCGTGCAGTGAAGCCGTCGAATCCATTTCTGCGACCTATGTAGTCCTTGGTTTCTTGATGTAGGGGCTTCTACAGGATTATCCCATCTCAGTGTGCCACTACCCCATGCTTTCATTCAATACCACAGCTGCTGACCCATCCACCTTTAAAGCTCTGTATCGTGCTCTCGGGGCCTTGCTGTAATCGGGGCTTTTCCCTTTGAAACATTACGAAACTGAGCGCTATGATGCCCCTCAAACCCCATTGGTTTAGCTCCTCTCTGTGTTTCTACATAAAAGGACTGAGAGCTATGAAATGGGGCTTAGTCCTAAGGCGCTACATCCTTTATACACTTGGTTGGGGGCCTTTTCCCTTTGTTGCATAATATCCCGCATACCGGCGATTTTCAATGCTTTGCCTTTGATACCACCCCTTGACACCTTTGGATTGTCGATTTGCGGGATTGGGCCTACCCAGGGTATCATAATCGCAACACGAGAGAGGGAGAGACCCATCCACTTCTTTTCATAGCGCGGGATGACTGTCCGGACACGAAC
This sequence comes from Pinus tabuliformis, assembly GCA_031772625.1. NCBI lineage: Eukaryota > Viridiplantae > Streptophyta > Pinopsida > Pinales > Pinaceae > Pinus > Pinus tabuliformis. The sequence continues at coordinate 144,417,677 of CM062819.1, read as the reverse complement.
TCCTTATAAGATGTAACACATAAAATATCACATTTGGGGAAGTTTTTGCATATCGCAATCGCAAGATGAAAGGGACTTCATAGGAGGAGGAAAATTTGCTTTGTGTGATTGTCGATTGCAGGATTGTTGACGTCATTAGTGCCATGCGACACCTCCTAAGTGGTGACATGTGTTACCTAGAAATTCCCCCATAAGACCCTGAAAAAGCCGAATCAGCTTGCCACATGTCCTCCATACTGCCACATCATCTCGTACTACCACGTCATGCTGAAATTAGTAGGCCCGTGGATTCTTAGGACTAATAGGATTCTGCCACGTGGCTCCCCTGGAGGAGAGAGAAAAGGGCCGTTTCCTTTGGTTTTGCAACTGATTTCCTTTGTAAATTGAAATCGACCCCTCCCATGCTGTTAACACTATCGGCATATTTCCCCCGCAATTCCTTAAGAATGGCCCATTGGGCCCGCTGATTGCTTTTCCGATATTGTGGGGTTTGATGTGCGTTATCGTGGGACTGCGAGGTCGTGGGACTGTGAGATGTGGGACTGTGGGATGCTTGATATGGCGGGACTATGGGATGTGGGACTGCGGGACGCCCGATTTTGAGGGACTGCGGGATGCAGGACTGTGGTATGTAGGAGCCCACCACCGATATCTGATTTACTGTGCCCGGGGCCCTCCGATTGCGATGAGCCTCCCTTGGTCTTTTCTCCTTGTTTTCTAGCTTTCAAAAGGGTCCCTTCAGTATGATCTAACTTCTGATCCAGAAGTCCATTTTTGGACTTCTATATACCATTGAAAAGCTTATCACGAGCACTATGTAATGGAGAGAGTCCAACCAAGATTTGAGAGCTTCTGTGGTTTGGGAAAATGCTTCAAACTTCACTGCTTTTCTGCACTTTGGGCAACTGATAACTTTATAAAGTAGTGAGTGACAACATTGGCTCCAACTGGGGACAATGCCTTGCTGACAAGGTGCTGTGAACCTGCAGACCAGTATCCTTCACCTTTGAGCATGGAGACAAAAATATATGAACTTACATAAAATATCCATGAAACATTGTTTGTAGGGAGTCACTTCCTCCTCAAACCGAAATGCAGAAATATAAATTCTAACCACTAGAAATTAAATGCTCATCGAGTGAGCTTATTTATATGCACTCCTACTTATGCACAAGGCTTAGTTCATCTAAGTGAGTTCAACCCTCCAATGGAGCCAGGCTAGAATTTGGTTGATGGACCTAATACCTTCATGTTGCTGAAATTTAAAAACAAAAAAAGCATGCACCATGAAAAATCTGTAAATAAGAAGCTTTGATGCATACTCCAGAAACAACCTCTGATGCTAGCCAAAGAACATGCTCATGTACTCAGCCACAAGGTCATGGAATTGACAAGGAAATTTTGCAGCTGCCTCTTCTTTACAAACAGTGTGCTGACCAATGTCTTCTTGGTCAGGGCAACCACAAACACTATTTAGCTCCTCAACCTTAGATTTTTCAAGAAAAACTTGCTGCTGATATTTTACTACCCATTTTTCGAAGGGCCAACCCTCTTGGGAATCTGCAATGGAATATTTAGCTTCTGAACTGTAAGAGTCATAGACTGGAGGTGCCCATGAGAATTCCCACTAGGAATATTTTTGTAATCCGTAGTGGAAGACTCTGCTTGGTCCTTCAACTTTGGGATCTTCTTGAAAATTTTGTTGTGAGGAGACTTCTCCCCACTTGTTTGTAAGTGGATCCCATTGACAATTTGTAACCACTCATCCTCCTCTGAATCATATGAATCAAAATCAGAGGAAGTAGAAATTGAGACAGTGGAGTTGCTAGGATGTTTACCATAAAATGAAATGGTGGAGTCGTTAAGGTGAGAGATCTTCAACCCACACTTCCCTTGCTCACCTAACAGAGGGAATGCAAATTTTTTGTCGTACTCAGGTAAAAATATTCTAATCCATTCCCCAACAATGACACCGGAAAGATGTTGCAGATTTTTATAGCACCTGCAACACGAGTGCTTCAGGGGGGCCTAGAAAGCCTCCTAGAGACAACCTATGGGTTGATTGTAGAACAATGCCTAGGACATCTTAAATAGAAGAGTGCATGGAAGATTATGAGTGAGTTTTCTGTTGCACTCCAATTGTCACATAATTAAAAGATATTAAGAGGGGCTTGGTTCAATAGGCCTTCATTAAGGTAGACTCAAGCCAACACATGGATCAAAATGCAGTGGGTATATTGGGGTAATATCAAAGAGAAATTTCTTCTTCTAGTGGCCGACACTCAACAATGAGACAACTTAATACTGAATTTGTAGAGATGGTGGAGAGGAGGAGAGGAAGGAGGGAAATAGATGCATAGGGCTGTAGGCAAATAAAATCCTCAACAACAATGTTCCAGCAGAAATATGGAAGAGGAAGGAGGTGAAATGGTAGAAACAATAGTATGCTAATTAAGGTTCCATGCTAGATATAGCATGGGTATCATTAAAACCAAACAACATGAGTAAATCTGGGCTCACACAGATACTGTAGGTTAATGCAATAACACAAATAAATTTGCAATTACTACATGTATTGTATGCTATTGAATAACACAAGTAAATCTATAATATAACACATGTATTGTTCTATTTTTAGCAGTTAGGGAGAAACCAACAAATTCATTACACTATTTCAGAGAAGGGAAAACAAAAATTTACTAAGAGGAAACATGATTCACATTGATCATGCTTGGAATGAACAAGGAGCTTCATTAATCCAATATGAGTCCAGCATACCAGTCCATAACATTTAGCACAACATCAGTCAAGTCCCCCATGAATGAGCAAATAAAACCAATGTGGCATCTCAGAATTCATACCCTATGGGTTAGATATTCCAAAACCTTTTATAAGTGTTTCTTCCCCATATTTATAAGAAGAGGGGGATCTTGGGTTATAGTTACAAAAATATCTTCACCAGAGCTCCAACTGTCTGCTAGACTAGCTATCTCGGTGTGTAAGGCTCTGTTGCCCAAAATGATTACAATCGGGAATCGATCCCTTCTTGGAAATAAGCATAAATTTGCAAAATAATGAAAATAAAGAGGGAAACAAAAAGATAACGGAGGAAGTGTCCCCTCTACTGTTCCTATGAACGGCCTCTAGTCAAACCATGTCTCAGTTGTGATGTGCTTCTCCTGCCACTCGGTCGGTTCCTGTCACTTCCGTCTTAACTGCCTGAATAGCTCGTTCTCTGAAGTAGGGAGTGGGTTAATTGTGAATGCCTGTAGAGAAGTGAGAATGGACTGTGTCTAAACATTCCTTTGCTAGGTATCGGAGTGGAGCTCCATGCCGAGCCATTATCTCTTCCTGAGCCTCGCATACTTCCATTTACTCACAATAGTTGTGTAGTGAAGCTGTCGAATCCATTTCTATGGCCTATGTAGTCCTTGGTTTCTTGTTGCAGGGGATTCTACATGATTAGCCCATCTCAGTGTGCCACTACCCCATGCTTTCATTCAATACCACAATTGCCAACCCATCCACCTTTAAATCTTTGTACTGTGACTCGGGGCCTTGCTGTAATCGGGGATTTTCCCTTTGAAACATTACGAAACCAAGCACTATGATGCCCCTCAACCCCGCTTTGGTTTAGCCCCTCCCTATGTTTCTACATAAAAGGGCCGAGGGCTATGACCTGGGGCTTAGCCCTAAGGCGTTAGAGCCTTTAGACTCTTGTTCGGGGGCCTTTTCCCTCTATTGCATAATATCCCGAATACTGACGATTTTCAATGCTTTGCCTTTGATACCACCCCTTGACACCTTGCGTTCATCGATCTACAGGATTAGGCCCACCCGGGGTATTGCAATCGCAACATGGGAGAGGGAGAGACCCATCCACTTCTTTTCATAGTGTGGGTCGACTGTCCGGACGAGAACTCCTTATAAGATGTAACACATAAAATATCGCATCTGGGGAAGTTCTCGGATATCGCAATAGCAAGCCGAAAGGGACTTCGTAGGAGGAGGAAACTTTTCTTTGTGCGATCGTTGATTGTGGGATTGATGATGTCATTAGTTACATGTGGCACCTCCTAACTGGTGACACATGTCACTCGAAAATGCCCCCATAAGACCCTGAAAAAGTCGAATTAGCATGCCACGTGTCCTTCGTACTACCACATCATCTCCATAATGCCACATCATGCTGACATTAGCGACCCTGTGGATTCTAAGGACCAATATGATTCTGCCATGTGGCCCCCTGGAGGAGAGAGAAAAGGGCCTCTTGCCTCTGATTTTGCAATTGATTTCCTTTGTAAAATGAAATTGGCCCCTCACATGCTATTAAAACTATTGGCTTATTTCCCCCGCAATTCCTTAAGAATGGCCCGTTGGGCTCGCTGATCACCGATTTGCTGATATTGCGGGGTCTGATGTGTGGGATCGCAGGACTGTGAGGTCATGAGACTGCGGGATGCTCGATATGGTGGGACTGCAAGATGGGGGACTGAGGGATGTGGGAGTCCACCACCGATCTCCGATTTACTGTTCCTGGGGCCCTCCGAGCCTCCCTTGGTCTTTTCTCCTTGTTTTCTAGCTTTCAAAAGGGTCCCTTTAGTCTACTCTAACTTTTGATCCAGAAGTCCATTTTTGGACTTCCATATGCCATTGGAAATCTTATCACGAGCACTATGCAACAAAGAGGGTGCGACCAAGCTTTCAGAGCTTCTGTGGTTTGGGAAAAGGCTTCAAACTTCACTTCTTTTTTGCACTATACGCAACTGATAACTTTATAAAGTAGTGAGTGACGACATCCTCAAAATTTCATGATCTGAAACATCCTAGAATAAAAGTTATAGTAAAAATGCCATGATGGCTTGTTCACTCCACAAATCACATTTTTTCTCCACCTTTAAAACTCCAAGAGTATTCTCTAGCTTCTCTTGCACACCTTATATCTCTTCTTGCTTGGATGATATTCAAATGCACTCATCTATCCTTTATTTATAGTGCTCCTGCATTTACTTATGGGGCCAACTTGTAAAATTGTCTAGACCAACCTATACATTCTTGCTAGGCCAACATCATAGAACATTTCATATCTCTTCATTCCTATGGAGTTGGGCAGAGTACCATATATCATTGCAAACATCTCAAAATAAATATTTTCAAATATATATCCTATGCTCCCATTTGATCTATGTATCTAGAGTTAAAATTCCTTCAAATATAGGGTATCCAAGTTGGGCAACAAAGATCTGAAATCAATATTTCCGACATTCTCCATCTTGTAGTCCTTATCTTGGATATCTATAGTTTTCCCCTATCTTTGACATCAATTACAACAATATTTCCAAAAATCCCCCCTTGCAACCCTTAGCCAATTCTGCAGTAAATATTGTAGTGCTCCCTCTCTCTACAACTCTCCTTGTATATGTAATTCTTCCTCTGTTTGCAACTTATCCCCATTTGACATCAATGGAAAAGGGATACTACCCTTGGTCTTGTGCTTCCCTTTACTAATGATGTGAGAGGGATATCATTCCCAACCTTTTTTTGAGATATTTAAATGTTTCTTTGGGAAGGAATTTGGTAAAAGTATATGCAACATGTTCCTTGCTGGCAATCTATTCCAACATAACACTTTTTTCGACTACCTATTCTCTAGGAAATGGTACTTGATGGGAATATGCTTTATCTTTGAGTGCATAATAGGATCCTTTTAATTTTTTATTGCACTTATATTGTCGCATATGATTGAAATTGATTGATTATATTCTACCTTGATATCCTTTAGTGTCTTCTTCATCCAAAGAACTTGTGTCCATCATGTTGCTGCTGCAATATTTTCATATTCTGCTATTGATAGAGAGATTGAAGTTTTCTTCTTACTTAACCATGATACTAAACAGTTGCCTAGAAATAATTCTTCTCCACTTGTACTATTATTTCCATTAATACTTCCTACCCAATCTACATCTATATGTGCTGTTAGAGTGAAGTACTTACTTCTTGAGTACCATAAGCCAAATTCGAGTGTGCCCTTCAAATATTTGAATATTATTTTTTCTGCTTGCACATGTGTATCCCTTGGTGCACATTTAAATATTGCAACCAATCCTACTCCTTTCATGATGTCTGGCCTTAATGTCGTCACACATAATAGGCTTCCAACAATTGACTTGTACAATGTTTGATTTTCTTTTGGGCATTCATATTTCTCAACTTACATCTTGTGATCATGGGTGTATTGTCCAGTGCATTGTTTTTCATTATGTTGACGGTGCTAGACCAACCAACATTAAGGGGGTATCCCTGATATGAGGTCCCAATTATACCTCACATCGTTTGGAGTAGGAGCCCCATTCGGAATACAACCCGGTTGCCGAAGTAGTGGGTTTTAATGATGTGCCTTGGCTATAATAATGCATAGAGTGGTGTATTTGTGACTCTGGGGAAACAAGTGTGTGAATTTACGGAGGGTCAAGTGCTATGTATGAAAGGTTCTAACAAAATGATGGGAAAAGAACACATGAGCATAAAAGACATCACGAGTTAGCCTGCGAAATAGTTCACAAGTTAACCATGATGGAAATATACAACAACACACATTCAACAAGATTCATACTAATGAAAATGAAATAGTTCATAAGCATTAGCGTAAGTGAAATAAAATATATTGGAAACATAACAAGAATAGTCCTACTATATTCACAACATATGCATGAAAACATGCTGAATCTGAGCTTTTATTAAAGTGAAAGTTCCAAGCATACATATATCATTGATGAACCACTAGTCCCAATAGTGGAACATGAAGTCTACACCTGCTCCTCCAAAGAAAGATATTCCCTATATGGTACGGAGAAGCCAAGGCTCTCAACAAAACTCCCAAGCTCTTGATCTTAATCTAAAAGCCTATCCAAAAGCTTGGCTCCCAAAATCCCTTTACATGAGTTATGAGGACATATATATAACAAAAGGGGTGACTATTCATCTCCCTTTTGTGACTCTTGGAATTTTCTCATGACTCTTCAACTTATTTACAAAATGAATGTTCACATTCCACAATTGACACTTGGAATTCCACATACAAATTAATTACAAAATAATATTACAATATACTCGTACCCATATAGGACAATATTGGGTAGAGCCAAATAGACAACTTAATAATACTTATAAGTTAAGCTTGAGTTTGGGGAAATTCTAGCTCAACAACTTTGTCTTGTAGGTTCTTGGTCACATGATGGTGCCAAGATTTGTATTGTGCGATGACTTCCCCAAAATGTACGATGGGATCAGGGTGGAAGTGGAATCTAACCTCCATGGCATCTGGGTACACTAATTTGGAACCGGTTTGAGTTTCCTTCTTTAGCAAAAGCGTCATAGTATTGATCTGGACAGGGCCACCAATGTGCTTCTGCACATTTTTCATGTTCACTGCTAGATCTTCCTTGGTAGTTATCTTCTTGAACCGTTCCAAGTATTCTTCAACCTCCTACGTGACCTGATTCCTGCGTTTGGCTTCAGCAAGTCAGTCAACTGATGGGATCTTGTGCGAATTCACCATGAAATCCACGCTATTGTCCAATCGTGCATATGAGACCTGAATATTGGCAATGAATGAGGTGAGCTATTTGTTACTATGAATGATCATCCACACTTGTGGTTTCTTCAACTCTTCCTGTTTCCTTGTTTTCTTCGCCAATTCAGATGATGCCCCCTTGTGTTGCATTGGCCACTCATGCACGACAACGATGGCTGTATGGAAAAACTTGAGAGCTTTAGCATTATCCTTACACTTCTGCTACATGTCGTGTAAGCAAACAACTTCTTTATGCATGATAACAAGCTCTTCATACAAGCTTCTCATTGTTTCTCCCAATGCCAATACTTCACCAAGTATGGTTGCCCTAAGTTCTTCCAGATATACTTGTGTGGGAGCTACATTCTGAACCTCTACTTGAAGCTGTTTAACTTCTTGCTTCGCAGCCTGTAAGTTCTTTGCTAACTGTTTGTTCTCAACCATTAGATACTTCGTGTTTGAATTTGTAGCACCTGCAAAGGTCAAGTTGGATGCAACAATGACATTTGGATTTGTTAGGGTCCCACCCTAACCCCCTTATTTATGTAATGGGATCGAGTCATAGTCAAGAGTCAATAAAGCCCATATTAATAATTGTAAGTGGTTAACCCGCAATTAATGACGGGACCATAGTTAGTTGCAAATGGACCATAGTATTAGACAGATGGTATTAATAAAACCCATGGTATTGATCCTTGGTATTGCATGTATGAGTCATATATAAAGGATAGAGACTCCCTGCGAGGAGCATCGTGTCTTATTTTCTGTATCGAGTTCTGCACTATTGGAGGTTGCCCCCTCAAAGAGGCCAGTGAACATTGCTTTCTGAATAATAAAATATTTGCTGTTGTCTCTCACTATTCTATGTTCTGGGTATCTTTCTTCACATATTCTGTATTTGGGTATCTTTTGCAGGTTAAGAGCATAACAAGTGGTATCAGAGAACTTTCCAGGGCCAGTGGGATCTCCATTTACGAGCTACCATTATGAGTTCCTGGTCATGCCATTCGGTCTTTGTAATGCCCCCTCTACTTTTCAGAGCCTTATGAACCACCTTCTCAAACCATATCTCAGGAAATTTGTCCTTGTCTTCTTCGATGACATCCTCATCTATAGTTGCACTTGGCCCGCACATCTTCAGCATGTAGATCTACTCTTGCAACTGCTCCGCAAGCATAAATTATTTGTCAAGATGTCCAAGTGTTCGTTTGGAATGGAAGAAGTTGAGTATTTGGGCCACATTGTGGGGCGTGAAGGTGTCAAGGTGGACCCCAAAAAGATCCAGGCAATGCAGGATTGGCCTCAACCTAAGACCTTGAAGAGCTTGAGAGGATTTTTGGGTCTCATAGGCTATTATCGTAAATTTGTCCGCAACTATGGTCGCATAGCGAAGCCCCTCACTCAACTCTTGAAGAAAAATTCATTCTTCTGGAATGAGGACGTACAACAGGCATTTGCAGCTCTCAAAAATGCCATGTGTTCCACTCCAGTCTTAGTACTACCTGACTTCACCAAATATTTTGTCATTGAATGTGATGATTCGGGTACGGGTGTTGGGGCGGTCTTAATGCAGGAAGGGCGACCTTTGGCCTTCACAAGCCAACAACTAAGTGGGAAGAATCTGGGCCAATCTACCTACGAGAAGAAAATGATGGCCATCTTACATGCAGTAGAGACCTGGCGACCTTACTTATTGGGGCGACATTTACAAATCCGCACAGACCATCACAGTCTTAAATATTTTTTGGAGCAACGCTTATCCTCCCCACAACAAAATAAATGGCTCGCCAAAATGCTGGGATATGATTATGAGATCATTTACAAGAAAGGGCAAGGCAATAGTGTAGCAGATGCATTATCTCGCCAATTTGAGGAGAGTACTCTTCTAGCAATTTCCCTCCCCATTCTAGAATGGATTGAGGAGGCTCGCAGGGAATGGTTTTCACATCCCGGGCTCTCCCAACTCATTTCTCAATTGCAGGTGGATCGAAATTCCACCAAGGGCTATTCGTGGCAGGATGAGATTCTTCGCTATAGGGATAGAGTCGTAATATCACCAACATCCACCCTCAAAAGTCGCATTTTGGCAGAATTGCACTCATCCCCCATTTCAGGACATTCAGGCTTTCAGAAGACGTATGCTCGCACCAGAAGATCATTTTTTTGGACAGGCATGAAAAAGGACATCCTTACTTTCGTAGCAGAATGCGATGTCTGTCAACGCCACAAAGGGGAGACCATCAACACACCAGGCACATTACAACCGTTGCCCATCCCGACATCAATATGGACGAAGGTTTCTATGGATTTCATTACAGGTCTTCCGAAGTCAGGAAACAAGTTAGTCATCATGGTGGTTGTGGACAGACTTTCGAAGTATGCTCATTTCTGTGCCCTACCCCAACCGTTTACACCGACTTTGGTCGCTCAATCTTTCATGGATCAGATCTTCAAATTGCATGGCATGCCCACTTCTATTGTGTCCGATCGCGACCCGATATTCACTAATAATTTTTGGCAGGAACTCTTCAGGCTACAAGGCACTCAACTAAAACTCAGTACTTCCTATCATCCGCAAACGGATGGTCAAACTGAAGCCGTCAAAAAATGTCTGGAAACCTACCTTAGGTGTTTCACTTCAGAAAAGAAACATCTTTGGGTACAGTGGTTACCTCTGGCTGAATGGTGGTATAACACCAACTATCATGCCACCACCAAAATGACTCCCTATGAAGCAGTATATGGTCAACTCCCTCCTTCCCCTACTTCTTATATCAAGGGGTGCTCAAAGGTACAAGCAGTGGATCAACTCCTACAACACCGCGCAACCATGCTCGCCCATCTTAGAAAGAATATTCATCAAGCTCAAAACTACATGAAGCAACAGGTAGACCAGCATCGCTCAGAGCGCCAATTTCAAGAAGGGGATCAGGTCTTTTTGAGGCTGCAACCATATAAGCAAACATCACTCAAAGACAAGGGTTGTCAGAAACTATCTCCAAAATTCTACGGACCATATCAAGTAGTTCAGCGCATTGGAGAAGTGGCTTACAAGTTGGCTTTGCCACCTACTGCAAAAATCCATCCAGTTTTCCATGTCTCATGCCTCAAGAAAGTGGTTGGGAACAATTGCAGAATTCAAACCAGTCTACTTGAATTGGACGAAGATGGGTCAATCTGGCTCCAACCTGAACAGGTCCTAGACACACGAGACAAGCACCTGCGGGGCCGCATGATTAGGGAAGTCCTCGTCAAGTGGAAAGACACCTCTCCTGAAGATGCAACTTGGGAACCAGCCACTATTCTTCAGCAGTTTCCGCAGCTTCAGCCTTGAGGACAAGGCTAGTCTTAAGGGGGAGGGCATGTTAGGATCCCACCCTAACCCCCTTATTTATGTAATGGGTTCGAGTCATAGTCAAGAGTCAATAAAGCCCATATTAATAATTGTAAGTGGTTAACCCGAAATTAATGACGGGACCATAGTTAGTTGCAAATGGGCCGTAGTATTAGATAGATGGTATTAATAAAACCCATGGTATTGATCCTTGGTATTGCATGTATGAGTCATATATAAAGGATAGATACTCCCTGCGAGGAGCATCGTGTCTTATTTTCTGTATCGAGCTCTGCTCTATTGGAGGTTGCCCCCTCGAAGAGGCCAATGAACATTGCTTTCTGAATAATAAAATATTTTTTGTTGCCTCTCACTATTCTATGTTCTGGGTATCTTTCTTCGCATATTCTGTATTTGGGTATATTTTGCAGGTTAAGAGCATAATAGGATTCCTTATAGTGTCTGTTAATATCACCTTTTCTCTAATGAATGCAGGATGCAATATTGTCTGGAAAATGTGTTATAGACATATTTGGGCACTGCAAACCCAATCACATATGTCCATAAACCAAGGGCTTCTAAGTCCCTAAAAGTGTTGTTTCATACCCTAAAGGAGCAAGGTCAGTTGATTACATCATCTCCCGGAAGTTTTCCATGAAAAACCACTCAGAACGGGTCGAAGCAGGACCATATAGACTGCCCAGTGCAAAGGGTGCGATGCATCTCACCTACCACATGCAAAAAGTGCGATTCATATTGGAAAGCCCTTCTGTAGGGTGCGATGAGAGAGAGAAGACAAATGTCACAAGTAGTTTGCTAGGTGGAGACCCTGAGAATCTTCTAGAAGTTTCTCATTTGAAACTTGCCTTCCTGAGTTCGCCCAAGGATGAGTAAGAGATCATGAAATCTCCAAGTGGAACTAAGAACTATCAGAGAGATGACACTAATCAAAATCCCAGAAGCTGACTCACCCCCCTGCAAATATCTATAAATGGATCCCTCATCCTAGAGATCTAAAGGTTGGAATTTGGTAATTTGCAAAGAGGTGCTGCTGGTTTCTCTTTGAAGACATTGTTGGGTGATCTTGCTTTGTATGAGGTGAAGAGGGCTTTCAAGCTGGGAGGATGGCGTTGGGTCGGACCAAGTGGTTGTAATCCTCTCTTCTACTACTTTTACTAATAAAGCTATTTGAGTTTTCCTCCATATTCTTGTGTATCTATGAATATTGTGTTGATATATGCATTTTTATGGTCAATATATATCTGATCCTATATTGTTTACAGTGAAATATCTCTATGCTTTGATGGTATTATGCTGCTGTGAATCTACAGGTGCTCTTTGAAGCGGGACAAGTAAGGAAGCAATGGAGAGATTCTGTCAAAGGGGAAAGGAAACAAGTAAGGAACCAAGCGGAAGACTGAGGTTGGTACTCTCTGCTTCTTTCTCATCTCTCTCTCGTAAAGGAAAAACAAGTGACTTTAATTTGTTTGTTTCTAAGATAGCTACCCGTCTTAGTGGGACTAGCAACTCTGAATAGACACTAGATTTCCCGATAACAAAATGGCGACTCAACTGGGGAGCGATTAGTTTTATTGCTTGTCTCTATTTGTTTGATTCATAAACCACAGACGGAGCTTGAAGTTAAGCCAGCTAGCCTTCGAACTGCATTTGCTATGCAAGTGCAAAGTAGATCAATGCTACTTCAGTCAATCTCCAGGTTTATTTATGAACTGAACAATTGACTTGCAAACATCCTAAGTGCCCTAGAGGTAGCTTGAGTAACCTCATTAGATCAGCCCCTGTACTTTGTAGTTACTGACTATCATTTGCTCGACCTAAATCCCTGAACTAGGCTGCAAACTGTGACCAAAAACCAAGTTAAAGTCTTGTCCCTGGACCATCGTACTTTCTCTTCTTGGCAATCTGGATGCATTGCACCTCCTGTGTGCAGTAGGTGGGATGCATCCCTGTTTCCCTGTGTTACAAGTGCAATGATCAGACAAGACTAGTTCTGCCTCCAGATTTTGGTTTTTTCTTCACTCTCTTTAGCTTTATTAAGGAGTTTTGCTGTTTGTGATCAGTAGGCCACTGTTGAAACCCCCTTTATTTGCATCATCCAACCTCCATTGTGCAAATATTTGTGAATGTTTTTATGTATTTGTCGCCATTCACAGTTCTCATTTACAAAATGGTAGCTTAATCGAACTGTCGTCTTTGGATTTGAAAGTGTCGAAAGAGTCGTTTTTAGTCAAGGAAAAGAATACTTCTCTTTTTTATAGTAGATTACACTGTTACTCTTGTATTTGGTCTAAATTAATAGTACTTCAAGTGTCAAAAGCAGTTTTCAATTCAAAATCGCAAAGAGTCGTCTTGTCTCCCTTTTGTTTTTTGAAAAGAAAATCGTTAGTACTGTCGCTTTGAAAGAAGATATAATTCAGATTTGTGCTTGGAATTCTTTTTGTCATTCACACATTAAGAAAGCGGAAAACAAATACATGCATGTGCATTTTCATTTAGACTACTTGTTGATTGTGATTTAGGACAGTGCATCTAGTGTGTGCTCTCTACTCTATGTTGAAAGAATTTCATTTCTCTTTCCTTAGTAGCTAGGATTTTCATCGATCCAGGAGTCCGTATGAGATAGAAGGTGCAGCAATAACCTCTAGTCGATGCATTAATGATGCTATACTCGCATTATGAACCTCTGGTCTGTCGGTGCGTTCCTGTCAGTGCATTAAGCTCTACTCAGCCAACCTAGACTTCGTGCATGAACTATACCTATGTGCATGTTTAGTTAGATATTGATTGATCAATACTGAATGTCTTCTGAGAGGGGGTTAGGTACGAACCCGCTCGACCGACCAAAGAAGGGCCGCCATCGGCGCAAAACAGGACAGTCTTCTGAGAGGGATTGCAAAAAGAAGATTAAACGACTGTTTATCATCTTAGATTGCATTTTAGGAATTGTATATCTACATCACGTTGTGAACCTTAAAGGCAAATTTTTTAAGAAAGATCAACTATAAAATAAATTCAATGAACATAAAAACACTTTGGAACCTAACGCACAACATTTAGAAGTCTAGGCTAGAGACGTAGTCTGGCGTCGTAAAGCTTGGTAACTGTCACTTTCATCGTAGGTTGGGTGATTCCTCCTCTTTGAGACGACAAGTGCCAGTACGGACTTGTGCTCCCACGTACTGTCAAGTATATATTGGGAGACCACAATAGGCTATATCCTTTATCCTTAGGAAGCCGTGTCTGCGGCCCTATCGATTGCAATGCACTGAAGACAACATTCGGGAAGATTGAATACCATACCGTAAAAAGTATTCGACAGTTTTGCGATTGGTTTGGTAATCCCTCTGTCTAGATTTCTAGAGTAGTCTCTTTCGTTCCTTTTCAGAATCCTTAAAGGAAAAGGTCCATCTGACCACTTGTCACTTCAGTCTCATTAAAAATCGAAGGCGACTAGAGTCATCTTTAGCTTTTTCTCGACTCCTAAAAATTGAAAAATCAAGTTGTGTCAAAGCGTCTAAAATTCATTTAATTCAGAATAACATTTTTCCCTCTTATTTTGAGTTGATCGAATAATCCGCAATCATGGAATAAAGTCAATAAAAAGCTCGTTGTTCACGGAGACTGATGAGTCAACCGTCTTTAACTCTGGAAACGAAACCATTCTGGGCCAAGCGAACTCGTTTAACTGGGTCAAAGTCTCTTGGTTTGTTTGAAACTTGTGTTTCAACATCCTCTGAGACTCTGGTTACTCCAACCATTTCTGGTATCCCTTCCAGTGCGAAAAACCTCGGATCCTCATTATAAAGCATTTCACCTGACATCAAAAGATTTACGACCTCATGCTTTAGGGAGCAACTGTTATAGACATATTTGGGCATTGCAACCCCAGTCACATATGTCCATAAACCAAGGGCTTATAAGTCCCTAAAAGTGTTGTTTCATACCCTAAAGGAGCAAGGTCAGCTGATTACATCATCTCCCGAAGTTTTCCATGGAAAACCACTCAGAACGGGTTGAAGCAGGACCATACAGACTGCCCAGTGCAAAGGGTGCGATGCATACTGGAAAGCCTTTCTGTAGGGTGCGATGAGCGAGAGTAGACAAATGGAACAAGCAGTTTGCTAGGTGGAGACCCTGAGAATCTTCTAGAAGCTGCTCATTTGACACTTGCCTTCCTAAGTTCGCCCAAGGATGAGTAAGAGATCATGAAATCTCCAAGTGGAACTAAGAATTATCAGAGAGATGACACTAATCAAAATCCCAGAAGCTGACTCACCCCCCTGCAAATATCTATAAATGGATCCCTCATCCCAAAGATCCAAAGGTTGGAATTTGGTAATGTGCAAAGAGGTACTGCTGGTTTCTCTTTAAAGACATTGTTGGGTGATCTTGCTTTGTATGAGGTGAAGAGGGCTTTCAAGATGGGAGGATGGCGCTGGGTCAGACCAAGTGGTTGTAATCCTCTCTTCTACTACTTTTTTTTTTTTTTTTAAACTGAAACGGTTGTTTATTTTATTGATATGTTAGAAACAGAAAGGGACTTTGCCGAGGCAGCCCTGCTTACATGGTTGAAAAACTACTTTTGCTTCCTTTGGAAAGGAGCAGTTCACAAATGATGATAAAGAATTTCCCCGTTTACATTTAAGATTCCTTTGTTGAGAGTGATGCCCAAGTTCGCCATACGATCTGCTTCCTTGTTGGAATTTCTGAGTATATGATAAAATTTGCATGAGTCAAAACTCTGTAGAACCGTCTTCAATCTATCCAATATTTTGTTGAGCCCAACATTGTTGAAGTATTCCTCTCTGATTAGTTTTTTGATTAAAATTTCTGAGTCTCCGAAGACTTGAATATCTTTAGTGCTTTTCTCTCTTGCAATGTGGCAGGCCTTTAGCAGCCCCAGAATCTCCGCTTGGTTGTTTGTTTTCTCTCCGAGACCCCATGCAAAAGAAACAGAGGAGAGCCCTTCCGCAAAGTAGATGACCCCGCCAGCACCTGCTGCTCCAGGATTCCCTTTGGACGCTCCATCAAAGAAAATGGTAGTTACATTTTGCGCCCTCCACCAGCTTTGAAAGATGTCATCAGTCTCTCTTTTTCTCCATTCCAGGTTTGCTTTCAGGGGTGAGGTTCTATACTTTCGGGACAGCGGATCTATAGCAAGCCACCTTTTTTCTTCTGGCCTGAGCAGGGGGTCTTCTTTGATATATTGCTGCTGAGCCACTTCCAACAGAAGGGCCTTAGCTTTTGCTGCAACCTGATGCGGGGAATACTGCGTTTCTTTGAAAATCTGTTGATTTTTGGTTAACCACAGTTGCCAACAAACAAATTTTGGCAACGCTATCCAAATCCTGTGCCAAAAGGACTTGAGGAGGATGCCTTTGGGGTAGCTAGCACACCAAGTCACAAACAGCTCAGAGACAGAGATTTGCTGAGGGAGAGAGATCTGGAATTCATCGAGAAGGAGTCCCCACACCTTCTTGGCAAAGGTGCAGTCAAGAAATAAGTGCTGGGCAATTTCTAACTGACATCTACAGAGAGCGCATCTATGAGGCCCTTCAAACTTTCTTTTTGTCAGATTGTCCCCTGTCAATAACTTGTTGTGTACCAAGGTCCAAAAGAAACAATTTATTTTTGGTAGCGCTAATGACTCCCAAACCTGCTTCCAAAAGGCTGGAGTATGGTGGCTGATCCTATTTCCATGAAGAGACTTATATCCCTCTGATGAGGTATATATTCCGGACTTTCCCCATCCCCATCGATCCTTTTTGAATCTGCTGCCTGGGGTGGCATCTTCTAACAGGTTCTCAAGCTGGATCTGTTGGTCCTTTAGGCGCTCAGGGACTCCGTGGAAGTCCCATTTTAACCATTCTCCACGTTCGTCCCAGCTTGCCAGATCATATACTCTGTTAACTCCTCCTCTTTCCAGCCAATTCCTGAGCTCTGCAATATCCTCTCTTTCCGCCAGCGGGTCTTTCCCCATAATTCGATCCTTCCATAATTGCGTGGACTTACCATTTCTGGGTATTATGTACATGTGTTTTTTGAAGAATTCGCTACTCTTGCAACATAGCCTCCATACCTGCGAGCTGGCCGCTGTAGACTGTAGTTGCATTTTCCTTATCGCTTCTTTGTCTGAGTATTTTGACTGTAAAATGTAGGAATTTACAGGGTAAGTTCCTCAGAAAGAACACCAAAAGGACACCGCGCACAACCAGATCTCAAATCAATACACTAGTATTTTTGAAGTGGTTAAAACCCTCAAAGAGGGAAACAGTCCACGGCCTGAGCCAACGTGGCCACTTCAGGCAATTTATTAATTAAAGAATGAAAATTTACATAAGTTTTTCTCTCATAGACGGATTACCCGAACAATGACCCTCCATGCGCTTTAAATAGAACTCATGGACCAATCGGGTGTCAAGCCATGGATCAAGTGTCGGTAATACCGAGGAGAGAGTGAACCGTCGGATCACTATAGCTCGTGACCGTCAGATTGTAAGTTACAAAATGTACAACGGTAAAGAAACACACTTTACCTAACTCTATACTAGATCAAGTTGAACTTAACTATTTCCTATGTGTCGGAATATCCTAACATCCCCCCTTAAGAACAACTTGGGATAGGATTGAAGGATTTACAAATATGACACAATAGGAGAAGGAAGGAGGCACTAGAGCCTATCCCCCCTTAGTGACAACTTCCTGAACTCCAAGCATATATCGAAGTTTAGTGAACTTCGCCTCTGTGAGAGCCTTTGTGAAGGTGTCTGCAACCCGATCATCTGTTGAACAATATTGCACTTCAAGAACATGGTCATGAATGAGCTTTCTGATGAAGTGCATGTGTAGTTCAATGTGTTTGCTGCGCTGATGCTGGACTAGATCTTTGCATAGCTGAATGGCACTTTGATTATCACACCAAAGTGTGGTTGGATGCTGCTGCTCAAAGCCAAACTCTGATAGGATCTGACGAAGCCACAAGGCTTCCTTACTAGCTTCCACGGCACCACGATACTCTGCTTCTGCTGACGAAAGAGAAATGGCAGCCTATTTCTTACAAGCCCATGTAATAGGTCCTGAACCAAGAGTGAAGACATAACCGGCAGTAGACTTCCGATCATCAGGGTCACCAGCCCAATTAGAATCAGTGAAACCAACTAATAGAGGAGATGCTTTGGCATTGTAATGAATCCCAAACTGTACTGTACCTCGAACATAACGAAGTATTCTTTTAGCTTCTTTCCAATGACTTTCACGGGGGTTTTGCATAAAACGAGCAACAAGGCCAACAACAAAGGAAAGGTCAGGACGAGTATGGGTTAAATACAAGAGTTTTCCTACAAGTTGATGATATAAGGTAGCATCAACTTCAGGAGAAGTACAAGAGACTGAAAGTTTGACGCCAGATTGAAAGGGAGAAGGGGATGGCTTACAGTCTTCCATGTGAAAATGACGAAGAATATCACAAGCATACTTGGACTGGGAGAGGGAAATACCCTCCTTGGATTGCAAGACTTGAAGACCGAGAAAATAGTGTAAGTGTCCTAAGTCTGTCATTTCAAATTTCTTTTTAAGGCTGGACTTCACATGGTTTATAAGGTTGGGATCACTACCAGTAAGATTAAGATCATCAACATAAAGAACAAGGATGATAAGAGAGTTGCCCACTTTCTTGGTGTAGACAGTATTGTCAGAATAACACCTAGAAAAGCCAAATTCTAAAAGAAAGCTATCCATTTTGGCATACCAAGCCCGAGGAGCTTGCTTGAGACCATAAAGGGATTTCTTAAGTCGACATACAAGGCTGGAGTCTGTTTGGATGAAGCCAATGGGTTGTTCCATATAGATTTCTTCATGCAAGTCCCCATGCAAGAAGGCAGATTTAACATCCATCTGATGGACTTCCAATTTTAAAGAGGCAGCAAGGGAAAGAACAAGGCGGATAGAGTTCATTTTGGCAATAGGGGAGAAGGTTTCAGTGTAGTAAATGCCTTCAACCTGTGAAAAGCCCTCAGCAACAAGACGAGCTTTATGTTTATCTACTTTCCCATCTGGTCCATACTTGGTTCTGTAAACCCATTTACATCTAACAAGTTTGCGTCCCTTTGGTAGAGGAACAAAATCCCATGTATCATTTTCCAACAATGAATGATATTCTTCATTCATAGCTGCTTCCCAATGTGGATGGCCTGAAGCTTCTGCAAAAGTGTCAGGATCATGATTTACTGGAGCTTGAGCCAGTAAAGAAGAGGCTCTTTCAAACTGAGAACGTGTACGTCGCTGATCTGTAGGATCACTGGCAAGATCACCTGCTGCATCCCGAGTAGCATGGACCCATCTTGGAAGTTGAGGATCCTGAGAAGGTGGGGGAGGATTGTCATCCTCACTTTCATCATCGGAAGAAGAAATGTTTTCAAAAGTAGAAGAGATAGGAAGAGGTGGCACATCCGCCGGACTAGGCTCGCAGGCCGTTTTATTTTCACCAAATTTTACATCTCTTCTAATGATAACATTTGTGGACTTAAATGGAATAAGTCTATAACCTTTTACATCTTCAGGATATCCAACAAAAGTACATTTCTCACTCTTAGGTTCTAAAGCTTTATGCTTTTCATCTGGAATATGGGCCCATGCTTCACTTCCAAAAACACGAAAGTGACTTACATCTGGTTTAATGGAACTCCAAGCTTCTTCTGGAGTGATATTCTTTAGAACCTTAGTAGGAGTGCGATTGATTATATAATTTGCACAATTAATTGCTTCGGCCCAAAAACTAAGACTGAGTCCTTTAGATTGCAACATACAATTAGCCATTTCCTTTAAGGTGTGATTTTTCCTTTCAGCTACACCATTTTGTTGTGGAGTGTATGGAACAGTATGTTGCATTTGAATTCCATTTTCAGTGCAAAAGTTGATGAATGTGTTTTTAACATATTCTCCACCATTATCAGTTCTTAGCTTAAGAATTTGATGTCCAGATTGTTTTTCAACAAAGGCTTTGAAGGCCAAAAATGTGTTAAATACTTCGCTCTTGAGTTTTAAGAAGTATACCCAAGTGCGTCTGGAGAAATCATCAATGAAAGTTAAGAAATACTTGCAGCCAGAGAATGAAGCAACAGGAAGTGGACCACATAAATCAGTGTGCACAAGCTGTAAAGGGGCTGAGGCGTGCCAAGAGGCACGTTTTTCAAAACTGTCCCGATGATGTTTTCCGAGTACACATCTGGAACAAACACCATCTCTGCAAGATACCATAGGAAGATCTGTCACCATATTTTCTTTACATAGATGCTGAAGGGAGCGATAGTTTAAGTGACCAAATCGCTCATGCCAAAGTTTGCTCACTTCATCATTATGAGCAACAAATACTAAGGGAAGATTTGATGACCCAAAGTTGTGAAACTTATACAACCTTGTGGAATCATCAGCAATACCGGTAGCTAGAATTTGTTTAGGATCTCTTAGATCCTTGATTACAACATCATGAGGTGAAAATTCAAAAATTTTACCTTCACCTGAATGAGTTATCTGATATACAGATAGAAGGTTGCAGGATAAGGTTGGAACACATAATACATCATTAAACTGACCATTGTCTAGATGAACAGTTCCAGTCCCTACAACATTAAGAGATCTATCATCACCAACATATATATTTTTGGTGTTACAATCATTTAAAGAAGAAAACATGGCTTTGTTTTTGGCCATGTGATAAGAGGCTATAGAATCAATGAGCCACTCATGAGAATGAGAAGAAGAAGATACATTTAATGCATAACCAGACTGAGATGATTGACAACGACATGCAGAAAGTGCCATTCCTGAAGATGAAGTTGAAGTGGAAATTGAAGAATGCTCCACATGGATGTTATGTTTCTTCATTGCAGCTTCCAAGGCTTCCATATTCTTAAAGCATTTATATTCTAAGTGGCCATCTCGATTACAAAAGTTACAATGTCTATCAGTCTTATTCCATTTGTTTTTATTGGTCCTATCATTTTGCTGAAATGATCTTTCATTTTGAGGCTGAGTTTGCTTAGGACCCTTGTTTGGTTTAGGACCATTCTTTTTAGGATATGACTTCTTAGGATTCTTTGAATTTGGTTGCTATTGGGCGGCTAACGCTTTCTTGGAAGAGTTTCCAAGATTAAGAAGACCAAGGTGTAAGAGTTTTTCTTGTTCTCTTATTAAAGAATCACAAAAAGAGTCAAAGGAAGGGGCCTTGTAGTCTTTTCCTTGACAAATGAAAGCTTCCCTTGTAGAATGGAAGGTGGAAACAAATATAGAGTAGGCTGGTCCCAACTTAGTAAGGATGGAATAAATAAGGTTACTATCTTCTTTCTTAACCTTAACACCTTCCAAGAGATATCTAAGGGTCTTGAATTTGGACAAGAAATCTTCAATGCAAGAAAAATTATTAGGATCCAATGTAAGCAACTCATTTTCAAGTTGATGGGCTCTAATTTCATTTTTAATCCCAAAAACTTTAGTGATTTGTTCCAATGCTTCATGAGGAGTATCAAGTTCTGCAATATGGAATCTAAGATCAGGAGAAATAGGCATCCCTATCAAACCACGTGCTTGATCTTGTCTATTTTCCCATTTTGCAGCCTTGTCTTCATCTTTTGGTTTCTTCTCTTGGCCTGTGGCTATTCTGTAGAGACCTTTACTTCTAAGTAAATCTTCCATGTAGGCTATCCATTGGAAGTAGTTAGTGCTGTCAAGAATGACTTGGCATGGAATTTCCATTTAAAAAAAAACACTGAAGCTGAAGATGCTAAAATTAAGTGTTCCAATGGATAGATCTCGAAAAATTAGGCTGTTTTAAAAAAAACAGCTCTGAAAAAGGCTTCTGGATGAAGAAGTTATGGCTTTTTGAAAAAAATTTGTTGAAGTTGCCGGCAAAGTGCGCGAATGTGCGGGAATGAAAAAAAACGCCCCCACAAAATGGAGATTTGAACCCAAGACCTCTACTCTCTTAAAATAGCTTTGAACCAATTGAGCTATACAAAAAATTTGAGAGAGAGAGAGAGAGAGAGAGAGAGAGAGAGAGAGAGGAGGGGGGGGCCTTGGGTTGCGTGCTTGCCTTGAGAAAGCTCTTTTTTCCTACAAAACAAAAACACAAAACCCAACACGAATATGCAAAGAAAAACGAACCTTATGGCTCAAAGTTAGCTTTAGCCGGAAACTAAATATTTTTCTCAATGTTTCTGATTTTCCAAGATCACACTAAGGTGCAGGGAAAAGAGCTTACGCATGAGAAAAAAAATTCCTTTCTGTTTCTGATTTGCCCAGATCGCACAGAGTCACAGGGCAAAGAGCATACGCAGAAATGAAAGGTATAGATCCAGTAATAAAAAAAAGCTAAATAAACAGAAACCGAAATAACCAGAGAGAAAATAACAGTAAACTGCAAATAAACACTGTATACCTCCAGATCTTAAAAATGACGCAGATAGGGCTACCGAAAACCTTTTCGCGTGAAACGAAAGGGGTTCCTCACTGGAACAGATGCTCCGAACACAACAGAGTAGTCCTCTCAGCTCGAAAGCAGTCAGAAACAGTAGATCTAGGAAACAACAGCCGCATGCAGTTCTACTGGCTTCAGATTTGGATCACCAACGGACACGGCCCTCAAATAGCTCTGATACCATGTAGGAATTTACAGGGTAAGTTCCTCAGAAAGAACACCAAAAGGACACTGCTCACAACCAGATCTCAAATCAATACACCAATATTTTTGACGTGGTTAAAACCCTCAAAGAGGGAAACAGTCCACGGCCTGAGCCAACGTGGCCACTTCAGGCAATTTATTAATCAAAGAATGAAAATTTACATAAGCTTTTCTCTCATAGACGGATTACCCGAACAATGACCCTCCATGCGCTTTAAATAGAACTCATGGACCAATCGGGTGTCAAGCCACGGATCAAGTGTCGGTAATACCGAGGAGAGAGTGAACCGTCGGATCACTACAGGTCGTGACCGTCGGATTGTAAGTTACAAAATGTACAACGGTAAAGAAACACACTTTACCTAACTCTATACCTAACTCTATACTAGACCAAGTTGAACTTAACTATTTCCTATGTGTCGGAATATCCTAACATAAAATTATGCTGATTGGGTGTGAGGGGTCGCTTATTATTTTCCACAACAGTTTGCCGCCCAGCGATTTGTTGATAAAGGAGGGGTCCCTAATTTGAAGACCACCCTCATCTATTGGCCTCTTGACCGTATCCCATTTAACTAAGTGCAACTTTTTTTCGTTTCCTTTCCCGCCTTGCCATAGGAAGTTCCTGATCAGGGTTGCTATCTAGTCCGTGACATATTTGGGGGTGAGGAGAAATGCTAATTGATATATGGGAAGAGCTAACAACTGCGTTTTTATAAGAATGGATTTGCCTCCTTTTGTTAACCAATAACCACCCCAATTTGTGATTTTGGATTTAATTTTGCTGATTATATGAGTCCAAAAACATCTCTTGTTCACCCCAGAGGAAATGGGAAGACCAAGATATCTGAAGCTGTCCCACTTGGCCTGGCCTTTGAACCCGAGTATCCTCGAAATGTTGGTGATCTCTTGCTGTTCCGCGTTCCAACTGTAGATTTCGCTTTTGCTCTCATTGATAAGAGCTCCAGTCACCCTGCAATAACTTTTCAGTACATTGTCAAATGCTTTCGCTATTCTGGTGGAAACGCCTCCGAGGAGCAGAGAATCATCCGCGAAGAGGGCATGATTTAAGGGAGTTGATACATCAGAAGGTTTAAGACCCGGGAGGGAGCCGACGATTTTTTCAACTGCTAACTTCCTACTGAGAGAGTCTGCCATGAGAATATACAGGAAGGGAGAGAGAGGGCATCCCTACCTAATGCCCCTTTGAGCTTGGAAGAAGTTGGTGGGACGTCCATTGACGAGAGGGGCAATCCACGGGGATTCTATGCATGCTTTGATAAGCTGGACAAAGTGCTGAGAGAAACCAAAAGAAAGCAGGACTTTGCATAGAAACAAACGATTTACTCTATCGAATGCATTTTCCATATCGAGTTTGATCAACATACCTTTCTCGCCCCGTTGTTTGCTTGAATGGATGGTCTCCTGAACCTGAATGACATTGTCCATAATATATCTGCCTTCCACAAATCCGCCTTGGTTGCTGGAAATCAACTTTTTGAGCAAAGGCTTAAGTCGATTTGCTAGGAGCTTGGCTATGATTTTGTAAGAAGCGTTACACAACGATATTGGCCTGAATCTTGCAAAGGTCTCTGGATTGGTTTCCTTTGGAATTAAAGCTAGGAAGGTGGGTTTGACACCTCCTCCTATTTTAGCTTTTATCATAAAGCCTTTGATCATTTTGAGGAGGTCAGATTTGATAACTTCCCAACATGATTGATAAAAATGGATAGAGAATCCATCGGGCCCAGGGGCCTTATCGGCTTCCATTGACCAGATCACTTGGATAACCTCCTCGGTTGTGATAGGTCTGCATAGGACTGTATTTTCTTCTTCATTGACAAGCTGGGGAATATTAGAAAGAAAGTCATTGGTTTCCTCTTCATCAGCTTGAATTCCAATATTGTATAAATTCCTAAAATGTGCTTCAGCAGCGGCTTTCACCTGATCAAACCCTTTGCAGACCTGTCCCTCCATGGTTTTAATTTCCGCTATATGGTTCCGGGATAGTCTAGCTCTGTATTGTTTGTGGAAATAAGAAGTATTCCGGTCCCCTGCCTTTAACCATAAACTTCTAGACTTTAATCTCCAGTACTCTTCTTCAGTTCGGAAGGCTTGATAGGTAGAGCGTTGTGTTTTGACTTCCTCATCCAGAAGCTCAACTGTAATATCTTTATTTTCCATTTCCATTTGCATTGAGTGCAGCCTCTGAACTGCCTCTTTTCTTTGGTTGGTTGGATTGGGTGCAGGATTTTTAATCCACTCCTTCAACGCATGTTTTGTTGCCTTCAGCTTCTGTTCCCAGATGTAGCTGGGGGAACCTATGATGGGTTTGTCCCATGCCTCTTTCACTGTCTCGATAAAACCCGGTTTCTCAATCCACAGAGGGCTGAATCGGAAGGGAATGGGGCCCAAATCTTCTTTGTCCTCTAATAGCAGCTATATTGGCATATGGTCCGAAGTCAATTTGGGCAAAATTTTTGTGCTGGCGATCTTTTTGTTCAACAAGAGGCCGCTTTGGATCATAAATCTGTCCAGCCGGGCAGAGATTTGTTCCGACCCGACCCTGTTATTCGACCATGTATAGAGTCCATGTACTGGAGGGAAGTCTAAGAGATCCCAGTTCTGTACAATCTCCTCCACCGTGGCCAGCATGGGTCTCTGGAACTGGAGCCTCCCTACTTCTCCTTTGGCTTCAGAACTATATTTAAGTCTCCCGCAATGATAATATTGTTTGGAGACTGCTGTTCTAGGTAAGTTGATAAAGAATACCAGCATTCTCTTTTTTCTGCATAATTTACCGGAACATACAAATTGAAGAGAGAGACATTCAACTTACTAACTTTGTGCTTCAACTCTGTGTATATCCAATGCTGAGTTTCATGGTATTTATTGAGCTGGAATGTGCTATCTGACCATAGAGTAGCCAATCCTCCGGAGGTTCCCCTTGCGCTAACTGCCTTGCCTGTATTTTTGTTCCATTTTAGCCTACTGGTATCAAGAAGGGAATGCCCTTCAATTTTGGTCTCTTGGAGCATGAGGATGTCTGTGGGTTCAACTTTAAGAAGATCCTTAACTGCTTCTAGTTTTGCAGGGCTCCCCAATCCTCTACAATTCCAAGAGACAAATTTCATTATTTACCTGGTGGGGGGGTGGGACCTCCCTTGGAAGGTCTCGGCCTGGTATTCCGCCCAATGGACATTTCTATGGTTGCTTGGCTCCCTTGGGTTTTAAGTCTCTCGGCCTCTTCTTCTCTCTTTTCTTTCCGGGATTTCCTGCCAGCTCTTTTGGTAGGACGCTCGTAGGCTTCATCTTCTGATGTTTCTGAACTTTCTATTGCTTTTTTCCTTGTTATTTCTGCATATGAAGGGTTGGGCGAGCTGCCCTGTGTGGCTTCGACCTGCTTTTCTTTCTCACTTTCTTTACTTGGAGGGGTGCTTTCTACATGCACCAGGTTTTCATGCTCCAGATCTGTTGGGTTGATCTGTGCGCTTGATGTCCCTTGTACATTTGCTTCCTCTTCTTGGATGGATTTGGAGCTGCTTGGCATCCCTGTTTCCTCTTCCTGGATGGGTTTTGAGCTGCTTGTCATCCCTGTTGTCCTTCCTTTGCTAGGGCCTTTTTTTGGATTTGTTGTTTTCTGGACTAGAGTCCATTGTTCCTCTTTCTGTTTGTCTGTTTGCTCTTCTGCCTTCTTCTTACAGTGCTTCGCGAAATGTCCGTGTTCGTGGCAGTGTCTACATTTGAACGGAAGCTGTTCATAGTCCAGTTCTTGGATATGCTCCCAGCCTGCAACTGTAAGTTTGATTGCTTCCGGTAACCCCTCCTCCAGATTGACTTCAACACATATTCGAGCGCATGAATACTGATCTTTTCTTGCAGCTCTGTCAATGTATTTACCCAATGCATTGTCGATGTTTTCAAGGGATTTTTGGTTCCAGCAGTGGAGAGGCAAGTGGGGAAGTCTCACCCATACCGGAACTGCTGAGGGGACATCCTGGGTGGGGTTGAAGTCTGGGGACCATTTATTCAGATACAGGCCTTGCGGTCCCATAAAATATGGCCCATTTCTGAATATTAAGCTTCTGTCTTCCGGATTATCGAACACAAAGACGAAGTATCCTTTCCCGACGAAGTAGCTTTTCACACCCTCCTTGATCAGGGGGTTCCAATTTCTCTGAGTCCAATCTTCTACTAACTTTGGTGAAGGCCAGAGGCCTGTGAACTGACCAATAAGACCTCTCTCTACCAGGTTCAGTGCTGCTTTACATGTCTCTTCTTCTGAAAGGGCGACTGTGGGGATCTTATCCATCCTCTTGATGAACTTTTGCTGAGCCACCGATGGGGCTCTCTTCGTGCAGGCTTCGATCATTGCTTTGAATGCTAGGACTTCCGCAGGGGGGGAGGCCGAGCCCCCATTGGAGTCCATGTTCTCCGAAAAAGAGTTCCTTAGACCTGAACGCAGTGGCGCAGCAGCCACTGGGGCGCAGTAAGAGTCTCTGCAATCAGCAGGAGGGAGTAGGCCCTCTGCGGCAGCTAGGGGCTAGACAGCCAACAGCCTTCGCAGCGTCGGCTAGGTCAGGACCACAGCGAGATAAGATAGATGTAAAAACAGTGGTAGGTTCCCCTATCTTCTACTACTTTTACCAATAAAGCTATTTGAGTTTTCCTCCATATTCTTGTGTATCTCTGAATATTGTGTTGATATATTCATTTGTATGGTCAATATATATCTGATCCTATATTGTTTACGATGAAAGTTCTCTATGCTTTGATGGTATTATGATGTTGTGAATCTACAGGTGTTCTTTGAAGCGGGACAAGTAAGGAAGCAGTGGTGAGATTCTGTCAAAGGGGAAAGGAAACAAGCAAGGAGACAAGCGGAAGACTGAGGTTGGTACTCTCTGCTTCTTTCTCATCTCTCTCTCGTAAAGGAAAAACAAGTGACTTTAATCTATTTGTTTCTAAGATAGTTACCCATCTTAGTGGGACTAGCAGCTCTGAATAGACACTAGATTTCCCGATAACAAAATGTTTCTTCCTTGCTTGTACAATCTTGTTTTGGATCTCTTCGTATGTCAGATTGTACATGTCCATTACCAGACCCTCATCAAGAGGAACAATTTCCTCTTCCTCGCTTGGAGCTTGCTATGCTATCGGAGGAGGGGGAGACTCTATGGTGACCTACTGACTGGTTGGCATCAAATTAACATTTTGGTTCAACTACTCTGGTTCCACCTCCATGTCTTAAATCACAATCAACTCCTTAATTTCTTGAGTGAGCTCCTTGTCCCATAACTGTTCGCCCTCTTCTATTAGTAGCCAGTTATGCTCTTGTTCCTCAGCTTGTTTCCATGCTACTTATTCTTCTTATACTCTCTGCCTTTTTTCTTCTTCTTGTATTTTCCTTTCTTCTTCCAATCTCCCTCGCTCATGTTCTTCCCTCTACTTCATCTCTTCCTCCTGATTTATTTTCTTCCTACTCTTCTCTGTTGCTATGTCTGCATTCAATATGATTGGATCTAATTTCATCTTGTGGCTCTGATCTTCCATTGGACTGTGTGAAAATTTCCTCTAAAGTCCCTTTTCGTGCACTGGGTTGCACCTTTCCGCTGCTACTGCCTCTGGAGTGGCTTTATTTTGTAGAGTAACCTGTGATTGTTATACGAAATCTACAATTATGGATAGAAGTATTTTCCCTAGGTCTAGTGGATTGACCTAGAACAATAGAAATACAAATCAGCTAATGTTTTCCTTAAATTAAATAGATAACGGGATGAAGCCTACTTGGAATTTGTCATATGCTTCGCTTCTTCCTTGGCTTGTATGCTCCAATCCTAGCTCTAATCACTGTAATTAGAAGTTGCACAATCATACAACACAATGATCTACATGATCTATGTAGCATCATCTAATCATTTTATTCAATAGATCAACATGGTATTGAAATACATGAAATCAGAACATCTTATATAGGAAAACAAAGCACTATTTGCATTTATAGAAATGGAGTGAGTTACAACCAAAAATAGGT
Source organism: Pinus tabuliformis (assembly GCA_031772625.1). Taxonomy (NCBI): domain Eukaryota; kingdom Viridiplantae; phylum Streptophyta; class Pinopsida; order Pinales; family Pinaceae; genus Pinus; species Pinus tabuliformis. Next base: position 144,389,041 of record CM062819.1, on the reverse strand, counting down.
GTTGATCTTGTAGAAGAGCTCCTCCAAGTTGACTTGTCCTTTCCTTGGCACAAAGTGCACATCTAATCACCCTAATGCATGGAATAATATCTCTCACATCAACAACTAAGGGTAGAATCACTCTCCAAAATCCAACCCCTTGCCTATGGATAGCAGTAAATATATAGCTGAGGGAGGTAGTTCATTCTGCTGCATGTCGTGCAAGCAAACAACTTCTTTATGCACGATGACAAGCTCTTCATACAAGCTTCTCATTGTTTCTCCCAATGCCAATACATCACCAAGTATGGTTGCCTTAAGTTGTTCTAGATATACTTGTGCAGGAGCTGCATTATGGACCTCTACTTGAAGCTGTTTAACTTCTTGCTTCGTAGCCTGTAAGTTCTTTTCTAATTGTTTGTTCTCAACCATCAGATACTTCGTGTTTGAATTTGTAGCACCTGCAAAGGCCAAGTTGGATGCAACAATGACATTTGGATTCCTTATGGTGTCTGTCAATATCACCTTTTCTCTAATGAATGCAGGATGCAATATTGTCTGGAAAATGTTTCTTCCTTGCTTGTATAATCTTGTTTTGGATCTCTTCGTATGTCGGGTTGTACATGTCCATTACCAGACCCTCATCAAGAGGAACAATTTCCTCGCTTGGAGCTTGCTATGCTATCGGAGGAGGGGGAGACTCTATGGTGACCTACGGAGTGGTTGGCATCAAATTAACATTTTGGTTCAAAGACTCTGGGTCCACCTCCATGTCTTAAATCACAATCAAATCCTCAATTTCTTGAGTGAGCTCCTTGTCCCACAATTGTTCGCCCTCTTCTCTTAGTAGCCAGTTATGCTCTTGTTCCTCAGCTTGTTTCCATGCTACTTATTCTTCTTATACTCTCTGCCTTTCTTCTTCTTCTTGTATTTTCCTTTCTTCTTCCAATCTCCCCCGCTCATGTTCTTCCCTCTGCTTCATCTCTTCCTCCCGATTTCTTTTCTTCCTACTCTTCTCTGTTGCTATGGCTGCATTCAATATGATTGGATCTACTTTCATCTTGTGGCTCTGATCTCTAATTGGACTGTGTGCAAATTTCCTCTAAATTCCCTTTTCGTGCACTGGGTTGCACCTTTCTGCTGGTATTGCCTCTGGAGTGGCTTTATTCTGCAGAGTAACCTGTGATTGTTATACGAAATCTACAATTGCAGATAGAAGTATTTTCCCTAGGTCTAGTGGATTGACCTAGAACAATAGAAATACAAATCAACTAATGTTTTCTTAAATTAAATAGATAACGAGATGAAGCCTCCCTGGAATCTGTCATATGCTTCGCTCCTTCCTTGGCTTGTATGCTCCAATCCTAGCTCTGATCACTATAATTAGAACTTGCACAATCAGACAACAAAATGATCTACATGATATATGTAGCATCATCTAATCATTTTATTCAATAGATCAACATGGTATTGAAATACATGAAATCAGAACATCTTATATAGGAAAACAAAGAACTATTTGCATTAATAGAAATTGAGTGAGTTACAACCAAAAATAGGTGTTGATATTTAGAAGAGCTCTTACAAGTTGACTTGTCCTTTCCATGGCACAAAGTGCACATCTAATCACCCTAATGCATGGAATAATATCTCTCACATCAACAACTAAGGGTAGAATCACTCTCCAAAATCCAACCCCTTGCCTATGGATAACAATAAATATATAGTTGAGGGAGGTAGTTCATGAATTCTTATCCTTTTATCAATCTGGGCTTGAGATCCACTCTTGATGGGAGGATGAGCTAAAGGGATAAGGGATGAAAAATCCAAGATAGGATAGGATAGGATTCGAGACTTTTATCAAAGGTAAATAGTTATAACAAATCATGGAAGCTTCTAGATTCTTTTTTGTTTTCCTGAATTTCTAGAATCAATGTACCCCTAATACTGAGAAACCTGCTGGTGATCAATGTAGGCCCAAAGTAGGACAATCTGGTAGTCAACGCTGGCCAATGAAGGGCCAGGGTACGTTGGTCTTAAAAATGACTGAAATTAAGCATTTTTAGGCAAAAAACTAGGGATTTGAAAGAGGCATACTTAGGGCTTTGTGTAGGGAGGATGACAAAGTGTTCAAAGGATGTGAATGATCATGTTTGAAGGCCTATTAACCATATGTGATAAAATGGCCTATAAGAGATCGCTCCCTAAAGCACAAAGTAAAAAAATGTCGCTGATGATTGAAGTGCTTTACCTTGTGACAAGTCAGGATCAAGAACAACCGACGATATCATCATCTATTACAATACATTTACATCATGACATATTTGCTAAGGGAGGCATACCCATACTCAACACATAAGCTAACATTACATGTACAATGATCAAAATACACGTCCACAGATGAAAAATGGTGGATCCATGACTGGATGATTGTCTGTACGATCATAGGCATCATACATTACGATCTTGTATTAATCCTGAAATCGCAGCCTAGATGGATGAAACTAGATTCAGGGTCTTCTATTTTGTTCACATAACTAACCAATGTATGAGTCTAACCATGTGAATCAATGAGCTAAGGTCAAACATGGTAGACACCATCTGGACACCATCTGATTACTGGCTAGTGTAAGCCGTTAACAGATGCAATAGAAACCACTGATGATGTTAATGGATCTCAAGCCTACCACAACGAAATACATATGGTGTGAATAAATGAGTTGAGTCGAACACCACACAAAATATTTCGATTGAAGGCCAATGATGAAAAACTGTTTCCAAGAGTGAGGAAACTTGTCATTGATGTATGCAAGAATCAAGGTACCAAAGAATGTTTCTAACTCAACTTCTTGGATCATGAGCTGATGTTGACAAGAAGCGACCCATCGCAGGAGGGCCTTTATGTATCCCCCATCAATGACATGAAACAAGTATCATGATTTGAGACAAAATGATCAAAATGATGCTAATACAAAACTGGATCAGGAAAGGTAGATGTGGAATGAAGGCTTAAGAGTATTGTAGGAGATATTGATTGAATGGCTTCTCTTGAACAAAACGAAAACACTGAATGAAGCTGGAAGCATTGAACCAAAACTAAAAATGAAGGCTTTGAAATGATATGATAAACTAAAATATAAGCATATCTTCCAACCCAACAACCACGGAGATGTAGTGGAAGAGTGTCGTGTTCAAGAGAGACTCACTGCCATTAACAAATGGAGTACCCTGTTTTCCCAATTTCTCCAACCATACTGGTCAATACCTTTTTATCTTTTAACAAGCTTATGGAGGATAACATATGATTGATCTGTAAGTTCATCCTTCGGATAAATACCTCTAATAATATTTAACGAACCTAGAGGAGTGGTTTGGTCCCATCATGAACGATGAGTCCATCGTTGTTTTATGTTTTTATGAGTCCAATGAAGGTGAAAACTCGACATCTTTTTCATATCTAGAGAGTTTGAAAAAGAGGAAAAAAATAAAACTCTAGATGTTCCTTTTTGTAGATAGTCTCTTAGGTCCAAAAAGGCATAAACTAATACCGTAGAGAACCTCTTAGCCATGTTCGACTAAGGCATTCCTTTTTTGAGTAGACGTCTTTTTATTTACTTTAACGAGTTCAAAAAGACAAGTGCTCGGCAATCTTTTTATATTTTGGGAGTTTGAAAAGAGCTAAAAGAGGACTCTAAGGGGTTCTTTTTTCGTGAGTTTAAAGAGTCTGAAAATGTGATAAAAGTGTGCTCCTTGGTCAAAATAATATGTTCAAAACACGAAAAAATCCGTCAAACAACTGTTGACCTGCTCAGAACATGACAAAAGGAATTAAAAATACTTGTTTCATGGTAGAAATGAGTTGTAACTAGGTAAAAAAATTAAATATGAATAAAATAATGGAAAAATCAACCATAAGTATTCAAAATGACTATTCATCTTTACCATTTCACATTTGCCTTCAATAGTGAGAGTTCTGAGTAGTTTTTTCCCTCATCTTCTGCAGCTGATTGCGCTTTATCTAGTGGATCGTTTCAAGCACCGTCACTTCCAGGTAATAGTTAATACCTTTATCTTTCAATTCATGGTTTCATTTTGTGATTTCATGCAAGTTTTTAGTGTTTTTGAGGGCCCTGTGGTTTAAATAACTTGCCCTAGAATCAATGCAACCCCATATAGTCGAAAGGTGCATTGCACCTAAGTGAAGATACACTGTAGGGAGGGGTGAAACACACTGTATCTCCTTATTGGGGTACGTTAGGCACAAATCCAAAATGTGTTTACCATATTCCCTTCAATTTTTTTTAATTTTCTTACATGGAAAGGATCCTAATGAGTCTCTTATTGATGATTTAGGTCTTCATTAGAAAAAATTGGCTTTTATCTAGAGAGAAAGAAAACATGAAGAATATGATTTGAATGCAACTATTGATCATGCTATTATATAGGCACTGAAAAACCGTGGATTGTTGAAATTATTCCAGCTTCCTATTTTGAGGTAGCAAATGGAATTACTAGAGTATCTTGTTCATTCATGGGATGTGAAATCACAAACATTTAGATTAGGGGAACATCTACTCAAGACAACAGTAGAGGACATATATTTTCTTACAGGTTTATCCATGAGAGGTGCCCCCATATATCTCCTAGGTGGGAGAAGGGGTGGAGAAACAATGAAAGATTATATTGCCACTTTTTGTAGACCTCGAGCAAGCCAACTAGGGATGAAAAAATTAGCATAAAAGATGTAACCCATTTTCCTTTAAGAATGATGTTATTCATCATTGTCAGATTAGAAGGTAACTCAACATTTCATGTGGCTAGCAAATCATACATGCATTATGGTGTGGAGTGTTTGGAGCCAACAATCTTCAACTGGAGCGAGGGAGTGTTAGTCAATATGAAGGAACAACTATCTAAAGCAAAAGAGGGAAAGTTGAAAAACTTCAACTATAGTTCCATCTTGGTCTCTTTTGCTCTAGAACAGGTTCCATTACTACAACCTCAACAAATTACACTTGAGCCCATTGATTTGAGGGTTCCATATATGAGGAGGTGGATAGATCATATGTCTCGACATGCAGTCCCGTCAGCGATTAGTTTCTCACCAGCCTTCTTTGGATGGATGTGTAGAAAGTTCATTATGATTAATGATTATCTGTACACAGGTATGGATTTTCGTGATGAACTTGAGCTCATGATTCCTGAGGGTGAGCGATGGGGTGTTATAGGTAAGATATTTCAACCATTTGTATTTTTTGAAGTTTTACAATTGTTTTGTGTTTTTGATGTTTCTGAGACTAAACTATTGATTTGTTCATGCAAATATTGGGTCTGTTTGACCTATAGGTGCTTTGTATCTTCGTCGTGCAAGAGAAAAACCACATGAGGTAGTAGAATTAACACAAGTTGCTTCAGTAGGATGAGATGCAATATGAGATTTCAATGTAGCTGAGATCCTAACATAGGTGGAGTTCCACATGGAGGTGTTGACAAACAGATAGATGAGACCGCGATCGACCAGATTCTGATACGACTTCATCAACACACTATTGGAGTGCCTAGCTGCATTGGTTGGCTACTGCGTAAGATAGCTTGTGTAGTGGAATTTTATCATGAGCACTTTGATTAGTCTACTTAGATATTTGCATGTAGTTTTTTATATGGGCCGCGTGGCCATATGAGTCTTGGGCACAAATTTTGTAAAACCAAACTTTATATATATATATATCTATCTTCAATGTTTCTGTGTTCCTATTATGCTTTCAATATATATGATGTGTATTGAAACTTATTTACATTTGTTGCAATTTTCTATCTAAAACATGATTAGAAAGAGCATCTGTTAGTGTGTTTAGATTTCTAGAATTATGTTCATATCGTATGAAATCAAAGTGTATTTCTAGAAGGTGAACCCTTAAGAACATGCGAAGGATGGTGGAATTATAACAAAATAAACATTAGTGAGTTGTAGTACCATGAGCTGTGAGTCAAGTCTGATGACTAAATGACATATACCATTTGACATAACATCAGACAGTAGCTCGACCACTGCGCTATACTCAACGATGTTTTTGGTAGAGCAACCGATACAAATCCCTTGTAGACTCACTAACTCGCCATTGGAGAAAATATATCCCATGCTACAGAGGATGGGTTTCGAGTACTACGACTAACACCATAAGCATAACCAAAATGCAGTTCAAGGGATGATGACATATGCAAACCAAACATAAAGGGGATCAACATAAACTGTAGGAAACTCTGAAGAGATGATGAGCCCCAATTTTTGGTACAATTTGGGCTCATTTGGCCTACTTGCTCTGCTCAAACCATTCATTTTTTATTGCTTATGCATTCATTTCTTGGTTTATTCGTGTTGTTTGTAGGAAGAAGGGTAGGCATTCTATCCACGTGACTAATACATGATGATTTCAGGTTTTGACATTAAAAGGGAGGAAAGACCACGAAAAAGGAGACAAGGAGACAATGAGGTGGCACTGCTGGTTTTTAGGAGAGGATGTCCACGGTCTTGGGGACCTTCCTCGTAATTCCCACCATAGCTCTGAGCTCCAATCCATCTCCCCACCGAGCTTAGAGGCAGCCAACTGTTCTACAGGAACAACAGTTATAACTGTTCTACAGGAACAACAGTCATAACTGTTCTACAGGATCAACAGTTTAACCTTCAGTTGGACAGCCGAGCTCCACAAATCAAGGACACCTGTTGGATGATCATTTTGCATAAATACTGAGGCCGTAGCCTTGGATAGAAGCTTTTTGAACTTTTGTATTACTCTTGTAATTTGGAAGTACGAGCTACAACTCGGTTTTTGTTCCTTTTGTAAGCCAATTTTGGCATGTCATCAGACTTTTGTTTATGAATAAAGGCAGGCAGATTTTGATCTCATTCTGAGTTTCTAAGGGAGCTATAGCTCTTAGGTTAGGGCCCAACCTGAGAGCAATAGATCTCCTCGGTGTTGTAATGTTATTTGCATTTCGTTCCAGCACTTTGAATTTTTTACTTTAACATGCAATTCGAATTTACAGTTTGTTAATTTAGTCTTTTTCATGAGCTGAGATAGGATTAGTTTATGGTGATTTGCTTTCAGCTGCTTAGATTCGATAGGAGGATAGTTATAAATTATTGGAGCTCTAGCAAAAGGTTGTTAAGGCTCCCTGCCATCTCTGTTAGGGATTGGGGTGCAATCCATAACCAACCACCAAAAAGAAACACAGTTCTTCTCACTTCCATGCAAGCTGCAACATAGACATTTTCGTTGAAGATCCATCCATGCACTTTTGACATTGAACCATACTTCTACATTTCACTTCCATGCACGAGTTTCATTTCTTGGTTTTCCATTGCTGTTCATAGGTTTCATGGCACAATTATCATAGGTTAATGAATTTCTCGTTTTTGGTGCATAAGTCATTTGTTTCATTTACGCTGCTCCATACCATTCCACTTCCTTCTTCTTCTTCTTAATCTCTAATCAATCCACCTGCTCAGCCTCTGTCCATCTCATTTACCCTCCAACTCATCCATTAATCACTTAGCTCCATCTACTTAAACTTTCGTTGATCCCATCCTTCCAACCATCAACCCACTGTATGCACTTTTCCTCCATTTGACTTCTCTGCTCCTGAGCAACCACCAGCTCCATCTCCATCTCACCTATCCTCCCACACCACTCCAACACTTCACCATCTCCCAAAACCTTCCACGGCCAAACATCCTGTAGAATTGCACAGACTTCTTGTAGAAATCCCTGAGTTTCCTGTAGGATCCCCTGCAGACTTCCTGTAGAAGCCTGCAAACTCGGTTGCTGAGCATCCGAACGTGGTAGACTTCTGTGGACTGATGCTAGAGACCCTCTGGGACCTCCCCTAGCCATCCTGACCTTGCCCATGCTTTCCTTCCATTCCAACCGCTCCTGCACAACCAAACCCTAATCAAAAGCATCATCACAATAAATCCAACCACTTAATGAAAAAATACAAAAACATGTCTTTTTAGATGCAAGTAGCTTAGATGCATGTATTTCAGTTCACTGCAAGTAATGGCATTAGTGGTAGTAGTTCCATTCACAGTTTTGCATTATAAGGGTCTAGCTAGTCAAATTAAGGTTTACTAGGGTTTTCATGCTTTATTGGCTTTCAGTTTCTTTCTACAGTTAGACTAGTCTCCTTTGAGTTAGCTTTCGTCCATCATTCATAAAGCTTCTTCTGTGAGCATATAGAAGTTGGCTTGAGCCCTAGCGGACTTGTGCCAGCTGACCAAGTGACAACTGCGACAAGAGCTAGTACTTGTGCATACAGCATCGTCGCTTCCAAGTTTGTACGAACTACCGGGTTGATAAAATTAGAGATAGGAAGCTCCAGGAGTTGTAGCATTAGTGCTACAATACTGGAGCCCACCATATTTTTGGCGCCGTTGCCGGGGAAGCGTCAGAGTATTAGTAATTGTTGCTTTTGTTCTACTTCCTTACTCTTGCCTTCTGCTAAGTAGTTTACTTCATTTCCATTCTGCAAAAGTAGCATAGCATTTCCTGCTTTCATAGATTAGCATTTCCTGCTTTCATAGATTAGCATTTCCTGCTTTCATAGATTAACATTTCCTTTCTGCAAGCGTAGACTAGCATTTCCATTCTTGCAATTTCATTTGAGCAAAGTAGATTAGTTCTTTCCTGCTTTCAGTTTAATTCCGCATCTTTCATAGTTAGTTGTAGATCTATCTGTCTCAGTTTTGCAGGTACCAAAAGAAAAGCAAAGCAAAAGCAACCAAAAGAAAAAGAAAGTCTTTTCCATTTCATGCCTCATAGAAACCGAGATAGATCAGGCAAATTCCTACCAAACACCCCCACCACATCACCGAGTCACCCTTCTCTCTTCTTTGGTGACAGTGACCCAGAAGAACCTATAGGTGAACATCCTGAGATATCTAAAGACCCTATAGTAGAAGAAGAATTAGAGACCACTCCATCTGAAGCTATGGCTGACAATAGAAGAGAAGATGAGAGAATAGAAGGTGCCTTCCCCATCCGAGAGACCAATGGAGAGATGAAAATGAAGAACATTAGCCCCTCCGCCTTACCTCACTTCCATGGGCTGACCACTGAAGATCCGGATACCTTCCTGTTTGAGTTTTCTGTCCTTTGTAGAACCTATGACTATACTGAAGATGAGCAAAAGTTGAAACTTTTCCCTTCCACTCTTAAGGATGCAGCACTATGCTGGTTCATGGGCTTACCTGGGAATAGTATCACCACTTGGGCTCAGATGCAGCAAGCTTTCAACACCAAGTACCGGGATTACTGTAGGTCCAAGGAAACAAAGGAGGAAATCTTTCGGATGTCCATGGGAAATGATGAGTCCTTAGAGGATTATGAGGAGAGGTTCCAACTAAGCTATAAGCGGGCCAGGTGCACACTTGACCCTGAATCCCTCAAGTTGGTCCTGCTCCGAGGAGTCCCTGAAGACCTCTTAGATACCCTTCACATGTTAGCTGGGGGGGACATTTACCAACTGCCTTATGAGGACATCAAGACTGTGTTTAGAAACCACTCCAGGGCAGCTCGGAAACGAGGTAGAGGAAACCACCTCTCAACTAGTGTCCCTTTCTCCAAACATGAGCTTGCAAATCAATTAGAAGATCTTAAGAGTGAGGTGAGACAAACCATTGCCATGCAGCTTGACACATTCAGGATTCAGCAAAAGAAAGAAGAAGCTGAGAGAGCCTTGGCTGTCTTCTGCCCTAGGTGCACAAGGAGACACCCTAAGAACGAATGTCCATTGCATTCGGTTGAAGTGTGTTTCGTTTGTGAGGAGGACCATCCCACAAATCAGTGTCCAACCTTACTTGGGTTTAAAGCCATGTACCAAGGGACAGAAGCTCCCACAGAGCCTCTCTATTACCTCAACCAAAGGAGGCCTCAGGGATCTAGACCTTATCAGCAGGGGATGCAAGGGGCATCTCAAGCTTATTACAGCCCCAACCAATCGACTCCTATGCCTTCATGGGGTCCCCCTGCTCATCCTTCATGGTCCATGCCTCCTCCATGGTCTTATCCACCTCAGTACCCCACTCAACCTACTTCTCATTCATATCACTCACATGCCCAACCACAGCCTCAATGGAATGCACCTCAGTCGGGGTGGAGGCCCCAATACAACACTCCTCCTGCCATCTTGCCTCCACCACCAGTTCAACCTCAGCCATTACCTCCTGCTCCTCCAAGGCAACCTCAAATGCCTGCTCAACCGAACCCGAACCCCAACAATAGACAGGCCCAGCAGGTATACACTGGGGAAACCTCATGCCCTACCTATGCTGTGGAGATCCAGGAGATCAATCTTCGATCTGGAAAGACTCTACCAGATCGCCAACCTCCTCCCCCAGAGGACGAGGAAGATAAACAGGAAAGTGAACCGAAGGTTATTCCACCCTTTTCTGAGAGACTAACAGCCACCACACAACCCAACCCAGAGGAGGATGAGCTTCTGGGTGAGCTCAAGCAATTGTGTGTAAAAATACCACTTCTCCAAGCCATCAAGGATGTGCCGATATACAACAAGCTGGTTAAGGAGAAGTGTTTCAAACACCCAGGCAGACAGAAGAAAGATGCCTCAACTATCAATGTCATAGGACAACTATCTGACCTTATGTTAGGACAAGTCATCTGCCCAAAGTACCTAGATCCTGGAAGTCTTGTAGTAGATGTTCACATCAATGGCACCATTATACCTCACACCTTGATTGATCTGGGGGCTGCCATTAATGTGATGACCAGGGATACCATGCTTAAGCTTAATCTTCAGGGTTCCTTGAGGAAGACCTCGACAGTACTGCAATTAGCAGATCGCTCCACCGTGACTCCCGAAGGGATTGTGGAGGATGTCTTGGTCTCTATTGACTCTTGGGAATACCCTGCAGACTTCCTGGTTCTGCAACCAAAGGCCAAGCTTACTGGATATCCTCTCATTTTGGGAAGGCCTTGGTTAGCTACTGCAGATGCTTACATAAGTTGTCGTGCAGGAAACATGACCATCAAAAATGGTCCCATGTCCAAACAGCTAGTCCTATACCCTCCTGCCCAACCCTCCTTGGAGCATGACTTACCATTCTGGTTGGAAGAAGGAGAGGAAGACGAGGTGTACTCAGCACCTCTGTGCACCTTAGATACCACTAGAAGAGACCCCCCAACCGAGGATGACTTGATCGAGACCTTGATCCAGAATCCACCTTCCAGTGCACTACCCTTAGAGGAATTGGTGGAGGATGCCCAAGCTAGCACCTTAGTGGATCTTTGTACAACCAACCCTGTTACTCCCAGAGTCAAGAATGTGGAGTTCAACCCTGAGAAAGCATTGAAGATCAGCTCCTCCCTATCTCCTTCCCAGGAAAAGGAGCTGTGTAGTCTGTTGGCCAACCACCTAGATGCTTTTGCTTGGAGCTATAAGGAAATGAAAGGAGTCCATCCTTCGGTCTGTACCCATCATATATACATCAAAGAGGATTGTAAACCGGTTAGGCAACCTCAGAGGAGAATGAATCCAGCCCTTAAGGACATTGTCAAGGAAGAATTGCAAAAACTGTTGGATGCCAGATTCATCTACCCCATCTCAGATAGTGAATGGGTGTCCCCTCTAGTGTTGGTTCCCAAGAAAAATGGGAAATGGAGAATCTGTGTGGACTACCGAGAACTGAACAAAGCTACCAAGAAGGACCATTTCCTTCTACCCTTCATAGATCAAGTGTTGGATGGACTGGCAGGAAAGAAGTTCTTCTCTTTCCTGGATGGGTTTAGCAGGTACAACCAAATCCAAATCAGCCCGGAAGACCAAGATAAGACCACCTTCACTTGTCCTTGGGGTACCTTTGCCTATCGATTCCTTCCCTTTGGGCTATGCAATGCTCCTGCTACCTTTCAGAGAGCTGTCTTGAGCATCTTCTCGGAGCTGGTCCATGATGCAGTAGAAATCTATATGGATGACTTTACTCCTTATGGGGCCAACTTCCAGGAAGCATTGTCCAACTTGGGAAAAGTCCTAACCAAATGCACTGAGATGAACTTGTCCCTTAGTCCCGAAAAATGTGAATTCCTAATGACTGAAGGGACCGTGCTAGGCCATACCATTTCTTGCCAAGGGTTGCAGGTGGATCCTAACAAAATTGCTCTCATCAAGAGGGTTCCACCTCCTCAAAAGGTAAGGGATGTCCAGAGTTTCTTGGGATTAGCAAGATACTACCAGAGATGCATTAAAGATTTCAGCAAGCTAGCCTCGCCATTGTTTGGCCTGTTGGCAAAGGATGTGGAGTTTAATTGGACTGACGATTGTCAGAGGGCTTTAAATGAATTAAAGGACAAGTTGGTGTCAGCCCCAATCCTGAGAGGTCCAAACTGGGCCCTACCTTTCCACATCCACACTGATGCCTCGAACAAAGCCATAGGTGCAGCTTTAGGACAGGTTGAGCAAAAACTTCCATATGCCATTTACTTTGTTAGCAAAAACTTGTCCAAAGCTGAGCTGAATTACACTGTAACCGAGAAAGAATTCTTGGCTATGGTCCATGCACTGAACAAGTTCCGACATTATATTACTGGTTACCAGACCTTTGTACATACTGACCATGCTGCTATTAGATATTTAATGAATAAACCAGATGTGAATGCTCGTATTATTAGATGGTTACTTTTATTGCAGCAGTTTGATTTGACCATTGTTGACAAACCAGGTAGAGAAAATGTTGTTGACTTTTTATCTAGATTGGATTTTTCTGCAGATGAGGATGGAACAGTGGATGACCAGATGCTCGATGAACATCTGTTTGCTATTTCAGTACTCTCTCCATGGTTTGCTGATATAGCAAACTATCTTGTTTCAGCACAGTTCCCTCCACACCTATCTTCTAGAGAGAAGAGCAGAATCATCAGAAAAAGTGCCTCATTTACTTGGATCGGGGGTAATCTGTTCAAGCTTGGCCCCGATCAGATCTTAAGGCGTTGTGTAAGGGAGGAGGAAGTCTTTGATATCCTCCTCACTTGTCATGATGGGCCTTGTGGAGGACATTTTGCAGCAAAGAGAACTGCCTTCAAAATCCTGTAGGCAGGCTACTATTGGCCCACACTTCATCAAGATGTCAGAAGATATGTCAGTCAGTGTGACCAATGCCAAAGAATGGGGAAACCGACCCAAAGGGATGAGATGCCTCTCCAACCTCAAGTGACTCTTGAGCCATTTGAGAAGTGGGGCATGGACTTTGTGGGCCCAATCAACCCCTCTTCGAGGCAAAGGACTTACATCATTGTGTGTACTGACTATTTGACAAAGTGGGTCGAGACCAAAGCAATCAAAGCAGCAACAGAAGAGAAGGTGGCCGAGTTCCTAAGAGAGAACATCTTCTATAAGTTTGGCTATCCAAGAGAGCTGGTCACCGATCAAGGGAGCCAGTTCACCTCCAACCTGGTTGAAGATCTCCTAGCTCATCACAAGATCAAGTATAGGACTTCCACCCCTTATCACCCTCAAGTAAATGGGCAGGTGGAAGTCACCAATAGAGAATTAGAAGGGATCTTGACTAAGGTGGTGAGCAACAGCAGAAAGGACTGGGCAGATCGCCTGGTTGAAGCCACATGGGCTTACAACACCACTTGGAAGACCACCACCGGCTTCACATCGTATGAGCTGGTCTATGGGAAGAAAGCTTTGCTGTCCATTGAGTTTGAGTACAACACATTGAGGATGGCAGCTCAGCTGGATCTAGATCTCAGCCATGCACAACAAGAAAGGCTACTGCAGCTGAATGGACTGGATGAGCACCGAATGCAGGCCCTCCTTCACTCAAAAGTGGTTCAACTTCAGAGGAAGGTGTGGCATGACCAACATCTCCATGACAAGCAATTTCAGCCGGGAGATTGGGCTTTGTTGTATGACTCCAGATACAAAGATTTCAAGGGGAAGTTGAGAACCAGATGGCTAGGACCATATGCAGTGGAGAAATGCCATGACACTGGATCTGTCCTCATTCAAACCATTGATGAGGAAGCCATTCCCATGCTTGTCAATGGGCATCGATTGAAGATCTACAAGAGACCTCTCTCAAGACAAGAGTTCATAAAAACTATGGAGAAATCTGTATTGGTCATAGAGAAGGGTTCTGCCTCTGCTTTTGGCATACCCTGAGGGATATGAAAAAAAAGAAAAAAAGAAAAAAAGAAAAAAAAAGGAAAAAATAAAGATCCTTGGGTGAAAACCTCTCTGAGGCGCCCAAGGCAGGTGGTAGGGGTGAAAACCTCATTGAGGCGCCCCTATTGTCTTTAAAAAAAAAAGAGAAAAGGTTTGAAAAAGATCCTTGAGTGAAAACCTCTCCGAGGCGCTCAGGGCAGATGGCACGGGTGAAAACCTCTTTGAGGCGCCCCTGTTATCTTTCAAAAAAAAAAAAAAAAAAAGAGAAAAAAAACAATAAGCAAAATATGGTAAAATTGCATGCAGGTTGTAGATGTTCTATGGAGGAGAGGAAGCCCTTCAACTCAAAGCCAAGGGTCCTTATCATGCTGTCAAAGAGCCTCACCAGCACCTCCTCCAAGGGTACCCATGTTTTTTCAAGGTATGTGCAATTTTATCATGGTTTGAATCTTCTACAGGAATATTTTGTCTTTCTACAGGAAGATGCAGTCTTTCTACAGGAAGGCGCGGATTTTCTACAGGAAAGTACAGACTTTCTACAGGAAGGCCGAACTTTCTACAGGAAGTCTGTGTTCTACAGGAAACTTCCTGTAGAAGTTTTGGATGGCCCAGAATTCATCTTAAAAGAAGATTTAGCGACTATGGATTGGTTTGGATGCATGCAAGCCTCTGTTGGCACCCTTGCACATTGCTGTCACCTTGCTCCACCATCCTTGTTGACATGCGACCAAGTTCCCTACACCAACAAATAAGATCGATGAGTTCTCGCGGGAAAAGCCATTTTCAAAGTTAAACAAATGCTGGGATCTCATATCGCAGGCATGAAGAGCTCCGGGAACGTGATTGAAAGGCCAGAACCTCCGTCGTGCAGCATGCACCCAAGGAGAAAGGACTGTTACAAGACACCTCGCGGGAATCTTGTAACAGTTCAACCTGCTCGAGTGGATACCGTTCACAGCACCGCGATCTAAAATGAAACGTAGGCGCATGCAAGCAAAACATCCACTCCATCGTTGGCAGCCTGTAACCACGAGCCTCCAGGTCTGTGTAAGTCACATGCAGCAGGTAGATCCACTCACCATCGTCCAAGAACTGGAAAAATCGTGTGCGGCCACGCAGGTAATTGTCTCAACCCTTCCTTCCATCAAATCGCATGAATTTTACTTTGAAATTGTTTGCACAGCGTAAAATTGAATGGTTGAGCGGCCGTATGGCCAGTCGACTGGCCACGTCGGCTAGTTAAAGTGTAATTGGATGTTTGGGTGGCGGCCACGACAAAGAGAATGAACGACACGCACGTGAGAACACTCTCGTCAGAAGCATGAGTTTATCAGGAAAAGGCGACGGCAAATCTGTGGGAATGGATGCGACAGCAAGTGAATACGCAGGCGAATGATGGATGACGTCGCCCAACGGTCCGGCGGGGACAGCTCATCCCCCGCGCCACGGATTGCGCCGATTCAAAATCTAATCGGCTAGATCATGCGCATGCATTTATCATCCAACACTTCAAACTCGGGTGGCTATTCTGATCTCCTCTGCACTTTGATACGCCAAGCTGTTGGCTACCAGAACGCTGGTAAAGCACACCTCGAGCACGGGCCAACTACAGTCCTCCCCGAGAATTGCGCACTGCTTCTATAGGAACGCAGTTCTACAGGAACGCAGTTCTACAGGAACACAGTCTACAGGAACGCAGTCTTCTACAGGGAAGCGGGTGCCTCACGAAAATGGGTGGCCAACTAAAGAGGTGACCCTAAACTCTTCATGCAACTGGTTAGTAAGAGTGGCAAGACCATCGTCCACAGTCTGGTTGGTGGAATTGTTGTTTACTGTGCCTATGACTGTCGTTCTACAGGATGTCAGTTTAGGTAGACTGTGTTGAATTTTGTGGATTATATGCATGCTCTACCTTAATAGACCAAATCTCTTTTGCATTTGCCACCTTTAATTAAAACAACCGTGTTCATCATGCTGGGTGGGTTTATAAGACGGGAACCCACTGATTCAACCAAACTAAGGGAAAACCCGGCAGTGGTAGAGCTCTTCACCAGAGCACAATGGATGCCTTTTTGTGATAAGCTGCAGGGTTACGATGATGAAGTGGCCGAAGAATTCTTGCAGGCTCTGAAGCCTAAATCCCAGACACTGGCCACAGTGAACTTCAGAGGTCTAAGCCTCAAGCTCACCCCGGAACATATCAGTCGGATCACAGAACTTCCTATGGGTTTGCCGTGGGATAAGGAAGAACGAAAGCTGAGTCAGCAGGCAAAGAAAGAATTCTTTCCACCTGAGGAAGAATTATCGGAGGAAAAAAATGGGGTGCGAAGAACGAGCCTGTTGCCACCATGGAATGAAGTCAGTTTGCAAATCATGAAATATATCACTTGTGAAGGCCGTTTCAGCATCGTGTATGCATATCACTTTCGGCTACTCACTGAATTGAGGCACCGAATTGACCTTCCTGTAGAACAAAAATTGAGCATCCCTTATTACCTACTGCAGTCTCTAATGGAGTGTGCCACAAAGCTGAAAGAGGGCATACCAGATCAGATAGCCCACCATGGGTTGATCAAGCTTCTTGTGGAGGATGCATTGCACTCATATAAGGTCCCCCTCTCATGGGAATCTTTCCGGAATTTAACAAAAGATGGGGACATTAAGATGTTGATCGAAGAAACGGGTTCCTCCAGCAGTGAGGAACAAGAAGCAGTGGCCGAGGGACAGAGAGAAGAAGGCCAGAAGACCCTGACCACAGTACAGAAGAAAGAATAAAGGAAGAGGCATGAGGAAAAGGAGGACAAAGAAAAAGGTGGCACACCGATCTTGTTAGCAAGAGAAAAGAGGATGAAGAGCAGAATGGACAAAGCTGAGGTGGTCCACATCAGCCCAAGTACCTCAACAGCACCTGCAACCAAAGCAAAAAACAAAGCTCAGGCAGGCAAGCAAGCAGAGGTGGAGACACCTGTGTCTACAGGAAAGCAAAAACAGGCTTCTACAGGAAACCCAAAAACAAAAACAAAGGCTTCTACAGGAAGCCCAAAAATCATTGAGAAACAGGCTTCTACAGGAAGCCCGAAAACAGAGACAAAGGCTTCTACAGGAAGCCCGAAATTGCAGAAACAGGCTTCTACAGGAAGCCCCGAAAAGGTGAAATCCAAGGAGAAAAAGGTGGATATTCTGGCACGGGAGGCAGCAGCTATATTAGCTGGCCTCAGCACGCCACCTAAGCCAAAAGGAAAGAGGAAGAGGGAGACCCCTCTATACTTTAAGGCTCGAAGAAGTGTTAGGATAAAGACGGGCAAGCCACAGGCCCAATCCAGCAACCCGATCGTCATCGAAGATACACCTGCTTCTCCCAAAGAAAAGTCACCCTCCAGGATCACAGTCACCTACGAGAAGGGGAGTCCAAAGAAAAATACGTGGCAAGAGAGGTTAGACCTGTTGACTGAAAAAACCCAGCTACAGGAAGCTGAAAATGTTCTACAGGATACTCTGGCCCGGCTACAGGAAATGGAAAAGAAGGAAGGAGAAGGACTCTCATCACCACCAAGGGAGGGTGAGGTAGAACCACCTGAAGAGATAGAAAGAGAACATATACCAGAACCTAGCCCTTCACCTAATCTGAATTCATACTACACCTTTTTAGAGGCGGGAAAAATCATACCGCTGAAATTTACTGTGCCTCTATTTTTTGAACTAGAGAAAGAAAGAGTCCGTTCCCACACATGGATGCAAATCGCCAAATCAAAGGGTGTGGCGGACATAGGCCCTTTACAAGATCAACTCAGGGAGGTCAGGAGTGAATTCACCATGGCTAAACATGTGGCTAATTGCCAACGTGTGCTTCTACAGGAAGAAAATCAGAAGCTAAGATTGCAGCTACAGGAACTAAGGGCAGGAGCAAGAACTTCCTCCAAGGACATCACAAATGAATAACAAAGCAAAAAGGAGCTGACCACCAGTCTTGAAGAGCCAATGACACTTCTACAGGAAGCAGAGCAACAAACAAAAATTGAAGTACAAGCCCTACAAGAACAACTGCAACAAAAGGAAGCACAATTGGCCTGCATGGCCAGTTGGGCCATGGAGGCAATTCAGTGCAGACCACCTGCAAAATCCTATGGATTATTCTTAAAAGATCAATGGCTGCAGTTCCAAATAAACACCTTGGCACAAAGAGGTATTTCACATATCCAAAACCCACAACAATTTTCTGAATTGTGCAGTACTAGTTCGTCTGAGGACAAAGCCAAATTAGCAGAGTTTTACCTCCACAATTTGGCTTTGCCTAATGAAGTCTCTTGGGATCCCAATGTTGCCTTGGGTGATATGCAATTGATGGCATTCGCCTCATGGTTAAACCATGAGGATCAGAGAGCAGCTGAAGCAAAATCGGTCATGAACCGAGAAGTGAGTGAACCACTGTTCATTCGACCAGAACTAGAGGATCCGGTGGCACTCATCTCAGCCCACCAACAGTTGGCTACAGATCCCACAGCTTCCTTGAGATTCATGGACAAACAGGCCCAAGCCATAGCCCACTTTGAAGACATGGAAAGGTTGTTGGAAGAAAGTGCTGCCCAAGCGTGTGCACGAAGATGGAATACCCTGGCACACAGCTTGAAAATCAGAGAGTACCATACCCCCATTCGGATGAGGGAAGCTTTGGCAAGGGTTGAACTTTACAAGAAATCCATGCAAAGCCTCCAGGCCAGCTGGATTGGCCTTAAACTCAGCCCACCACTACTGCTGGGATTGAATGAAGGCAATACCGAGGAGGATGACAGTCAACAATGGGAAGAGGTGAACAGGAAAGCAGGGTTTCATATCCACAGAGAAGACACTACCACAGAGCCTTGGGATGCAAGGGAAGCAGTGAAAGCAATGAAGGATGAAGATTTGGACTAAGTTGCTCAAGGATGAGCAAATAGTTTAGCTGGGGGGTGATGACGAGCCCCAATTTTTGGTACAATTTGGGCTCATTTGGCCTACTTGCTCTGCTCAAACCATTCATTTTTTATTGCTTATGCATTCATTTCTTGGTTTATTCGTGTTGTTTGTAGGAAGAAGGGTAGGCATTCTATCCACGTGACTAATACATGATGATTTCAGGTTTTGACATTAAAAGGGAGCAAAGACCACGAAAAAGGAGACAAGGAGACAATGAGGTGGCACTGCTGGTTTTTAGGAGAGGATGTCCACGGTCTTGGAGACCTTCCTCTTAATTACCACCATAGCTCTGAGCTCCAATCCATCTCCCCACCGAGCTTAGAGGCAGCCAACTGTTCTACAGGAACAACAGTTATAACTGTTCTACAGGAACAACAGTCATAACTGTTCTACAGGATCAGCAGTTTAACCTTCAGTTGGACAACCGAGCTCCACAAATCAAGGACACCTGTTGGATGATCATTTTGCATAAATACTGAGGCCGTAGCCTTGGATAGAAGCTTTTTGAACTTTTGTATTACTCTTGTAATTTGGAAGTACGAGCTACAGCTCGGTTTTTGTTCCTTTTGTAAGCCAATTTTGGCATGTCATCAGACTTTCGTTTATGAATAAAGGCAGGCAGATTTTGATCTCATTCTGAGTTTCTAAGGGAGCTATAGCTCTCAGGTTAGGGCCCAACCTGAGAGCAATAGATCTCCTCGGTGTTGTAATGTTATTTGCATTTCGTTCCAGCACTTTGAGTTTTTTACTTTAACATGCAATTCGAATTTACAGTTTGTTAATTTAGTCTTTTTCATGAGCTGAGATAGGATTAGTTTATGGTGATTTGCTTTTAGCTGCTTAGATTTGATAGGAGGATAGTTATAAATTATTGGAGCTCCAGCAAAAGGTTGTTAAGGCTCACTGCCATCTCTGTTAGGGATTGGGGTGCAGTCCATAACCAACCACCAAAAAGAAACACAGTTCTTCTCACTTCCATGCAAGCTGCAACATAGACATTTTCGTTGAAGATCCATCCATGCACTTTTGACATTGAACCATACTTCTAAATTTCACTTCCATGCACGAGTTTCATTTCTTGGTTTTCCATTGCTGTTCATAGGTTTCATGGCACAATTATCATAGGTTAATGAATTTCTCGTTTTTGGTGCATAAGTCATTTGTTTCATTTACGCTGCTCCATACCATTCCACTTCCTTCTTCTTCTTCTTGATCTCTAATCAATCCACCTGCTCAGCCTCTGTCCATCTCATTTACCCTCCAACTCATCCATTAATCACTTAGCTCCATCTACTTAAACTTTCGTTGATCCCGTCCTTCCAACCATCAACCCACTGTATGCACTTTTCCTCCATTTGACTTCTCTGCTCCTGAGCCATCACCAGCTCCATCTCCATCTCACCTATCCTCCCACACCACTCCAACACTTCACCATCTCCCAAAACCTTCCACGGCCAAACATCTTGTAGAATTGCACAGACTTCATGTAGAAATCCCTGAGTTTCCTGTAGGATCCCCTGCAGACTTCCTGTAGAAGCCTGCAAACTCGGTTGCTGAGCATCCGAACGTGGTAGACTTCTATGGACTGATGCTAGAGACCCTCTGGGACCTCCCCTAGCCATCCTGACCTTGCCCATGCTTTCCTTCCATTCCAACCGCTCCTGCACAACCAAACCCTAATCAAAAGCATCATCACAATAAATCCAACCACTTAATGAAAAAATACAAAAACATGTCTTTTCAGATGCAAGTAGCTTAGATGCATGTATTTCAGTTCACTGCAAGTAATGGCATTAGTGGTAGTAGTTCCATTCACAGTTTTGCATTATAAGGGTCTAGCTAGTCAAATTAAGGTTTACTAGGGTTTTCATGCTTTATTGGCTTTCAGTTTCTTTCTGCAGTTAGACTAGTCTCCTTTGAGTTAGCTTTCGTCCATCATTCATAAAGCTTCTTCTGTGAGCATATAGAAGTTGGCTTGAGCCCTAGCGGACTTGTGCCAGCTGACCAAGTGACAACTGCGACAAGAGCTAGTACTTGTGCATACAGCACCGTCGCTTCCAAGTTTGTACGAACTACCGGGTTGATAAAATTAGAGATAGGAAGCTCCAGGAGTTGTAGCATTATTGCTACAATACTGGAGCCCACCAAGAGACACACTACAAACACACTCATCACGCCTATATAGAGTATGTACACAGTGTATTACGCATGAGATCAAGCATAATATTTATTTAGGTACAACCCTTTTCTAGGTTGCGAAAGTGGAAATCCATCAAAATCAACTAACTCGTAGGCCCCTTTTGTAATAATACGCTCGACAATATATGGACCTAGACACATAGGTTGAAACTTTCCTGGGCCCAACTTATCAGATTCTTGATCATATAAAAGAACAAGGTCTCATTCCGAGAAGACACGAGGCTTGACACTTTTGTCATATTACGCCTTGATATGCCTTTTATGAGCTTCATTAGCTAAAGCAGCATCACGCGGTGTCTCATCTAAATGGGTCAGATGTAAAAGATGTTCCTCTTCTATGAAAGTGGGAGGAAGAAGTTCTATAGCTAGTTTTAGTGATGAAATCTCACATTCGATTGGAAGGGTTGCTTCCAAACTATAAACCAACTAAAAGGGTGTAAATCTAGTAGCATTCCTAACTAAAGTTCGGTATGCCCACAAGGTAGCGTAAAAAACAAATTCTAGTCCAATTTTATGGACCCCTACCATATGATGAAGCATAGTTTTGAGAACTTTATTGATAGCTTCAACTTGTCCATTAGCCTGAAGAGAGTAGGGAGTGGAGATTTCATGGGAAAGTCCCAGTTTAGCAGTTAGTTCGGATATCATATGATTCCGGAAATGATTTCCGTGATCCATAACTATTGCTTGCGGAACACCAAACCATGAAATAATGTGATTGAAAAAGAAATATGCAACTATTCCGCTAGTGTTGTTAAATGTAGGAATCACCTCTGTTGACAAATAATCCTTGATATTGGGTTAGTATGTGTAAAATAATGTAAATAGAAAATAAGGAGAGTTGGAATATGAAGAGACATTGGGAGATGAAGCCCAAGAGTCTCTCCCTCCATGTATATATCTATGATTAGTCGTAATGCAAAATCATAATTCATTTGAGGAGTCACCTCCTGGCCTGACATGGTATTAGAGCCAACTCCATTTTTGTCTTCCCTCTCTGCCCTTGTAACTCCCTCCTACCTATGTTCTACCTATTTTTCAAAACTAACACCTCTTCCATTGCTCCATTCTCTACGTTAAACACTAATCTACACTGAAATCTGTGTTGCTGGAGGATTGAGTCTCTTCTGCCTTGAAGTGCTATGGTGCGGTGAGCCTCCTCCATGCTGCGTGAATGACATACTGATATGTGGTATGTCAATTTTTTACGACTGTGGCATAGAATGAGTTATTGGATGGTGGTATTACATTGAGTTCAGTGGTATTAATGTGTTGAGCGCTGTGTTATATATGTGTTGAAACACCCTATGACCCGATTTCCCTACCATTGTAATACGATATCCATAGTTATATTAACACTGTTATATATTATGTTGAACATTAAATGATTGCATCTAACGTTGAATGGTGCCCAATCATAATATATAACGCTGTCCGTACACTATATCGAATCCCCTTACCTTGTCTGCACATATCACAGTTAACACTAGGCCATACCACCACTCCACTGCCCAGTTTCTCCTTGTATTATTTGCATTTGGTTAACACTACTACTCCATTGTTGGTTGGTTAGTTGGTTTATGTTTAATCCCACACACCGGTTGCCTCCTCCCCGTACCACCATACGTTGGTTAACACACCACTCCGCTCCCACCCTTGGTTTTTAATGCATGCAAAATTTTAATATATAACTGAATTTTAATATATTACTGTATTATTGAATCCATCCATAAACACTCTCCCCATACCACCGTTATTTTAACGTGGTCCGATCTTAATACGTCTATCCCGCACCATGGGGCCCAAACCCATTACGTGTATAACACCTCCCCTATGTTGGTTATTGCGTTAACTCTTCCTCTTCCTCCATTATGTGTATTACACCTCCCCACATACCCCCTCCCCCATATAACACCTCCACCATACATAACCTTCCCCATATAACCCCTCCCCCAGTAATACCTCTGTTATATAAAAGACTACAATTTTTTACACATATAATGTTAGGTCCCTATTATACTAGTGTATTACCCCATTATTATTGTCATTATAGCCCATTATTGTTATTTTTTTCCCATGTTGTCCCCATATTGTTATTATTGTGCCCCATATAAGCCCACTATTGTTATTATTGTGCCCTTATATTATTATTGTTATGTCGGCTCTGATTATATTGTGACCCCTTAGACTCGTATATATAGAAAGGAGGTTTTTTCATTTGTATCATCCAAGAATTGTTCATTTGTGTAATGTAAAGGAGGTTACCCCCTCTAAGAGGCTAATTTTGAAGTCGTTCATCTATCTCTTATTCTATTTTGTGAGTTGGTTGCATAACATTTGGTATCAGAACTTTGATTCTAGGGTTTCACTGTTTCAAACAAGTCATCATGGAATTTTCTCTATAACATTTTTTCTACGAATCTTCAGAATATGAAATTAAAACCCATTTGAGCCAAAATATTGATGAACCTCGTGACTGAACTTCAGATATTGTTTCAATATATTTTCGTAGATACAAACTGAGGAAGTTAGGGTTTTTATAGGCTCCAGAATTTGATCTCAAATATGTGACCTTAGGAAAATTGTCATAAATTTCTCTCTGAGTATCAGATTAAAATTTCATAAGACGTAACAGAAAGAGGATGAAATTTAGTTTGTTGGGTATCATTTTTAGGGCCGAAGGTCGAAACAATGACATGTGGCACTTCATACAAGTTCATTCTACTGAACTAGTCTATAATCAGGTCATCAAGGGAGATTGGGTATAACTCTTTCTTGGAGAATCCAATATCGATTAGACTTGTGGGGTTGGAAAAAGGACTCAGAGGGATACCATGTAAAGAAATTTCATACCCTCGAGATTTTCAATTACAAAGATACATCAGATTTAATATCGAGGTCCTACAGAGTGAAAAAAAAGGTGTGTAGTTTTTTTTTTTTTTTTAATTTGCACAAGTCTTGTTTGAGAAAGTAGTTTGAAGTGATTCAAAGGGAATTGTGAAGCATAATTATCATTAATTGATGACCTGAAGAAAGAAAATGGAAACACGTAGTAAGCAACCCGAAATCTCTACTATGAAACATGAAGAAGAGGAAGAAATGAAACATGATATATCAAAACTATGAGACCAAGTGCAACAAATTTTGCTCTCACAAAAAGTAATAGGAGCTAAGATGGATGGTTTGAAGAATGAAATCAATGGTATAGAAGCAAAACTAAAAGGAAACATTGAAGATTTGAAGAAAGACATGGAAGGTTGGATGGAGGGTTTGACAAAGTTTCTATAAGAAAGACTTCCTAATGGTGAAAAGGTAGTAGAGGAAACTCATGATGAGAACAAAAGAAATGTTAATCATGATTTGAAGAAAGACAACTTTGAATATTTGAAGAAAGAAGTGGAAGGTTTGAAGGAAGGTTCGACAAAGTTTCTACAAGAAAGAATTTCCATTGGCGAAAAGGTAGTAGAGGAAACTCATGATGAGAACAAAAGAAATGCTAATCATGATTTCATAGACTCTAATGTTGGATTGAAGACCCACCACGTTCCAAAGATCGATACGAGGAAGTTTGATGGCAAGGATCCCATAACATGGATACTACAAATGGAGCAATATTTCGATCTCCATAATGTGCAAAACACACAAAAGATACTCATTGCAACTTTATATTTGGAACCCAATCAGTTTGTATGGTATCAATGGCTTTGCTCTCATAAACAAATTGTCACTTGGTCAATTTTTACGGAGGAAATGATAGCACATTATGAGTATACGAAGAGCAACACCTTCTTTAGAAAATTGATAAATCTAAAAAAAAAGGTTCAATGGTGGAGCACATTGAGGACTTCCAAAAATTGAATATAAGGGTAAATGATATTCCAGAGGAGCATAGGATTGATTGGTTCATAGGGACTTTAAAGGATAACATCCAACATGAGGTTCACCTTTGGGAACCTGATTCAATGGAGAAGGCATTCAGGTTGGCAAGAAAAATTGAAAGAAAAATTATGGCAACAAGGAAGCCTACCACTCACAACTATAAAGATGGAAGTGTTGCTGCCCCTAACCTTCCACAACCTACAAGGTTGAAACCACAATAATTGGAAGAAAAAAGAGAAAAAGGACTTTGTTACAGTTGTGATAAAAAATACACTAAAGGTCATACGTGTGTTATGAATAAATTATTTTAGATTGTGAAGAGGAGGAAGAAAATGAAGAAGAAATGTCAAAAGGAGAGGATATACACCAAGAACAAACCCTAGATAAAGAAGAAATGAATCTGACCATATCTTGTAATGCATTGGCAATAATTGCCACTCCTAAAACTCTAAAGATATAAGGACATATCAAGAAGAAAAAGGTAATAATGTTGATTAATTCGGGTAGTACCCATAATTTTGTTCATTGTAAGATAGCCAAAGAATTGAATTTGTTCCTATATCCAGAGCCAGAGTGTTAAGTAATTGTTGCAAATGGAGAAACCATAAATTTCTCTAGAAAGTTCCATAATATAAAGCTATCTATGGGAGAATATGTATTGAATAGTCCAATGATTTCTCTTCCAATGGGTGGTGCTGATGTGGTACTAGGAGTCCAATGGATACAATATTTGGGTACAATAGCTTTTAATTTTCAAGAACTTTTCTTGAAATTTTCTTGGGAAGGAAATGAAATTGAATTAAGGGGTATCGCAGGGAAACCGAGAAATATAATCAGCTCTAACGTCATGACAAAGCTTCTAAATAAATAAAAATGAGGTGTAATTGCACAATTATGTTCACTAGAGGTTCCCACATTGAAATCATCTATTTCTCAAGATCTCCAAAAAGTCTTGGACAATCATTCCTAGGTATTTGAGACTCCCAAAGGCCTCCCACCTATTCGTGATCATGATCATGCTATTAATTTGATTCCAGGAAGTGTTCCTCCAAACATGAGGACTTATAGATAGCCCTATGCCCAAAAGAGTGGAATTGAATGTATGGTTGTGGAAATGCTAGAGGCTGGTATAATTCAACCTAGTCAAAGTTCTTTCTCTACTCTAGTAGTATTGATGCATAAGAAGGATGGATCATGGCGCATGTGTTCGGATTATAGGGAGCTCAACAAGCTCACTATTAAAGATAAATTTCCCATTCCCGTCATTGATGAATTATTGGATGAATTACATGGAGAAATTTACTTCACCAAGTTGGATCTCCGTTCAGGATATCATCAAATCGGAATGAAGACTGAAGACATTCCAAAAACAACATTTAGAACTCATGAGGGTCATTATGAATTTTTGGTCATGCCTTTTGGCCTTACCAATGCACCTTCTAAATTTCAAGGTTTGATGAATTCCAATTTCAAACCCTTCCTTAGAAAATTTGTGTTATTATTTTTATAAGATATACTAATATACAACAAGTCTTGGAAGGATCATGTTCAACATGTTGACAGGGTAATCAAACTATTGGAGGAGAAACAATTATATGAAAAAATATCTAAATATTTCTTTGGAGTACATGATGTGGAACATCTGGGTCATATTGTATCTCAGGAAGGTGTTAAGGTAGAACCTAGAAAAATTAAAGCCATTAAGAAATGGAAAATCCCAACATCCATAAAGCATCTACGAGGATTTCGCAAGTTGACAGGGTATTATCGCAAGTTTGTTAAGAAGTATGGGAAAATAGCAGCACCTCTAACAACGTTACTGAAGAAAAATTCATTTTCTTGGACTCCAAAAGAAACGAAGACCTTTGAACACCATAAAGAGGCAATGTTCCAAGCACCGGTCTTAGCTATGCCAAACTTCACAAAAACCTTTATTGTGGAATGTGATGCCTCAGGAAATGAAATTGGTGTTGTTTTAATGCAAGAAGGAAGACCCATTGCTTTTGAAAGCCGTCCAATAAAAGGAAAGTATTTACACAAAGATATTTATGAGAAGGAGATGTTGGAAATACTACATGCACTTAAGAAATGGCGACCTTACCTAATGGGAAGACACTTCAAGGTAAAAATGGACCATGATAGTCTTAAATACTTTTTAGAACAAATATTATCTTCAGAAGAGAAGCAAAAATGGGTCACAAAGATGTTGGGTTATGACTTTGAAATCATCTACAAAAAAGGGAAGCAAAATGTTGTTGCTGATGCACTCTCAAGAAAGGATGAGGATGTGAAAGAATTTATTTTTTCCATTTCTATCATCCAACCAGATTGGATAAACGAAGCAATGGATGAATGGAAGAATGACGAAGATGTGTGGGAACTCATTCAAAAGTTGCAGCAAGATCCCAGTACATCTGATACATTTAGTTGGAAAAATGATTCGTTATGGTACAAAGATTGCTTATACCTCTGTAAGAATTCCCAACTCAAACAAAAGATTCTTCTGGAAGTGCACACATCTCCCTTAGGATGTCACTCAAGATTTTTAAAAACTTACCATAGGGTTAAGAAGGAATTTTTTTGGGATGGCCTTAAATCTTATATTCAAAAGTTTGTGGTGGAATGTTTGGTTTTCCAAAGAAATAAAGTTAAGACAATTAAGACCCTGGTTCTATTACAACCTTTATCCTTTCCAAGTCAACATTGGGAGGAGATTTTAGTGGATTTTATCACAGGTTTACCCAAGTCCAAAGAAAAGAGTGTCATCATGGTGGTAATTGATAGACTTACCAAGTATGCACACTTTTGTGCATTATCTCATCCGTTTAAAGCCAGTACATTTACTACTGCATTTATGGAAATAATTCAAAACCTACACGGAAACCCAAAGATTATTGTAAGCAACAGAGATGCCATTTTCATTGGAAATTTTTGGATCAAATTATTTTCTCGTTTGGGTACTCAGTTAGCTGATAAATAATATTATCATCCTCAATCGGATGAGAAAACTAAGATAGTGAACAAATGTTTGGCAACATAATACATTTTATAAAAAAATAAGTGCAATTTTTTTTTTTTTTTTGGGAAGTAGGGTACATTTTACACAATATACATTTTAAAATGCATTCATTGATATATATATATTGTTGGAGTAGTTCTCTCAGGAAAAGAGAACTATCGTGAATGGTCATGGAAGATAAAACACACTCTCATTTTCAATGAGTTGTGGAAAGGATTTTGTGTAGGAGAAGGAGATAATGAACCTGCAAAGCCCACCTCGTATAAGGAGGTTTCCATTTGGGAAAATAAGAACATGAAGGCCTATGTCTTGATTGCAACATCTGTAAATGAAGAGGTGAGTTGCCATATTTCAACATTTTCAAATTATTTTGAAGCTTTACATAAATGGAAGGAATTGTATAACTCACACTCTGAACTTCAATTTGTCCAATTGATGAATAAATTTTTCAGCCTTGAATTAAAAAATGACGACCCTATTGCTTTATCATCAGAAGTTAGATCCATTATGCATGATATAAAAACCAATGGTGTTCAAATAGACATTCCTCTCATAGCTTATGTAAAGGTACTATATCCCACTTATTGAAATTATCTTGAGTCATTGCAAGTAAGTGGAAACCTCAAGGAGATTACCTTTGACTCCTTTGAGAAGAAGTTTGCTAAGAGAAAGAAGTATTTGGGAAGAAGACAACTCCTTAGTCTTCTGAAGAAGCTGTGTTTCTTGCACATAGAGAGAAGAATTCTGCACAAGATTCTTCTAGAGGAAGAGGCGGTCGAAGAGGAAGAGGAAGAAGGAATGTTAGAGGTTGGGGGGGTGCAGACACTTCTAAGGAGAAAAGTCTGATCTTCATTGCATACTTTGCAATAGAGATGGACATGATGCATCCACATGTAAGTTTCCTTGGGACAAAATCGAGCAGGAAATAATTGAAGCCAAAGGTAAAACCAATGACAAAGGGAAAGGTAAAGCACCTGAATCTGCTCACTTTTTTGTGGCACATTGTAATATTGGAGTAACTGAAGACTTGTTTAATGCTTCACTTGCAACTTGGAAAAATGATAGGTTGCTTGATTCAACAACAACTTGCCACATGAATTTTAGAAGATATATTTTTGAATTATTCACTGACAATGTTGATGGAGCAGTGTACTTTGCAGACAAGTCAAAACTCAAGCCATTAGGGTTTGGCACAATCAAGCTCAAACTGCGTGGTCTTCCAGTCTTTCTTTTGCATGATGTTTTATATCTCCCAGAGATGAGGAAAAAATTGCGGTATTTGGTCCACATTCGCCAAAAAGAACACTCCATTAATATGTTTGATGGCAAGGTAGAGGTTAGAAGAGCGTCAGATCGCTCACTTGTCATGGTAGGGATAGAAGAAGAAAGACTTATGAAGCTAAAATGTACCTCTTCTCGTGCACAAAACTTCTCATACAGTTCTCATTATGATAAAGGTACATTTACATCAAGTATTTTATGGCATGCTATATTTGGACACTTGAATTATGACAACCTTCGTATGTTGAAAAAAAGTGGTGTTACTGGTTTGTCTACAATTCCTAGGAAACTTAAGAAATGTGATGCTTGTATCTTAGGAATGCACAACAAACAATATTTTCATGATTCACATTCCAGAGCACATAGAAAACTTGAACTTATTCATTCAGACTTATGTGGCCCAATGCCTATTCCTTCTGCAAATAGAAATAAATATATGATGAAATTTATTAATGACTACACTAGAATGTGTTGGGTCTATTTATTGAAGAGAAAATCTGATGCTTTTCAAACATTCAAGAACTTTCATGCATGGATTGAAAATGATGCACAATCTCATATTGCCTTTATTCACACTGATAATGGAAAAAAATACACTTCGAATGAATTTTAAAACTATATTCGTTAGCATGGGATCAAACATCAAACAATTGTGTCTTATAATCCCCAACGGAATGGAGTAGCTGAAAGAATGATTAGGACAATCTTAAACATGGTACCTTCCATGATGTTTTTCAAGAATGTAAAATTGATGTTTTGGACTGATGTAGTTCTATGTGCTGTGTATGTAAAGAATAGGTGTCCATCTAATGCTATTAGAAACAAGACTCCTTATGAAATGTCATATGGTCACAATCCTTCAGTAAAGCATCTCAGGGTCTTTGGTTCCACCTGTTATGCCTTGATACCTAAGGAACAAAGAAACAAACTTGGTGTAAGGAGTCGTAAGTGTATCGTCTTGGGGTATTCAAATATCTCCAAAGCATACCATCTCTATGATGAAGTTAATAAGAAATTTGTAGTGTTTGGAGATGCGATCTTTTTTGAATATTCCAAGGTTGGAAATGTTGTGGAGCGATAGCTTGATCACTTGGATAGATTCATACATGCCAAGACTTTTCAAGAATTTGATAATGAGTTTCCACATATTGAAGGGGGGATTCCTATACTAAATCAATCTGTGGAATCTTCTTCTGAAGCACTCTCTCACCCACATGAAGCTCCAAGCATTGATGACACTTTGAGTGATGTGATTGAAAAAATTGGGAGATTCAATCTTGATTCAACCCCAATTCAATAAACTGAGCAGCGTTGGCCATCTCAAAAAGGTCCTCCAAAATGGCTGACAAAGACACTTGAAAGTGTTCATCCTGATGAGGTTGGAAAGATAGGAACAAGGATCTCTACTAGACATAATGGAGACGATGTAGACGATTCTGATTCACATATTGATATGGATGTATCTTATGATTGTGAAATGAATTTTTCTTTAGATTTTGAACCAACTTACTTCAAAATAAGCCGATTCTCATGATGAATTGAAAGAAGCAATGCAAAAAGAGTATGATGCCTTGATAAAGAATAACACTCGGAAGCTGGTTGATCCTCAATTAGGAACCAAACCAATAGGCTACAAGTGGGTATACAAGAAAAAGTATAAAGATGATGGCTCACTTGACAAGCACAAATCCAGGCTTTTGGCAAAAGTTTTTGCACAGAAGGAAGGGGTCAACTATGAGGAGACTTTTTCCCTCACAACAAAATGGGTTACCATCCAGACACTCTTTTCCTTGGCAACTCAAAACGGTTGGAAAGTCCATCAAATGGATGTAAAATATGCTTTCTTGAATGGAGATTCGAAAGAGAATGTTTTTATGTCCCATCCAAAGGGATTTGTTTTGAAAGGTCAAGAACATAAAGTATGCAAGCTTATAAAATCCTTGTATGGCGTCAAGCAAGCACCACGAGCTTGGTACGAGAAGTTAACAGAGCATCTTCTAAAACTCAACTTCAAACATTATGATCTTGATGACGAAACTTTGTTTGTCAAGAAAGTTGGAAAACTAGCTGTATATCTTGTGGTGTATGTAAATGATATTTTGATGACAGGGAACAATGAGAGATATATTGCATCCATAAACAAGGAATTGAGGAAAGGTTTTGAAATGACAGACTTTGGGTATGTTCACTAGTATATTGGTATTGAAGTAACTCAAAATTTGAAGTTTATATTCCTCTCTAAGAAGAAGTACATTGGAGATCTATTGAACAAGTTTGGCATTGTTGAGTGCAATCCTTTGACTACTACAATGGAACAAAACATAAAGTTCACATCCACTAAAGGAAAATAATTTGAGGATGAAAAAAAGTATAGACAACTTGTAGGAATTCTCAACTACCTAACTACTACCAGACCAAACATTTCATTTGTTGTTGGAATCCTCTCCAGGTTTATGCAAAATCCTTGTGAGGGACATTGGTCTACTGCAAAAAAGACTTTTAAAGTACTTGAAGGGAACTCAAGACCTTGGACTTAAGTATACACAGGTGGGCGACTTTAGCTTGATTGAATACTCTGATTTAGCCTTCAATGGAGGTAAAGAAACTGGGGTACTACTTCAAGTTATGTTATGAGTCTTGTATCGGGAGTTGTCTCGTGGAGGTCACGCAAACAATCAATTCCAGCAGATTCCATAACAAAGGCGTAATATGTGGCAGTAGCTGAAGCAAAGAAGGAAATTTTGTGGCTCAAGGAAATTCTAGAAGATTTGCAGGTGAAACAAGTGCATTTAAACTCATGATTGACAACTCTTTTGTAATAAAGTTGGCCAAGAACCCAAAGTTCCATGATCAAATGAAGCACATCAATACAAAATACCATCTGATTCGACATCATGTTTAGGCCAAGACGATCCATCTACGTCATTGTTCCACAAATGAGCAGATTGCAGACATCTTCACCAAAGCGCTTGGAAGAGAAAAAAAAAACATAGTTATCGATCAAACATGAACTATTACCTCAAAACGGGTACTCTAGCCCAAAAACCACCAAAAAACATGAAAAAACATATTGAAAATGAAAAGTGTTGATGTTGGAATAACATTTTTTTTGGGTACATTTAAAACATTTGTTTAAAATGATAGTAATAACCAAATTTTTTTGTGCAAAAAACACCCTGAAAACGAAAAGTGTTGATGTTGGAATAACGTATTTTTTTTCAGGGTACATTTTCAACATTTTTTAATAATGACGTTAAAAATAAAATATAATGACTCTGAAAAACTTTAAATTTCCAACGATTTTCAAGCATGACATTAAATATAAAATATCATGTCTTTGAAAAGCCTTAAAATTCCAATGATTTTTAGGCATGACATTAAATTTAAAATATCACGTATTTGAAAAATCTTAAAATTCCAACAATTTTCAAGCATGGTGCTAAGAAAAAATACTTATAACTGTTTTCAACCATAGCATTAAAGTTAAAATATCATGGCTTAGAAAAACATTAAAATCTTGAGAATTTTTCAACTATGGAATTAAAACCAAAGATTATGACTACGAAACAATCTTAAGTTTTCAAAATATTTCAAGCATAACATTATGCAAAAATTTTATGACTAAAAAAACTTTAAAGATGAACACCTCAAATGAAAGAGTTATTATACCAAAAGTATTTTTTTTTTTAAATGCTAAATGTATAGTGATTTTAAAATCTTAGCCTAAGACAACATGATATATTGCAAAAATAAAAATAAAAATCAACCATCAAATTGACATGCAGTGTAGTTGAATTTGATCCATTGTAGTAAAAACTTAAACACCAACCATGAAA
Organism: Pinus tabuliformis; assembly: GCA_031772625.1. Lineage (NCBI taxonomy): Eukaryota > Viridiplantae > Streptophyta > Pinopsida > Pinales > Pinaceae > Pinus > Pinus tabuliformis. Next base: position 144,355,708 of record CM062819.1, on the reverse strand, counting down.
TTGACACATTGTGGGGGCACACTCGATTCATTATAATGAAACATTTAAAATCAACTATCAAATTGCACATAATGGGATCGGGTTGCTAGACGAGCATCAACACGGACCTTGCAAAAAAAAAATGAAAAAAATGAAAAATACAAAAGAAAACAAAAAATTAAAATATTGAAAAAAAACAATAAAAAAAAACACAAAAAATAATACAAAAGAAAAAAAATTAAAATATTGAAAAAACAATAAAAAAACCTAAAAAATAATACAAAAGAAAACAAAAATTAAAATATTGAAAAAAAAAAAAACAATTAAAAAAACACAAAAATTTAAAAAATAATAACACATAATAAATCATAAAAAACTAAAAAACATGACCAAAAAATCAAATATAAAAAATATATAGAAAGGTTAAAAAAAACTATAAAATATAAAAACAATCAAAATTAACTTGTAAAATTTAAAAATTTAAACCAAAAAAGAGAAAAAAGAAAAGGGGGAAATATTTCAAAAATAGACATAATTTAAGAAAAATAAATTAAAGATTAACGAAAAAAAAAAAAAACAATTTATTTTAAGTTAAAAAAATAAAAATAAAATAAAAAACAAATAAAAAATAAAAGACCTTCCATCCCAAGGCCCAACCGGCCAGGGGTGGCAAGGGGCCGATTCATGACAAAAAATAAATAAAATATAAGAAAATATATAAAAAAGAAAAAAAAACCATAAAAATGTAAAAAAAAAACTAAAATTAACTTGTAAAAATAAAAAATAAAATAAATAAAAATATCAAAACATAAAATAAAAAAGGAATCGGTCCCTCACTACCCCGGGCCGGTTGAGCCATGGGGTCGGTGGGGAGGGAGGGCAGAGTGGATTGGGAGGGAGGGTAGGCTGTGTGGGGTGGGAAGGATGGAGGATTGGGGAGTAGTGGGAGGGAGGGTGCAGTGGGGTGGGTGAGGAGGTGTGGGAGGGAGAGAGGGATGCGGTGGGCAGAGAGGGAAGGCAGAGTGGGGTGGGTGGTATTTTTATTTATTTATTTATTTTATTTTAATTTTATTTTTGTTTAAATATTTTATTTATTTATTTATAATCTCTTGTTTTTTTTTAATTATTAAATTTTTAATTTTTAATTTTTAATTTTTAATTTAATTTAATTTATTTAATTTTTTTTTTTTTTTCTTCAGTTTTTTTAATTTTAATATTTTTTTTTTTGTATTTTTTAATTTTAATTGTTTTGAATTGTTTTTAACTTTTTTTTGGTTATTATTATTACTTTTTAAATTATTTTTAAACCAAAAAAATGGTTTTAGAATTTTTTTCTTTAAATTATATTTTTTTTGAAAAAAAATTCCATATTTTTTTGTTAATTTTTTTTTTTTTTACAAGTTAATTTTGATTTTTTTTTGTCATGTTTTTTTATTCCCTTTTTATGTTTTATTACCAACATGAAAATCACCAACATTTAAAAAAAAATATCCACACTTAATAAATTAGAAAATTTAAAGTCTAAAAAATAAGTCCTCTAAAAAAAAGGGTTGATGCTCACCAACACTTTTCAAAATGAAGATGAAAATCACTAACAAAAAAAAATGCTCATACTTGACACATAAAAAAATTCAAAGTGTCAAAAATAAGCCCTCTAAAAAAATGTGTTGATGTTCCATCAACACTTTTCAAAATCAACATGAAAATCACTAACATTTAAAAAAAATGTCATACATGATACATAAATTTTTTAAAGTTCCAAAAATATGTTTAAAAAAAGGTGTATTCTGAATGACCATTTTTCAAAATTGAGTGATTTTTTGCTACCTCAAAAAAATGGGTACTAGGTAATTTTCTCGTTTGATCGGTAACTATGTTAAAAGTTCAAAAGATATAGAACGATGCTTGGACTCACCAACATCACTTCAGATTAAGGGGGAGAATGTTGACACCTAATCCTTGGGATTATGTGAATATGTGTAAAATAATGTAAATAGAAAATAAGGAGAGTTGGAATATGAAGAGACACTGGGAGATGAAGCCCAAGAGTCTCTCCATCCATGTATATATCTATGATCAACTGTAATGCAAAATCACAATTCATTTGAGGAGTTACCTCCCGGCCTAACAACCTCGACCCATTTAGTAAAATAATCTACTGCGACAATGATATAACCATGCCCCCCGACCGAGTGAGGGTTACATCTCATGAAGTCAATACCCCATTTCGCAAAAGGGCCGACGATGATAACAGGATGCAATGGAGTAGGCGGAGCACGAGCATTATGATCATAAAGTTGGCATCCATGACACTTCTGGATAGCAAAAATACAGTCGCGAAAAATGGTATGACAAAATTAATAAGTGCATAGGATATTTTGCGTGGTAGCATAACCAGACAAATGACCGCCACATGCCCCCGAGTGGCATTCATTAAGGACTTTATCGCCTCCTCATGTGTGAGGCACCTTCGTAAAATCATATCAATATTGCATCGATAAAGGGTGTCACTAATAATGATGTAATTTATGGCTTGGTATCGAATACGTCACTGCTCAGAGCGAGAGGTATTAGACCAGAAAGTCTAGGCCTGGAGATATATCATAATGTCTCCATACTGTGGGTCAGATGACGAAATCAGAAACAACGACTCGTCAGGGATAGAATCTTCAGATGTTGATTCATAATCAAGGGAAGCAAGGTCGCACATAAGCTCAACAAAAACTAGGGATTTATTTGACTTGGATTTTTTGAACTCCAAGTTAAAATCTTACATGATGATGATCCATTTAGAGTATTTCCCCCACAACAAAATATATTTCATAGGGTTTCAATCTGAAACAACCATAGTTTTCTGGAGCAAGATGTAATGGCAGAACCTTTGGACGACTTGAACAACCACCAAAGCCAAATTTTCTACATGGGTATACCTGATTTCAGTATCATTGAGATTCCAACTCAAATAATATATGGGATGTTCAGTCCCTACATCATCTTCCTGGACCAATACCATTTCTATAGTAGAAATGGTAGCAATGAGATATAGGAAATAGTCGTGCTGGTAATCAAGGGGATATAAGAGAGATGCCCGAACCAATACATCTTTCAGGGCATCAAACACCTTTTGAGAAACATTGTCCCAATGGAAGGGAACCCCTTTCTTAAGCAGGTGAGTGAATCCTTTGGTCAACTCAGTGTAATTAGGGACAAACCTTTGCAGGAAGTTAGCCTTCCCTTGGAGTCGTTGAAGCTGAATGAGAGAAGGAGTATGCAGATCGATGATTGCCTACACTTTCAGAGGATCTATATGAATTCCATATTTTCAAAATGACAAAACCAAGAAGTCGACTAGAACTATGGTCACCAATTTGTTATACCAAATCTACGACTATGGACATAAGTATCTTCCCTGGCCCTGGTGGAATGACCTAGAACAATAGAAAGAAAAAGAAGATGATTTTTCCTTAAAGTAAATAGAGAACGGGATGAAGCCTACCTAGAATCTATCGTATGCTTTTCTCCTTCCTGGGATTGTATGATCCAATCCTAGCTCCGATCATTATAATTAGAACCTGCACAATCAGACAACACGAACCAACGATATATGGGATCTATGTAGCATCATCTAATCATTTTATTCAATAGATCAACAAGGTAATGAAATACAGGAAATCATAACATCATATATAGGAAAACAAATAACTCTTTGCATTAATAGAAATGGAGTGAGTTACAACCAACAATAGGTGTTGATCTTGTAATAGAGCTCCTCCAAGTTTACTTGTCCTTTCCTTGCCACAAAGTGCACCTCTAATCACCCTAATGCATGGAATAATGTCTCTCACATCAACAACATAAGGGTAAAATCACTCTCCAAAAGCCAACCCCTTGCTTATGGATGGCAGTAAATATATAGATGAGGGAGGTTGTTCATGAATTGAAATCCTTTTACCAATCCAGCTTGAGATCCACTCTTGATGGGAGGATGAGCTCAAGGGATAAGGGATGAAAACTCCAAGGTAGGATAGGATATGATTCGAGACTTTTATCTAAGGTAAATAGTTATAAAAAATCCTGGAAGCTTCAAGATTCTTTTTTGTTTTCCTGAATTTCTAGAATCAACGCACCCCCAAGACTGAGAAACTTGTTGGTGATCAATGCAGGCCTAGAGTAGGACAATTTGGTAGTCAACGTTGGACAATGAGGGGCTAGGGTGCATTGGTCCTAAAAATGACTGAAATGAAGCAGTTTCAAGCTAAAACTCAAGGATATGAGAGAGACATACTTAGGGCTTTGTGTAGGGAGGCTAAAAAAGATTTCAAAGGATGTAAATGATCCTATTTAAAGGCGTATTGACCAGATGTGACAAAATATCCTATAACAGTGATGTTCTAGTGAAGTTGACTAGTTCGTGAGACTTGGAGGCATTAGAAAAATTCTTCATCTCTTCCTCCTTGGGTCTGCGAAATGTAATTCTTGTCCACTAAAAATGAATCCTTTCACACTGGATTTTGAAAACCTTCCTACGATCGTACATATTGAAGTCCAAATGACCGAATCCAAATTTTTCTATCTCCTTTCCTTCGGTGTCCATAACTTTCAAATTCTTGATTTCATAAAATCAGATCTGCATAGGAAGAGCGGGCCAAGGTGCTTTATTCTTCCCATGCATAATTGCTAATAACCATGTGGAAAGATGGTAAGAAACTTATTTCATGACTAGCTTATCGGTGGCATACTTCAATAGAAGATGCAGAGACTTTTGTTTGCCAAACACTCTAAGGAAAGTGCCATCCGGTGAGGCAAACGAATATGCTATTTCTGAAACTACTTCCATTGCCCCATGTGACATGCAAGGTGGCTCTTCCTCAAATATTAAATTATATAATGGAATGAGGAAGTGATCAATCAAAATTTCCATTACTCCTTTATGGCTTTACTTCGAAAGCAACTTGCAGTAAATGTGAACGACATACTCTCTTGGTGTCCAGGTCCAATTCATGCCAGGAAATGAATTGTGAGCACATATTGCACCTAGTAGGTAGGCAGACATGTAAAACCTGGCTTGATTTCCCTTGGGAGGATTCTAAGAATTAGCTAAATTGATCTTCAACTGTTGAGACAAAAAATCTGACCAGTTTAATGTTTTTACTTTGTTCACATTCTGATTAAGCAAGAATGCCTACTGTTCAAGGAAGGTCTTAGTACTCTATTGACCATAGATCCTACAACATAAAACTATCAAGTACTAATAAGCCTTCCTGAGGGATTTTGTCTTTTAGGTGTTGGTGGGTGTCTAACATAACTTTTCTGGCTCTTTCACCCAACCTTTAACAACCTCCTTTGTGCTCAAGTAACTGGTGGATGCACAAAAGTAAGAATCCATGACCGATTCTGACTCCGACAAATGGTACATGAGATGGTAATCCCGTGCCAAAAAAGAGGCAAATATTTGTCTGTTAAAATTGTTAAGAGTCATATTCTTGGAATCTATATGAAAAATTATTCAACTGACAATGTCTTCACATGGGAAAACCAGGTACTTGCATGCAATCTTGTGTAACCGTGAACTTTGGAAATTGATATATACCTTCCATTCTTCAAGATCTGCTTTGAAAGTTCTTGCTGAGAATGCCTCATTTACTTTGTGCCATGTGATGTCTAACTCTTTCTCCATGAACAGTTGAGTATTTGAAAAAATTATCAATTTCATTGGAGTACTCTCAATTGCCTCCCCGATGCTGGTTTCTGTAGTGTCCTTTGAGGCAAATCTCTTTGGTGCCATAATGACAATAACTGATGAAGAGAAGTACTCAACAATTGCAATATCTATAGGAGGAAAAATGCACTCATGGAAAACATGAATTAGCTTCAACAAAATGACTCACAAAGCAAGATCAAGGCAACAACCACAAGACTCATTGGAAAAATTGCGCGATTTGTGAGCTCAGGGAAGGGAGTGGCTCCAAGAAATGTGCTTTGCACAGTCTCAACAGCTAGGGGAGAATGCACAATCTCAGCTTGGGTAGATTGAGGGAGAGACTGTGCATTTCACAACCTTAGTGGTCAAGGGTGAGGCTTGAGTCCTGGAACTGTGTAATGCACATTTTGGAAATCTAGGTACTTCACATTGCGCAGTCTCAGAGGCAAAGCATGAAGCTTTGGCCTTGGACTTGCGCAATGCCTAGTTGAGCAAGGCAACTGCTAATGACCCAGATTTAAACAGGAACACAACAACTTATAGATATAATCATAAACACAGAGATGTAACAGAAAAACACTTCATTTCATTAATAGAAAAATACTGAACTATGATTACAAACAAAATGGAAATAAGATACCTCGGGCGATGGTATCTTATCTCTAAGAAGAGATGTGGCGACTACATGCCTCTAAATTGAGTTACAATGAGGTTCAAGGGCCTTTTTATTATTAAACAATAAGAGAAAACCCTAAACAACCAAAACCCTAACCCGAGGAGATGTAACACCAAGAGTTTATGGGCCTCGTTGGGGTTAGTTGGGCAGCCAACTTCCCAAGGTCGTAACTTGGTCATATTATCTCCCTTTGATGTGTATGATACCTCATTGGAAATATCTCTCCGAGTACTACAATAGTCGATGTGAATGCTATAAAAATGACTAAGCGGTTTTTCCAAAAAATGTCGTTTAGGGCCTCAAAATGGCTTCGGAAGTTCAGGACCTGAAAAATTGCCAAAAATAGTAAACTGTGCTACAATTAAGGAAACTAAAAACCTGAAAGAAACAATGTGAGGGTCCAAGTGGAATAGGCGGGTGGCCACCAATATCCACCTGGATCAGCTAACCAAGTGAGGGGAAAATCTGCTTTGAAAGATGATGGGAAGGTGGTAGATATGAGTGATAGTGCATGTTAGAGTGTAGATCTAACTAAGGAGAGATATAACAATGAAGATTAAGTGTATAAGGTCAACATGAAAATGGAAAAACAAACATGGATAGGGAGTCGCTAAACAACGACCACTAATGGGAAAAAACAAGAAAGCTGATGTGAAACTTGTAAAAGGCGAACGACAGACTGAGCCAACACTTGTACAATCTAATATAATTAAAATGCCAACAAACATGAAAATAAACAAGCAAATCAACACTCACAGAAGTGAAACAACAAAAATTGACAAAAGACTACAAAATAAAAACTCACCCAGAAAAGCACCACAAACTCCACCTAAGGCTCCTTGATCTCCTTGGGAAGGCTAGAGCTTCAAGATCGAATGTGAAAATGAGATCTAGGGGCATCTATATTATATATCTAGACTGGTTAGGGTTTATGAGCGCATTCCTAGAATCAACGAAAAAGTGACACTTGGCGAAAATAAAAAAAATAGCAACTTGTATCATCCTTCGAGAAACTAATTATCCAATCCCTATTTTTTAGGGATTTATTTTTAATTTTTTTAATTTTTTCTTTTTCTAGAAACTGACCGTTTAGATTTCCAAGAAATATTGTATAATTCTCAACCACTGGGCAAGTCCTTGACTCAGTGAATTGCGTAGTTTCAGAGCTCAAAGGAAGCTTTGTGTAGTTTCTGAGCTCAAGGCCACACTGTCTCCCAGAATTGTGCAGTTTTTGTGCTCAAGGCTAGCCTGCTTGTTTAGATTGCGGAATTTAGATCCTCAAAGTTGGTCTGCCTTCAAGTTTTCACAGTTTTTGGAGGGAATACCAACAATGCTGCATAGTAAAGTCAAGAGATAACTTGTGTCTAAAAGATGTCAAAACAAGATCAAAATAACACAAGAACAACATGAAAAGATTAGTCTTGATCATATCATGAATACTTGACATCAATAAGTGATAAGTTCATGTGGACAGAAGGGAGGCTCCAAAATCAAAGCATGGGAAAATTTTTGGAGGGTGGTTGTAGTAGCTACAACCCTTGGAGACACACTGGTAGAGCTTCAACTTTCTGTATGGGTTTTACTTCATGTAAATTAGGTATAACTCTTTAGGAATTATTGTTCAGCTCATTGATTATCATAAATTATTTACTTAGCTTAAGTTAAATATGTAGTCCCTACCATTCTCTTCATTGACGACACACTAACTAAGAAAAGTCAAACTCATTTGTTTCGATTGGGGACAAGGAGTATATAGTACACAAGTGAAAAAGGATTGTCAGAGTCTTGGTTTTCATCTCTAGTGTTGCTCCGCTTCTAGCAAGCCTGGACAATACCCCAACGAAGTCACTTTAGGGACACAAACATTGCTTCGCTGCTAGCGAGCATGGACAATATGCCGGTAGAGTTGCTTGCTTCACCTTTATGTGTAGGAAGCCTTTCTTTTCTTTCACATTTTATTATTTTTAATGAGGCAGAAGAGGGATCCTAACTTATTGAAAGAAGAAGAGCTTGTCCCTTCAAATAAGCTTATTTATAAACCTTTGAAATACAATTCACTTGTTAAAGTTTACTCCCCTCTGTACTCTACTCAACTCAATTGACAAGACTTAAAAAAACATTTATAAAATTGATTAGAGTAGATGGTACTAATTATAGATTAAGCATCATGATTCCACTATGGTTTTCTCTGAAAAGAACGTATTTTCCATCAGGGTGTCATCAACTAAAAGGTGCAAGATTCATGCAAAGAGATGGAATAAACAAATAACCAAGCATTGACAGTTGCACAATTTCCACTTGAACTTCACCATGATTTCTATGGAAACCAAACATGGTCTCATGCAGAAGATATCCTACAACAAAAAACAAAGAAAAGAGCTGGGTGAAGATTAAAAAAAAAAACAAACTACTATTCCTAAACTAACCGAGAATAGGCCAAGCTTATGTAAAATGAAACTTCCAGTGCAACCACTAACACATAGGCTGAATTATATGGGTGAGGGTATCCATATTAAGAAATATATTCAAGAATAACAGTAGACAAGAAAGATAAATCAATACATGTCGTGACATTCGAAGAGTGAAAATGCACATACAAAAATACGACAGAAAATCATATGCAAAAAACTCTATCGATGCATGATGGTGTTTCTACACATCACAACATGATGTCATGCAAGAGAATCCTTTCGAACTTCTAGACTCGATAAACATAACGAAAATGAAAAACTTACGTTTTGCAAACGAGCTTGCCAGACATGATTCCTCCAATGATTGAGCGATAACATCATGCAAAATAGATGGAGGGTGCAAAGATTATGGAAATGATTGATTTCCAATCTGCATGATCAACTGATGATGATCCTTGAAAGATATAAAACTATTTTGATCATGATTTAGAATAGCCTCAAGTTTGTGAGAACCTAACATAACCATCAATGCGGGCTGAAGTGCCTCGACAACTTGCCGTAGTTCGAAAACATCAGACGGAAGATCATAAAAAGCTGGTAGCTTAGAAATACCAACAACAGAAAACACAGAGTCGTGACCAAATAAATTAATGAATAGATCACGACAACCATGAATAGAAACTTCAACATTGAAAATAGAGGCATCCTCTTGATTTGATGAATCGTAGAGAGGGGAAGATTGAAAACAAGAAATTTCACCCTTTGTTTCTTTAGAATGATCAGATGATTGACGAGAAATATCCAGAAAAGAAGATCCTTCCTCTCCATGTTCAGATTTTAACCTAAAAATCCACGAGTTCTGAGTGTGATCATAATTAACATCGTTAGAAGCTAATTCTCTAATAGATTCAACAGGTATGACAGAATTGTGGAAGATGTTAAGATAATGAGGGAGATGTGAACAAAGAGTAACATCATATTGCATTGGAAATTCTAGTTCAGAGATAGAATCCTACACATAATCATCATAAATGATATCGCAAGTTGGTTAGTCAACACTAACTCCATCCTGAATTTGATCCTCATGACCATCAGAAGAAATGATTGAAACCAGTGAACACAAAAACTCACGATCGGGAGGACCAAAGGAGCCAACGGATGGAGGCCGAGGAGAAAGAACATCACCAAAAAAATCAGATTCACAGTGCAAACTTACGTTTAAATTTTGAATATGTGAGGTGGAAGAAGGTGGTGGGAGATCAGTGGATGGAATCTCAAGTTCTCTAACCTCAACCTGCGTAAATGGAGCTGTTTGATGAGGGGAATACAAAGAGTCACTTGGAACAACAACTTCCTTCATCGCAGATTTAGAAGCTCTATAACTAGTGTATGTTGGGAGACTTTAGAAATATTCATATTCTTTCAGATTCATAAAAATATGAACAATAAATTCAAACTTCTCTTTCATTAAATTCCAATCAATATCATCTTTAGAAAATCCAAAACAGAAATGAATAAAGTGATCATGAAAATCATTAAGAGATTCATCAGGTGCTTTTCTTAAATGCATAATTTTGTTGAAAATAGATTTGTAATCATACCTGTCAAAGGTGTGGTAGATATATTTGAAAAGATGTTTGAAAGAGTGTATAGAAGTGTCTGACAATGTGTAACACCATTCCTTGATGCGCGCTTCGAATGTGAGAACAAGCAGCCTTCAAGCAGTATCCTCATAGTGAATTCAAGAAAGAGAGTGGTGTGATCGAGAATGGTTGTTCCACCCTCGCCATCAAACTTCAAATTTGAGAAGTCATTAATTATCCTCATGGGAACTTTTAGATTTACAGTTATGGAAAAACATGCCAAGGTTAAGATATCGGAAGAAGCCATTTAAGATAATGAAAGTTCAAATATACTTCACAGGCTCAACTTCTCATCTGACCCTCCTTCTAGCACCATAATGTTGATGATGCTAGACCCGCCAACATTCAGGGGGTATCCTTGATATGAAGTCCCAATGAGACCTCACATCGTTTGGAGTAGGAGCCCCATCTGGAATATGGCCCAATTGCTGAAGTAGTGGGTATTATGTGCCTTGGATGCAATAACACAGAGTGGTGTATTTGTGACTCTGGGGAAACAGGTGCGTGACTCTGTGTAGGTTCAAGTGCGATGTATGAAAGTTTCTAACACAACAAGAGAAAAATGAGTAAGCCCCTTAGAATCCTGTAATAGTACACAACTTGAAAGGAACACACACACATAAAAGACATCATGAATTAGCCTGTGAAATAGTCACAAGTTAACCATGACGAAAATATACAACAAATGCATTAAACAAGATTCATATTAATGAAAACTAAATAGTTCATAAGCATTAGCGTAAGTGAAATAACATATATTGCAAACATAACAAGAATAATCCTACTATATTCACAACATATGCATGAAAATGTGCCGACTCTGAGCTTTTATTATATTGAAAGTCCCAAGCATACATATATAATTGACAAACCACTAGTCCCAATAGTGGAACATCAAGTATACACCTGATCCTCTAAAGAAATATACTCCCTCTATGCTATGGAGAAGCCAAGGCTTTCAACAAAACTCCCAAGCTCCTGATCCTAAGCTAAAAGCCTAGCCAAAATATTGGCTCTGAAAATCCCTTTACATGAGTTATGAAGACATATTTATAACAAAAGGGGTGATTATTCATCTCCCTTTTGTGACTCTTGGAATTCTCTCATGACTCTTCAACTTCTTTACAAAATAACTCTTACATTCCATAATTAACACTTCGAATTCCACTTATAAATTAATTACAAAAGAATATTACAATATACTCGTATCCATATAGGACAAAGTTGGGTAGAGCCAACTAGATAGCCTAACAAAACAAATAAGTTAAGTTTGAGTTTGGGGAAACTCCAGCTCAACAACTTTGACTTGTAGGTTCTCGGTCACATGACGGTGCCAAGATTTGTACTGTGGGATGACTTCCCTAAACTATGTGATGGGATCAGGCTGGAAGTAGACTCTAGCCTCCATTGCATCGAGGTGCACTAATTTGGAACTGATCTAAGTTTCCTTATTTAGTAGGAGCATCATAGTATTGATATGGAAAGGTCCACTAATGTACTTCTGCATATTTTTCCTATTCACTTCTAGTTATTCCTTGATAGCAATCTTCCTGAACTATTCCAAGTATTCTTCAACCTCTTGCCTAACTTTATTCTTGTGTTTGGCCTGAGTGAGTGAGGCAACTGATGGGATCTTTTGCGATTTCACCATGAAATCCATGTTGTTGTACAATCATGCATATGATACCTGAATATTGGCGATGAATGGGGCGAGATGTTTGTTCCTCTGAATGATCATCAAGACTTGTTCTTTCTCCAAATCTACCTGTTGCCTTGTTTTCTTCACTAATTCGAATGGTGCCACTTTGTATTGCATTGATCACTCATGCAAGAAAATGATGGCTATATGGACAACCTTGATAGCTTTAGCATTATCCTTACACTTATGCTGCATGCTGTGTAAGCGGGAAATTTATTTATGCAAGGTGAAAAGATCTTCATACAAGCTTTGTATGGTTTCTTCCAATGCGCATACTTCACCAAGTATAGCTACCTTAAGTTCATCCAAATATACTTGCACGAAAGCTGTTTTCTGGATCTCTGCTCCAAGATGTTCAACTTTTTTACTCACAACTTGTAAGTTGTTTTCAAATTGTTTTTTCTTGGCCATAACATACTCCCTATTTTACTTTGTAGCACCTGTAAAGGCCAATTTCGTTGCGACAAGTGAATTTGGGTTCCTTTTGGCATTTTTCACAATCACCCTTTCCCTAATGAATATAGAAGATGCAATATTTTCCATAAAATGTTTCTTCCTTTCTTGTAAAATCTTCTTCTGGAGCTCGTCATAAGTTAGATTGTATGTTTCCATTACCGAACCCTTATCAAGATGAACCATTTCCTCTTCCTTGCTTGGAGGTTGCTCTACTGTCGGAGGAGGGGGAGACTACACGGTGACCTGTTGAGTGGTTGGAATCAAATCAACATCTTGGTTCGATGACTCTATTTCCACCTCCATTTCTTGAATCACAATCAACTCCTCAATTTCTTGAGCGAGATCCTTGTCGTGCAATTGTTCGCCCTCTTCTCCTAGTAGCCGATTATGCTCTTGTTCCTCGACTTGACTATGCTGATTCTTCTTCTTCTAATCTCCACCTTTCTTCTTCTTCTTGTCTTTTCCTTTCTTCTTCCAATATCATCTGCTCCTGTTCTTCCCTCTAATTCATCTCTTCCTCATTCTTCCTTTCTTCCTCCTCTTCTTTGCTTCTATGGCCACTTTTATGATGATTGTATATGCTTTCATCTTGCGGCTCTTCTCTTTATTGGACTGTGTGCAACTTTCCTCTTGCCCTTTTCGAGCACTGGGTTACACATTTCTATAGGTACTTCCTCTGGAGTGGCTTCCTTCTGCGAAGTAATCTGTGACTTTCCAACAAAGCTGACTGGTTCGCAAGACTTCGAGGCAATATAGAAATTCTTCATCACTTCCTCCTTGAGCCTACAAAATTTCCTTCTTGGGAACTGAAAATGAATCCTTGCACAGTGGTATCTGCAACCATTCCCAGGATCATACAAATTTAAGTCTAAACAACCAAATGTGAATTTTCTATCTCCTTGCCTTTGGTGTCTACAACTTTCAGATTCTTGATTTCGTACAATCCGATCTGCATAGAAGAGCAGGCCAAGGTGATTTCATCCTCTTGTGTAGAACTGTTGATAACCCTATGTAATGATGGTAATCAAATTATTGCATGACTAACTTATAGGTGGCATACCTCGGTAGAAGATGCAAAGACTTCTCTTCGCCGAACACTCTGAGGAAAGTGCCATGCGGTGAGGCAAACCAATCTGCTATTTCTAACACTGCTTCCATTGCCCCACGTGACATGCAAGGTGGATCTTCCTAAAAGATTAACTTGTATAATGGAATGAGGAAGTGATCAGTCAACTTTTCCGTTACTCCTTTGTGGCTGTACTCCAAAAGAAGCTTGCAGTAAATGTGCATGACAAGCTCTCTTGGTCTCCAGGTCCAATTCATGCCTGGAAATGATTTGTGAGTGCATATTTCATCTAGTAGGTAGGAAGACATGTAAAATGTGTCTTTCTTTCCCTTGGGAGGATTATGGGAATTAGCTACATGGATCTTTAGCATTTGAGTCGACAAGTCTGACCAATTGAAAGGTTTTCCTTTATTCACAATCTGGTTCAACAAGAATGCCCACCCTTCGGGGAAGGTCTTAGTACTCTGTTGACCATAGATCTTGCAACAAAAAAATTATGAAGTACTAATAAGCCTTGTTGAGGGATTTTGTCTTGTAGGTGTTGGTGGGTGTCTCATGAAACTTTGATGGCTCTTTCACATAGCCTTTGAAAATCTCTTTTATGTTCAAGTAGATGGTGGCTTCATATAAGTAAAAGTCCATGAGCAATTCCAACTCCGAAAAATGGTACATGAGATGTTAATCCGGTGCCAGAAAAGAGGCAAGCATTTGTACCCTGACACTGTTAAGAATCATAGTCTTGGAATATATTTGAGAAATTATCCAGCTGATAATGTATGCACATGGGAAATCCAGGTACCTGCATGAAATCTTGTGTACCCCTAACCTTTGGACATTGATATACAACTGCCAGCCTTCCAGATCTGCTTTGAAGCTTATTGTTGAGAATGCCTCATTTAATTTGTGCCATGTAATGTAATAATTCAACTTTTACCCAGTTCTTGTTGTTCTTTATAATATTAACTTAATCACTTTTTAACTTGCAGTGCATCATGACAATAAATATGCATAAGTAGGTAACACATGTAAACCATGAGAAACATATAGGTGAAACCTAAGAGAACAAAGGTCAACATCATCATCATCACATAGAAACACCATATTTTAGGTGGAAAACCCAACTGGAAAAACCACTGTTGCTTTCGTCTTTTTCTTCTCTTATTAATATTTAGAAAATCATCATTTACATCTTGCACTGGCGCAAGCTTCTACACATGCACAAGATCCTACCTTCTGGAGGCTACCACCTCCTATGTTTCTCTAGATACCACTGGAAGGAATCCACCACTTCCTGATCAAGTTCTTTAGCCACTAATGGAAGGAAGCTACCACTCCCTCATTGAAGGCTCCAACCCTCAAACCCTTTGTGAATCTTGCTTCAAAATATTTTGCACTGGATTCACCTAAAACAAAATAAAAAATTGTAAGCCACGTTTAATCCAATTTTCAAACTGGAGCCACACAAAATTTATGCTCAATCACAAAATACAAATATGACCATACAATCTCCTTTGCACAATTGATAACCAAATCAACTAGTGGAAAAAACATAGTTGTATACATCAAAAATCAATATGATATAAAAAAATTCATTATAGTATCTAGTAAACAAAAACAACCAATATCTACTCTCATTAATATAAAACTTCCATAAGCCTTAGTAGCATCAAATTATGTTCCCAGACATCAATTATCACAAACCTAATCCCAACACTGCTCAGGCAACGATCAAGACAATCATTCGCTAAGATCAATTATGAAAACCTCTCTCAACTACAAAAGCCTTTCATGACATTACCTGGTAGCATACCCATTCAATGTTTATCAAGATGAATACAAAGGTAACAGTACATAGACTATCAAGTGAGACACAACAACATTAATTCATCTAGCCATACATTCTCTCAACAATATTCGAGTAGTCTCATTTCATTGACCAATACTCTAGTCACAAACCTAGTAGCCAATTCTTTGACTCAACTCAAACAAAAACTTATAGGCACAAACATCTGTGATACAACAATATAGAAATATAAGAAAAAAATTAACTCTCAATCTAAATTTTGGCTTTGATCGCTGCAAGAAAGGTCCCAACACATCATATTCTAACTCTGCAATATGCAATTGGAGACAACAATACACACTCTGCAAAATTCAAAGTCATAACATCAATACATCATCACTTCAATCAAGGAAAAACTATGAAACACTCTCAAACAAGTTACAATAAAGACATAATAGTTACAAGGCTCTAATTCAGGGCAAATGCACCATTGTCTTAATGAATTGCCACAACCCTAACAAGCATCAATTAAGTCTTGGAAATACATCAACATTAATAACCAACAACAACTATGATAAAGCCTCTCCCAACATCATATTAATATTGTCCATGCAACCTTAGTATCCATACAATAAAAAACCATAACATGTGAGTATTCTTATGCTAGTGGCCTCCAAAAACTATATCCGTGTTATGTCCTTGCAAAAATCACTATTAGTCATTATTATTATATCCACATTCAACATCAAGCCCTAATTCAATGACAACAACATTATCATGAAGAAATATTCGGTACACATAAGTCTGATCCAACCTTGGCATCTTAACTCATCTCTCCTCACAACCTCTACAACAAACTCTGACATAATAATACACTCAACCCTCCATCGACACACCATCATCAAGTTACAATCATCATACTTTGATACAATAACAACATATATGAATGAACTCAACAACAAACTCTTCATTACAAAGAAAACCCTAGCTCAATATATGAGTTTTCTCAATTCACTCAAATCACTCTCAACCTCAATCATTGAATCCACTCTAGTAGCAACATTATACAATCTGGACAACATATATTTTGACAACAACCTCATACTCTAATAATTTTGCAACATAGCCAACTCTAATGCACTGACCTCTATACAAAGCAACATATGCAAGGAATCTAGAGACATCAAACATTCTTGACAAGGGTCCTTCCGTCCAGACTTATATAGGAACACAAAAAATACAAATATAAACATAAACACAGAGATGCAACAAAAATAAAACTTCATTTCATTAATATCAAAGAACTGAAATATGCTTACATACAAAATGGAAATAAACTAGCTCGGGCAATGGTAGCTTATATTTGAGAAGAGTTTTGGTGGCTACACGCCTATGAACTCTGTTAAAATGAGTCTCAAAGGACTATTTATTATTTAGAAATAGTGGAAAACCTTAAACATCCAAAAACCTAACCCTAGGAGATGAAGCGCCAAAACTGTGGGCCTCGTTGGGGTAAATTGGTAGCTCGACTTCCCGGGTCGTAACTTTGGCATACAATATCCATTTGACATGCATGATACCTCGTTAGAAATATCTATCCAAGGAATACAACTTTCAACTAAAATGTACATATGTTTGCCTGTTTTCCAAAAAAAACATCGTTTAGGCTTCAAAACAGCTCCGAAAGTTCAGGAGTCAAAAAATTGTCAAAAATAGTAAACTGTGTTATAATTAAGGAAACTAAAAAACCGAAAGAAAAAATGGTGGGGATCCAAGTGGAACAGGGAAGTGGCCACCAATGTCCACCTAGATCAGTCCTCCCCCTTTAGGAAGCAATTGTCCCCATTGCATTGAGTACCTCCATGAGATGGGGAAACTTATGTTGAACTTAGTCCTTGGTGAGCCACTTGCCTTGGTGCAAGAGTTGGCCAACTTTGACAATCTGATACAGTTGGATCTTTTGTTGGGTAGTGTTCTTGATTTGCATGTCCATGATTAGATCAAGTGTGTCCTATTCCATGCAATTTGTATTTAGCTCTATTGGTGTGAGATGTTCTGCAATGTTTGATGTCTCCAGTAATAGTGGAAAGTATGGTCGAAGGTGACCCACATTGAACACTGGGTGTGCTACAAGGAATGGTGGAATGCTAATCTTGAAAGAAATATCCCCTATAGCCTTAGTGATGGCGTAAGGCCCATATCGTAGCAGGTGAAACTTGCGGTAGGCCCTAGTGAGGTGCTCCTTCTACAAAAGTAACTAAACTTTGTTGCCCACCTAGAACTTGTGTGGCATTCGTGCTGATCATGTCACTTCTTGTACTTAGCATTGGCTCTTTCCAATATGTGATGGACTTGCTGGTGGATGTGATGAATGCCCTTAATGAAGATGTTAGCCCTGTCAGCTTTGGAATGGACATGAGCCGAATCTACCTGATTAGTTGCAAATGGTATGGCCACATCAATGAGACATAGTGGCTAGAATCCCAACCCCACTTGAAAGGGGCTATGGCAAGTTGAAATATGGAGAGATCTATTGTAGCTGTGCTAGACATAGGGGAGAAGTTCATACCAGGTCTGTGGATTCTTCAAATTGTACATGCACAAAATGTGTATGATCATTCTGTTGACGACCTCTGTTTGGACATCAGTTTGGGGGTGGAAAGTTTTGGACTTAGTGAGCTTGTTATCCAACATCAACCAAAGGCTTGATGAAAATGTACTCAAGAACCTAATGTCTTGATTTTAGACAATGGACTATAGGATCCCAAAGTGTACCCATACTCATTCAAAGAAGAGCTTAGCAGTAGCTTCTGCTGTGATACTCTTCTTGTAGGCTTCCAAAATGGCCATCTTAGAGAATCTGTCGACGACCACGAAAACGAAGTCATTTCCATGCTTAGTAGAAGGAAGGTCCGACATGTAATCCATGGAGATGGATTTCCAAGTCCGACTAGGAGTAGTTAGAGGAGTATATAGGCCTTGCTTCTTGATGGTTTGTTTGGAAATGGCACAGGAAGTGAAGTATCTAATGTACTTCCCAACATCGTGTCGAAAGTTCAACCAATAAAAATATTTCTGAAGTATGAGCACTGTTTTCTCTATTCCGAAATGTTCAATGAACCAACTGTATTGTGCCTCCTAAATCATCTTGGCATGATTGCTTGAAGGAACAAAAATTTTTCCCACGTGGCATAATAATGCTCCATGGAGGTGAAAATTTGGAACTTGCTTTCCTTCCAAGGGCATCTGGTATGTTTTGCCAAATTCTGGATCCCTCTTGTAAAGATGTGGCCACCCCAAAGTCTCATGTCCACAAGAGTTGAGCATAGTGGTCAGCGCCATGACCGACAGTCGGTTGAGGCAATATGAAACATTAATGGTGCTACCCTTCTTGTAATTAATGTTCAAATGGAAATGTTGCAGGTATGTGTACCATTTCTGATGGTGATTGTTCTGCAACTTTCCTTGTGTCTATAGAAACTGTAGGGGTAGGTGGTTTGTGTGGATGACTGTTTCCTTCCCCAGAATGTAATGCTTCCATTCTCGGTAGGCCTACACAATGGAAAACATATCTCTAACATAGGTGGGATAGTGTCTCATTGTGTTTGAAAGTGTCTCACTGTGATATGTCACTGGATGCCCCTATTGAATAAGAACTACAACAATAACATAGTCAGAGGCGTATGTCTCAATCTCAAATGGTTGCTGCAGGTCTAGTAAGGTGACCACTGGTGTAGAGTAGAGGTGATGCTTCAACTCGACAAACACATTCTATTGGGATTCTACCAAAATAACTTTGCTTTCACTCTACCCTTGGTGATTTGACTCAAGGCTAAGTGATATGAGAGAACCCCAACATGAACCTGTAGTATAAATTGGCAAGACCCAGAAAGCTAAAGAGCTCTGTTAGAGTGGTTGGGGTTAGCCAATCCCGAATAACTTGTATCTTGGATGGGTCCATATGCACACCCCACTTATCAATGATGTACCCAGATATTGAACCTGGGTCATACCAAAAGTGCATTTCTCCAAATTAGCACATAATTTGTATTGTTGAGGGTTTGGAGGACTTGTCAAATATGGTGGAGGTTCTCTTCCCAACTCTTGATGAAGATCAGGATGTCATCCAAATACACTACCACGAATGAGTTGGAGAAGGGCCGAAAGATGTCGTCCATCAACCTCATGAAGTTTGCGGGGGAATTTGTCAATTGGAAAGACATAACAATGTAAACTTTGAAACGGGAACTGATATTGTTACCCGTTTCGTAGAGATAGCAAAAAAGTGACTCGATTTTGAAAAGGGGCGATGCAGAACACACATATTTTTTTAGAGCATAGTTTTTGGCACTTTAATTTTTTTTATGTACATTACATTTTAGAATGTTAGTGATTTGCATGCTGATTTAAAAAAGTGGTGATTCTGCATTAGGCCCTTTTTTTAAAAGACCTATTTTTTGACTTTAAATTTTCTAATATATGAAATGTAAATAATTATTTTCTAAATTTAACAATTTTTGACACTTTAAATTTTTTAATGTATTAAGTGTGGATATTTTTTTAAATGTTACATTTTTTTACACTTTAAAATTTTTTATGTCAATTTTTTTGACATAAAAAAGCAAATATAAAAAATATATATAAAAAGGACAAAAAAACATAAAAGTTAAAAACAAACTAGATTAAAAAAAGATAGAAAAAAAAGCCAATGAAAATCTAAAAAACTATTAAAATCAAGATTAAAAACATAAAAAAAAACCTAAAAAAACCAAAATATACTCAAATTAAGAAAAAAGCCAAAAAAAATATTAAAATTTTTAAAAATATATATATTTTAAAATTAGAAAAAGCTAAAAACATTAAAAATTTTAAAAATATATATATTTGGATTTAAAAAAAACCATTAAAAATGCAAAAAAACATATATTTTCGATTTAAAAAAAAACATTTAAAACTAAAAAAAAAACGTATATTTATGATTAAAACTTTAAAAAACATATATGCACGCAGCTCCGCCACCCAGGGTCGCGCCCCACAGGCGGTCTGGAGGCGGCTATCCGATTCCGATTGCACTGGATTCACGTGAAACAAAATAAAAAATTGTAAGCCACATTTCTTCCAATTTTCAAACTGGACCTACACAAAATTTATGCTCAATCATTGAATACAAATATGACCATACAATCTCCTTTGCACAATTGGTAACCAAATCAACTAGTGGAAAAAACATAGTTGTATACATCAACAATCAACCTGATATAAAACAATTCATTATAGTATCTAGTAAACAAAAACAACCAATCTCTACTCTCATTAATAGAATACTTCCATAATACTTAGTAGCATCAAATTATGTTCCCATACATCATCAACATCATCATAAACCTAATCTCAACACTGCTCAGGCAGCGACCAAGACAATTAATAGCTAAGATCAATCATGAAAACCTCTCTCAACTACAAAAGCCTTCACATGAAATTACTTGGTAGCATACCCATTCAATGTTTATCAAGATGAATACAAAGGTAACAATACATAGAATATCAAGTGAGACACAACACCATTAATTCATCTAGCCATACATTCTCTCAACAATATTCGAGTAGTCTCATTTCTTTGACCAATACTCTGGTCACAACTCTAGTAGCCAATTCTTTGACTCAAATCAAACATAAAACTTATAGGAACAAACATCTGTGATACAACCATATAGAAATATAAGAAAAAAATTAACTCTCAATCTAAATTTTGGCTTTGATCGCTGCAAGCAAGGTCCCAACACATCATTATTTAACTTTGAAATATGCGATTGGTGACAACAATACACACTCTGAAGAATTCAAAGTCATAACATCAATACATCATCACTTCAACCAAGGAAAAACTATGAAACACTCTCAAACAAGTTACAATAAAGACATAATAGTTACAAGGCTCTAATTTAGGACAAATGCACCATTGTCTTAATGAACTACCACAACCCTAACAAGCATCAATTAAGTCTTGGAAATACATCAACATTAATAACCAACAACAACTATGATAAAGCCTCTCCCAACATCATATTAATATTGTCCATGAACCTTAGTATCCATACAATAAAAAAACCATAACATGTGAGTATTCTTATGCTAGTGGCCTCCAAAACTATATCCGTGTTATGTCCCTGCAAAAATCACTATTAGTCATTATTATTATATCCATAATCAACACAAAACCCTAATTCAATGACAAAAACATCATCATGAAGCAAGGTTCGATACACATAAGTCTGCTCCAACATTGGAATCTTAACTCATCTCTCCTCACAACCTCTACAACAAACTCTAACATAATAATACACTAAACCCTCCATTGACACACTATCATCAAGTTACAATCATCATACTTTGATACAATAACATCATATATGAATGAACTCAACAACAAACTCTTCATTACAAAGAAAAACCTAGCTCAATATATGAGTTCTCAATTCACTCAACTCACTCTCAACCTCAATCATTGAATCCACTCTAGTAGCAACATTATACATTCTGGGCCACATATATTTTGACAACAACCTCATACTTTAATAATTTTGCAACATAGCCAACTCTAATGCACTGAACTCTATACAAAGAAACATATGTAAGGAATCTAGAGATATCAAACATTCTTGACAAGGGCCCTTCGATCCAGACTTATATAGGAACACAAAAAATTACAAATATAAACATAAACACAAAGATGCAACAAAAATAAAACTTCATTTCATTAATATCAAAGAACTGAAATATGCTTACATACAAAATGGAAATAAAGTAGCTCGATTGATTGTATCTTATCTTTGAGAAGAGATGTGGTCGCTACATGCCTATTAACTCTATTAAAATGAGTCTTAAAGAAATATTTATTATTTAGAAACAATGGAAAACCTTAAACATCCAAAACCCTAACCCTAGGAGATGAAGCACCAAAATTGTGGGCGTTGTTGGGGTAAATTGGTAGATTGACTTCTCGGGGTTGTAAATTTGGCACACAATATCCGTTTGACATGCACGATACCTCGTTAGAAATATCTATCCAAGGAATGCAACTTTCAACTAAAATTTACTTATCTTTTCATGTTTTCCAAAAAACAACATCGTTTAGGGCTTCAAAACGGCTCCAAAAGTTCAGGAGTCGAAAAATTGGCAAAATTAGCAAACTGTGCTATAATTAAGGAAACGAAAAAACTGCAAGAAAAAATGGTGGGGATCCAAGTGGAATAGGAAAGTGGCCACCAATGTCCACCTGGATCATTCCTCCCCCTTTAGGAAGCAATTGTTGCCATTGCATTGAGTATCTCCATGAGATGGGGAAACTTATGTTGAACTTAGTCCTTGGTGAGCCACTTGCCTTGGTGCAAGAGTTGGCCAACTCTGACAATTCGATACAGTTGGATCTTCTGCTGGGGAGTGTTATTGATTTGCATGTCCATGATTCGATCAAGTGTGTCCTATTCCATGCAGTTTGTATTTAGCTCTATTGGTGTGAGATGTTTTGCGATGTCTGATGTCTCCAGTAATAGTGGAAAGTATGGTTGAAGGTGGCCCACATTGAACAATGGGTGTAGGACAAGGAATGGTGGAATGCTAATCTTGAAAGAAATATCCCCTATAGCCTTAGTGATGGTGTAAGACCCATATCGGAGTGGGTGAAACTTGTAGTAGGTCCTAGCGAGGCGCTCCTTCTACAAATGTAACCAAATTTTTTCGCCCACTTGAAACTTGTGTGGCATTCGTGCTGATCATGTCGCTGCTTGTACTTAGCATTAGATCTTCCAATATGTGATGGACTTGCTGGTGGATGTGCTGAATGCCCTCAATGAAGTTGTTAGCCTTGTCAGCTTCAGAATGGATATGAGTTGAATCTACCTGAGTAGTTGCAAATGGTATGGCCACATTAGTGAGACATAGTGGCTGGAATCCCAACCCCACCTGAAAGGGGCTGTGGCAAGTCGAGCTATGGAGAGATCTGTTGTAACTGTGCTGGACATAGGGGAGGCTTTCATCCTAGGTGCGTGGATTCTTCGAGTGGTACATGTGAAAAATGTGTATGATCATTCTGTTGACAACCTCTGTTTGGACATCAGTTTGGGGGTGGAAAGTTGTGGACTTAGTGAGCTTGGTATCCAAAGTTGACCAAAGGATTGACGAAAATGTACTCAAGAACCTGATGTCTCGATTTGAGACAATGGATTGTAGGATCCCAAAGTGTACCCATACTCATTCAAAGAAGAGATTAGCAGTAGCTTATGCTGTGATACTCTTATTGTAGGCTTCAAAAATGGCCATCTTAGAGAATCCATCGACGACCATGAAAACACAGTCATTTCCATGCTTAGTAGAAGGAAGGCCCGACATGTCATCCATGGAGATGGATTTCCAAGTCCAACTAGGAGTAGGTAGAGGAGTATATAGGCCTTGCTTCTTGATGGTTGGGTTAGAAATGGCACACAAAGTGCAGGATCTAATGTACTTCCCAACATCCTGTCAAAGGTTCAACTAATAAAAATATTTCTGCAGTACGACCATTGTTTTCTCTATTCCATCCATTTGTTAGAGTTTGAAGTTCTTGAAACATGCAAATTCCAAAAAAATTCTAATTGCTTAAAATCTTGCAACTAGATCAAAGGTTTCTTCAAAGTCAATATTTTCAACTTGAGTATACCCTCATAGACCAATCTTTCTTTATTTCTTATAACTTGTCCATCTTCATTGGAATTATTTTTGAAAACCCATTTGGTTACAATCACATTCATTTGTTTGCGACTTTTCTTTTTAGGATATTGCTTCATCCACTCCTACATCAATACTTTCTAACACTATAACAACCCTTTTTATACCCCTCGTAAATGAAAATGTGAATTTAAATTCATGTAAAATAATGTGCAAATGGAAAATATCGCTAAGATGGAGTAGGGGACATGGATTCAGATATTGAGGAGGAGGAGGTTCTTGTGTGGTGTTTAAACCAAAATCCAAGCCACTTCATTTATTTACCTACCCATATCGCATAAAAATTAAATGATCTGTTGGTGCAAAAATTGAAGTTGTGTATGGGAAACTTGGAACAAAGGACATGCCCATACTGCCCTTAATCTCATCGGATGTGTTGAGGAAGTCAAAACACAAGCGAAGGGACGTGAAAAAGGGGGAGCAGGGAAGTGATAGAGGCAATTACTAGTAGAATGAAATGTTCTAGTATCAGAAAGGAGCAATTGGGCAGAAAGAGTGCCCATGATTGTCTTAGTTTTTCCCATGACATGAGAGGAGGGAAGCTGGGTTGTTTCATGGGAAACCAGAGTAGAAAAAAGAAGCATATGTGTAGGATTGAGGAGTGCAAGTGTAAGAGAGCATGAAAAATACATTGCTGGTGAGATCAGGACATCATTCCCTATATTTATAGTGAAACCCAATTTGTGTGCTGGTGTTAATTTGACCAAGAAGGGCCAGAAAAATATAGATTCACTTAGTGCTTGCCTTGGGATTGAGAAAACACCCTTTAGAGTGAGATTGGATTCTTGGAATAAGAGAACCTTTCCTAAATCTTGGTTGATTCCTATTATTGATTTCCGGGAGTTTGAGTGTATCACTATGGAGTTCTCTACTTGGGGGAAATTAATAAACCACCTGAACATGGAATCCTCCTCTTGAATCTATGTCTAACTGATTAATGGTGTGAATATTATTAAGAAATCAACTCCTCAATCTTTGAATCTGGATTAGGGTTGGTTAGCAACAAGAAAGATTGTAATGCAGCTGACTCATGGTTGGGTGGAGAGTTGAAGTCCCTCCTCTATTTTCTAGCCGCACAAGTTAATTAGATAAGTGTTTATTCTTGCATATATATTATGCCATGGATGGCTAATGAGTAACCCTGTAATGTTTAGTAAGAATGTTTGAATGATTATATAGTTGGTTGATTAGCTAACATGTATATTTATGGTGAATATGATTTTTTCTGAGGTATGTGGTTGCAACCTTATTAATTCATTAAAGGAGGTATGATGTGTCTATGCCTAGTTGTATGAAAGAAATAAGGAATTTTCAAGTTATATTCTACACTTTTAGTTACCTTTTTTTGATATGATATGGGAAGCTACCTATTATAACATGCTTGTGGGTTGTATCTTGAGTATTTTATTTTATATGTTGTGAGAGTGGACTTGCTGCAACTAATATAAAAAGGAGCAGATTAGTAATGCTGTGCTAATTTCCCATTCAGAATAAAACCCAAGATGCTTATCATTTGCTTATAAAGTGCTTAAGGATTCACCATTTTTTCTTAGTTAACTGATTCCCATAAGAGTTTCTTATGTAAATGTTATAAATAATTTAACATAAAACACATGCTGAACAATAGCAAAATAACAACAAAGAACATCAAAATACAACACACAACACAAATATTTAATGAGGAGTTCACCCCTCCTGGGCTATGTCTCCTTGGTCCAGCTTCCAATGCTTAGGCCTCTCTATTATGCTCAAATTTACAACAAAAGTGTGTTTACAATGCTCAAATGCCTTTGAAACCTATCTCAATGAGTTAAGAATATCAAAAAAAGCTAGAATTGACAATTTTTGCACCTAATTTAGATAAGAACTAAAGAAGTTATGACTTCTCCTAGTTTTCCCACTATTTGTTCCACAAAATGCTCCACATCTGGCATGATCCTACAAGTTAGCCCCAAAAACCGCTAACTGCAAGAAAATTTTGCTGCGCAGCGGGCCATATTCTGTCGACTGAGTCTTATCGCAAATCACAATCGGTGAGTGATGGGGGCTTACTTTCTATGAATAAATGAGCGATTTGCAATTGCGATATAGGCTAACCTGATGACACTATATAAAATGGAACCGATAAATATATTACATCTGGGAACTTATCGCAATCGACAAAGTACTGGCGGTCATAAATATGCGGGACTTGCCCTATTGCGATATGTGATTGCGACTTATCGCATCACATCCCTTCTTTTAAGGGGGTCGATTCTGTATCACCTCCCTGCCTTCGATTACGATTTGTGATATGTGGGGGCCAATGGTGGCCTGCCACTTGGCGCCTCCTCATTCATTGAAGGAACTTCCACGTCATCCAATCCTACCATTTAAGCAAGTCAAATCTGAACTTTGACTTTCTCTAACTTTGCACACGAGCTCAGATTTGAGTTCCATTTGCACCGTTGGAATAAGAATGACAAGCCCTTCGATTTGAAGCTAAGTTTAGCAAAATTTTGACACTTTGATTTTTGAGCATAATTTTGAGCACCTGATCACTCCTCCCCACTGGAAGCTTTTGGACCCCAAAATATTATATTCAGTTATTGAACAGATGAGGATACTGTTCCCTCACCTTCCCCTCTTCAATACATTTTTCCTTTGATGGATTTGTACCTTTGATACCGACTCGAAGATAATCAACATTTCCCCTCTTTGATGACCTTGTTCTTTTGTCAAGTATAGTGTCTTGCTGAAGCTCATCAAGAACTTCTAGAGAAAAATATTCAATTGATGGAATCTGTACACTTTCTCCTTGATATTCAATCAAAGGAGGCTCATACAATCTCAAATTTTCAAGATTAACAACATAGTAAATTTGCATATATGAAGGCAAATCAAGCTTGAAATCATTATTACCAATCTTTTCTAGAATTTTAAATAGATAATAACAGATTGGTTTCAGCTTTTTACTTCACCTTGAAGCCTTTTCTTGCTAATTTAAAGCCAGATTTCATCACCTACTTGAAACTGATGATCCACACGTTGCTTATCATGCCTTGACCCTTTTCTAGTTGTTCTTGAACTGTTTGGTGAATCAACTGAATTTTCTCAATGAATTTCTTTGCTCTGTCTATATCGCTATGTCCATCTACAACTACATCTTTCTCAAAGATGAAATCCAAAGGCGATTTAGGCAAATAGCCAAGACATGCCTCAAAAGGCGAAGTTAGAGTAGAAGAGTGTTTTTCTTGGTTGTAAGCATGCTGAATATAATGCAACTGTTCATCCCACAACTTAGGATGTTTGCTGCAATATCCTCTTAGAAAATGAATAACTGTCTTGTTAACCACTTTAGTTTGACCATCTGTTTGCGGATGGAAGGCTGTACTTTTCTTCAACTTGGTGTCCATCAAGTTCCATAAATTTGACCAAAATTTACCAAGAAATCAGGAATCACGATCACTTACAATAGAAGTAGGTAATCCAAAATGAACCCATACATTTTGAAAAAAAGTTGAGCTGTTTGTTCAACTAAAATTATTTTTTTACAATGCATTAATATGCACATTTTGCTGAACCTATCCACAAGTACGTACAAATAGTCATGACCTTTTCTTGATAAAGGAAGACCTCCTACAAAATTCATAGAAACACTCTCCCATGGACATGAAGACACTGGAAATGGTGTGTACAATCCTAGTTTCCTATTACTAGGCTTATTGACTGCACATAATGAACAACCTCTGATAAAACGTGACACACTTTCAAGCATATGAGGGCAGTAGAAATACCTCTGAATATTTGACACTGTTTTACTTACACCAAAATGTCCAACAATAAGAGATGTGTGCGCTTCCCTTGTGACATTTACTCTCTCTCCCCGTGGAACACAAAGTTTTCCCAAATGATACAACAGATTATCATGTACATGGTAGTCTAATTCCTCAACTTGGTGGCCTTGACTCAAGTTTGAATATACCTCTTGAAAGTCAGCATCATGTGTGTATTGTTCAACATAAATTTCAGGCAAAACATAATGATTCTTAAGTAAAATAGCTACATTAACAATTGGTCTAGAAAGAATATCAACAACTCTGTTATAAATACCTTTCTTGTACTTGATTACCAAGTGGAATTGCTGTAAGAGTCCCATCCAACGAAAGTGCCTTGATTGCTGCAATTCTGTTTGAGATTGCAGATATTGTAAAGGTTGATGATCGGTGTGAATAATGGTTTCTTTTCCCATTAAGTAATGCTTCCATCTTTTTACATTTTTCACCAATTCGTAAAGATCTTTATCATATGTAGGATAGTTAATAACAACACCATTAAAAATATCAGAATGAAATGAAATGGGCTTACCATGATTTAAAAGAACTGCACCAATG
Source organism: Pinus tabuliformis (assembly GCA_031772625.1). NCBI lineage: Eukaryota > Viridiplantae > Streptophyta > Pinopsida > Pinales > Pinaceae > Pinus > Pinus tabuliformis. The sequence continues at coordinate 144,327,158 of CM062819.1, read as the reverse complement.
GTGTAGTCACTTGCATCTATTTGTATTTTAAATGGTTGTTTCAAATTCGGTAATGCTAAAATTGGGGCTGAACTGATCTTTTGTTTTAAATCATCGAATGATTTTTGTTGTTTTCCTCCCCACTGGAAGACAACCTTCACGATGGTCAAAGCATGTAGTGGAGATGTTATGGAAGAGAAATTGGCAATGAACTTCCACCAGTACTGTGCTGCTCCGAGAAAAATCCTTACTTCTATGATTGATTTGGGTATTGTCCAATTCACAATGACTGAAACTTTAGAGGGGTTAATCTTCATCTCACCTCCTCCAACTATGTGGCCCAAATACACTAAGGAAGTTTTCCCGAATTCACATTTAGACATATTCAGAAATAACTGTTCTTTTTTTAAGACATCCAACACTTTCCTCACATGCTTCACATGCTCTTCTCGTTGTTTGCTGAATATAAAAATATCATCTAAACAGACAATTACAAACTCATCAAGAAAGGATCTTAAAACATCATTTATAACTCTCATGAATGTAGCTGGAACGTTGCAAAGACCAAAAGGTATAAACAACCACTCAAACAATCCATGTTTGGTTTTAAAAGTAGTCTTCCAAAGATCCTCCTCAGCTATTCTAACATGATGATATCCACTTCTCAAGTCTAATTTAGTGAAATATTTTGCATTCTTCAACTGATTTAGCAAATCATCTATTCTGGGCAGTGGGTATCGATTCTTTATGGTAATTTTATTCAAAGCTCAATAATCTACACACATGCGCGAGATTCCATCTTTCTTGGGTACCAAAACAATTGGTGAACCACATGGCGAAGTAGAGGGACGAATTGCACATTTATCTAACAATTCCTGGACTTGTTTCTTAATTTCTAAACTTTCTAGAATTGACATTCGATACATATCGATATTTGGGACTGGACAATCTTGCTGTAGCTAAATTTCGTGATGAATTCACCTTTTTGGTGGCAATCCCTTTGGTTCTTGAAACACATCTCCATATTGATTGACCACATCAATCAATTCGACTTTTAGCTTCACATCACAACCTACAAAGGATTCACTCTCCGTGTCATTCTTCTGCTTGATCATAAGGAGCATGATATTCTTGCTGGAATTGACCAGTCACTTCATTTTCCATGCGCTTTCTAAAGAAAGATTAAGCTTTCTACGATGGGATCTCACAATATACTCCACTCTGTCTTTGAAAAAATGATATTTTTTTCTCAAATCTATGGAAAACAGATTTTTGGTCAAACAGATCTGGGCTTCCCAACACAATTCCAAAAATATCCAGCGACACTACATCTAATTCAACTTCATCAATGAAATTGGCAATAATAGAAAACCTGAAAATGAATTTCCTTGTGACTTGAATATTTGCATCCTTAGTTATGCAACCCAACGAATACGGTTTATGATGAGGCACACTTCTAGATTCAACTTCTTGACCATGTTTGTAGAAATTAAATTTTCCCGGGTACACTGTCAAACAACATATCAATCTTGGTGCGTTTGGAAATAACTCTGATATGGAACAACTCAATTCTGTTTTCTTCATTTGAAGTGTTGTTGGAGTTATTTGCTGTGCTGGTGCTTGCCACAACTTCCTCTGAGTTGGAACCCAAGTCTTGTTGTACAACAACATTTTTCTTTTGTTTCCCTTTATTGTTAAATTTATTCGGTCTTAATTCAGAATGAAGCTTCCAACAATGTGCTTCATCATGGCCCTCTTTGGAACAATTCTTGCACACGGGTTTCTCCCCTTCTTTTTTAATAGAAGCATTTTTCTTCTGCTTTCCTTTAGATTTCTTTCCTTTTTCACCACTCTGGAATGGATTCTTCTTACCTTCTCTTGTACATTTTTCCCTCTTGCTTCGAGGTGTGTAGCTTGAACATAGACCTCATCAAGATTTGTGGGATTAAACATAATAACGATGTGTCAAAGATAGCTATGCAAACCTCCTATGTATTTCAGCAAAGTATCTTGTGACTGCAAGTCTACTCCTAGCATAAGAGCTCTTCTCTTAAACTCCTGAATATACTCTTGCACATTTTGACCTTTTAACTGTCTGAAATTTTGCCAATTCATGATAACTTTTTGCATATGAGCTAAAGGGTATAATTATCTTTTTATAGCAACAATGAAATTAGACCAAGTAATAGAGATCTTACCATGTTTTTTGATCTCGTCTTGAGTCCTTGCTTCCCACCAAATGAGTGTGGAGCCCTCCATTCTCAATGAAGCCAACTGAATTTTGATATCATCCTCTTGAAAGTTATGAATTCTACAATACACCTTCAACTGACGAATCCAATTATCAAGCTTATTTGTATTCACTTCACCATTATACATGGGCAACTCGAATTTATCATCTAGTTTAAGTAGAGGTGATTTTCTAGTTCCTTTTTAAGAATGATGATGAGTATGAGTAAGGGTTGTATTAGTGGAAGAGTGTGAAGATGGTTATGAGGAAGAATATGAAGAAGATGGTGGAGAGGGAGGTTTCGAAGAGCCTTGTCCTTTGGGAGGTTTCGAACTTTCTCCTTGCAACCTACTATTCCTCTCTCCATAGAGGACCTTCACCATCTCTGTCATATCAAAAAAAGCCTTTCTGAATGTCTTCTCATATTCTATCGTGTTTGTAGGTTCTCCTTCATCAGACATTATCTCTCGAGTCTCAACTACACCTTGAGGCTGAACTAGTGTTGGAGATTGTGGAAACCTTTCTCTTCTTCCCCTTGACCCAATTTAGGGCTTCCAACCAGCTTTCCTTCACCTCTTTTCAGTTTTAACCTTGTTACAATGACACAAAACTAGCAAACAATAAAATCCTTCTTTCACAAAGAAAATTTAGTAAGCAAAAACTAGTGCTCTGATACCAACTTGATCTAAAATGGAGCAGATTAGTAATGCTATGCTAATTCCCCATTTAGAATAAAACCCAAGATTCTTATCATTTTCTTATCAAGTGCTTAAGGATTCACCATTTTTTCTTAATTAACTGATTCCCATGAGAGTTTATTATGTAATATTATAAATAAATTAACATAAAACATATGCTAAACAATAGAAAAATAACAACAAAGAACATCAAAATACAACACACAACACAAAGATTTAATGAGTAGTTCACCCCTCCTGGGCTACATCTCCTTGGTCCAACTTCCAATGCTTGGGCCTCTCTATTATGCTCAAATTGACAACAAACGCATGTTTACAATGCTCAAATTCCTCTGAAACCTATCTTAATGAGTTCAGAATAGCAAAAACTACTAGAATTGACTCTTTTTTCACCTAATTTGGATAAGAACTGAAGAAGTTATGACTTCTCCTAGTTTTCCCACAGTCCGTTCCACACATTGCTCCACATCCGGCATGATCCTACAAATTAGCCCCAAAAACCGCTAACTGGGCAAAAATTTATCCGCGTGGTGGGCCATATTCTGTCAGCTGAGTCTTATCGCAAATCGCAATCAGTGAGTACTGCGGGCTTATGGTGTGTGAATAAAATGGGTGATTTGTGATTGCGATATTGACAGACCCGACGACACTATATAAAATGGAACCGATAAATATATCACATCTAGGAACTTATCGCAATCGGAGGAGTACTGACAGTCGTAAAGATGCGGGACTTTCCCTATTGCGATATCGCATCGCAACTTGAACTCGTTGGTGGCCGATTACTGTAACTATCCTACCCTCATCGATCTACGATTGCAACTTATCACATCACGTCCCTTCTCTGCTCGGGGCTGATTCTGTATCACCTCCTTGCCTTCGATTACAATTTGCATTATGCAGGGGCCAATGGTAACCTGCCACTTGGCACCTCCTCATTCGCTGAAGGAACTTCCATGTCATCCAATCCTGCCATGTAAGCAAGTCAAATTTGAACTTTGACTTGCTCTAAATTATGCATACAAGCTCAGATTTGAGTGTCGTTCACACCATTGGAATCAGAATGATGAGCTCTTCAAACTGAAGCTAAGTTTAACAAAATTCTGACACTTTTATTTTTGAGCATAGTTTTGAGCACCTGATCACCAATTTTGAAAGAATTGCTGATTTCTCTGTACGTCCATGATGAATGCCTGCTACTATGTTCTCATGGCTATGTGGGGTTCATGTATCTTTGTGTTTTCTATTAATTGCATGAGATATAACTTTATTTACATCATTATGCATGGTTGTTCAATATTCTTCATTTTACCTATTATGCATTGTTAATGAAGAAATATGTATTCTTGTGTATTTGCAATGAGATGGTTTGTATTAATACTCTTAGTGTGCAAGGGACTTGTAGATCCATATAGTTTCTAATATGCCTTCTTATTTGTAGAGCTATTACATGATTCATATGCTTTTCTAATGATCCCGATCAAATTGTTTGGTGTGTGTAATCCCAAGGCCTGGGTACTATGATTTTCAAGGAGTTCACTATTGTCTAATAATTAAGGAGTTTGTCTATTAAAGAATGTATATGGCATGCCAGGAATCAACATGGATTCCTATTATACATGATTAATTGATTGGCTTCTTACTTTTGGATTGATAATGAAATAATGCACGATACATCAGGGGATTTGATGGTGATGTTTTCAGACCAATTCCATAGAAATATTTGGTGTTATCGTAGAGGAAATCATAAAGTGTTTTTAGTAATGGACAGGCTTGTTATAGTGCCTATTAATCGATGGATTCACATATTTGTTAATGTATTCTGACATTGGTTAGCACTTGGATTGGATGTGCTTGATATGAGAATTCACTCTCGAGAATGTAGATGTTTTGGGCAAGGAAAGGATCTTAGGAGAACCTTAACCATTTCCCTAAATTGCTTAATTAAAAATCTTTAATCATTCTGAGTTAAATAGGTGAGAAGTAGCCTTGTATCCAGGAGTATTTGGGTTGGATATACTTTAGGTGATACAAAAATATCGAGGATGGTGGAAATAAGTTTGGGGATTTAGAAATCTGATACTTTTGGATATAATGCAATGCCTGATGTAAAAGGATCCGAATATATTGCATGAAAAGGTGGTATCTGAGGTGGCGCCCATCGAGGTGTTCAAGTATTGGAGTTGGATGTATATGGGAATCTAGACATCTGAGAATTTTATGTTGGTGCATTTCGTGGAAGCGTTGGATGTCGGCCATTCCCAGATAAGTGCAGTAGAATGGCGGTGAGATGTGTGGATATGGGGGTTTCGGAGGGTTTCCAAGTGCAAAAACTTGTGAACCGGAATATCCCTTGTAACTGGATATAAATGATTTCTTCACATCACACAAAGGGTTCCGTTTCTATGGGAACAACGTGTTGGATGAGGTGGAAACCTAATGAGTGCTTAACCATGGTAGCATGGACACCACAGTGGTAACGTGGGTGACGTGGCAGGGAAAAATGTGGTTTCTATGTGGTAGTGCCTTGCTGATGTGGTAAGAGTTAATTGGGTAACCTTTAAATGGGCATAACTTTTGATCTAGACATTGGATTGGGATAAGTTTTATATCACTAGAAATATTCATATGAGGTACATGCAATGGTATGGTCTAAATTTAATTCCACTAACATTGGTGAAGGATAAATTTTGTAGCCCCATTACCATAATGAGACCATGGAAGTTGGGTTTATTAAAAGAAACACCTCCCATTCAGCCTGGAAACTCCAAGGGGTGTGGGGGAGCGTTACAACAACCTTGCATAGTATTTTGTATTTTAATTTGTAGGCCTCGGTTATAGATGCATAACCAAGAAAAAGACCTTCATCTATTATAGAATCAAGCTTGCCTAAATTATATTCCTTTATCCTTCCATAGCACTTGCCTAAATTATCTTCCTTTTGAAACCTTGTTGTTGAAATTATTTGACAAGCGTTGAATACCAAGCTTTGGAAGCTTGCTTTAGTCCATAGAGTGATTTCTTTAGTATTCATACATGATCTTTGTTTTCTGACAATTGAAATACTTCTAGATGTTCAATACATACTTCTTCTAGATTTCTGTTTAGAAAGGCTGACTTGACATCCATTTGTTAGAATGTGAAGTTTTTAAAACATGCAAATTCCAAAGGAATTCTAATTTCTTCTATTCTTGCAACTACAATAAAGGTTTTTTCAATGTCAATACTTTCAAATTGACCATATCCTCACAAACCAATATTGCTTTATTTCTTACTACTTTTCCATCTTCGTTGAACTTGTTTTTGAAGACCCCTTTGGTGATAATCACATTCATTTATTTGTGAATTTTCTTTTTGAGGTATTGCTTCTTCCAGTCTTACATCAATACTTTCCACCATCTTGTGAATTTTTTATTATTATAACATTTTGTAGAAATTTTGAATAATATGACACATATTCAACACAGATTATCCTGATCATACAATTTAAGCGGAACATGTATAATACATAATCTCCTCTACGTTGATCATCAAATTACAGAAGCAGAAACATCCACAGGCACACATAGAAGCATCAATCAAACTCATAAACACAGTATGTATCCCGGGGAAAGCATCTCGCTAAAAACCCCACACTATCTGTATATTATATTGATTGAATCATGTAACAATACAAAGCATAATACTTCTCACAAGTATCTCACCTGTTACACACAATACAGCTCAGATTTGATCTCCAAATGCTTGCCTGCCTCCACTGCTCAAACTGCTCGAGAACTGATGAGAATAGCTTCCCAAACTCGATTTTACACTGCAAAATAGTCACCCACACTATGTTGGACGTGAGCAACAGCTATAATATCATGAAGATACGTGAGAAAACTCATTGGCATACTCAATCCTTTGATTGTGCAAATCATCATGCACAGCTATAGTCACAACTGATAGCAATCTGATCCTCTAACACCTGTCCCTGCTGAACTGAACATGCACTGACATGCAACTGAGTTAACTGATGTATTCTATAGTTGCATTATGAGTTAATAACTAATTCACCCAACTCATCTTTAGTCTATTGATCAGTTAGACTAAATACAACCAGTTTAACAAAGCTAAACTGAACACAACTCCATCAACTGTACCTCCAGTCCACTAAACTCAACTCACTTGAGTTCTAACTGAAGTCATGCATGCACAACTCAACTGACTCATGAGAAAAACGTATTTCCTTCTGACAGCTGCATGTGCCACTTCCGTAGCTCAAACTGAAGTGCTCCAAGAGAATAAGATTAAGTTTATAGTCCAAATATTATTGTGAGATAATAATATTTGACTTTTCTATTTTTGACTTTGATCACTCACACTGTGATCACTCACACTGTAATCACTCACACTGTGATCACTCACACTTTCATCAAAAATAGAAGTCCATCTATTTTTCCAACTTGATCAATCATCCATAGACATGATCCATATGTCTAAAAATAGACATAGTCTAAAAATAGACTTGCGCCTGCACTTAGTGAACTCTTTTCACTAAGCTCCATCATCTTGTTGCACTCTCATCAAGCATTTCTTGTTGCACACTGTTCAACACATTTGTAGGCCTTGCCTCCATATGCATAGCCAATAAAGATACCTTCATCCATTCTAGAATCAAACTTTCCTAAATTATATATCTTCATCCTTATTTGTCACTTGCTCCCAAAATTTTTGAATTATTTGGCTGTAGCTAGTTTACCTTTACATAATTCATAATGTGTTGATTGCTTCTTCCCAAAGGGAATCTAGTAGTTTGACTTTGTTCAACACTGTTTCAACCATTTCTTGTACAATTATGTTATTCCTTTCTATAACTCCATTTTGCTGTGGAGTTCTTGCTGCTGAAAAAAGTCTCTTGTTTCCATGATTCTCACAAAATTAATCAAATTCATTAGAGTTAAACTCACCTCCTCTATTTAATCATAAGCACTTGATTTTTAAATTAGCATAATTTTCAAACAAGCTTATGAAACCTATCAAATGCTTTAGATTTTTCTTTAAGAAATGTAAACCATGTCATTCTTGTGTATTCATCAATAAGTAGCATAAAATAACTCTCATATTTTAATTTTGCGTTCTTGCTAGCATGCAATTGCCTTTTTGTACAAGTTCCAATGGCTTTGATGTTGAGCATGCTATTTTGAAACCAAATCTTGTTTGCATCCCATGTTGACATGGATTGCAAATAGTTTCCATAGATTTTGAGATGTTTGGCACATCTCTTACTATTTGTGTCTTGCTCTGCTTACCAGTTTTCAAAAATTATATGATCCATCCTTGTATGCCATAATCAAATTTCATCTGCTTGTTCCATACACAATTTTTATCCTTTGACTTCATTGTGGACGTATACATTGCTCGGGGTTCTGTTTTCATTTGCCACTAATTTTCTTGAGCCTTATTTCCTTATCTCACATCCTTTAGAATGGAATGTGAAGTTGTAATCTTGATCGTACATTTCACAGAAACTTAGAGGATTTTAATTTAGCCCTTCAAAATACATGAAATTTTATATAATTAGTTTTTACTTTATTAGGACTAACCATACCTTGGATCTTCCTTTTAAAATGTTAATCATAAGAGTGACAATTTTGGCTCTGTAACGACTGAAAACCTAGACTTTAAAACCATAGAGGTATAATGTAGAAGCATAATTTTTTAATTTGTTGATAGGTTTGACAATAGAGGCATAATCTATACAAATCTTTTGAAAAAATTAATCTTTCCAAAGAATGACTGTACTCTTTTGGGAGTGGTGGGGGCCTTTAACTTTGCTATTTCTCCATTTCTCTTGAGATCAATGTATATCCCTTTTTAGCTTAGAATGTGGCCTAGGAGTTTCCCTTATGACACAACTAACACACATTTCCTAGGATTAAGTGATATCACATATTGTCTACATCCTTGAAGGACTTGTTGTAGATGTTCCCCATGAGAGGTTCTCAACTTCAAATAATTTGTTAAATCATCTTGATAACATGCTATAATCTTTCCAATCAAATTTGAAAATTCATAGTCCATAACCCTATAATTTTGCACCAACATTCTTAAATCCATAGGCGTATCTTCCCAATGGTGTGATAAATGTCATTTTATGCCTATCATCTTTGACAACTAATATTTTATTGTATCCAAAAAATCCATATAACATAGACTCTACTGATAGAGTAATTGATTGTAGCAATCTTTCCATGTTAGGGATTGGGTAATTGTCCTTAAGTGAGGCCTTATTGAGGTTAACAAAATGAATAGAAAGCCTTATTTCTCCATAGGCTTCTTTCGAACTATCACTGGGTTTGAAATCCATTAAGAATGTCATATGTAGAAGATGATTCCAACCCTTTCCATTTTTTCAATTTCTAATTTAACCAAAGGCTTAAGTTTTGTTTTGATTATCCTTGGTTTTTGTTTGACTGGATTATCATTTTCTTTTAGTCTAATCACATGCTAAATTATCTCCTTGTCATATTCCTTCAAGTCTTGGTAAGTCCATGAAAAAACATCTTGAATTTTTTTGAGTAAGGCTGAATAATGATCAATTTCACTCTTTGAGCAATCAACTTCAAGACTTAACCATCTGGGACTTTTTGGGGTTGTGATATTTATCTTTTTAGTCTCCTAAACTCCTTTAACATATAATTATTTAGTAAGATGAGACCTTTGTATTTGGTCATTTTGATTGAAGAGTGATTCAAGTGATATTGACATTTTATTAGCAATGGTATTTTCCTTATTCTCCTCATCATGATGATCTGCAAGAAATTGAAGAATATGTTATTGATTGTCGAAAAACTGCCAATATGCATGATTATTAGGAATAGATAGTTGAAACAAAAAAATTGACTTGAAAGGAATTATATGTTTAGTTGGGTAAAAAATTTAGGTAGAAGTAGCTAAATATTCAACCTTATGATTTGATCCCTTGGGAGAAATGATATTTCAATGACTCAAATTTGTCGATCAAATTCCAAACTCTTTTCACATAAAATTTCGATCTATCCTTTTTGGTATTATACTTCTTGCTAACCTGATTGATAATTAATTTAGAGTCTCCCATAACTAAAATATTTCTAATTCCCTTTTGTTGGACTAATGATAGAACTTGAATTAATTCTTCATATTCCACTTCATTATTTGTACAAAAAAATTGCAAATAACTAGCACTTGGAAAATGTTCACTTTGTGGTCTTTCTAGAATTACTCTTGCTCCTAATCCAATGTTGGATGCAACGCCATCAATGAACATCTTCCAAGTACTCGAAAATGAATTCTAATCACTATTTTGTAAAATATCTACATTATTAAGAATGGCATAATTTCCCAGACCTGTGTGAATATATTCAACCATAACATTAATTTGTTTCTTTTCAAAGAATACAATATTCTTGGGTTCTTGTCAATCAAACTTCTTTGTTTGGAAGCATCATGCAACTTCCATTGTTCATTAAATATCCCCCAAGAGGGATACTCCATTCCCTTCCTAGAACCAATACACATGCGATAGGTAAATCAACCACCACTATTGTAAATATAATTGTAATATGAGGGGCTAATTGTTGTTGCACCAAAATCCTTAATATCCCCATAAGCAGGTACCTTCCTGGAGTCTACTACAAATATGCTTTCTCCTATTTCATAGTGCCTAGTGCAGTACAATCCTATTGCATTCACAATATGAAGTGACATAATGTTATTGGTAGCATTTCTATCAATCAAACAATTATGTAGTACGAATTTTGGAGTCTTAAGCGATATATAAAAGGAGGGACCTTCTCACTTAACTTGGTTTGGACTATAGGATTAACTTGTCGATGATTAATAACAAAAAATTCTATTCTCGTATTGGAGGATTCTTCAATTTTGAGATCTTTGATAAGAATTTCTCTTTTTTGAGGAATCGTGACAACTTCTGAAAATGGAAAGGTATACAAGTCATCCATTATATTGTAAGTCATCCTCATGTCATCTAGAGTTTTGTCTTGAGATGGAAGGGTATTGTCTTGAGGCAAGTTCCTTTGGAATGTTGTTTCCCTTTGATCTTTAACATGATGGCCTATTATAGATTTACCATTTTCTTTATTTAGTTTTTCTCTTGTTTGAATTATGTTCTCTCGTTGCACAAATTCTTCATCTTCTTGTGGAGGTTATTCTTCTTGAAAAGAGAATATTGGATTATATCCCATTTCCAATGATTCAAGAATAAAGGCATTCTCTTGAGTGAGATATTCAAGTGCCTGAGAAGGATCCAATTCTTCAAATTCTTGATCGTCTATGGCAAGGGAACTTGGATTCTAATATCTTGGGGGTCTAAGTCCCATTGGTTGTATATTTCCAAAAAAATTGATTCCCTAGACCATAAATATATGATTTGATGTTTTTCTATTCTTGTGGTTTTTGTCCATCAGATTGCTTTAGTTTAAGTATCTAATTCTACATCTGCTTCATCATTTTATTTAATTGGGAAATCTCATAATTAACCTTTGAATTTGATACTTCTTCAAGAGTAGGAACATTTCTTACATTTGGAGGAATGCCATGAAAAATATCTCTTCAACCACTATTTATTGAGAATTGTGAACATGAAGTGGTCTCTTTACTTCTGAAATATTAAGGGAAGCCATTTTCCTCTAGGACTTTCCTAAAACAATTTCAAGGTCCATGCTTCTATGAAACTATAGAAATTTGATAAAATATCAACTGCTCAAGAAATTTAATCTAAAATCATGAGACATAATTCTACTCTACTGATCTGCATAGTGAAATTTACAATTTAGAACAACATGCATAGACATGCAATAAGAAAAAATACAAATACATAGTGAATTCTAGGGGAACCCAACTAGGAAAAGCCCTCAAGCTTGTTTGCATTAATCAATGAATTGATAAAATATTACAATTGCTACCTCCAACTCTAAGCTCAACCTGCAAAATAATAACATTTCTCTTGCTCAATGAAAATGCTCTCGCCAACACTTAGCCAAATATTTTCACACCAAGGCCCCTATTTCCTTGCCCAAATCCTGATGAAATTATCCCCTATTCTTTAGGAATTTCCTCCAAATTGATTGCGCAATTCAACACTAGTTTACATCTGATGTTACATTGCCTTGGAATCTTCACCACAATTGAGAAATTCGAATTTCTTGCATGCATGAGTTATTTTTGGTTGATTGATTAGTTAACTGGATGATCTCTGAGTTATATTGCTATCCTACTAGACAATTGACCTCCACCTAGTTCTATTAACTATTAGAACTAGTTTAACAAAGCACAACTAGAAATAATTGAACTGGATTACTATGAATTAGCAATGACACATGCATAATAGAACTCCACGCCCTATAACTCAAATTTACTAAGCTAATTGAGTCACAAGAGCCATGTCACCTCAGTTAACTTCCTCTAAGTTGTCCGTTGATGTGGAAATTTCAAATTTTCTCAATTTGACCAAGGGTAAGCCAAATTGAGCCTTTCTTGATACACTTCTCAACACTCCCTCTTAGCAAGAAAGTAATTATCAACCACCCCTATCCAACACTTGTGGAATTCAAACTTCCCTCTTAAAAAAACCTTTGTCAATATGTCTGCATCTTGTTCCTCAGTCAGAATGTATTGTAGCAACATTATCCTTCTTTGCACACAGTCCTGTAAATGATGATACAAAATATCTTTATGCTTGAATTATTTGTGAAATACTGGATTCTATGATAACTTAATGAAACTCTGATTATCATAATAGATCATAGTTGGATCCATATCCTTACCAAACACTCCCACAATTATATTTCTCATCCAGATTGCCTCACATGTTGCTTGAATTGCAACCATGTATTCCACTTTTGCTTAGCTGAGTGCCAAAGACCTTTGCTTCTTGCCATACTAGGAAATTGTGGCAAACCCAACACTAAAAATTGCATTTTATGTACTCTTTCAGTTGGATGCACTCCCTGCCTAATCCACATCTGTGAAGCCATGAAACTTCACTCCCTGTGTCCATCTGTACCATAATCCATACTGGGTAGTGCCTTTGTCATACCATAAAACATGCTTTTCTACCTTCTAGTACAATTTAGTCGGCCCAACCATAACTTGACTCAACTGGTTGACTTCATAGCACATATTTGGTCATGTTTTCACAAGATGCATCAGTGAACCCACTAGCTGCTGGTAAATGGTAGCATCAACCTCTTCACCTGAAGTGGCATTCTCCTTCCTCTAGTTGGTCACTATAGGTGTCTCCATGGGCTTACAACTTTCCATGCGAAATATCTGCAGTATCACAGTGGCATACTTGCCTTGAGATAACAATAATTCCCCATTACCTTGCCATACTTCCAACCCGAGTAAGTAGTGCATGCAACCCATGTATTCATCGCAAATTCCCTTGCAAGGTCCTCCTTGCAAGAGCTGATTAGTTTCTATTCACCTGTCAATATTAAATCATCAACATATAAAATAATGATAAGTAATTTACCTTCTACCAAAATATGGTAGAGGTTCACATATGCTTCACTTTTGGTGAAGCCCAATCTAGTGAGATAACTATCAATCCGAATGTACCAAGTTCGGGGTGCTTGTTTGAGACTGTACAATGCTTTCCTGAGTTTTGACACATGAGACTCGCGATCAAATTTCTCAAAACCTTCTGGTTGCCCTATGTACACTTCCTCCTCAACAACACCATTGAGAAATGATGTTTTTTACATCCATCTGGTGGATCTTCCACCCCATTTGCGCAACCAGTGAGAGAATTGATCTAATAGATGAATACCTTGCTACGGGAGCAAACATTTCCTCATACTCAATTCCATCAACTTGAGAGAATCATTTGGCCACAAATTTGACCTTATACTTCTCTATTCTTTCGTCTACTGCATCCTTAACTTTGAAGATCCATTTTGAATCCACAACTGATTTTTCTGTCAGTCTTAGGACCACTTCCAAAACACTATTATTTATGATGGTTTCATATTCTTCGACCATTGCATCAACCCAAACTATTCTCTCAACTACTTCCTCAAAAGAGGATGGCTCAGTCTTTACAAGCTCAGTCATTAGAGCCATGTAGCCAATGTACCTCTCAAGTGACCTCCTTTTCCTGCACAAATTTGAAGGAGTTCCCACATTCTCCCTCGCATACTTCACCAATATTTCAGCTTCCCTGGTTCCTTTTGTACCTTCTAGATGCTTTCGCTTGAGTGGATCTCTCCACTCTGCCTCCTCTATGCTCCTCCATTTGTGGCTACTCCACAACTTTCTGAGGTTCCTCCTTTGGAGCTAAAAGGACCTCTTCCAGTAGGATTTGAAACTCCCTCTCAGGAGAGCATCTCATTGCTTTCTCCTCATCAAACTTTACATCCCTTCGCACAACTGTCATTATGAGGGAAGGTAAGTACACCAAATAATTGTGCGGAGTTTTGGTGTAACCAACAAAAACTTCCAACTCTGCTATCGACTCAAGTTTCTTCCTTGCATATTTGGAGACATGGCAGTAAATAGAGGCTCCAAATTTTTTGAAATGAGACACATCCGAATTTCTCCCTGAGAAGTCCTCTTCCAGTGTAATCATACTAAGAATTCGATGAGGACTCCAGTTCTACAAGTAGACTGCCGTGTTACATGCCTTTACCCACAAATTCCGTGGCCAGCCTTGGTCATGTAGGATAACTCTCGCAACTCCCACAATGCTCTGGTTCTTTCTCTCAGATAACCCATTCCAATGTGGGTTGTGGGGAAATGTAATTTATCCTCGAATTCCTTCTTTGGCACAAAAGTCATTGAAGTCATTTGAAACATACTCACCTCCATTTTCACTCCTAAGAGTGTTCATCTTCTTGTTTGTCTCTTTCTCAACTAGTGCCTTAAATTATACAAATTTTGAGAATGTCTCATCCTTCTTCCGCATCAAGAAGATCCAACATTTTCTTGAGAAATAATCAATAAAAATAACATAGCATTTACGTCTAGCAATGGAGGCAGTCGAGAAGGGTCAACAAACATTAGAGTGGACTCTCTCCAAGACTGCATTTTCTTTGCTGTCTCGATCATGGAATGTGGGTTTTTTATGCTTCCCCAATGTATAACCCTTGCATACATCCTATTGCTCAAGTGATCCTTTAAGGAGACTAGTGGTTATTTGCTGCATAATTTTAACTGTGCCATGGTGTAAATGACCAAGCCTTCTATGCCATAATTCACAAACATCTCAACTCTGCATTTTCTCTGCATTTTTGGTGTAATAAAACACAGTATTACACATCTAGTTTGTGCAAGTTCTTCACACGAAACCTCGATTTTCTTCGCATTCCTAGTAGCTATGTGTCTCAGAAAGGATTTCCCTTTACTGAAAATAAATTCAAAGCCATAATCTTCCAAAACTGCTACAAGGATGAGGTTCTTCTTCAGGCCTGGTACAAACATGACATCTTTGAGGCGAAGAGGGGATACCAACTCCATATTAAAGGTTACTGTACCAATACCAATAGCACTGTACCTTCCATCATCCCCAAGCTCAATATGCATTTGGAGATCTTTCTCCTCTAAGTCACTAAAAATATCTCTATAGTCTGTCATGTGGAACGAAGCACCTGAGTCCAAGTGCCACACACTCCTCATCATAATGATGGCCATGCATGCGATCAAGGTGAAGTCTAACTCAAAATTTGAAGCCAATGCTTCAATTCCTACTCCTCATGAGTTCTTCTTGTTAAACTTTTTGTGTGGACACTTTGTAGCACAGTGCCTAAATTCATGACAATTGAAGCATTTTATTTTGGACAAGTCTTTCTTCTTTCCCCCTTAGCTAGAGTTTAGTTTGTAGAAATTTTGAATAATTTGACACTTATTCACAGAGATTATCCTGATTATACACTATTGCGGAATACATGCATAATACATAACCTCCTCTATGTTGATCATCAATTTAGTAGCATTAAAAACAATGAAACATCAATCGCATGCACACATTAACACAACATGTAACCCGGGGAAAGCATACAGCTGAAAACCCCACACTATCTATATATTATAATGATTGAGAACATGTAACAATACATAGTACAATACTCCTCACAAGTACTCAGTACTATCTCCAACTGTTACACACAAACTAGCTCAGATCTGAAGCCTTAAATATCCTCCACTGTTTGCCTGCCTCCACTGCGCAATCCTGCATGAGAATAATGATGAATGGTTGAAGCAAACTCGTATTTCCTTGGCTGAACCACGCAATCCTCATTGGCATTACTCAATCCCATTGATTGTGCAAGATCTCATGCACAACTATAGTCACAATTGATAGCAATCTCAACCTCTAACACCTGTCTCCACTGAACTGTCCATGCGCTGAGTTAACTGATGTATTCTTTAGTTTCTTTATGAGTTAATAATTAGTGAATTAATTTAAAAATTAATTCACATCACTCATCACTAGTGTATTCTATAGTTAGACTAAATACAACTAGTTTAACCAAGTCAAACTGAACACAACTCCATCAACTCCTCAATCAACTCCACCAAACTCAACCACATGAGTTCTAACTGAAGTCCACCATGCAATAGCTCAACTGACTAACAAGAAAAGCGTATTTCCTTCTGACAGTTGCATGTGCCACATCTATAGCTCAAACTGAAGTGCTCCAAGAGGATAAGACAATGTTTATAGTCCAAATATTATTATGAGCTAATAATATTCGACTGTTCTATTTTTAGCTTGACAGTCTAAAAATAGAAACCGCCCATATGTCTAAAAATAGAAGTCCATCTATTTTTACCATCATGACTAATCATCCACAAATAACATCCTGCAACTCATAGACCATGATCCATATGTCTAAAAATAGACTTTGCGCCAAAAATAGCCTGCGGGCCCACTTAGTGAAGGCGACTTCTTTCCACTAAGCTCCATCATCTTGTTGCATTCTCAACACTCCCTCTCAACAAGATATGGATTATCAGCAACCCCTATCTTGCCTCGGTGGTATTCGAACTTGCTCCTGGTGAGCGCCTTCGTCAAGATATCAACATCCCGATCCTCTGTTGGAATGTATGAAAGTAACATGATTCTCCGTTGCACACAATCTCTGATATGATGGTACCTGATGTCAATGTTCTTGGATCTATCATGAAATACTGGATTATCCGAGAGTTTAATGCAACTCTAGTTATCACAATAAATCACTGTAGGCTCCAAGCATGAACCGCACAACCCGACTAGGATCTTCCTCATCCATATAGCCTTGCATGCAGCCAAACTTGCTACCATATACTCGGCCTCTGCTGAACTGAGTGCCACAGATCTTTGCTTCCTGCTGTACCAAGAAAATGTTGTCAACCCGATACTGAAGATCCCTCCAGATGTGCTCTTTCTGTCCGTTGGGCTCCCTGCCCAATCTGCATCTGTGAAGCCACATAACTTCACCTCATCCTCCTATCTGTACCACAATCCATATCCTGATGTGCTTCTAAGATAACGCAATACATGCTTGCCTGCCTTCCAGAAGAGCTTGGTTGGCTTAACCATAGCTCGTGAAATCTGGTTAATAGCATAGCATATATCGGGTCGTGTATTGACCAGATACATAAGCGAGCCCACCAATTGTCGATAAATAGTGGCATCCACTACTTCTGCTGAAGTAGCATCCTACTTCCTCCAACCTCCAGGAAGAGGAGTATCAACAGGCTTGCAACCAGGCATGTTGAACTTCTCCAGTATCTCCCGAGCATACTTACCCTGAGAAACAAATAATCCATCACTGTGCTGCCAAATTTCCAATCGCAGGAAATAATGAAGGAGGCCCAAGTCCTTCATCTCAAACTCCTTAGCAAGATCATCCTTGCATGAAAGTATCAACAACTCATCACCTGTTAGAATCAAATCATCTACATAAAATACGATGATAAGAAACTTACCCTCCACCACAATCTGGTATAGGTTAGGATCCACCTCACTCTTGGAGAATCCAAGTCCGGTGAAATAACTGTGTATCCATTTGTACCAAGCATGTGGTGCTTGTTTCAACTCATACAGCGCTCTCTTGAGCCTGCACACATGCGACTCACTGCTGAAGATCTCAAAACCTTCGGGATGCTCTATGTACACCTCCTCCTCAATGACTCCGTTGAGGAACACAATCTTCACATCCATCTGATGAATGTGCCACCCCATCTGCGCTGAGAGAGCAAGAATCGTCCATATGGAAGAATACCTTGCGACAGGTGCAAAGGTCTCCTCATAATCGATCCCCTCTATCTGTGAGAAGCCTCAGGCAACAAATCTTGCCTTGTACTTCTCCACACTCTCGTCAGCTGCCTGCTTAACTTTGTAGATCCATCTCGAACCCACCATTGATTTCCCTTCCGGTCTTGGGACAATCTCCCATGCACTGTTTCTGACAATCGAATCATACTCTTCCACCATGGCATCTACCCATGCGAGATCCTCCACAGCTTCCTCGAAAGAGGATGGCTCAGTCATAACACATTTGCTCACAAGAGCCATGTATCCAGTGTACCGATCAGGTGACTGTCTCTGTCTACGTTGAGCTGTAGGTGGTCCTACAACCTTCTCTGCATCTTGAGCCAGTCGCTTAGCTTCTGTCAAGCGCTTTCACCCTCTGATGGTTGGCGCTGCATGAGTTGTCTCTTCCACTCCATGAACTTCATCCTGTGGCTGATCCACATCCTAAAGCTCATCTTTAGGAACTAATAGCTCCTCATCCGCATGCAAGTGTGGCTCCCTCTCAAGTGAACACTTCATGGCTTTCTCCTCTTGAAATTTTATATCCCGTCGCACAACAGTCTTGCGACTGTCTAGCAAATACACACGATAGTTGTGGGGCGTATTAGTGTACCCCACAAATATCCCAACCTCTGCGATCAGCTCCAGCTTCTTCCTGGCATCCTTCGTCACATGCATGTAAACGTTAGCACCAAAAATCCTCAAAATGAGAAGGATCAGGCTGTGTGGCTCCCTCTCAAGTGAACACTTCATGGCTTTCTCCTCTTGAAATTTTATATCCCGTCACACAACAGTCTTGCGACTGTCTAGCAAATACACACGATAGTTGTGGGGCGTATTAGTGTACCCCACAAATATCCCAACCTCTGCGATCAGCTCCAGCTTCTTCCTGGCATCCTTCGTCACATGCATGTAAACGTTAGCACCAAAAATCCTCAAAATGAGAAGGATCAGGCTTCTTACCAGAATAAGCCTCCTCGGGTGTACTCATGCCAAGTATCTTGTGAGGACAATGGTTCTGCACATATACTGCAGTATTGCATGCTTCCGCTCACAAGTGAAGAGGTAGGCCCTGATCATGCAACATCGCCCGTGCAACACCCATGATCGTTTTGTTCTTTCGCTCAGCAACCCCGTTCTGCTGTGGGTTATGGGGAGCTATGAGCTCTCTTCAAATCCCTTCTGCACTGCAGAAATCCTTGAACTCGCCAGAGATGTATTCACCACCATTGTTGCTCCTAAGAGCCTTCACCTTCTTCCTCGACTCCTTCTCGACCAGTGCTTTGAACTCACATAACTTTGAGTATGTCTCACTCTTCTTCTGCATGAAGAAGATCCAGCACTTTCGAGAAAAATCATCAATAAAGATCACATAGTACCTGTGCTTTGCTGTCGAAGCAACTGAGAAAGGTCCACACACGTCTGTGTGAATTCTCTCAAGGATCATTGTGGCACGACTATCCTTCTCATGATAAGTGACTTTCACAAATTTTCCCAAAGTACACCCCTTGCACTGATCTGACTGCGCAAGAGTGCCTTTAGGAAGCCATGTAGTAATCTGCTGCAGTATCTTCAAGGCTCCATGGTGAAGGTGACCCAATCTCTTGTGCCACAGCTCGCCATCATCCCGGCTCACTAATCCTTCTGCCTTGCATGCCATTGCTGCGCAGCCATCTACATGCAACTGATAAAGATTCCTGACTCGAACCCCTATCTTCCGGGTTTCTCGAGTTGTCTTACTGCGTAGGAAAGCCTTTCCCTCGCTGAAAACAACATCATATCCCTTGTCTTCTAACATCGCCACAGAGATAAGATTCTTCTTCAATCCTGGAAGATGCATCACTTCCTTCAATATGAAGGGTTTACCAGACTCCCTCTCAAAGGAAATGGTACCGATACCGGTCGCACTGTATCTACCATCATCGCCCATCTCGATGTGCACTCCAAGATCTTTCTCCTCCAGATTAGAAAACAAATCTCGATCTCCTGTCATGTGAAAAGATGCACCATTGTCCAAGAACCTTATTGATCCCATCACACTTGATACCAAGCATGCGATCAATGAAAAATCAAGCTCAAACTGCGAGGCTAAGGGCTCTCATGCTGCAGATCCAGCAACTTGCTTATTTTTCTTCTTCTGCGGACAATTTGTGGCATAGTGTCCGTGCTGGTGATGGTGAAAGCACTTCACATTGGACATGTCCTACTTCTTGCCTTTCACACCAGAATGAGAAGCTTTCTTGTTCTTCCCCTTCTTTGCTTTGGCAGCCAAAACGCAATTTTCTTCATCAGGTGCCTTTGATGAAGATCCGTCCCTGGTATTCCACCTAATCTCCTCCTGCACAAGATCTGACCAAAGTCTCTCCCATCCTGGCAATTTCTTCCGACCATTGACAGAGTCCTGATAGGAATGCCAACTCTTCGGAAGACCAAAGAGAGCCAAGCTCACCAAGTCCTCATCATCGACAGTCACCCCCACACTTCCTAGCTCAACCCTGCACTGAGTGAACTTCGTGAGATACTTGAGCATGCTGTCTCCCTTCTCGCACTTAATGTTTCTAAGTTTATCCTTGAGCACCAGCTTCCTCTGATCATTCTTGCTTTGGAATAGATCTGTCAACACTTTCCACATCAAGTATGGAGAAGCCTTTCCATGCAGGCTGGACACAATGTGATCCTTCACGCCCTCCAACAGAATCCTTCGACACTTTGCTGTCTTCTTTTGCCAAGCCTCAACTTGCGCAAAATCAGTAGGCTTTGGGACCTCAGCCTCTATGAACTCCTTCAGCCCATTATCATCTAACACCGCCTCCATCCTGTCTTTCCATGCAATATAATTCAAGCTGCCCTCAAGAGCATACTCCAATCGCAATCCGTTGAAAGACATTGCAATGTTGACACCAAGAAAACACTGCTACAAATTCGAATTCCACCAACTCAAAACTCAACCGCTTCTGATCTAAAATTCGTGAGAACAAAGTATTTCTCGTACAGAGATTAACTGTATGGGATTTTACCGGATATCTCACCTTCCAAAGGAAGGATGAATCCAGAGGTTACCTGCCTCGATTATAGACTCTGCCTGAAGAAATAAAATGTAAACACTTTCTGAATAATAGATCTGATGATCAACTGTTCTGATACCATGTAGAAATTTTGAATAATTTGACACTTATTCACAGAGATTATCCTGATTATACACTATTGCAGAATACATGCATAATACATAACCTCCTCTACGTTGATCATCAATTTAGCAGGATTAAAAACAATGAAACATCAATTGCATGCACACATTAACACAGTATGTAACTCGGGGAAAACATACAGCTGAAAATCCCACACTATTTGTATATTATAATGATTGAGAACATGTAACAATAAATAGTACAATACTCCTCACAAGTACTCAGTACTATCTCCACCTGTTACACACAAACTAGCTCAGATCTGAAGCCTCAAATCTCCTCTACTGTTTGCCTGCCTCCACTGCGCAATCCTGCATGAGAATAATGATGAATGGCCGAAGAAAACTCGTATTTCCTTGGCTGAACCATGCAATCCTCATTGGCATTACTCAATCCCATTGATTGTGCAAGATCTTATGCACAACTATAGTCACAACTGATAGCAATCTCAACCTCTAACACCTGTCTCCACTGAACTGTCCATGCACTGAGTTAACTGATGTATTCTTTAGTTGATTTATGAGTTAATAATTAGTGAATTAATTTAACAATTAATTCACATCACTCATCACTAGTGTATTCTGCAGTTAGACTAAATACAACTAGTTTAACCAAGTCAAACTGAACACAACTCCATCAACTCCTCAATCAACTCCACCAAACTCAGCCACATGAGTTCTAACTGAAGTCCACCATGCAATAGCTCAACTGAATCACAAGAAAAGTGTATTTCCTTCTGACAGCTGCATGTGCCACATTTGTAGCTCAAACTGAAGTGCTCCAAGAGGATAAGATAATGTTTATAGTCCAAATATTATTATGAGCTAATAATATTCGACTGTTCTATTTTTAGCCTGGTAGTCTAAAAATAGAAACCGCCCATATGTCTAAAAATAGAAGTCCATCTATTTTTACCAACATGACCAATCATCCACAAATAGCATCCTACAACTCACAGACCATGATCCATATGTCTAAAAATAGACATAGTCTAAAAATAGACTTTGCGCCAAAAATAGCTTGCGGGCCCACTTAGTGAAGGCGACTTCTTTCCACTACGCTCCATCATCTTGTTGCATTCTCAACATAGTTTGGTTTGATATTTCTACCCTTTTCCCTTCTTTCCCTTCCCAACCAATGCAAAATTATCTTCATCCTCTCCCTTGAATGAACCTCTATCTCTAGAATTTTTCCTGATTTTTTCTTGTACCAAATCAAACCATAGGCATTCCTAATTCGGTAATTTTTCCCTTCCATTCATAAAGGCCTGGTAGCTATGCCGGGATTTTGGTAGCCCTAGAAAAGCTAGGCTTATCAAGTCATCTTTTGCAACATTCACAACAACCCTTCCAAGCTCATCCCGAACTTGTGTAAATCTGGTGAGATACTGTAGAATAGTATCATTTTTCTGTATCTCAATGTTTGAAATTTTGTCTTTCAGGGAAAAGTTTCTATGGTCGCTTCTATTTTCGGATAGCTCAATCAATGCCTTCCACAAGGCAAATGGTATATTTTTTCCATGGAGATTTGAGACAATGTGGTTTCTCACTCCCTCCAAGATGATTCTCCTCGCCTTGGATACATCTTTCTTCCATTGGTCTAGGATCTCGGAATCAACTGATCCTGGTTTTGGAATGTATATATTGACATAATCCAACAATCCATTGTCATCAAGCACTCCCTCCATGGGATCATTCCAGGCTATGAAATTTGAGCTGCATTCCAAGGCATATTCTAATCTCAGTCCATTGAAGACATTCTCCCAACTCTGAGGAAATCCTGCTACATTGAAGCTACAAATTGAACCTCCTAAGGAACAAATTTGAAATTGTTGTTCTAATGTGAATCTTTCTCTGATACCATGTAAAAATTTGATCTAAAATCATGAGACACGATTCTTTTTCTCATCATGTATTTCGTAAGAAAACTCATAGGGAACAATATATTCATGCTAATTCTCATAATTTCCCAGTTCAAAATCTTGGCGTTCTCAACACCTTAGCGACTAGAGATTTAAGAGTTCATGATGACAACCATCTCAATGAAGAGAAAGCACATCTCATAAGTGTTTTCTTTAATAATGGGTATAGTAGACACCAATGTATTAAGGCTTTCCTTAGAGTTGAAAAAGGCCCTAGGGCTAAGAAAGATACCAAGGATCGATTTTCTACTGTTCATCTTCCTTTTATCCAAGGGACCACTGAAAAAATTGCGAAGATCCTAAGGAAGCATAAGGTGGCTTCAACCTTTAGGCCTTTAAATACCATCTAGAGCTCCCTTAGATCTGTAAAAGATCTAGTGGACCCAAAGAATATGAAGGGTGTTTATGTTACCCCATGCTCTTTTAGCACTCCCTACATTGGTGAGACTGGTCGCTCGATTAATCAAAGAATTCGTGAGTATGCCACTGACATCAAGCATGGCAGGACCCACTTCTCTGCTTTGCCAGAGAATGAATATAAGCATCACACCTGCATTGAGGAGGCCCAAGTCATTTCTAGGGTTGGTCATTTCCATCATCGTAAATTGAGGGAGGACCTAGAAATCGAAAAAAGACCCAATAATTTGAATAGAGACGATGGCTGTATTATTAGTAGAAGTTGGGTCCCTGTCCCGTCCTCCTAAATTTTTAGGTTTCTTTTTGGGTTCATTTTGTTTGTTTATTTATTTGTGTAGGTATTGGTGTCCTTTTTATAGTATTTGTTGTTGGTTTATTCTTCATTAGAGTTTATATTCTTGATCCTTTGTGTTTTCTTAAGTATTTTATCATCATATTCGTTCTTAACTCCTTTTAGTATTTTTGTTATTTGTTTAATGGGCCTCAACCCTGTATTTTATTGTTGACCATGTTTTATTTATTGATTACTTTTCTTTGAATATATATATATATATATATATATATATATATATATATATATATATATATATATATATACTTGTGTATATTTTTGTTATTTATTTATTTATTATATGATCTTGTCTCGATTAGGGTCTTGACTCATTTTTATAATTTTTGACTTCCCTCCTTGTTTGGAGTTTGACTTTGATTTTTTTATTCTTGTTAGTTATATTTTTCGATTATTTCCCATTAATAGAATTTTTTAATAATATTTGATTTTAATAAATTAATTTAAATATTATTTTTCAAAAAATAGTCATTTAATATAGTCGTTACTTAATAATATTTGTTTTTAATAAATTAATAAATTAATATCATATTTTAAATATTATTGACTTTGATTTTTTGATTCTTGTTAATTATATTTTTTGATTATTTCCCATTAATAATTTTTTTTAATAATATTTGATTTTAATAAATTAATTTAAATATTATTTTTCAAAAACTAGCCGTTTAATATAGTCGTTACTTAATAATATTTGTTTTTAATAAATTAATATCATAATTTAAATATTATTGACTTTGAATTTTTGATTCTTGTTAGTTATATTTTTCGACTTTTTCCCATTAATAGAATTTTTTAGTAATATTTGATTTTAGTAAATTAATTTAAATATTATTTTTCAAAAACTAGCCGTTTAATATAGCCGTTACTTAATAATATTTGTTTTTAATAAATTAATAACTTAATATCATAATTTAAATGTTATTTTTCAAAAATAGCTGTTACTTGAAATTATGGTCTCTTTGCCATGGTCTGCCTCTTCATCTCGTCCTAATGATGAACCACATTGGTTGGTTCGAAATGCGTCGGCCAAAATTTTTTGTTATGTGATTTCTACCGAAAGCCTTTTTTCAATTCATTATGGATCACAGAAGCCTGAATTTAGAGAATTCTACTCTACTAATCTGTAGAATGAAATTCACAATTTAGAACAACATGCATAGACATGAAATAAGTAAAATCACAAATACAGAGTGATTTCTAGGGCAACCCAACTGGAAAAACCCCTCAAGCTTGTTTGCATTAATCAATGAATTGAGAAACTATTACAATTGCTAGCTCCAACTCTGAGCTCAACCTGCAAAAGTCCAACTGTTCTCCTTCTCAATGAACAAAATATGGTCAACATTAGCTAAATAATTGCTCACCAAGGTCCCTATTTATCTGCACAAATCTTGAGGAAATTAGCCCCTATTATTTAGGAATATCTTCCAAATTGATTGTGCAATTCCCAAGGATTGATCACTGATTGCATGCAACACTTGTACACTCAACACCAGTTTACAACTGATGTTACACTCCACCACAACTAAGAAATTTGAATTCCTTGCATGCATGAGATATTTTTGGTTGATTGATTAGTTAACTAGATGATCTCTGAGTTAGATTGCATTCCCACTACACAACTGACCTCCAACTAGTTATATTAATTGTTAGAAATAGTTTGAATGAGCACAATTGGAAATAACTAAACTTGATTGCTACAAAGTAGCAATCACACATACATAACTAAACTCTAGGCCCTCTAACTTGAATTTACTGAGCTAATTGAGTGACAAGAGACATGTCACCTCAGTTGACTTCCTCCAAGTTGTCTGCTGATGTGGAAATTTTTAATTTTTTCAATTTGATTAAGGCTAAGCCAAATTAAGCCTTTCTTGCTACACTTCTCAACAGAAACATATCTTCTTCTATTTCCTAGGATTTTCTCATGGCTCCATTCAAAGTTTCTGTATCGAAAAAGTTTACAACATATTTGACATTAGAATGAATTCATATAACTGCTAAAGATAACATGCTCATTGGGACGATATTCTTGAGGCATTAGCTGCATGGTTTTGAAAAACCCGAGGTTAAATTCCCTAATCTTCTCATCTCTTTGAAGTTGGATTTGTGTGAACTAAGT
Source organism: Pinus tabuliformis (assembly GCA_031772625.1). Lineage (NCBI taxonomy): Eukaryota > Viridiplantae > Streptophyta > Pinopsida > Pinales > Pinaceae > Pinus > Pinus tabuliformis. The sequence continues at coordinate 144,300,974 of CM062819.1, read as the reverse complement.
AAGAAAAGTATGATGCCTTAAAGGTCGAGCATACTATCATATGAAGGAATTTTCTGTATCATCAAAAGAAGTAATAGACCTAGTGGGTAAAGATAAGTACCAATCATAAGAGGGTCCAACCAAAGTTTGAAGAAATACTCTTGCCATCACATCTTCATGGACAATCACATGGATATAAAAAATCATCAAAAATTGGTTAATGTGTTTATCAAGATCTATGACACGATCTCCATTAAAAGCAAGAAAAAGACCAATCACTACTGTAGGAAGGGGGTGTTGTTACCCTTGCAAGGAAAGTGGGCTAAATATGAGTCTTCTCCTTTGATTTCTTCCTTTTGGTCATTCTCTTCTTTCTTCTCTTCTTTCTTCCATCTTGTCATCACTAGGGGGAGAGAAAAAAAATACTCCTTTATTCGAGGAAGTATTGGCCTCCTCTATAACTTTCTTACTTCTGATTCTTATTATTGAGACTTAAAAGGTCCCAAATTTCTTTGGTTTAAATTTACTTTATTGGAGTTACCTATTTGGATTTTGTGGTGTAGGTTCTTCCTAGTCAACTAGAAAATTCCAAGATATTTCCAATTCTTCTCTTGTTCTTGCTATTTGTAAGACAACATCATATAATTGATGTAATATAATTCTTTGGTCATTCAATCCAATGAAAAGATGAGGTTACAATGGGTCTGGATGAGTCATTTACTAGGAAATGAATATTGGATTATTATAGTCCCCAATATGGTCGCCAAAAATGTTGACCTTTTTTCTCGTCAAGAAAAAAGTTAACCTTAAAGGGCCCGGATACAAGTCCCTTTACATTTTTAAAGAGGTGGTACTTCTATTTCAATGCACACTCATATTTTCAATATATTCTAAGAAATACTATAGATTCATATTGTGCACTTGTGAGTGGACCAAGTGTGGTAAACAAAAAAAATAAATTTATAAATTTTAATTGATCATGTCCATTCCCCATTCGTCATTGTGATATAACCATCATTAAAACAAGACAATAGACAAAGACAAATGCATAATGGTCCATACATTGAAATAGGTATAGAATGATTTCATTCATAAAAGTCATAAAGGGCATATGAAAACATTCATAAGATTCATATTGCTTTAAAATAAGTCTCAAAATCACAAATGAATTGCTTTCTTGGATGGGATCTCTCTACGAGAATAAAAAATAATTTTATAAATCTAGAGTTATGAAAATTCAGGTGCCTAAACCACTCTTCAAAATCTTGATACTTAAAGTTTGAAAAGTACATGCATTCATCCCATAAGGGGATTAGGATTGGGTTCATGTGGACCAGTAAATATTAAGGTACCTGAATGAAATAAAGAGTTGCAGTTAGGTATCGACTTAAATGCCATACAAAACAATCAAGAAATATGGGCGACCAAAGACTAGGAAGAAACAATGGAATTGCTTCAATGGATTTGGGTACTCACAAGAATGATGCGGAAGGACCTCTCTCTATGATGTTGAAGAAGATGCTCATTTATATGGCTGAAATGATGTTGTTAATCCAACTGTTTGATAGTTATTGATATTATTAATTTCTTGCAGTAATTTCTTCAACCATTCTTCCATGTATTCCTTCATTAGAGGAACCATTATGTCCTTTTTGACACGTAGGTCAAATATTTACTCCTTGATATCTTGGACATCTGCTCACAACTATGTAGCTGTAGATAATATGTCTTCATTATAATTAACAAATGTACTTAACCATTTTTTAATTTTAGATTTCGAGAAATCAGTTGAGTTGTCAAATTCAAAACCCATTGATGTGTTAAAATCCTCTAGCTCTTCTTGTAGTATGCCTTTGGAAACAATCAAAGAGTCTTTGATCATTTGCGGGACCTATAGGTCCTCAACAACTTTAATGGCCTTAAGAACTATACTACTCCTTTTATCGTCAATATTTGTATAGTCAACAATAACCTCCTCTAACATTTTGATTCTAGCATACCAATCAACTTTGATTTGCTTAAGTATCTTAAGCCCTGGGATATTTTTTTGTCCTCTAGAATTAGTTGAGTGAACTGATTTTATGCACAAGGGTTGAAATTTCATTATCAACAAATCATTGATCCTTCTCAATATCTCTTTTAAGATACTCAACAAATGAGTGAATTCTTTATGCCAAATTTCCTAAGTTAGAGTTATTTCCCATAGTTCCTCAATAATTTCCTTTCTTTTATTGATATTAGTTACAATATATGATCCGTAAACTGCCATGGATATTCCATTGGACAATTCCTCATAACAAACCTGATAATATTATATTAAAAGTATGAGATTCTACACTATTATAGTTTTATTAAACTTTAATATCTGTAGATTTAACATTAATTAGTGCATGAATGCGAATGGAAATTATGTTGAAAAGTAGAGAACGAAAAAATAAGCTCACAAAAACACACATAAGACACAAGATATGCTCTCTGTAAAACCCTTTCAGGAGAAAACCAAGCTAGAAGGTGAGGCTGCTTCGCTCTCTTTCTCTGTCCGTAAATATGGCTGCAGGTACAAAGAAGTAATGCTTGTGGCCCATGGGCTGCTAAAGTGCACAAATCCTCTTTGTGTGCTCTACCTCCTATCTCCCTTGGCTATTTTTTTTCAACTATGGAACAAAATTTTCTCAAAATAATGGAATGCCTCTTCCTCCTAGTGGCCCGGTTATAACACAACCCGATAGCCTACTAGTGGTTAAGTTTGACCACACCAACTCTTAACTAGAGTTACAATATAGAATATTCTACCGTATTTTACATCATAATCACATGTCTATCCCCCTTTCCATGAATAATGTGGGCTGACGTGACATCCTCCTGAAATATAGGTTTGAAAATAGGAAGGTCAACTTTTGAGTGGCATAACTTTTGCATATAGACTGCAATTGACGCGCTTCTTGTGTCGTTGGAAATATCTCTGTGTAGAATAGCATGAAATGGTGCAGAAAATTTTTACCCCCCAAAAAACATCATTTGATGCCTCAAAATGCTCCTAGAAGGTTTCAAACCCTGTTTTTCCAAACTGGGTCCCATCGGTAAAAACGGTTCCATGGGCTGTGATGAGGCTCATCAATAGGTAAATTACATGGGCCTTAATGCCACTCTCCAACTTATTAAAATCAACTTTTTTCACAATTCTTTACGCATTTTATTATATTTTTCTTAGTGAGAAGGGAAAAGGTGAGATGTTATGTCATGTGGCCTAGTGTGCATTAATTACATGATTTGGAGCAGTTTTTGGCTAATTTAAGTGCAAGAACTTGAATTAGACAAGAACGAGGGATTTTAGTATATTGGGTCTCCCTCTTTAACTCCTCAATCAATCGAAGATTCCTCCACCATATCTCATCAGATAAGAGTTACAAGCAGCCAAGCCCACCAAGTTCACTGGCAACCAAGACAAAGATAGTTGAAGATCGATTAATCTCTAGTTTGGGAGCCAAACCTCCCTAATTTTAAGGAAGTTGTTGGTATCTTTAGTTGTATAAATAAGAAGGCCTAGGGCCTCATTAGGATTGGACTTTTTATTGTAGCCAAGAGGTAATTTCAAGCTTAAGATATTGTGACTATTATTCTCATGCTATTTTTGGCATTTTAGTGATAATGAAAAGGGTTTCTTTGATCCAGCACTGAGTTGACTCAGAGGGCTAAAGCTCTTGGGTTAGGTACCAAAACTAGCAACATAGGTTCCTCTTATTTTTGTACATGTATCCTTAGATTCGAATCATAGATTAGCTGCTGAAATTATTTATGTTTTGTTTAATTTACAAGTCTTTGAATGATTGGTTAGTTTTTCTTCCATTAGTTGGATAAGTAGATCAGTGTTACAGTAGTGAAAGAAAAGACTTAAGAAAATATTGTGACAGTGGCCTCATCCTCATCTCCCTCATGGTATCATGGTTTGAGGGCCCCACTCTCACAACCCAAAAAACAAAGTTGTCTTTTGGTTATTGCATAGCTTAGGTTTTTTTTTGAGTAGGTCATTGTTCATGATTTCTGAACTTGCAATTGTCATTTTGGTTTCTTAAGTTTGCTATAGATTAGAAAGCATTCCATTCCATAGATTTGATCCACTAGCCATCAATAAATTAGTTTCTTAAATTCAACTCATCTTTTCCACATTTACATAAAGTTGTGAATAAATGAAGAAATGAATATGTGTTGTTGCAAGAGTTTCATCTGTAGGGAGAAATCATTCCACCAGCCTCATCTAATTCTTCTCCACCTCTCGTGGATTTTGGTTTTGTAGCCACCGTGGACAACCACCTTGAGCAAATCTAACCATCCTGAAGAGTTGGGCTGATCCTTGGGTAGTGTGCACCTTCCCCATACCTTATTTCACTATCATCCACCTTCCCAACACTTCCTTTCACCTTTCCTACCTTCCTATAACTTTCCGCTAAGTTTCCTATAGTAAACGAGGACATCCCGTAGTAACTACAGGAAATCCTGTAGCAACTACAGGAAACCCTCTAGCAGCCTGTTTTAGATTGTTTTGGGCAGAAAGAATGATTAGAGCCTAGGGTAGGCTTTCCACTTGACCTCCATACCCCTCAATGCTATTTTTGACCATTTTTCCCATACCTTTCTCCCCTGCAAAAGATCAACTTGATTAGTTTAATATTTACATTTCTAAATTGAAAACCAAAAAACTCTTTTATGCAATATTTAGCTAATGCATGCATACATCATTCATAACAATATTAGGATCATTTCCATGCCTACTTAGTCTAATAAATAGATAATAGAATGCAAGGTTAAATTAGGGATATTTTGCAAGTAATGTGTGTTAATTTCTAGCTAGGTGATTTCATGTCATTTTCGTAGAACTTTCTATTCAGAACTTTCATTTCCTTAACATAGGCAAGCATTTACTTTCTACATTAAAGATAGCTTTACATTCATTGTCAGTAGTTAGTGTCCTTCTAGTTAATAGAAGACTGGTTTGAAAAACCCTAATGGTCTATCGCCCCAGTTAAGAAGTGGCAAGAGTAGACCGTTGCATCTGTTTTGCATATAGCATTGTCACCTCCAAGTTTGTACAAACCCTGGGTTGATAAAGTAAATTTGGTCACCCTAGAAGTTGCAGCATCCTTGCTGCAATAATGGGGCTCACCACGTTTTGAAGCCGTTGCCGGGGATGTGTATAGGTAGATGTGATTTATGTTTTCCTTTCTATTTAACATTTAGAAAATAGATGCAATTCCTGCTTTCCTTTTGTTTTGCATTCAATACATAGTTGCAATTTATGATTTCTTTCCATTCTGCAAGTAGTTCCATTAATCAAATAGTTGCAATTTCTTCTTTCTTTCCATTTTGCAAGTAGTTTTGAGAAAACCTTAAAAGAAAAAAACAAATTTCTTTCATGGCTCGTAGGAGTAGAGACAAATTAGGATTTTTTTTCCAAATACCCCCACACCATCAAACAACCAACCTTCCCTCTTCTTCGGTGGCTGTGAGCTAGAATACCTATTAGGAGAACAACAAAAGATCTTTGAAGGGCCTATTGGGGAAGAAGAAGAAACCACTCCACCAACCTACACCATGGATGAAAATGGAAATGGGATTGTAAATAGAAATAGAGACGAAAACAGAACAAGGGTGATTTTCCCATCAGAGAAACTAATGGAGATGCTAGGATGAAAAACATAAGCTCCTCTTCCCTTCCTCACTTACATGGCTTAACCTATGAGGACCCTAATACCTTTTTGTTTGAGTTTTCTGTCATCTGCAGAACTTATGATTATACCTCTGACGATTAGAAGTTGAAGTTGTTCCCATCCACCCTTAAGGATGCAACCTTGCGCTGGTTCATGGGTTTACCTAGGGACAACATCACTACCTACACTCAAATGCAACAAGCCTTCAACAACAAGTACATGGATTATTGTAGGTCCAAATACACTAAAGAGGAAATATTTGAAATGACCTTGGGACATGATGAATCCTTGGAAGATTATGAGGAAAGGTTCCAACTAAACTACAAAAGGGCCAGATGCGCCCTTGATATTGAATCACTCAAGCTAGTCATTCTTAGAGGGATCAGGGAAGATCTCCTAGATACCCTAAACATGTTGTTGGGAGGGGACATCTACCAGTTAGACAATTTTCTAAAATCATTCTAGGGAAGCTAGAAAGAAGGGTAGGGCTAGTCAAGCTTTGGCCAGTTCATCCTCCTCCAACACATCAAAAGTGAAATTGGGAAAACTTTGGAAGAATTTAAGAGTGAAACTCTGCATACCCTTGCTTTGCAAATGGACACCATGTAGATCAAGAGGAATCAGGAGGAATAAAAAATAGCCTTAGCTCTATTTTTCCCTATATACACCAGGAGGCACCCTACAAATGAATGTCCATTGAACCTTATATAGATATGCTTAGTCTGTTAGGAGAACCAATCCATGGACAATTTCCCTTCTCCTCCTAGATTGAAACATGTGTATCAAGGAACTAAAGGTCTGACTGAACAACTTTGCTATATCAACCAAAGGAGCCCTCAAGGACCTCGACCATACCAGCAAGGCATGCAAGGGGAATACTATTCATATTACAACCCTAACCAGAATGTATCCATTCCCCCTTGGTGTCCTCCTACTCATCCTTCATGGTACACACCTTCTCCCTGGTATTTTGCACCTAATTACGATTCCCAACTTTCCAATCAATCATTTTAGCCATATGCTCCCCGACAACCTCAATGGAATACACTAGCACAGGGGTGGAGGCCCCCATACAACCAATCTCCAGCCTTACTGCCTCCACCTCCATCTCAACCACAATTCCTTCACCGCGCTCCACCGAAGAAACCTCATATGCCTGCTCAGCCAATTCCGAACCCGAAAAAAAATAGGGACAACAAGTCTATAGTGGAGAGACATCTTACCCTACCTATGCTGTGGAAATTCAAGAAATCAACCTCAGGTTTGGAAGAGTGCTTCCAGATAATCAACCTCCATCTCAACCTGAGGAGCTTGAAGAGGAGAAGGAAGAGAGTTTTCCTCAAGCCAATCCACCTCCTTTTACTGAGAGATTAATTCATCCTAGCCAGCACAACCCAAAAGAGACTGAACTTCTCGGTGAATCCCACTCCTCCAAGCTATCAAGGATGTCCCCATATATAAAAATTTAATCAAGGAGAAATGCTTCAAACATCATGGGAGGATAAATAAAGACACCCCTACCATTAATGTCATTGGACAACAGTTTGAGTTAATGTTGGGGTGAGTGATTTGCCTGGAGTATCTATACCCTGGAATTCTTTTGGTAGATGTGCACATCGATGGTATCATTGTCCCCCATACCTTGATTTATCTTGGGGATGCCATCAATGTGATGATTAAGGAGACCATGCTTAAACTAAATCTCCAAGGATCATTAAGGAAGACCACAACATTCTTGCAACTTGCAGACAGATCCACAATATCTCCCGAGGGAGTGTTTGAGGATGTTATCATCTCCATTGATTCCTGGGAATACCCTACTGACTTCTTAGTTCTCCAACCTAATACCAAGTTCAATGGTTATTCTCTCATCCTTGGAAGGCCATGGTTAGCCACTGCTGATGCTTACATAAGTTGTAGGGCTGTGAATATGACCATTAAAAATGGGCACTTGTCCAAACAATTGGTCTTGTACCCTCCTACTCAACCATCTCTAGAGCATGAATTAACTTTATGGTTAGAATAGCAGGAGGAAGATGAAGTCTACTTTGCCACATATTACCCAATCTGTACCCTAGATGGTACTATAGTTGGGGGGAAACCTTATACGACCTGATTGATCAAATCCTCCAAAATCAGCCCCCCAACACCATGTGTCTTAATGAGTTAGTAAATAAAGTAGATCATAACCCTTGGACTCATTTGTGCCTAGCTGACTCAAATCCTACTCATGTCAAGATGATAGAATTTGGTCCAGATAGAACATTGAAAATCAACCCCTCTCTCTGCACATCAGGAAAAGGAGTTATGTGACACGCTAAGAGATAATCTAGATGCCTTTGCCTGGAGTTATAAGGAAATGAAGGGAGTGTTAGAAAATCTTATATTACAGAGCAATGGAACACATAAAATATTGCAGAAATATAAACATAGAAAACGCACAAAACAAGAGAGACACAGATATACGTGGTTCACCCAGTTTGGGCTACGTCCACCCCGAATAGCCAGTCCTTCCTTTCTATTATCCAGCAAAATGAAGAGACACAACCTACAGAAAATCCGCTGTAATATCCTCTGTTTTCTCTCACAGTCTCACCTCTCTGTTTCTCGCTCACACTGAATACACATCTATCACACAGCCTCAAATACAATACCCTCATACAAAGAGAGGGGTTGCCTTCTAGGGCAAAAAACCCTAAACAAACATAAGTTCTACCGTCAGATCATCCGCCTAATGAACGGCCCAGATTGACTAGAAATTACTATACTTTTACAAGGCAATTTTACATTTATTTTTGGCTTCGAGGGCGCTGCCCCCGAGGCCGGGGGACCGTTGTCCCCCGGACCCCCCAGCCGGGGGGGATGGACCCCCCCGCACCCACCCGCGTGGAGGGGTGTACAAAACTTCCTGGGGTATACATCTGGCTGAAACAAAGACCTTTGAACAATCATGCTCCACACACAACAGGGAGTGCACCCTTCAGTGTGTACTCACCACATTTACATCAAGGAAGACTTCACGCCAGTGCACCAACCTCAGAGGAGAGTGAACCCAACCCTCAAAGAAATAGTTAAATAAGAACTGCAGAAGTTGTTGGATGCAAGGTTCTTTTACCCCATCTCAGATAGTGAGTGGGTGTCTCCTCTAGTTTTGGTCCCAAATAAGAATGGAAAATGGAGGATCTATGTGGACTAAAGATAGCTAAACAAATCCACCAAAAAAGACCATTTCCCTCTACCTTTCATTGATCAAGTCTTGGATGGTCTTGTAGGAAATAATTTCTTCTCTTTTCTGGATGGATTAAGTGGTTATAATCAGATCCAGATCAACCCAGAGGACCAAGATAAAACCACCTTCACTTGTACTTGGAGTAGCTTTTCTTATAGTGTCCTTCCTTTTGGATTATGTAATGCCCATGCCACTTTTCAGAGGGAAGTCCTGAGCATCTTTGCAGAGCTAGTCCATGACTCCATAGAAATTTTAATGGATGATTTCACTCCATATGGGTGTGATTTCCTAGAGGCTCTCTCTAACCTGGGGGAAGTATTAAAAAAAATGCATTGAAAACCTATCCCTTAGTCCTAAGAATTGTGAGTTATTGATGAATGCAGGAATTGTTCTAGGTCACTCAATATCTCAGGAAGGACTACAAGTGGACAAAAATAAAATTGCTATCATAAAGAGGGTCCCTACTCCTCAGAAGTAGAGGGGATGTCAAAAGTTTCTTGGGCTTAGCTGGATAATATATGAGATTCATAAAGGACTTCAACAAAGTAGCCTCACCTTTTTTTGGACTATTGGCCAAGGAATCTAAATTTTTCTTGTCAGAAAGCTACTAATAGGCCCTAGAAACCTTAAAGGACAAGTTGACTACTGCACTATACTCCAAGGATAAAATTGGGCTCTTCCTTTCCACATCCATGCTGATGCCTTTGACAAAGCTATAGGAGAAACTCTAGGCCATATAGATGACAAGTTTCCTTATACCATTTATTTCATCAACAAAAATCCGTCCAAGGCTGAATTGAACTATACTGTGATTGAAAAAGATATCCTAGCTGTTGTCCATTCGTTGAATAAATTTAGACATTACATCACTGGTTACCAAACGTTTGTACATATTGACCATTCTTCTATTAAATATTTGATGAACAAGCTGATGAGCCCCAAAAATGTACAATTATTTGGGCTCATTCAACCTCCTAATTTGACTTAATCCACCATTCTCATTAGTTTATTGCATGTTTTTGATTATATTTATGTTAATAGAGTGAATTTGGTTAGTCATTATGCCAACAAGTCTAATGGGTGCTTTGTGTAGCCTTTTTGGTCAACTTGGAGACAAAATTGAAGGTCTTAATGAGCACTTGGCAGCCAAATTCGTGGGAGAACAAGCTAGAGGATTTGTAGGAAGGTGTCCCCCTCATTTATGGGCCCTTACCTCGAATTCTCCACCATCAGCTCGGAGTTCAAAGGCCACCAAATCAATGAGCACAAGGGCAGCCAAGCAAGTCAAGTAGGACTGCTGTTAACTACAAGTCTTGGGCAGCCAAGTCCCTAAATTTTAGGAGGACTGTTGGGTCCTCAAATTGTATAAATAAGAAGGCTTAGGGCCTCATTTGGGTTAGCTAGTGGTTATTAATTTTTGTAGCCAATAGTTAGTCATTTCATAGTCTTGTTGTAGTCATTTTGTAGTTCGATTTTTAGGCCATAGATTAGTTTTGCTGTCAGCTCATTTTCAAGTTCTCCTTGTGGACAGTTTTGATGTAACTCTTCATTCTTGATTAATAAAGATGAATCCAGCTTTGCACCAGCTCTAAATCTCTCTTGGGAGGCTGTAGCTCTTGGGGTTGGGCCCATCTCAAGCGCTCAATACCTCCCTTGTTTATCTTTATGTGTTTTGCTGCATTCTGAGAATAAAATCTGCTATTTTGTTTTGTTATTTAGTTTGTCTTTTTGATGAGTAAAATAGCTTTTCGTGTTCAGATTTACTTGATATGTTAATCACAGGGAATATATTCAGAAAAAGGCTACCAAGTACTTTGGATCTCACCTCCCCTTCAGTGGAATCATGAGCCGGAACCAATGTAACCTTGTTGCCCACAAAAACACATTTTTTGCTTCACCATGCAATTAATAGTGTTGGATTTTTAGTGGTCGAACTTGATATCAGTTTTGATTGCATGCTTCAGTTTACGATTGCTTAGTTGTAGAGTCATTTCACGTATTTCATTTCGAATAAACTTCTATCCATTTCCATTTGCTGTTAGGTCAGATTAGATTAAAGTAACTAGGTCATAGGTTTTATATGTGTGTGTTCGTTCAGTTTGGAAAACCACTTGCAGAGTACCTATTACCCTTCCTTACCTGCACATACCCCATCCAACCGACCTGTTTCATCCTTCACTCAGAACCCTTACCTTGCATTTACCTCATTCGCTTACTTTGCCATGATTCTCATCTTTTTGTGCAACATTACTCCAGTCTTCTTGGAACAAGTCCAGCCATCCACACCTTCTCCTCAACTCCATCCTCCAAGTCCTAGACCTCTTCAGACCCCTATCCTACCTCCATCTCCACTCATGCATCTTCCCTCACTCACCCATGCTCCAAAATCCTCTTTTCAGAACATCCTGTAGAAATCTCTGAGCATCCTGTAGAAACCCCTGCAGACATCCTGTAGAAGCCTGCACACTCGGTTGCCGAGCACCTGAACGTTGTAGACTTCTATGGAATGGTGTTTTGGATCCCCTGGAACCTCTCCTAGCCCCCCCGACCTTTCCCAAGCTTTCCTTCCCTTCGCACCACCTCTGCACAACCAAACCCTAATAAGAAACAAAATCATCATCACTCCAACCATTTAAGCAAAAATACAAAAACATGTTCTTTTCAATAGAAGTAGTTTAAGTTCATGCATTTCACATCATTAGAAGTAATGGCATCATTTCCAGACACTTGCACTCCCACCATTGCATCATAAAGGTTAAGCTAGTCAGATTAGGGTTTACTAGGGTTTCCATGTTTTGGTTGGCTTTCAGTTCATTTTTGCAAAGTAGATTAATTTCCTTTGAGATAGCCTTCGTCCATCATTTAGAAAGCTTCTTCTGAGAGCATATAGAAGTTGGCTTGAGCCCTAGCGGACTTGTGCCAGCTGACCAAGTGACAGCTGCGACAAGAGCTAGTACTTGTGCATACATCACCGTCGCTTCCAAGTTTGTACGAACTACCGGGTTGATAAAATTAGAGATAGGAAGCCCCAGGAGTTGTAGCATTATTGCTACAATACTGGAGCCCACCATCTTTTTGGCGCCGTTGCCGGGGAAGCGTCGGAGTATTGGTATTGCCGCTTTTCTTCTATTTTCCACTACAATCTTCTTCTAAGTAGTTTATTTCGTTTCCATTATGCAATTTCGTTTATGCAAAAGTAGATTAGCATTTCCCGCTTTCATAGATTAGCATTTCAATTCCGCAATTTCATTTCTGCAAGCGTAGATTAGCATTTCAATTCCGCAAGTGTAGCCTAGCATTTCATTCCTGCAATTTCATTTGAGCAAAGTAGATTAGCTCTTTCTTGCTTTCAATTTAATTCCACATTTTCATTTTAGCAAGATAATTAGTTGCAGTTCAATCTATTTCAGTTTTGCAAGTAGAAGTAGAAAAAAAAAGCAAAAATCAAGCAAAAAGATTTCATTTCATGCCTTGTAGGAGTGGAGATAAGTTAGAAAAATGATTGCAAAACACCCCCACTGCTTCACACAGCCTTCTCTCTTCTTCGATGGCTATGATTGAAGAACCCCTGGGTGGACATCAAGGCATATTTAAAGAACCTCTAGGGGAGAAGAAGAAGAAAACATTCCTCTGGAGCAAATGGCTACAAGTAGAAATGTTGTGAATCAGCTGGAAGATTTCAAGAGTGATATGAGGCAGTTTCTTGCCATGCAACTGGATACCTTGCGGATCCAACAGAAGCAAGAGGAAGCCAAGAGGGCTTTGGCCATTTTTTGTCCTAGGTGCACTAGAAAGCATCCTAGGAACGAATGTCCAATGCACTCCCTAGAAGTGTGTTTCATCTGTGAAGAATACCATCCTACAGACCAGTGCCCTTCCTTGCCCAGAATCAAAGATGCATATCAAAGAGCCAAGGGAGCCACTAAATCACTCTATTACAGGAACCAAAGTTGGCCGCATGGACCTAGATCTTACCAGCAGGAACTGCAAGGGACACCCGAGACCTATTATGACCCCTATCAAGCTACTTTCATGCCTTCTTGGGGTCCCCCCTGCTCATCCTTCATGGGTCACACCACCTCCTTGTTCCTTCACAGATCCATATTATGCCCAACCAGCTGCTCACTCGTTTCACTCTTATGCTCAGCCACAGCCTCAGTGGAATGCACCTCATCAGGGGTGGAGGCCCCAGTACAACACTCTTCCCACTTCGTTTCCTCCACCACCTGCTCATCCACAACCCTCGCCTCCTCCTCCACCAAGGCAACCCCAAATGCCTACCCAACCACAATGCCATCTATCTCCATCTCAATTTCACACTTCCACTCAGCTACCCATACCACCATTTCCAAATCCACACATTGGAGTAGCTCAACTCCATTGCAAAGCTGAGGCACAACATATCCAAATGACTCCTCTTGAGCTCAATGATCTTCACCATAGCTCAGGAAAAGCATTGCAAAAAAGAGATCATCTTGAAAGCATTGAAGGATCACATCCAGCAAAAGAAGATTCAAAAGAGGAGATCAAAGAACCATGGGCTGCACTTGATGAAGAGAAGAGATCTAAATCAGAGATCGAGAAATCTTCCTCATGGTTACCATCAAATCTTCCATGTACTCAAGAGAAAGATCAACAAAAAGAGGAAGATCAGAAGGTCATGATAGAAGGTGACATGAAGAATGATCCAGATCAGCAAAAGAACCAAGGATATCAAAGCTATATTGAGACATGGTTCCAGACAGTCACTGAGTTGCAGCAGTACTCTCCTTCTCAGCTATGTTTTGTACTTTCAAAGTCAGATCATTTTGTCTCTGAAAGTTGGATACCTACCAAAGCATGCATTTCGAGCCTTCACATCATTTTTTCTCTAATATCGATGTGCACATGGCTCCATTGGAAGTATTCTTATACTTGAAAATGATTTTTTTTTTCAAGTAGGGTAGGGTAGAAAAAAAAAAAAAGGGAAAAAAAAAAGAGAAAAAAAAAGAAAAAGAAAAAAATGAAAAAAATGAAAAAAAAGGAAAATAGAAATCTAAGGTGAAAACCTCCTCGGAGGCGCCTTAGATTGGCTCATTGATTGAAAACCTCCATGAGGCGGTCAACGGGTTGGAAAAAAAAGAGAAAAGAGAATAAGATCTTTGGGTGAAAACCTCCCTTCGAGGCGCCCAAGGCAGGCAATTAGGGTGAAAACCTCCATGAGGCGCCCTAGTTGTTTTTCAAAAAAAAAAAAAAGAGAAAAAAGAAAAAAGAAAAAGAAAAATAAAGCTAATCTCCATTGAATAATTTCATGTTGCAGCAATGACATTGCAGGTTGCAAGAAGGACGTTTCATGACAGGAGGAGCACTCAAATCAAGGTCAAAGGAATCTTTCTTGTGCCTTCTACAGGAAGCTCTGTATTTCTACAGGAAACATCCTGTAGAACCTTTGGACGAGCCACATCTAATTTCAAAAGTGAATCTGATGGTGGGAATCTATTGATTAGGCCTACAAGCACTTGTGTGTCCATCCCTTACCTTCATCCATCATTTTTTTCACCTCCTTGTGCTTCTCATTGTGCTTCTACGGGAACTTCCTGTAGAAATTGTGGGAAACTAGGCATGCATTTCAAAAAGTGGTTTGGCAAACATGGTAGCTTCCTCAAGGATTCAGAAGTCCTCATGCAGTCTTCCAACTCCTCCTCCATCATCTCTATACCTGCATCACAACCAAAATTCATTTTGTCATCCCATGCAACCAAAATGCAAAGTGCCTTGAAGCAAAAACACATAGAGCAGAATTTGTTTTTGCCATAACTTGAAAACCATGCATCCATTTGACAAACCGTTTTATGGGGAATTGTACAAGGTTGATGACAACATGCATGAGCAGTTTCATGCAATTCCGGTGCACGGTTTCCAAGAAATCAGCCTCCATCACCATCAGCCATTTCTGCATTTTCTCCATATCCGTGCATCTGTTTTAAAACCTGTTTCATGGGGAGATGCACATGGGTGATAGTAACCTACCCAAGCAGTTTCAGCCGATTCCGATGCACGGTTTCCGAGAAATCGAGCTATGAAATCTTCAGCCATTTTCCATTTTTCGCGAAATCTGTGCATCCATTGATCACGATTTTGCTATGGGAGATGCATAATGATGATAGGAACATGCTCACTGAGTTTCAGATCAATCCAATCTATCGTTTGGGAGAAATGGCAAAAAGAAGTTCTGGTTTTGTGACCATGCAGCAGTAGCAGCTTGAACGGGCAAAGTTGAACGTGGAAACGATTGCATGCAGCTCAGATCCGGCCAGAGGACACCTGCACAAGGAAAAGCAATCAAAAATCATTAGCCAAGCCTCATGCAATCAAAGGATCCAAGCATGCAGCAGCAGAATCAGAGCATGCAGCAGCAAGAAGCTTCACAAGCAGCCGTTTGGCTTCAGGTACGTGACAAAACCTATTCCTCTATTGCATGAATCTAATTCAAGAACTGCATGAACGAATGGAGTGATGGAATTAAGCCACGAATTTAGGAAGGTTCACTTGATGTCCAGTTCTCTAGCAAGTCACGCAGCATGCATGGGTCAGCCATGCACGTGAAAGTCAAAAAACGGACAGTATGGGCAGTCTAACTCCAGTGCAACTGAATCGATGAGATTTCAAGCAGAGAACAAATAGTGACCACTGCAGTTCATGATTGCTTAACTGTCTGCATGGCCAACACATGTCTCTGCCACCTCACTCCAAAAATCACGCAGAAATCTGAGCGCTCAGCTGAAACTCACGAACTGCTGGTCATCTGCACTTGCCACATCGTCAACTGAAGTTTCCACAATCTATTAACTTTTCATCCTCCACCAATCTTTCTCGGCCATTTTTCAGAACCCTTCGGCTTATCGGCATTCTACAGGGAGCACTGTTTCGTTCTACAGGAAACGAGAGCCGCCTACAGGAAGGCGTCTACAGGAAAGGCAGAGAACAGCTCTGCAGAATGAAAACCTGAGATTTTTGTCAAAATTCAAGCTTGAAATGAGGTAGGCTTGGGGAAATCTATCTGCATATGACTTATTTGAATGATTAAAAACACAGCAGTGGATTGAAAAAGAGTCAAGTTTGAAATTATGCATGCACATTTTCCCTGAGTTCTACACAGTTCTCTGTTTCCTTCTCTGCACTCAAAGTTTGTCGCCTTCTTTCTCAAATTCCACTGTAAAGAAAATATATGCAACCATAGAAACCAGCCTGTGTGAAAAGAAATGAATTTGCATATCTGCCTACTCTCTGAAAAGAACCTGTGTTATTTATCCATTGTTCTGTAAAAAAAAATTGTTTTTTTTTCAAAAAGCAGAGAGTCAATTTCGGGATAAAAGCAGTTTAAAACAAAGGGAAATATTGCAAGGTAATCTCGTAAGGAGAAGCACATGGGAAATTCCTTATTTGGTTTTAGAAAAAGATGACAATTCAGCTATCCCTCTGTTTTCAGTTCTACCTGCTTCCTCACCTGAGTATTTTATTTAGAAAAAAAACACTCAACACCACATGGAGGACAAGCTAAAGGAATTAAGAGAACAATTGGCCATGGTGAGACACATTGGAAGCATTAAAAAAATCCCAGCTACAGGAGGAAAATGCACTGCTGAAAAAACAGTTAGAGCAACACGAAGGCATAGAGGTTTCTACAGGAAGTGAAGGGAAAGAACAACAAAAAGAGAAATCCCCTGAAATGTTGGCAAGGGAGGCAGCAGCTGTGCATGCTGCATTAAGCACACCTACAAAACAAAAAGGAAAAAAGAAAAAGGCAGGCATCCATGTATTTTAAGGCCAGGAAAAGCATAAGAATTCAAACAAGCAGAATAGGAGGAGCAGTGGAAGGACATGGAAAAGAAACACAAGACAGGCCACCACAGAAGGAACGAGAAGAATGAGTGAAATGCCAAGCTGCTGAGGCCAAAACTGTGGGAGGAATGAAGGCAAAAACATCAAGGGAGAAATGGTTTCAAACACGGGCAGAGAGGACTAAAAATGTCAAAACAAGTAGGGACACACCCAAGGCAACCACAACACAGTCAAGGAGAAGGCACCCTCAGCCAAGCAGGCCAAAACAGTGAAGACTGTTTCTACAGGAAGACAGAAAACAGCCACTACAGGACTTTCTACAGGAAGTTTGGAAAAAGGGCAGCAAAAGGAGAAATCGGCCGAGATTTTAGCTAAGGAGGCAGCACCTGTGTTGGCCACCCTAAGCACATCCATCCCCTCTATGAACACTCATTCTTTTCAGGGTTCGGACACAATTTAGTCATGGTTCAACTTTCTACAGGAAGTTCTGTATTTTTACCAGAAACATCCTGTAGAAGCCTTTGGGTAGGCTAGAATCAATTATGGAGAGGGATTTGAAGATTGAAGACTGTTGAGGAGACATGCAACCACTCTTTTCTTCCATCCTCCACTGGTTTCATCTCCTTTCGCCACCATTGCTGCCATCAGATTGAATATACTTGCACACTCATACCAAGGCTGAGAATTCACTAGGAAAAGGAACAGGCAGTGGGAAGAAGCAAAGAAGCATGGTTTCATGACAGAGAAGAGGGCATCACTTCAGAAGCTTGGCATCACAGGGAGGCCACCAGGGCCATCAAATATGAGGAGAGAGATTGGTTGCTCAGAGGATGAGCAACACTTGCAGTAGGGGGGTGATGATGAGCCCCAAAAATGTACAATTATTTGGGCTCATTCAACCTCCTAATTTGACTTAATCCACCATTCTCATTAGTTTATTGCATGTTTTTGATTATATTTATGTTAATAGAGTGAATTTGGTTAGTCATTATGCCAACAAGTCTAATGGGTGCTTTGTGTAGCCTTTTTGGTCAACTTGGAGACAAAATTGAAGGTCTTAATGAGCACTTGGCAGCCAAATTCGTGGGAGAACAAGCTAGAGGATTTGTAGGAAGGTGTCCCCCTCATTTATGGGCCCTTACCTCGAATTCTCCACCATCAGCTCGGAGTTCAAAGGCCACCAAATCAATGAGCACAAGGGCAGCCAAGCAAGTCAAGTAGGACTGCTGTTAACTACAAGTCTTGGGCAGCCAAGTCCCTAAATTTTAGGAGGACTGTTGGGTCCTCAAATTGTATAAATAAGAAGGCTTAGGGCCTCATTTGGGTTAGCTAGTGGTTAATAATTTTTGTAGCCAATAGTTAGTCATTTCATAGTCTTGTTGTAGTCATTTTGTAGTTCGATTTTTAGGCCATAGATTAGTTTTGCTGTCAGCTTATTTTCAAGTTCTTCTTGTGGACAGTTTTGATGTAACTCTTCATTCTTGATTAATAAAGATGAATCCAGCTTTGCACCAGCTCTAAATCTCTCTTGGGAGGCTGTAGCTCTTGGGGTTGGGCCCATCTCAAGCGCTCAGTACCTCCCTTGTTTATCTTTATGTGTTTTGCTGCATTCTGAGAATAAAATCTGTTATTTTGTTTTGTTATTTAGTTTGTCTTTTTGATGAGTAAAATAGCTTTTCGTGTTCAGATTTACTTGATATGTTAATCACAGGGAATATATTCAGAAAAAGGCTACCAAGTACTTTGGATCTCACCTCCCCTTCAGTGGAATCATGAGCCGGGACCAATGTAACGTTGTTGCCCACAAAAACACATTCTTTGCTTCACCATGCAATTAATAGTGTTGGATTTTTAGTGGTCGAACTTGATATCAGTTTTGATTGCATGCTTCAGTTTACGATTGATTAGTTGTAGAGTCATTTCACGTATTTCATTTCGAATAAACTTCTATCCATTTCCATTTGCTGTTAGGTCAGATTAGATTAAAGTAACTAGGTCATAGGTTTTATATGTGTGTGTTCGTTCAGTTTGGAAAACCACTTGCAGAGTACCTATTACCCTTCCTTACCTGCACATACCCCATCCAACTGACCTGTTTCATCCTTCACTCAGAACCCTTACCTTGCATTTACCTCATTTGCTTACTTTGCCATGATTCTCATCTTTTTGTGCAACATTACTCCAGTCTTCTTGGAACAAGTCCAGCCATCCACACCTTCTCCTCAACTCCATCCTCCAAGTCCTAGACCTCTTCAGACCCCTATCCTACCTCCATCTCCACTCATGCATCTTCCCTCACTCACCCATGCTCCAAAATCCTCTTTTTAGAACATCCTGTAGAAATCTCTGAGCATCCTGTAGAAACCCCTGCAGACATCCTGTAGAAGCCTGCACACTCGGTTGCCGAGCACTTGAACATTGTAGACTTCTATGGAATGGTGTTTTGGATCCCTTGGAACCTCTCCTAGCCCCCATGACCTTTCCCAAGCTTTCCTTCCCTTCGCACCACCTCTGCACAACCAAACCGTAATAAGAAACAAAATCATCATCACTCCAACCATTTAAGCAAAAATACAAAAACATGTTCTTTTCAATAGAAGTAGTTTAATTTCATGCATTTCACATCATTAGAAGTAATGGCATCATTTCCAGACACTTGCACTCCCACCATTGCATCATAAAGGTTAAGCTAGTCAGATTAGGGTTTACTAGGGTTTCCATGTTTTGGTTGGCTTTCAGTTCATTTTTGCAAAGTAGATTAATTTCCTTTGAGATAGCCTTCGTCCATCATTTAGAAAGCTTCTTCTGAGAGCATATAGAAGTTGGCTTGAGCCCTAGCGGACTTGTGCCAGCTGACCAAGTGACAGCTGCGACAAGAGCTAGTACTTGTGCATACAACACCGTCGCTTCCAAGTTTGTACGAACTACCGGGTTGATAAAATTAGAGATAGGAAGCCCCAGGAGTTGTAGCATTATTGCTACAATACTGGAGCCCACCACAAGCCTGATGTGAATGCCATAATTATTAGATGGTTTCTTTTATTACAACAGTTTGATCTAACTATCATTGATAAGCATGGTAGAGAAAATGTAGTTGCTGATTTTTTGTCTAGACTTGCTTTGCCTGTAGGTGAGGAAGGAATGGTTGATGATCAACTGACAGATGAGAATTTATTTACTATTTCAGTTTTCTCTCCATGGTTTGCTGACATATCCAACTACTTAGTGGCTACACAGTTCCCTTCAAATATATCCTCCAAGCAAAATAGAAGAATTATAAGAAAGAGTGCCCATTCACTTGGATTGGGGGCAATCTCTTCAAGCTAGGCCTAGATCAAATTCTGAGGAGATGTGTCAGGGAGGAGGAATTCTTTGACATCATTCTGGCCTGTCATGATGGGCCTTTTGGAGGTCACTTTGCAGCTAAGAGGACAACCTTGAAGGTACTGCAAGCTGGATACTACTGGCCCACTCTCCACCAAGATGCAAGAAGATACACCAGTCGATGTGACTAGTGCCAAAGAATTGGGAAACCCACTCCCAGGGATAAAATGCCTTTTCAACCTCAAGTGACTCTTGAGCCATTTGACAAGTGGGGCATGGATTGCATTGGGCCCATTAATCCACCGTCAGTGCATAAAAAATACATAATTGTGTGTACTGATTATTTGACAAAGTGGGTTGAAACCAAGGCTGTCAAGGTAGAAACAAAAGAAAAAGTGGCTGAGTTCTTAAGGGAGAATGTGTTTTACAAGTTTGGGTACCCTAGAGAGCTAGTCATTGATCAGGGAGCTCAATTCAACTCACACCTGATTGAAAATCTGTTGAGTCAGCACAAGATCAAGCACATGAAGTGTTGGCTGCTCTAATTGTTTATTAATTTAAACAGTCGAGTACCACATAAAATTGTCAACCCGGGAAAGTCCTTTTATCTCAAAGGTGACCTCGTACTGTATGCACTCAATTCTAAAAGCATTAAAGGCTGTAATATAAACAATCTATTCTCTGTCAAACCCTTACTCTGTGTTACAGCAGTTATAATCTATTGCAGGAATAGAATGAAACGAATGACTAATTAAAGGTAACAAATCTGCAAAAAGAAATGATGGTTGTCTTGTAACAGAGGATTAAGACCCTATCCTCAGAGTAAGAACATTCAGCACTTGCCCCTGTTATCCAGTTTGCCAATACACTCTGTAAATCCTAATCATCGGTGAGACACTCTTTTACAGCATCAATTGATTAAGAAAACAGAATAGCAGCAAAGGTAAAATATCAGAAGCAATGCTCATGGACTAGAGATACACATAAATCACACACACACACTCAACATAAAAGGGCCCTGTCCTTCTCACAAGATTCCCCAGGACACAGATGCTAAGTTAAAATACTCAGAACAGTGCTTTATTCGTCTGCCAATATGCCAAATTACAATAGAGATTCAATCTTGTTCCTTCACTACAATTTCCTCTGTTACAACTTCTTCCCCCGTTCCAATGTAGATGTCTCCCCTTTATAGAGGAGACATCTATTACAATAGATTGTCATTTTTCATTTCAGTTTGACCCTTTTGTACAAAAATAGTAAATCAATTCCTATTACAGCATGCTGTTACAACAATGTGTAACTGTGTATTCCTTCATTGATCGGATCCCTTTTCTGTCTCAACCGTCTCCTTGAAATTCACGTGCTGTCCTTTGCTGTTTCACCATTGTTGCAGATTTGGTAAATCTCAACTGTTTCCTCGAAGTTCTCATGCTGTTTCTGCTATTTCAGCATCTGCGACTGAGGTCTTGCCGGTTTAGACGGTTGTTGATCCTGCTGTTCCAGCGACTGCAAAATATGGTTTTACCAGGTTTAGACAGTTGTTGTTTCTGCTGTTTCGGCAACTGGTTTTGCCAACTTTAGACAGTTGCTGTTTCTGCTGTTTCAGCAACTGCAAAATATAATTCTGCAGACTTTGAACAGTTTCAACAATTACTCAGCAACTTAGTCAACTTCAAAGATTAATTATAAAGATAACATGATTATGTGTTGAATGATTAAACATATAGCAATGAGGAGAGTTACTTCATACCTTTGGACTAATTAGGACAAAATGCTAGCAAAGGCTTTCAACTATGGGTTGAAGAGGGTAACATTATGACAAAATATAAGGTCAAAAATAGACAATATGGGAACCTAACATCCCCCCCAACTGAAAATGTTGCATGTCCGCATGCAACGTCTACTTTGAATCAGAATCAGAATACTGGGCTGAACAGTGTAAATTGTTTATGCAGTAAGTGTAGAAGGTGCTGTCAACCATGTCTCTGAACCCTTGGACATTCTGAAGTCTCTTCCATGCTGCCAACTCTTCCTTTTTAGTCAATGTAACTTGAGCCTTGTGTTGTTCTCCAGGAAGCCATAAGAGAGGGAAATGAAAATGGTAACCAATCCACCGTTCAGCACATTGTCTCATGCATTTTACATAATCAGGTATCCGTGTGATTGCCGCCTAAAGATTGAGGGGATTGTAGGGATGATATTATCGTCTTTCTTTGGGACAATGTTCCTAGAATAATTAATTTGCTTTTATGGCCAGAGGTCCTTTAATTTTGACATAATGTTGGCAGTCTTCCAAGACTGCTGCTTGTAGATTCCTAATATGATCGGTCATCCCTGGTTCTCGTAGATTCCGTTGATGTTCCATAAGGAAGATGGATGCATTCTACGGTTCCGGACGAATCCAGAGAAGACAGTTCTCCTCTTTGTGTTTTGCAGACATAAAAGCATTCTGCCAAGTAAGCTGGTTGGCCAAAAAGGAAATAAAAGCTCTTATTTGAATATCACCACAAATAGGAAGTAAATTAATCTTTCTATCTTCAGGCATAGCCTCATTGTGAAGATAGAGTTCACACAACAAATTCTGGTCATTGTTTGGTGCTTCTGCAAAAGTCTCAATGAATTGCTATGGTGTAGAGACCTGGTGGTGTCTTCCATCTCTGATTGCCTTTATTTGTAAGAACGCCAAGCGTTCTCTCAAGAATACTGCATAATTAAAAGAAGGTTTCCTTGTATCAAGTACCTTCTGGACCAAGTCAAAGATATAGGACAGCCTAACTTTTAATTTCCTATTCTCTTTGTGTTGAGTTCGAGACTGTTCGAGGGCTTCCCAATTTTTGTATGCATAGTTGAACCAAGTTGACTTTTGTTGCTGAAATTCCCTCCCTTGTGAGAGCTCATATTCTGTCTTCCATGTATCCTTTAGTTCTTGAAAACTAGAGGTCTCAGTGTAAGCAGTGCTGACACAGGGAGGTTCGGTCTGTGTATAGGCATCTGTAAAAGATTTCTGCTCTGTGATAGTTTGGGTAGGCCGGGGTGGTTCTGTGTCTTCTTCTGCAATTCTTGAAGAGCCTGCTGGTTCTTGTGTAACAGCAGGTTGTTCTATTTTGATTACAACAGGAGAAGTCTGTGGGCTGGCTCCAGTCATTGGAACTTCAACTATCTTGTATCCCGCTTGAGTGTAAAGCTCACCACACTCACTGCACATATATTCATTGTATTGACTCTTTTCGGTTGCAGATGCTACCCGTGCTAGGATGTGCAGATTGAATTCGTTTTGATAGGATTCTTTAACCATTATTATCTCCTGCTGATAATTCTTAATTTGAGATTTTAAAAACTCAATTTCTTCCTGCAGGGAGGCTAAGGTAGCCGGGGCTTGTGTAGCTGCAGATTCCAGTGGAGGAAGGGATCGTTGTTCAGCATCAGTTTGATCATTTGCATCCGCAACAGGTGGTTCTTGTGTATCACCTAGTGTAACAGCCACATGCAGGTCATTGTCTTTTTGTTTCCCAACAGGTGGTTCTTGTGTAACACCTGTTGGGTCAGTGGCTGGTTCTTGTGTAACAGCCACATGCCCAATATCATCTTGGGTGTCTACTTTAGATGTTTCGGCAGCTGGTTCTTGTGTAACAGCTGCCTCTTTTAAAGAAAATAATGTCACAAAATTTTCAACGCTCTGCATTTCAGCACCAGAGGGTGAGGCAGGTGAATACTCAGAGCTAGTTGGAATACGAGATCTTAGCATGATGGGTGGGGAACTGGGGATAATGGGGATAATGGGTTCAGTTGCTGCAGACGACCTTGTTCGTCACCTTGGTAAGGAAGCAAGCAAATCAATGATTTTTCTCTTACGACCGCTTTTCGTTAGAATAGGGGAACTATCAGGAATAGCGGCTTCCTTAACTGAAGCCCTGGTTCTTCTTTTTTTTGGTGGGGTTACAACTTTCTGCTACTTTTTCCTTTTGTGAACGATGATGGGGGTATTATCATTGGAGTCATCAGTGGAAATGTCATCTATGGGAGTGGATGGTTTAGCTTCATTGGGGGATGGGGTCCTCTGCAGATTTTCAATGCTTAGTTGGGGTGTTTTTGCTGCTAATTACTGATTTTCAGCAGCTTGCTGGGAGTTTTCTTCATTTTGCTGAAGATTTTCCTTAGCTTGCTGGGGAGGGTTATTGAGGAGAGATGGGTGGTTCAGGGCAAAGCCTCTATTTATTAGGAGTTGGACTAAACGATGGTGTTTGAGGGAAAGGAGCTGATGCTTTGCATTCACAGTATAATGTGACATATTTTTTAGGCAACCCAATAGATAATAGGGCATGTTTATTAAATGACCATGCCTCAAATGATTTAGTAAAACGAAGTCGTGTTGGTAGATTACCTGATAACGACCTTCGCAAGTGAAATACTGCTTAACGAATTCCGCAACCTTTGACCATGGTGGGGGCAGTGACAGAAGTGCGACCCCTCTGCCTTTGGTTTCCACATGCTCGCCTGGTAGCAGAAAGTCTTGCTGTGCATTAAGAATAAGATGTTTCCTGCTGAACCAACGAGTACCATTGGTTGGTAATCCGGAAACTTGCGCTATGTCTTCTTCTATTACTGGAATTTGCACCCCTTGGACAATGGAGAATCCTTCCCTTAAGTTGCATGCAAATTCCAGAACCTGCTGTGTATTAAAATCTGGCAGTCTTCTGAAATACTCTACCCATCCTGCTTGAAGAAATATTTGGTAAGCCTCTGGGTAAAGTTCCAGTAGTGCTGTTGAGCCAGGTTCATGTGTAATCAGATTTCCCCCCATAGTTACTGGTTCAGACAGAATACACAGTGCAGAGCCGAGTAGCCGAGGTCGAGACAGAGTAAACCGTTACAAATGAGGTTATGACACGATAAGGTACAGTCGAGGTGACTTAGATACTACCGCGAGAACTAGGGATGGCAGTGATTGACGTGTTATGTCATAATTACAATGTTTTGGTAATCCCCCTAAAGCTACGGCTGAATGATCTGATTGGTAGTACGATGGTTTGGGCAATCGTATCAACATCTCCACATTAACAATAATTTAATATTCACACTTAAACATGCGTACCTTTATATTTACCTTTAGTTGACGTGCCAAAAAGTATTATCTTGTCTTCGTTGGATCAATAATGATTAAAAAGGGTCTAAAAGTATGAAAATACAAGAAGTTTTCATTATTGACAGGAAGTAGTAGTGAAGAAATGTAATTATCAGGGCGCATGGCTGGTTCCTTTAATGAAGAATGATATGTTCCATCAGAATAATGGTTCATTTTCGGGAACAAAAATGGGGAAATTGGTACTCTTTAGTAAAAATGAAAAATATTGGTGTTAAGCACTGGAATGTGGTGTTTCAACAACGGGAAATGGTGTTGCAGCAACGGGGAATGGTGTTGCAGCAACGGGGAATGGTGTTGCAGCAACGGGAAATGGTGAAAGGAATGATTTATGGTCTGAAAGAGGTTCCCAAGCTGCAAAGTGATTCTTTTGGAATTTTTGTTCTCAGCCATCCTCCGAAACTAAGATCTGCAAAATAATTAATTGTAACATGGAAACCCTTGACGGGGATTATTAGTTAAGAAATCTAATCTAAAAATAAATACATAAACAGGAAATTAAGTGCATTGAGGGATAGCCGGTTCCCCCAAAAAGGCATAGTGTATGTCTATCATGCAAGTAGCTTTGAAATCCTCTTTAGAAATAGGCTGTTTATACAAATGAAGTCGATACCCATTTACTAATAATGGTGTTCTAGAATCATCAATCGTTAGGAGTCTGACTGTTCCATTTGGAAAAACAGTATCTACTTCATAAGGTCCTAGCCACCTTGTTCTTAATTTACCCTGAAAATTTTCAAAACGGGAGTCATACAGTAAGGCCCAATTACCTTTTTGGAACTGCTTGTGCTTAATAGTTTTGTCATGCCACCTGGTTCTTTGCTGTTGTATCATGGTTGTTTGATGGATGGCATCCAACCTCTTTTCATCCAATTCCTGAAGCTGCTGCAACCTAGCTGTCTGTGCATCAGTCAAGTCAAGGTTAACAGCTAAAGCAGTCCTTAAGGTTTTGATTTCAAATTCCACAGGAAAAACAACACTTTTACCATAAACTAATTCATAAGGTGAAAAACCCATAGTGTTCCTCCAAGTAGTTCTGTAAGCCCATAATGCTTCAGGCAACCTTTGAAACCAGTCCCTTCTATTCTCCTTGACTGTCTTTGTTAAAATGGCTTCTATGACTTTATTTGTACTTTCCACTTGCCCATTTGCTTGGGGGTGATAAGGTGTAGTCATTTTATGCTTAATGTGATATTTCTGGAGTGTATCTTTGAAGCCATGAGAATTAAAAGGAGGTCCTCCATCTGTAACTAGCTCTCTAGGCAAACCAAACCTAACAAAGATTTCTTCAAATAGAAAAGTTAACACTGATTCTTCATTAGCTTTGATGAGTGCCTTAGCTTCTACCCACTTAGTCATATAATCTGTGCAAACCAGTATATAGACTCTTTGATTGGATGGAGGATTGATGGGACCTATAAAATCTAGTGCCCATCTTTCAAAAGGTTCAAGTATTACCTGGGGGTTAAGTGGAATTTCATCCCTGTGATTAGGCTGGCCCATTCTCTGACAGTTATCGCAGGCCCTAACATATTTCTTTGCGTCCTTGAAAAGTGAGGGCCAATAGTAACCCATTCTCAGAACTTTGTGTGTTGTTCTTTTGTCCGCAAAATGCCCTCCACAAGGGCCATCGTGGCAAGCCTTCAATATATCATAAACTTCATCTTCTCTGATGCATCTTCGAATTTCCTGATCGAGTCCTGTGTGAAAGAGACACCCACTTATCCAGCTGTACCTAGCACTTTGCTGAACGATCTTTCTTTTCTCTCTGTGCGATAGGTGTGATGGTAGTTTCCCTGCAACTAAGTAATTGGCAATGTCTGCATACCAAGGTGAGTGAGCAGATACTGCAAATAAATATTCATAAGGAAAAGAATCATCCACTGGAATATTTTCATCAGTTTTTAACCGAGAAAGAAAATCAGCAACTACATTTTCTTTACCTGGTCGATCTACAATTGTGATATCAAATTCTTGTAATAATAATAACCATCTGGTAACTCGAGCATTTGTAATTGATTTGTTCATTAAATATTTAATGGCTGAGTGATCAGTGTGCACAAAAGTAGTGTAACCAGTAATATAATGTCAAAACTTATTAATAGCATAAATAACTGCTAAGAATTCTTTCTCGGTGACTGTATAATTAAGTTCAACAGGGGTCATATTTTTACTAATAAAATAGATAGCATAGGGAAGATTGTTTTCTTCTTGACCCAAGACAGCTCCAATTGCAGTATCTGAAGCATCAGAGGATATATGAAAGGGGAGTGCCCAGTCAGGTCCTCTTAAAATGGGAGCTGTAGACAATTGATGTTTAAGTTCATTAAATTCTTTTTGACAACCATCAGTCCACTTAAATTCAACATTTTTCATAAGTAACACAAACAAAGGAGAAGCTATTTTAGAAAAATCCTTGATAAATCTTCTATAATATCCAGCATGTCCTAAAAAGCTTCTTACATCAGTTTGTGTTTTGGGGATAGGGAGAGTCTGAATTACCTGTACTTTAGCTGGATCAACTTGAATTCCTAGGAATGAGATGAAGTGTCCCAATACAATACCTTGATTCATCATCATATGGCATTTTTCAGTACTTAGGGCAAGATGTGCTTCTATACATCGCTTAAGTACTTTTTCAAGGTTCTGTAATGCATCTTCAAAAGTCACGCCATAAGGAGTAAAGTCGTCCATAAATATTTCTAAGGAATCATTAAGCATATCAGAAAAAATCCCTATCACTTCTCTTTGAAATGTTGCTGGGGCATTACATAGCCCAAATGGAAGAACTCTATAGGCAAAGGTCCCCCATGGGCTAGTGAAAGTGGTCTTGTCCTGATCTTGGGCTGCAATATTGATCTGATTATATCCGTTAAATCCATCCAAAAACAAAAAGAATTTCTTACCTACCAAATTATCAAGTACCTGATCACTGAATGGTAAAGGGAAATGGTCTTTCTGGGTGGCTTTATTTAGAGCTCTATAATCCACACATACTCTCCATTTCCCATTTTTCTTGGGTACAATTACTAGTGGAGAAACCCATTCACTATCAGATATAGGATATATAAATCCTGCATTCAACAGTTTTTGAAGTTCTTCCTTCACAATTTCCCTTAAATTGGGATTCATTCGTCGTTGGGGTTGACAGACTGGGCGGGATCCTTCTTTAATATAAATGCGATGAGTGCATAGTTCAGGAGAGATCCCCTTCATATCTGTGTAATCCCATGCGAATGCTTCTTTATTTTCACGGAGTAGCTTCATTAACTGTTGTTTTTCATCATCTGTTAGGTTAGGATTTATATTTAATGTTTTGCCAGGCTCAATTTCTACTGTTATACTTTTGGAGGAGCTGCCAGCTGATGTCTGAGATAGATTTTTAGTTCTAAGGTTCTGCTGAGATTCAGATTCCAAGATTGCAGTCAAGTGATCATGTATTTTAGGGCTAACCGAAGAAGGTTCAGAAATAAAGTTGCTGATTAATTCATCTTCGGTTGTATCTTTAAAAGTTAAAGCTTGTCTGACAGTCAAGATGGGTTGGGTTTCCTCATCCTCATAATCTAACCATACAGAATTATCATTATTAATCATGGGTGTAGCATGAGGATAAAGAGTAAGCTGCTTAGTTTCCTGCCCATTAGAGATTGTCATTGATCCTGACCTACAGCTGATGAAGGCATCTGCTGTAGCCAGCCAAGGTCTTCCTAAAATCAGTGGATGACCCCCCAACTTTGTTTTAGTTTGTAACACAACAAAATCGGCTGGGTAATTCCAAGATTCTACTGAAATTATCAGGTCTTCAATGACTCCTTCAGGTTTGATTGTGGAGCGGTCAGCCAGCTCTAGAATGGTTGGGGTTTCCCTAATTAAATTTTTTAACTGTAGTAACTGTCCTGTTTCAGGTGTCATGATGTTTATTGCAGCACCCTGATCTACTAGAACTCTAGAAACAAAGGTTTTACCAACCTGAACTGTGACTGTAGGGTGACCAGGGTCACCATATTTCACAGGGGGGTTGTTTTATGTCATTAAAGCAGTTAGTTCTCCCATCACATGAACTGTGAGGGGATCTTTAGCTTTTCTTCTAGGTTTCTTAATGCAAATAGTTCTAGCATAGATTGGTACATCTCTCAGTGCTTGTAAAAGTGGAATTTTGACATATAAATTCTCCAGTTCTCCTAAAAGGTTAAAAGCAGGTGGCTCAAATGTTTTGGTAAGAGCCAGACGCTCAGGGAATGGCGGCTCTGCTATTTCAGCAGTCTTATTAGAGGATGATTCAACTGTTTCAGCATTATTGTTAGATGACTTTCCTTTTCTAGTTTCTTCTTTATCAGAGTCAGTAATGTCATCAATAATGGGTTCAACTATTCTCCCAGAGCGTAAATGAATATCATTGCATTGCATAGGGGAAACATGTTGGTTTTGAATATCAGTTACCTGCAGAGCTTTATTGTTATTTGGGTTGGGGTTAGGTTGTACAGGCAACTGGGGTTTGATTGTTTGGTTATTTGGTGGAGCGTTAGATGGTAAGGAAAGAGATTGTTGATGCTGGGGAAATGGAATCTATTGGGCTGTCCAGTTTGGATTCCATTGATTAAAATAGGATTGTTGTGGAGCCCAAGCATTCCACACGGTAGGGTCAGCAAAAGGAGGATTTGGCTGCTGCATGGGTGGGAAATGCATTGGATTAAAGGGTGGGTATTGCATTTGATTCAAGGGTGGGTAATTTGCTTGAAAAGGAAGGTGATTATTCCAACGACTAAATGATGTGTTAGAATTCATACCTTGTCTTTGTGGTTTCCATTGCCTCCTCTGTGTCATCAGGTACACTGCTTCAGCTTCTTCTTCAATTGACTGCAGCGCTGCTTGTATTCCTGGCAAAGAAGGGCATTGTTGAGTCTCATGGTCCTTTTCACAAATAGTGCAAATTGGTACCTTGTCCAGTGGGCATTCCCTCAGTGGGTGCTTTTCTCTGCATTTAGAACAGAAAATAGCCAGAGCAGCTTCTGCTTCTGCCTGCTTCTTTTTCACCTGTAAAGCATCAATTTGTGAAGCAAAAGAGCTTAACATTTCAATTTTAAATTCTTCAAGTAAATTACCTATTTCATCCCGTGTTGCTCCTCCACTTGCTGATTTCTGGACTCTTGAGTATATACTATCCCTGCTTTTTGGTCTGCTTGCTGCCCCCCTTGAACATCTCTTACAGAGGTTGACAATCGCATCAAATTATTATTTGGAAATATCCCCTTTTCCAAGCATATTCAGCATGTCCAAGCAATCATCTCGTACCCCTTTTAGCAGTATTGTCTTAAGAATATCCTTACTCATATCTGGATGATCAGATCGCTGCAGATTATACTACAGTCTTTCCACGAAGTCCTCCAGATTCTTGTCCTCCTTCTGAACCATCTTAAACAGTTCTTCCTTCCTTTCTCTCGTTCGACAATAATCCTAATATTTGGCCAGAAAACTTTCTTTCATCTGATCCCATGTAGTGATTACATGAGCTCCTAAGCTCATAAACCATCTTAACGCGTTCCCTTTCAATGTTGCTGGAAACAGTTTTAATTTCTGAGTAGGGTTTACATAATCATAGCTCCTACACAGTATATCAAATTCAAAGAGGAATTCATCAGGGTCTTCAGAGGATAACCCATGAAAGTTGGGTAGTGCTGAGAGTGGAATGTTCTTCATAGGGGTTGCTCCTCTTGGGAGCTCCCCAATAGGGAACTCCAGGGTGGAGAGAGAATTTTCTCCCCTTCCTTCTGCTCTGCGACCTCCACCGAAAAGTCCATCATTGTTGTCCTCCATTGGTCTTTTTCCTGAATCTCTTGCCCGGTCTTCAGTATCTTCTGTTTCTTCAGGTTCTTCTACTGGTTCCTCAATGTGCTCTGGTGTTTCCAGCTTCCTTTTAGGTCCTAGTACTTCCTCCGTCTGGTGATCTGTTTGGGAGGAATGCTGGATCTGAGGCCTTCGGGAACTTGTCCTCTGGGATGTCTCGGCTCTTGAAATGATCTTGTTAATGAAAGTTTTTCTTCCTCCTCCTCTGCCTTTGCCGCCTATAAAGTTAGCTTTCCTGCGTCCTCTCATGCATCCTGTTATTCTAAAAGAAAATCATTAATGCCTTTAAAATCTCTAGTCGCCTTCCCCGGCAACGACACCAAAATGTTGGCTGCTCTAATTGTTTATTAATTTAAACAGTCGAGTACCACATTAAATTGTCAACCCGGGAAAGTCCTTTTATCTCAAAGGTGACCTCGTACTGTATGCACTCAATTCTAAAAGCATTAAAGGCTGTAGTATAAACAATCTATTCTCTGTCAAACCCTTACTCTGTGTTACAACAGTTATAATCTATTGCAGGAATAGAATGAAACGAATGACTAATTAAAGGTAACAAATCTGCAAAAAGAAATGATGGCTGTCTTGTAATAGAGGATCAGGACCCTATCCTCAGAGTAAGAACATTCAGCACCTGCCCCTGTTATCCAGTTTTCCAATACACTCTGTAAATCCTAATCACCGGTGAGACACTCTTTTACAGCATCAATTGATTAAGAAAACAGAATAGCAGCAAAGGTAAAATATCAGAAGCAATGCTCATGGACTAGAGATACACAGAAATCACACACACACACTCAAAAAAAAAAGGAATGGGTGAATCTTGTGATGAAGGTGGGCCCTGTCCTTCTCACAAGATTCCCCAGGACACAGATGCTAAGTTAAAATACTCAGAACAATGCTTTATTCATCTGCCAATATGCCAAATTACAATAGAGATTCAATCTTGTTCCTTCACTACAATTTCCTCTTTAAAACTTCTTCCCCCGTTCCAATGTAGATGTCTCCCCTTTATAGAGGAGACATCTATTACAATAGATTGTCATTTTTCATTTCAGTTTGACCCTTTTGTACAAAAATAGTAAATCAATTCCTGTTACAGCATGCTGTTACAACAATGTGTAACTGTGTATTCCTTCATTGATCGGATCCCTTTTCTGTCTCAACCGTCTCCTTGAAATTCACGTGCTGTCCTTTGCTGTTTCACCATTGTTGCAGATTTGGTAAATCTCAACTGTTTCCTCGAAGTTCTCATGCTGTTTCTGCTGTTTCAGCATCTGCGACTGAGGTCTTGCCGGTTTAGACGGTTGCTGATCCTGCTGTTCCAGCGACTGCAAAATATGGTTTTACCAGGTTTAGACAGTGCTATTTCTGCTGTTTCGGCAACTGGTTTTGCCAACTTTAGACAGTTGCTGTTTCTACTGTTTCGGCAACTGCAAAATATAATTCTGCAGACTTTGAACAGTTTCAACAATTACTCAGCAACTTAGTCAACTTCAAAGATTAATTATAAAGATAACATGATTATGTGTTGAATGATTAAACATATAGCAATGAGGAGAGTTACTTCATACCTTTGGACTAATTAGGACAAAATGCTAGCAAAGGCTTTCAACTATGGGTTGAAGAGGGTAACATTATGACAAAATATAAGGTCAAAAATAGACAATATGGGAACCTAACAGGAAGTAAACTGCTTATCATCCTCAGGCCAATGGACAAGTAAAGATTACCAACATAGCATTGGAAGGAATTATCACAAAGGTTTTGAGTAGTAGCAAAAAATATTGGGCTGAAATACTAGTGGAGGCCACTTGGGCCTATAATATAACCTAGAAGACAACCACTAGCTTCACCCTTTATGATTTGGTTTATGGGAAGAAGGTTATACTCTCCATTGAGTTTGAGTGCAAGACTTTGAGAATGGAAGCACAATTGGATTTGGATGTTACAAAGGCACAACAAGAGAGGCTGCTCCAACTCAATGGTTTTGATGAATTTAGGATGCAGGCCCTCCTACACATAAAGGTGACTCAAGTACAAAGAAAGGTTTGGCATGACAAAAAAATCAAAGGTTAATTTTATCAAGAAGGTGATTGGGCTTTGTTATATGACTCCAGGCTCAAGGACTTCAAAAGAAAAATGATGACCAAGTAGTTGCGACCATATATGATAGAGAAATTCCATGAAAATGGGGTTGTGCAAATAAGGACCATTGATGAAGAAGGTATCCCCTTGCTGGTCAATGGATACAGATTGAAAGCCTATAAAAGACCTCTGTTAAGGTAAGAGTTCATTAATAACATTAGTAAGGAAGTGAATGTGCTTGGAAGTGTCTCAGCTTCCAACTCACAAAATTCTTGAAGACTGTTTTCTTTTTGAAAAAATGAAAAAAGAAAAAAAAGGAAAAAAAAACAAGGGACCTAGGTGAAAACCTCTATGAGGCACCTGAGGCCAAATTTTGGGTTGAAAACCTCCTTGAAGCAGCCCAAGATTGAAAAAAGGAAAATACAAAGAATCCTGGGTGAAAACCTCGCTTGAGGCGACCTGTGTGTCTTTAAAAAAAAAGACAAAAAAGAGAGAAAAAAAAAAACAAAATGACATGGTAGGGACCTCAAACCTGCCCACTAATAAAATTCTATGATTTTTGTAGGTTTTTAAAGGAAACAAAGGACTCAGAGTTAAGAGGACAACAAGCCAAGAAGCACACCATTCTTCCATCATTCACTTCATATATCCCATGCCTACTAGGTCTCCATAATCCATCCTCACTTCCAGGCATCAAAAACTAGTTTTATGCAATTTTATGACTTCTACAGGGTTTCTTACAGTTACTACAAGAGCTTCCTGTAGTACTACAGTATGTCTTGAAACTCTATAGGAATGAAATTCTAATTCGGAAGTGATGATGCAAGCTTGTTCTAAGTTGAAAGAGGGGACCATACACCTCACCACCTCTCACCCAACACCAACTCATGACCATACCACCGTTTGTGTCCATCAAAAAATAGAAAAACCCACTTTGAAAAAAAACATATCAAAAAAAATAAAAAAGAAGAGAGTCCAAGGTCCATGCAATCACTAGCCTGATTCACTTACCACTCCATATCCTGCATTTCCATCCTTCCACTCCTACATCACCACCCATTCCTCCTCCAAGTGAAAAAAAAAAGAGAAAAAAATGATGAAAAAGGCAACTACACGATTTCCTGTAGTAACTACAGGAAACCCTGTAGTAGCCTTTGCTCTCACCAAAGCAGTTCCCCATGCATTCTCCTTCAACACCAAGGAAAGAAAAGAGCTCTAGCACCCCTACAAACACTATAACTCCCATCTAGAGCTCAGCAACAACAACGACAAGACCAAGCACTTGCACACAACAACAAAGAGGACAACCACACCAACAAGAAGAAATACATAGAAAAATGACGAGGGAAAAGAACTTACCTAAACAAAAAGAAGCACAACAGAGTCATCCTCCAACATGCAACAACCAAGCGAAGGAAGGCACAATTATGGCACCTCATTTGAATTCTTCCCTAAGTATGATATATTAAAAGTGTAGGAATATGAAAAAGTTGATTTTATAAGCTGGAGGTCGCTATTAACTTGGCCACCCTTAGCTCGAAAACAAAAAGTGAACTCCTAGTCAGTTTGACATGTGGAAACATCACATCAAGAAGAATGAGTTTAAAAGGTGGTTGAGTTAAGTTGTGCAAGAGTGGGTTATTATTACGAGGAGAGGCTACATGATAACTAATGATGGGCCAATGGTCCCAAAGAGGAAATTTCGTACACTGCCATCCAATACGATGCTCAAAGGAATCGACCATAAAAAGAAAAAATTCCAAACTCTCATGCACCATTTGTTAATTTTGAGATCATAGAGGATCGAGACCACCTTGGAAAGCCATCGAGGAGTTAAACATGTTTCAACCACCCTACAGGAAACAACAACTGTAGGAAACACAGGGAGCTACATGAAACAATGGAAATTCACAGAGAATGCTAAAAGGAGGTACATAGGGTCCAACTGCTCAGACATTCTCCTCATCCAAAGCATCACAGTGAAAGGTAGGTGGCCCATATCTCCTATGATTTGAATTGATAGCTAGGAATAGAAAAATTTGAGTTTTTAAGTGATTACAATGGGCCTCAGAGTTTTAAAATAATTGTGAACAATTTGAAATTTATGTGGAGATAGGGAGAAATTGCAGCGATCCACCACCCTCAGTCACCCTAAAAACTAAGGCTAGCCTACCAAAATCCCTATATTCATACAAACAGAAAAGGAACATGACAAGAGGGTTTAACAAAAGGGAACCCATAGAGACATCCAGGATACACCTCCATCCCCCTGTGGTAGAAATATTTAGAAGACATAACTGGTTGGGATTCTTTGAGTTGCTCAAAGGGTATGATGATGATGTAGCTCAAGAATTTTCCATGACACTTAACCCTCAGGCTAGGATCAGTGCTACCACTATGGTAAGAGGACTGTCAATTACAATTACTCCTAAAGTAATTAGCAGAATCACTACACTTCCTCAAGGGATTCCATGGAGAAAGGAGGATAAGGCTACAAACACTTTTACAAAGAAAAAATTCTTCTTAGGGGATGAAGAGTCAATTGAGGAAAAAAATGGGATAAGAAGGGAAAGCCTTCCGTACCCTTGGAATGAGGTGATATATCATATTCTTAAATATATCTCTTGTGAATGGAGGCTCATTATAGTCTATGGCTATCAATTTAGACTCCTCCATGAGTTGAGATTTGGGGAGGGGATACCCATTAACAGAAGACTCAGTATACCCTACTTCTTGTTGCAATCAATAATATACATGAGCTTAAAAGTCCAAGAGGGAAACATCAACAATTGGCACACCATGGACTTATTAATCTAATAGTAGAGGATTCCCTCAACCAGTTCAGAATCCCCATCCAATGGTCCACATTCAAAGACATGGGAAAAGATGCTATGATTGAAATATAAGCCCTTGAATATGATAGGGAAAATACCTATAGTTCTAAAGAGGAGGTAGAAGAAGAACCTGAAGAAGAGGAAGAAGAAGAACCTGAAGAAGAGGAAGAATAAGAACTTGAAGAGGAAGAAGAGGAGAAAGGTGAAGAGAAAGAACATAAGGAAGAAGCAATCCTTGAGGAACACACCAAGGAAAGGGATGAATCTCCAAGGTTGTATCATGAACCAACTGAGAGGGAGGCAGCTTCTGCGTTGATTTCCCTAAGCACACCTGTGAAGTCAAAAGGGAAGAGATGGAGGCAGTCTCCCCTCTACTTCAAAACAAGGAGGAGCACTAGGATCAAACAAGGGAAACCAAAAACACCCACCAGAACTCCAATCATTATTGAGGAATCATCAAAAGAGCAAGAAAATCTAGTTTCCCTAGAAATAAAAGGTGAAGAGGGCACATCAAAACAAGCTTTCCCATAGTCTCCCATCACCTATGTTAGCAGGCCTTGTCACAAGGTAATAATCAACAAAGAAACACAAGAAACCTTTGACCCTATTTCAGAAAGGAAAAATCCTTATACATAAAACTCCGATAGTCATACAGGAAACTCTGTCATCACTACAGGATGTTGGAAATACTAATAGGGGGGTGAATCAATATTTATTTTCAATTGTTATTTTTACCAGTTAGATCACTTATATTTAGAACACAAAATGAACAATAAGAATAAATGATTTTATTATTTTCTTATTTACAATAAATCGTGTACAATGTATATAGGGCTCCAACCCTAGATGAAGAAACCAATCTTCCATCTCCTAGGCTCCAACCTGTTTCCAAGCACCAACTTGGACTTTTGTGAGGCTCCAACCTCGAGGGCACTAACCCTTTCTTCTCAAGGCACCAACCTTGAATTTAGAGGCTCCAACCTTTAGGGCACCAACCCTTATTCGGTATAGGCTATGACCTGGTTTCTTGAGGACACCAATCCTCTAGGGCTCCAACCCTATCCTTCAAGGCACCTACCTTGTTTGTTTGAGGCTCCAACCTTCCGTGCACCAACCCTTTGGGCTCTAACCCATTGCTATACTTTGTCTAGATATGTTTGGTAATAACTCATGGCTCCCAATGTCTTCTTCATCGAGCCCTATCAATCTTTAGCAATGCCTTCACTTAGTCTCCACGTCACGTCATCAATACAACCTTTTTCTTCAATGAAGGTGTCACCATTGCTCTTCATGTTACCCAAACAAAATTCTCCAAGGTTATTCCATGAGGTCTTCAATCATGCATCAAGGTCTTCACTAATGCCTCCAAGTCAACTTCTAAAAATGTCTTCAACAATGCTTGCCCCAACAAGATGTTTTCAACACAATTGCCTTAGTAATGCTTTAACACTGCTGCTACACAAGTTATTCAATGAGGCTGCTTCTAAGTCTTCAATGAGTTGTTCAACTAAGTCTTAAATGCTTAAGGTGTCTTTAATAGGCTGCCCCAAGATATTCTCAATAGATCTTCACACCACTCTTACAATGTTCTTCAACAAGACTTGAAGGGAACTTCAATTCTGCTTCAATGTCCGATTCAAAATCAGCCTTCAATAAAGGCTCAAATTATGCTTCAAGTTGTATTCAATGATGTCCCAAGCAATAATCTAGGAATACCAATAAATGCTGCACTGGTTGGCCCACAAATCTGGCTAATGAATATCTTCTAGAACAGGCACAAAAGGCTGCTTCAAATATGTTATAACAGTATTTAAAGTTCTTCCCATCACTTCTTCAAGTTCCACTTAAACATTACTTCAGAAAATCTACAAGGAAGCCCTTAATAGCAGACTGCTCCTGGATTGAATAGGTCTTGTTTAAATTTAGTCTTCAAAAGGAATTAAACTCCTTTCCACAATGTCTGCAATAGCTCTAAACCTTCAACACTAAGCCCAAGGTCTACCACCACAGGACTACAATTTAACTAGTCAACAATTTGTGCTTCTTTTCCAACCTTGAGTGATAACCCAACCCAAATAACCACAGATCCAAGATTGTAATTCTTCCACAGGACTTCAATCCAATATTTCAAGCAGAATTTTATAAATCTGAAGTCTGTTGCAATGTAGTGTCTCCAAAGATCCAGAATACCACAGTGGTATTCCTCCTCGGCCTCCTTAAAAAGTTGCCCAAACAATGTTTTATAATGTGCTCTTCGTCCTCCTTTTAATTATGTGCTCCTTCTCTAAAATAATCACTGAAATTGTTAAGGATAAATGAGGTTTGTGGTTTCTATATATACACATTTCGTTCATGAATTTAATGGTCACGTCACAAAGGTAGGCCGACTTGAATTTACACGTTCAGGTCGACTTGCTGGCCATAATTATACCTAACTTAAAAAATCAATAACTTTCCGACCGCTTGGAATTTTGGAACGTGTAATAGCTCATTGGAAAGGAAAAAGTATGCTCTTTAAGATGGTGTAGGTCTCATGGAATAGTTATGCCTCTAAAGTAGAAAAAATATCTTTTAATGTGACTGATATTTATGAGTGCAGAAATATAGGACAACAACATTCTTTCATAGATGGGATTCCTCTTCATGGATGATTCCTTTGTTGATTGTCTTCGCAATTCATGTCCTTGTATTCATGTTATTATGTCTGTGCCCTCTTCATGTTCTTGATTGCCTCATTCATTAATTCTTGTATAGGGGCCTTCCAAAATTGTTACTTAAATGCTCTTCATTTGCAAGGTTAGTTGGGCATCGTTTATGTGTGTAAGGCTTCATATGCATTTAGTATTTTTCATGCATGTAGCATATGAATCTAGAGTTTCATATATGCATTTAGGGTATCTTTAACATCTTCAGCAAGTGTTTGACATAAATTCACAACATCTAAGGTTAGGGTTTCCTTTATATTCAACTATATTAATTTCCCTGGGGTTAACTTCATTAATGGCTTGACATCATATTGGCTTAAGTGGTTCTAGCGTTTGTCATCATCAATGACACATAGGGTTACCTTCAACAATGCTAGACATGACATCATATTGACATCAATGACAACCTTATCCAACACAGGAAACACAGAAAAAGCAGCAGGAAGGACAACAAGGACATAAGGAAGGCAAGGAAGCAACAACACAAGAGGGGGGAAAAGTCTCCAAAGACATCTAAAAGAGAGTTTCAAGAGCTGCAGGAACCTAGCCCACATCCTAATCTGGGCTCTTATTACAAATTCATTGAGTGAGGCAGAGTAATACCATAATTTTTTTCTATCCCTCTCTTCTTTGAGCTTGATAAGGAGAGAGGAATGACACATCGTTGGATGAAAATTTCCAAATCAAAGAAGGTAGAGGATGTGGGCCATATAGAAGAGAAGCTACTAGAGATGGGAAGATAGTTGAGCAGGATAAGAGACATGGAACGAATTATGAGATCTCAACTAGAGGAAAAAAAAACACATGGATAAGGATGAAGTTACAAGAAAAAAAGAGCCAATTGGCCACCATGGCAAGCCTCTCCATGGAGGCACTCTAGTGCACAATGCCACCAAAATCATATGGCTTGTACCCCAAAGATCAATGGATGCAATTTCAGATAAAGACACTAGCACAACAGGGGACTATGCCTTTCCGAGACTATAGGCAGTTCATGGAGATTTGTGACAAAAGAACCCTAGAGGATAAGGTGAAGATATTTGAATTCTACTTGCACAACTTGGCCTTAACAGACTTGAATGTGTGGGACCCCAATGCAAAGTTGGAGGACTTACAACTAATGGCCCTTGCATCATGTATGAGTCATGAGGAGGCTAGGGCTAAGGAGTTGAAGAGGGTGTTGGAAAGAGAAGAAAAATGTCCCCTTTACATCAGAGCAGAATATATCAATTCTATGGTTGTCATTAGCATCTGCAACATCATCCCCTAGCTTGCACCAAGATACGTAGCTACAAAAGAGCAAGAAATCACATATTTTGAGAACAAATTGAGATTTCTAGGGGATGAAAGACAACAAACATGTCAAAGGAGATGGGGCACCCTACCATACAATCCAAGGATCAGGGTGTATCATTCTCCTGAAAGGATGAGAGATGCACTAGAAAGGACCCCATTATATAAGAATGCATTACGGGGACTCAAAATCAATTGGATTGGTTTGAAACACAGTCCCCCCTTGCTATTGGGGATTCTAGAAGGTAAAAAGGAGGAATAGGAAAGAAATAAGTGGGAGGAAATAAAGAAGCATGCATGGTTTTATCCACAAGAGGAAACTCCATCAACAGAGGCCTGAGATATTAGAGAGGCCACGTGAGCTATGAAAGACATAGACATAAACTAAGTTCTCAGAGGATGAGCAACACTTTCAGTAGGGGGGTGATGATGAGGCTCATCAATAGGTAAATTATATGGGACTTAATGCCACTCTCCATCTTATTAAAATCAACTTTTCTCACATTTCTTTCCATATTTTATTATATTTGCTTAGTGAGAAGGGTAAAGATGAGATGTTATGTCATGTGGCCTACTGTTCATTAATTGCAGGATTCAGAGCAATTTTTTGCTAATTTAAGTGAAGGAAATCAAAGCAGACAAGAAATATGGATTTTAGGAGATTGGGTCTCCCTCCTTAACTCCTCAATCACTCGAAGATTCCTCCACCATATCTCATCAGATCAGAGTTACAAGCAACCAAGCCCACTGAGTTCATTGGTAGGCAAGCCAGTGATAGCTAAGACAAGTTAATCTCGAGTTTGGGAGCCAAGGCTCCCTAATTTTAAAAAATTTATTGGTACTTCAGTTGTATAAATAAGAAGGCCTAGCGCCTCATTAGGATTGGACTTTTTATTGTAGCCAAGAGGCAATTTCAAGCTTAATATATTGTGACTATTATTCTCATGCTATTTTTGACATTTTGGTGATAATGAAAAGGGTTTCTTTGATCCAACACTGATTTGACTTAGAGGGCTGAAGCTCTTGGGTTAGGGACTAACACTAGCAGTAGAGGTTCCTCTTCTTTTTGTACATGTATCCTTAGATTAGAATCATATATTAACTACTGATTTATGTTTTGTTTAATTTGCAAGTCTTTGAATGATTGGTTAGTTTTACTTCCATTAGTTGGATAAGTAGATCAATGTTACAGTAGTGAAAGAAAAGACTTCAGAAAATCTTGTGACAATGGTCTCATCCTCATCTCCCTCATGGGATCATAGTTTGAGGGCCCCACTCTCATAGTCCCAAAAACATAGTTATCTTTTGGTTATTGCATAGCTTAGGGTTTCTTTTTGAGTAGGTCATTGTTCATGATTTCTTAGAATAACTTGCAAATGTAATTTCGGTTTCTTAAGTTTGCTATATATTAGAAAGCATTCCATTCCATAGAGTTGATGCATTAGCCATCAATAAATCAGTTTATGAAATTCAACTCATGTTTTCCACATTTACATAAAGTTATGCATAAATGAAGAAATGAATATGTGTTGTTGCAGGAGTTGCTAATCTATAGGGAGAAATCATTCCACCATCCTCATCTAAGTCTTCTCCACCTCTTGCCAAACCCTACCAACCATCAATTTAGATTTCTGTTTTGTAGCCATCGTGGACAACCACCTTGAGAAAATCCAACCATCCTGAAGAGTTGGGTTGATCCTTGGGTAGTGTGCACCTTCCCCATAACTTATTCCACCATCATCCACCTTCCCAACACTTCCTTTCACCTTCCCTACCTTCCTATAGATTTTTGCTAAGTTTCCTGTAGTAAATTAAGACATCCTATAGTAACTACAAGAAATCCTATAGCAACTACA
This sequence comes from Pinus tabuliformis, assembly GCA_031772625.1. Lineage (NCBI taxonomy): Eukaryota > Viridiplantae > Streptophyta > Pinopsida > Pinales > Pinaceae > Pinus > Pinus tabuliformis. The sequence goes on along the minus strand of CM062819.1, from coordinate 144,259,153 downwards.
AGAAATCCTATAGCAACTACATGAAACCCTGTAGCAGCCTGTTTTACACTGTTTTCGGTAGAAAGAATGATCAGAGCCTAGGGTAGGCCTTCCGCTAGCCCTCCATACCCCTCAATGCCATTTTTCACCAGTTTTCCCATACCTTTTCCCCCTGCAAAAGATCAGCTTGATTAGTTTAAAATTTACATTTCTAAATTGAAAACCGAAAGGCCATTTTATGAAATATTTAGCTAATGCATGCATACATTAGTCTTAACAATATTAGGATCATTCACATGCCTACTTAGTTGGATAACTAGATGATAGAATGCAAGGTTAAATTAGGTCTCTTTTGCAAGTAATGTGTGTTAATTCCTAGCTAGGTGATTTCGTGTCATTTTCATAACACTTTCTATTCAACACTTTCATTTCCTTAACGTAGGCAAGCATTTAATTTTTTCATTAAAGATAGATTTACATTCACTGTCGTTAGTCAACCTCCTTCTAGTCAATAGAAGACTGGTTTGAAAACCCTGGTAGTCTATCACGCTAGTTAAGAAGTGACAAGAGTAGACTGTTGCATCTGCTGATCATATAGCACTGTCACCTCCAAGTTTGTACGAACCCCGGGTTCATAAAGTAAATTTGGTTACCCTAGGAATTGCAGCATCCTCGCTGCAATACTCGGGCTCACCAGGCTGATTACACCATGTTTTCCACTCCAAATGCATTGAGATGGATGAGAAACAATATAATGATCCAATTTGGATAAATATAAGATATGATTAAAGTTAGAAGGTGTGTTTCTTTTCTTATTTGATGTGGTGTATTGGGTGTAGTTTCCATAGCCTCGTGTTCTTTTATAGCCAAAGTGGTCAGGAAAATAGGTATTAGACTGAGAGATTCTTCAAGCTCACTCATTCTCTTTTTTAGTCTCAGATTTTCTGCCTCATGTTCTATAACAGAGTGAGCGAGAGCTTCACAAGTAGTTTGGTGTAGCTTTAGGAGTATAATAGCTCATATTTCAAAGACGTTCTCTTTTGTTCTTAACTGATTAATGACCCTTCTGCTTTGAACCTCTACTCTTTCCACCCTTAGATTCTTATTGATCCTATCATAGTGTGCATCTTACATAGTCTATGAATGGTCATCAAACATGACTGGTTCCTAAGAAATTTATTTAATCATTCTCTAGGTTCCAGCCATACAGGCTATAACCCAATCAAGTATCATGGTACTACCAACTTCCACATTAGCTAGCTCTTTCACAGGTTGAACCTCCTTATATTTTCATTTTTCAATGATTCAACAATGTCTGGTCTTTCTAATATCACATTTGGAGGTGGCTCCTCTCCATCTCCTTCGCATGAGGGCCTATCATTACTTGCTCTTCTAGTCACATTGACTTCCTTCCTTCTATGACTCGATTACGAACTCTGGTAAGCTTGATGTGTCAAAACTGGAGGGGTGTTTGTATGCTTTCTACCTCTTTCTCTATTTTTCATTCTTGAAGTAATGTTGGTTTCTTTAATAACTTCTTCAATAGGGGTGTTAGTGCTTGAAATTTCACCTCAGGCTAAGAAAGGCAAACCTCAAGGCTACATCAAACCATTTAGCCTCGTAGCTAGCCCTATGGGGCAGGAGAAGGCTCTCTCCGGTCAATCTCGGTAGATCTTCAATGGGATGAGATGACCAACAAGGTAACACTGATATTAGGCTAGTAAACTAATTAAAAAGGTTGATTTGGGGTTTTTTGGTGGCAATTTGAGGAATTGCAATTTTGGGTGCGGGGATTTGACACAGTTTCTGCAGGGGGTTCCTTGGGCAAGGTAGGAAACAGTATTGATGCCTTAACTTGAGATGGATGATCAGGAATGAAAGATGAGGAGCTAAAGAGAGCAAACAATGACTTTGAATTCCCTTTAGACAGTAGAAAACATGGAAATTAAACAAATTTAAAAGCAGAGCATGGCTAGCATAAATTCATACTTTAACACTTCATTTGTTTAATGTGCAGCAGTAAAGAAAGGAAATGAATCACATAACAAAGCTTACAAGAACATTGAGAAACACACCATCAACACATGAGTCCACAAGAATCCCAAAGATGACTGCAAAACCCTGGTCTTCCTTAGCCAAAAATTGCAGAGATACAGTGAAAATATATAATGATAGCTTCTCCCTCAAGAGTCCAACCTTCCAACCCTTGAAAATGACTAAGAAAATACATAATATAGGCAAGCCAACCTCTTCCCTTGCCTCTAGGGGTTGAGCTCATCCTTCTAGGAGCTGTTTGAACCACTTCTAAACTAAGCACTACAAAATAGGCAGTCAAAACAACTTGCCTCTATAAACTTGGAAACCAGTTCATACATTCAATTTTTACCCTTTACATGAAAAAATCTTCTAGAAGTGTTAAACAAGAGTGAAAGTATCCAAAAAGTGTCACAATTACATCCAAGAGGACCATCATTAACCTCAAAAAGTCGAAAAGAGTCAAATCTGCAATTTCTGGGCTGAACTGGTCAAATCTGGCAAAATTTCCTCAACGGGTCGCGCCCCTTTTCTCAACGGGTCGCTCACTTTGGAGCTCTGTTTGGGGAACTTCCAGGTGTCAGAATTGGGTGCAGGATAGCTTGTTGGAAATTTCTACGAGTCTACTTTCCAACCCAACTAGAATTTTTGAATTTGGAGTTCATTTTCCTAGTCAAAACTCAATTCTTCCAAGACTGCTTCTGCAACTCAAAAAAGGGGTAGAAAGTCAAATTTTGCATGTATTTTGACCTTCTGGAGGCCCAAAACTCCATAAAAACTCAAGTCCATCCATTGGCATATGTAACTTTGCATGAAAAATCTAGAAATGCTAAGTTTTTGCAAAAAGGAGCTACGATGACAAAGGGTCTCACCGGGGGTGAGACCCGTTGAGGAGCCAAAACCTGTAAATTTCCAAAAAATGCCAAAATTACCCAAAATTCTCAAATTTTTTTGGGATTTGAGCTGTGGCTAGGCTAATGAGTGCCATGATCTTTGAGGGATGCCTCAGCCAAGATACGGAGGGGATCGGGCTTCTTTCTCCTTTTTGTGCCTTGGCCAACCGCCTTTGAAACATTTTCATTTTCGCTTTGTAAAATCCACCCCTGCAAATCGGTCAAGGAAGTGGGCTCCTCTTTCCTATGATGGCCACCTTTACCACCCTTATGAGGCCTCCTCTGTACCTCAACCTCTGAAGATGATGACTGGTCATCACTTTGCTCATAAGTCTCGGTTTCTGACATGGTTTAGGAGCAAAGTGGACAAATTGAACTGCTGTCTCTGCCTGCAAAAAGTGCTGAAATATATGCTCGAGCAAATTCGGTGATTTGGAAGAAGATTAGGGAAATTTCCTTGAAGTTTGCAGCCAAGCGGTTCAACGGGTCATGCAGGCCGCCCAACGGGTCGCGCCCCTCCCAACGGGTCGCGCACGTTGATTTTTTGAACTACAGAAGGGCTCTGGACGAGTTGCGCGCCACCCAACAGGTCGCGCCCCTGGCTCAACGGGTCACGCTTTTGCAGGAGGCGTTTGGAGGCCTTCCCGGTGTTGGAATTGGGTGCATGATAGCTCGTTGAAACGTTCTTTGAGTCTACTTTCCAACCCAACTAGAATTTTTCAATTTGGAGTTGATTTGACCTGTCAAAAATCACATCTCCCAGGACTGGTCAAAAAGTGCCAAATGAGGCTGCCTCAAGGAAGAGTGTTGTTGCAGTCAACTTTTGAATGCCTTCCTCAACCCCAAATTGAGCTCATGATAGCTCATGGGAAAGATATTTGTGTCTAGTTATCAGTTTACCCATCAAAAAAATAATTTGGCCCACCAAGCTAGGAGAAAACTTGATTTTCCCAAGGTCACTTCAGAGGTGTCTTTGATTCTCCTGAGGCAACGGTATTCTTGACATTTCTCTCAAACCATGACACCTGTGCAAAAAGAGAAGGAGGTTTTTCTTACTTGGAATTTTTTGGACAAAAACCTCTCTCAGTTGCCCAAAATTCATCTTTTATTGCTCTGAAACATCATTTGAGTGAAACGTGTCCCGATGTGTGAAACAAGGAATTTTGTCGAAATGAAGCGAAATGAAGGGGATAGGGGGCTTCTAAATTCTTGAGGAAATTTTTGGGAGTAGGGAGGGATGTTAGGAAGTAGGGGAAAGTGGAATCTCAGAGATTGAATGAGGGGAAGGGGTCCAAAAGGGCAAAACACAGGCCAAACCTAGAAAATTGCCAGGTTGTAGCTAGAAACTAGGGTTTGTGCAAAAATGAGGAATTTGGCGGATCTAAGGGATGGGAAGTGTTTGATAAGGTACTTTAAGGATAGGGGAAGGTGTATGAACATCAGGATACAATTTTTGTCGATGATTTGACCGCCCAAGAGAAATTGCCTTCAAAACGCTAGGAAAGGGAAATGACCTTGCCTAGGCACAACCGAAGCATGAATAAGTTGTAAAAAGACTCATTAGACACTGACATGACAATGAAAACCCTATGAATGATGATAGAATCAGCTGAATGGTGACATGGACCGCCATTTGGACAACTTTGAGAAGAGTGAAAGCAAACCCTAGACCTAATGCCTAGTGACCAAATTTTTCTTGAAGACTCACTGAAATGACAAAATTTGACCTTGACACTTCAAAATCACTTTGTAAGAGCATATTTGATCACTGTAGGAAGGCTGGAAAGACTGACACTAACATTGGCTCCAATGGGGATGGTAGCTCCTTGGAGGTGCCAAGAACCGTAGACCTCTGGGAGAGCAGACCAGTGTTTTCAACCATTGGGCAATGGAGTCAAAAACTCAAGATGAAATGCATGACTGAAAACTAATGACTTGACAACACAAATTGACTCTCACTCAACTAAAAACTGACTCAATACTTAAACACAACCGACAAACTGAAAATGATGCTCAAAGTGGAGCTTATTCATCACAACCTACTCTAACAGTTTCATTCATCACCTGGTCAAGTGAAATGAAACAACCAATGTAACCAAGTAAGTGTCCCATCTGCTGTTCGAATTATCCACAAGTGCTTGCTTATGAACAATAAGAGAGAACTACTGAAAGGCAACTCCCATGACAACTTAGAAACAGATCCGTTGAATGATATGAATTCTCTATCCGCCTCCAAAAACACTGCATAAGGATCTTGAAGTTCATGCACATTGGGACCTAGCTCATCCAATGGATTACTTCTCTTCTCCTCATACCATGAATCCACACTTTGATCTGAGCCTTGTGACGAGACCTCTGCTGAAAATGAGAAAGAACCTGACTGCCGGATCAAATTTGTATCAGCACATGTTTCAAGCTCACATGTAGTCAATGGAGAAAGACTTTGACTGCAAACCTCATCCAAAACATCAGCTATTGGATCATGAAAAACTTGAAAAGATTGCTGCAATGTATCCATTGAAAATGTATGACATCCTTCTAGCTGTTCATCTTGTTCTTGAGAGATTTTATGAGAATTCTGCCTTATAAACTGAAATGCTTCAAAACAAAAGGGTATAGAATCTTCCTGTATCATCAAATCATGTATTTCGGCTGCCACAGCTTCATTTGTAATCTACCTTTCAATTTCATTTGGTAGCTGCAAATCTGATGCTACAGGTTTCTCAAGAAAGTTGTCATCTGCCTCATCCTCAACATTAACACTGAGAGATTGCTGATTTGTTATAGGCTGTCCATTTAAAGATTTACTATACAACCTACACTTCAAAAACTAAAATGATTCGAAACAAAAAGGTAGGGAACCTTCTTGTATCATTTGATCAAATATGTCAACTTCCATGCCTTCATCTGCAACTTGAAAACCAATGGCATTTGGGGGCTGCAAATTTGAATATGAGAAGTCTGGAACAAGGTTTTTATTGCCTCCAAGATGGTCTAGATCAAGACTTGTTGACAACTGATTTCTAATTTCATGGAAGTTGTCTTTAATGAATTGACATGAATCAAAACAAAAAGGTAAAGATCCTTCACTTACTTCAAAATTTGCTGCACTTTCCTCGTCACTGTCATAGCTGATATGTGATGGCTGAACATTGTATTCAAGCTGCTGAAAATGAACTTCTTCCTCCCACAAACTAGCTGCTGATTTGTCTGTAAGATTAGCTTTTGTTTGGAGAACATAATCATCATCATACTGATCAAAATGAGGCAAATCATCACTATAAAACACATCATCAAGCATGCAGGTCATATCAATAGTTCTTTCTTCTTCACAATGATCTATAAAACAATCACTATGACAACTGGGATCAGAAACAAAATGTTTTGGGTCAGCAACTTGTTCTTCTTCAATCAGCGAGCCATGAGCTTGAACATCATAATCATTCCTTGCGTTGATCTTGTCCATCATCTTTTCCACTGCACTTACCAAAATTTCAAGCTTCACCTCTAAAGATGTTGATTTTTCCGGATCTATGTTTTTCATCTCTTCTTCTTTCAACCTTGCCCTTCGGATCAGCAGATGAGCCTCTACATTTACTGCACTGTTTTGCATCTCGTGAAGTGTTGCAATATCCCTTTCTCTCAGCTGAAACTCCATCTCCGGATCAAAGGCACCCGGGTAGTGCAAGAGAGCAGATCTAGTAGTAGGCCTTATATCAACTGGCATTGAATAATAAACTTGGTTAAATCTGGCTGAAAACTGTTGTACTGTCTCCCCTGGCAATCTTTTCAGCTGGTTATACTCTTCTACAATCAAGAAAAGGTTCTGCCCAATCATCCACCTGTCGAGAAAAACTATGACGAACTGCTGGAAATCTGAGATGCTCGCATCAGGCAGGGTTTTGAACCAACTCTTCACTTCAGCTTGCAAAGAAAGAGCAAAAAGCCTTATACTAACATCTTCATCATCAACTTCAAAGAGATCTAGAAAATTCTCAAAATTCTGCACATGTTGCTCAGCGTTGACATTCTTACTTTCACTATCAAATCTCGGCAAGTATAGATCATAGTTTTTTGGGAAAGCATGGAGGACGGAAGGTAAAACAAGAGGTTTATACCGATCTGGAATTTTACAAGGCGTAAGGGTATGTACAACAGGTATAGGATTAGTTTTGGTCACTTGAGGTTCATCAACTTGAAGATGGCCATCACAAAATTCGGAAGAAAGGTCTTGATCAAGTTCAAAGGTATGCAAATCTTTGGTATTCACAATCTTGAAAGGGAAAGAATCAACTGCAGGCCTGGGATCTCTTCTCAAATACAATATACTTTGCAAAGCCTTCTTGACATTCTTGGGAAAAGAGAAGAAATAATTTATGACAAAGAACAAAATGTCTTGGATGAAATTCCAACTCGAATACCTGATCTGTCCATGTTGTCCTTTCATGTTTTTGTTGGTCGGGATCATCCTCCAGTGGAGTCTTTGGATCTGATCTCAAAACTGATTTAGAGTCGCCAAGTGAATGATTTCAGCCTTTCAAGTGTCTGATCGTTGTCCACTATCAACAATCAGATCTGAACTTGATACATGTACTGGGAGAAATTGCAGATGAAGTGTTACATTCACAAGCTCATGGAGATTGACTGAAGCAGCGTTTATCTACTAACGCTGATGTAAAACAAGAGCGTTTTCGAAGGCTACCTGGCGTAACTTCAGGCTCCGTCTAAGACTTATGAACCAAACACATCAATCCAGAGACAAGTTTGTTCTCCCCAGTATGGTCGCCAGTATGTTAGCGCTTGAAATTTCACCTCAGGCTGAGAAAGGCAAACCTCAAGGCTACATCAAACCATTTAGCCTCGTAGCTAGCCCTACGGGGCAAGAGAAGGCTCTCTCCGGTCAATCTCGGTAGATCTTCAATGGATGAGATGACCAACAAGGTAACACTGATATTAGGCTAGTAAACTAATTAAAAAGGTTGATTTGGGGTTTTTTGGTGGCAATTTGAGGAATTGCAATTTTGGGTGCGGGGATTTGACACAGTTTCTGCAGGGGGTTCCTTGGGGCAAGGTAGGAAACAGTATTGATGCCTTAAGTTGAGATGGATGATCAGGAATGAAAGATGAGGAGCTAAAGAGAGAAAACAATGACTTTGAATTCCCTTTAGACAGTAGAAAACATGGAAATTAAACAAATTTAAAAGCAGAGCATGGCTAGCATGAATTCATACTTTAACACTTCATTTGTTTAATGTGCAGCAGTAAAGAAAGGAAATGAATCACATAACAAAGCTTACAAGAACATTAAGAAACACACCATCAACACATGAGTCCACAAGAATCCCAAAGATGACTGCAAAACCCTGGTCTTCCTTAGCCAAAAATTGCAGAGATACAGTGAAAATATACAATGATAGCTTCTCCCTCAAGAGTTCAACCTTCCAACCCTTGAAAATGACTAAGAAAATACATAATATAGGCAAGCCAACATCTTCCCTTTCCTCTAGGAGTCGAGCTCATCCTTCTAGGAGCTGTTTGAACCACTTCTAAACTAAGCACTACAAAATAGGCAGTCAAAACAACTTGCCTCTATAAACTTGGAAACCAGTTCATACATTCAATTTTTACCCTTTACATGAAAAAATCTTCTAGAAGTGTTAAAAAAGAGTGAAAGTATCCAAAAAGTGTCACAATTACATCCAAGAGGACCATCATTAACCTCAGAAAGTCGAAAAGAGTCAAATCTGCAATTTCTGGGCTGAACTGGTCAAATCTGGCAAAATTTCCTCAACGGGTCGCGCCCCTTTTCTCAACGGGTCGCGCACTTTGGAGCTCTGTTTGGGGCACTTCCAAGTGTCAGAATTGGGTGCAGGATAGCTCGTTGGAAAGGTATGCGAGTCTACTTTCCAACCCAACTAAAATTTTTGAATTTGGAATTCATTTGCCCAGTCAAAACTCAATTCTCCCAAGACTGCTTCTGCAACTCAAAAAAGGGGCAGAAAGTCAAATTTTGCATGTATTTTGACCTTCTGGAGGCCCAAAACTCCATTAAAACTCAAGTCCATCCATTGGCATATGTAACTTTGCATGAAAAATCTAGAAATGCTGAGTTTTTGCAAAAAGGAGCTACGATGACAAAGGGTCTCACCGGGGGTGAGACCCGTTGAGGAGCCAAAACCTGTAAATTTTCAAAAAATGCCAAAATTACCCAAAATTCTCAAATTTTTTTGGGATTTGAGCTGTGGCTAGGCTAATGAGTGCCATGATATTTGAGGGATGCCTCAGCCAAGATACGGAGGGGATCGGGCCTCTTTCTCCTTTTTGTGCCTTGGCCAACCGCCTTTGAAACATTTTCATTTTCGCTTTGTAAAATCCACCCCTGCAAATCGATCAAGGAAGTGGGCTCCTCTTTCCTATGATGGCCACCTTTACCACCCTTATGAGGCCTCCTCTGTACCTCAACCTCTGAAGATGATGACTGGTCATCACTTTGCTCATAAGTCTCGGTTTCTGACATGGTTTAGGAGCAAAGTGGACAAATTGAACTGCTGTCTCTGCCTGCAAAAAGTGCTGAAATCTATGCTCGAGCAAATTCGGTGATTTGGAAGAAGATTAGGGAAATTTCCTTGAAGTTTGTAGCCAAGTGGTTCAACGGGTCATGCAGGCCGCCCAACGGGTCGCGCCCCTCCCAACGGGTCGCGCACGTTGATTTTTTGAACTACAGAAGGGCTCTGGACGGGTCGCGCACCACCCAACAGGTCGTGCCCCTGGCTCAACGGGTCGCGCTTTTGCAGGAGGCTTTTGGAGACCTTCCTGGTGTCAAAATTGGGTGCATGATAGCTCGTTGGAAAGGTCTTTGAGTCTACTTTCCAACCCAACTGGAATTTTTCAATTTGGATTTGATTTGACCTGTCAAAAATCAAATCTCCCAAGACTGGTCAAAAAGTGCCAAATGAGGCTGCCTCAAGGAAGAGTGCTGTTGCAGTCAACTTTTGAATGCCTTCCTCAACCCCAAATTGAGCTCATGATAGCTCATTGGAAATATCTTTGTGTCTAGTTATCATTTTACCCATCAAGCAAATCATTTGGAGAAAACTTGATTTTCCCAAGGTCACTTCAGAGGTGTCTTTGATTCTCCTGAGGCAACGGTATTCTTGACATTTCTCTCAAACCATGACACCTGTGAAAAAAGCGAAGGAGGTTTTTCTTTCTTGGCATGTTGTGGAAAAAAACCTCTCTCAGTTTCCCAAAATTCATCTTTGATTGCTCTAAAACATCATTTGAGTGAAACTTGTCCCGATGTGTGAAACAAGGAATTTTGTCGAAATGAAGCGAAATGAAGGGGATAGGGGGTTTCTAAATTCTTGAGGAAATTTTTGGGAGTAGGGAGGGATGTTAGGAAGTAGGGGAAAGTGGAATCTTAGAGATTGAGTGAGGGGAAGGGGTCCAAAAGGGAAAAACACAGGCCAAACCTAGAAAATTGCCAGGTTGTAGCTAGAAACTAGGGTTTGTGCAAAAATGAGGAATTTGGCGGATCTAAGGGATGGGAAGTGTTTGATAAGGTACTTTAAGGATAAGGGAAGGTGTATGAACATCAGGATACAAGTTTTGTCGATGATTTGACCGCCCAAGAGAAATTGCCTTCAAAACCCTAGGAAAGGGAAATGACCTTGCCTAGGCACAACTGAAGCATGAATAAGTTGTAAAAAGACTCATTAGACACTGACATGACAATGAAAACCCTATGAATGATGATAGACTCAGCTGAATGGTGACATGGACCGCCATTTAGACAACTTTGAGAAGAGTGAAAGCAAACCCTAGACCTAATGCCTAGTGACCAAATTTTTCTTGAAGACTCACTGAAATGACAAAATTTGACCTTGACACTTCAAAATCACTTTGTAAGAGCATATTTGATCACTGTAGGAAGGCTGGAAAGACTGACACTAACAAGGGGTAGGTTTTTTTATTTCTCTTGATGGGACAATGTGACTTTCTTCGCTTTCTTCAGTAATTCTTATAAATAAATTTCCATAAGAGGTGCCTTGAAAAAATAGCCTTTGGTTCAAATCCTTGAATGCCTTTGCTTTAATTAAAATGAAAATTTTTAATGATTCAGAAAATTCTGCCAGGTGCTTTGTGTGCCTCATAGATACTTTTACCACAGTAAAAAGAAATAAAAAGCTTCGTTTTCTTTATTTACAAAAGAATTAATCACGAATGATATTGCTTGCATACTTCAACAATGAAGTACCTATCCAATACAAACTTTGGGAGAAACAAGCGTTTCTCCTGGAATCCATAGATTCTAACTAGCGTATTTTCTTCCCTCTCTTCATGTATCTCTTTTCCCTAGAGGAAAGTCTGTGGGTAATTTGAGATTCTTCCAGGTTCTCACCCAATCACCAGATAATTAACTTCTCTAAGAAAGAATCTTGCACTTGACAAAAATGAAAAGGGGCCTTATGCATAGTGTACCAAAACTGTACTAGTTCCATGTCCAGATTCAAATTATTCTTATTGGGTAGGCCGTGGAAGGTATGACACAAGACCAAGACTATGACCAAATAGGTTGTCATTAAAAATTTGAGTTTCGAACATATTGTTTAGTTGGAAGGATAATTCATTAGAAATGAGGTCAACCCAACTGAAAACAAAATTTATTTTGAAAGACTAATATAATTCTTAGAGAATCAATGTAGGGATATTTGAGGTATTTTCTTACCCCATTATTCAAGAAAGCAAACAAGAAAAATATGTAAAGGGCTCGACAAATATTGAAATGCCTAGGAAAGAAATATCAAAAGGACCCTGTATAGAAGGCATCATGAACTCTTGAACGATGTTCATTCCATCAAATTGAGAGTCCACGAAAGTATAACTTCTAATAGCTTGAGTAACATCGTGGGCTCTGGTAGCTTGATGCTATTTTGAATGCTTTTGGAGTCAGAGGGACTGGGTTCTTCTTGACTTCAAGCTTCAATGTTCTAGTTTTTGGATCAAAATTCCACACCCACAAATAAACTATTTCTTTGAAATTGAAAACTTTAGGGATGTATGCAACATTTGTTGGTCTAGGGGTCCAAATATTATAATCTATATTCTTTCCTGAAGACAAGTTTAAATATCACTGATATGAAATCAACCAATGAAAATTTCTATCTGATTGAGCGAGTGAGTTGAATGTGTAACTGATTCTTTCTTCCTTCCAGTGGCCATTTGTTTCTTTTACTTTAGAGATAGTGGCCATTTGTTTCTTTTACTTTAGAGATATATGACTGATCAATACAACCGTTTAATGAGTATTAGTCGTTAACTCCTTTTTCTTTGGAGCAATTACAAATATACCATCTCCTCTCATGCCATTCCGTTCGATGAGGAAAATAATAAGTGGAAGTTACTAACTCAAAACTGTGCTTTACGAGGGGTCATGTAGAGCATATCTCAAAGTATTATTTCCATCACGTTTCCTTTGCCTAGAGATAAAGTTCCTTTATTGATCCTTTAAGTGACCTCAAAATGCGCAAAAAAAGGAATGGGAGAGTAAATGTGGAGAAGTGACTCTCTCACACGTGATTTTCAAAAGTAATGACATTATGTGTAGATGGCTGGATTGTGTAGAGTTTCATGTTATGCAGAGGTGAGTATCTGTGGAAGTATGGTGTGCAAAAGGGAAGTATGCAGAGGGTTAATGTGTAGAATCAATGTGCAGAGAGGCAGAGTGCGGAGAAGGAATGTGTAGAGAGAGAAATGTGCAACGTTTCATGTTGTGTGGAGGTGAGTGTGTGCGGAAGTATGATGTGCAGAAGGGATGTATGCAGAGGCTTAATGCACATAATAAAGTGCACAGAGAGGAAGAGGGTGGAGAATAAATGTGTAGAGTTTCTTTGCATAGGAAAATCAACTCTGTGTTGAATATAGAGGAAAGAGTGCAGATAAACTTATGTAAATTTTTTATAATGAAATTTCTCTCTGCATAGGCCTAGACAATTTTTTGGATTTTTTTGGTCCTTTCGCTAATATGGACTCCCAATGAATCATCTCCAATTGAATAATATCTTTGAAATTTAGGTAAAGGACCAAAGAATAGTGGATTGAGCCGTATGATTTTATCTATCAATATTTGGGATATGCTGTAACCGTGAAAATAACTTATTATTATTTTTTGTTTTTTAAGTTGTCTGAGTTCTCTAGAGATTACATCTGTATTGACCTGCGGCTTGATAAACGGCGACCCAAGGGAATCTAAGCTGTCAAAATCACTCGAAGATTGCACCCAGCCCAAGCCACACCAACACTTAACATGGTTGGATTTTTTCCCACTGAATTTCGAATCGGTGACCATTGGATCAAGGAGTGACTTAACATGATGCCCCATAACCATCTATTCTACACTCTGTGGGTGTAAAAATAACTTATTTTTATTTATTAATAAGAATAGTAATTATCAAGCCTTTGATTAAACTATAAAACTGAGTGGAACATTGGAGTGAATTATTTCATATAACAATTTTGTTCACACATAATGATATAGTTGAAGATTAAGATTTTGTTTACACAAAATGATATAACTCCACATCAAACTATTGAGATTGACTCATTTAGAATGCCCCCCCCCAAAAAATGCATTTTTAATTTATTTAAACTTTCTTTATATCAAGGTAGTTTAAATTATTCATTAATAAATTTTACATGAAATCCTCAATGCAATCCTTCCTTCTTCTTCTTTTTTCTTTCTTTTTTATCTATTTAATTCTAATTCTAATTCTAATTTTTTATGACTGGCCGAATCGGTAACAAGTCGACCCTCGTGCTTGTGTGACACAGGGTTGATCCCTGATGACTGGCACTATAACATCCAGGTGCAATCACATTACCCCCACGCATGACACACGAGTAAGTCGAGGTTTGAACCTGTGGTTTGTACAACGGCATGAATGCCTTAGCAGTGCATTCGATGACCAACAAGCCACACCCCTGGGGTCCAATGTAATCATAATTTTAAGATACTCATTATATTATTTAATTTTTTAACACCAATTAAACGTTATACAATTCAATAATAATAATAAAAATAAATAAATAAATGATAGTATATATTTTTTATTTTGAATTAAATGATGAATTATTTTTTTAATAAGAATACTCAATTTTAATTTTAATGATATTCATTTTGTTTTTCAAATTTATAATATCACTTAAGTATTTCATGTTTCAATTGTACATGTTATTATAACACTTGATTATTAGTGCTTGCCTCGTCTGGGAATATAGCAAGTCAAAGTGCATTGATTTCCCATTATTTTGTAGAGTTTTTACAATTTGAACCAAAGTTTCGAGAAAATGCTAAATATTCCTAGTTTCCCGTAAATTCAATTTTTTCATATGGACATTTTATTTCTTATTTTCGATTGGATGAGAGAGCTCTAATGGGACATTATTCCCCTGGTGGAGGGCATTTTATTTTCGGTACTTTTAAGTGCCCGACAAATAATTTTAAAATAAAAAAGCTATATTTTCTGACTGGCCATTTCATCTTTGACTACTTTGAAACTGACACTATTATGCCTTACATTGCTGCTACTCTACCTAATGAAACAATAATTGATGGAGTCTAGGTCCCTTAGGCATGGGGGAGAGGGGGGGTCTCCATAACGTTGATACATTGTCTGAAGTGCAAAGGAGCCCCCACTCTTGGAGCTCCTCCACCCCTTTGCGCTTCACACAATGTATTATTGTTTCAGATTATAAATGCTCACATTCATTCATACAATTTAATCACCAAAGTCTTCCAAATTAGAGGTGTGGAGGAGTCCCCACTCTTGAAGCTCCTCCACACCTCCACACTTCAAACAATGTTTTAATGTTTTAGATTATAAATTCTCACATTCATTCATATAATTTCATCACCGAAGTCTTCCAAATTATGGAAATATTGACACTGTACAGTTTGCTTTTATTTATTATTTTCCACTTAGAGTGTCCAAAGTTACATCTGTTGTAGAAGTGCCACTTCTTGTGGAAGTTTGGAGTGCTTCATGAACTTCAGAATATTTCACAAACTCATGAAGCACGCTTCACTTCGACAAGCAATGGCATGGGGTGAGATGTTGCAAAATAGATTCAGACTGAGATGTGTGTTCATTTTTTTTGCGAATTGACACCATAGGACGTGGTGGCACCAAGCTAAGCACTGTGGTGCATGACATGCAACTAGCAATCCCCATCCACAACTCCCTTGTGGTCATCTACACCCAGGTTGCGAGCGAAATTGATATCAAGCATGTTGACTTAGTGGAACCCTATCCACCGACGTTGGACAAGGCTGTTGGTTTTCGATTCACAAGGTACAGGGAAACCCCCTTTTGTGGGTAGCATTGAGATAGGGCCTAACATGCGTACGATCGACCTTGTTTTGCAAGGCAACACTACTTGGAGGATTCTTAGAATTAACTTCATAGAGAAAGACTACATTGAAAATGTTTTGTGTCTAGCTTTTGTTGATGCAGGTGATGATCCAGTGGCAATGATTGTGTTTAGAAATTATCTGCTGTAAGAGATTCTCATTTAATTTGACATGGGGAGGTCAAACCAAAATATTTAAATATGCCAAATTGTAAAACACTAATTACAATATATTAAATTGCATTAATTTACTCATCCCATGTACATTACTCTTCAAAAAAGAAAAATATATTAAGAAAATTACATTTGAAAGAAACCGATGTTACCTTATGGATAAAAATACAATATTGCATTGAAGATCCTAAGGAAGCATAAGGTGGCTTCAACCTTTAGGCCTTTAAATACCATCCGGAGCTCCCTTAGATCTATAAAAGACCCATTGGACCCTAAGAATATGAAGCGTGTTTACGTTATCCTATGCTCTTTTGGGACTCCCTACATTGATGAGACTGGTCTCTCGATTAATCAAAGGACTCGTGAGCATGCCGTTGGCATCAAGCATGGTAGGAATCGCTCCTTTGCTTTGGTAGAGCATGACGATAAATCTAAGCATCACATCTGCATTGAGGAGGCCCAAGTCGTTGCTAGGGTTAGTTATTTCCATCATCGTAAATTGAGGGAGGCCCTAGAAATCGAAAAAATACCCAACAATTTGAATACATATGATGGTTGGATTATTAGTAGAAGTTGGGTCCCTGTCTTGTCCTCCTAGTTTTTTTATGTTTCTTTTTGGGATTTATTTTGTTTGTTTATTTATCTGTGTAGGTATTGATGTCCTTTTTATAGTATTTGTTGTTGGTTTATTATTCATTAGAGTTTATATTGTTGATCCTTCATGTTTTCATAAGTATTTTATCATCCTATTCGTTCTTAACTCCTTTTAGTATTTTTGTTATTCGTTTAATGAGCCTCAGCCACATATTTGGTTGTTGACCTTGATTTATTTATTGATTACTTTTCTTTGAATATATATATATATATATATATATATATATATATATATATATATATTTCTTTTGACTTGTGTATATTTTTGTTTTATTTTATTTATTTTCCATTAATTATTTTTATTTCATTTCAATTAATTATTATTATTTTTAATGATCTTGTCTCAATTAGGGTCTTGATTCCTTTTTAAATTTTTGACTTCCCTCCTTGTTTGGAGCTTGACTTTGATTTTTTGATTCTTGTTAATTATTTTTTTTCGATTATTTCCCATTAATAGATTTTTTTAATAATATTTGATTTCAATAAATTAATTTAAATATTGTTTTTCAATAACTAGCCGTTACTTAATAATATTTGTTTTTAATAAATTAATATCATAATTTAAATATTATTTTTCAAAAATAGCCGTTTAATATAACCATTACTTAATAACATTTGTTTTTAAAAAATAAAAAATTAATATCATAATTTAAATATTATTGTTCAAAAATAGCCGTTACTGGAAATTATGGTCTTTACATTTCTCTCTATTTAAGCCTTTTCCATGGTTTGCCTCTTCATCTGGTCCTGATGATGAACCACACTTGTTTCTCTTATATGATTTCTACCGAAAGACTTTTTTTAATTCATTATGGATCACATAAGTCTGAATTCAAAAAATACTACATTATATGAAAGGGCCACTGCTATTAAAGTGCAATATTGTTAAGGTGAAGGAGTGATTCGTCCACACTGCCGCAACTCTGTAATATTACACCTTTGCAATACAATATTGTAAATAAATAAATCTCCAATTCCCCAACTTGTCAATATATATTTATTATGACATTTCTGATTCGTTTTTTCCTCAGGACAACATTTTATAAGTAATTTCCCTCATGCACAATCTCTTCCTCTAACATTTTAATGTAAACTTGTGAAGGAGAACTATGCAGAGGAGATCTAGTGCAGAGAAGTGAGATTAGCAGTTCCTTCGCACCTCCTCACTATGCATTGCGTAAATCAACCCCCTTTTTGAAATGAATTACTATCCGTGGTTTATTATTCTTATTATTAAGAGTATCACCCAAACTTGGTGGGTCATTCATGCATGGGTTCATTAATAAGATTAAACTAGCAATTGCATCGAGAGGTACAAAGGAACACCAAATAAATCTCACACAATAGTACAAAATTCTATTTTTGCAAAAAAATGTAACCCCTTGAGCTTTGTATTCATGCTCCTTTATAACCCTTTGAGTTAAATAGCACGATGAATAACAAAACTTTAATATAGACCTCTTTGCACTTATAATCAATCTTTATTTGTTGCGAAATCCTTATCTACCTAACCATTCATAAGGCCTTCAGATATATTTTTTTTGCTAGACTTTCATTTTCTCGCTCCACATAAAAAGATACCCTCATTGAATTACTTTGCATATCCTTTATTTGTCCTTCCATCCGTGGAACAATCTCTATATCCCCCTGCAAGGTCAAACTCAAACACTGTATTAGTTCCACAAATAATTTTGTTATTTCACCAACCAGTTCATTACATTGATACAGAAGCAGAATACGACTGCTACTCTTACAATGCTTTGTAAAAGCATAGATGGTTTCCATTGTATCAGCTAGGCATTGAAGCGGTGCCTCCAAAGATATGGCATTAATGAAATCTTCTTCCTGTGATAGCTATTCCAGAAATGATTAGAGACCCAAAAGATAATATGCCATCACTAAAAAAATAGCTTACTTACAACAATATCATTGACAATTATCTTTGTATCATCAATACATCTATATATCTTATTCAATGACATTGCACTTCCAAAGGCTACAGACATCTTGCAGAATCTATCACTTTGCACACACGAATGGGTCAAACAAATGAGAGCGTCAACACTTTTAACTGTGTTTGATGAAAACAATGGAGTTCCATGACCAAACGATTACATCAAAATAAGACTAATTCACTTTGATAGAACCTCAACTACTTTGAAGAAGAGCACTTTTATGAAACCCTGGTTCGATAAATTGCATTCCCTGAAGCTTGAAGCAGAAACCCGCTAGTCAAATTTTGGTCCCTAACCCAAAGCATGACCATCAAACCCTGAATTAAAAATGCTCCACAGTGTGACATGTTTCGTCTATGAAATAGTAGATTTTTTCACATGGCTCATTTTTTGTGTAGGTGGGGTATCTTTCGTCTTATGGAATAGTGGGCTGAAGTGATTATCAAGTTGGGTTGAGTATGGCATTAACCATTCTTTTGCAAGATAGTAGTTCTGGGTGCTCGACATTTTAAAGATATAAAGAAGCATGTTCATTGATCAAGATTACATTTTTTTATTTTTTCATGTCTTATTAAGACATCTGGATTTCTTGGAGAATGCCCATTTCTTGGTTTGATCCCCCATTTCATTTTCCCTAAAAAGATTTTTAATTTGGTATGGTTATGATCTAACCATTCCAGATTAAGCACTTTGCTATCGATTTAATTTTTTTTGAATTGATTAATAATGGACCAGGTCTCATGCATAAAGATACAGGTATAATTGAGTGCAAAATCAATTAATTAAGTTCAACCACTTGAACCAGAGAGGGGAATTTTGACAAGAAACCAACTGATTAAAAATGAAATTACAACAAACACTAAGGCGATCCCTGCAAGAATTCCTCCACTTCCGATGGTGTCGAAGGGCTATTGTTCGAATTCATTTCCGACCATGACAACCTCTAAAACGACGTCGGTTTTCTCATCCGTGTGGAGGTTTCAATTGGGAAGCTCGACATTTGACAATGCT
The DNA here is from genome assembly GCA_031772625.1 of Pinus tabuliformis. Classification (NCBI taxonomy): domain Eukaryota; kingdom Viridiplantae; phylum Streptophyta; class Pinopsida; order Pinales; family Pinaceae; genus Pinus; species Pinus tabuliformis. The sequence continues at coordinate 144,240,045 of CM062819.1, read as the reverse complement.
CATGACCATGGATTCCTCTCGAGTCCAGCAAAATCCTCATCAGCCCCCGCCAACCCATTATATCCTTACTATTGTTCTGAGTAGAGATGGGATTTTCTAATAAAACTGTGATTTGCAGGTGACAAGGGGTGGTGTGTTTATGAGGTTTGAACTGAAACGTCAAAGGAGGAGAAAAAGGAGAGTAGCCCATGCAGGAAACATTGACGTCATGATTGTAGCTATGTTGAAGCACATGCAAATAAGAATCCCATTGTTTGTTCCTGCTGCCTGGATTGACCCAAGAAGCTGAACAATGGAGCATGCATGGTTTCTAGAGTTCAAGGGTTCCATTTTTGTTCACCCTCTCAAGAACAAATGAGTTATTTTCATCGAATCTTTCTGCGGAATACTTAGAGCTAATGAGTTGGGTAGAATGGAGTAACTTAAGGATTTTCCGCATGAGAAAAGGGTTGGGACTGCCAGAGAGGAAGTCGTGCGACCACTGATGATGAGATGTTGGAGTGCCCTTGAGGTATCCTTCCTCCTGTTGGTTTAGACCACTGGTTGGTTTCGGTAGTAACTTTCACAAGCAACTTTCTGGCACCCATAACCAATTCCCTTTTGCTAATGGGATTTCCATGTCGTTCAAGAATTGTCTGAATAGCGTTACTGAATGCTCCATATTCTTTGTGCGGATCACCTGTAGGGAAGGCATCATCAGATGTTTGGTTAGCTTGGCATCCACTCAATAGAATACCCATGTCTTCGTGTATACGCTGCCGTTGTGGGAGTTGCTTGTGAACATCTATGTGGTGGCCGTTGATCACTCCTTTTTCGGTTTCCAAGACAGAGCCGTTCGTGTTCGCAAGCCTCACAACTTTGGAGCTGGCCTTATCACCGAAGGTCTAAAATAGAGCCATATTAATTTTATCTGCCTCCATTTCATCTTCACTAGTATTTTCTCATAAGACCTCTAGTGACGTGCCCAAGGCCAAGAACTTGCTCTTTGAATAATGCGACGCCTGATTTTCTCCTTCTCTTTGTCAATTATACCTCCACTGTGACAAGAATCTGACATCACAGTGAAAATTTTTCCCACAAACACCTTATTCACTATAACCCTGAAGTCCTCATATTCATGCATCCAAATGACATGTCCGTTGGAAATTTCAGGTGATTTCAAACACAAAAGACCAGAGAACAACGCTCTGATACCACTGTTGGAAATTTCAGGTGATTTCAAACACAAAATTCCAAAAACAAAACAAACACAACACAGAGAATGATACTCTGCTAGGAATTTCTGATAATTCCATAACAACAAAAAAAATCACTTGAACAGAGGATAATACTATGTTTTACAACACAGGATCTTTAACGCAGGATCTTGCTACAGATAGAATTTCAGCTTGCTGAAGATAGAGTTTCAGCAACAAACATAAAAAAACTTCTATTTATTTACAATAAACCAACTGTTACAAAACATCTTCCTCACATAGAGGGATTTTCACAACTGCTGTTACAAAAGCATCTTCCTCACACAGAGGGATTCACCAAAGATTATGCTGAAGAGCATCTTCCTCTTAACCATAGGGATTCACCAGTCTATGCTGAAAAGCATCTTCCTCTTGATAGAGGGATTCACCAAAGACAACAGAACTTCCTCTTGTTTTCACAATGGACAATAACCAAAACTTCACGCTGCTGCGTGCTCCCCTTCATTGATTACAATCGCACTGCTGTTGTGCCTCACTTGCATTTCAGATGCAAACAACAAAACTGTGCTGCTGCGTTTCTACCCTCTCTCACAGCAGACAACCACAAAACAAATTACATTCAAATCTGCACTGCTGTGCGTTTTTCCTTTTCTGCGCTCCTCTGCGCTGCTGCGTCTATTCTGCTGCACTGCTGTGCCTTCTTTGCTGCGTCTACTCTGCACTGCTGTGCATTCCCATTACATTGTTCTTCTCCACGCTGCTGCGTCTTCTCCTCAATCTCTGTTTTCTACACTGCTGTGTCTTCTGCTCTGCACTGCTGTGCCATTTCTTTACAATGGAAAAACTTTTCTTCACGCTGCTGCGTGGGTTACAATTCTCATTCAACGAACACAAGAACATTACATATATATCTACAAAAAAAACTTGCATACGTTTTCTTGTCCCATACTCCCGTGGATTAAAAAACAATAAAATTAAAGACCTTTTACTAGCATTCTGCAAATGCATTAAATTCCATTAAATTACTTCACTGGAAAACCGGCGGTCTTTTGATTCAATTTGAATTATTTAATGAACAAAAATGGAGTCCCATGCTGTGAACTACTCGAGGCTGTCCTTCTCGTCCTTGGATGAGCTTCTCTTTAACTGCGGTAGCTGAGAATTCAATGTCCAAGAGCTGGATCGCAACCTACTTCTTTGCGTGCCCAAAAATCGGGAAAACTTGCACATGAACCGTTGGATTAAACAAATGGACGGCTAATATTTGTTTGACAGAAGGTGCGATCTGCGACGACTCAGGTCGCATCGCATTGCGAACTTAGGGCGGAGGCTTAACGTGCAATGGCTAATATTCACGATTTGCGATTTGCGATTGCGTCGCATGATCGCATCGCAACAGCAGGGAACAAGCAGAAAACAAGGGACGCAGTTGGGGATTAATTCGATTTGCGATGAGACGTGATTTGCGATCTGTGATGGATCGCATAGCAGGGAACTCCAATGGGGTTAAAGTTTGTGATTTCTGTTCAACTGTTGCTGCAGTTGAAATTACATTCCAACACTCCCCTTTAATTTCAACTGCTGGGTTATCAGTCATACCCAGACACTTCATCAAAAACTCGAAACTTTTCTGCCTATTCGTATCAGCTTCCTTTCATCGCTTTCACTGCTGTGCTCAGGCGCTCCAATCATGTAATATCCTCTTTCTCTCTGCCTCAGGCAAGATTTCCAATCTTTGCATCTCCAAGCTATCCTGCAACCTTTTCTTCTCTGCTTTTATGGCAGATTTAATTTCATATCTTTCCCCTATAAGAAGATCTTCATCAAAGAATAACTGTTAATATAATTCAGCAATAATGATAAAAAATTACAGGCTCCCCCTAACTGTATGCATCGTCTCCTTTTGGCAGAGTCTTCTCAAAAGAAACTTAGATTGGCTGGGGAGCTCGAAGGACTTTCGGACTGTATTTCCTTCCTTCTCCATACTTGTGTAACTTTCTTCTTTTGCGTGGGTCTAGCTTGCGTAGGAGCCCATGTTAAGTTACAATCACGTGCCATATGCCCAATGTTATGACACTTGAAACATTCTACATTGTTCATGAATAAGATTTCATGATTTCTTCCTGTAAAATTGTTTCTTGGAGGTTGTCGGAGACCATAACATCTATCTCTATGAAATGCTCTACAGTCTTTTGCCATATGACCAAAGTTTGAACAAGAATAACAATAACCAAAAAATGAACTTTGGTACCTGGTAGATGGTGGTTTCCTTGATGTACTTCTGAAGCTTTTCTGCCTTGAGATCCTTTGATGATAACTATTGCCTCTTGCCTCTTTGACATCATCTACATTTCTTTTTGGAGTTGGTTTTCTACTTGGAGCAGGATTTCTTCTATTGTAGCCTTGATTTTTCTCCTTGCCTTTGCTGGAACTAGGAGCATCACAATTTCTTTCTGCCTTCTTCACATCTCCTTTGCTTAAAGTATTTTCATTCTTGTTTGAGGGTTCACCTACATACCCGAGTCCTGATTTATCAGATGGAGATCTGTGATAGCTGAGCATGTCATCCAAGGCTTGAGAGCTCTTCATGATTTTGTTCATCCCTTCAACCTTTTTCCTGAGGAGGACAATCTCTTCTTCCAATCTTTCACACTCATTATTCTTCTTTGTAAGTTGTTCCTCAGTTTCTTCCTTGCTACGAGTAGCTTCAACTGCTACTATTTTAGGGGAGATGAAATCTGACTTCATTTTGGAGATTTCTTCATTCTTTGCTTGACTGCTCTCCATTTTATTTTCAGCTCTTTGTGCCCGCTTCCTGGCTTCTTGTAATTGAGACTTAAGGGAGGAGACCTCTACCTTGTACTGTCCAGTCTCTTCTACAAGTTTGTTCACTCTCTTGTGCCTTTGTTCAAGTTGACTTGACAAGGTATCTTCCTGCTTCTTTGCTTTATTCAATTGATTTGTCATGGATATGACTTCTTCATGATGCTTCCTTTTGCTTTGATCAAGTTCCTTCTTAAGCTTGGCGAGCTCTTCATCCCTTTCTTGTACTTAAAGCTTGATGAGGTCAACCTTCTCATTTTCAGCTTTTATGATGGGTTCAGAATTTCCTTCTTGATTGATGGTCATGGTCAGTGCTCCCTTTGCGTGAAGGTCATGAAGTCTGTCCCATATATCCTTTGCTGATGAATATTTTCCTAGATTCTTCTTTACAAATCAGGCAGCCCATCCAAGATTATCTTTGCTACTTTTGCATTGTACTCCTTGGATTCTCTATCCTTCCTGCTATCATCAATCACTGATTCCCAGATTTCAATCCCTTGAGATTGTAAGAAAGTCCTCATTTTTACTTCCCATATATAATAATTCCTATTGAACCTTGGGGCCTCAAATAGAAAACTTTCAAGTTGATTATCTTCACTTTTATTAGTAGAGGGAGACAGATTTTTAGCAGGATTGGTGACTTTCTTATTTGACCTCGCCATTTGAATAAGTATCTAAAATAACTGACTGTCTTCAATAGTAACACATAAAAACTTGAGAAATACCTGGATCCTTTTGCTGAGTCTTCACGCTGCTGGAGAAGTTGCTGCAGCAAGAAATCCTTCCTTCAGCTTCTTTGACACCTTCAAAGAGCCTGGACAAGCTCTGATACCAGTTGTTGGAAATTTCAGGTGATTTCAAACACAAAAGACCAGAGAACAACGCTCTGATACCACTGTTGGAAATTTCAGGTGATTTCAAACACAAAAGACCAGAGAACAATGCTCTGATATAATGTTGGGAATTTTTCTGCTAAAATTCCAAAAACAAAACAAACACAACACAGAGAATGATACTCTGCTAGGAATTTCTGATAATTCCAGAACAACAAAAAAAATCACTTGAACAGAGGATAATACTCTGTTTTACAACACAGGATCTTTAACACAGGATCTTGCTGCAGACAGAATTTCAGCTTGCTGAAGATAGAGTTTCAGCAACAAACATAAAAAAACTTCTATTCATTTACAATAAACCAACTGTTACAAAACGTCTTCCTCACATAGAGGGATTTTCACAACTGCTGTTACAAAAGCATCTTCCTCACACAGAGGGATTCACCAGAGATTATGCTGAAGAGCATCTTCCTCTTAACCAGAGGGATTCACCAGTCTATGCTGAAAAGCATCTTCCTCTTAACAGAGGGATTCACCAAAGACAACAGATCTTCCTCTTGTTTTCACAATGGACAATAACCAAAACTTCACGTTGCTGCGTGCTCCTCTTCATTGATTACAATCGCACTGTTGCTGTGCCTCACTTGCATTTCAGATGCAAACAACAAAACTGTGTTACTGTGTTTCTACCCTCTCTCACAGCAGACAACCACAAAACAAATTACATTCAAATCTGCACTGCTGTGCGTTTTTCCTTTTCTGCGCTCCTCTGCGCTGCTGCGTCTATTCTGCTGCACTGATGTGCCTTCTTTGCTGCATCTACTCTGCACTGCTGTGCATTCCCATTACATTGTTCTTCTCCACGCTGCTGCATCTTCTCCTCAATCTCTGTTTTCTACACTGCTGTGTCTTCTGCTCTGCACTGCTGTGCCATTTCTTTACAATGGAAAAACTTTTCTTCACGCTGCTACGTGGGTTACAATTCTCATTCAACAAACAGAAGAACATTACATATATATCTACAAAAAAAACTTGCATACATTTTCTTGTCCCATACTCCCGTGGATTAAAAAGACAATAAAATTAAAAACCTTTTACCGGCATTCTGCAAATGCAGTAAATTCCATTAAATTACTTCACTGGCAAACTGGCGGTCTTCTGATTCAATCTGAATGATTTAATGAACAAAAATGGAGTCCCATGCTGTGAACTGCTTGAGGCTGTCCTTCTCGTCCTTGGCTGAGCTGCTCTTTAACTGCGGTAGCTGAGAATTCAATGTGCAAGAGCTGGATCGCAACCTGCTTCTTTGCGTGCCCAAAAATCGGGCAAACTTGAACATGAGCCGTTGGATTAAACAAATGGACGGCTGAGATTTGTTTGACAGAAGGTGCGATCTGCGATGGCTCAGGTCGCATCGCATCGCGAACTCAGGGTGGAGGCTTAACGCGCAATGGCTAAGATTCGCGATCTGCGATTGCATCGCATCGCAACAGCAGGGAACAAGCAGAAAACAAGGGACGCAGCTGGGGATTAATTCAATTTGCGATGAGACGTGATTTGCGATCTGCGATGAATCACATAGCAGGGAACTCCAATGGGGTTAAAGTTTGCGATTTCTGTTCAACTGTTACTGCAGTTGAAATTACATTCCAACAATGTCAACACTGAATCTAACGAAGAATTTAGCCATAAAAATACAGGTGATTTTCACAGCTAAACTTCTAATTGTGATATGAATTGATTTTAACCACTACTACTATAATCTAATCTTGGTTGCTTAGTTCTATTTCTGAAATCAGATTTCGACCACTACTACTATAATCTTGAATACTTAGTCCTATTTCACGAATAAAAAAAATCACCGTAAATTTAAGATGAAATCTTCACTCCCACAAATTTACGCACACAAACCCCCCGAAGAGATAATGATTAATTAAATATTTTATGAATTCAGATAAGATAAAAACATTAGATCGGTAGCAGGGGGTCGCGAGTGATTGTAAATCACGAGTAAATATATTTTATTCGAATAAAACATTGCAATACTGTAGTTGATTAGTCAATGTTAAAAACTACTTAAATTAGAGTTATATTAGGTTTCTATTTTTCCATTTATTAATAACACTAGAGTTGTAATTAGTTTGCATTTCAACATATATTCAAATTTATATCAAATATAATGGTGAAGAATAAATAGATCATAGTACTCCAAGTTCCTTTAATGGTGTTGGTATAAGAAACAAACATCATGACTATAAATATCAAATTGCTTTAAAAGGATCTTAAAATTGTACGCATAGCAGGAGGTCATGAGTCTCAACTACCTATAAGAAGATTGAAATCACATGGAAGAAATCAAACTTCTTTTATAGGTTTTCTAAGCTCGATCAATGGTGCAGATAATTCTCAAAGAGCAAGCTCAGACGTTGAATGGTCTGAGTGATTGTATCTTCCAACTACCTTGGGAAACTACTTAATTATTGAATAAACTATTCAAAACTTCTTTAATTTGTGTTTCATTGGCCCAAATATATTTTAACATTTGCATTGAGCATATTTTAAACAGTTCATTAATATTCTTTACCATTTCAAACAATTAAAACCATGTGGAACCCGCATGTGTATAGTACAACAAGCACTGAACAAACACTTTCAACAAATAATTTCATGGCGAGATTTCCAGGACTAATTTTTTTGGTTATGCTCAATAGGTATCAATAGCTCCAAATTTTCTATAGAGGTCGTATGTAATATTCTTCATGCATGTCCAATCTTTCCCGTTGGTCATTCAAGTTAAAGTCCTTGCTCATCAATGATACCTAGCTCAACTAGATTAATCTAATTGAATAGAATCAATTTTCCTATCCACAGACTCAATGACGCCCCTTCTTTCAGCCCTTGAAAACATCTGGGATTTTTTTGCAGTGGCAATTGAATTTATGGCCAAAGGCAATCCTCCATGTTCAACGTCAACTTCTCAGATTATAATTACAATTGAATAGTTTTAAAATCATTTGACACATGACATTAGAGCAGACTCAACCATTTATTAAATTCAAAATTTCAATAATATAAAGACTCTCTCTACGCATCTAGTGCGGGGTTCTGACAGTCAAACTACTATAATAAATTTGACGTGTTATTCACATGCTTCGCATTACTTTCCCTATATTTTCCCAGCTAAGTTTAAGTTGGGTTCTGTCCAGTCACATTTTCTCAACTGGTTCTCATTTTGCACCTCTCAACTTTATAGGGTTTGTGGCCTCTCTAGAGGGTTTGAGGTTGTGGTCAACCCAGTACCAATTTCTTGGAGCTGTCCACTCACGGAGATCAATTCTGTGAGTAAATGCGTAAGAGCGTGTTGTGCTGTGCAACAACTTCCCATTTATTCTACATAAATAACTTAGGAGATTATTGTATAGATAAATAGGGACCCTTAAAAAATTAAAAACATAGGAATATAGTTTAATTTAGGGATTTTCTTAAGAATAAATTTGATTTGTTAATAAATAAACCCTCATTAAGGCTTGAATGAATTAAATAAGGTTTACCTTAAAAGAAAACCCGACAATATCGCATGTCGCAAAGTTTCAAGGAAACAAAGCTTCATTTATCCCGTCAAGACTTGCAATTGCGATAAAAGTGAGCTCACGGGAATCGAAACATATTTATTATTTAAAAATATTAAGTATTAATGGAAATCCTTCATGGGGGAAACTCCCTGCATTGCAATCTTATCATAAAAACAATATATCATAAAGACCAATGAACATCTTTATTGCGAAATGCGATAAGTTACCGGATCCAACGAGACAATAAAACATACTCTTTAAACACATCGCATTCGAATAAATTGCAAGAGTACCAATATGCTCCTTGCTGGTATCATTCCAAATTGCTCCGATTACGATAAAACTATTCTTTAAAATACCGCGATCAAGGAAAATCATAAAGCTAAAACAAAAGCTGCACTTAATAATAAACCTATGGGCTCACTTCAGTGCCTCGTCACTTCTCACAATCGCAATCGCTCAAAGCTTTTGGCCATATCCATTCTCCGCTGCTCCCGAAAACGACGATTGCGATAATGCGATTATTGCAATCACAAATTTCTTATACTTAATAAGCCGATATAGTGATCACCATAGCATATCGGCGGGGTACTTGAAGAATAAGTTTTATTTAGCGTTTGAAAAGGTTTTGCGATGTGATATATTAATAAATAATAAATAACCACGCGAAGCCATGATTTCGGTTAATTAATGGGTTCCAACGATATTTATGGTTTCAAAGCCCAAGGAGATTTGGTGACCTGTTTAGATTGATTTGCATTTAAAATTCCCTTTCCGTCATTTCAAAAGCCTTATCTGTTTGTATGCTTCTGTGTTTAACTCCTATTTCTCTCTATTTCTCTGTATTCTAAATTTGCAAGATTTCACCCGAGAAAGAATCATGTAGCAAGATGACTACGTTTAAGAAAGGAAAGAAACCGATATGGTAAAATGGATAATATACAATATTAACATTGCTAACAGGGCAATCCAGACTTCAAGAAAAATGGTTATTGGGTCCTTCACAGCAGAAGACTTGAAGAGCATGTATCATATACCAGACCCACAAAAGGTGTAGGATAAAGCCTTCCTCGAGCATTTCACAGCAGAGAATGAGGAACCATTAGACCCAATTAGGAAATGGAGGTCCAATTCAAACAAAAAAAAACATGAGAAATCGTGTATGTATCTTATAGCACCTCTCGCTGCTCCCTACTCTTATATCACAGCTATGATGTGTAGATTGTTTGGGTATGCCGATACAACTAAGTTTTATGTTGAGTGGGTTCCCCTAATAGATGCAACAATAAACTCTTTTATAATGGAATGGGATACTATCTTGTTTAACAATCTTTCCTTACAAATCCGAGAATATAGAAAACACCGATATGTCACTTGTAGAATAGTCCCACCATTTTTTATGAGTGCCTACATTATGGATGAAGTCTGTTTCACTATCAATTTCCCAACTATGGGGTGGAAGTGGACTATTCAAGATCCTACTTCCATTCACATATATCACAAAATCCTGTGGGAATCCAATTTCCAAACTCATTTCTACAAAATCTACCAAGGAATTATGCTACCCATCCACCAAGTTGTTTTTGACAAGAGGGCCCCAAGGTTATCTGATGAGGCCAAGATTGATATTTTACCAATAGGTAGGTGGTTTGGGAAAGAAATTTTTACTTATGTCTGAGTATTTGGAAGCATAGCACCTCCCCATGTTCTCCCATGGTATGTACCAGATAAACTGCTTGCTAGAGAAATTTCTTACCAAACTGTAGGGGATGGGATAACCAAGACCCTAAAAGAATCTAAAAAGTCTCTTTGGCCTTCCTTTCCCCTCCAATGCAGTGTTTATGCATTACACGATTTCAAGCATGCTACGCTTGAAATTGATCACATTACATGTTTAAATCTTGCAACCATTCTTGGAAGACAATTTGACCCCAATAAGGTCGTACAGAACTTCACTGCTTCAGTAAAAATAAGACAATTCAGCCACGAGGATGATGATTTTGATGACTTGTTTGAGTCAGCTGAGCTGTTTTCACAAGTTCAATATTTGGCTACTTTGAGATTGGACCCACAAGAGTTAGTCCACTTCCACCAGTACAGGAGAAAAAGGTTCCAAAAGGTCCCTTTGGATCTGTTATAAATCCATTGGCCAAATGCTCAAAAGGAACAAAGATCAAGCCAAAGCTCAAAAAAGGGCTTAGAACATAGTTCTGAGCATAATTCAGAGGAGGATTGGAACAAGGTTTTGAAAAAAATCCAGAATAGAAATCAGGGCATGACTTATAAAAGAGCCAAGAGAAGAGCCCATAGCATAGCCTAGAGCGTAGCCCAAAGAAGAGGCCATAGAAGATTCCTAAAAAGGAAACTAAGAAGGAATTTGGAAAGGCCTCAATAAAGAAAAAAGTGGAAGATGTTTCCACTAAAGTGCACACAGATTAAACCCCCTTAAAAAATCAATTGGATGAGGCATCACAATAGTTTGATCAACAACTAAAAGGACAACAAGGGGAAAAAGGTATTGAAACAAAAACAACATTCAACACACCCAAAAACACTAGACAAAGCTCACTCACTGATAGGGCTACTGACAAAGCTGTCGCCGTAAGGGATCTATTTTGGCTATCTGGGGTGTGACTGTGGAAGAGATATACAGCCTCGCTTACGCAAGATGCCACAAAAAGGCTCTTAAGCACGCTCGGTACATCGTTTTTTCTGAGGACCCCAGTATTGAAACCATTCTGGGATCCTATCTCGATAAGGACGAAGCGTAGAATGCGGTGTAAGAAGGTTGGAAGGTGAAAATGTTTCTTAGGGCTTTCTTTTCGATAAGGGCGGGCGAAGCGTAGAATGCGGTGTTAGAAGCTAGAAGGTTCTTGGATGTTTGGTTGGAAGGACCGGTAGGGGCTTGCTTGACGTTAGGAGTGCAAGGTGAAAATGTTTATTAGGCTTTCGACGTCGTTTCTTATATACGCTATTTCCGTAACCCTAAGTGAGTCGGTTAAGCCCTCTCCCTCTCCTCTCCCTTATGGTCGAGCACCCTAAAGGGTCCTTGTGCCACACTTTATAAGTCCAAAACCAAGAACCAAGAACCAACGGTCCCCAACAAGAACCAAAAAAGAACCAAAAAGAACCAACGATCCCCAACCACTCCGACCACTCCAAAGAGAGACTTCAGATTCCCTCTGAGGTTACCTCACTGTAGGGTTATTTGGCATGGCTGTTTAGCTTGGCGGAGGTTTTTCAAGACCCCCTCCCATTATTGCCATTTTAGGAGGGCGAAGGTTAGCGTCACATCCTCTCCCTCTCCCTCTCCTCTCCCTTATGGTCGAGCACCCTAAAGTGATGCAACCTTCCGAACTCTACTAAATAGATCATCCAGTTGGTGTCTTGAGCACCCGTCCCTTATCTAGCTACCGCCCCGGTCATAGCTCTACTTCTTGGGTGATTTATACCCAAGCTGTTTAGCTTGGCGGAGGTTTTTCAAGATTCCCTCCCATTCTTGCCATTTTAGGAGGCGGAGGTTAGCGTCACATCCTAAAGTGATGCAACCTTCCGAACTCTACTAAATAGATCATCCAGTTGGTGTCTTGAGCACCCGTCCCTTATCTAGCTACCGCCCCGGTCATAGCTCTACTTCTTGGGTGATTTATACCCAATTTGCATTTTAGCTTGGCGGAGGTTTTTCAAGATTCCCCTCCCATTATTGCCATTTTAGGACCCTTTAGGGTGCTCGACCATAAGGGAGAGGAGGGCGGAGGTTAGCAATCGCTAGGCCTTCAATCACCAAATAGATGGGACGGTAGCGAGAGACCCACTATGTGTTTAATTATACCCACGTAGTTCGTTGGTAAAACCAACAATTGTTCCTAGTTTTCGCTGAGGGAGGCTTCAGCAGTCTCCTTTCAGCGAAGTAAAGACTAGTTTCCTGCCCTACCCGAGGTCTTGCGCTTCAGAGGGCTAGGATACTAGCAAGAAATGAATTTTCTAGGATATAACATCTCACAATGATTACTACTCGTTTTCTATTCCCCGTGGGTGCCTTATCTATAACTGCTCGACCCATCCATACTTCCCGTAAGGACGGGGCTAAACTCCCTTGCTTTTTCGCGGAAATCGTCATTTATTTTCCCCACCCTGTTGAGCTAAAAGATCTCTTTTTTTATATAATAAAATATTTCAGAAAACCTTTGGTATTAATAATCGCTAGAAGTAGTGCTAAAGATTATGGGTTTCCGGATAGACCAAAAATTATGATTGGGTTCAAACCAGAAGAAAGTCTAACTTATGACGACTTCTTTTCGATCACCACAGAAGAGATTGAAATCATCTTGACCTTCCCTTCAACATAAATTGTTCTCAGAGTGGAGGAAATTCCTCCTTTTGGTGTATTTTATAGTCCCAAGCATCAGGTTGTAGTAAAAAGACATAGGAAAACATAAGCATCATCAACAATAATTCCTGATAACGAACCCATGGATATAGTATGGAATGACACCCTCATGGATCCTTCAAACAATTTGACAAAACTATCACTATTTGTAGGTGCTTATGCATCTACTACTATTGACAAGGTAGTGGAAGTCAAACAACTAGTAAGGGAGATAGATGAAAGGATACAACAACTAAAGCAACAGTTGGCCAAAGAGAGACATAATGTAGACCTTCAATTGAAGGCACAAATGGCACAATTACAACAGAGTTTTGACCAATTAAAACTCCAGTATCAAGCAGAGACAAGTGCCAAAGATGTTCAAATACAACAACTACAATTTTCTATGGACTAATTGAAGGATAATCCTAAGGTTGAGGATTTTATAATAGACGCATTAGAACTCAATTCTTTATTATCAAAGAAACATGCAACATTCTATTAGAAGTTATCTGTTATCAATCCAATGTGCAAGCAAAGTGATTCACTGATGAATCAAGCATCCGCTCTGAGGATCACATTTAATGAGATTGATGATAAGATTTCAGGATAAATAACATGGCATGTACTCCAGAGGGAAGAGCAGTAGACCTTCCCAAGATAGAGGAATATCATAAATACGTCCTCTTTAATGATTGGGATAGTTAGCTAAAGCAGGCAGAAAGAGAAGTTTCAAGGGTGATTGATGCTACAACTAATATCATTGAAACCATCAATGAATTTGCACAATTCTAATTTGATACAGGAATGCCCACCTAGGAGTCTCACCGATATCATAACCCTAGAAACGCACTGGAAAGAAAATATCAGAGCGAAAGAATAGGTGATTAAACAACTAAAACTTGGCTGGGAAGTATATTGGAGATATTTGGTGAAGCCACACAGTCAGTGGCTAATGCTATGCTCCCTTTCTGACTCATCCATGCACATGCTTCCTACTCTTTCAGATGCAGTGTATACATGACAACTACGTATGAGGACAAGTCAGCCTCCCAAAGTCAAGCCGATGATGGATATCTACGAGCTTAGGCAACGAATGAAAGAATAGACATTGTTACATGATGGAGCTCATCATTTCAATAATTTCTGTTTTATGTAATTCTGTCACTTATTTTAAGGAGAGTTGTTTAAACCTCCTCAAAACTTTCATGTAATTTCTATTTTAGTACTTTATTTTTATTATATAAACCCTTTCATGTCTTTGAAGAAAGGGTCCCCAATTTTATAAAGAAACACTTTAAAAACTTGCACTTCTATACTTTTAAAGCTTATCTTAGTAAAATCACTGGATCAGAGTCGTGAAGTTTTGTGAAGAAGGCTTTTGGAAGCTTGCACTTTTGTACTTTTGGAAACCATCTTAATGAAAAAGACTGGACTGGAGCTATTTACTTCATGAACAGATTTATGTGCATCAGGTACTTCTATCATTATGTATTGATTTGTTTTATGATTTGATATCCACTTTCCTTTATATGTTGTTTGTCATATGTATTTTTTTTCATGCAGTTCTGTATTCATTCATTTCTGAACATGCTTGGACTATTATTTTTAATACATAGATGAGCAAGTGCTCGAATGATATTTGATGCGATATGTGTTTATAAATGATTTTGATGGGATATCATAAAGAGAATAGGAAGCTCTGAGAGGCGGAGAACCTAGGGTTTCTACTCGGCTCTGGTTGCTGCCTGAGCCTGCGGCGGCAGGGCTTGCCGCTGGTGTGGGTACTGGATGCCCTTCTTGCTGCCATCGTCTGGTGCATTGCTTCTTCGTCGTGCAGCCAGAGTTTTCTTTGATATATCAGTGCCGGGGCTCGCTGCATCTGGTGGTTCTGCGGATCCGGTAGCCTGTGGCGTGGACTCAGTTTTCGGCCTACAGCTCCCCTCTCTCCTGCGTTTCTCTTCCCTTGCACCGGGCCTTTCTTCTATCTTCCTCAGCGAGACTCGGACCCATCTCATCGTCCTAGTCTGGTGTTCCCAGGTTGGATGCCTACTTTGCATCCTCTGTGCATCATCGGCTGAGGTCCGGTGTCTTGCATAGTGCCTTAAGCTGGGCAGCGGCGACATTTGTCCCCTGGTTCCTCGGCGGTCTTCTGCGCACCTTCCGACCCTCTGACTTGGCAGTCTCACCAAGGGGTTTTGGCCTTTGATTTTTTGTGCTGAGCCGCAGGTGCGGGGGCGTGAGTTCTGTTTTGGGCCTCCTGACTCTCTTTGTGGGGGCGAGGTGGCTGCCCTAGCCGCCTCTGCCCCCGGAACCGACCCGCCTCAGCACTGGTTGGGACCTGTTGGGCTCCCTTGCTGAAGCGATGGTTTCTTTTTTGGCCTTTTGCTAGCTACCAATGCAGCTATGGAGAGTGTTGAGGGATCTGAGGTGTAGAGTCTGTCTCTGCATCGATTCGTGCCGCTTTTCTATGGCTGTTTTTGGTTGCTTTTCTTCTGGCTTCTTTGGATATATGGGTGGTCTTCTTCCACTGGTTTCTGAGGTTTTAGGTGGAGAGTTGAGGGGATGGGGGAGGTGTGGCTACCTAGGCTGCTCTCTACCATTTCGTGCCTCTCCCCTTTGTCTTTGGCAGCCATTTCGAATTTTTCTGCACATTCCACAGGAGCTATTGTTAATTTTCTGTTTTTTTTTTGCTTGTATGGGTAGGGGTATACTCCTATTGGGGTTTACATACCCATTTTCTTGCTGCCCTGTTTGAGGGCTTTTCTGCATACTTCTCCTGAAGTATTGTTTTTTGTAAGTGGTTTACCCACACTACTGCATATGTGCTCAACATCTACAACATGTAATTTTATGAAATTAATGGAAATTACGAATTCTCTTCTTCGGAAAAAAAAATGATTTTGATTAACTATTTAATCAAAATAATTATTTCAAAGGCTTTTCATTTCTGTTAGTGTTTGATTAATCTTCATTCTCACGCACTAAATATAATCATTGTAGATCGCACAAGTATAAGTAAAATCCCAGGTAATATATAGATAGGTTATACATATATGTATTTCAGTTGAAAACCACCCCATCTATCACTTAGTTTTTGTAAATCAACACCCTATCCATCCTATCACATTTTTATTGGGAAACTAGTCCCATTATATCCAGTGGATGCCACTAATCCAAACGGATAAGGGACGGTATTCAAGTCCTCGACTGGGTGGTTTTCCCCCATGTTGTTGCAATGATTTTATAGGATTCATCAGAGCATTCACTAGGCTATGATTGACTACTTTCATTTGCCTGTTTGGAGATTAAATTCAATGGAAAAACAAAGTTTACAACGCAATGCCACCACTTTTTCCAAAATGTTCTTAGAAAACATGAGTCGCGGTATTAAATAATATTGAGAGGTAACCCAAAATGACACAAGAAATGAGAAAAAAATATTCAATTTGGTGGTTCGAAGTCGTCTTGGTACAAGGAAGAAAATAACCATTTTGGAGAAGCGACAAACTTCTACTAGAATATAGTCATGCTTTCGGAATGTCATGGGTTTCTACAATGCGTGGAGCTCTGGGAAGCGCTCTGCGCAGGGACAATGCGAGCCGATGAAGGTTGTACTCAATATCATGTGAGACAGTCATACTACAACAGGAGAAATCATGCTTATAAAAGGTTTACACATGTTGAATTCTAACAGGATAGAACTACGAAAATGGAGTGAGGGGATTAGCTGGGCTAAACAGTGTTTTCCCAACACTTCATAGAGAAAACACCTTTCAACATAATTTTTTGTTTTTATAAGCGAGCCCTCACGCACATAAATGTTATGTCGCTTAATTCTAAGGTATAGCCAACACATGTATGCAATCTCGTCACAAGGAATAAAGGTGTAGGTATTAAGCATCATTCAATTTAGCATTTTGATGTCATATATAAACCATTAACCATTTTCTTCTCAGGCACTGACATTCTATTTTTCTCCATTTTATGATATTGTGTACCAAATATTTTTATGACATATTAAAATGTTTGCATTGATTTTTGTTGGTGGAAAGCATGAATTTATTTCTTTTTTATTTTTGTTTGTGACATGCATGTATTCATTACTCTTAGGTAGTTGTTGTCATACAAATATCCATACAAATATGTCTTTTCCAAAACTCATGAAATAAGTCTCAGAGAAGAGGCCTGCTATTTGGTTAAAGATGTTTGTTGAGGAAGCATACACAAATAAAAAGGAAAAAGGAAAAAGGCATAACTTTATATTATTAATAGGAATGTCGATAATAAAACATTTTTTTCAAGATTTCTTATTCATTTTAAAATAACTTGAATGAAAAAACAAAAATAATACGCAAGTTAAATGACCAAAGTAATCAACCACTCCCAATGTCTACCATAGAATTTGCACTTTGTTCGAGCATAATCACAATGATGGACAACAATTACTATAAGTGGAAAGAATCATACATAACACTGCAACAGCAGGTCGAGTTGTCCATAACCTTTTTTACGGAAAACATAGTTACAAAAACACACTTCAAATAGATGTAAATAATTTATTCTACACCCCTCGCTTTTGCCCATGTAGGATCATCCAATGATGTTGTGTAGGGTGCAGAGGTGACATTCCCCCACACAAGTATTTTATTTAACTTTTTCCCATGTAGGATCATTCAATGACGTTGTGTAGAGTGCAAAGGTGAATTTCATTGTATGGAGTGAAAAATCACTTCTATACTCTGAACACATTGCACACATTCCTCACACAAGTATTTTTTTTAAATATATTAAAATAGTGAACCATCTTCGATGTGGCTTTCCTCTCTTCTATTCTTTCTTTTATTGATATTATTAAAAAAAATATTTTTCAATTGATTCTCTTGCCTCCATCGAAGACGAAGTTGGTGCACTTGGATTAATAATCTTAGAAGTATTTATGGTTAAGTCTAGCCAAAATGGCAGTGAATGAATAGTTACTGGTAAGGTTAGAGTATTGTCTATTTTCTTGACGTTCCACCATTTTCAGAGATGAATATTTAGCTTCAATTCGGGGTAATTGCTATACTGATTCCAAAGTGTGCATATCTCAGGGTTTAGTTTTCATTGTGCAAAGTGTAGAATGCAGAGTTCGAAAATGATTGCGAAGACCCAATGAACACATTCTCTAATAATGATAAAACATGGACCCCACACTACCTTATTCAATTAATTAGTGGTAGAGGCAAGGACTATTAATCTTTTTTTTCTCAGCTGTGGGTATGGCTGCTACATCCATGGGTAATAATTAAGGCAGATCCACTTGAAGGGATCTACCTGCCAGCTTATTTGGTTGGGCCTAACCCTAAGGGCATTGAGGAGATTTAACCCAGTGACCTCCCAATTGGTAAGGTATTTAGTAACGAGAGCTCGACCAATTAAACTATCCCTTGAGGCTAACTATTAATCTTATTATATTTACAATTCATTATAAAAAAAAATAAATTATATAGATTTTTTTTTTTTTTTCAATAAACTTATGTTATATATATATAAAAGATTTAGATTACAACACATTTAACTTAATAATTTACTTCCATCATAAACTATCTATTAAAAATTTGTATCATCAATTATTAAAAACAAAGCTTCAACTTAGTAAACTAACAAAGATAAGTAAGTTAGATACTGGTTAGTCCTAGCTAAACATGAAAAGATGAAAGGGCATATTCTAAATAAGTATTATTTAGTAATAACATTTCAATAAATTCTTTTAGAGTGAACTAAATGCACTCCTGCAAACTTTAAAGAAGCTATAATATGTCACTAAAGAATTTAGGTTATAATGGTAATAGTAAATACAATTTAGGGGCATGTATGCATATCAAATTTTGCGAGCAAACACTATAATAGTATATTAAACATCTTTGTATATCAATATCTATAATATGAAAATTTCCTTCCATCATGTTTTGTTTTTGTTTTTATTTATTTATTTAGGAATGCGATGTATTTACTAATTATTAAAGATGCTTGACTGATTTATTCATTTGTTATTTGCATTCATTGTGTTTTTAATGTGATTTTTTGACCTTAAAGTGCATTGCATCCATAATTTTTAATTATAAGTGTTTATGAAGAACTTTAAAGTAGTTTGGCACTTAAAATAATTTGTATGTATTATATGACAAATATGAAATTTGTACTCACCTATATTATTAATGGGACTATGGACCATTGAAGTTGAGCATAACTTATATGAACAAGGTGACCTTGTAAAGTTGAATTTGTAGAATTTTCTCGATAGAGACCAGGGAAGACAACAATGACCCATGGACTTATTAACACTTGAGCTCCAACAATTGTTATTAACTATTTTGATATATAATTGTGCAACCCATTTCGTCTCTACAAAGAATGCAAATTCTTTTAAGGGAATGGATTTCCAAGATGCAAACTCTTGTGAATGAAAATGATAAAATGATTAGCACATATAGTTGCATTTACAAGAAAAAAATTGCTTGGTTTTTTATTAGAGGCCACATATATAACTTAAAAGGTTATCCTAAAGTATCTTTTATTTTATGTAATGACTTGATACATGAATGAAAAATTTTAGGGGCTAATGTTCGCTAAGTGGGCGATTTTTTCATGATTTTTCCACAAAAAAGATTCGCCAATTTCCAATTTTTATAAAAGACGATTCACCCAAATTTTAGAATATAAAATTATTTTACCTTAAAAATCGCCAACATTATATAGAGACTATATATAAAATCATTATAAATTTGAATAATTTTACAAATATATCAATAAATATTTTATAGTTTGCATATTAGGGATTAGCTATATTCGCTAATGTTTTTAAACTTCAAAAAAAATTCCATCCTTAAAATTTTCGTTGGATATATGTGAATTTAATAAGAAAAATATCTAACCCAATTTAAAAATACCACACACCCATTTCAAAATAATATTTATATAAGCAAAAAACTCACTTACAAATCCCAACTCTCAAATTGTTATAATATTCAAGGTTTAAATTTACTATGTTACATTTATTACTAATCCACATGTCTTTAACATACTATCTAAGATATTAGTACATTACCTAATATTTACTGAACCACACCATATTATTTACTCAAAAAAATTATAAACTCCTATATGGGGAGGTGTAATATATCATTGCTTATACTCTTACCTTGCAAATTAGGAATACACCATATTTTTAAACTTTCCTTGATAAGATTAATAGCCAATAAACAAAAGAAGTAATGTGCATTGGTAAACCCCTTTAGTAAAATTTAGTGTTCATGAAATCTACGAAACTAACCTTTAATACAATCTTTAAGTTTAAAAATTCTTAGAAGCTTTAATAGTCCAAAGCTCTCCAATATTTGATTGAACAATGTACAATATTGTATGTGAAAATTCTTTGAAGTTTGGAGTTTCCCCATGCTTTTTGGAAATTATTTACCTCACTTTTCCATAACACTCTTTTCATGCTATTTTTATACTTCTATAATTCAAATATAAAAGACACAAGACGAGTCAATTGTTCATGTCTTGGATTTTTTAAATGAGACCATCCAGATAGATTGATTACAATGAGATATCATAGATAAAGTAATTGAGAGGTTTAACCCATGAGGTGTAGACCAAGTGGTCTGAGTGGGGTTAAGTCCCCATCAAGTCTCGAGTTCAAACCTCATGAGGAGGGGCTGAGGATGGAAGCCACTTCAAGGGAATTAAACTATCCTAAAGGGAAACCAGGCCTAACTGAGCCTCGCATAATTCAAGTGATAACATCCTATTGTGGCTTGATTGTTCTTCTTCCATCCAATAAACAGGTTGGCTGCAGCCTAGGCACAAACTTGTCACGGATAAAAAAGTACTTGAGAGGATTGATGCTTCAATGATCATATGTTGGTTATCTCAACTAGAAGGTTTTTACTGATCATTCTATGGGTGCGTTTTGTATGTACTATTGATGGAACTCATGATTACTGAGATATTTCCATTAGGAGTTAATCAATCTTTATTAATGCAAATTATTAAAGTATTGATCCTCTCTTGGAATTTCCACTATAAATGTCATATGAACCAGTGGTTTCCAACCTCTAATTGAATTGTACTGATGACCCACAAAAATGTATTGATATATATAATATTGACCTTCTATTTCCTCATATTCCAATAGTTCTTGGAGAATTGGAAAAACCAATTATGATAAATTTAGTGATGAAATGGTCTTTTAAGATCTCCTACATCACATCCTCCCATTATACATCTATTCACATTTACCTTTACTAAAATAGTTTTTAAAGCATTCATTTTTCATTAAAAACAAAAGTCTCAAAACTTATATAATAAAAACCATGATTCTGTTCACCATTCCCTTTCTCTAATTCTAAATATGATAATGAAGTTTCCAATTTATGAAACTGTGTCTCCCACTGATTTATTTTTATGATTGGGCACATACATGGAGTAAAATGCATGTGATATGCCCCTTGGCTTAATGTCATATACATCTACCATGATGGATATTGTTACAATCATATTAACTTAAGTTTGATCCTTGAAGGTTGCTAAGTACCTCCCATATTTGGAGGTCACGGGGTCAATTCGCCTCGATGCCCTTGGGGTTAGGCTATGCTAGTTTGGTCAATGGTATGTGATCCCTTTGGGTAGATCTACCTAGATTTCCATAGAAAAAAATAAAAACTCAAGTTTGAGAACATTGATTTTCCTGGAGGGGTGACCTATAAAGAAGGAAAATTATCTAATGAGATTTAGAGCCTATATATATTAATAATAACTGTAATTATTATCAAGTAAGGGTAGCCTGAGTTGATCTGTAAAATTCTGTAGGTATTCCACTGAACAGTTTGTCACAACAAATATGATAATATTACATTTAAAATATGAAATTATATACTAGTATAATTTTATTAAATATCTAGATCTGTAGATATTATTGTAAGTAGTGCATGCATGCAAATGGAAATTATGCAGAAAATAGGAAATGGAAAAATGAAAGCTCACACACACACATAAGACACAAGATATGCTCTGTGAAATATTTTTGGGAGAAAACCTGGCTGGAAGGTGAGCCCACTTTGCTCTCTTTCTCTATCTACAAATATGGCTGCATTTACAAAGAAGTATGGTCTGTGGCTTGTGGGATGCTACAATGAACAAATCCTCTCTATGTGCTCCACCCCCTATCCCTCTTGGCTAGTTTTACTTAGCTATGGAACAAATGCACTCAAAAGAATGGAATGCCTCTTTCTCCTACTGGTCCGATTATAACACAACCTAATAGCCTACTAGTGGTTAAGTTTGACTACCTCAACTTTTAACTAGAGTTGCAATATAGGCTCTTCTGTATTCTTTCATGTCATAATCGTGTGGCTAGCCAATTTTCCATGAATAATGGGGGTTGACATGGCATACTCCTGAATTATGGGTGTAAAAAAAAGAAGGTAACTTTTGAGTGACATAACTTTTGCATATGGACTTGATTAATTAGATTCTTGCATCGTTGGAAATATATTTGTGTGTAGAATAGCATGAAAATGTCCGATAGTAAAGCAACAAATTTTTACCCCCAAAAAATGTTGTTTGATGCCTTAAAACACTCCCAGAAGGTTCTAGACCCCATTTTTCCATCCAATAAACGACCCTGTGAATTGATTCCTCCACTTTCCCCACTCTAAATGCAATCAAGATAGATGAAAAATAATATAATGAGCTATCTGGATCACACCTCCTCATTTTGGGAGGATTTTGGTCCCAAAAAGCTTCTATTGAATGAGGTGAGGAATTTTTTCCTCCACCTTCTCTCTAGTGTACCATTTAGCTTTGCCTAGAATTTCTTGAAAATGCAGCAATAAAATATAGTTTTGACTTTGCCTTGGTCAAACTAGATTAAAATTTGAATTTGTGTTTTTGCAGAATACTTGGAGGTAGTTAAATGATGTGGCATGGCTCTTGTCATTTAGTTAACTTATTTAATTCAAGTTGGCAACACTTGAGATTGGTTCTAAATGATTGATTGCTAATTTGTAGCAATCTATTTCATTTAATTTGAGTTATTGTTAGTTTAACTAGTTCTAATTGTCAGAAGAACTAGTGGAGGTCAAGTTGTGGAAGTGGAACTTCAACCACATGCAGTGATAAACTAATTAACTGATCAATCAACCCAAAATAATTGTTGCATGCAGAGAATTAGAGTTACCTAGTTGAGATTGAGATTCCAAGGTAGTGTACTATCACTTGTAGCATATTCCCATGTGTATAGGTGGTGCATGTAGTTAGAGATTGACCTAAGGCTATTACACAATTCCTTGGCATGAAATTTCTTAAAAATAAGGGCGATTTCCCAAGGGAACAATGCAAGGAAATAGGAACTTGGGAAGGTTTGAAATTGGCTAAGTGTTGGGCCAGGTTTGGTCAATTAGGAAGATGGATAGAATATACACTTGCAGAGTGTGCTCAGGCTTGAGAGAGCATTGTATTTCTTCTCTATTCTCTGATTAATGAAATACAAATAGTAAGGGGTTTTGAGCAGTTGATTTCCCCAAGATAAATCTCTATGCTTGTGTGATGTTTCTTTTTGCATGTCTATGATTCTTGTTTTAGATGGTGAATTAACTTCTGCAAATGAGTAGAGTAACGTCAAGTCTTGTGATTTAGTAAATATCATGAGCATTATTGAATCTATGCTTTAATTTCTACATGGTATTAGAGATGGAATCACTGTAGAGAATATATTTCGAAGTTGTCATTGTAGGAGATTCGAAGGTGAAGATTAGTGTTGAAGAATTTCTTTAGGACTAAGAAGATGGATTTCAATGGACTTAGGCTTGAGTATTCTTTAGAAGGCACCTAAAACTATGTTGCACGGAAGGACCGCATGGAGGCAATATTGGATAATAATGGGCTACTAGAATACATCACGAAATATGTATAAACACCCCAAGAATTTGATGCCCAAAATATTTCTCAGTGGAAGAACGATGTGGCAAAAGAAAGGAGAATCATATTGGAGGGAGTTCGGGATAATATTGTCCCAAATATCCACGGAAAAGAGACTTCGTTCACTATGTGGAAATCATTTACCGAATTGTTTGAGAACAATAGTGACCATAGGAAGTTGTCACTCAAGGACAAGCTTCTAAGTATCAAGATGCAAAAGAATGACACAATTCCGCAACACCTGAGCAAGTTTACATAATGTCATGATGAACTTGGTGGGACCAGTGTTAATGTCCATGAAGAAGACTTGGTAGCTCTATCCCTTTTGGGCCTTCTCAAAAGTTGACATAGCTATCAAGATTTGGTAAATGGTAGAGAGAAACTACTAAGTTGGCAACGACTATGGTCCAATCTAGTGCACGAAGAAATAAGGCATAACATTAGAGACGAGATCTAAGGATACCAAATCAAGAAGTGAAGTAACAATCAAGTGCATATGATCTCCCCCATGAGTGAAATAACAAACAACACACAGGTGCTTATTCATATGAATAAAATAACCATAAAATAATGAGGCATTGCTTATTTTTGAATTTATTAATTATTTAGAAGATAAGATAATTTGGAAATATGAAATTAATATTTTTCAACAAGATCACTAAACTCAAATACCAAAAAAAATATTTATTATTAAAATTTAAAATTTGGTTGACTATTTAGTACAATATCATGTATATAAAATTAATTAGTATGTTCAGATTATGGAAATAAGATGTTCAAAATTTAAAGTGCTAAAAATATGGTATGATTTTGATGTTAACTTGTGAAATAAAATTAGCTTAATTTTTTATATTTCAATTTTTTAGTATTAATAACAATCATAATTATGTATTAGTAAGGATTGTAATAAAAGAAGTATCCTCATTCATATGCAAAAAAAAGAGCACCAACTTTTATGATGAAGAGATAATTGTGTTGGATAAATCTATGTATAGAAGGAACTCAAGAATATAAAATATAATAAAACAAAGTTATATGCCCTCTATATACATGTTATAAGAACTCAAGAATATAAAGTGTAATAGTACAAAGCTATATGCCTTCCATATACATGTTATAAGAACTCAAGAATATAAATTGTAATAGAACAAAGCTATATGTCTTCCATATACATGTTATAAGACTAGTATTGTAAGGATGGACTACAATAGAATTTGTAAGTTGTAATGACTTAAAGTTCATTTCCATTTTCATTAAATTATGCCAATTGACTTTTTTTTAAACAAAGGGTAGTATCAATTTTATGGTTGTTAGGACAATCTTAAAGTTTGAACATAACTCTAAATGTATTTAGTAAAAAGTTGCATCTATATATAAATGTAGAAAGGGTATTGAACATTTCTTTTAAAGTAGAGTAGGAAATTTTATAAATATAGAAAAATTTCTAAAACTTCATGCATGGTAGATCTAACTTTATTGTTCATACTCACTTATAGCTAACATTAGAGATAAAGGGAAATAAGATGCAAACTAGGTGGAATTGATGACAATGGACTCAAATTACTTCATGCTTTAGTTATACAACCACCACTATGTTACGATAGACTAAATTTTGAAGAACTTTGACCTTCACTAGTGTTGTCAAGAGTAGTACTTGTATTACCCAACAAATGTGTTTATTTGTTTGAAATTTTGTAATGTCAACAAGGATTATAAAAGTGTATCTATGTTTTGCAGTGCATAGATGTCTATCATAATAGGTCATCCTTGAGTAGATTATTTTGTGTAAAGAAATCCCATATTTATTCATTGAGACAATTACGATCCTTATCTTCTTGAGTGCATAAATTGCTAGTCCTCCTCAATATAACAATGTCATCCACCTCTTTTACTTAGTTTGGAAAGCCATTATCCACCAATTTTCACTATTTTTTCCCCACAACTATGCCTTGGGTGGGCTTCTTTCCAATGAGCATATCTACTAGCACTATTCAATAGCTGTAAAAATCAAAATTTTCTTGTAACTTGTCTTCCTATTCCATATTCTATATTGCATAGCTCCTTATATTAAGGTTTATAGTTCATAATGTTTAATAAAAACAAGAAACTCTTAACATTTCTTAAGTGCCTTGGAGATCATTTGAGCGCATGTGTGGAAGTGAAAGTTGAATCCTCATAAGTTGTAAAACATACAGTAGCAATGCCAAAGTTTATTAAATATGAAGTCATATTCTCACATAGAAGCAAGGGGTTTCAAATCACAATGAATCACTTCCATTAAATAATGGTGATGGAGATATGCCATGCCCTAGGCAATGTTTATTGTTATATTAAACATTTGAATCAAACTCAAACCACTTTGTTTTTCACCATCGGGATATAAACACTTCTTTAGGCTTTTGTTTGCATTAATAGAATATCAAATCTTTAATTTGGAGGTTTGAATAAAAGCTTACAATTCTAGTCAAATTTTGATGCCTAACTCTACCTATAACTTTGCACTTCCTATGAAAACTCTTGTAAGCCCCTTTATTTTGCAGATTTAAAAGCTTGTTAGCAATGATTGTGCTATAATTCACTTTCATAAGGCTACTAACTCCTCACAAGTTGGCATCACTAAATTAATTTGTTGCAGTGATGAGCTTTGCGTATGAAATTCTTTAACACCCCACATATGTCTGTTGCAATTTTTTTCTTCATAAAAAATTCATAAACCAAGACAATACAATAATACAACAACATTAATTTTTCTAGATTCAAAACACTTTAATATAAGCATAGTGACAATCATACCCAAAATCCATAAAGACTAAGGTTTTCCATAAATACAATGGCACCAAGATCTTTGAAACCTCAACCTTTATGAACTTTCTTGACAACATGTTGAGTGATCTTAAGGTTTTTACCAGAATTTGAAACCTCAACCTTTATGAACTTTCCTAACAACCTATTAATAAAAACATATTAAGGTTTTCTACTAAAATCTTTGAAACTATAACCTTTATGAACTTTCCTACCTATTAATGAAAACATCTTAAGATTTTCTACTAAAATCTTTGAAACCACAACTTTTATGAACTTTCCTGCCAGCGTGTTAATGGAAGCATTTTTAAAGCATCTTAAGATTTTCTACCAAAATATTAGAAACCGCAACCTTTGTGAACTTTCCACCTGTTAATAAAAGCATATTAAGATTTTTTACCAAAATCTTTGAAATCACAACCTGTTAGTGAAAAATACAAGTCCCTAAACATATTAAGGTTTTCCAATGAAATAGGTACTCACCTAGCAAATTGTTGGAAGTGAAGTCCATGTCTTGTGTATTCTGAAAATTACTGAGTAAAATTGGAGTGTGTTGCAGGGAAAATCCAAGTTTCTACTTCTTTGTGGCATCCCTATGCACTTGGAATGTAATCAAATAACTTATCTACAAAAATGTCTATCAGCATAGTCATCCTGCTTAGTCATGAGAATGAGAGACTCTATGATAAATTATTTGAAAAGTTCAACAATGGTGAATGAATCTATTACTTCTGTGGTGTATAAGAGCAGAAAGAACTTGAAGTTGGTCAACTTACTCAACTCCATCCTCACCACTCCGCTGAGCTGCTGGTTCTCCTCTAAGGCGATCAATTGAAGAATGAATTAGGAATGCGGCAACTCAACTGACTATCGTCAACTGGGTGTTCTTGCTACACAACTCTGCAAGAATTAACCATACCCAATACTAGAAGATTGGTGCAGTAGGACAAGAAAGATGGAATTTGTCCTGTGAGATAGTTATCAGGCAACGTGGTTAGGCTAAGCCTCTCTTGCTGATAACCATTTGATAGGACAAATAATCCCCCTGATGGTTAATAACCATTTCACAGGAAAAATTCCATCTTTCTTGTCTAACTGCACCAATCTTCTAGGATCCGTGAAGCTTGTTGTAACCCAAATAATTGGCGTCCAAAGAGGAGCAGGCTGGGATTGTTGCAGTTAAAAAGTAATTGCAGACATGAATCCAAGTAGAGCTTCTTGGTCAGAACAATTTTCAGGAAAGTAATAGCTCTGCATCTCTTCTCTAACAGAATGGTTTATGGAAGAAGTCCAAGAATGAGGATTGCTTCTCTAACAGGATGGTTTATGGAAGAAGTACAAGAATGAGAATTGGGTGAGAAAACCATATTGCTCAGAGTTTCTTGGTCTCTATATAATAGTTCAATTTTACAGATGAAGGAATCTTGGGAGGTTAATTTTCCAAGATAAACGAAACCCACTAGCATAAAATTAATCAGAAAACAAACGCACTGGGATAAAATTAATCAAAAAGCATTGGCCGCCTACTTTGTAAAATAGTGTGATAAATACCGCAGTGGGATGAAATTAATTGAAAAAAAGGCGTTGACAGAAGAAATTCAAATTAACAAATGGAGAAATATTTTCGAGATCTTCTGCGATGCTAATTATTCAAAGTACATATAACCCACTGGCATAAAATTAATCAGAAAAGAAACCCACTAGCATAAATTTAATAAAAAAGCATTGGCCGCATGTGACTAAATGATGGTTTGACACTAGTGCTTGAATGATAAATTATTCAAAGTACATATAACCCACTGGCATAAAATTAATCAGAAAAGAAACCCACTAGCATAAATTTAATAAAAAAGCATTGGCCGCATGTGACTAAATGATGGTTTGACACTAGTGCTTGAATGATAAATGCTTGACCTTGATAAAATTAATAGAAAAAACCCTCTGGCAGAATAAATTCAAATTAACAAATGCAGAAATATTTTACTTCATTCAAATTAACAAATGCGGAAATCTTTCCAAGATCGTATGGGAGGCTAATTTTCTATTTATACCTTGAATCGAATTCAACTAAAACTAAATAATGAGAAGAATTCTTATGAATTATGGAAAGGAACACCTGCTTCAGTGAAATACTTCAAGATTTTTAGAAGCAAGTGCTTCACAAAAATCAATGATGGCTTACGAGGAAAATTTGATTTTTGGGTTGACGAATAAATATTCCTTGGATATTCTACAAGGAGCAAAGCCTACAAGTGCTACAATAATCAACTACAGAAAATAGTGGAAAGCATTGATGTGAAGATTGATGAATACCTTTCAGAAAAATAAATTGAAGACCATGAAGTTGGCCCTCTCATTGAAGAAAAACCTGAAAAAAAGGAAAAAGATCAAGAAAAACACAAGGAAAAAGAACCATCTCAAACCCCTTCAAAGATGAAGTTTCTCTAAAAACATCACCCAGAAGAGCAGATTATTGGCAATATAGATGAAGGGATACAAACCCGAAGAAGGATGACAAGTACACCAAAGAAAAATGATGTTGTTCTCCTATCTATGATAGAACCAGAAAAATTTACTCAAGCAAATAAGGATCCTCATTGGGTAAAAGCCATGGAAGAAGAAATGTCTCAAATCGAGAAGAATAAGACATAGGAGTTGGTACCTCGTCCAAAGGATAAAAATATAATTGGAACCAAGTGGGTGTTCAAAACCAAAATAAATGAAGATGGACAAAGCATCAGAAATAAGACAAAGCTTGTTTGTAAAAGTTATTCACAAATTGAAGGAATCGACTTTGAAGAAACCTTTGCACCAGTAGCTCGTGTGGAATCTATAAGGATGTTCCTGGCATTTTCTTGCTCAAAAGGATTTAAAATCTATCAAATGGATGTAAAATCAACATTTTTGAATGGGGAATTCAAGGAAGAAGTCTACATGGAGCAACCATAAGGGTTTAATCTAGCAGAAGGAAAAGACTTTGCTTGTAGGTTGAAAAATACATTATATGGGTTGAAACAAGCTCCTAGAGCTTGGTACGCAAGATTGAATCACTATCTACAACAACAAGGCTTCAAGAAGGGGGTGGTAGGAAGTAATCTCTACATAAAGATGGATGAGGATAAGTTACTAGTCACTCTTGTCTATGTTGATGATCTGATTTTTGCTAGTAATAATGATGAGATGAGCCATGATTTTGCTCAAAATATGTCAAAAGAGTTCGAGATGTCGATGATAGGAGAGTTATCTTACTTCCTTGTACTACAAGTATCTCAAATCAAGACAGACATGTTCATATCTCAAGCAAAATATCTTAAAAACATACTTAAAATATATGGAATGGAAGACTATGCACCCATGAGCAGACCACAGATTGCAAATTAAGCAAAGATGACGATTCTCCTCTAGTAGATGCAACTCATTACAGGTCAATTATTGGAGCCCTCCTATACTTAACTGCTACGAGACCTGACATTATGCAAGTAGTAGGAATGGTGGGAAGATTTCAATCAGCTCCTAAACAATCCTATTTGTTGGCTGTAAAAAGAATTCTCAGATACTTGAAAGGAACTCTTGATTTCAGTCTTTGGTACCTTAAGAGCTCAACTCTTACTGTGACTACATACACTGATGCTGATTGAGCCGGAAGTGTTGATGATCGAAAAAGTACTAGTGGAAATGCATTCTTCCTGGGAGATTGTCTAGTATCTTGGCTTAGCAAAAAACAAATATCCATATCACTATCTACAACTGAAGCTGAGTATATAGTTGCTGTAGATTGTTGTACTCAAATATTATGGATGAAGGAAGCTCTGAAAGATGTCAACATAGGTACAAATCAACCAATCACCATCTATTGTGATAACACAAGTGCTATCAGTCTCAGCAAAAATCCAGTGATGCATTCAAATACCAAACATATGCCAATCAAGTATCATTTCCTTCGTGAACAAGTAGCAGAACAAAACATCATCTTGGAATATATCAATACTAAGGAGTAGATAGCTGATATTTTCACAAAACCTCTTCCTCGAAAAGCATTTGAATATCTTCACCAAAAGATGGGGGTTATTTCCCTAGCATCACATTAAGTTGATTCATAAAGATGTTGCATGACATGGGGAGTCCTTGTTCACTCCTTTGCTATTGATGTCAAAGGGGAAGAGAAGAAGAATATTGCCATCAATGACAAAGGGGGAGATTTTTAATCTAGGTTGTCATTGATGTCAATATAACAGTGTTTGTGATGGAAAATTCTTTGATACATGATTGCCCATTGATGCCCATTGATCATAATGCTCATAGCGATGAAAGTTTGATATATGTTGATATGATGAGATGGAGGACCCAAGTGGATTGAACAGCAGGAGGTCAATTAAACAAAAAATGACGCAAGAGGTCAATTGAACAACAATTGAACTGCAAATGACGCAGTAGATCCAGTAAAGCAACAAGAGCAAGAAGCCAAAGAATAAGATGAAGAGTTTATCGAAAGCCATCAAAGAAACAAGTCATCGGAGCAAGAGAAGCAGGTTATCGCATATGCCTAAGGGTAAGTGTTATCGAAAGAACAAAGAGCAACAACAATATCATAGGAGTAAAGAAGAAAACTATCGGAAGAGCGGAAGAGTGAAGAGAAGTCACAGGGGCAACAATTATCAGAAGAGCGAGGGTAGGAAAGTATGGACTTCCTTGATCGTGGCTGAAGTCCCACACTCAATCCTAGCCATCGATCTCATAGTCAACCCTTAGATCACGGTCAACTGCGGGGATTAAGGTTGTTTTTAATCCATGTGCCAGTTGAAGTTCCGCAAATCGTCGATTACGATAAGGCTGTGGACTCGACGAATTTATTAGCAACTGTTTAATGTAATATCGCATCCGCAGTATCACAAGTTTCAAAGGGATGTTAAAACCTTTGATTGCAATAGAGTTGTGGATCCGATGGATTCATTAAAAACAGTTCATTGAATATCGCATCCGCTCCATCGGAAGACAAAGCATGTGCACACTTGTAAAACCTCCGATTTTTTATGAAGTTGCAATTGTGGGATTAAAGGTGATGATTTGGCATGTGGGACCTCCATGTGGAGAAGAAGGGTAGTTCACAACTCGTGAACGTGAATTAGCATAAGAAAGGAAGCCAAAGGTCGAGAAAATGGTAGAAAGAAAGCCGAAGGTCGAGTGAGCGCAGAGGAAGCCGAAGGGCCAGCAAAAGACGAAGGGAGCAATAGACAACACCAACATTGAAGTGATTGTGAGTTTGTTTCTTGGAAGTAAGATATCGCGACAATAAGAAGCAGTCACTCCCGAAACAGTTACTGCAACAGTAAGAACAGAGGGTTGAAAAAAAAACAGAGAATTGTTTTTATTGTGCAGACATTGAGGCTTAGCGCAACTTATCAAAGATATCTTGTTGAAAAACATCAGCAGATCTTGGAGACATTATTGGAGATCATGATGGCTATTTGAAATCATCATAAGGTAACTTTGTATACTTTGTGTGGGCAATATGAAGAATTGTGAAGACTCCTTCATATGAAGATAGGTTGTCATTGATGTAGCGGTGAAGCTGTAGATTGACAAAACACAGTGAAGAATATTTTGGGAGTAGTGTAATACAATCAAAACATTTTTTGACAAAGCAAAACTATAGGGTCGGAGCCCTTGGGGTTGGTGCCTTAGAATTGGAAGGATTGGTGTCCTTGGAGTTGGTGCTCCTAAACACAAGGCTGATGCCTTGAAATGATAGGGTTGAAGCCCTAGAGATTGGAGCCTCACAAATGACCAAGTTGGTGCTTGGCAACAAATTGGAGCCTTATATATATTGTACCTGATTTATTGTAAAGATTATATTAATAAAATCATTTATTCCTATTGTTCATTTTATGTTCCAAATATAAATAATTTAACTGGTAAAAATAACAATTGAAAAGAAATAATGATTCACCCCCTCTTAATATTTCCAACATTTTTAATATTTAATTATTTAAAAACATAAAAAAAATTTGTCCCAATTTCATATATCATTTGAATAAATATCTTAGTATTTAGTGGCCAGTGGCCATTTGACATGTCTTTCATTCCTTGTTTTGAAAGTATTAAATGCCATTCCTTTCATTCCTTGTTTTGAAAGTATTAAATTATATAATTATTTCAAGACATAATGAATAATAAAATAAGTTGTTACAATTCATAAAACATTAGAATAAATATCTTGATGTTCAGTTGTGAGGCTCGTGGCCATTTTATACTCTGTTTGCCGAAAAAATATCAGTTTTTAAACCAAATATGTTTTGATGTTACGTGGCCATTTTTCAAGAATATAAACTTTTGTCACTTGAAAGGTGCCCACATAATCCAATAAGATTTTCTCTAACTTCTCTCAGTTACTACAGAATCCAATAAGATTTTCTCTAACTTCTCTCACTTATTATTTTTGGTTCAAAATGAACTTGCATATGTTAAATTATCACCTAACACTCACTCAGTTCTGAATGATACAATCAAACTTGTGTAAGAGTAACGCTTACAATATATTTTGATATGTGGAAAAAAATTAGATGGACACCTTAAATAATGGTAACAATTATGACAATCATTATTGTGGTAATGTGACTTTAATTATCGAAGATTTCTATGGTTTGTAAAATGTTCAGTGAATTTTAAGAATATGAAAGGTGTCTATGTAATTTTTTGTTTATGCAGGACATTTTATGTTGGTGAAATTGGTCACCCAATAAATCAAAGGATTCCGGGACATGCAACACACATCAAACATGGGAGGACCCGCTCCTCAGCATTAGCAGAACATGCGGAAAAGACAAAACACCACATCTGCATTGAAAATGCCCTAGTCGCTACAATAGATAATTTCTATCACCATAAGTTTAGGGAAGCTATAGAGATTGAAAGGAGGCCAAACAATCTGAATAAAGAACATGCGGAAAAGACAAAACACCACATCTGCATTGAAAATGCCCTAGTCGCTAAAATAGATAATTTCTATCACTGTAAGTTTAGGGAAGCTATAGAGATTGAAAGGAGGCCAAACAATCTGAATAAAGATGACCTAACAGTTGTTGGATCCTTGCCATTTCTTTTTAAGTTTTTATTTATTTCATTCCTATATATATTATATATTTCTAAATTCTAAATTTTTATTATTTATTTTTATTTTTATCTTGACTTCTAATAAAAGTTAATTACTTTATTTTCTTTTATATATATATCTATATATATATATATATATTTTATTTATTTATTTTTCTTTTTTAAGTTTGACTATTTATTATTTTTAAGTTTTTAGAATTAATTGTTTCGATTAAGTTTGACCTAAATATTATTTTTATTTTAGTGTTTGGAATATTTAGGTTTCACTTCAATACTATTTTTATTTTTATTTTTAGATATTTATTTCATCAAAAATTTTGACTAATTATTTTCCTTAATTCAATATTAACTACATTCTAACCATGATTTTTTTATATTAAAATTATTTAGTCAAATCTAATCATTATATTATAATGGTTAAATTTTTTTCTCTTCATCTATTTAACATGATGTCAAGATCTGATTTTTCATCTTATCCAGATGATAAACCACATTAAATAATTCGAAACACAGATAACAAAACTCTAATAATAATATTTTAGAGTTTTTCAAGTTTTACCGAGGTTTAACCTTTATATAACCCAATGAACCTATAGAAGTTACAGCGGTTCATCATTGGATAACTTTTAATCAAAACTGTAATAAGTATCTTCATTAGGTAACTTCTGATGAAAATGGTAACAATTATTATTTTAACCAAAATACTTGATTATGGGTGAAGAGACATTGAGATTTCAACAAGATTTTGAAATTTCTAAGGATACCAAATCAACAAGTGAATTAACAATAAGTGCATATGATCTCCCAGGAGTGAAATAACAAACAACAGACAAGTGCTTATTCATATGAATAAAATAATCATAAAATAATGACGCTGTGCTTATTTTTGAATTTATTAATCATTTAGAAAATAAGATAAGTTTGGAAATGTGAAATTAATATTTTTCAGCCAGATCACTAAACTCAAATACCAGAAAATTATTTTAACCTGAATACATAAAAATAGAGTTATCATCTCTACAACAATTATGGTAATACAGTTATCATCTCTACAATATGGTTAGGATGTGCAACTCAAAAATATGATAATAGAGTTATCATCTCTACAATAGGGTTAGATTTGCAACTCAAAAAAATATTTTAGGTTTTTTATTTTTTTAATGTTGTTTTATATCATTTTTTCTACGATAATTTTTTATTTTTAAAGTTTAAAATTTTGTCTACAATTTAATATAATATTATGTATATAAAGTTAATTAGTCTGTTCAAAATTTATATTATGAAAATAAGATGTTAAGTGCTAAAAATATGGGCATGGTTTCGATGTTAACTTGTGAAGTAAAGTTAGCTTAATTTTTTAAATTTTAATTTTTTTAGTATTGATATAAGTATGTATTAGTAAGGATTGTAATAAGAGAAGTATTCTTATTAAAAAAAGGCACCAATCCTTATTATGGAGAGACAATTGTATTGGATAAATCTATGTATAAAAGGAATTCAAAAATATAAAGTATAATAAAACAAAGTTATATGCTTTCCATATACATGTTATAAGAATTCAAGAATATAAAGTGTAATAGAACAAAGCTATATGCCTTCCATATACATGTTATAAGAACTCAAGAATATAAAGTGTAATAGAACAAAGTTATATGTCTTCCATATACATGTTATAAGACTAGTATTGTAAGGATGACAATAGAATTTGTAAGTTGTAATAACTTAAAAGCTCATCTCCATTCTCATTAAATTATGCCAATCGACCTTTTCTTAAAACAAAGGGTTGTATCAATTTTATGGTTGTTAGGACAATCTTAAAGTTTGAACATAATTCTAAATGTATTTAGTAAAAAGTTGCATTTATATATAAATGTAGAAAGGGTATTGAGCATTTTTTTTTAAAGTAGAGTAGGAAATTTTATAAATATAGAAAAATTTCTAAAACTTCATGCATGGTAGATCTAACTTTATTGTTCATATTCACTTATAGCTAACATTATAGATAAACGGAAATAGGATGCAAACTAGGTGGAATTGATGACAATGGACTCAAATTACTTCATGCTTTAGTTATACAACCACCACTCCGTTACAATAGACTAAATTTTGAAGAACTTTGACCTTCACTAGTGTTGTCAAGAGTAGTACTTGTATTACCCAACAAATGTGTTTATTTGATTGAAATTTTGTAATGTTGACAAGGATCAGAAAAGTGTATCTATGCTTTGCAATTTGCGTATATGTCCATCATAATAGGTCATCCTTGAGTAGATTATTTTGTGTAAAGAAATCCCATATTTATTCATTGAGACAATTACGATCCTTATTTTCTTGAGTGCATACATTACTAGTCCTCCTCAAACGCTGTCATCTGCTTCTTTTACTTAGTTTGGAAAACCATTATCCACCCATTTTCACTATTTTTTCCCACAAATATGCCTTGGGTGGGCTTCTTTCCAATGAGCATATTTACTAGCACTATTCCATAGCTGTAAAAATAAAAAATTCTTGTAACTTGTCTTCCTATTCCATATTTTATATTTCATAGATCCTTATATTAAGGTTTATAGTTCATAATATTTAATAAAAATAAGAAACTCTTAACATTGCTTGAGTGCCTTGGAGATCATTTGAGTGCATGAGTGGAAGTGAAAGTTGAATCCTCATAAGTTGTAAAACATACAGTAGCAATGCCAAAGTTTATTAAATATGAAGTCATATTCTCACATAGAAACAAGGGGTTTCAAATCACTTCCATTAAACAATGGTGATGGAGATATGCCATGCCCTAGGCAATGTTTACTGTTATATTAAACTTTTGATCAAACTCAAACCACTTTGTTTGTCACCATCGGCATATAAACACTTCTTTAGGCTTTTGCTTGCATTAATAGAATATCAAATCTTTAATTTGGAGGTTTGAATAAAAGGTTACAACTCTAGTCAAATTTCGATGCCTAACACTACCTATAACTTTGCACTTCCTATGAGAACTCTGGTAAGCCCCTTTATTTTGCAGATTTAAAAGCTTGTTAGCAATTATTGTGCCATAATTCAGTGTCATAAAGTTACTAACTCCTCACAAGTTGGTATCACTAAATTAATTTGTTGTAGTGATGAGCTCTGCATATGAAATTCTTTAACACCCCACATATGTCTGTTGCAATTTTTTTCTTCATAAAAAAATCATAAACCAACACAATACAATAATACAACAACATTAATTTTTCTAGATTCAAAACACTTTAGTATAAGCATGGTGACAAACATACCCAAAATCCATAAAGACTAAGATTTTCCATAAATACAATGGCACCAAGATCTTTGAAACCTCAACCTTTATGAACTTTCTTAACAACCTGTTCAATGAGGTTAAGTTTTTTTACCAGAATTTGAAACCTCAATTTGAAACCTCAACCTTTATGAACTTTCCTAACAACCTACTAATGAAAACATCTTAAGGTTTTCTACTAAAATCTTTGAAACCACAACCTTTATGAACTTTCCTGCCAGCCTGTTAATGGAAGCATTTTTAAAGTCTCTTAAGATTTTCGACCAAAATATTAGAAATTACAACCTTTGTGAACTTTCCACCTGTTAATAAAAGCATCTTAAGATTTTCTACCAAAATCTTTGAAATCACAACCTGTTAGTGAAAAATACAAGTCCCTAAACATATTAAGGTTTTCCAATGACATAGGTACTCACCTAGCAAATTGTTGGAAGTGAAGTCCATGTCTGGTGTATTCTGAAGTTCACTGAGTAAAATTGGGTTCATACCTTCAAGTGTGTTGCAGGGAAAATCCAAGTTTCTACTTCTTTGTAGCATCCCAATGCACTTGGAATGTAATCAAATAACTTATCTACAAAAATGTCTATCAGCATAGTCCTCTTGCTCAGTCATGAGAATGAGAGACTCTATGATAAATTATTTGAAAAGTTGAACAATGGTGAATGAATCTATTACTTATGTGGTGTATAAGAGCAGTAAGAACCTGAAGTGGGTCAACTTACTCAACTCCGTCCTCACCACTCCGCTGAGCTGCTGGTTCTCCTCTAAGGCGATCGATAGAAGGATGAAGTAGGAATGCGGCAACTCAACTGAGTATCGTACTGGGTGTTCTTGCTACACAACTCTGCAAGAATTAACCATACCCAATACTAGAAGATTGGTGCAGTAGGACAAGAAAGATGGAATTTGTCTTGTGAGATAGTTATCAGGCAATGTGGTTAGGCTAAGCCTCTCTTGCTGATAACCATTTGACAGGACAAATAATCCCCCTGATGGTTAATAACCATCTCACAGGAAAAATTCCATCTTTTTTGTCTAACTGCACCAATCTTCTAGGATGCGTGAAGCTTGTTGTAACCCAAATATCTGGCGTCCAAAGAGGAGCAGGCTGGGATTGTTGCAGTTAAAAAGTAATTGCAGACATGAATCCAAGTAGAGCCTCTTGGTCAGAAACATTTTCAGGAAAGTAACAGCTCTGCATTTCTTCTCTAACAGAATGGTTTATGGAAGAAGTCCAAGAATGAGGATTGCTTCTCTAACAGGATGGTTTATGGAAGAAGTACAAGAATGAGAATTGGGTGAGAAAACCATATTGCTCAGAGTTTCTTGGTCTCTGTATATAATAGTTCAATTTTACAGATGAAGGAATCTTGGGAGGCTAATTTTCCAAGATAAACGAAACCCACTAGCATAAAATTAATCAGAAACAAACGCACTGGGATAAAATTAATCAAAAAGCATTGGCCGCCTACTTTGACAAATAGTGTGATAAGTACTGCAATGGAATGAAATTAATTAAAAAAAGCGCTGACAGAAGAAATTCAAATTAACAAATGGAGAAATATTTTCGAGATCTTCTGCGATGCTAATTATTCAAAATACATATAACCCACTGGCATAAAATTAATCAGAAAAGAAACCCACTAACATAAAGTTAACCAAAAAGCATGGGCCGCATGTGACTAAATGATGGTTTGACACTAACATAAAGTTAATCAAAAAGCATTGGCCTCATGTGACTAAATGATGGTTTGACACTAGTGCTTGAATGATAAATACCTGACCTTGATAAAATTAATAGAAAAAACGCTCTGACAGAATAAATTCAAATAAATTAATAGAAAAAACGCTCTGACAGAATAAATTCAAATTAACAAATGCAGGAAATTAACAAATGCAGGAACCCGCAGGAAGCCGTAGTCTAACTAACCGGAGGAATTGATTAGAAAGTTATGGAAATTCTGGTCATATTTAAAGAAAATTTTGCTAGGATTTTTGTAAATCTAAGTTATAGTTGTTAAAATTTCAAAATTTTAGGTGTTTTAGACGTTTTTGATGGTGCTGAATCCATGTCGACTATCAAAAACACGATTTAAACACTGCCTCCACTTTTGACAATCCAGACAATTCTTCCATCTCAATAGACAACTCCAAGAAAAAAATCTTTTACTTCATTCAAATTAACAAATACAGAAATCTTTCCGAGATCGTCTGGGGACTAATTTTCCACACCATACTTTTCACCCACTAGCATAAAATTAATCGTGGGAAAAGAGCACTAAAATAAAATTAATCAGAAAGATTTGCCTGTCTGTAACTGAATGAGAGTGAGTTGGTCATTAGTGCTTAGATGTTAAATACCAAAAGAGGTCCGGAGCTTCTATAAACTAGTCAACAGCATTTTTTTAACCCAAGTGCATGCTTAAATGGAAAATCAAATCTTCTTAAAACTGATAAAGGAATTATTTAATTTTTTATTTTTAATTTTTAAATATTTTAAAATTACTATAAGTAAAAAAAATAAAAAGATGAGTATTGTAATCATCAAGCATCTTGAGCACAAAAATGATGCGTCAAAATTGGTAAATGGCCATGAAGAAAAAATAAATAATATCTATATATATATACTAAATTTGGTAAGTTTCTAATCAAAATGTGAGCAAGGCTTTCAATTCTACATATTCAAGAACATGCACATGTTTTTCAAGAACATGTATGTTTTTTTAACAATGTGCCCCACCACACTATTTTTGGTGTTATTGGACAAATTTTTTGATTCCTAGCCTACGTTGAACCCAAACAATATTTTACCTATGGATTCTAGGTAAGCATTCTAATAGATTTAAAAAAAAAAAATCCTAAATAATAGCCTAAACACAATCACCTTACTGAATTGCAAGAAAATTGGTTTATATGGAACTTAGTTGGAACCCAAACACACCATCACCAAACCAAAATTTAGAACAACCAAATCTCAACCAAGAACAAAGAAATCCAAATGATTAAATTGTTGCGTCCTTAGCTACTTTGAGGTTATTGATACAGGATCTCCAAAACACTAGAGAGCCATCAAGATTGTTTTTTGCAAGTTCATTAAACTCAATTGTATCATCCATCTCCAATACTCAAAGCCAACTAACCAATATTTCTGATTACAGGGCTAGAATGTATGAACACTATAGAACCGGTTTAAATAAAGACCAAATCAAAGAGCTCAACACTACTAAATGAGATTTGTTGTCTTTGTTCATTGACCTAAGAAATAACCAACCTTTACTAGCCAACAAAAAACATATTTGTATGGACTACTGCACCTACCAACCATTTCAAGACCATTGAATGGATGGGTGGTTCATGGTATTTGATAAAATTCCCCGTAATAATAGGGAGGTGGCTCTATATTTCTTGAGGAAGATATGGGCATGGTTTAGACTAGGACTCCATATCAACTACTTTGACATCGAAGAATTCCAAGGGATGGGTCATGGGTCTGCACAAGATAGGAAAAATGCTAGGCACGACCTAGCACTAGGTGCTCATCCAAATAAACAAAGGCATAACCGTCTCTGCCTAAGATCTTCTAGTAATGGATACCAGTTTTGAAACCCGAAAAGCAATGGCCACATTGATTTGTACCCTAGTGCAACATGGAAAATTGTAGCATCGTCGTGCCAAGAAGCACTAGTAGTTGATATTGCAGGAGGGGTTGGACCATTCGAATCTATAGTACAATTTGACTAAAAGAGGCCACATGCAGGCTCACATGAGCCTCATAGATGTATCTACTATGGAAAGACTTGTTATGCACAGATGAAGAGTAGTAGGTAATAGAGTTTTATGAAGGAGGTTATTATCTTGATATATATATATATATATATATATATATATATATAGATATATATATATATATTTTATTGTGTTTTTTATTCACATATCTAATTATATGTTGTTTTTAATTGTGACACCTTGATAACACTCCCCCACTCCTACAGATGCATCAATTCCATTTTCAACCACTAATGATGTGATGAATGTTGCTTGCTCATTTGGTTTACTATATACTCAAGTATGGTGAATTAAAATTATACCTCATTGCAAAACTTTTCATATGTTTTTAGTCCATATTACATATTCTTTTAGTTTAGGTATAACTGTAGTTCATTTAATGTTTTTATAGATTACAATGACACACGGCAAGGAGCCAGGCCTAGATGAGGTGAAAATATCATCTCCTTCCTATTTATCATGTGTCAAATTAAATTTTACTTAAATGTTCATTTCATTATTTTATTTTGGTTAACTAATTAAAATAATATAGATGTGTATGCAAGTTCCTTCATCTTCCTAGTTTTCCACTTTGTCTCCTAGATATCATTCACTAACATCCATTATTCCCCCATCAGTTGTCTGTCAATATTGTCACATTGCCCCCAAAATTAGCTCTACTGGGAAACTTCCATCATTACTACAACCCATGGGTGTTGATCGTCACATGTATCCACCACCATTTCCATCACATCCACCCATAGAGGTTGCATCCATAGACCATCAGATAGGCAACCCTCGCCCTGCCCTGCCCCCCCCACAAATTATCACTACCCCTATTCCATCCTTCGTAGTTTTTCCAGATAGCCCTCATGCAATCCCCAAACCATCAATCCACGTTAGTAGTTCAGTGGATGTGATAAATAGATGTTTCCTCTAAGAAGGTTTTGCAACCAACTACTCCGCTTGCTTCTGAATCTCCATTATTGGGCAAGACATTCAAAGTGAGATCTTTGATTGATGATTTTTGTTCTTTATGATGAATTGAATTGATTCCGAGATTTTTTTGTTTAAATTCTATGCTCTAACACTTGTAATTATCGTAGGGTGGTATAACAGAGAGGTTGGAGACGCAGAGAAGGACGAAACCCTCATGACTGATTATATCATTTGTGATGAGTTATCTAGGCTTGAATTATAAAATATTAGTTTGTAAGTGTGATATTTTATTGTGAAAACAAATCTAATGAGAATTTTGTTTATTCATGCAATCCCTAGATGATGCAGTATGCCTCAAAAGAAAAAAATTCAAACTCTTCTTCTAGTAAGAGGAGAAATAACATCTTCCAAGGTGCAGATTATAGTGGTGAGGGTGGAAGTGGTCAATGAGTGACCAATGAGACCCATTTTGTATATATGACATCATATGCCATACGTTGGGCATGAGATGTCATTTATATATTAGAGCCATTTTCTATATAAGTCACCATATGCCATCGATGCTTAAGCATGAGGTGGTGTTTTGTATATTGGGCCCGTTGTCCTAATGTGTTAAAAATGTACATTTGAGACCATTTTGACTATGTGTGTGTGTGTGTGTATTTCATGGTAGATGTTCTCTAAATTGAAGTGTAAAGTTAGATTGCTAGGTTGATTTTGCATGTATATGGTGATGATGCAATATCACCTACGGTGAAGTGAGCACTTTGATATGTTGTATTATTGAAGATGTTTGCCTTGGGTTTTTTCAAAGGC
The DNA here is from genome assembly GCA_031772625.1 of Pinus tabuliformis. Lineage (NCBI taxonomy): Eukaryota > Viridiplantae > Streptophyta > Pinopsida > Pinales > Pinaceae > Pinus > Pinus tabuliformis. The sequence goes on along the minus strand of CM062819.1, from coordinate 144,197,560 downwards.
ACGTTAATTAAGCATATTCCTAGTGATACATGTAGTTGATGGTCATGCAAAACTAGTAAGGTCACACCATTAAATTAAAAAGTATATATTAACACGACTCTTTATTGATAAGGTAATATTATTTTACTACCCACAAAAAACATGGGATTTAATCCCTTATATTGGTTCATATTATTTTTCATTTTTTTTAATGTATATTCCTTTCTCTTAGAGATGTCAAGTTTTTGTGGTGTGTATAAAACAATACGTAGACCTCGTAAGTGGTGATTCCATTAAGGATGTGCTTCCATTAACCCATCGCTCTTAAGATTGAATTTCCATACACCTATCATAATTCATGTATAGTTAGTTACATATTTCGAGCTTTGAGTTTCCGACATATGTAATCCAAGCGCACTTAGTTTATTATTTCTTTTATCCTTTGAACCACTTGTAACTAGTTAAATAGTTAATTTATGGACAATTTGTAAAATGACAAAGAAACCTTTCATGAGATGACGAATTAGTTCTTATATCACATTCATTTCTTATTGTTGTTGTGTTAAAAAGTAATTGCAGACATGAATCCAAGTAGAGCATCTTGGTCAGAAACATTTTCAGGAAAGTAACAGCTCTGCATTTCTTCTCTAACAGAATGGTTTATGGAAGAAGTCCAAGAATGAGGATTGCTTCTCTAACAGAATGGTTTATGGAAGAAGTACAAGAATGAATATTAGGTGAGAAAACCATATTGCTCAGAGTTTCTTGGTCTCTGTATATAATAGTTCAATTTTACAGATGAAGGAATCTTGGGAGGCTAATTTTCCAAGATAAACGAAACCCACTAGCATAAAATTAATCAGAAACAAACGCACTGGGATAAAATTAATCAAAAAGCATTGGCCGCCTACTTTGTCAAATAGTGTGATAAGTACTGCACTGGAATGAAATTAATTAAAAAAAAGGCGCTGACAGAAGAAATTCAAATTAACAAATGGAGAAATCTTTTCGAGATCTTCTGCGATGCTAATTATTCAAAATACATATAACCCACTGGCATAAAATTAATCAGAAAAGAAACCCACTAACATAAAGTTAATCAAAAGCCATGGGCCGCATGTGACTAAATGATGGTTTGACACTAACATAAAGTTAATAAAAAAGCATTGGCCGCATGTGACTAAATGATGGTTTGACACTAGTGCTTGAATGATAAATACCTGACCTTGATAAAATTAATAGAAAAAACGCTCTGACAGAATAAATTCAAATTAACAGATGCAGGAAGCCGTAGTTTAATTAGGAATTGCTTCGAAAGTTATGGAAATTCCAGTTATATTTAAAGAAAATTTTGTTAGGATTTTTGTAAATCTAAGTTATAGTTGTTAAATTTCAAAATTTTAAGTGTTTTAAACGTTTTTGATGGTGCTGAATTCATGTTGACTATCAAAAACACAATTTAAACACTGTCTCTACAAGATTTTTTGAATTTTTTTTCGCTAATTCCAGCCACTTTTGACAATCTGAATAATTCTTCCGCCTCAATAGACGACTCCAGGAAAAACTCTTTTACTAATTAACAAATACAGAAATCTTTCCAAGATCGTCTTGGGGGCTAATTTTCCACACCATACTTTTCACCCACTGGCATAAAATTAATCGTGGGAAAAGAGCACTAAGATAAAATTAATCAGAAAGATTTGCCTGTCTGTAACTAAATGAGAGTGAGTTGGTCATTAGTGCTTAGATGTTAAATACCAAAAGAGGTGCTTAGATGTTAAATACCAAAAGAGGTCCGGAGCTTCTATAAACTAGTCAACAGCATTTTTTTAAACCCAAGTGCATGCTTAAATGGAAAATCAAATCTTCTTAAAACTGACAAAGGAATTATTTAATTTTTTATTTTTTTCAAATATTTTAAAATTACTATAAGTAAAAAGAATAAAAAGATGAGTATTGTAATCATCGAGCATCTTGAACACAAAAATGATGCGTCAAAATTGGCAAATGGCCATTAAGAATATATATATATATATATATATATATATATATATTCTAAATTTGGTAAGTTTCTAATCAAAATGTGAGTTAGGCTTTCAATTCTACATGGTTCACGAACATGCAAATGTTTTTAGGAACATGTATGTGTTTTGAACAATGTGCCCCACCACACTTTTTTTAGTGTTATAGGACAAATTTTTTGATTCCAAGTTTACGTTGAACCCAAACAATATTTTATCTATGGATTCTAGGTAAGCATTCTAATAGATTAAAAAAAAAATCCTAAATAATAGCCTAAACACAATCACCTTATTGAATTGCAAGGAAATTGGTTTATATGGAACTTAGTCGGAACCCAAACCCACCATCACCAAACCAAAATTTAGAACAACCAAATCTCAACCAAGAACAAAGAAATCCAAATGATTAAATTGATGCGTCCTTAGCTACTTTGAGGTTATTGATACAGGATCTCCAAAACACTAGAGAGCCGTCAAGATTGTTTTTTGCAAGTTCATTAAACTCAATTGTATCATCCATCTCCAATACTCAAAGCCAACTAACCAATATTTCTGATTACAGGGCTAGAATGTATGAACACTATAGAACCGGTTTAAATAAAGACCAAATCAAAGAGCTCAACACTACTAAATGAGATTTGTTGTCTTTGTTCATTGACCTAAGAAATAACCAACCTTTACTAGCCAATAAAAAACATATTTGTATGGACTAGTGCACCTACCGACCATTTCAAGACCATTGAATGGATGGGTCGTTCATGGTATTTGATAAAATTCCCCGTAATAATAGGGAGGTGGCTCTATATTTCTTGAGGAAGATATGGGCATGGTTTAGACTAGGACTCCATATCAACTACTTTGACATCGGAGAATTCCAAGGGATGGGTCGTGGGTCTGCACAAGATAGGAAAAATGCTAGGCACGACCTAGCACTAGGCGCTCATCCAAATAAACAAAGGCATAACCATCTCTGCCTAACATCTTCTAGTAATGGATACCAGTATTGAAACCCGAAGAGCAATGGCCACATTGATTTGTACCCTAGTGCAACATGGAAAATTGTAGCATCGTCGTGTCAAGAGCCACTAGTAGTTGATATTGCAGGAGGGGTTGGACCATTCGAATCTATAGTACAATTTGACTAAAAGAGGCCACATGCAGGCTCACATGAGCCTCATAGATGTATCTACTATGGAAAGACTTGTTATGCACAAATGAAGAGTAGTAGGTAATAGAGTTTTATGAAGGAGGTTATTATCTTGATATATATATATATATATATATATATATATATATATATATATAAAGTTTATTGTGTTTTTTATTCGCATATCTAATTATATGTTGTTTTTAATTGTGACACCCTGATAACACTCCCCCACTCCTACAGATGCATCAATTCCATTTTCAACCACTAATGATGTGATGAATGTTGCTTGCTCATTTGGTTTACTGTATACTCAAGTATGGTGAATTAAAATTATACCTCATTGCAAAACTTTTCATATGTTTTTAGTCCATATTACATATTCTTTAGTTTAGGTATAACTGTAGTTCATTTAATGTTTTTATAGATTACAATGACACACGGCAAGGAGCCAGACCCAGATGAGGTGAAAATATCATCTCCTTCCTATTTATCATGTGTCAAATTAAATTTTACTTAAATGTTCATTTCATTATTTTATTTTGGTTAACTAATTAAAATAATATAGATGTGTATGCAAGTTCCTTCATCTTCCTAGTTTTCCACTTAGTCTCCCAGATATCATTCACTAACATCCATTATTCCCCCATCAGTTGTCAGTCAATATTGTCACATTGCCCCCAAAATTAGCTCCACTGGGAAACTTCCATCATTACTACAACCCATGGGTGTTGATTGTCACATGTATCCACCACCATTTCCATCACATCCACCCATAGAGGTTGCATCCATAGACCATCAGATAGGCAACCCTCGCCTTGCCCTGCCCCATCCCCCCCAAATTATCACTACCCCTATTCCATCCTTCGTAGTTTTTCTAGATAGCCCTCATGTAATCCCCAAATCATCAATCCACATTAGTAGTTCAGTGGATGTGATGAATAGATGTTTCCTCTAAGAAGGTTTTGCAACCAACTACTCCACTTGCTTCTGAATCTCCATTATTGGGCAAGACATTCAAAGTGAGATCTTTGATTGATGATTTTTGTTCTTTATGATGAATTGAATTGATTCCGAGATTTTTTTGTTTAAATTCTATGCTCTAACACTTGTAATTATCGTAGGGTGGTATAACAGAGAGGTTGGAGACGCAGAGAAGGACGACACCCTCATGACTGATTATATCATTTGTGATGAGTTATCTAGGCTTGAATTATAAAATATTAGTTTGTAAGTGTGATATTTTATTGTGAAAACAAATCTAATGAGAATTTTGTTTATTCATGCAATCCCTAGATGATGCAGTATGCCTCAAAAGAAAAAAATTCGAACTCTTCTTCTAGTAAGAGGAGAAATAATGTCTTCCAAGGTGCAAATTATAGTGGTGAGGGTGGAAGTGGTCAATGAGTGACCAATCAAAACCCATTTTGTATATATGACATCATATGCCATATGTTGGGCATGAGATGTCATTTATATATTAGAGCCATTTTCTATACAAGTCACCATATGCCATCGATGCTTAAGCATGAGGTGGTTTTTTGCATGTTGGGCACGTTGTCCCAATGTGTTAAAAATGTACATTTGAGACCATTTTGAGTGTGTGTGTGTGTGTATTTCATGGTAGATGTTCTATGAATTGAAGTGTAAAGTTATATTGCTAGGTTGATTTTGCATGTATATGGTGATGATGCAACATCACCTACGGTGAAGTGAGCACTTTGATATGTTGTATTATTGAAGATGTTTGCCTTGGGTTTTTTCAAAGGCACGTCAATTAAGCATATTCCTAGTGATACATGTAGTTGATGGTCATGCAAAATTAGTAAGGTCACACCATTAAATTAAAAAGTATATATTAACACGACTCTTTGTTGATAAGGTAATATTATTTTACTACCCACAAAAAACATGGGATTTAATCCCTTATATTGGTTCATATTATTTTTCATTTCTTTTAATGTATATTACTTTCTCTTAGAGATGTCAAGTTTTTGTGGTGTGTATAAAACAATATGTAGACCTCGTAAGTGGCGATTCCATTAAGGATGTGCTTCCATTAACCCATCACTCTTAAGATTGAATTTCCATACACCTATCATAATTCATGTATAGTTAGTTGCATATTTCGAGCTTTGAGTTTTCGACATATGTAATCCAAGGGCACTTAGTTTATTATTTCTTTTATCCTTTGAACCACTTGTAACTAGTTAAATAGTTAATTTATGGACAATTTGTAAAATGACAAAGAAACCTTTCATGAGATGAAGAATTAGTTCTTATATCACATTCATTTCTTATTGTTGTTGTGTTTAACTATAAACTATTTTTGCTCCTCATCATTTTGTACTAGTGGTTTTCAACTAGGTTTATTTTACACTTGAATTTAGTTCTTTAGCTCAGATCCTTCCCAAGATTCAATAACATTTTTCTTGGATGCCACTCTCTCACCTATCACATCATCTCACTTAGATTTGGTTCATTCAAGTGCACCCCCTACCCAAACCTTTTTGAGTATGAAACCCATAAAAATATCCAACTAGTGGTTATTCTATTCAATTTTGGTTTTATTGGCTCAATACCCACCAAGTGTACCGTGTTTTAGGGATTTTTTGAGGTCATGTTCCCACCCCACATGCCCTCTCTTGTAGATATGGTTTTACATCTCCATGAACTACATTCTAACAACACCATTTCACTTCTTTAAGACTACCCTCCCATTTGGACATTTCCTCAACTTATCTCTTTGTCTTTGGCTCCTAGCTTCACCAACACCTCATCCTAGTAATTCTTCATTTTATTCTTTAAATATACTAAGTGGCATATCCCTATCGTTGGGATCATATGCATTGGCATGCTCCCCATTGTCATAAATCAAACAATACCCCTATTTTTATCCCAAATAATTTGCAACAAGATTTAACACTTGGGGCACACTTCTCCAAGCGTATACAAAATCTGAAAATCACTTTATTGCAATATTTTATGTAACAAAAATAATTTTTTCTATCTTCAATTTCTATATTAAATCACTTTATAATTTTAACTATATGTTATATCAAATCAATATGAATGATAAATCTTGGAAATTACTTAATCATGAAGACAAAGCAAGAAAATCATAAATTGAAATCACAAAATTTTGTATAGAAAGATACTTTAAACATATATAGAAGAAATGAAATACATGTGAAAAAATTTATCCCAAAAACAATACAATGTCTAGCTCGACAAACTTTAGCAAGGTAAAATCATGAAAACCTTAGCCGCCATAAAATATCCATAACAAGCTAGCATCAAAACTAGCAAGTCCTCCCTTGGATTCAACAAGCTTGTATCATATATGCTATTCACACTAGCATTGTTTCCTTACTTAAGGTTTATAAACCCTAGCCACATTACATCACACAAGTGTACGGTAAAACAACTCTAGTGCTAGTCTCCATATATACTTGTCCATCCTAGGATTTGTGTAGTCAAATTCTTGGCCTTCAACTATTACATCAACATAAAAAGCAAAACCTCCATGGAAAATCATGAAAGATATAATAACCAACTTGTCTTCTAAGAAATGTTGAAATATGTAACTAGGTTCGGTCTTCATAATAGCATATGTAATCACGTTTTTATGTATTTAATGAAAAGAGAAAAATAAATTTATTATTATTCTTGAGGCATGGGTTTCATGCTCAAGGGAAATTTATTTTTAGGTCAAGCACCCATTGAGTGCTTCTAAGTTTGTTATAAAGTCAATTGAGTCATTATCATGTCTTGAAGACCCATTTTGGCATGTTACATATTGTAAAGAAATTTTATTTGAGTTAAAATAGAATCAAAAGACCCTCCAAGACCTCGTCATGGCACAAAGATAATTTCAACCTACATGAAGGGACAAGTCGGCATAAAGAGAGCAATGTGTACCCCTCACAAGCCTATAAATACGAAGGAACTTGACCTCATTATGACTCACTCAAGAAAGTTTGATCTTCTCAAGGTAGAAGCTGGAAAAAGGATGAAAAAGAAGGAGAAGAACTAGATCAAAGTTTTTTGGCCTCTCTCTCTCTCTTTCTCTTGTGTTAGGGTTTTTACATTTGATGGGCAGAAGAATTTTCTAGACATAAGAATTTGCTTAGCAAGTAGAAGTTGCAGAAGAATTTGCTTGGCAGGTCAAAGTTGCAGAAGAGTTTGCTGGGTATATCAAAATTTCAGAAGAATGCGTTGGGCAAGTCAAAGTTCCAAAAGAATATGTTGGGCAAGTCGAAATTGCAGAAGTTGTTGGAATCAAGGTTTGACTTGGTCTTGGAGGGTCTTGGTCAATGGTCATAGGTCTTGGAATTCATCAATTGAAGTTCTATAAGAAGAGAATAATTCTTGGGGGTTTTCGTCTTAGTTGGAGAGGTTTTGGCCATCATTGATCCCCTACCTCTTGTGTCCTATTGTCTCTTTGATTTTATTGTTTGGTAGTTGTTTGATGTAAAGAACACTAATAATAATCAAGTGTAAGAATAAACTAATAAAGTTAAGTAAAAAATACATAAGAAGTTATCAAAGTAAGAGAAATCACCTAATCTAGTTTCCCTAGATTTCTCAACATGGTATCAGAGCTAAGGTGTCAAGACAAGGAAAGGAAGCTTAAAGAAGGACACTCAAGTGCTGAAACACTAGAAAAGAGTCTAAGAAGCATTAAGAAGAGTTCGATCAAGAAAGAGAAAGAAGCCTGATACCCAATGAAGGAAGAATAAATAAGAGTGAAGCATTTACTTCTCTGTTTTGGGCTAATTTTCCTCCACACGTTCGAAGGTTAACACATCATCCTGTTGTAGTAGAGCTGAAAATTGCAGTCACTCAAAGGAGCCAAAGTCTGGGTTAAAAAAGGAATACTTAGTAAGCAAAATTTTCAAGAGGAGTCAAGGTCAATCGAAGTCAAAAGGAGGCAAGTTTTTCCATATTCCAGCTACACGTGTGACCTAGGGTTTCTGTAGGAGAAGCCTAAATTGTAGTCCTGCAACAACAATCCTCAAATGTGAAGAAGGGTTGAAATCTATACTTGTAAGAAGACCTAAAAACCCTAGCTCATCCATGGAAGAACTACACATTGAAGCATAGTATATACATTCGAGAGAATCAGTAAGAATCGTAATCATCATCATCAAGGAAACAAGGTGATCTTCCTCTCATTGAAGGATCACTTTTGAAGGAAGATATATTCTATCATCATCAAAATCAGGAAGACATCAATTTGAAGATATTAACATCAGGGAGCATCTTCACTTGACAAGTAAGTGTCTTTATATCTACATTTGGATCTATCAAAATGACTTCATTTTGTAAGGAGAGCAACAAATTGGTTGGGTTGTCAAAATTTCTTGCATGGAAGAAGAGGATAGATTTGATCCTCATAGAAAATGAAGTTGTTGAGAATGTGAAGGGTTCTTTCACTAAACCTCCAAAGGAAGAAGCTCAATCTCTAGCTGAATACATGAAAAAGGAAATAAGGGCTCAAAGAATCCTTATGTAGCAAAATTGGAAAAGTGAAAAGACATCTATGACAAACTGGTGGAATTATTCTCTGTAAGTTCTATAGGAGAAGTGATATCATTAAGAACCAAGCTCTACAAGATGATGATATCAAAGGAAGAAGGAATGATACTTTATGAGGGTGTCTAAAATAAGGAACCAACTACAAGAGTTGGGGGATATAACCTCTAAGAAGGAAATAACTACTATAGTACTTAATGCACTACCAAAGGAATGGGGTAACTTTACATCAAGAAATTATGGGAAGAAGGAAGCTACTCCATTCAATGAGTTGTGGTCACTATGAAAAATTTGAAGAAACCAGGTTAAAGGCAAAAAGTGATGTACGATCAAATGAGCAAACTCAAGCATATGTTGCCATAGCGAAAATGAAAGTAAAGTTTGGGAATTTGGTCCTCAAAAAAGGAAGAAGAATATGAAAAGGTTCAATTCTATGGATATGGGCACTATGAGATACTTTTTCCTAAGCTAAAAAAGGACAAAGACAAAAGAGGAAGGAAAAAATCCCATATCATTGAAGAAGTGGAAGAAGTTGAAAAGAAGAAATCCAAGAAGTAAGAAGTAAAAGATTTCTACTATGATTGAGATAATTCTTCTCCACCTAGTTCTTTTTAGTTTATATAAATATAGCTATCATGGTAGGAAGCATTAGAAACATGATATGATGCATCATTTTATGGGATGGCATCATAATAGCATATGATTGAAAGCAAGAGCTCATGGGAAGCTTGAAAGATAGTTGAAGTTTATGGTTGTTGGCTTAAGGGGGCCTGACCTAGGTTCAAAGTTGTTCGTGCCAACCAACAAAACCCTAACTACTAGCCCTTTCGGCAACAACCTGCATAGTTCAGATTGCAGTCTCACCCGAAGCAGTATTGGGGGATGCGAGAACTAGGCTTCTGCATCAAGGGACATGTGATAAACGATTCTTAAGCTCTGATAATTCAGATATGCATTCGTGCAAATTGGTATTCTTCTAGGGCATGTCACTGTAACTAGGGCAACATGACTTCTAGACCTTCGTGAAGGTCTACAATTAGCCTTTGCGGACCTTAACCAGATGATTTATCTAATTTCGCGCATCAATAAACAACCCTAGATCTAAGTTCGCGCAGATTGGTGAGCACCAGTATTGTAGCAATAATGCTGCAACTCCTGGGGCTTCCTACTTTACTTTTATCAACCCAGTAGTTCGTAACAAACTTGGAAGCGACGGTGCTGTATGCACAAGTACTAGTTCTTACTGTAGGCTGTCACTTGGTCAGCTGGCGCAAGATCACTAGGAGCTCAAGCCAACTTCTATGAATTCCAGAAGAAGCTTTAAATGTGATGAAAGAAAGGAAAGCTTACTCTACAGAGGCTATTCTACTTGCAGAAAGAGAAAGAAGACTGAAATGTGAAGTAAACCTAGCAAACCCTAATTTACCGACTAACCCTACTTTTGCAAAAAGAGAGGTGAAAATCTAGGAAAGGAGTGCCATTACCTACTGAGGAAGTAAACTACACCTATTCAAGCTATTTCTAGAAGGAAATAAGAAAAAAACATTTTTTTAGATTTTTATGTATTTTATGTGAAATTTTTATGCATGTAATTTATTTGTTTGTGGAGGTGGTAGCGATTAGGTGGCGATGGGGGGTGACTTTGGGACTTTCAGAGGTGTGGGAAGGTGTGGAGGGGTCCTAAGAGGCCTCTGGTAACATTCTGGAGGCTTTCTCTGCAATCAGACTTCAAAAAGCGACGTACAAGAAATTCTATAGGAGGCTGCAAGGGATCTACAGGAGGATGCAGAGAGATGTTTTAGAGGGTATAAAGGTGGAAAAATGGTGGGAAAGGGTAGCTAAAGACTAGAGGGAGGTGTTAAGGTGTCTGAATTTCATCAAGGATGATTAGGAAAGGAAATGATGGTTGGATTTGTTCAAGAGACGAGAGGAAAGCTTATGAGAAAAGTGCAGGAATTAGGGCAGATTTGTGAAGGGTTGTGAATGACCTGTGAAACATGTAGCAAAAGAGATGGTGATGGTAGCTTTATTCACTTGTTATGAGTAGAGATGTATTGTAAGAGCGCTGCAAATCAAAACACTGAATCTGAGCAAGAAAAGAACTAGCTACACCAAAAACAGAACGATATCTCATGTTGACCTAAATTATGATCTAGGAAAATGAAACGCTGAATAGTGCTATATGGAAAGCAAATCATGGAAAGAGATTTATTACAGAAACATAAATGAGCATGACAAACTGGATCTGAAGCAAAGCATTAAACTTTAAATCAAATTGTAACACTAGAAATTGCATGGGGAAAGAAAAACTGTGTTTTAATGGCAGCAAGCAGATCTTGACCTCAATTCATGGTCCCCAAAGGAGGAAATGAGGTCAGGCTCTGTTGATGGCCTTTTTGTATCTTTCTCTTACCCTTATTTAACTTACTTCAGCAACTGAAATGGAAACAACTATGTAAACCACCAAAAGCAACCTATTATACTAAGGAAGAAATATATCTAACAACATCTAATTCATGAACTGAAGCAAAGCATATAAATAAAAAATAAGAGGTGCTAGGCAGTTTGGGTTGGGCCGTAACCCAAGAGCTTCAGCCCCCTGAAAGAACTCAGTGCTGGCTCAGAAAATATTTCATCTCCATTATCAAAATAATAGTCACATTACATAAAATTGTTCACAAAAGTAAGCTCGAAATGAGCTGAGCAAAAGCTGCAACAAAAGTGTGAAAATTTGAATAACATCCAACAACCTAATGAGGCCCTAAGCATCTCTATTTATAACACTGGAGCCTCCAACAACTCTCCTAAAATCCAGGAGGCTTGGCTCCCAATACTTAAGATAGACAACAGTTCCTCTTCACTTGCTTGGCTGCCCCTTTGATGCATTGATGTGGTTGCTTGTGCTCTGAGCCTTCTGAGGGAGGATTTGAAGTAGGGAGTCATAAATGAGGGGGACACCCTCCTACAAATCCTCTCCCTTGTTTTCCTCGAATATTCGCTGCCAAATGCTCATTAAACCTTTGATTTTGTCTTAAAATTGACCAAAAATCTGGATAAAGCACACATTAGACTTTTTTGCATAATGACTAACCCAATTCACTCTATTAGCATAAATATAATAAAAAAATGCAATAAACTAATTAGAATGGTGGATTAAGCTAAGTTAGGAGGCCAAATGAGCCCATATAATTACCCATTTATGGGGCTCATCATCACCCCCCTACTAAATGTGTTGCTCATCCTCTGAGAAACTAGTCTATCTCCTCATCCTTGATGGCCCTGATGGACTCCCTGACATCCCATGCTTCTGATGTGAGATCCTCCTCCTTATCATGGAATCCTGCCTTTTTGTCCACCTCTTCCCACTTCTTTTGTTCTTCTTCTTCTTTTACACCTTCCAATAGGCCTAGCAGCAGTGGAGGACTCAATTTGAGGCCAATCCAATTGGCCTTCAAACTCTGCATACAGTGCTTATACAGAGGCACTCTCCTTAATGCTTCTTTCATCCTTGTTGGGGAGTGATACTCCTTGATTTGCAGATTGTGTGGGAGAGTATTCCACATCCTCATACAAGCATGAATACAGTCTTCCCTAAGTAATCTTTCCATGTCTTCAAAATGTGCAATATCCTGGGCCTACTCATTGATATACTTAGGGGCACTTTGAGGATTATTTTCAAGCAACTGGTGGACACTGATGAGAGCCATGGGGTCTGCTGGCTTAGCTCGGATCATGAAGGGTTCATTTTTCTCTTTTGCCATCAACTTTTTTATTTCTGCCGCCCTTTTCTCCTCATGATTCATCCATGATGCCATGGCCATCAGCTGCAAGTCCCCCAGCCTAGCATTGGGGTCCCATAGGTTCATATCAGTGAGGGCCAAGTTATGCAAATAAAACTCTGCTATCTTTGCCTTGTCTTCTACTGAACTTTGGTCACATAGGTCTGTAAACTATTTATAATCCTGAAAAGGCATGCTGCCTCTCTGTGCCAAGGTCTTGATTTGAAACTGTAGCCACTGGTCTTTGAGGTATACTCCATATGATTTGGCTGGTTGCCTGCACTGTAGTGCCTCCATAGACCAGCTGGCCATGCATGCCAACTGTGTGTCCTTTTCTTGCAGCTGTTTCCTTAACATTTCATTTTCTGCTTCCAAGTGAGATCTTCTGATTGCTTCTGTATGTCTTACAGTGCTCAACTCCTTACCCATTTCTCTCAGCTTGTTCTCCATGTGGCCAATGTCTTCCACCCCTTTTGACTTGGAAATTTGCATCCATCTATGGCTCCTTACCCTTTCTTTTTCTAGTTCAAAGAAAAGTGGGACTGCAAATTTCTGTGGAATAATTTTTCCCCCTTCAAGAAGGTTGTAATAAGAGCCTAAACTAGGCTGGGGGTCAGGTTCTGGAATCTCTGTTGTTTCATCCTTCCCTTTGGTCTGCTCTTCTGCCCTTTTCTCAAGTTTCTCAGTCTCCTGTAGCTTTGTTAGGGTCTCCTGTAGAGCAGTTTGTGCCTCCTGTAGGACTATTTTTGAGTCCTGCAGTTTTACTCTTTCCTTCCAAGTGGAAGATCTAGGACTTCCTCTCTCATAAGTAATGGGGGTTTTGGATGGAGATTCTTCCCTTTTGACAGTAGGGGAATCTTCAATTATGATAGGCTCTTTTGAGGATGGTTGTGGCTTCCCTATTTTTATTCTTGTGCTTTTTTGGGCCCTGAAATACATTGATGGTGGCCTTTTCCTCTTTTGTTTGGGTTTAATTGGGGTGTTGAGGCAGCAAGAACAACTGTTGCTTCCCTTTCTAGTGTCTCAGGAGACACTTCTGTCTTCTTTTCCCCTTTTTCCTCTTCTTTTGTCTTCTCTGCCTCTGCTAGCTTTGTTTCCTCTAGCTCTGTTTTGGTTTCCTTCTCATCTTGTTTAGTTTTTGCCTTCTCTGCTTTAGTCTTTTTCTTCTTTGGTTTAGTCTTTTTCCTTTTTGTTTTAGTCTTTTTCTCTTCTGTCCTAGGTTCCTTCTTCTCTGCTCTGGTATTTTTCTCCTCTGTTTTAGTCTTTTTCTCTTTTGTCCTAGGTTCCTTCTTCTCTGCTCTAGTCTTTTTCTTCTCTGTTTTAGGTTCTTCCTTCTCATCTTTTGTTTTGGTTTCGTCCTCTGTTTTAGGTTCTTCCTTCTCATCTCCTGTTTTGGTTTCCTCCTCATCTTCCCCTTTTTGTTCTTCCCCCTCACTTGTAGAAATTTTGAATAATATGACACTTATTCACAAATATTATCCCGATAATACACTATTGTGGAATACATGCATAATACATAACCTCCTCTACGTTGATCATCAATTTTTCAGAATTAAAAACAATGAAACATCAATCACATGCGCACATTAACACAGTATGTAACCCGGGGAAAGCATACATCTGAAAACCCCACACTATCTGTATATTATAATGATTGAGAACATGTAACAATACATAGTACAATACTCCTCACAAGTACTCAATACTATCTCCACCTGTTACACACAAACTAGCTCAGATCTGATGCCTCAAATCTCCTCCACTATTTTCCTACCTCCACTGTGCAATCCTGCAAGAGAATAATGATGAATGGCTGAAGCAAACTTGTATTTCCTTGGCTGAACCACGCAATCCTCATTGGCATTACTCAATCCCACTGATTGTGCAAGATCTCATGCACAACTATAGTCACAACTGATAGCAATCTCAACCTCTAACACCTGTCTCCACTGAACTGTCCATGCACTGAGTTAACTGATGTATTCTTTAGTTGCTTTATGAGTTAATAATTAGTGAACTAATTTAACAATTAATTCACATCACTCATCACTAGTCTATTTGCAGTTAGACTAAATACAACTAGTTTAACCAAGTCAAACTGAACACAACTCCATCAACTCCACAATAAACTCCACCGAAACTCAACCACATGAGTTCTAACTGAAGTCCTGCATGCAATAGCTCAACTGACCCACAAGGAAAGTGTATTTCCTTCTGACAGTTGCATGTGCCACATCTGTAGCTCAAACTGAAGTGCTCCAAGAGGATAAGATAATGTTTATAGTCCAAATATTATTGTGAGACAATAATATTCGACTGTTCTATTTTTAGCTTGGCAGTCTAAAAATAGAAACCGCCCATATGTCTAAAATAGAAGTCCATTTGTTTTTACCAACATGACCAATCATCCACAAATAGCATCCTGCAACTCATAGACCATGATCCATATGTCTAAAAATAGACATAGTCTAAAAATAGATTTTGCGCCAAAAAATAGCCTGCGGGCCCACTTAGTGAAGGCGACTTCTTTCCACTAAGCTCCATCATCTTGTTGCATTCTCAACACTCCCTCTCAACAAGATATGGATTATCAGCAACCCCTATCCTGCCTCGGTGGTATTCGAATTTCCTCTTGGTGAGCGCCTACGTCAAGATATCATCATCCTAATCCTCCGTTGGAATGTATGAAAGTAACATGATTCTCCGCTGCACACAATCTCCGATATGATGGTACTTGATGTCAATGTGCTTAGATCTATCATGAAATGCTGGATTAGCCGAGAGTTTAATGCAACTCTGGTTATCATAGTAAATCACAGTAGGCTCCAAGTATGAACTGAACAACCTGACCAGGATCTTCCTCATCCATATAGCCTCGCATGCAACCAAACTTGCTACCATATACTCGACCTTTGCTGAACTGAGTGCCACGGATCTCTGCTTCCTGCTGTACCAAGAAACTGCTGTCGACCCGATACTGAAGACCCCTCCTGATGTGCTCTTTCTGTTTGTTGGGCTCCCTACCCAATCTGCATCCGTGAAGCCACATAGCTTCACCTCATCCTCCTGCCTGTACCACAATCCATATCCCGATGTGCCTCTGAGATAACGCAATACATGCTTGCTTTCCTTCCAGAAGAGCTTGGTTGGCTTAACCATAGCTTGTGAAAGCTGGTTAACAGCATAACATATATCGGGTCGTGTATTGACTAGATACATAAGCGACCTCACCAACTGTCGATAAACAATGGCATCCACTACTACCGTCGAAGTAGCATCCTCCTTCCTCCAACCTCCAGGAAGAGGAGTATCAACAGGCTTGTAACCATGCATGTTGAACTTCTCCAGTGTCTCTCGAGCATACTTACCCTGAGAAACATATAGTCCATCACTGCGCTGCCAAATTTCCAATCCCAAGAAATAATGAAGGAGGCCCAAGTCCTTCATCTCAAACTCCTTAGCAAGATCATCCTTGCATGAAAGTATCAACAGCTCATCACTTGTTAGAATCAAATCATCTACATAAAGTACAATGATAGGCAACTTACCCTCCACCATAATCTGGTATAGGTTAGGATCTGCCTCACTCTTGGAGAATCCAAGTTCGGTGAAATAGTTGTCTATCCGTGTGTACCAAGCACGTGGTGCTTGTTTCAACCTATACAACGCTCTCTTGAGCTTGCACACATGTGACTCGCTGCTGAAGATCTCGAAACCTTCGGGCTGCTCTATGTACACCTTCTCCTCAATGACTCCATTGAGGAATGCCGTCTTCACATCCATATGATGAATGTGCCACCCCATTTGCATTGAGAGAGCAAGAATCGTCCGTATGGAAGAATACCTTACGTTAGGTGCAAAGGTCTCCTCATAATCGATCCCCTCTATCTGTGAAAAGCCTCGGGTAGCAAATCTTGCCTTATACTTCTCCACACTCCCGTCAGCTCCCTGCTTAACTTTGTAGATCCATCTCGAACCCACCACTGATTTCCCTTCCGGTCTTGGGACAATCTCCCATGCACTGTTTCTGACAATCGAATCATACTCTTCCACCATGGCATCTACCCATGCGGGGTCCTCCACAGCTTCCTCAAAAGAGGATGGCTTAGTCACAACACATTTTATCACAAGAGGCATGTATCCAGTATATCGATCAGGTGACTATCTCTATCTACGTTGAGCTGTAGGTGGTCCTACAACCTTCTCTGCATCTTGAGCCAGTCGCTCAGCTTCTGTCAAGCGCTTTCACCCTCTGATGGTTGGTGCTGCATGAGTGGTCTCTTCCACTCCATGAACTTCATCCTGTGGCTGATCCACGTCTTGAAGCTCATCCTTAGGAACTATAGCTCCTAATCTGCATGCAAGTGTGGCTCCCTCTCAAGCGAACACTTCATGGCTTTCTCCTCCTAAAAATTTATATCCCATCACACAACACTCTTGCCACTGTCTGGAAAATACACACGATAGTTTTGGGGCGTATCAGTGTACCCCACAAATATCCCAACCTCTACGGTCGGCTCCAGCTTCTTCCCGGCATCCTTCATCACATGCATGTAAACGTTAGCACCAAAAATCCTCAAATGAGAAAGATCAGGCTTCTTA
Organism: Pinus tabuliformis; assembly: GCA_031772625.1. Classification (NCBI taxonomy): domain Eukaryota; kingdom Viridiplantae; phylum Streptophyta; class Pinopsida; order Pinales; family Pinaceae; genus Pinus; species Pinus tabuliformis. The sequence continues at coordinate 144,180,494 of CM062819.1, read as the reverse complement.
CCAGAATAAGCCTGCTCGGGTGTACTCATGTCAAGTATCCTATGAGGACAATGGTTCTGCACATATACTGCAGTATTGCATGCTCCCGCCCACAAGTGAAGGGATAGGCCCTGATCATGCAACATCGCCCGTGCAACACCCACGATCGTTCTGTTCTTCCGCTCAGCAACCCCGTTCTGCTGTGGGTTATGGGGAGCTATGAGCTCTCTTCGAATCCCTTCTGCGCTACAGAAATCCTTGAACTCACCAGAGATGTATTCACCACCATTTTTGCTCCTAAGAGCCTTCACCTTCTTCCGTGACTCCTTCTCGACCAGTGTTTTGAACTCATAAAAATTTGAGTATGTCTCGCTCTTCTTCTGCATGAAGAAGATCCAGCACTTTCGAGAGAAATCATCAACAAATATCACATAGTACTTGTGCTTTGCTGTCGAAGCTACTAAGAAAGGTCCACACACGTCTGTGTGAATTCTCTCAAGGATCGTTGTGGCGTGACTATCCTTCTCGTGAAAGGTGGCTTTCACAAACTTTCCCAAAGTACACCCCTTGCACTGATCTGACTGCACAAGAATGCCTTTAGGAAGCCCAGTAGTGATCTGTTGCAGTATCTTCAAGGCTCCATGGTGAAGGCGACCCAATCTCCTGTGCCACAGCTCGCCATCATCTCAGCTCACCAATCCTTCTGCCTTGTGATGAGCCCCAATTTTTGGTACAATTTGGGCTCATTTGGCCTACTTGCTCTGCTCAAACCATTCATTTTTTATTGCTTATGCATGCATTTCTTGGTTTATTCGTGTTGTTTGTAGGAAGAAGGGTAGGCATTCTATCTACGTGACTAATGCATGATGCTTTCAGGTTTTTGGCATTAAAAGGGAGAAAAGACCACGAGAAAGGAGACAAGGAGACAATGAGGTGGCACTGCTGGTTTTTAGGAGAGGATGTCCACGGTCTTGGGGACCTTCCTCGTAATTCCCACCATAACTCCGAGCTCCAATCCATCTCCCCACCGAGCTTAGAAGCAGCCAACTGTTCTACAGGAACAGCAGTTATAACTGTTCTACAGGAACAGCAGTTATAACTGTCCTACAGGATCAGCAGTTTAACCTTCAGTTGGACAGCCGAGCTCCACAAATCAAGGACACCTGTTCGATGATCATTTTGCATAAATACTGAGGCCGTAGCCTTGGATAGAAGCTTTTTGAACTTTTGTATTGCTCTTGTAATTTGGAAGTACGAGCTACATCTCGGTGTTTGTTCTTTTTGTAAGCCAGTTTTGGCATGACATCAGACTTTCGTTTATGAATAAAGGCAGGCAGATTTTGATCTCATTCTGAGTTTCTAAGGGAGCTATAGCTCTCAGGTTAGGGCCCAACCTGAGAGCAATATATCTCCTCGGTGTTGTAATGTTATTTGCATTTCTTTCCAGCACTTTGAGTTTTTACTTTGACATGCAATTTGAATTTACAGTCTGTTAATTTAGTCTTTTTCATGAGCTTAGATAGGATTCGTTTATGGTGATTTGCTTTCAGTTGCTTATATTCGATAGGAGGATAGTTATAAATTATTGGAGCTCCAGAAAAAGGTTGTTAAAGCTCACTGCCATCTCTCTTAGGGATTGGGGTGCAGTCCATAACCAACCACCAAAAAGAAACACAGTTCTTCTCACTTCCATGCAAGCTGCAACATAGACATTTTCGTTGAAGATCCATCCATGCACTGTTGACATTGAACCATACTTCTACATTTCACTTCCATGCATGAGTTTCATTTCTTGGTTTTCCATTGCTGTTCATAGGTTTCATGGCACAGTTATCATAGGTTAATGAATTCTTGTTTTTGGTGCATAAGTCATTTGTTTCATTTACGCTGCTCCATATCATTCCACTTCCTTCTTCTTCTTCTTGATCTCTCCTCAATCCACCTACTCAGCCTCTGTCCAACTCATTTACCCTCCAACTCATCCATTAATCACTTAGCTCCATTTACTTACACTTTCGTTGATCCCATCCTTCCAACCATCAAACCACTACATGCACTCTTCCTCCATCTGATTTTTCTGCTCCTGAGCCATCACCAGCTCCATCTCCATCTCACCTATCCTCCCACACCACTCCAACACTTCACCATCTCCCAAAACTTCCACGGCCAAACATCCTGTAGAATTGCACAGACTTCCTGTAGAAATCCCTGAGTTTCCTGTAGGATCCCCTGCAGACTTCCTGTAGAAGCCTGCAAACTCGGTTGCTGAGCATCCGAACGTGGTAGACTTCTGTGGATCGATGCTAGAGACCCTCTGGGACCTCCCCTAACCATCCTGACCTTGCCCATGCTCTCCTTCCATTCCAACTGCTCCTGCACAACCAAACCCTAATCAAAAGCATCATCACAATAAATCCAACCACTTAATGAAAAAATACAAAAACATGTCTTTTCAGATGCAAGTAGCTTAGATGCATGTATTTCAGCTCACTACAAGTAATGGCATTAGTGGTAGTAGTTTCATTCACAGTTTTGCATAGTTAGGGTCTAGCTAGTCAAATTAGGGTTTACTAGGGTTTACATGCTTTGTTGACTTTCAGTTTCTTTCTGCAACTAGATTAGTCTTCTTTAAGTTATCTTTCGTCCATCATTCACAAAGCTTCTTCTGTGAGCCTATAGAAGTTGGCTTGAGCCCTAGCGGACTTGTGCCAGCTGACCAAGTGACAGCTGTGACAAGAGCTAGTACTTGTGCATACAGCACCGTCGCTTCCAAGTTTGTACGAACTACCGGGTTGATAAAATTAGAGATAGGAAGCTCCAGGAGTTGTAGCATTATTGCTACAATACTGGAGCCCACCATCTTTTTGGCGCCGTTGCCGGGGAAGCGTCAGAGTATTAGTAATTGTTGCTTTTCTTCTATTTTCTTACTCTTGCCTTCTGCTAAGTAGTTTACTTCATTTCCATTCTGCAAAAGTAGCATAGACATTTCCTGCTTTCATAGATTAGCATTTCCTGCTTTCATAGATTAGTATTTCCTGCTTTCATAGATTAGCATTTCCTGCTTTCATAGATTAACATTTCTTGCTTTCATAGATTAGTATTTCCTGCTTTCATAGATTAGCATTTCCTGCTTTCATAGATTAACATTTCCTGCTTTCATAGATTAGCATTTCTTGCTTTCATAGATTAACATTTCCTTTCTGCAAGCGTAGATTAGCATTTCCATTCTTGCAATTTCATTTGAGCAAAGTAGATTAGTTCTTTCCTGCTTTCAGTTTAGTTCTGCATCTTTCATAGTTAGTTGTAGATCAATCTGTCTCAGTTTTGCAGGTACCAAAAGAAAAGAAAAGCAAAAGCAATCAAAAGAAAAAGAAAAGTCTTTTCCATTTCATGCCTCGTAGGAACCGAGATAGATCAGGCAAATTCCTACCAAACACCCCCACCACATCACTGAGTCACCCTTCTCTCTTCTTTGGTGACAGTGACCCAGAAGAACCTATAGGTGAACATCCCGAGATATCCAAAGGTCCTATAGTAGAAGAAGAGTTAGAGACCAATCCATCTGAAGCTATGGCTGACAATAGAAGAGAAGATGAGAAAATAGAAGGTGACTTCCCCATCCGGGAGACCAATGGAGAGATGAAAATGAAGAACATTAGCCCCTCCGCCTTACCTCACTTCCATGGGCTGACTGCTGAAGATCCAGATACCTTCCTGTTTGAGTTTGCTGTCCTTTGTAGAACCTATGACTATACTGAAGATGAGCAAAAGTTGAAACTTTTCCCTTCCACTCTTAAGGATGCAGCACTATGCTGGTTCATGGGCTTACCTGGGAATAGTATCACCACTTGGGCTCAGATGCAGCAAGCTTTCAACACCAAATACTGGGATTACTGTAGGTCCAAGGAAACAAAGGGGGAAATCTTTCGGATGTCCATGGGAAATGATGAGTCCTTAGAGGATTATGAGGAGAGGTTCCAACTAAGCTATAAGCGGGCCAGGTGCACACTTGACCCTGAATCCCTCAAGTTGGTCCTGCTCCGAGGAGTCCCTGAAGACCTCTTAGATACCCTTCACATGTTAGCTGGGGGGGACATTTACCAACTGCCTTATGAGGACATCAAGACTGTGTTTAGAAACCACTCCAGGGCAGCTCGGAAACGAGGTAGAGGAAACCACCTCTCAACTAGTGTCCCTTTCTCCAAACATGAGCTTGCAAATCAATTAGAAGATCTTAAGAGTGAGGTGAGACAAACCATTTCCATGCAGCTTGACACATTTAGGATTCAGCAAAAGAAAGAAGAAGCTGAGAGAGCCTTGGCTGTCTTCTGCCCTAGGTGCACAAGGAGACCCTAAGAACGAATGTCCATTACATTCGGCTGAAGTGTGTTTCGTTTGTGAGGAGGACCATCCCACAAATCAGTGTCCAACCTTACCTGGGTTTAAAGCCATGTACCAAGGGACAGAAGCTCCCACAGAGCCTCTCTATTACCTTAACCAAAGGAGGCCACAGGGATCTAGACCTTATCAGCAGGGGATGCAAGGGGCATATCAAGCTTATTACAGCCCCAACCAATCGACTCCTATGCCTTCCTGGGGTCCCCCTGCTCATCCTTCATGGTCCATGCCTCCTCCATGGTCTTATCCACCTCAGTACCCCACTCAACCTACTTCTCATTCATATCACTCACATGCCCAGCCGCAGCCTCAATGGAATGCACCTCAGTCGGGGTGGAGGCCCCAATACAACACTCCTCCTGCCATCTTGCCTCCACCACCAGTTCAACCTCAGCCATTACCTCCTGCTCCTCCAAGGCAACCTCAAATGCCTGCTCAACCGAACCCGAACCCCAACAATAGACAGGCCCAACAGGTATACACTGGGGAAACCTCATGCCATACCTATGCTGTGGAGATCCAGGAGATCAATCTTCGATCTGGAAAGACTCTACCAGATCGCCAACCTCCTCCCCCAGAGGATGAGGAAGATAAACAGGAAAGTGAACCGAAGGTTATTCCACCCTTTCCTGAGAGACTAACAGCCACCACACAACCCAACCCAGAGGAGGATGAGCTTCTGGGTGAGCTCAAGCAGTTGTGTGTAAAAATACCACTTCTCCAAGCCATCAAGGATGTGCCAATATACAACAAGCTGGTTAAGGAAAAGTGTTTCAAACACCCAGGCAGACGGAAGAAAGATGCCTCAACCATCAATGTCATAGGACAACTGTCTGACCTTATGTTAGGACAAGTCATCTGCCCAAAGTACCTAGACCCTGGAAGTCCTGTAGTAGATGTTCACATCAATGGAACCATTATACCCCACACCTTGATTGATCTGGGGGCCGCCATTAATGTGATGACCAGGGATACCATGCTTAAGCTTAATCTTCAGGGTTCCTTGAGAAAGACCTCGACAGTACTGCAATTAGCAGATCGCTCCACCGTGACTCCCGAAGGGATTGTGGAGGATGTCTTGGTCTCTATTGACTCTTGGGAATACCCTGCAGACTTCCTGATTCTGCAACCAAAGGCCAAGCTTACTGGATATCCTCTCATTTTGGGAAGGCCTTGGTTAGCTACTGCAGATGCTTACATAAGTTGTCGTGTAGGAAACATGACCATCAAAAATGGTCCCATGTCCAAGCAGCTAGTCCTATACCCTCCTGCCCAACCCTCCTTAGAGCATGACTTACCACTCTGGTTGGAAGAAGGAGAAGAAGACGAGGTGTACTCAGCACCTATGTGCACCTTAGATACCACTAGAAGAGACCCCCCAACCGAGGATGACTTGATCGAGACCTTGATCCAGAATCCACCTTCCAGTGCACTACCCTTAGAGAAATTGGTGGAAGATGCCCAAGCTAGCACCTTAGTGGATCTTTGTACAACCAACCCTGTTACTCCCAGAGTCAAGAATGTGGAGTTCGGCCCTGAGAAAGCATTGAAGATCAGCTCCTCCCTATCTCCTTCCCAGGAAAAGGAGCTGTGTAGTCTGTTGGCCAACCACCTAGATGCTTTTGCTTGGAGCTATAAGGAAATGAAAGGAGTCCATCCTTCGGTCTGTACCCATCATATATACATCAAAGAGGATTGTAAACCGGTTAGGCAACCTCAGAGGAGAATGAATCCAGCCCTTAAGGACATTGTCAAGGAAGAATTGCAAAAACTGTTGGATGCCGGATTCATCTACCCCATCTTAGATAGTGAATGGGTGTCCCCTCTAGTGTTGGTTCCCAAGAAAAATGGGAAATGGAGAATCTGTGTGGACTACCGAGAACTGAACAAAGCTACCAAGAAGGACCATTTCCCTCTACCTTTCATAGATCAAGTGTTGGATGGACTGGCAGGAAAGAAGTTCTTCTCTTTCCTGGATGGGTTTAGCGGGTACAACCAAATCCAAATCAGCCCAGAAGACCAAGATAAGACCACCTTCACTTGTCCTTGGGGTACCTTTGCCTATCAAGTCCTTCCCTTTGGGCTATGCAATGCTCCTGCTACCTTTCAGAGAGCTGTCTTGAGCATCTTCTCGGAGCTGGTCCATGATGCAGTAGAAATCTATATGGATGACTTTACTCCTTATGGGGCCAACTTCCAGGAAGCATTGTCTAACCTGGGAAAAGTCCTAACCAAATGCACCGAGATGAACTTGTCCCTTAGTCCTAAAAAATGTGAATTCCTAATGACTGAAGGGACCGTGCTAGGCCATACCATTTCTTGCCAAGGATTGCAGGTGGATCCTAACAAAATTGCTCTCATCAAGAGGGTTCCACCTCCTCAAAAGGTCAGGGATGTCCGGAGTTTCTTGGGATTAGCAGGATACTACCGGAGATTCATTAAAGATTTCAGCAAGCTAGCCTCGCCATTGTTTGGCCTGTTGGCAAAAGATGTGGAGTTTAATTGGACTGACGATTGTCAGAGGGCTTTAAATGAATTAAAGGACAAGTTGGTGTCAGCCCCAATCCTGAGAGGTCCAAACTGGGCCCTACCTTTCCACATCCACACTGATGCCTCGAACAAAGCCATAGGTGCAGCTTTAGGACAAGTTGAGCAAAAACTTCCATATGCCATTTACTTTGTTAGCAAAAACTTGTCCAAAGCCAAGCTGAATTACACTGTAACCGAGAAAGAATTCTTGGCTGTGGTCCATGCATTGAACAAGTTCCGACATTATATTACTGGTTACCAGACCTTTGTACATACTGACCATGCTGCTATTAGATATTTAATGAATAAACCAGATGTGAATGCTCGTATTATTAGATGGTTACTTTTATTGCAGCAGTTTGATTTGACCATTGTTGACAAACCAGGTAGAGAAAATGTTGTTGCTGACTTTTTATCTAGATTGGATTTGTCTGCAGATGAGGATGGAACAGTGGACGAACAGAAGCCTGATGAACATCTGTTTGCTATTTCAGTACTCTCTCCATGGTTTGCTGATATAGCAAACTATCTTGTTTCAGCACAGTTCCCTCCACACCTACCTTCCAGAGAGAAGAGCAGAATCATCAGAAAAAGTGCCTCATTTACTTGGATCGGGGGCAATCTGTTCAAGCTTGGCCCCGATCAGATCTTAAGGCGTTGTGTAAGGGAGGAGGAAGTCTTTGATATCCTCCTCACTTGTCATGATGGGCCTTGTGGAGGACATTTTGCAGCAAAGAGAACTGCCTTCAAGATCCTGCAGGCAGGCTACTATTGGCCCACACTTCATCAAGATGTCAGAAGATATGTCAGTCAGTGTGACCAATGCCAAAGAATGGGGAAACCGACCCAAAGGGATGAGATGCCTCTCCAACCTCAAGTGACTCTTGAGCCATTTGAGAAGTGGGGCATGGACTTTGTGGGCCCAATCAACCCCTCTTCGAGGCAAAGGACTTACATCATTGTGTGTACTGACTATTTGACAAAGTGGGCAGAGACCAAAGCAATCAAAGCAGCAACAGAAGAAAAGGTGGCCGAGTTCCTAAGAGAAAACATCTTCTATAAGTTTGGCTATCCAAGAGAGCTGGTCACCGATCAAGGGAGCCAGTTCACCTCCAACCTGGTTGAAGATCTCCTAGCTCATCACAAGATCAAGCATAGGACTTCCATCCCTTATCACCCTCAAGCAAATGGGCAGGTGGAAGTCATCAATAGAGCATTAGAAGGGATCTTGACTAAGGTGGTGAGCAACAGCAGAAAGGACTGGGCAGATCACCTGGTTGAAGCCACATGGGCTTACAACACCACTTGGAAGACCACCACCGGCTTCACACCGTATGAGCTGGTCTATGGGAAGAAAGCTCTGTTGTCCATTGAGTTTGAATACAACACTTTGAGGATGGCAGCTTAGCTGGACCTAGATCTCAGCCATGCACAACAAGAAAGGCTACTACAGCTGAATGGCCTAGATGAGCACCGAATGCAGGCCCTCCTTCACTCAGAAGTGGTTCAACTTCAGAGAAAGGTGTGGCATGACCAACATCTCCATGACAAGCAATTTCAGCCGGGAGATTGGGCTTTGTTGTATGACTCCAGATACAAAGATTTCAAGGGGAAGTTGAGAACCAGATGGCTAGGACCATATGCAGTGGAGAAATGCCATGAAAATGGATCTGTCCTCATTCAAACCATTGATGAGGAAGCCATTCCCATGCTTGTCAATGGGCATCGATTGAAGATCTACAGGAGACCTCTCTCAAGACAAGAGTTCATCAAAACTGTGGAGAAATTTGTATTGGTCATAGAGAAGGGTTCTGCCTCTGCTTTTGGCATACCCTGAGGGATATGAAAATAATAATAATAAAAAAAAATAAAGATCCTTGGGTGAAAACCTCTCTGAGGCGCCCAAGGCAGGTAGTAGGGGTGAAAACCTCATTGAGGCGCCCCTATTGTCTTTCAAAAAAAAAGAAGAGAAAAGGTGAAAAAGATCCTTGAGTGAAAACCTCTCTGAGGCGCTCAGGGCAGATGGCATGGGTGAAAACCTCTTTGAGGCGCCCCTGTTATCTTTCAAAAAAAAAAAGAGAAAAAAGAGAAAAAAGAAGAAGAAAAAAACAATAAGCAAAATATGGTAAAATTGCATGCAGGTTGCAGATGTTCTATGGAGGAGAGGAAGCCCTTCAACTCAAAGCCAAGGGTCCTTATCATGCTGTCAAGGAACCTCACCAGCACCTCCTCCAAGGGTACCCATGTTTTTCAAGGTATGTGCAATTTTATCATGGTTTGAATCTTCTACAGGAAGATGCTGTCTTTCTACAGGAAGATGCAGGCTTTCTACAGGAAGGCGCGGATTTTCTACAGGAAAGTACAGACTTTCTACAGGAAGGCCGAACTTCCTACAGGAAGCTCTGTGTTCTACAGGAAACTTCCTGTAGGAGTTTTGGACGGCCCAGAATTCATCTTAAAAGGAGATTTAGCGACTATGGATTGGTTTGGATGCATGCAAGCCTCTGTTGGCGCCCTTGCACGTTGCTGTCACCTTGCTCCACCATCCTTGTCGACATGCGACCAAGTTCCCTGCACCAACAAAGAAGATCGATGAGTTCTCGCGGGAAAAGTCATTTTCACAGGTTAAACAAATGCTGGGATCTCATACCACAGGCATCAGAAGCTCCGGGAACGTGATTGAAAGGCCAGAGCCTCCGTCGTGCAGCATGCACCCAAGGAGAAAGGACTGTTACGAGACACCTCGCGGGAATCCTGTAACAGTTCAACCTGCTCGAGTGGATACCATTCACAGCACCGCCATCTGAAATGAAACGCGGGCGCATGCAAGCAAAACATCCACTCCATCGTTGGCAACCTGTAACCACGAGCCTCCGGGTCTGTGTAAGTCGCATGCAGCAGGTAGATCCACTCACCATCGTCCAAGAACTGGAAAAATCGTGTGCAACCACGCAGGTAAGTGTCTCAACCCTTCCTTCCATCAAATCGCATGAATTTTACTTTGAAATGGTTTGCATAGCGTAAAATCGAATGGTTGAGCGGCCGTATGGCCAGTCGACTGGCCACGTCGACTAGTTAAAGTGTAATTGGACGTTTGGGTGGCGGCCACGACAAAGAGAATGAACGGCACGCACGTGAGAACACTCTCGTCAGAAGCATGAGTTTAACAGGAAAAGGCGGCGGCAAATCTGTGGGAATGGATGCGGCAGCAAGTGAATACGCAGGCGGATGATGGATGACGTCGCCCAACGGTACGGCGGGGACAGCTCATCCCCCGCGCCACGGATTGTGCCGATTCAAAATCTAATCGGCTAGATCATGCACATGCATTTATCATCCAACACTTCAAACTCGGGTGGCTATTCTGATCTCCTCTGCACTTTGATACGCCGAGCTGTTGGCTACCAGAACGCCGGTAAAGCACACCTCGAGTGCGGGCCAACTACAGTCCTCCCCGAGAATTGCGCACTGCTTCTACAGGAGCGCAGTCTACAGGAACGCAGTTCTACAGGAACGCAGTTCTACAGGAACACAGTCTACAGGAACACAGTCATCTATAGGGAAGCGGGTGCCTCACGAAAAAAGGTGGCCACTTAAAGAGGTAACCCTCAACTCTTCATGCAACTGGTTAGTAAAAGTGGCAAGGTCATCGTCCACGGTCGGGTCATAAAAATATTGGTGGAATTGTTGTTTGCTGTGCCTGTGCTGTCGTTCTACAGGATGTGAAGTAGACTGTGTTGAATTTTGTGGATTATGTGCATGCTCTGTCTTAATAGACCAAATCTCTTTTGCATTTGCCACCTTTAATTAAAACAACCGTGTTCATCATGCTAGGTGGGTTTATAAGACGGGAACCCACTGATTCAACCAAACTAAGGGAAAACCCGGCAGTGGTAGAGCTCTTCACCAGAGCACAATGGATGCCTTTTTGTGATAAGCTGCAGGGTTACGATGATGAAGTGGCCGAAGAATTCTTGCAGGCTCTGAAGCCTAAATCTTAGACACTGGCCACAGTGAACTTCAGAGGTCTAAGCCTCAAGCTCACCCCGGAACATATCAGTCGGATCACAGAACTTCCTATGGGTTTGCCGTGGGATAAGGAAGAACGAAAGCTGAGCCAGCAGGCAAAGAAAGAATTCTTTCCACCTGAGGAAGAATTCTCGGAGGACAAAAATGGGGTACGAAGAACGAGCCTGTTGCCACCATGGAATGAAGTCAGTTTGCAAATCATGAAATATATCACCTGTGAAGGCCGTTTCAGCATCGTGTATGCATATCACTTCCGGCTGCTCACTGAATTGAGGCACCGAATTGATCTTCCTGTAGAACAAAAACTGAGCATCCCTTATTACCTACTGCAGTCTCTAATGGAGTGTGCCACAAAGCTGAAAGAGGGTATCCCAGATTAGATAGCCCACCATGGGTTGATCAAGCTTCTTGTGGAGGATGCATTGCATTCATATAAGGTCCCCCTCTCATGGGAATCCTTCCGGAATTTAACAAAAGATGGGGACATTAAGATGTTGATCGAAGAAACGGGTTCCTCCAGCAGTGAGGAACACGAAGCAGTGGCCGAGGAACAGAGGGAAGAAGGCCAAGAGACCCCGACAACAGTACAGAAGAAGGAACAAAGGAAGAAGCATGAGGAAAAGGAGGACAAAGAAAAAGGTGGCACACCTATCCTGTCAGCAAGGGAAAAGAGGATGAAGAGCAGAATGGACAAAGCTGAGGTGGTCCACGTCAGCCCAAGTACCTCAACAGCACCTGCAACCAAAGCAAAAAGCAAAACTCAGGCAGGCAAGCAAGCGGAGGTGGAGACACCTGTGTCTACAGGAAAGCAGAAACAGGCTTCTACAGGAAGCCCGAAAACAAAAACAAAGGCTTCTACAGGAAGCCCGAAAATCATTGAGAAAAAGGCTTCTACAGGAAGCCCAAAAGCAAAAACCAAGGCTTCTACAGGAAGCCCAAAAATCATTGAGAAACAGGCTTCTACAGGAAGCCCGAAAACAGAGACAAAGGCTTCTACAAGAAGCCCGAAAGTCATCGAGAAACAACCTCCTACAGGAAGCCTGAAGACAGAGAGAGGGCCTTCTACAGGAAGCCCGGGAGTGGCTAAAGCCGGGTCTTCTACAGGAAGCCCAAAAGCGGGAAAGAAAGAATCTTCTACAGGAGGCCCGGAAGTGGGCAAAGCAGGGTCTTCTACAGGAAGCCCGAAATCTGAAAAGGAGGGGCCCTCTACAAGGAGCTCTGAGAGAGCAAAACGCAAGAAAGAGAAGGCTGGTATTCTAGAAAAGGAGGCAGCAGCGGCGCTGGCCGCCCTCAGTACACCTCCAAAGCCGAAGGAGAAGAGAGAGAGGGAGACCCCTCTACCATCTGAGGCCAGGAGAAGCAAGCGGATAACCACGGGCAAGCCACAACCTCCACCCGGCAGCCAAACCACTGTAGGGGATGCCCTACTTCACCCAGTGCAAGAAACCCCTCTAAAACATCAGCCACCCCCGAGAAGGGGAGCCCAAAAATAACTTCCTGGACACGAAAAATAGGCCAATCGCCTTCCGAAGCCCGGCTCAAGGAAATAGGAAAGGGGGAAGAAGCATCACCTTCGTCACCACCAGGGGCAGCAAAGGCAGGGCCGCCAAAAACGGGAAAGGAAGAAGCGCCACCCTCGGCAGAAAAGGCAGGGCCACCAAAAACAGGAAAGGAAAAGCATGCTCCGGGCTCTAGTTCTCGGCCAAAGACGAGGAGCCAGAGCAAAGTTGCTCAAGGATGAGCAAATAGTTTAGCTGGGGGGTGATGATGAGCCCCAATTTTTGGTACAATTTGGGCTCATTTGGCCTACTTGCTCTGCTCAAACCATTCATTTTTTATTGCTTATGCATGCATTTCTTGGTTTATTCGTGTTGTTTGTAGGAAGAAGGGTAGGCATTCTATCTACGTGACTAATGCATGATGCTTTCAGGTTTTTGGCATTAAAAGGGAGAAAAGACCACGAGAAAGGAGACAAGGAGACAATGAGGTGGCACTGCTGGTTTTTAGGAGAGGATGTCCACGGTCTTGGGGACCTTCCTCGTAATTCCCACCATAACTCCGAGCTCCAATCCATCTCCCCACCGAGCTTAGAAGTAGCCAACTGTTCTACAGGAACAACAGTTATAACTGTTCTACAGGAACAACAGTTATAACTGTCCTACAGGATCAGCAGTTTAACCTTCAGTTGGACAGCCGAGCTCCACAAATCAAGGACACCTGTTGGATGATCATTTTGCATAAATACTGAGGCCGTAGCCTTGGATAGAAGCTTTTTGAACTTTTGTATTGCTCTTGTAATTTGGAAGTACGAGCTACAGCTCGGTGTTTGTTCTTTTTGTAAGCCAGTTTTGGCATGACATCAGACTTTCGTTTATGAATAAAGGCAGGCAGATTTTGATCTCATTCTGAGTTTCTAAGGGAGCTATAGCTCTCAGGTTAGGGCCCAACCTGAGAGCAATAGATCTCCTCGGTGTTGTAATGTTATTTGCATTTCGTTCCAGCACTTTGAGTTTTTACTTTGACATGCAATTTGAATTTACAGTCTGTTAATTTAGTCTTTTTCATGAGCTTAGATAGGATTCGTTTATGGTGATTTGCTTTCAGTTTCTTAGATTCGATAGGAGGATAGTTATAAATTATTGGAGCTCCAGAAAAAGGTTGTTAAAGCTCACTGCCATCTCTCTTAGGGATTGGGGTGCAGTCCATAACCAACCACCAAAAAGAAACACAGTTCTTCTCACTTCCATGCAAGCTGCAACATAGACATTTTCGTTGAAGATCCATCCATGCACTGTTGACATTGAACCATACTTCTACATTTCACTTCCATGCACGAGTTTCATTTCTTGGTTTTCCATTGCTGTTCATAGGTTTCATGGCACAGTTATCATAGGTTAATGAATTCTTGTTTTTGGTGCATAAGTCATTTGTTTCATTTACGCTGCTCCATATCATTCCACTTCCTTCTTCTTCTTCTTGATCTCTCCTCAATCCACCTACTCAGCCTCTGTCCAACTCATTTACCCTCCAACTCATCCATTAATCACTTAGCTCCATTTACTTACACTTTCGTTGATCCCATCCTTCCAACCATCAAACCACTACATGCACTCTTCCTCCATCTGATTTTTCTGCTCCCGAGCCATCACCAGCTCCATATCCATCTCACCTATCCTCCCACACCACTCCAACACTTCACCATCTCCAAAAACTTCCACGGCCAAACATCCTGTAGAATTGCACAGACTTCCTGTAGAAATCCCTGAGTTTCCTGTAGGATCCCCTGCAGACTTCCTGTAGAAGCCTGCAAACTCGGTTGCTGAGCATCCGAACGTGGTAGACTTCTGTGGATCGATGCTAGAGACCCTCTGGGACCTCCCCTAGCCATCCTGACCTTGCCCATGCTCTCCTTCGATTCCAACCGCTCCTGCACAACCAAACCCTAATCAAACGCATCATCACAATAAATCCAACCACTTAATGAAAAAATACAAAAACATGTCTTTTCAGATGCAAGTAGCTTAGATGCATGTATTTCAGCTCACTACAAGTAATGGCATTAGTGGTAGTAGTTTCATTCACAGTTTTTCATAGTTAGGGTCTAGCTAGTCAAATTAGGGTTTACTAGGGTTTACATGCTTTGTTGACTTTCAGTTTCTTTCTGCAACTAGATTAGTCTTCTTTAAGTTAGCTTTCGTCCATCATTCATAAAGCTTCTTCTGTGAGCCTATAGAAGTTGGCTTGAGCCCTAGCGGACTTGTGCCAGCTGACCAAGTGACAGCTGCGACAAGAGCTAGTACTTGTGCATACAGCACCGTCGCTTCCAAGTTTGTACGAACTACCGGGTTGATAAAATTAGAGATAGGAAGCTCCAGGAGTTGTAGCATTATTGCTACAATACTGGAGCCCACCACCTTGCATGCCATTGCTGCGCAGCCATCTACATGCAACTGATAAAGGTTCCTGACTCAAACCCCTATCTTCCGGGTTTCTCTAGTTGTCTTACTGTGCAGGAAAGCCTTTCCCTCACTGAAAACAACATCATATCCCTTGTCTTCTAACATCGCCACATAGATAAGATTCTTCTTCAATCCTGGAACATGCATCACTTCCTTCAATATGAAGGGTTTACCAGACTCCCTCTCAAAGGAAATGGTACAGATACCTGTCGCACTGTATCTACCATCATCGCCCATCTCGATGTGCACTCCAAGATCTTTCTCCTCCAGATCAGAAACAAAATCTCGATCTCCTGTCATGTGAAAAGACGCACCACTATCCAAGAACCATACCGATCCCATCACACTTGAAACAAAGCATGCGATCAATGAAAAATCAAGCTCAAACTGCGAGGCTAAGGCCTATCCCGCTACAAATCTAGCATCTTGCTTATTCTTCTTCTTCTGCGGAAAATTAGAGGCATAGTGTCCGTGCTGGTGACAGTGAAAGCACTTCACCTTGGACATGTCCTGCTTCTTGCCTTTCACACCGGAATGAGAAGCTTTCTTCTTCTTCCCCTTCTTTGCTTTGGCAGCCAAAGCACAATTTTCTTCATCAGGTGCCTTTGATGAAGATCTATCCCTGGTATTCTGCCTGATCTCCTCCTGCACAAGATCTGACCAAAGTCTCTCCCATCCTGGAAATTTCTCTCGACCATTGACAGAGTCCTGATAGGAATGCCAACTCTTCGAAAGACCAAGGAGAGCTAAGCTCACCAAGTCCTCATCATCGACAGTTACCCCCACACTTCCCAGCTCATCCTAGCACTAGGTGAACTTCGTGAGATACCTGGGCATACTGTCTCCATTCTCACATTTAATGTTCCTGAGTTTATCCTTGAGTGCTACCTTCCTCTGATCCCTCTTGCTTTGGAATAGATCTGTCAACGCTTTCCACATCAGGTATGGAGAAGCCTTTCCATGCAGGCTGGACACAATGTGATCCTTCACGCCCTCCAACAGAATCCTTCGACACTTTGCTATCTTCTTTTGCCAAACCTCAGCTTCGGCAGCATCAGTAGGCTTTGGGACCTCAGCCTCTATGAATTCCTTCAACCCATTATCATCTAACACTGCCTCCATCCGGTCCTTCCATGCAATATAGTTCGAGCTGCCCTCAAGAGCATACTCCAATCGCAATCCGTTGAAAGACATTGCAACGTTGACACCAAGAAAACACTGCTGCAAATTCGAATTCCACTAGCTCAAAACTCAACCGCCTCTGATCTAAAATTTGTGAGAACAAAGTATTTCTCGTATAGAGATTGACTGTATGGGCTTTTACCTGATATCTCACCTTCCAAAGGAAGGATGAATCCAGAGGCTACCTGGCCCAATTACAGACTCTGCCTGAAGAAATAAAATGTAAACACTTTCTGAATAATAGATCTGATGATCAACTTCTCTGATACCATGTAGAAATTTTGAATAATATGACACTTATTCACAGAGATTATCCTGATTATACACTATTGTGGAATACATGCATAATACATAACCTCCTCTACGTTGATCATCAATTTTGCGGAATTAAAAAAATGAAACATCAATCGCATGCACATTAACACAGTATGTAACCCAGTGAAAGGATACAACTGAAAACCCCACACTATCTATATATTATAATGATTGAGAGCATGTAACAATACATAGTACAATACTCCTCACAAGTACTCAGTACTATCTCCACCTGTTACACACAAACTAGCTCAGATCTGATGCCTCAAATCTCCTCCATTGTTTGCTTGCCTCCACTGCGCAATCTTGCAAGAGAATAATGATGAATGGCTGAAGCAAACTCGTATTTCCTTGGCTGAACCATGCAATCCTCATTGGCATTACTCAATCCCACTGATTGTGCAAGATCTCATGCACAACTATAGTCACAATTGATAGCAATCTCAACCTCTAACACTTGTCTCCAATGAACTGTCCATGCACTGGGTTAACTGATGTATTCTTTAGTTGATTTATGAGTTAATAATTAGTGAATTAATTTAACAATTAATTCACATCACTCATCACTAGTCTATTTCCAGTTAGACTAAATACAACTAGTTTAACCAAGTCAAACTGAACACAACTCCATCAACTCCATAATCAACTCCACCGAAACTCAACCACATGAGTTCTAACTGAAGTCCTGCATGCGATAGCTCAACTTACCCACAAGGAAAGCGTATTTCCTTCTAACAGCTGCATGTGCCACATCTGTAGCTAAAACTGAAGTGCTCCAAGAGGATAAGATAATGTTTATAGTCCAAATATTATTATGAGACAATAATATTCGACTATTCTATTTTTAGCCTGGCAGTCTAAAAATAGAAACCGCCCATATGTCTAAAAATAGAAGTCCATCTATTTTTACCAACATGAACAATCATCCACAAATAGAGTCCTGCAACTCATAGACCACGATCCATATGTCTAAAAATAGACATAGTCTAAAAATAGATTTTGCGCCAAAAAATAGCCTGCGGGCCCACTTAGTGAAGGCGACTTCTTTCCACTAAGCTCCATCATCTTGTTGAATTCTGAACATCACCTTCAAAAGGAGTGAGGTCATATGTGAGGGCTTTTATATCATATTCTCTTGTTATATTTCTGAAGATCTCCTAGGCTATGGGGATTGTGAAAGTGTGGAGGGCCTTTTCCACCAGCAGTTTAATTAGTCCATGGTGAGCCAATTGATATGGACCTCGTGCTTTCAATTTAATGCTGGAATCTATAAGGGATTGTAGGAGGAAATAGGGAATGCTGAGTTTTTGGGGTGTGGGAATATCCATGCCATATCCCAGCTCATGCAGAAGTCTGAAATGATAACCATAAACTATGTTGTACCTCCCTTCACAGGAAATGTACTTGATAATTTGATAACTGACCTCATCTCAAGGGTAAGGTATGCTTGTTCTTCTGACGCCATTTTTTTCCTCTACAGGATGCTCATTTGGTTGGAAGAAGGCTTTCTTGGCAACTTGGCCCAGTGGCTTTTCTTCTTTGCTCCAGGGTAGTCCTAGTGGAAGACTGGTAACCCTACTGATAAACTCTGGGGTGATTTCCATGGTGAGACCTCTGAAAGTAACAGTGGCATGGGCCTTTGAGTGGGGTACCAAGGAAAGGGAAAACTCCTGAGTCACTTCTTCATCATACCCTCAAAGTTTTTCGAAAAATGGCATCCAATTGGCTTTGGTAAAAATGGCTACTACCTCGGGATGTTCATGGAGCTTGATTGAATTTAGGGGTTCATTCCTCATTAATCCCCCTATCATTATGTTTATAATCTTTTGGAATACCTCAGGTGGAGAAGGAGACAACAATTTTTTTGCAAAAACTGAAAACAGAGAAAAAGACTGTGTTTTCCTTTAAGAGACAGGCAGACTTTTTAATGCAATTCCTCTTCTTTTTCAGGCTTAATTCTTCCCTAAAATTGCATCACTCCTTGTATATATGAATATCCAAGGTGGGTTTATACAGAGCCTACCTCTTTAGGTTCGAATTTGAGCGAAAATCCCGTGTTTTCTTCTGTAAAACTGCTTACTGGCCCTCCTGTAGAAACGATTGTAGGCTCTCCTGTAGAACCTGTTACGGCTCCTGTAGAACCTGATAATGCTCCTGCAGAACCCGATAAGAGGAGGAGGACTGAAAACGATAGAGAACGGTGGTTTCGAGGTTATGGAGGTGGTATGGAGCTTTCTGCAGTTGCGGGGATGATGATAAAATGGAAACAAAGGTGGTGAATGAGTTCGAGGCAGAGTACTTATGTTTACTAGAGATATTTTCGACGATGATGTGAGGTGGAAAAAAGGGTACGTTGTCATTATTTGGACCGTTGGTCCCCACTGCTATGTCATCATGAGTCTTTATGCATTCTTCCCGTAATCACTTCCCATCATTTGCGTTGGAGTTTAAACATCCGCCACTACCTGTCTTTTGGATTTTTCGTGAGTTGACTAGACACACATGTCTTTTGGATCTCCGGATGAGCGCAGTCAAACTAGACAAGGGTGGCCAGTTAAATTTCCACCTTTTTGGTTTAAACCCAACCATCTCATTTGTTCATGCATTTTTCGAATTATACAAATGCAATAGAGGAGAGGGTTGGACACTTACCTGTAGGTCGAATGCTCGTGCTATGGTGCTGCTAGGTTCTGTTGTTGTTACATGCTTGGATTTTAGTGCTGCATGCCTGTATCCCTTCTGATATCTACTTTTTGCTTCTTGATATGTACTTGGTTGCTTTGTACATGTGCCCTTTAATTGAATCTTGCTTCTAACATCCCTTGCATTCCTGCGGTTGCACCTATTTTGTTGTTGGAGCTTGATTTTAAGGGGATCCACTGCTACAGGAAATCCTACAGGAGCTCCTGTAGCTGCTTCTCCCTCTAAAATTTTTAGCTGATGCTTGTGTTGGGAGCTATGAGGATGCTACTAAGGATTCTGATGGAAATGGAGAGGGATTTGGTAAGCTGCAGGTGAGTTGCGGAGGTGCTGTTCATTTTTGTTTCCTTATTTAAAAAAAAAAAATTGATTTTTGTGTTTTTTTTTCTTTTTGCAGGAAGGAAAGAAATCAAATGGAAATGAGGTGATGTAGGTGTGGGATGGAGGGTTAGGATGGTGGATAGTTGTAGGATGGCCTACATGCCTTCTAGGAAAATCCTCAGCTCCTCAAACTATTTGTAAAATCTATTTCGGGCTCTCTGTGATTTCTACAGGAGCCTCCTGTAGAACACACAGGGTCTCCTATAGGATGCACAGTCTTCAGAGAAAAACATAGAGAGGTGGAAAAAAATTCAGAAATGATGGAGAAGAGTATAGAGGATGTGTAATAGGCTTTGTGGCATGTCCCCTTGCTTCTTGTGGTCCATCTGTAACCTGCAATGCATTTGAAAAGTCAATTTTCTCTTTTCTGTTTTTTTTTTTTAAAGACAACCAGGGCGTCTCCAGGAGGTTTTCACCCTACTTGCCTACTCTGGACGCCTCCAATGGAGGTTTTCACCCACGAATCTTATTCTCTCTTTTTTTTTGTTTTTTTTTTTGTCATCACTGGGTTGCCTCCAGAGAGGTTTTCAACCCAATGATGGGACTCAAGTGCCTCATAGAGGTTTCCACTTGAGTCCTTATTATTATTTATTTATTATTATTTATTTATTTATTTATTTATTTTTTCAGTGAGTGGGTGGAGTGGAGGCTGAGACCTGTTCCACTACCAACACTATCTTATTCAAATCTTCAATGAATTCTTGCTTGGAGAGGGGCTTCTTGTAAATTTTCAATCTATGCCCATTGACAAGCATGGGGATGGCTTCCTCATCAATGGTTCTGATCAAAACTGAACCATTGTCATTGCATTTTTCTACAGTGTAGGGTCCTAGCCATCTTGTCCTCAGCTTGCCTTTGAAATCTTTATACCTTGAGTCATAGAGCAGCGCCCAATCTCCTTCTTGAAATTGCTTCTCCTTGATATTTTTGTCGTGCCATATCTTCCTCTGAAGCTGGATTACCTCTGTGTGAAGAAGGGCCTGCAATCTTTGTTCATCCAATCCATTGAGCTGGAGTAGCCTTTCCCTTTGTGCATGGCTGAGATCTAGGTCCAGCTAAGTTGCCAACCTTAGTGTATTGTATTCAAATTCTATTGACAACAAAACCTTCTTCCCATAGACCAGTTCATAGGGTGTGAACCCTGTGGTGGTCTTCCATGTGGTGTTGTAGGCCCAGGTGGCCTCAACCAATCTATCTGCCCAATCTTTTCTGTTGTTGCTCACTACCTTGGTCAGAATTCCTTCCAAAGCTCTGTTAGTGACTTCCACTTGTCCATTGGCTTGTGGATGGTAAGGGGTGGAAGTCCTGTGTTTGATTTGATGATGTGTGAGCAGATCTTCAATCAAATTGGAAGTGAACTCACTACCTTGATCTGTAACTAGTTCTCTTGGATGCCCAAACTTATAGAAGATGTTCTCTCTTAAAAAATCAACTACTTTTTCTTCTGTTGCTACCTTGATTGCCTTTGTCTCTGCCCATTTTGTTAGATAATCGGTGCACACAATGATGTATTGTTTCTGTTTTGAAGGAGGGTTGATAGGACCCACAAAGTCCATGCCCCACTTCTCAAATGGCTCAAAAGTCACTTGAGGTTGCATGGGCATCTCATCCTTTGGAGTAGGTTTCCCATCCTTTGGCACCGATCACATTGGCTGATATATCTCTTCACATCTTAATGAAGAGTGGGCCAATAGTAACTTGCTTGCAGAATTTCGAAGGCAATCCTCTTTGCTGCAAAATGGCCTCCACAAAGCCATCATGATAGGTCAGGAGAATGTCAAAAACTTCCTCCTCCCTGACACATCTTCTCAAAATCTGATCTGGGCCAAGTTTGAAGAGATTGCCCCCAATCCAAGTGAAAGGGGCACTTTTTCTCACGATCTTGCTCTTCTCTTTTGAGGACAGGTGTGGTGGGAACTGTGCTGAAACCAAGTAATTTGCTATATCAGCAAACCATGGGGAGAGTACTGAGATAGAAAATAGGTGTTCATCTGGCATTTGATCATCCACCATTCCTTCCTCACCTGCAGGCAAATTTACTCTAGACAAAAAGTTAGCAACAACATTTTCCTTACTGGGCTTATCAACAATGGTTAAATCAAACTACTGCAATAAAAGCAACCATCTGGTAATATGAGCATTTACATCTGGTTTATTCATTAAATAACTAATTGCAGCATGATTGGTGTGTACAAAGGTTTGATAGCTTGTGATGTAATGTCTGAACTTATTTAATGAATGCACTATAGCTAGGAGTTCCTTCTCGGTGACTGTGTAGTTTAACTCTGCCTTGGACAAATTTTTACTTATAAAGTATATGGCATAAGGTAACTTTTCATCAATTTTCCCCAAGGCTGCTCCTATTGCTTTGTTCGAGGCATCTGTGTGAATGTGGAAAGGTAGGGCCCAGTTTGGGCCTCTCAAAATTGGGGCAGTCACAAGTTTACTTTTCAAGGTATCTAGGGCTTCTTGACAGTTGTCAGTCCATATGAACTCGACATCTTTTCCCAAAAGACCAAACAATGGAGAGGCTAACTTACTGAAATATTTAATGAATCTTCTGTAATATCCTACTAAGCCTAGGAAACTTTGGACATCTCTCACCTTTTGAGGAGGTGGGACCCTTTGGATGATGGTGATTTTGTTGGGGTCCACCTACAATCCTTGTTGAGATATTGCATGACCTAGCACAGTCCCTTCAGTCATCAAGAATTCACATTTTTCCAGACTGAGGGATAGGTTCATTTCAATACACTTGTCCAAAACTTTTCCTAGGTTAGACAAAGTTTCCTAGAAGTTAGAACCATAAGGATTAAAATCATCCATATAGATTTCCTTTGCATCATGAACCAGTTAAGAGAATATACTCAATACTGCTCTCTGGAAAGTGGTGGGAGCATTGCACAAACCAAAAGGAAGGACCCGATAGGCAAAGGTACCCCAAGGACAAGTGAAAGTGGTCTTATCTTGGTCTTCCGGGCTGATTTGGATCTGATTGTACCTGCTAAACCCATCTAGGAAGGAGAAAAACTTTTTCCCCGCCAAACCATATAACACTTGATCTATGAAAGGCAAAGGAAAATGGTCCTTTTTGGTGGCCTTGTTCAGTTCCCTCTAATCGATACAGATCCTCCACTTACCATTTTTCTTTGGCACTAGCACCAAAGGAGAGACCCATTCATTTTCAGAGATGGGGTAGATGAATCCTGCATCCAGTAACTTTTGCAATTCTTCCTTGAAAATGTCCTTAAGGGCTAGATTCATCCTCCTTTGAGGCTGCCTGACTGGTTTGCAATCTTCCTTAATGTAAATGTGATGAGTACAGACTAAAGGGTGCACTCCCTTCATCTCCTTATAGCTCCAAGCGAAGGCATCTAAATGTTTTCTCAATAGGCTACACAGTTCCTTCTCCTGGGAGGTGGATAGGGATGAGTTGATTTTCAAGGTTCTTTTAGGGCCGAACTCTATATTCTTAACACAGAGAGAGGTTGGTTCGGCCACACAAAGATTAGTTAAGGGATTGTCTTGGGTGTCTTTCACTAGATCTTCTAATGGAAAAATACTGGGGGGTGGATTCTGAATTAGATTTTCAATGATATCATCCTCATTTTTCGATTGCCCCCTCATAACAATTTCTACTGCACATAGTGGTGCAAAATAGAATTCATCCTCATCCTCCTCCTCCAACCAGAGAGGTAGATCAAGTTATAGCAAGGGTTGGGCAGGAGGGTATAGGATTAGCTTCTTTGACATATGCCCGTTCTTGATTGTCATGTTCCCAGCTCGACAACTAATGTAGGCATCTACAGTAGCCAACCAGGGCCTTCCCAGGATGAGAGGATACCCAGTGAGCTTTAATTTCAGTTGGAGAACTAGGAAATCAACAGGGTACTTCCAAGAATAAATGGAGACCATCACATCCTCCATAATCCCCTCAGGGGTCATGGTGGAGCGGTCTGCTAGCTGCAGTACGGTCATGGTCTTTCTCAAGGAGCCCTGTAGTTTGAGCTTGAGCATGGTGTCCTTGGTCATCACATTAATGGTAGCCCCTAGATCGATCATGGTATGGGGGATCATGGTGCCATTGATGTGGACATCAACTACTGGGCTTCCAGGGTCTAGATATTTTGGACAGATTACTTGCCTCAACATCAGGTCAGCTAGTTGTCCTATGACATTGATGGTTGGGGCATCTATCTTGCACCTACCTAGATGCCTGCAACACTTCTCTTTGATCATCTTATTGTATATAGGCACATCCTTTACGGCTTGGAGATGTGGTATCTTTACACATAACTGTTTCAATTCTCCCAAAAGTTCAGTTTCTTCCGTGGTAGGCTGTGTTATTCTAGATAATCTCTCAGGAAAGGGTGGATTTGCTTTTGGTTCACTTTCCTCTTTATCTTCCTCAACCTCTTGAGGGGGAGGCTGGCTATCCGGGAGGACTTTCCCAGATCATAGGTTAATCTCTTGAATCTCCACAGCATAGGTTGGGCATGATGGTTCTCCATTGTATACTTGTTGAGCTTGTCTATTGTTCGGGATCAGGTTTGGTTCAGCAGGCATTTGGGGTTGCCTTGGTGGAGCAGGAGGCAATGGTTGCGGTTGAGCAGGTGGTGGAGGCAAAAGAGTGGGAGGAGAGTTGTACTGGGGCCTCCACCCCTGATGAGATGCATTCCATTGAGGTTGTGGCTGAGTATAGGAATGGAATGAATGAGCGGCTGGTTGGGCATGATATTAAGATGGATAGGACCAAGGAGGAGGTGTGGAACAGGAAGGATGAGCAGGGGGACCCCAAGAAGGTATGGAAGTGGTTTGAATGGGGTTGTATTATGCCTGAGATGTCCCTTGCATTCCCTGCTGGTATGGTCTAGGTCCATGCGGTCTCCTTTGGTTCATGAAATAGAGTGGTTCAGTGGCTCCTTTGGCCCCTTGGTATATAGCTTTAAGTCCGGGCAAGGAAGGGCACTTATCTATAGAATGATCTTCTTCACAAACTAAACAAACTTCTATAGAGTTTAATGGACATTCATTCCTAGGATGCCTTTTGGTGCACCTAGGACAAAAAATGGCCAAAGCCCTCTCTGCTTCCTCTTGTTTCATTTTGATATGTAAGGTATCCATTTGCATGGCAAGAGTCTGCAACATCTCACTCTTGAAATATTCTAGCATGTTTCCAAGTTCACCTTTAAGGGATGAACTGGATGAAGAGGTACTGGCTGTGGGTTGACTCCCCCTACCTCTCTTTCTGGCTACCCTAGAATGGTTTCTAAAAAGAGTCGTTATGTCTTCATAAGGTAGTTGGTAGATGTCTCCCCCAGCCAGTAAATGGAGGGTGTCTAGAAGGTCTTCTGGAATTCCCCTGTGTAGGACAAACTTCAGAGATTCAGGGTCAAGTGTGCACTTGCCCCTTTTATAACTGAGCTGGAACCTATCTTCATAATCTTCCAAGGATTCATCACTTCCCATGGTCATTCAGAAGATTTCTTCCTTGGTATCTTTTGACCTATAGTAGTCCCGGTATTTGTTATTAAAGGCTTGTTGCATCTGAGCCCAAGTTGTGATGCTATTGCCAGGTAACCCCATGAACCAGCGCAATGCTACATCCTTGAGGGTAGAAGGAAACAGTTTCAACTTCTGCATAGTGATAGGTTCGACAGATAACAACAAACTCAAACAGGAAGGTGTCAGGATCTTCTGTAGTCAATCCATGGAAGTGAGGTAGGGCTGAAGGGCTTATGTTCTTCATTTTAGTGTCCCCATTGGTCTCTCGGATGGGAAAGGTACCCTCTACTCTTTCTCCATTCCCCCTAGCATTTCTGTTTTTAGCCATTGTCTCAGGAGGGATGTTTTCTTCCTCTTCTTCTCCTATAGGTTCTTCAAATATCTCAAGTTGTTCTCCTAAAGGTTCTTCTGGATCACTGCCACTGAAGAAGAGAGAAGGGTGGCTTTGTGATGTGGTGGGGGTGTTGGGTAAGAATTTCCCTGAATTATCTCTGTTCCTACGAGGCATGAAAGGAAATCTCTTTTTGGGTGATTTTTGTTTTTTCTGCTTGTACCTGCAAAATTGAAATTGATTGAACAACAAATTATAACTACTAAAATGAACTTGCTGAAAGGAAATTGCAGAATTGAAATGAAAGCAAGGAAATGACTATTCTGGAATGAAAATTGCAGAATTAAAAGAACTAATCTACTTTTGCTGAAATGGAAATCGCAGAATTGAAAGGGCTAATCTACTTTTGCTGAAATGGAAATTGTAGAATTGAAATGGAAGCAAGGAAATGTAGAAATTGAAATGAATGACTACTCTACATTTTCTGAAATGAACAACTTATCAGAATGTTGCAGTAGAAAATAGAAGAAAAGCAGTAATCACAAAATACTTTGACGCTTCCCTAGCAGCGGCGCCAAAAAGTGGTGAGCACCAGTATTGCGACAATAATGCTGCAACTCCTGGGGCTTCCTACTTTACTTTTATCAACCTAGTAGTTTGTAAAAAACTTGGACGCGACGACATTGTATGCACAAGTACTAGTTCTTACTACAGGCTGTCACTTGGTCAGCTAGCACAAGATCACTAGGAGCTCAAGCCAACTTCTATGAATTCCAGAAGAAGCTTTAAATGTGATGAAAGAAATTAAAGCTTACTCTACAAAGGCGGTTCTACTTGCAGAAAGAGAAAGAAGACTGAAATGTGAAGTAAACCTAGCAAACCCTAATTTACCGACTAGCCCTACTTTTGAAAAAAGAGAGGTGAAAATATAGGAAGGAGTGCCATTACCTACTGAGGAAGTAAACTACAGCTATTCAAGCTATTTCTAGAAGGAAATAAGAAAAAAACAATTTTTTAGATTTTTATGTATTTTATGTGAAATTTTTATGCATGTAATTTATTTCTTTGTGGAGGTGGCAGCAATTAGGTGGCGATGGGGGGAAACTTTGGGATTTGTAGAGGTGTAGGAAGGTGTGGGTCAATCCTAAGAGGCCTCTAGTAACCTTCTAGAGGCTTTCCCTACAATCGGACTTCAAAAGGCCACGTACAGGAAATTCTATAGGAGGCTGCAGGGGATCTACAGGAGGATCTACAGGAGAATCTACATGAGGATGCTAAGAGATGTTTTAGAGGGTTTGAAGGTGGAAAAATGGTGGGAAAGGTTAGCCAAAGAATAGAGGGAGGTGTTAAGGTGTCTGAAGTTCATCAAGGATGATTAGGAAAGAAAATGATGGTTGGATTTGTTCAAGAGACGAGAGGAAAGCTTATGAGAAAAGTGTAGGAATTAGGGCAGATTTGTGAAGGGCTGTGAATGACCTGTGAAACATGTAGTAAAAGAGATGGTGATGGCAGCTTTATTGACTTATTATGAGCAGAGATGTACTGTAAGAGAGCTGCAAATCAAAACACTGAATCTGAGCAAGAAAAGAACTCGTTGCACCAAAAACAGAACGATATCTCATGTTGACCTAAATTATGATCTAGGAAAATGAAATGCTGAACATTGCTATATGGAAAGGAAATCATTGAAAGAGATTTATTATAGAAACAAAAATGAGCATGACAAACTGGATCTGAAGCAAAGCATCAACCTCTAAATCGAATTGTAACACTAGAAATTGCATGGGGAAAGCAAAACTGTGTTTTTATGGAAGCAAGCATATCTTGACCTCAATTCATGGTCCCCAAAG
This sequence comes from Pinus tabuliformis, assembly GCA_031772625.1. Taxonomy (NCBI): domain Eukaryota; kingdom Viridiplantae; phylum Streptophyta; class Pinopsida; order Pinales; family Pinaceae; genus Pinus; species Pinus tabuliformis. Next base: position 144,153,336 of record CM062819.1, on the reverse strand, counting down.
GAGGAAAGGAGGTCAGGATTTGTTGATGGCCTTTTTGTATCTTTCTCTTACCCCTATTTAATCTACTTCAACAACTGAAATGGAAACAACTATGTAAACCACCAAAAGCAACCTATTCTACTAAGGAAGAAATCTATCTAACAACATCTAATTCATGAATTGGAGCAAAACATATAAATACAAAACAAGAGGTGTTGGGCAGCTTGCATTGGGCCCTAACCCAAGAGCTTCATCCCCCTGAAAGAACTCAGTGCTGGCTCAGAAAATATTTCATCTCCATTATCAAAATAATAGTTACATTACATAAAACTATTCACAAAAGTAAGCTCGAAATGAGCTGAGCAAAAGCTGCAAAAAAAGTGAAAAAATTTGACTAACATCCAACAACCTAATGAGGCCCTAAGCCTCTCTATTTATAACACTGGAGCCCCCAACTACTCTCCTAAAATCCAGGAGGCTTGGCTCCCAAGACTTAAGATAGACAACAGTTCCTCTTCACTTGCTCGGCTACCCCTTTGATGCATTGATGTGGCTGCTTGTGCTCCGAGCCTTCTGAGGGAGGATTTGAAGTAGGGAGTCATAAATGAGGGGGACACCCTCCTACAAATTCTCTCCCTTGTTTTCCTCGAATATTCGCTGCCAAATGCTCATTAAACCTTTGATTTTGTCTCAAAATTGACCAAAAATCTGCATAAAGCACACATTAGACTTTTTTGCATAATGACTAACCCAATTCACTCTATTCGCATAAATATAATAAAAAACATGCAATCAAATAATGATAATGGGCTATAAAAACATAATATAAAAACATTTCATTAAGTGACATAATATAGCATAAACATATTCAACAAAAATACACAGTAATTCTTCAAAAGCTGCGTTTATTGATCTTCAATGTTCAGATTATAGACTCATTTACCCTATGCACTCAGCTGCAAAGGGCTGGGAACTCAACTTCTGATTCTATCCAGGCCTCCTGCGCACTTAGCTAGAGGAGCCTTCCCTTCTTTACCTAATCACAGGAACCAGAGCCTTCTGGCCTTAGAACTTGCCCAAGGCAACAAAGACCTTTCAACGTACCCAATTCTCTATCAAAAGTTATCTCTAAGACTCATTAAGACTCAACTATTTATAGCTTTCCTTCATACAATACAATGGTCCACGGACCATGGGTGAGTCTTAAAACCAACTTTAATATCTATCCAAACAAGGGGCTAAGGGCCCTTTGACACCTATCTATTTGCACGCTCCACATCCACATATCATGGAGACTTTACATATTTTACAAAAACATATACAAAATTTAGGTTAAATAACCCGAAAACTGACCTTAGGGACCCGTTGATGCCTCCAAATTCGTTGTGACAACATGGGGGATAACCACCCAGTCCGGACCTTGAAAGCAACTCCTTTTTCATTTGCTGTGGTGGCTCCAACTAGGGATAATGGGATCAATTTCCTAGCAAGAATTGATATGATAATGATGTTAAGGTGATATAAGATATAATGGAAAATGATCTAATAAAAATGATCTATTTAAGTAGTAAACACATGCATCTATCTATTCTAATAATATCTTACTATATACCTGGGAGTTACTCAAATCATGCAATCTACAAAGATGTCTTAAAGCAAAAGGTAATAAAGATCATTCAATTGCTATAAGATAAGAATTCGTTTAAAGATAATTGTTTTGACTAAATAGTTAGAAAAAATAATTATGGAAAATATATCGCATATATCAATTGATCATGTATCCAATAAGAAATTATAGCTACAACATTTATACAAAAGTTCTTTGATGTTTAAACTATAACTTAGATTTCGTACATAGCACAATATAAGAGAGAGTATTGCTAATTCATAAATTAAACATGATCATAAGATAAAAGTACCAGATATGAAAGGTCCTACTCATGAGATCACAATATTGATCCACTTCCTTTCAATCAAATATACCCTAAGAGTGCAGAAATGCAAGTTCAGTAGAGTATTCTTCAATATCCAAGAAAATTAGATCTTGCTCCAATTATCTCATCAAAACATTCACAAAAGTATAGAATTGAAATCTCTTAAAAAGTGCTTTTTATAAAATCCTGGACCCCTTCTAAATTCATGAGATAGGTTTAAATAATACACATATGTTTCAAAAATAGATTATTACATAAAAAGTTGAGGAGGTTTCAAACAACATTCCTCATAATAAGTGAAATAAAAATTAAAAATAAAAACAAATGATGACAAGCTTCTCCAAATTGAATGGTGCTATTCAGCCATTCAGTCCTTGAGCTCGCATATGTATATAATTGGCTTAAACTAGGGAAGTAGGCCATTTCTAGATCTCAATTGCCTCGTGAATACAACATCAGCGAGAGGTGGCACAATCTTTTGAGCAGAATTAGTTAAACATCATAGAGTTATCGAATGATTGTGTGGTTTTACCAGAAACCGCCAATAGGTTTCCCAATCAAGCTTAGATAGTTGCTTGATTGCTTCTGCATTTGTTTGGGCAGTTTCTTTCCACTGTTATTCCAACTGTTTAATGTCTGGGAGAGCTTCTAGCTTGCATTCTATGATAAGATTGGCAGTGTGGAGGTTTTCATTGACAACCTCAATGATGTTGTTTGCTGTACTGGCTGCTCTTGTTGCTGCCCTCTCTATTTGTTTTAACTGTACGTCCCAATCTATAAATAAGATGTCTTTGTGGGACTCCTTGATCTTTGGTAGATTGACCTTCTTGCCTTCTTCAGATTCTTTCCAAGAAATGAATTTTGTTATCCTTTTGTTTAGCTCTTCATATTCTAATCTTTGATCAATCACTTGATTGTTTAATTTGTCACTTGATTCACAATAAGGTTTGATCAATGAAATTCTTTGACAAAATATTTCCTGTTGCTGTACCAAAAGAGAATTTAATTCAAGTGCCTCTTTGATAAATTCATCTATTTGAGGACTGTCTTTGAATTTTTCCAATATAGCTTGCATTTGGTGAATCTGTGTGTTCTTCACTGCCATGTCTGTCTGATGTTGTACTGTCATTTGCTCAAAATTTTGTTGAAGTTGTGCCAGTTGTATTTCCGCTTTCCTATTGGTGCTTTGTCTTTCTTGCTCAAGTTGTTGTTCAAGAAGTTGAACTCTTTCTTCTTTTTCTTTCAGTAACAGTTGAACTTCTACTACCTTATCGATTTTTGCAGTTGCATAAGCTCCTGCAAATTGTGATAGCTTTGTAAGGTTGTCTGATGGATCAATGGGGGTGTCTCTCCACACTACCTCCATTGGCTCACTTCCAAGAGTTGTTGCTGCCGATACATCCAATTTTCTTTTCTTTCTTTGCCTTTTTACTACAACCTTATGTGTAGGACTGTAGAATATGTCTAGTGGCAGTATTTATTCAACCTTCAAAACAATTTCAGAAGTTGGTTGTGTCGGGATGACTTCAATATATTGAGTAGTTACAATTTCTTGTATTGCCACTTCTGGATTTACAACCTATTGAGTGTGTTGTGGAGTCTGGAATCCATAAGTTCTTTCAAGTCCAATCTCTGTTTGGAGATTTTTATTAAATTTCTCCCACTCCTGTTCTAGATTGATGACTGGGGTCTTTTTTGTTTCAACCAGCAAGGAACCAATCTCCATGTCTTGTTCAGTTGAGACCTTCTCGGTTGTTTCTTCAAGCTTTTCTTTTGTATCCTGTTCAGGGTCTGCCTTAGGGCTTCCTTATTTATTCTCATATTCATGTTCAGAGTCTTCTAAACCTTGAGCTAAATTTTCTTGTGATCCCTCATCAGAATTTTTCTTGGAACTTTCCTCTAGTTTTATGCTGGGAGTAGGTTCTCTTCTTCAATTTGTAACAGGTCTAAAGGGACCTATTCGATCCTTTTATTTATGTATATGTGGAATTCTCTAAGGTCCTCTAGGTATAGCTTTAGTGACACTAAATGAAAAACTTGTGAAAATGTCTTAGCTTGCTCAAAGAAATCATTGAACTCATCATCCTCATGACCGAATTGCCTGATTTTGACCATGGTAGTGAAATTCTTAGCAATATTGTTGGGGTCATACTGTCTACTTAGCATGGTAGCTAGGTTTAGAGCTGTGATGTTCTTTATTTCTTTAGATGCATGTCCGAGATCATTCAACGCGAAAGTGCCACATTGTAATGGGAAGGTTGGCCAGATGGATTTTTTTCTGTTCTTTAAGGGTTTTGGTTATTCCATCACCCACTATCTGATAAGAAATCTCTCGTGCCAGTATTTTATCTGGAACATAATATGGGAGAACATGGGGAGATGTAATACTCCCAAAAAATCTGATATAAGTGAACAATTCCTTACCAAACCATCTTTCCATTGACAAGATGTCTATCTTTTCTTCCTCTAAAAGCTTGGGGGATTTCTTATTAAAAATGGTCTGATAAATAGGCAACATGACACCATGACAAATCTTATAAAAATGGGAGCCAAACTGTGATTCCCACAGTATTTTATGATAAACATGGATGGGTGTAGGATCCTTTAAAGTCCATTTCTAGCCCATGTTTGGAAAATGTGAGAAAAAAACATATAGCATCCATGACATAAGAACTTGTGTAAAAGGTAGGGATAACCCGAGTGGAGACAATTCTATTACGCCTGTATTCTCTGATGGCCATGGCTAAATTATCTGATAAAATAATACTCCAGTTCAAAATGGTAGCATTTACAATTACATCAATCAAGGGAACCCATTCAAAGGAAAACTCGATGGTATCAGATTTTCTGAATAGCCTACACAACATTGCAGTTGCAAAATTGTGTGGGGTTGATAGAGGTGTGATGGGGTACATACCAGTTTTCTCCTATCTAAAATTGTTGGAGCCATACCTCCAATTCTCCATAATGTCCATTGGATCTTCATTCTCTTTGGAAAAATGCTCAATAAAGGCTTTGTCATAGAACTTCTGTGGCTGCGGCAAATGGTACATTTGACTCAATTTGTCTGATTTGAATGATCCCACAACGTCTTGCTTGGAGTTTTTGAATGTTCTATTTGAAACATCCACTTCATCAATAATCCATATTACCATATCAGTGTATGGTAAGATTTTCTGTCTTGTAGCAATCCTGTGTAGGAAAGAGCATGCCGCCTTGAAGTAAGAAGCATCGGATGAAGCCGTGGCATTTGTTGTTGCCTTAGTTTCGAGGGGCCTTGGGTTTTATTTCTCTAGTAAATTGTAAATTGCCTCCCAAGATGTAGTCCCGCCATATTTGTTACAAGTGGTATCAAAGAATAATGGTTGCATGTCTGACTGCTCAGGCGCAGTATCCTCTTCGGTCTTTTCTCCTTTCTTAACCATTTCTGTGAGTGTTGTGTTCTTGAAAAACTTTCTGAAATTCAGGCAAATGGAGAAAATAGGATAAAAACACAGAGCAGTAAATTTAAGCGAAAACACGATTAGCATAGTAAATTATGAAAGTACGTAAGTATGAAGCTTTTATTTCAAACATGAATAAGAAATATATCTATCATCTCGAGTCGTTAAACGAATAAATGCCTTTAAACCTCATTAACTATACATTAAGGCTTACACAAGATTTTCTTTATGTCTTTTCAAAATACTGCATCACATGTTTCAAACTAATATTTCCGATTGGTTTGAGTTATGCATGATACCGATTGTTGCGAATGTGATGAATCAAAATATCGCAAATTGCAAATCGAGAAGATCGCAAATCGAAAATCGCAATATCGGAGATTATGAATAGAGAAATTCAAGGTCGCTTTAATGTTTTGCAATTTGTGATGAGTGACATTCCTTTTTCCTTTTTGAGCGCGTTTCCTTAAATAGATATTTACATATGTTAGACTCGAAGGTAGTTTTATAATAGTTTTAATATTCCATCAGGTCCAAGTTACATCGCATTTCACATTTTCTTGTGGTTTGTATGTTTGTGCTCTTTTAAAAATTGCGATGCGATTGCGATAAAGACTTTGAAGAATAGTTTAAGCCTTAAGTGTTATAGAAGCTAAATTTTATCACTAGGTCTTTTACTGGGATTTCGCTTATTGCATCTTGCGGATTCTGCCTCATGACTAACCCTTGTTATTATCAGATCCTACGATTTGCAATAAAGAGGGAATGTGTTATCATGAAATGACATGGTTTGACATCTTAGTTTATCCAAATTTTTATTCCGAACGCTTACAAAAGGCAAGCTCTTATTCTCTAAGTTTTTTAGAGATTTTTTTTAAAAGGGTACCCATTTATTAATACAATATTAACTATTAAATCAATAATTTGGGGGGTTCTTGAATAGTACAACAAGACCTTATTCCAACAGGCCCCCAACACAAATATTGTGACTCACCCTCGAGTCACTCAGTTGGCGTCGCGATCTTGCTGCGAAGACCACCCAACCCAACCTGCATCACCGCAACTTTAGCAATGCTCTGTGCCGTTTCCTGCTATACCTCTTCGACAAATTTCTCTGTTGTTGGCCCTTCCACTACTAGGTGCATTGTCCTCTGTGTCTTCTATAGCCCCTTGAGCTTCTCCTAAAGTGACAGAGTAAGCTGATAATATTCCTCTAATCACGGCTGCAATTTGGCCTTCAACAAGGCCTCTTTCTTCTGCAATTCCTCGATCTGTGTTAGCAGTTGCTTGCCCTCCTGTAACTTTGTGAGGTGTTTTATTGGTGCCAAAGTGCACGCAGTCACTCAGACCTCATCATACTATCGTTGCATCTCTCAGACATTTGAGTTCAGCTTCTGCAAGTACAGTTCCTCCTACATATTCGTCCATAATTCCATCGCTACATCAAACATGGATGAGCAGTCATTGGCTATTATCTCCAATGTATTCATTCCATCCTTGATTTCTCCTCCGTGCTGCTCCCGAAGCTCTGGTGGAGTCGTTAGCGGCAACTTCAGTTGTAGCTCTGATATCTTCATCTGAAACTCGAAGGTAACCCTGCCAGCTTCATCCTTCAATGCGCGTACTGCGGTAGCCAATTTCCTTACTTTTACAGAGGCTTCAACATCCTCCAAGATCTGCAATTATGGCACTGATTTGTAGGTATGCTCTATCGTCGTCTCTAAGCTTTGAATTTTCTGCTGCATCTCCTCCTCTTCTAAATCCACCAATTTTTCTGGTTGTTTGTATTTTCTCTCCTTCTTCCACACCTCCAAATTCTTCCTCGGTGACATTCTCACCGGAACTGGATTATTCTGCTTCTCCTTTGCGGTTGGATGTTTATCTCGTGTGGCAGATTGTTGTGGCCTTGGTGACCTTAGTGTGGTAGGCACAGGGGTTGAAGCTTCCATACTAAAAATATCAAGGCTCAGCGTGTTAGACACAACGATTTCAGAACTCACGGCTTTGGCAGGGTTGGTAGCAGTCATTTGCTGAAGAATAATCTTTTGATTCCATGCAGGTAAGGCAACAAATGCTAGGCTTGCAGCAAAATCCTCCTAGAACCGGGGACTCATAAACTTTAGATAGAAAATCACCCAGATAAGTCTCAAAATGCAAATTGTTCTTCGCTGGTACAACATGCAATATTTATAGGGAGTTTTGAATTCAAATCTGGCCATTCCCCCAAAATATGATAATAAATGCCCCTTTGGCAACAGATCTTCAAATATTTGCGCCATAAATAGTGCCTACCCGCTCCTCTTAACTAATTTTTGGCCATCAAATCATGAATAGTAACTTGAACTGCTACATTTGGACCCACCTATGTGCCACCATCTTCCATGGTGCAGCTCATCCACCGCAGCTTCACCTACTGCACCTCTGTCATCTGTTGCAGAGCCTCCCTACCAATTTTTTCACTTCACTGGGAAACATAGTTTATAGTCCTGCAACCCCTTATAACTACCTGGATTATTGAGACTGTCTTGCTGCCATATAGTCATCGTGCAGGGGCAACATCCCCTGTGTACAACTTCAGCCTACTTCTGTTCACTTTGCGAGGAAATGGTTCCCCATTCAGCTTCACGAGCTGAACTGTGCCACCATCCGTGATCTCCTTAATAACATACGACCCCAACCAGTGCATTTGAAATTTTCCTGGAAACTTTGTGAACTTGCTGTCATATAAAAACACCAAATCATCCACCTTGAACGTGCGTAGCTTAATATGTCGATCATGCCATGCATTCTCACATTCCTTTTAAATGAGCTGACGAAATCCTGCAAGGAAGCGGTCTTCTTCTAACCCCATGATCCGCGCAAGCCATTCTTCCAAGGTCTCTCGGTCTTCCATCTCATTCAAGGCTGTAATCCTTAAACTGGGAACAATATACTCCATTGGAATGACTGCTTCAATTCCATAGACCAACCTGAATGGCGTTTGTCTTGTTAACTTCTTGCAAGTCGTCCTATAAGCCCATAATAGGTATGCACATGTCCCAGTCATTCCTATGAGCATTACATACCTTGGTTAATACATGCTCCAAAATCTTATTAAAAGCTTCCACCATGTCATTTTTTTGTGCGTGATAGGGCGTACTCTTCTAATTATATACCTGAAATTATTCCAACATCGCGCTGATTGTTTCATTCAAAAAATGCGTACCCCTATCACTCATCAGAATCTTAGGACTTCCAAATGTGTTAAGACATACTCAAAGAGAAACTTTGCAGAAGTGGTAGCTGTACAGTCCCTCACTGGATGTGCTTCCAACCATCTATTTAAATACTCTGTCGTAGTGATAATATACCGCACACCCATCTTCTTTCCTGGTGGGTGTATGGGACCTATAAAATCAATGGCCCTTTTCTCAAATACCTGTAACGAAACTTGTGGATTTAAAGGAAATTCATCACTTCGCAAAGGCTACCCCATCCTTTAGCAAGCATCACATGCCTTGCAATATGCCTTAGAATCCTTGTGTAACGTTGGCCACCATAACCCAGCATGCAAAATATTCTGTGCGATCGCTTTCCGTGCATAGTGACCTCCCGCCACTCCCTGTTATAGCTCCAAATCTCACTCTTATGGTTTGTGATGCCGTACTCATGGCCTAGGGCAACCCCTCCTTCCAGAACTAGTCCTAAAATTTCAAAAACAGTGTTTTATCCCTTATACGCGACATTGCCCTGAGTTAAACGCGTGTATACGTGGGTTGGCTATACACATACCCGCGTCAACATTCCCGGAGGGTGGCTGGTGGCTAGTTGATTCCCTCCCGGCTGGTGGCTGGTTGATTCCGGGAATCAACCAGCCACCAACCGGGCGGGCGGCTAGTGGCTAGTTGATTCTCGGAATCACCCAGCCAATAGCAGGGCGGGCGGATGGGTGATTCCCAGAATCAACTAGCCACCGGCCGGGCGGGCGGCTGGTGGCTCGTTGATTCTCGAAATTAACCAACCACCAGCCGGGCAGCCAGCTGGTGGCTCGTTGATTCCTGGAATCAACTAGCCACTAGCCACGCGCCCGGCTAGTGGCCGGTTGATTCCGGAATCAACCAGCCACCCGCCCCGTTGGTGGTTGGTTGATTCCCGGAATCAGCCAGCCACAAACCGACCACCCGGTTGGTGGCTGGTTGATTCCCGGAATCAACCAGCCTCGAACCGATCGCCCGGTTGGTGGCTGGTTGATTCCGGAATTCAAGCAGCCACCAGCTGGCCGCCCGGCTAGTGGCAGGTTGATTCCGGGAATCAACCAGCCACCAGCTGGCCGACCGATTGGTGGCTGATTGATTCCGGGAATCAACCAGCAACCAGCCGCCCGCCCTGCTGGTGCCTGGGTGATTCCGGGAATCAACCAGCCACCAGCCGCCTGCCCGGCTAGTGGCTGGTTGATTCCTGGAATCACTGCCCAGTTGGTGGCTGGTTGATTCCGGGAATTAACCACCCACCAGCTGGGCAACCCGGTTGGTGGCTGGTTGATTCCGGGAATCAACCAGCCACCAATTGGCCGTCCGGCGGGTGGCTGGTTGATTTCGGGAATAACCCAGCCACTAGCCGATCAACCAGCCACCAGCCGCCCCCCCGGCTAGTGGCTGGGTTATTCCCGGAATCAACCAGCCGCCAGCTGCCCGCCCGACTGGGGTCTCCGCCCGGCTGGTGGCTGATTGATTCCCGGAATCAACCAGGCACCAGCCGGGCAGCCAGCTGGTGGCTGGTTGATTCCTGGAATCAACTAGCCACCCGGTTGGTGGCTAGGTGATTCCCCCGCCTGGCTGGTGGCTGGGTGATTCCGTGAATCACCCAACCACCAGCCGGACGGCGAGCTGGTGGCGGCTTGATTCCGAGAATCAACCAGCCACTAGTTCGACAGCCACCAACTAGTTGTTTAACTGTCGGCTGGTTGATTCCCAGAATCACCCAGCCACCAGTTGGGTGATCGACTGGCGGCTGGGTCGCTGGTTGATTTGAGGAATCAACCAGCCACTAGCCAGTTGCCGGGCTGGTGGCTGGTTGATTCCCAGAATTACCCAGCCATCAGCGAGGCGACTGGTGGCTAGTTGATTCTGGGAATCAACCAACCACCAGCTGGCCGCCCGGCTGGCGGCTGGTTGATTCCCGGAATCACCCAGCCACCAGCCGGGCAGACGACTGGTAGCTGGTTGATTCCCGGAATCAACCAGTGGCCGGCTGGTGGCTTGTTGATTCCTGGAATCACCCAGTGACCAACCTTCCGCCCTGCTGGTGGCTGGGTGATTCCGGGAATGAACCAGCCACCAGCCGCCCGCTTGGCTGGTGGGAATCAACCAGTCACCAGCCGCCCGCCCGGCTGGTGGGAATCACCCAGCCACCAGCCGCCCGCCCGCCCGGCTAGTGGCTGGTTGATTCCTAGAATCACCCAGTAACCAGCCACCAACCGGGCGAACCATTGGTGGCTGGTTGATTCCGGGAATCAACCAGCCACCAGCCCGGCAGAGCCACCAACCGGGCGGGCGGCTGGTGGCTGGTTGATTCTACGAATCAACTAGCCAGCACATGGGCGCTCGGCCGGTGGCTGGATTATTCCGGGAATCAACCAGCCACTAGCTGCCCACCGGTCGGTGGCTGGTTGATTCCCGGAATCATCCAGCCACCAGCTGGCCGCCCCGCTGGTGGCTGGTTGACTCCGGGAATCCTCTAGCCACCAGCCGCCCGCCTAGCTGGTGGCTGGTTGATTCCGGGAATCAACCAGCCAGCAGCTGGCCGCCCCGCTGGTGGCTAGTTGATTCTGGTATTCAACCAGCCACCAGCCACCCGCCCGGCTGGTGGCTCTGCCCGGCAGATGGCTAGTTGATTCCCGTAATCAACCTGCCACTAGCCGAGCGACCAACTGGTGGTTGATTTATTCCCAGAATCAACCAGCCTCCAACCGGACGACCGGTTGATGGCTGTTTGATTCCGGGAATCAAACAGCCATTAACCGGGTGGCCGGTTGGTGGCTGGTTGATTTCGGGAATCAACCAGCCACCTGCCAGGCTGAACGACCAGCAGAGCGGGCGGCTGGTGGCTGGTTGATTCCGGGAATCACCCAGCCACCAGCAGGGCATGCGGCTGGTGGCTGGTTGATTCCCCGGAATCAACCAGCCACCAGCCGCATGTCCTGCTGGTGGCTGAGTGATTCCCAGAATCAACCAGCCACCAGCCGCCCTCCCGGCCGGTGGCTCATTGATTCTCGGAATCATCCAGCCACCAGCCGTGCGGGGGAATCAATCAGCCGCCCGATTGGTGGCTGGTTGATTCCGAGAATCAACCAGCCACCAGCTGGCCGCCCGGCTGGTGCCTAGTTGATTCCGGGAATCAACCAGCCACCAGCTGGGAGGGTGGCTGGTGGATGGTGGCTGGTTGATTCCTGCAATCAACCATCCACCAGCCGGGAGGGTGGCTGGTGGCTGGTTGATTCCGGGAATCAACGAGCCACCAGCCGCCCGCCCTGCTGGTGGTTGGGTGATTCCGGGAATCAACCAGCCACCAGCCGACCGCTCGGCTGGTTGATTCCTCGAATCACTGCCCAGCTGGTGGCTGGTTGATTCCAGGAATCAAACAGCCACCAGCCGCCCGCTCGGCTGGTGGTTGGTTGATTCCCGGAATCAACCAGTCACCAGCTGGGCAGTGATTCGAGGAATCAACCAGCCGAGCGGTCGGCTGGTGGCTGGTTGATTCCCGGAATCACCCAACCACCAGCAGGGCGGACGGCTGGTGGCTCGTTGATTCCCGGAATCAACCAGCCACCAGCCACCCTCCCGGCTGGTGGATGGTTGATTGCAGGAATCAACCAGCCACCAGCGAATCAACCAGCCACCAGCCGACCGCTCGGCTGGTTGATTCCTCGAATCACTGCCCAGCTGGTGGCTGGTTGATTCCGGGAATCAACCAGCCACCAACCGAGCGGTGCCACCAGCCGGGTGGACGGTTGGTGGCTAGTTGATTCCAGGAATCAACCAGCCACAAGCTGGCCGCCCGGCTGGTGGCTGGTTGATTCCAGGAATCAACCAGCCACCCGCCGCCCGCCCGGCTGGTGGCTGTGTTATTCTCGGAATCAACTAGCGACCAGCTGGGTGGGCAGCTGGTGGCTGGTTGATTCCCGGAATCAACCAGCCACCAGCCGCCCGCCCGACTGGGGGCTCCGCTCGGCTGGTGGCTGGTTGATTCCCGGATCAACAAGGCACCAGCCGGGTAGCCAGCTGGTGGTTGGTTGATTCCTAGAATCAACGAGCCACCAATCAGCCACCCGGTTGGTGGCTGGGTGATTCCGCCGCCCGGCTGGTGGCTGGGTGATTCGGTGAATCCCCCAGCCACCAACCGGACGGCCAGCTGGTGGCTGGTTGATTCCGGGAATCAGCAGCCACCAGTTTTGCAGTCACCAGCTAGTCATCCAACTGGCGGCTGGTTGATTCCCGGAATCACCCCGCCACTAGCTGTGTGGTCGACTGGCGGCTGGGCGATTCCGGGAATCAACCAGCCACCAGTCGGCTCAACCAGCCACTAGCTGGTCACCCGACTGGTGGCTGGTTGATTCCCGGAATCACCCAGCAACCAGCCACGAGTCGGGCGATCGGCTGGTGGCTGGTTGATTCCGGGATTCAACCAGCCTGCAGTTGAGTGGCCAGCTGGTGGTGGTGGCTGGTTGATTCCCCAATAAACCAGCCACCAGCTGGCCGCCCGGCTGGGGGCTGGTAGATTTCCGGAATCACCCATCTACCAGTCGGGCAGACGGCTGCTCGCTGGTTGATTTCCGGAATCAACCAACCACTAGCCGGCCGCCGGGTTGGTGGCTGGTTGATTCCAGGAATTACCCAGCCACCAGCCAGGCGGCTGGTGGCTAGTTGATTCCGGGAATCAACCAACCACCATCTGGCCGCCCGGATGGTGGCTAGTTGATTTCCGGAATCACCCAGCCACCATTCGGACAGGTGGCTGGTGGCTGGTTGATTCCCAGAATCAACCAGTGGCCGGCTGGTGGCTTTTTGTTTCCCGGAATCACCTAGCCACTAACCGCCCGCCCCGCTGGTGGCTGGGTGATTCTGAGAATGAACCAGCCACCAGCCGCCCGCTCGGCTGGTGGGAATCACCCAGCCACCAACCGCCCGCCCAGCTGGTGGGAATCACCCAGCCACCAGCCGCCCGCCCCCCGGCTGGTGGCTGATTGATTCCTGGAATCACCCAGCAACCAGCTACCAACCGGGTGACCAATTGGTGGCTGGCTGATTTCGGGAATCAACCAGCCATCAACCGGGTGGCCGGTTGGTGGCTGGTTGATTCCGGGAATCAACCAGCCCCACGCCGGGTAGAGCCACCAGTCGCCCTGGTTGATTCTGGGAATCAACTAGCCACCACATGGCCGGCCGGCCGGTGGCTGGATGATTCCGGGAATCAACCAGCCACCGGAATCACCGGTGGCTGGTTGATTCCCGGAATCATCCAGCCACTAGACGCCCGCCCGGCCAGTGGTTGGTTGATTCCCGGAATTATCCCGCCACCAGCTGGGAGGGGAAATCAATCAGCCGCCCGGTTGGTGGTTGGTTGATTCCCGGAATCAACCAGCCACCAGCCGCGAGGGTGGCTGGTTGATTCCCGGAATCAACTAGCCACTAGCTGGCCGGCCGGCTGGTCCACCAGCCGCCCGCCCGGCAGGTGGCTGGTTGATTGTTGGAATCACCCAGCCGCCCGCTGGCCGGTGGCTGGTTGATTCCGGGAATCACCCAGCCACCAGCGGGGCGTGCGGCTGGTGGCTGGTTGCTTGTTGATTCTGGGAATCAACAAGCCACCAACTGGCCGCCCAGCTGGTGGTTGGTTGATTCCGGGAATCAACCAGCCACCAGCCGCCCACCTGGCCGGTGGCTGGTGGCTCGTTGATTCCCGGAATCAACTAGCCACCATCCGGGCGACCAGCTGGTGGCTAGTTGATTCCGGGAATCAACCAGCCACCAACCGGGCAGATGGCTGGTGGCTGGTTGATTCCAGGAATCAACGAGCCACCAGTTGGCCGCCTGGGTGGTGGTTGGTTAATTCCGGGAATCAACGAGCCACCAGACGCTTGCCCAGCCGGTGGCTGGTTGATTCCGGGAATCACACAGCCACCTACCGGGCGGGCGGCTGGTGGCTTGTTGATTCCGGGAATCAACGAGCCACCAACTGGACGCCCGGCTGGTTGCTGATGGCTTGTTGATTCCGGGAATCAACAAGCCACCAACTGGCCGCTCGGCTGGTGGCTGGTTGATTCCGGGAATCAACGAGCCACTAGCCACCCGCCCGGCCGTGGCCGGTGGCTCGTTGATTCCCGGAATCAACCAGCCACCAGCCGGGCGGCCAGCTAGTGGCTCGTTAATTCATGGAATTAGACAGCCATCAGCTGCCCGCCCGGCTGGTTGCTGGGTGATTCCCTGAATCAACCAGCCACCGGTTGGGCAAGCGGCTAGTGGCTCGTTGATTCCAGGAATCAACCAGCCACCAGCCGGGTGGCCAGCTAGTGGCTCATTGATTCCCGAAATTAACCAGCCCCCAGCCACCCGCCCGGCTGGTGGCTGGTTGATTCTCGGAATCAACCAGCCACCCACCCGGCTGGTGGCTGGTTAATTCTCAGAATCAACTAGCCACCAACCAGCCACCCGGTTGATGGCTGGTTGATTCCCGGAATCAACCAGCCACCAACCGATCGCCCGGTTGGTGGTTGGTTGATTCCGGGATTCAACCAGCCACCAGCGGGCTGCCCGGCTAGTGGCAGGTTGATTCCGGGAATCAACCGGCCACCAGCTGGCCGCCCTGTTGGTGGCTGGTTGATTCCGGGAATCTTCTAGCCACCAGCCGCCCACCCACCTGGTGGTTGGTTGATAGCCACCAGCCGCCCACCCAACTGGTGGCTGGTTGATTCCGGGAATCAACCAGCCGCCCGCCCAACTGGTGGCTGGTTGATTCCGGGAATCAACCAGCCACCAGCTGGCCGCCCCGCTGGTGGCTAGTTGATTCTGGCCCAGCTGGTGGCTGGTAATCAACCAGCCACTAGCCGCCCGCCCGGCCGGTGGCTGGTTGATTCCCGAAATCAACCTAGCACTAGCCGGGCGACCAACTGGTGGTTGGTTGATTCCCAGAATCAACCAGCCTCCATCCGGACGACCGGTTGGTGGCTGTTTGATTCCGGGAATCAACCAGCCATCAACCGGGTGGCCAACTGGTGGCTGGTTGATTCCGAGAATCAACCAACCACTTGCCGGGCAGAGTCACCAGCCGAGCGGGTGGTTGGTGGCTGGTTGATTCTAGGAGTCAACTAGCCACTAGATGGCCGCCCGGCTGGTGGCTGGTTGATTCCCGGAATCATCGAGCCACCAGCTGCCCGCCCGGCCAGTGGCTGGTTGATTCCTGGGAATCAACCAGCCACCAACCGCCCGCCCGACCGGTGGCTCATTGATTCCCGGAATCATCCAGCCACCAGCCGTGCGGGGGAATCAATCAGCCGCCCGGTTGGTGGCTGGTTGATTCCGAGAATCAACTAGCCACCAGCTGGCCGCCCGGCTGGTGCCTAGTTGATTCCGGGAATCAACCAGCCACCAGCCGGGAGGGTGGGGGGTGGCTGGTTGATTCCCGGAATCAACCAGCCACCCCCCACCCTCCCGGCTGGTGGCTGGAATCACCGGCTGGTGGCTGGTTGATTCCCGGAATCAACCAGCCACCCCCACCCTCCCGGCTGGTGGCTGGTTGATTCCGGGAATCAACCAGCCACTAGCAGGGCGAGCGGCTGGTGGCTGGTTGATTCCCGGAATCAACTAGCCACCAGCCGGGAGGCCGGCTGTTGGCTGGTTGATTCCGGGAATCAACCAGCCATGATTCCGGGAATCAACCAGCCACCAGCCGGGCGGGCGGCTAGTGGCTGGTTGATTCCCGCCCGGCTGGTGGCTGGTTGATTCCCGGAATCACCCAGCGACCAGCAGGGCGGGTAGCTGGTGGCTGGTTTATTCCCGGAATCAATCAGCCACCGGCCGGGCGGGCGGCTGGTTGCTCGTTGATTCTCGGAATCAGCCAACCACTAGTCGGGCACCCAGCTAGTGGCTCGTTGATTCCCAGAATTAACCAGCCACTAGCCACCCGCCCGGCTGGTGGTTGGTGGAATCAACCAGCCACCCACCCGGTTGGTGGTTGGTTGATTCCCGGAATCAACCAGCCACAAACCAGCCACCCGGTTGGTGACTGGTTGACTCCGGGAATCAACCAGCCTCCAACCGATCGCCCGATTGGTGGCTGGTTGATTTCGGGATTCAACCAGCCGCCAGTTGGCCGCCCGACTAGTGGCAGGTTGATTCCGGGAATCAACCAGCCACCAGCTGGCCGACCGGTTAGTGGCTGGTTGATTCCCGGAATCAACCAGCCACCCGCCGCTCGCCTTGCTGGTGGCTGGGTGATTCTGGGAATCAACCAGCCACCAGCCGCGTGGGCGACTAGTGGCTGGTTGATTCCTGGAATCACTGCCCAGCTGGTGGCTGGTTGATTCCGTGAATGAACCAGCCACCAACTGGGCAACCAGCTGGTAGCTGGTTGATTCCCGGAATCAACCAACCACCAGCCGCCCACCCGGTTGGTGGCTGGTTGATACCCGGAATCAACCCAGCTGGTGGCTAGTTGATTCCCGGAATCAACCTGCCACCAGCCGTGTGGCCAGCTAGTGGCTCGTTGATTTCTGGAATCAACTCGTCATATGGCTGGTTGATTCCCGGAATCAACCTGCCACCAGCCGTGCGGCCAGCTAGTCGCTGGTTGATTCCCTGAATCAATCAACCGGTTGGTGGCTGGTTGATTCTCGGAATCAACCAGCCACCAACCGGGCACCAGCCGTGCGGCCAGCTAGTGGATCATTGAGCCCGGTTGGTGGCTGGTTGATTCCGAGAATCAACCAGCCACCAACCGGGCACCAGCCGTGCGGCCAGCTAGTGGATCATTGATTCCCTTAATCAATCAGCCACCAACCGGGCAACCGGTTGGTGGCTGGTTGATTCTGAGAATCAACCAGCCACCCGCTGGCCACCCAGTTGGTGGCTGGTTGATTTCGGGAATCAACCAGCCACCAGCCGGGCGGAGCCACCAGCCGGGTGGGCAGTTGGTGGCTAGTTGATTCCGGGAATCAACCAGCCACCAGCTGGCCGCCTGGCTGGTGGCTGGTTGATTCCGGGAATCAACCAGCCACCAGCCGCCCGCCCGGCTGGTGGCTGGGTTATTCCCGTAATCAACCAGCCACTGGCTGGGTGGGCGGCTGGTGGCTGGTTGATTTCCGGAATCAACCAGCCACCAGCAGGGCGGCTAGCTGGTGTCTGGTTGATTCCCGGAATCAACCAGCCACCAATCGCGCGCCCGACTGGAGGCTTTGCCCGGCTGGTTGCTGGTTGATTCCGGGAATCAACCAGCAACCAGCCGGGCGGCCAGCTGGTGGCTAGTTGATTCCTGGAATCAACCAGCCACCAACCAGTCGCCCGGTTGGTGGCTGGGTGATTCCCCCACCCAGATGGTGGATGGGTGATTCCGTAAATCACCCAGCCACCAGCCGGACGGCCAGCTAGTGGCTGGTTGATTCCGGGAATCAACCAGCCACCAGTTGGTCGTCCAACTGGCGGCTGGTTGATTCCCGGAATCACCCAGCCACCAGCTGGGTGGTCGAATGGCGGCTGGGTGATTCCGGGAATCAACCAACCACCAGTCAGCTCAACCAGCCACTAGCCGGTCACCTCACTGGTGGCTGGTTGATTCCCGGAATCATTCAGCCACCAGCCGGGCGGGCGGGTGGTGGCTGGTGCGGCCGGCTGGTGGCTGGTTGATTCTTGGAATCACCCAGCCGCCGGCCGAGCGACCGGCTGGTGGGTGGTTGATTCCGGGATTCAACCAGCTAGCAGTTGAGTGGCCAGCTGGTGGTGGTGGCTGGTTGATTCCCGAATAAACCAGCCACCAGCTGGCCGCCCGGCTGGTGGCTGCTTGATTCCCGGAATCGCCCAGCTACAAGTCGGGCGGGTGGCTGGTCGCTGGTTGATTTCTGGAATCAACCAGCCACTAGTCGGCCGCCGGGCTGGTGGCTGGTTGATTCCCGAAATTACCCAGCCACCAGCCAGGCGGCTGGTGGCTAGTTGATTCCGGGAATCAACCAACCACCAGCTAGCCGCCCGGCTGGTGGCTGGTTGATTCCCGGAATCACCCAGCCACCAACCGCCCGCCCTGCTTGCGGTTGGGTAATTTTGAGAATGAACCAGCCACTCGCTCGGCTGGTGGGAATCACCCAGCCACCAACCGCCTGCCCGGCTGGTGGCTGGTTGATTCCTGGAATCAAAAGCAAAAGGAGAGATAGTTAACATTTATCAAAAACCACAATTATTGATTAACTATCTTATAAACATTTGTCAGATGAAGGAGATTGGGTTCTGGATTTATTTTCTGGCTCAGGTAAGTTTTATTATATGGGATTGAATTTCAATATGTTATTTTTTAATTAATATGTCATATTACTAATTTAATTCATTATTTATTTTGTGCTTGATAATTAGGTACAACGCTAGCATGTTGCCTTCAAAAAGGAAGAAATTGCATTGCAATTGAAAAAGATCCAGTACAGTGCAATTTCATTCAGCAAAGAATTAATGTTCTTCAATTTCTTCCAGATGCAATGCAAGAAATTGGGTTGAATAAAGGGGACTTTAGTGAATCACGTGTGGCAAAAAAGGCAAAGGAACCTCAACCACCATTACGTGGAATGTTTGGAAAGACATACATTGGGAGATTCACAGACATCAAAGACCCATTAGAAGAGGAAAGTGAGCAAAAGGAAACAGAAAATATTGTGGAAGAAGACAATGATGAAACTCTAGAGGATGAAGAGTTTGGATTACATGACATTGTTGATTAAATTTAAGTTATGCTTGTAAATCAAGCTTTGCAATGTTTTGACTTTGACATTTTATGAAAATAATAAACACTCAATTAGGGTTGTTATACATTCAATATTTGTAATATGTGATTTTCACATTGATTTTTAAGTTAATCATTATTTTTTGAAAAAAAAAAGTGATTATTATTATTTTTTTGACATGAAATTCATTAAAAAAGTTATTATTTAACTGTTTTTGGTTAAAATTATCGTATAAAAATTGTGATTTTGACATGTCAATTCTAGTAAAAAATTATCAAAACATGTAATTTTTTAGTTATATTTATGTTAAAAATGGTTATTTTTATGTCCATTGTTAAAAAATATTGTTTTTTAGAAACAATTATTTCATGTGGATTCAAAAATTAATTAAGGATGTATAAACATGCAAAATATCGAAAATTCTAAATATCGACCTCCTGATTTAAAAATGCAAAACAATAAAAACTTCACTAAAAAAAAAAGTTAAAATAAAAATAAAAAACAAGAAAATGTGAAGAAAACAACCACTTCAAAAATGATCAAATTTACAAAATAATTATTTACATTTTATACATTAAAAAATTTAAAGCCAAAACACAGGTCTTTTAAAAAAAGGTGGTGATGTAGAATACTCACTTTTTTAAATCAGCATGAAAATCACTACCATTCTAAAACGATTCTAAAACGTAATGTACATAAAAAAATTAAAGTGCCAAAAAATATGCTCTAAAAAAAACATGTTCGTTCTGCATCACCCCTTTTCAAAATCAGGTCACTTTTTTGTTATCTCTACGAAACGGGTAACAATATCAGTTCCCGTTTCAAAGTTTACATTGTTCGTGGTGCAAGTGACCCAATCTTCTATGCCACAACTCACTGATGTCTTAGCGCTTCACCTTGTTTGCTTTAGTGCTCAAAGCAACAAAATATTCTACATTTAATTTGTATAGGTTCTTCACCCGAACCCCAATCCGCTTCACTTGTCCTGAGCCTATGCGATGGAGGAAAGACTTTCCCTTATTAAATATCACATCATAGCCACAGTCCTCCAACATGGAAACTGAAACTAAATTCTTCTTCAAACCCAGAAAATACATGACATCTTTTAATATGAGAGGAGAACCAGAATCCCTCTGAAAGGTTACAATATCAATGTTGGTCACGTTTTACCTCCCATCATCTCCTATCTCAATGTGCATCTAGAGGTCCTTATCCTCCAAGTCACTGAAGAAATATTTGTTTTCGCTCATATGGAATGAGGCTTCACTATCCAGGTGCCACACACTACCCATCACCAATGTCACCATGCAAGCGATGATGGTGAAATCCAGTTCAAATTGTGAAGCAATAGCTTCACATGCCGCTCCTCCTGAGGGCTTATTACTGGCCTTCTTTTGTGGACACTTTGTGGCATAGTGTTCCAGCTCTTGACAGTGAAAACATTTAATCTTCAACATGTCCTTCTTGTCGCCTTGATTGGAATCTGATTTGGAATGGGATGAATTCCCTTTCCCTTCCTTTACCTTTCTATCTAAGCCACAATTTTCCTCATCATCATGCTTAGATGATGATCCATCTCTGGTGTTCCACTGAATCTCTTCTTGTACCATGTCAAACCAAAATTTCTCCCACTGTGGTAGCTTCTCCCTCCCATTAACTGAGTCCTAGTAGTTGTGCCAGCTCTTGGGAAGGCCTAGAAGTGCTAGGCTCACTAGATCGTCTTCAAACACTATAACACTGACACTTCCAAGCTCATCTCGACATTGGGTGAACATGGTCAAGTACTTTGGTATTGAGTCACCCTTCTCCATCTTGATATTTCTTAGCTTGTCCTTCAGTGCCAACTTCTGTGGTCATTGTTGTTTTGAAACAGGTCTTTCAAGGCCTTCCA
Organism: Pinus tabuliformis; assembly: GCA_031772625.1. Taxonomy (NCBI): domain Eukaryota; kingdom Viridiplantae; phylum Streptophyta; class Pinopsida; order Pinales; family Pinaceae; genus Pinus; species Pinus tabuliformis. Next base: position 144,132,138 of record CM062819.1, on the reverse strand, counting down.
CATTGCAAATGGAGTTTCCTTAATTTGGAGGTTCAAGACAATATGATCTCAAACTCCTTCTAAGATAATCCTTCTCGCCTTTGCCGCACACTTTCTCCACTTTGCCATATCCTAAGCATCAACTAGCTTAGGAATATCTTTGTCTGTGAATTCCTAAAGCTCGTTGTCTTCCAATGCTGGCTCCATCAATTCCTTCCATGAAATATAGTTTGAACTACCCTCAAAGGTATATTCGAGTCTCAATTTGTAGAATGACATCCTGCTAGCTCTGAAGTATGATACTACAAATTTAATTTCTTCTGCAAAAGAAAACTCGTATTCTCCTCTTCTATAGTGATTTCAGGTCTGATGCCATGTAGAAATTCCTTGTAGATTCAAATTGCATATTGTAATATGCTAAAAGAATTGACTTGAATGTGCTCTACTAATCAGTGGAAACAATAAATGACCGACGAAATCACGAAGCATAAAAGAGAAAGAATTCAATCACACATAACACAATAATTTTCTTCTAAAAGCCACAGCTAAAAACCATCGCGATCTATATATTTCATTAATAAGAAAATATGAGAAGATTACATTTATATGCTCAAGCCTGAGAAACCTCTACACTATCTCAATCTATCTCATTGCTTCACAAACAAGCTCCAGCCAATACTTAGCCAAATCTGGTGCCTGCCAAGCTCTTATTTCCTAACGCATTTTCCTATGGAATTAGTCCATATTTAATTGGGAAATTCCACAAATATGAAATGTGTAGTCCTCATAGGCCTTCCTCTGATTGCATGCACCACTTGTACAGTTCAGATTATTATATAACTAATAGTACACTATCCCTAAACTCCAATCTCAACTAGGTCTTTCTCTGATATAACATGCATGAGTTAATTATGAGTGAATCTTCAGTTTACTAGTTGATAAATGTTGGTTACACCCCACTACTGCAGGTTACACCCCACTACTAGATCTCCCACTAATTCATCCATCAGTTGGAACTAGTTTAACTAAATTTAATTTAGTTAAACTGAATTAAATAATTACAACTCAAAACAAACTCAACCAGGGTTCCTAAAAGTAGAAGACACTCTACATGACTCTAGTTAGACTCCAAACTCTAATTAGCTCAGCCAACTAAGTCAAATTAACTTAGTTAACTATTACAAGTTGCTATGAGAATTGGAATTACAATTTAATTCCTAATTTAATTCAAGGAAAAAATTAAATTAGGACTTTCTTGTTGAATTTTCAACATAACAGCCTCCTTGACAACAACGCTAAAATGTTTGGCAGATCAATTGTTCTTTAATCATAAAAACCAATCCAACTCACACATAAATTGTCAATTCATGTAGGTTTTATTTCTTTAAGGCTATTGTGAAAAATATATGCAGGAACAAATGACAGCTATTGCTAATAAAATCTCAAAACCAATCATTGTAAATGTCACTATCAACACTCCAAACACACTTTTTGTCACACTCCAAACCTTTCTCACACTTCCTAAAGAAAAGACACACATTGTAGAATAAATCACACTCTATCACATGGCCACTTTAATTCAAAAGAAACCACACTCTTGGAAATCATTCAACACTCAAACAATTGCTCTAACACCCATTCAATCAATTAAAATAACCAAAGAACTGTAATATTAATCAAACGACCATCATATCTAATGAGGGGACTAGTCCAAGACCTATGCTATTACACAATGACAGAGGATACAATTCTCAAAACATTTAATGCATGAAAAAGATATCTAACAATAACAGTCACACATAAATTGCAACTGCAAGGAAATAAATATATTCCAGTGATACATCCTTAGTAGGGGCTAGTGAATTACATAATACATAAACTAATTAGGGAAAAGTTGCATTAATGAAAGTTGTAGTACATGAGTACTTTGTTGGTGTTTCTCCCTTCTCTGATCTCTATATATGCATGCCTCGCAGACATAGAGTACATTATTTTATAATTTCAAATTACATTCCTATTTTTGAAAAGTAGGATTGTCATGAGAATCTCTTGATTCTCATTTGATCCAAATCAATTTTAGACAAAAATTGCCTTATAAAAAATTGTCTTAATTGAAAGAAAGTTATAAAAACTTTCTAATTTACAATGAATTATCATTTGGAAATCCCAATTGTTTCAACTAAGTCAGTTGCGTTGTCCATGAATGTCTCCTTTCAACAATCAAACTACCTTTGACTATGTGTCTATCCTTGTCAGTCTTTGTTACTAATCATAGAAGAATCGAGTATCAAAAATAAACTTGGTGTTGTAACAACAATGTCACTAGAGTCTTCGTTCCATCTTTAGCGAGGTAGAACCAGGGAGATATCATCCTACAAAAATATCTCAACAAGCCATACCACCTGAAACAATCCTTCATAAGTTCATTAATAAAATAACCTAAAGAATTATCTCTTATGTCAAGTTTCAAGAAAAACTAGATAGTAAGGATGTCATGCAAAAGGGAACATACTTTAGTCAATAATGGCTAAAAAAGTGAAAGGGCATAGCTTCTAAAGTAAAAATGGTAGGAAAATATATGGAGAATAGGTACAAAAGAATACCAATTTTGTGTTCCAACAACCAACATTTTTCAGTTCCTCTTGTAAAACAAATTATGGTTGGGAAGTAGGTTTTTCTATGACTAATCTCTCTAGATAAGGAGGAGTTTTAAGAGGGACAATTTGAACATGAAATTGGGTTGATATTGGGGCATTTTGTGTTGCAGAAATTGTGGTAGTTGAGGAATAGATGGTTTTGGTGCACTTACTTATGTTTGCAGGGGAGAATATTATTGTGGTAAAGGTGGATGATATTGTGGATATTGAAGGTATACTAGATAAAGCATGGGGGTTTGTTGTGAGGGAATATTCCATAGGTATTTCCTTGCCAACTTTGTTTCCAAGGCTAAGATTGCATTTCTTTTTAGGCCACAAAGGATTCCAAGACATTACTGGATTTAATTATTGAGGAAATGAGCTATAAAATGGAGGAAATTTCAAAGAGGGGTCTTGTGACATACCTTGTGCCCATGGCTTCCATGAATTCATTTATGCTTCTTGGAAGGATGGTTCAACTAGTCAATTTCATCCCTTATAGATGGCTCAATGTCTTGGAAATGGAGGACAACTCTTAGTATCGTGGTCATCTGCATTCATGACACAAACCCATACATGATTTAGTGGACAATCCTTAGGAGAATGTTTCTTCCTACACTCATGACAAAAAATAACTAATGTTGCATTTTCATCCTCTTGTTTATTTTTATTTTTCAAGGTATCTAATTGTGAGTTAAGGGTCCCAAGGATCTCTATTTTGAAATCTTCAAGTAGATTTCCTAGCTCCATCATTTTTATTCTCTATGAAACATACAATGGTGCTTGAAAAAGCTTCTCTAATTCCATTATCGGACTTAGTTCTTCTTGAGTATTTCCTACATAAATCACAAATATTAGTAAATGAAAATCGAGATATATCACCATAACCCATGAGATTGAGAACACTGACATATTATTCTACTAGGGCTTTCAAAAAAATGGTCTCGATAGTATCATCACTTAATGCACTAGGTTTAGTTCTTTGAAGATTGTATAAAAATATCTCAACAAAATCTTCTAGAGTTTCTGTTGGCTGTCGCTGCATATTGAAAATGTCATTATGAGAGTCTCTAGTTTTGCAATAGTCTTGGTATTTTTTAAGAAAAATGGATTTCCTTTTATCCAGAGATCTGATAGTGGACTCTCCTAGTTGCATAAACCATCTAAGGGTAGAGTATTTTAGTGTGGCATGGAACAACTTTAACTTTTGGGCATCATCTATGGAGTTATAGCTTCAACATAGAATGTCAAACTAAAAGAGAAAGACATATGAATCCTCTATAGCCATGCCTTTGAAATTAGGAAGAAATGATGGGGGCATATTCTTCATAGTGACATTTGGTGCTAGATCAAGGATGTTTTGTAATGGCTACAACCACCCTCCAATTTTTTTCCTTAGCTTTGTTTTGAGGCCTCCCTACCAACCTTTCACGGAAACATGTATTGCTTCGTCAAGTACATAAGCTTCGATGATTTTCTTTCAGAATGCTTGTTCATCAAAGCTTGTTGCATTCCCCTCATAGGCTATTTCTCTGGACTTGGTCCAGCTACAGGCTGAGCAAATCCCTCAATAAATTGCGCAATTCTAGAGGGAAACTAGCCTTCCCTCCAGAAATTGCGCCATTTTGTCCGGCAGCCTGATGGGCTCCATAATTGCGTAAATCTGCCAATCAAGCTTCACTAAGAAAATTGTGCAATTCCTCCCAGTAGGGCTGCTCAGCCCAACAAATGTGCAATCCTAGGCAACAGTCATTTGATTTGCCCAGAAATTGTGCAAATCTCCTGGAAAGCCATCCCATATCCCTTCCAGAAATGCTCATTTTCCCCCCAAATTGAGTATATTGTTGCATTTGTAGTTGAGTTGACTGGTTCCACCTGGGACCAAGAAAACTTAACTTGCATGAATGGCCTGCATTTTCCTGGAATAGAAAAAACAACATGCAAAAATCATCCCTAGATTTTAGGGAGATATTTTTAGTAGCTGGAGGTTACATGCAAAGATTGTTTTAGAATATTTCCTCTAAGTGTCACTTTTTCCTAGATTTGTGGCATGTGCGTCATGAGCTTTAAACTTATTTATTTGACGCTTCAGAGCTCATTTTTCCACATCGATCTTGGAGCTCTGACATCCCACAACACATCTAGGACTCTTCGACACATCCATCTCAACTATTCAGGGGTAAGTGGTCTTAACTTGTCTTTTGTAGTATTTCTATCTCTTTTTATGTTTTTGCTTGTGTGAGTGTTGTTTGCTTGATTTCTGTGAATGCTTGCTGTTGTTACATGCATACTAGCTTGTACTAGCATCGTTTCAGTTTTCGTTAGCATCTCATTATTGTCACATGCATTAAACTATTTTGCACGAATGGTAGCCGATTTGGCGACTCGCTTCACCCACATGCATGATGTTCCATTTTTTGAATCTTTCATTCATTTTTTGCATGCACGATCATTCACTCCTGCTTACACTGAGTATTGCCATGCATTCAAAATCACATTTTCTTTTAGTTGCTCGTTGGTGGGTCTGGGAGCCTTGGCCCAAACTCTACCTCACCAAGGCAGAATTGCGCAATCTTGAGAGGGAAGGCTTTGTCTTCCCCTCAAAAAATGCTCATTTCTACCTAGGAGCTATCCTCGAGTCTTGCATTGCACAATTTTGAGGGACAATGACTAATGGCCCAGAAAATTGCGTAATGCAGTCACTGAGCCTATAACCATTGCCAGTTGAAATTGTGCATTACCCAATTCCAATAGCCAGTCAGCTAGCCTGGATTGCACATTGCACAATTCTAGCAATTAGTCAGCCTCCCTAGATAACCCAAAATTCCTTTTGCGCAGCTCTGGCAACCAGTCATCCAACCTCCTAGAAGAAATTGCACAATCCTTGCCAGTCGATACCTAGGTATGTTGCATGTCGTTCCTCAAGTTTTCTTTGCTTTTGATGACAAATTTCTTGCCATGCATGTCTCTTTGTCTCCAGATCTAGCAGCTTTTCGTCCACCTCTTAGCATTTCAGGACCAATGGCCTCCAAGAGAGTAGGATCAAAGGACACTAACGGAAGTGCAATGGGAGCAGCAGTTGAGCGAGTGTCCGCAAGTCTACCAATCTATGAAGATACCAAGCTGATTCTAGAAAAGGACATCAAGCTGAAATGGAAAGAGGTCAATGATGCATTTACAGGCACATTTGGGGAAGACCTCGAAGACTACCAAGTATATGTGAACATTCACAAGTTCAACTTATATCGTATTTCATGTAGATACCCCACATTCCCGTGAACAAACATGATACATTGGATCGTCTCACACACTGATCTCGAGACGATGACATTGAGCAGTGTCAGCAGGACACGGATTGCTACCTTCAAGGAGCATAATTATGATGAGATGTATAAGATGTTGGAGCCTGTGATCATCATGGAGACACCCTTCAGCTTACTCAGTAGTAATGCCAACTTGAGAGACATTTTGAAGAACTGGGTAAAGGAGCCGGCGAAATTTAGGATGACACCCAACTAGATCTACAAGATGAAGATACTACGGAAGGCGTATCAATACTTGGTCATCTTTGCATGTTGACTATATGGCCAAGAAAGCACGAAAACCTTCTCACAGAGTTGGGTGATCGCACTGGACTAACTGGCCAGAGAAGGCAAAGCATGCAACTGGTCTGGCATGTTGGCTCCTCAGCTGAAGGAATAGGTAACAAGCGCTCAATAGCCTCCCAAAGGTATGCAAGTAGAGATCTACATATCCACCTACATCTTGGATGTAATCTGTGCCTGACAGGAGTTCTTGGGCTTCAAGTGGGCACGGACACTGACGGAGACTATTGTGAACACTTATTGTAAGATGTTGTCTGAATGCAGCTTTAGAGGAGTTATCACATGACTGTATGATCATTTTTTCACCCCAGTTTATAAGATGATATTCGAACAAAATCCACCCTACATGTCGAAGGAAACAATGGAGGCACTAATAGACATAGTTGATTGGTATGCCTCACCGTCCAGTACCTTCATACGAATGAACAACATGGATAAGCCTCTGCATGTTCTACCGAAGTTTTCCTTGGACATACTTGTCATGCAGGAAGTAGCATATCACATCTCGGAAGGATTGATATCTGGGTTGCACCAGAAGAAGAAGGAACCTTGGACTGCTCTTCCACTGTGCAACGGCTTATACGAGATACAGAGTTTCAAGCATGTGGATGTTTAAGTAGAGAAGATGAAGAAGTATCAATTGGACCTCCGAAGTTACAATATGTATGACCCACATTGCCTTGTGAAAGATCACTATGTGAGAGTACATGTCAATTGAATCCACGGGGCATGTCATTAGGCGGAGGAGGACCAATGGAGGTATTGTTACAACTACTCTAGACTCAATGAACCAGTTAGCTTTGCTGTGGAATGGTTAGTGAATAAATGTGAAGCAGCATCCCAGAGAGCATTAGAAGCAGTAGCGACAGCAATGGTGAACATACTAGTGCACGACAAGGGAAAGAGGAATATTGTCGATCGTAAGGAGGAAGAGAAAAGTTGCAAGTTCTGAGTAGATCCACTTGCTAAGAAAGTAGCTATGGCTATACAGGAAAAGACGCAATAGCACGACAAGCAAAACACGCAAAGGTAGAGAGAGAAATGAAGAATGGAGGAAACAGAGAAGGAGTTGCATGAGTTGAAGGAGCAACTCCAAAAGGAACAGGAGCTGCGCAGACAAGAGAAGGAAGTGTATCAGGAACAGGTATAACAGGGGGTGCAACTTGTTCATACGGATGAAACAACACCCATATAGGTAGTGGACTCATCAGAAGAGTTGGCATCAGGCAGACAGGGTGAACCATCATAGGAGCAAGACTTCGCTTAGGAGATAGAGTGAGCACTTGAAAAATTGGATACAAATATGGAGCAGTAGGAGTTAGAGCAAGACATCAACCTCATGGCTCACCACCAAGAGGTTGACCCACCAGCTTCACTGCATCTAGAAGAGGAGCAAGTCCCAAGCAACCAAGGAGACACTGAGATCCTTGGAGATCAGCCAGAAAGAGAGATGCACAACATCTCATTTGACGAATCTCAACATAGAGTTGTGCAATCTCGCAGAGTGTCGAATCCGGAAGATCATAAATCCCTTGTGTAGTATGAGGAAAAAGTGATCATCTCTGACGTGCGCAAACATCCATCAACATTATTCGATGCCACTAGAGCATATGCCGAAGCCACTAGCTCGAGTGTTCACTTTCTGACAGCTAAGAATGAGCGAATGGCTAAGGAGTTGCAGACGGCCACGCAAGGAGGAGAATTGGTTACAACATCTGCCTGAGTAGAATTGAAGAAGGCAATATTGGATGAAGTATTGTCCCTTGACACAATCATGCGGGCATTGTATTCCAAGTTTGGTACCATGCATAAGGCAGTCGTCCATCTCAAATGATGGCAACAACGATGTGCTAGAAGAGCATGTATCTTGTCGAATGTTCATGATGTCGTTGATTACATGCAAACATGGATGATGAGATACAAGGGAGCCCTACTTCACTTAAATAAGATGATGATGCCCAAAGCAGTCGAGCTGAAGGCACGCATCCAGAGTTAGATTTAGAACTATGAAGAGCTCTCGCAGCTCATCACTAGTTTATAGGCTTCCCATGCACGTGTATTCAAGAGTATGGATGTTGTGGTGCATGCACATGTGATCCCATCTATTGGGACTCTCACCCAGGTGAAGACAAAGGCACAGGTCTAACTAGAGCTTGACTTGTACTTTGACAAGTTGATGTGCATAGCCACCAACCCTAACTTGCCGATTAGTGCAGACACCATGCACAAGTATGTTGTTGGTCCGGTTGCACTAAGGATAATGATGCACATGCTATCAAATGAGTTGGACAGAGGAGCTTGAGTAGTATACCCAGATGTTAGGGAGGCAAGAGTTAGGTTCCAGAAAGATGTCACCTTGGAGTAAACGGACACCATCGAGGACTACCAATATTGGCATTAATTCACTACTGTCGATCATCGCGAGGATTTCGAAGAGCTAGACTTCCCACAGTTGTCTGAGTCATAGTGATGTCTTACATGGCTTGCTCAAGCCATTTTATCTCACATGGGTACATGTGAATTGTAATTTAACATCTTTTCAAGTGTAAGTTCAAGTGTCGATAGTTGGATGTAACAGTCATAGAGTAGATGAAGATTCATGAGGGTAGATGACTATCACAAAGGGGAATGTCAAGGGCCACCCCACCCTTTGCTATAAATACTCCCTCATAACTTATTGTAAGGTATTTTGGTCAGCCAAGCTTCGATAGGAGTATCTTAGAGAAAGCTTGGATAGTATTGTAACGCGTCTTGGCTTATCCACTGCGCAGAGCTAGTATATCTCTTTAGAGGAGCAAGAGGTTGTGGTTGTAACATTCCAATATTGGAACTAGAGGTTGGACATGGATGTATTGTATGATTGGAACTTACACTTCTTAATATAACAGAGCCAACACGTTTTCATGCATATGTTGTTATTGTAGTTGGACTATTCTAGTTGTTGTAGCAATGTATGTTATTTAACTTACGCATTTATGTATGAACTATTTTGTATGCAATTGTATAAATTTTGTTGCAGATGTGTTGTTGGTTTAAAAATCACTTTGGATTTCTCGCTATCTTTCTTTCCAGCTTCTGATGCATCTTTACTTGTGTGTTCCCTTCCAAGCTGCGTACTATTACAGGTTTCCAAGGGGCACACTCACCTCACTCTTCATGTGTTAGAACCTCTCACGTACCTTCCTTGACATACTATAGCTGTCACACCCTTGCTACCAACAGGGACATCTTACTTAACTCTATGTGAAACCGCGGTCAAGGCATTACCATACGAACCACTGTTGGGACTCCCACACCAAATGGTCTGAGGTCTAATTTGGACTTCTTACCGGGGAGATCCCCTGACATGTTGGCGGGCCCAACACCGTCAACATTTTTGGTGCTAGAAGGAGAGCCAAATGACAAGCTGTGTCCTCTCATCTTGTTTTGAACCTTTGCATATCTATCATGGAGTCTTGCACTCTTCTCCCTCCACGATATTTTTCGCATGCTGAATCTGTTACCATCACGAGGGATTTTTTCGATCTCTTGTCCACATACACATACGATGGTGAAGGCGAAGTGGCTTGGCCTAAGTTCTTACATGACTTCCTTTCCATGCTTCATGAGGAAGATGGATGTTCTGATGAATAGGCCAGTCTGCTGCTTGCATACGCACTTCGCGAACCTCCACATCGGTGGCCCTGCAGCCTAATGGTTGACAACGTGCACTCACTTGAACACTTCTGTGATCTCATTGAAGACACTTTCTACATTATGATCCAGAACATCTTGACCAAAAAATATTACAACAATGGAAGTCTCCGCATGAATCACCTATGGATTTTTGGTAGCGCTTCTGTGATTTGCAGTTTCAAGCTCTAAAGAGCCAGATCAAATTTTTCTATCTTTAGGATTGATTCGAGTATTGTCTTAAGAAACCTGCGCATCCCAAGAAGAATTTTGAACTCAAGCCTCGCTCAGCATTCTTCAGTGATGGAGCTGCGCAATCACAGACGGAAACGATCACAGTCATAAGTGATTTTCTGTCGTCCCCTCATTAAACAGCTCCACCACTGCAGAGTGATGCAAGAGATCATGCTCACACATCTGTTCAGTTGTCACATCCTCCCAACATAACTTCAATAAATTTTCGCACAGATTTGGTTGTGATTCCATTGAGTTGTCATATGAATTTTGTACCACAACCTCCGTCTTCATACTCATTTGTTCCTCCAAATGATATTGTGTTGTGTTCTTCCATTCCGAACTCTAAACTCGTTGTGAAGGAGGAACAAGCCATCTACAGAGTTAGTGTTTCACAACCAACATGCACTATCAATCATGAAGAGTATGACTAGGAGCTTGAGCATCAACACTTGGCGAAGGATGACTCCCTTCCTTCCGATCCTCCTCTGTTCTTTCCTAACATCTTTGGTGAACCTATCATCCAGGATGTCGCATGTGTATCTTCATCTATGGATGCACCCATTGTTGATCACTCACAGGACACATTGGATGTCAGTCTATCATCCGAGAGGATAAGTTATTCATCAAAATCCACTTGACCTTTCATCTGCCTTTTCCAGAAACACAGAGGATGAATATGTTCTCTTCTCATCTACCCCTTTGTTTGATTCATCAGATCAAGTGGATGCTGATGGAATCATTGATTTTTCTGATCATGGTTGTCATGATCCATTTACTTCCATATTCGATCACGATCATGATTCTATCACAGTTGATTTTTTGAAGCCACCAGTTTATGATGATCTATTTGACGATGAAGATGAAACCCCCCAGATTGTCGAGGCACTTCAGCCCGAGCTGATGTTTATGTGAGGCCCTCACTATCCTGACGTTGGTTCCACTTCCGATCAGGAAATTGTTCAATCACCCTAGGCTCCTCATCACTCATTTGTATGCATTGAAGATCAATCTCACACACAGATCATGCTTCCTCCACTCAAACTGCACGATCCCATCGATCATGCATTGGAGGAATCTTACAATGCAAGCACAAGTTTAGGACACAAGTTATCTTTGTTTCTTTCATTTTCTTGCATGTCACAGTCAAGATTATGTGTATGCTTCAAAGCAACATGTAGTGTCGCAAAACACCGTGATAAGTCCATGAACCACATGTCATGTACTTACACTCACTTATGTCTTGTGGACACTTTGAAACATGAAGTGTGTTTGTCTTCATTGTTATATCTTTCTTGTTTGCTGGCTCACACAACCAGGTTTCTCGCGAACCAAGTCTTCACCAACATGGGTCAACCAATGCGCCGGTGGTTGCATTGGAAATATCACTTCACGTGATTAGGCCCATGCACTGTTAGCTTAGGAGTAGGAGTAGTTTTTGCTTTCAGTTGTTTTCTTGCATGCTTGTTTGCTTACTTGCTTTGCTTGTTTGTTTGTTTGCTAGCTTATTTGTTTACTCACTTCGTGTTGGGTCCCTATAATACTAGTGATTACCCCATTACTATTGTAGTTATACCCCTTATTTATATTTTTGTGCCCCTATTACCCCCATATTGTTATTTCTGTGCCCCATAGAATCCCTCTATTGTTGTTTTTGTGGATTTATATTATTATTGTTAGGTCGGCTGGATTATATTGTGACTCCATAGACTCCTATATATAGAAAGGAGGTTTTGTCATTTGAATCATCCAAGAATTGTTCATTTATGTAATGTAAAGGAGGTTTCCCCCTCGAAGAGGCTGAATTCTGAGGCGTTGATCTATCTTTTCTATCTTTTCTTGAGCTGGTTTCATAACATTTGGTATCAGAGCTTTGGATTCTAGGGTTTCGCTGCTCCAAACAGGTCATCATGGAATTTTCGCTATAACTTTTTTTCTGTGACGTTTCAGATGTCGCAAAAAAAACCCATTTGAGAAGAAATCACGCTGAACCTTGGGTCCAAATTTCAGAGCTTTTTGCATGATATTTGCGGAGATATGATCTGAGGAAGTTTGTCTTTTTGTAGACTCCTGAATTACATTAAAAACAGGTGACCTGGGGAAAATCGTCATAACTTTCTCTCTGGGGATCGGATTGAAATTTCATAAGAAGCTAAAAAAAGAGGACGGACTTTAGTTTCTTGTATGTGTGTTTCAGATTCAAAGGTTAAAACAGTGACTCGTGGCAAATCGTACAAGTTTGCTCTACTGAACTAGTCTAAAAACAAGTCACTGTGGGAGATTTCACATAACTCTTCCTTGGAGAATCCAATTTGGGTCAGACTTGTGGCATTGGAAAGAGGACACAGAGGGCTACTACAGCTCACAAATTCAGAACTAGATGATTGGAAAGTACAGAGATACATCAGAAGCAATATCGAGCTCCTACAAGGTGAAAAAAGGTGTGTAGATTTTCTTAAATTTTTGCTTAAGCTTGGTTTGAAAATTTATTTTGAAGGAATTCAAAGGGCATAGTAGAGCATTATTATCAATAACTGATGCCTCGAGGAAAGAAAATGCAAACACCTAGTAAGGAACCTGAAAGCTCTAGCATGACTCATGAAGAAGAAGAAGAAATGCAACATGATATATCAAAATTACAAGACCAAGTGCAACAACTGTCCCTTGCACAAAAAGGAACAGAATCTAAGATGGATGGTTTAAAGAAAGATGTAGAAGCTAAGATGGATGGTTTAAATAAAGGTGTAGAAGCTAAGATGGTTGACGTGGAAGCTAATATGGATGATTTGAAGATAGATTTGAAGACAGACATGGACGAATTGAAGATAAATATGAATAAGTTGCTACAAGAAATGGTCCCTAAGGGTGAAAGGGTACTAAAGGAAACTCATGATGAGAACAAAAGAAATGTTAATCATGATTCCATAGATGCTAATGTTGGATTGAAGAATCACCATATTCCAAAAATCGATATGAGGAAGTTTGATGGCAAGGATCCCGCCACATGGATATTACAGATGGAGCAATTCTTCGATCTCAATAATGTGCAAAACACACAAAAGGTACGTATGGCAACTGTATATTTGGAACCAAATCAGTTTGTATGGTATCAATGGCTTTGTTCTCGTAAACAATTTATCACTTGGGCAATTTTTACGGAAGAATTGATAGCACATTATGAGGATACAAAAAGCAACACTTTTTTTAGCCAATTGATAAGTCTCAAACAAAGGGTTCAATAATGGAGCACATTGAGGAGTTCCAAAAATTGAACATAAGGGTAAAAGATATTCCAGAGGAGCATAGGATTGATGTGTTCATAGGGTCTTTAAAGGATAATATCCAACATGATGTCTGCCTTTGGGAACCTGATTCATTAGAGAAGGCATTCAGGTTAGCAAGAAAAATGGAAAGCAAAATTATGGCAACTAGGAAGCATACCACTCACAACTATAAAGACGGAAGTGTTGTTGCCCCTAGTCTTCCACAACCTACAAGGTTGACACCACAACAATTGGAAGAAAAAAGAGCAAAAGGGCTTTGTTACAGTTGTGATAGCAAATACACAAAAGGTCATAAGTGTGCTGAGAAGAAATTATTCTACATAGATTGTGAAGAGGAAGAAGAAAAGGAGCAAGAAAGGTCAAAAGAAGAGGATATACTCCAGGAACAAAGCCTAGATGAAGAACAAATAAATCCGACCATATCTTGTAATGCATTGGCGGGAATTACCACTCCTCAAACCATCAAGATAGAAGGACAAATCAAGAAGAAAAAGGTAATAGTGTTGATTGATTCAGGAAGCACCCACAATTTTATTCATTGTAGGGTAGCAAAAGAATTGAATTGCTTCCTATATCCAGCACCAGAGTGTCAAGTGATGATTGCAAATGGAGGAACAATAAATTGCTCTGGAAAGTGCCATAATATCAAGCTATCCATGGGAGAATATGTATTGACTAGCCCAATGCTTTCCATTCCAATGGGAGGTGCTGATGTTGTACTAGGAGTCCAATGGCTACAATCCTTGGGTACAATAGCTTTTAATTTTCAAGAACTTTTCATCAAATTTTCTACGGAAGGAAAGGAAGTTGAATTAAGGGGTATTGCAGGGAAACCAGGAAAGATAATCAGCTCTAATGGCATGACAAAGCTTCTTAAAAAGGAGCAAAGAGGTGTAATTGCACAATTATGTTCGCTAGATGTTTCCACATTGGAATCATCTATTTCTCCAGATCTCCAAAAAGTCCTGGACAATCATTCCAAGGTATTTGAGACTCCCAAAGGTCTCCCACCTATGCGTGATCATGATCATGCTATTCATCTGATTCCAGGAAGTGTTCCTCCAAACATCAGGCCGTACAGATATCCCTATGCCCAAAAAGTGAAATTGAACGTATGGTTGCAGAAATGCTAGAGGCTGGTATAATTCAACCGAGTCAAAGTTCTTTCTCAGCTCCAGTAGTATTGGTGCACAAGAAGGATGGATCATGGCGCATGTGTCCGGATTATAGGGAGCTCAACAAGCTCACTATTAAAGATAAGTTCCCCATTCCTGTCATTGATGAATTACTGGATGAATTGCATGGATCAATTTACTTCACCAAGTTGGATCTTCGTTCGGGATATCATCAAATCAGAATGAAGATTGAAGACATTCCGAAAATGGCATTTAGAACTCATGAGGGTCATTATGAATTTTTGGTCATGCCTTTTGGCCTTACCAATGCACCTTCAACATTTCAAGGTTTGATGAATTCAATTTTCAAACCATTCCTTAGAAAATTTGTGTTAGTATTTTTTGATGATATACTAATCTACAGCAAGTCTTGGAAGGATCATGTTGAACATGTTGACAGGGTGCTACAACTATTGGAGGAGAAACAATTATATGCAAAAAGATCCAAATGTTTCTTTGGAGTCCAAGAGGTGGAATATTTGGGTCATATTGTATCTCATGAAGGAGTTAAGGTAGACCCTAGCAAAATTAAAGCCATTAAGGAATGGAAAATCCCCACATCCATAAAGCATCTGCGAGGATTTCTTGGGTTGACAGGGTATTATCGCAAGTTTGTTAAGAATTATGGGAGAATAGCAGCACCTCTAACAACATTATTGAAGAAAGATTCATTTTCATGGACTCCGGAAGCAACAAAGGCCTTTGAACATCTTAAAGAGGCAATGTGCCAAGCACCGGTCTTAGCTACACCGAACTTCACAAAAACCTTTATTGTGGAATGTGATGCTTCAGGAAATGGAATTGGTGTTGTTCTAATGCAAGATGAAAGACCCATTGCTTTTGAAAGTCGTCCAATCAAGGGAAAGTTTTTAAGCAAAGCTATTTATGAAAAGGAAATGTTGGCAATACTCCATGCACTTAAGAAATGGCGACCCTACCTAATGGGAAGACACTTCAAGGTAAAAACGGATCATGATAGCCTTAAATACTTTTTAGAACAAAGATTATCCTCTGAAGAGCAACAAAAGTGGGTCACAAAGATGTTGGGTTATGACTTTGAAATCATCTACAAAAAAGGGAAGCAAAATGTGGTGGCAGATGCACTCTCAAGAAAGGATGAGGATGTGGAAGCATTGTTGTGTGCCATTTCTATTATCCAACCAGATTGGATAAACGAAGCAAGGGAGGAATGGAAGAATGACGAAGAAGTGTGGGCACTTATTCGAAAGCTACAACAAGATTCCAGTACTTCTGATACATTTAGCTGGCAAAATGATTCGTTATGGTACAAAGATCGCTTATACCTCTGTAAGAATTCCCAGCTAAAACAAAAGATTCTTATGGAATTGCACACTTCTCCCTTAGGAGGGCACTCAGGATTTTTAAAAACTTACCACAGGGTTAAGAAGGAATTTTTTTGGGATGGCCTTAAATCAGATATTCAAAAGTTTGTGGTGGAATGTTTGGTTTGCCAACAAAATAAAGTTGAAACAATTAAGACACCGGGTCTATTACAACCTTTATCCATTCCAAGCCAACGTTGGGAGGAGGTTTCAATGGATTTTATCACAGGTTTACCCAAGTCTGAGGGAAAGAGTGTCATCATGGTGGTAGTTGACAGACTTACCAAGTATGCACACTTTTGTGCATTATCACATCCATTTAAAGCCAGTACAGTTTCTACTGCATTTATGGAAACAATTCAAAAGCTACATGGAAACCCAAAGATTATTGTAAGTGACAGAGATCCCATTTTCACTGGAAATTTTTGGACAGAATTATTTTCTTGTCTTGGTACTCAGTTAGCTCATAGCTCATCTTATCATCCTCAATCTGATGGGAAAACTGAGATAGTAAACAAATGTTTGGAAGGATATCTTCGTTGCTTTGTATCTGATAAACAGACACAATGGGTCAAATGGTTGCCTCTGGCTGAATGGTGGTATAACACTTCCTTCCATACAACAACAAAAATGACCCCATTTATGGCACTTTATGGGTATCAACCACCATCCATCACATCATATTTAAGAGAAAATTCTAAGGTTCAGGCAGTGGAACATCACATCGAACATCAACAACAAGTCCTCCAACTCTTAAAGGATAACCTCGTGTTGGCACAAAATAGAATGAAACAACAGGCAGATCAACATCGCAGTGAAAGAAGTTTTGATGTAGGTGATTGGGTATTCCTACGGCTACAACCATATAAGCAAATGTCCCTAAAGCAAGCTAAGAAGGATAATAAATTATCACCAAAGTATTATGGTCCGTACAAGGTGTTGCAAAAGATTGGTACTATGGCATACAAATTGGAGCTTCCTGCAGCTTCTCGATTGCACCCAGTTTTCCATGTTTCATGTTTAAAGAAGGTTATAGGCGACAAGCTCCCAATTCAAACAATATTGCCAGAACTTACGAGGAAGGAAAAATTATATTGGAACCGGAAGCAGTCACAGAAACAAGAACTCGACAGCTACGAAATCGATCAATTTCAGAGTATCTTATCAAGTGGAAGAACTTATCCGCTGAAGATTCCACATGGGAGGATGAGAATTTTATGCAGAAGTATCCAGAACTACTCAAGCGTTGAGGACAACACTTTTTTGAAGGAGAGGGGCATGTTGGGTCCCTATAATACTAGTGATTACCCCATTACTATTGTAGTTATACCCCTTATTTATATTGTTGTGCCCCTATTACCCCCATATTGTTATTTCTGTGCCCCATAGAATCCCTCTATTGTTGTTTTTGTGGCTTTATATTATTATTGTTAGGTTGGCTGGATTATATTGTGACTCCATAGACTCCTATATATAGAAAGGAGGTTTTGTCATTTGAATCATCCAAGAATTGTTCATTTATGTAATGTAAAGGAGGTTGCCCCCTCGAAGAGGCTGAATTCTAAGGCGTTGATCTATCTTTTCTATCTTTTCTTGAGCTGATTTCATAACACTTCGCATTTGCTTCTGCTTCTTCTTTTCTTTGTTGTTCATTTTCTTGTTTTGTTCGTATGTTAGTTTTTTATGAAACCATGTATGACTCTTGAAGAAAGTTGAGGTAAAGCATAAGAGGCCTTGTGTAGCTACCACTACTTGGTTATCTGTCATCCTTCCTCTGTATGAAGAACTTGTTACTTTTAGTCCATTATACATCGATGGAATATATGTACTTTTCGAAGTGAACCTTGGTGAAAACATAATGCTTGCATGCAAACTAGTGTCACCTAATCTAGTTGGTTGTTTTGGGTTAACCCTTGTCAGCTCAGTTAAGTAGAGTAAGGTGAGGGGGAAAACCTTAACAAGCACGTCAAAGGTATGTAATAAGCCACTTCTATGAAGGAACAACCTCTTCTACTCTCAATAAGTTGGGATCCCTCTTTCACCTCTCAAATGAATAAGTGCTATGCATAGTTATGAAAAAATGAAAAAATGAAAATGAATAAGGTGAAAGAAGAGAAAGGCTTAATGCGTAGAGAGGTGATGCAAGTAACTCCGCCAAGGTATTGATGAGGCTCCCTAGCAGTGGAGCGATGCTTGTGTTCCTGCGTGACTCCGCCAGGGTACTGTCTAGGCCTGCTGGCAGCGAAGCAACACCAGATATGAAATTAAGACTCTGACGCCTATACTACTTGTGCACCGATATACCTCTCAACCCCAATCGAAATAATTGTGTTGCCTTGGCTTGGAATGTTTTTCAATCGACCAAGAGCTTGGCAGATGCTACATCTTACAATAAAGCTAGTGTGAAACC
The DNA here is from genome assembly GCA_031772625.1 of Pinus tabuliformis. Classification (NCBI taxonomy): domain Eukaryota; kingdom Viridiplantae; phylum Streptophyta; class Pinopsida; order Pinales; family Pinaceae; genus Pinus; species Pinus tabuliformis. The sequence continues at coordinate 144,113,800 of CM062819.1, read as the reverse complement.
AAGATGAACTGAGAACTAAACAATACTTCCAAAGGTGCTAGACTTGCTTTTCATGAACGAGGTCCATTCAGAGAACTGGAGTCCTACCAGTGTGTCGCCAAGTGTTGTAGCGGCTACAACCACCCTCCAAAATTTTTCCTTAGCTTCGTTTCGAAGCCTCCCTACTAACCTTTCATAGCAACATGTCTTCCTTCATCAAGTACACAAGCTTCAGTGATTTTCTTGCAAAATGAAAGCCTGTTCATCAAAGCTTGTTGCATTCCCCTCACAGATTGTTTCTCTGGACTTGGTCAGGCTGTAGGCTGAGCAGATCCCTCAAGAAATTTCCCAATTCTGGAGGGCAACTAGCCTTCCCTCCAGAAATTGTGAAATTCTATCCGGCAGCCTGTTGGGCTCCAAAATTGTGCTAATCTTTCAGTCAATCTTCACTGAGAAAATTGCGCAATTCCTCCCAGTAAGGCTGCTCAGACCATGAATTGTGCAATTTTTGGCAGCAGTCATTTGCTCTACCCAGAAATTGCACAAACCTCCTGGGCAGCTAGCCCATCTCACTCCCGTAAATGCACATTTCCCCCTCCAGTTGAGCAGACCGTTGCATGTGCAGTTGAGTTGACCGGTTCCACTCCAGACTAAGAAAACTTAACTTGCATGCATGGCCTGCTTTTTCCTGGAATAGAAAAATAAACATGTAAAAAGAATCCCTATATTTTAGGGAGTTATTTTTAGCAGCTAGAGGTTACATGCAAAGATGGTTTTAGAATCTTTCCTCTAAGTGTCGCTTTTTCTTAGATTTGTGGCATGCACGTCATGAGCTTCAAAATTATTTATTCGACACTTCAAAGATCATTTTTCCACATCGATCTTAGAGATTTGACATACCACATCACATCCAGGACTCTTCGACACATCCATCTTAGCTATTCACGGGTAAGTTGTCTTAACTTGTCTTTTGCAACATTTTTGTCGCTTTTTATGTTTTCGATTGTGTCAGTGTTTTTTTCTTGATTTCTGTGAATTCTTCTTGTCGTTTACATGCATACTAGCTTGTACTAGCATGGTTTCATTTTTTGTTAGCATCTCATTGTTGTCGCATGCATGAAACTCTTTCACACAAACGGTAGCTGATTCAAAGATTCACTTCACCCACATGCATGTTGTTCCGTTTCTTGAATCTTTCATTCACTGTTTTCATGCATGATCATTCAGTCCTGCTTTCAGTTGCCTGTCAATGGGTATGGGCAGCATTGGCCCGGACTCTGCCTCACTAAGACAACATTGCGCAATCCTGAGAGGGAAGGCTCTGTCTACCCCTTAGGAAATGTGCATTTTTGCCCAGGAGATGTCCTCCAATCTTGCATTGTGCAATTTTGAGGGAAAGTGACTACTGGCCTAGAAATTTGCACAATGCAGTCACTGAGCCTACAATCATTGCCAGCTAAAATTGCACATTGCACAATTCCAGCAGCCAGTCAGCCAGCTTGGATTGCGCATTGCACAATTTTAGTAGTCAGTCAGCCTCCCCAAATAGCCCACATTGCTATTTGCATAATTCTGGCAGCTAATCAGTTAGCCTCCTAGAAGAAATTGTGCAATCCTTGCTAATCGATCCCCAGATATGTTGCATATTGTTCCTCAAGTTTGCTTTGGTTTTCGCTGACATATTTCTTACCATGCATGTCGCTTTGTCTGCAGATCTAGCAAGTGTTCATTCGCCTCTTAGCAATTCAGGATCAATGGCCTCCAAGAGAATAAGATCAAAGGAAACTGACGGAAGTGCAATTGGAGCAGCGGTTGAGCAAGTGTCTGAAAGTCTACCGATCTATGAAGATATAAAGTTGATTCTAGATAAGGAAATCAAGCTAAAATGGAAAGAGGTCAATGATGCATTTGCAGGCACATTTGGGGAAGACCTCGAAGACATGATACATTGGATCGTCTTTCACACTAATCCCGAGACGATGACATTGAGCAGTGTCAACAAGATGAGGATTGCTACCTTCAGGACATAGGATTATGATGATATGTATTAGATGTCGGAGCCCATGATCTTCATGGAGACACCCTTCAGCTTACCCAGCAGCAATGCCAACTCTATAAACATTTTGAAGAACTGGGTAAAGGATCCGACTAAATTCAGGATGATACCCAACCAGATATACAATAAAAAGATATTGCGGAAGGCATATCAATACTTGGTCATATTTGCATGTCGACTGTATGGCCAAGAGAGCATGGAAACCTTCCCACAAAGTTGGGTGACTACGCTGGACCAACTGGCCAGAGAAGGAAAAGAATGCAACTATTTTGGCATGTTTTCTTATCAGCTGAAGGAACAGTTAACAAGGGCTCAATATCCACCTAAAGGTATGCAAGCAAATATTTACATATCTGCCTACATCTTGAATGCAATCTGTGCCCGACAGAAGTTATTGGGCTTGAAGTGGGCATGGACACCAGCGAAGACTATTGTGAACACTTATTGTAAGATGTTGTCCAAATGCAGGTTCAGAGGAGTTATCACAGGGCTGTCCGATCATTTTGTCACCATAATTTACAAGATGATATTCGCACAGGATCCACCTTGCATGTCAAAGGTAGCAATGGAGGTGCTGATAGACATAGTTGCTTGGTATGCCTCACCGTTTTTCACCTTCATACGGATGTACAACATGGAGAAGCCTCTGCATGTTCTACCGAAGTTTTCCTTTGATATACTCATCATGGAGGAAGTAGAATATCACATATCGGTAGGATTGACAGCTAGGCTACACCAGAAGAAGAAGGAACCTTGGCCCACTCTTCTGCTATGCATAAAGTTATACGAGATACAGAGTTTCAAGCTTGCAGATGTCAAAGAAGAGTATATGAAGAAGTATCCTTTTGACCTCTGAAGTTACAATCCGTATGACCCACATTGCCTTGTGAAAGATCAATGTGCGAGAGTACAATTCAACTGGATCCATGGGGCATGTCATTGGTTGGAGGAGGACTCATGGAGGTATTGTTACAACTCCTCCAAACTTAATGAATCAGTCAGATTTATTGTGGAATGGTTAGCAAAGCAACGTGGAGCAGCATCACGGAGAGCACAAGAAGGAGCAACAGCAGCAAAGGTGAACATACCAGTGCGCTACAAGGGCATGAGGAAGATTTTCGATTTCATGGAGGAAGAGAAAATTTGTAATTTATGAGGAGATCCACTTGTGGAGAAAGAAGCTATGGCTATAGAGGTAAAGAGGCAACAAAACGACAAGCGAAATGCGCAAAGGCAAAGAGAGAAACGAAGAATGGAGGAAACAAAGAAGGAGTTGCATGAGTTGAAGGAGAAACTCTAGAAGGAATAAGAGTTGCGCAGATAGGAGAAGGAAGCACAACAGGAACTGGTACAATAGGGGGCACAACTTGTTCAAATAGATGAAACAATGCCCGTACATGTAGTGGACTCATCAGAACATATGGCATTAGGCAAACAGGCTGAACCATCATAGGAGCAGGACTTCGCTCAAGAGATAGAGAGAGCACTTGAACAAATGGATACAAATATGGAGAAGCAGGAGTTAGAGCAAGACATCAACCTCATGCCTCAATACCAAGAGGTCGACCCACCAACTTCACCGCATCCAGAAGATGAGAAAGTCCCAAGCGACCAAGGAGAAATTGAGATCCTTGGAGATCAGCTAGAAGGAGAGATGCACAACATCTCATTCGACGAATCTCAACATAGGGTTGTGAAATATCATAGAGTTTCGACTCAGAAATATCATACATCTCCTGTGCAATATGAGGAACAAGTGATCATGTTTGATGTGCACAAACATCCAGCAAAATTAGCCGATGCCACCAGAGCATATTCCGAAGCCACTAGCTTGAGTGTTCACTTTCTGATAGCTAAGAATGAGCGAATGGCTAAGGAGCTGTAGACGGCCAAGAAAGGAGGAGAATTTACAGCATCTTCCCAAGCAGAATTGAAGAAGGAAATTCTAGATGAAGTATTGTCCCTTGACACAGTCATGCAGGCACTGTATTCCAAGTTTGGTATCGTGCATAAGGCAGTCATCAATCTCAATGGATGGCAGTAGCGATGTGCTAGAAGAGCACGTATCTTGTTGAACATGCATGCTGATGTTGATTACATGTAAACATGGATGATGAGATACAAAGGAACCCCGCTTCACTTGCCTAAGATGATGAAGCCTAAATCGGTCGAACTGAAGGCACACATCCGGAGTCAGGTCCGGAACTATGAAGATCTCTCACAACTCATCACTAGTTTACAGGCTTCCCATGCACGTGTATTTAAGAGTATGGATGTTGTGGTGCGCGCATATGCGATCCCATCTATTGGGAATCTCACCCAAGCGAAGAAAAAGGCATAGGTTCGGCTAGATATTGACTTGTACTTTGATGAGTTGATGCACATAGCCACCAGCCCATAATTTTCGAATAGTGTAGACACCATGCACAAATATGTCTCTCATTCGGTTGCGCTGGAGATAATGATGCGCATGCTATCAGACGAGTTGGATAGAGTAGCTCGAGCAATATAACCAAATGTTATGAAGGCAAGAGTTAGGTTCCAGAAAGATGTCACCTCGAATTACACGGACACCATCACGGACTACCGATCTTGGCATCAATTTGCTACTGTTGATCGTCACAAGGATGTCAAAGAGTTGGACTTCCCATGGTTGTTCGAGTCATAGTGATGTCTTGCATGGCTTTCTCAAGGCTTTTTTTCTCACATGGGTACATGTGCATTGTAATGTAATGCCTTGTCAAGTGTAAGTTCAAGTGTTGATAGTTGGATGTAACAGTGATAGAGTAGATGAAGAGTCACGAGGGAAGATGAACAGTCACAAAGGGGAATGTCAAGGTCCACCCCACGCTTTGCTATAAATAGTCCCTCAGAACTTATTGTAAGGGCTTTTGGTCAACGAAGCTTCGATAGGAGTTTCTTAGAGAAATCTTGGATAGTTTTGTAATGCATCTTAGCTTCTCCACTGCCCAGAGCTATTATATCTCTTTGGAGGAGCAGGCGGTTGTGGTTGTAACATTCCACTATTGGATCTAATGGTTGGACATGGATGTATTGTATGACTGGAACTTACACTTCTTAATATAACAGAGCTAGCACGTTTTCATGCATATGTTGTTATTGTAGTTGGACTATTCTAGTTGTTGTAGCAAGTATGTTATTTAACTTATGCATTTGTGTATGAACTATTTTGTTATATACCTAGGGGGGATAATATGGGGTACCAAGGGAGGTACCCAAGGTAATAATGTAATAATGGGATGGGCCATAGTAATAAATAAAGTGGTTAACCCATATGCCTGTTCATACAATATTCCTTGACACTATTTCTTGACATCTCTCCATGTGGAGTCTCTAGCCTCTATATAGGCCTCATACATACAATACCATGGGTCATTACCATGGTTCCCTCATACCATCAAACTAATACCATGGGCCATTCCATTATTACTAACTACTTGTGGTCCCTTACATGATATGGGTTAACCACCTTATTTATTACTATGGCCCATCCCATTATTACATTATTACCTTGGGTACCTCCCTTGGTACCCCATATTATTCCCCCTAGGTATATAACATATTTTGTATGCAATTGTATAAATCTTGTTGCAGATGTGCTATTGGTTTAAACATCACTTTGGATTGCTCGCTATCTTGCTTTCCAGCTTGTGATGCATCTTCGCTTGTGTGTTCCCTTCCAAGCTGCGTACTATTACAGGTTTCCAAGGGGTGCACTCACCTCACTCTCTATGTGTTAGAACCTCTCATGCACCTTCCTTGACTTACTGCAGCTGTCACACCCTTGCTACCAACAGGGACATCTTACTTGCCTCTGTGCGAAACCGCGGTCAAGGCATTACCGTACGACCCACTGCTGGGACTCCTACACCAAACAGTCTAAGGTCTAATTGGGACTTCTTACTGGGGAGATCCCCTAACATGTTGGTAGATCCAACACCATCAATAGGATGGGAAGCCCAAAATAAGCATCACTATTTGGAAATTAAAAACTAAAAGGCTTAACATAACAATGATCAGGGCAAGTAATCAAATCAACTATCAATCAACTCCTATATTTTGATTCCTTTTTCATGCTTGGGAAGCTATGTTTAACCTTTCCAAGTAGGTGTTCATGCTTGAAAATGGAAGAGGGTAAATACAAATACAAGGAGGTCAAGGTAATGTAAAATGAAGTATACTCTAAATGACGACATGTATCTTAAGTTGTTACTAGAGCTGGTCTCCTTATCTATCTGCTATAGGATACTCCAAACCTATATGACTGCCACAAATTTGAAGGGGATGATTCCAAAAATTTAACAACAATATATCTATTTGTTATGAATGTGTGTGGTGGAAAAATGTTGTGGAGGTTATACGCTTTTTCATTCAGAGACATCTTCTCTGTGTAAATATTCCTCTGCTAGGGTTTTGTCTCAGGGATGCTCACACATTTGATTCCTCATACTTATAAAGATTTGTTATAATGATCAAGTCCTATTTCTCTAGGTCAATCTCATAATTAGTCCTGGAAGTAGGTTAATCTTAGTATCAATCATTCATGCTCTTTTGTAGTTTTTGATTGATTAGTTTCCTAACAAGGTTCTCAACATTGCAAAATAAAACCTTTAATACTCTTCAACCACTCTTGTTCATATGTGTCTAAAACCGTTGAACAAAAAAAAGTTCACCAATCAACAAATCTATACAAGCTTTGTGTTTCCAGTGAATAAGAAAACAATATATCATAAAGGTTTCCACTAGTGGATAATCGATGCAATAGTCTAGATATTTAAGAAAATCCAATATGAAATACAATTGTACTAACTAGTATTCAAACCAGAGATCAATAAATCAAATGGAATAACAAGTGCTAAGCATCGATATATATATATATATATATATATATATATATATATATATATATATATATATATATATATATATATATATAGTTTTCCTTTTGTAGATACACACACTTAATGCATTCAAAATGAATGAGATCTCACTACAAGATATAGAATCGTAGGAATAAACTAACCAAAATGAAAATACACTTAGCTTTTGTTAATCTAGGAATGGTGGGCCCTTTCCTGTCTAGGTAGGTGAGCTACTAAACTTACAAAAGAACTAACAATTTTGCACCAAAGATCAAAATGAAGTTTCCATTAACATCAAAGTATTGCAAAAGTTATAATGCTTGCATCATAGCCATAACAAAGTCTTATGTTGCTAAAAAGAGATTAATATAGACATGTCCTTCAAAATTAGAACATCATATATTTCCTTGTGCTAGCCTCATTACTAAGTCTGATACATTATTTATAAGGAAACCCTAATTATGGATATGACCAATCCCTATGATCTCATAGATCAAAGGGTAAAATGATTACATCATTCCCCAAAACTGATTGATCATGAATACATTTTAGGTAAGGTCTGGATTTGGGGTTCTAATATTGTTACTAGTTGTTTAGGTTTTGATCTTGATCTTCATGAATAGTAAAGTATCCTTGTCTACATATAAATGGCTCAGTTGAATCTGTTGGCATTATGATACAGGTGTTATCCTTGATGGAAAATCACTCACAGGTTAGTTCAGATTTGATAAAGGGAAACTCACATTGTAACAAGTCAATTCAGAGGTAAAAGGGTAATGGTACAGAAGATCAGGAAGTTGGAACAAAGGACTACAAACCATAATCAAGAAGTTGAATAAAAAGGATGTTTTAAGTCAGTTTAAGCTATATACGCAGGTTCACCTTGTCCAAGAAGCGTATACAAGCGGGTTCACAAAACAAAAAGAGCGTATACGTATGCACGCATGTTCGCAGAAGGAAAAGTGTGTATGGGATGGAAAATTAAGGTTAAAAGAATACCAAGGGTCAATACCATGGCATTAGCCCACAATATTGAGCAGAGTAATGGATATTTGATCGCGTCCAAGAATACCACAGGTTCTAAGTGTTGTTTTGGTCTGAGGTATTGAGAAAGGCTAAAACTATATGAGGAGGAGAAGATCAAAGGGCCAAGTGTGCAAGTGGAAAGGGTTTTTCACGAATACTTCTATCTGAAGTATACCTTATGTTGTAAGGGCTATGGTTATGATATGATCTAAAATATCTTGTGCACCTTTTGATAGAATGTTGGATCAGGATCATGAGACTCGAAATGACTTATAATTGTATGATCTGATAATTACTAGGCTAGATCTAAATACTGATGCATGTTTTATCCTACAAATGTTATGATCTGGGTATGACTGAAGTTTGGAATAATTGGAGGTATACAAAATTTTGTTTAAAGAAAGTAGCATATACATGGGGGTTGACTTCACTAAAGTAGCATATACATTCTGACATATGATTTTTTAGGTTGCAATTGGTTTTGGATGATGATGCAGGTTTCTGGTTCAGCACAGTGTTCTAGTGACAATGATCTGATTGTTTAGATTAATTGATTATTGGTTGATGTAGTTATTATTATTGAGTTTGAGATTCAATTTTACTAATGGGTCCAGTGTGAAAATTTAATGAAACATGGCCTTCATATTGTGTTGTTGTGTACTAGGAGTATCCAGTCTAAAAATTTATGAAACATGGTCCTTAGAGGAAGAGAGAAGGTCGTAACCTTCTGTAGGTCTATGCCTACGTACTGGTAAACATATAAGTTAGTAAAAGAGCTAAGGATTTGTAGCTCCCTTCCAGTAGAAGCTGGAGAACGCGAGAAGGTTGTAGCCTTCTTCAGGTGGGTGCCTGCATATTGGTATGAGTTTGCACCAATACAAGGTTGTAAACAAATTTTCTTCATATTAAAAGAACATAGAGATGGCATCACAGGTGGTTTTTCTCCTGCATTCGGTTTCCACCTTAAATCTTGGTGTTCATGTGTGTTGCTTATGTGTGATGGTTTATTCTTTTATTACTACACATAGTTACTATTTAATAAACTACTGATGTATTGATTAAAGATCAACACATGATGCATTAACTGAATCATAAGTTCACTGGATATACGTTGGTTTCCTTAATAACAGTGGCGTGCACACGCAAGTTCACTTCACTAAGGTAGCATATATAAATCTGTTTATGAAATGAAAAGTTATTGAATTGTAAATACTGATTCAACCCCCCACCCCTCTGAGTATTATTCCCAATAGAATCCTCATGCTGAGAATAGGAGGGGAAGTCACGAAACAAAGGCTTCAATACTAGCTAGAAACTGATCATATTCTCCATGTGACCAAATCCAACATAGGCGTTGATGTAGTCATAGGATTTTGACTGATGAAATAATATAGAAAAAAGAAAAATATTTCTCATTAGCAAATATAACCTTCAAACTCCCTACTAATCTTATTAAGAACTTAGGAAAATTAACAAAACGAAGAAATGTTTACCCTAAACATTGGTCATGAGGGCTAGGGTTCAATATCATGATTATAAGTAGTGTCAGGGTTGAGTTTAGGTTCTATAGTAGGGTATAGTTCGAAGAAATATGGCTTATTAAGTAGAAAAATAAGGCAAAACAAGTGTCTAACATGTACGACCATAAATAGTTTAATAATAAGTTACAAAATTACACCATTTTATGCCTTTGAAAGAAGGATCTTGTTGTCATTATCTTATGTGTGTAATAAATTTTCCACTTTTTATTAATGGTATTTATACCATATAAGATTTTCACTTGGGTACTCACATATGCCTACCCATGCAAGTTGTCTTCTACAATCCACCCCTATGTCATATTCATGCATGACCTATATAATGATGATACCAAACCACTCAACTACAGTTGTAATGTCACAAAACATATCCCTTGAACCACTTTCACCTTAACTTAGATATGGGACCTTACTAGGATGTCTAGTACTTAGGTGGGTTCCTTAGGAACCCTCTCTTATTAGTTTCTAGTCCTTGTCACCTTTTGTTCGATGTATAAAAACCAAACTAAGTAGCAAAAATGAGTTCCATAAGTTTTGGAAATTGTGTTTGGCCAAGATGCATGCAAGCACAATACATGTGACCGCTTGAGTGAGTGCTTAAAAAATCCAATCCATTGTGAAAAACTTGTGTTAGCCTTTATTAAACAAAATCCTAGCTTTTAATATCCTCAATATATCATTTTTTTGCCTATGAAATCCTAGGATGGTTTCCCTAGATGTAATCTAGTTTGAGGAGTCCAACAGAATTAATGGTTTGCCAATCTGAGTCCCAGTTTTTATTTTATGGCCAATTACATCTCACTTGCTTGATCCATTTAGGGACATATTGTGAACTTTTTCTATGGGTAGAAAAGCAAAACTACGTAGCAAAAATGGGTTCCCTAAGCTTTGGAAAGTGTGTTTGGCGAAGGGCCATGCACGAACACTACTCACGAGCACTCGAGTTAGTTTTTTTCCCTTGTGCAAAATTTGCATTGGAATTTAGTGAATAAAACCCTTGCTCCGAAGATCCTCAATAAATAAATTTTGGCCTATGAAATCCTAGGTGGGGGTGCCTCTAGATATAACCCAATGTTAATATTAGAACAAAATTAATGGCTTACCCATTAGATTCCCATTTTGTAATTAATGGCTAGTTGCGTCTCACTTGCTAGAGCCATTCAATGACATACAATGAATTTTTTCCATGGGTATAAAAACCAAATGGAGTTGTAAAAATGAGTTTTCTAAGCTTTGGAATTGTGTTTGGAAAAGGCCCATGTGAGCACACTAACCATGATCACTCAAGCGAGTGTTTTAAAAAACCCAATCCCTTGTGCGAAATATGCATTAATCTTTACTGAACTGAACCCTAGCTTTGAAGATCCACAAATAAATCAATTTTGATATATGGAGTCCTAGGACGGGGGTGTCCCTAGTTGTAACTTGGTTCCAGTAGTCCAACAAAATTGACGATTTCCCATCCGAGTCCCAGTTTGATTTTATGGTGAGTTGCAACTCACTTGTGAGAGCCATTGTGAATTTCATTTGAGGGTATAAAAAATAAAATCAGTTGTAGAAACTACTTTCGTAAGCTCCAACATTTGTGTTTGGCCAAGGACCATGCAAACAAAATACCCATAATTTCTCATTGGAGTGTTTTTCAAAATCCAACCCTTTATGCAAATTTTGCACTAATCTTTACCGAACAAAACGCTACCTATGATGACCTCAAATAAATTAATTTTCGATCTATGATTCCTAGATGAGGGGTGTCCCTTACTGTAACCTAGTTCTAGGAGTCTAATGAAATCAAATACTTTCCTATCAAAGTCCCAACTTGAATTTTATGGTGTGTTGCAACTCACTTCCAAGATCCATTTAGGGGCATATTGTGAATTTTGTTCGGTGGTGTAAACACCAAGATGCATAATTTCTCTTCAAACCTTTCTTGTTTATTTGGCTTTTAACAAATGATTTTATCTTTATTTGGATTCTATCATCCATTTCTTGATTCCATAAGAGATAGAAAAGCAACTAAAGCGCTAAGAACAAAACCTTGTATGTATGTATTACTTGTAATCAACATTTTTGTAGTTGCAGTTTTGAATTCATCCTGGCATGGGGCTAGTTTCAGGTATCAAAGTTAAAATAAGTGTGGGGATTTTTCATAAAGTTGGAAAAATCACTATACAATTTGAAAACCCTAGTTTTGTGAAATTTTAAAACCCTAGCAATGTGGAATGTGGAAACTCCAACATAGTGAGTTAAAATTTGAGTGCATAATTAGGGAATGTAGAAAACACATCATATTGACCTTGTATTAGAAATTTGCAATGTTTGTCAAGGTATATTGAAGTATAATTTGAAAACCTTATTAATATGGAATTTGATGGAATGGAATTGTTGTTTATACCATTATAACTAATTTATACCCAACACACCATAAGAGATTCCCATAAGTGACATAATTAAGTGATGCCCCATAAGAAATGTACATAAGTGATACTCTTCAAAGTGAGACACATAGTGAACATGCCACAAGATACCTACCATAAGTGACATAATTAAGCATCAACACACTGATGCAATGCAAAAATTCCATGATACACCATATTAGGTTTCACATTTAAGTGATGCACCTTAACTAAAAAGACATAAGTGTTGCACATCATAAATGAACCCTGACCATCAACACATATGCATTGATGCACATAAGTTATGCATCATAAGTGACACATAATTAATGTTGTTACGTGACACACATAATTGACACATGATAAGAAACACACATGTTCTAAATTGACCATTGTACATATTGGTTGCAATGTATTCAAGAATATATGTTAGGAACTTTTTCCTTCTATTAAGCAATCCCCAATGTTGCTAAGAAGCTAATGCCTCACTTTCTGAAAAATGTAGTGCACTTGCATAAAAATGAGGATGGAAAAAAAAGGAATGCAAAATGCCAAGAGTTAGGTGTGAAAACTTCTACATAGTGAGTTCAAATTTGAGTTCATAATTCGAAAATGTAAGTAAACACACCTCTTGCACCACAAGTTGGAAATTTTTTCCAATGTATATTGAAGTGGAATTTGCAACCCTAGTTTTGTGGAATTTTAAAACTCTAGATTTTATGGAGTTTTGTCCAAAGTGTTATAACTCCAAATATCACTCTTGATGTTTGTGATGCTGCACTCATGGCCTAGGGAAACCCCTCCTCCTAGACTTGGTCCAATACTTTAAAAACAATGTTTTACTCCCTATACGCGACATTGCCCTGAGCTAAACGCGTGTGTATGCGGGCCTGTGTATACCCAACCTGCGTATATGTCTTAAAACACTTTAAAAAATTAAATCTCCTTAATTTCAGGTGGAGATCACGGGTTTTACCTGTTGATTACCTATTAGTGCCCGTGGCCCAACTATTCCCAACGAATTCCCAACTAAAAAACTACTTTGGGAGAAGTATAAAAAGGCTTCAATGGGAAGGCCTAAGGAGGAGAGAATAGAGAGAAAAATCACTCTGCTGAGATTATCCCTGACCAGGTCTAAACATCCTTGTGCTTCCAGCACTTCCCCCATTACAGGAAACCCTTGTTTCTTTGAGCTATGATGTCTTTCCATTAGTTGAGATATCCTTGAGTGAGTTATGGAAGGAGCTTGTTGAAGGCTTGAGATTGGATGAATCTGGAGGATGGTTCCGCTTGGATCCTGCGAAAGGAAGACTTAGGTGAAATCATTCCTTTATGTACTTTAGTTATCTATAATAAAAGAAACACTTGTCTTGTTCCTGATATAAATCTTCTTCATGTTTATGATATCAATGTTATGATTTACATATGAATGGTTGTTTCAATTGTATAACTAACTACCTTTCAATATGCTATGAAGTTGATTTATTTATGATGCTTGGTCCATATACTGTTGTGCTTTCTTGAATTGATTGTTTTGCAGGTTGAAAGATCGAAAGGAACTCCAAGAGGGTTTGGACCCTGGCTGGATCTACCCAAACGAAGGAGCCCCAGGTGCACCTCTCTTCATGTAGTTTGTTTATATTAGCATCATGGCTGTGTGGAATGTTGGTTTTTCTTTGTAGATAACCCCGATCTGCTAGGGTATTGACCCAAGACCCTAGGGGACTTTGTCCCTCAACACTAAGAGGTCAACATAAGATTTCTCTTAGTTCAGATTCCTTGGATTTTTATATTTGATCATTATAGTTATGAATGTTATGAACTAATGAAACATTATATGGATGGAATTGTCGTTTAGACCATTATGACTACTTTATACCCAACACACCTTAAGAGAATCTTGTAAGTGAGACACTTAAGCAACACACATAAGTGACATAATCAAGTGATTCCCTATAAGCAATGTATAAAAGTGATACTCTTTACAGTGAAAAACATAGTAAACATGCCATAAGGTACCTACCATAAGTGACATAATTAAGCTCAATGCGTTGAAGCAATGCAAAAAGGCCATGATACACCATATTAGGGGTCACATATAAGTGATGCACCTTAACTAACAAGACATAAGTGATGCACATAAGAAATGAAATATGACCATATAAAAATATGCATCGATGCACATAAGTGATGCACCATAAATGGCTCATAATTAATGTTTTTACATGACACATAATTACTGTTCTTACATGACACACATGATTGACACACCATAAGAAACACACATAATCTAAATTGACGATTGTATATAGTGGTTGCAATATACGTGAGAAGACATCTGTTATGCAACCAACTCACAAAATAGAAGAAAAGATAGATCAACGTCTTCAAAATCATCCTCTTCGAGGGGGCAACCTCCTTTACATTACACAAATGAACAATTCTTGGATGATACAAATGAAAAAACCTCATTTCTATATATAGGAGTCTAACGGGTCACAATATAATCAAAGCCGACATAACAATAATACTATAAGGGCACAAAAATAACAATAGTGGGCTTCTATGGGGCACAATAATAACAATATGGTGACAATAGGGGCACAATAATAACAATAAGGGCTACAATTCCAATAGTAATGGGGGAATCACTAGTATTATAGGGACCTAACATGCACCTCTCCTTCAAAAAAGTGTTGTCCTCTGTTATCACTCAGGTTGTCCCTTTTGACTCCTAAAGGGATACGGCCGAGGTAACCACAAACCAACTTTGGACTGCAGGCCCTAGCCTACCTGCAGTCAGAGAGGGCTCTCTCTTTATGATTTAGCTTTGTTGAAAGGGATGATTTTAGGCTAGATATGATGCACAGGGGTTTTTGATTGAGTTTTGGTGGGAAAACTGACACTTTCAGGTAGAGAGGCAGAGTATAGTCTGAATCTTTCAAGCCATTGGGCGTGGAGTCGAGGAGGGGAACTTCCGATGCGTTTTCTTAATAACAGTGAGGGAACATGGAGCAAGATAGCTGAGGTTGAAGCAATTTTCAGGTTTAAGGGATGAACTGAATGCTAAAGAAAGAGAGGCAGTTAAGAATCTCTCCAACAGATTAGCAGAGAAAGTAACAGGGCGCTACCTAGGGGCAGTTAAGAATCCCTAGATAATTGGCCAACACAGGTGAATTGGGGTAAACATGAGCCGGAAGGAATTCGATGTTCATAACCAATTCTTTTAGAGGAAAACATCAAGAAACAATAGAAATTGAGCATAGAGAGTATTTAAACTAATTCTAGGCTATTCCTTTTTTCTGCTATTTAGATAATGACAAACACATAAACAGAGATAAGAGGCACTTATTGCTTCATGCTGCAGCGCAAGAATTCCATCTTCAACTCTTCAAAACATTCATCAACAACGGACAGTTCGCTCTCCAAGCTTTAAGCAATCTTTGATTACAGAAAAATTCAGGTATACACAGCGAGTCTCTAGTGAAAATTCTCAATTAACCAACCCTTAAAACTATACAGAGGGTGGTATATATAGGGCAAAAACTCTCTGCAGAGTTCCTTTATTACATCTTGACCTAATTAGGTCATAAAAAATGACTACTTGACCTAATCCTATCCTGAAATAAACACAAAAAATATCTCGGGCCGTGCTCAGGGCCGATGTATCAAAACTGAATAAATGATGCTGTCCTTGGTGGCTTGCTGCAGTGTTTTCTTCAATAAATGAGTATGGGTTTCTGCTTCCTTGCTGTCCTGGTGCTTTGAATGCCTTAATGGTGATTTGAAGGCAAGGATGGGCTGATGCTTATTGATTTGACTTTCTGGGGGCTTCATCAATGTTCAGGTGCCTCGAGCCCCTAAAAAATCTTGACTGATACTCTCTGGCGTCTTTTCTTCCACTGATACTCTCTGACAAAATCTGGACTGCTGATCTGATGTGTTGCGGGTCTAATCACCAGTAAATGGCCACTTTTCGGCCTCTGTATCATCTGGAATTGTCTTCTGATCCTTTTGGTATGCTCTGTGAAGAAAACGGATCATTTTTGCGCCTTTTCGGGCTTCCTGGGGCCGCATGGTGAGAAGATTCCTTAAAGATTCCTTGAAGATTCTCCATTTCGGCCTAAAAAATCCTGCGATGAGTGATTTGCTAGGCACAAATCGCTCATCAAAAACTGCCTCAGAATTGGATTCCGGGGCTCCGAAGTGCGACTTTTGCGCCTCTGCGTCCAAAAAAGAGCTGATGACGTCAGCATTGTACGACGGGTGACGTCAACATGACGTCAGCAAGGCGACGTGGCGGGATGATGTCAGCATGACGTCATCACGTACAGACGATGATGTGGCAGGTACGGTGGCAGGGACACGTGGCAGTGACGTGGCAGGAGGCCACACAGGCAGGTGACGCGACATGTGACTGGGCAGGGGGGTGACTCAGCAGGTGACGTAGGGTGTGACGTGGGCATGTGACTGTGCAGGGGGTGACGTCACTGGGCAGGGCGGTAAGCGGTATGTGGCGCACCGCTTTCAGGGGCGAGCGGTTTCGGAGGGAGGGGCTCCACCACAGCCCAGCGCCTGACGCGTGGCGGGAGTACGGCGACAAAACCGCCGAACTCCCGGACGTTAAAGGCCGGGCGGTTCGGGGATGGGGCGGCCCGCCCACCGTCGATCTGCGGGGCTGTGGATCGGACGACTGGCGACAGACGTGAAGGGACGGCGGGTTAAGTGCGGGGTATATGCAGAGTATATTCGTTTTTTAATATTTGCGCGGGGTTAAAAACTTAGGGAAACGGGTTTATGTGGGTTTTACAAGGGCGGGCTTAATACTTATGCACAAAAACTTTGGGTTAGGGGCGGAATATGGGTTTTTTAGGGGTTTTTAGGGTTAAGGGAGAGGTTACTAGCTGACCAGATGTCAAACTAGTTCCTTAATGACTCGGATGGGCTAAAAACAGCCCCAGATGGACTGTGATTTCCCGGACTTATAGAGAATATGGCTATATTGCCAGGGAGGGGTATTTACATAGGGGAGTTTATATACATGATTAAAATAGGGGAAGGGGGAAAATTGTTAGGGAGTTATATAATAAAGGTGATGAGAAGAAGGGAGAGGTTAGTGAATTCCATCCTAAGTACCTCCAACTGAAAAACTGCCTCTAACCGAAAAATGGATTGCTTATCAAAATTGGAACACAGCAGTGGCACTTAGACTAGCACACTCTTATGGACACTTCTTTGGCCATCTGTAGCAAATATGGAGCATTACAGCATGCATAGTACGACATATTTGGCATGTAAAACTGTCTATCATGAAAGATGATTAACCTGCTGCAGCAGGAGGCTAACAGTGGCTCCACTTGGGGATGGCTTTTCCTTGTGAAAAGTCAAGAACAGCAGGTCAGATTGCCTTGTATTCAATTGTTGCTGTGTTCTGCAAATTTCCCTTGGCTAGCTGCCTTATTGATCCTACCTACCTACCTACCCTAACCAGTACTTACTTTGCTGTTAGGTGAAGTGAAATAGCCAATGCAGCCACTTAAGCAATAATAACATGAGTGGGCTTTGCTGCTTGTGCTTGCTAGTGGGACCAACTGAGATTTTGCAATTTGTTATGGCTTTGTCAATCTTTGAGAAGATCAGGAAGCTACTGACCTCCTTTGCGGTGTTTAAATGCTGTACAAAACTGTCCTGCAACATATATATACAATTTCTAGGCTGAATTAAAGAACTGTACAAAGGTTCAGGATCGCTACCGTGCCTTGGAGTCGGGAGATCATCGACAACTCGATATTGAGCCTTGCAGCCTGTTGATGGCGAAGAGCACTGATCTCTTTCATCATTCTGCCTGCCAGCGGATAGGTCATTTAGAACTTGCAGAGGTGCTTGTAATTTATTACAATCTGGCTCGAATAGGACTTGACTGATCTGTGCAGGCTGCTGGTCTTCTTCTTCTTTGAACAACTCAGATGGCTGAAAACAAAGAGGCAGGGGATCCACTTGGATTATTTGGTCGTATACTGCTGCTTCTGGATCCACCTCAATCTGATATTCAATGGCTCTTTGGGGCTGCAAAACTAGAGGCAATACCTTTGGAACAATATCTTGATTAACCTCCAGACGGTCAATAGCAACACGCGGTGACACTTGATCATATACAACATGATAGTTATCCTTGATAAATTGAAAAGATTCAAAACAAAAGGGTAAAGTTCCTTCACTGAAATCAACACACTCTGCGTTTTCTTCCTTTTCTTCATAGCTGAGATGGGCATGCTGATCATTGGTTTCAGGTTGCTGAACCTGAACACTGCTTCCTGCCAAAATAGGATCTGATTCCTCTGCAAGGCTGATTTGGTCGTTAGGCTCATAATCATCATCATATAGATCATATTTGGGCAGATAGTTGAAAGAAGAGAAGCTATTATATTCACACAGTATATCAGGAGACTGCTCCATCATGTATGGTTGGATGAATATGTCATCTGTTTTGTGGCAGGTTTGTTCGTGAATGTCACTACTTTCCTGTTGTGAAACAGATCTGTTCTGGTGCTCTGAACATTCCACTTTCATTGTGATCAGCTGCATCATTTCCTCTGTCCTTTGTAACACACTATGAAATCTTTCTTCTTGCTCTGCTTTGCGCTGTTCTTCCCTCCTTCTTAGATTTGCCTCTACGTCCACAGCTATGTCCTGCATCTGTTTCAAAGTGGACGGGCATCTCTCTCTTAAACAGAATTCCATCTCTATGTCAAATGCTCTAGGATATTGCAATAGAGCTAGATCAAGGGGAGGTCTTATATTTAAAGGCATGGACTGATAAAATTGATTGAATCTGTCTGAAAACTGCTGAACAGATTCATCTGGATGCCTGTTTAAATGATTGTATTCTTCGATGAGCGTGAAGAGATTACCTCTGATCATCCATCTATCAAGGAAAAGCTTGGCACACTGCTGAAACTTAGTGATGCTAGCCTCAGGCAACGCTTTAAACCAAGTCCTAGCTTCGCTTTGCAAAGAAAGGGCAAATAGTCTAAGACTGACATCTTCATCTTCCACTTCAAATGTATTAAGTTAATCTTCAAAAGCCTGGATATGTTTCTGGGAAGTAATGCCATTTTCTCCATCAAATCTAGGGAGATATTCAGGATAATTTGCCGGCAGAGGACCAAGCACAGGAGGTAGGATGAGCGGCACCGCTTTCAGGGGCGAGCGGTTTCGGAGGGAGGGGCTCCGCCACAGCCCAGCGCCTGACGCGTGGCGGGAGTACGGCGGCAAAACCGCCGAACTCCCGGACGTTAAAGGCCGGGCGGTTCGGGGATGGGGCGGCCCGCCCACCGTCGATCTGCGGGGCTGTGGATCGGACGGCTGGCGGCGGACGCGAAGGGACGGCGGGTTAAGTGCGGGGTATATGCGGAGTATATTCGTTTTTTAATATTTGCGCGGGTGGGTTAAAAACTTAGGGAAACGGGTTTATGTGGGTTTTACAGGGGCGGGCTTAATACTTATGCACAAAAACTTTGGGTTAGGGGCGGAATATGGGTTTTTTAGGGGTTTTTAGGGTTAAGGGAGAGGTTACTAGCTGACCAGATGTCAAACTAGTTCCTTAATGACTCGGATGGGCTAAAAACAGCCCCAGATGGACTGTGATTTCCCGGACTTATAGAGAATATGGCTATATTGCCAGGGAGGGGTATTTACATAGGGGAGTTTATATACATGATTAAAATAGGGGAAGGGGGAAAATTGTTAGGGAGTTATATAATAAGGGTGATGAGAAGAAGGGAGAGGTTAGTGAATTCTAGCCTGAGTACCTCCAACTGAAAAACTGCCTCGAACCGAAAAATGGATTGCTTATCAAAATTGGAACATAGCAGTGGAACTTAGACTAGCACACTCTTATGGACACTTCTTTGGCCATCTGTAGCAAATAAGGAGCATTGCAGCATGCATAGTATGACATATTTGGCATGTAAAACTGTCGATCATGAAAGATGATTAACCTGCAGCAGCAGGAGGCTAACATCCTCAACGCTTGAGTAGTTTTGGATACTTCTATATAAAATTCTCACCCTCCCATGTGGAATCTTCAACGGGTAAGTTCTTCAACTTTATGAGATACTCTAAAATTTATCGATTTTGTAGCTATCGAGTTCTTGTTTCTGTGACTGATTCAGGTTCCAATATGATTTTTCCTTCCTCATCAACTTATGGCAATATTGTTTGAACTGGGATTTTGTCACCTATTATCTTCTTTAAACATGAAACATGGAAAATTGGGTGCACTTGGGAGGTTGCGGGAAGCTCCAATTTGTATGTCATACTACCAATATTTTTCAACACCTTGTACAGATTGTAATACTTTGGTTATAATTTATTATCCTTCTTAGCTTGTTTGAGGGACATTTGTTTATATGGTTGTAGCCGTAGGAATACCCTGTCACCTACATCAAAACTTATTTCACTGCAATGGTGATCTTCCCGTTGTTTCATTCTATTCTGCGCCAAAGTGAGGTTATCCTTTCAGAGTTGGAGAACCTGTTGTTGATTCTCGATGTGATCTTCCACTGCTTACACCTTAGAATTTTCTCTTAAATATGATGTGATGGATGGTGGATGATATCCATAAAGTGCCATAAATGGGGTCATTTTTGCTGCAGTATGGAAGGAAGTGTTATACCACCATTCAGCTAGAGGTAACTGTTTGACCCATTGTGTTTGTTTATCAGATACAAAGCAACAAAGATATCCTTCCAAACATTTGTTTACTTTCTCAATTTGCCCATTAGATTGAGGATGGTAAGATGAGCTATGCGCTAACTCAGTACCAAGACAAGAAAATAATTCTATCCAAAAATTTCCAGTGAAATTGGGATCTCTGTAACTTACAATAATCTTTGGGTTTCCATGTAGCTTTTGAATTGTTTCCATAAATGCAGTAGAAATTGTACTTGCTTTAAATGGATGCGGTAATGCACAAAAGTGTGCATACTTGGTAATTCTATCAACTACCACAATGATGACACTCTTTCCTTTGGACTTGGGTAAACCTGTGATAAAAGCCATTGAAACCTCCTCCCAATGTTGGCTTGGAATGGATGAAGGTTGTAATAGATCTGGGGTCTTAATTGTTTCAACTTTATTTTTTTGGCAAACCAAAAATTCCTGCACAAAATTTTGAATATCTGTTTTAAGGCCATCCCAAAAAAATTCCTTCTTAACCCTGTGGTAAGCTTTTAAAAATCTTGAGTTCCCTCCTAAGGGAGAGGTGTGCAATTCCATAAGAATCTTTTGTTTGAGTTGGGACTTCTTACATAGGTATAAGCGATCTTTGTACCATAATGAATCATTTTTCCAACTAAATGTATCAGATGTATTGGGGTCTTGTTGTAACTTTTGAATAAGTTCCCACAGTGCTTCATCATTCTTCCATTCCTCCCTTGCTTCATTTATCCAATCTGGTTGGATAATAGAAATGGTGCAAAGAAATGCTTCCACATCCTCATCATTTCTTGAGAGTGCATCTGCCACAACATTTTGCTTCCCTTTTTTGTATATGATTTCAAAGTCATAACCCAACATCTTTGTGACCCATTTTTTCTACTCTTATGAAGATAATATTTGTCCTAAAAATAATTTTAGACTATCATGATCCATTTTTATCTTGAAGTGTCTTCCCATTAGATAGGATCACCATTTCTTAAGTGCATGTAGTATTGCCAACACTTCCTTCTCATAAATAGCTTTGTGTAAATAATTTCCTTTGATTGGACAACTTTTGAGAGAAATGGGTCTTTCTTCTTGCGTTAAAATTGCACCAATTCCATTTCCTGAGGCATCAAATTCCACAATAAAGGTTTTTGTGAAGTCTGGTGTAGCTAAGATTGGTGCTTGGCACATTGCCTCTTTAAGATGTTCAAAGGATTTTGTTGCTTCTGGAGTCCATGAAAATGCATCCTTCTTCAATAATGTTGTTAGAGGTCATGCTACTTTCCCATAATTCTTAACAAACTTGCAATAATACCCTGTCAACCCAATAATTCATCAATGACAGGAATCAGAAATTTATCTTTAATAGTGAGCTTGTTGAGCTCCCTATAATCCGGACATGTGCCATGGCCCATCCTTCTTGTGCACCAATACTATCGAAGCAGAGAAATAACCTTGACTAGGTTTAATTATACCAACCTCTAGCATTTTTCCAACCATATGTTCAATTTCACTCTTTTGGGCATATGGATATTTGTAAGGCCTGATGTTTGGAGGAAAACTTCCTGGAATCAAATGAATAGCATGATCATGATCACGAATAGGTGGGAGGCCTTTGGGAGTCTCAAATACCTTGGAATGATTGTCCAAGACTTTTTGGAGATATGGATAAATAGATGATTTCGATGTGGGAACCTATAGCAAACATAATTGTGCAATTACGCCTCATTGTTATTTCTTTAGAAGCTTTGTCATTCCGTTAGAGTTGATTATCTTTCCTGGTTTCCCTCTGATATCCATTAATTCAACTTCCTTTCCTTCCAAAGAAAATTTCATGAAAATTAAAAGCTATTGTACCCAAGGGTTGTAGCCATTAGACTCCTAGTACAACATTAGCACCACCCATTGGAATGGAAAGCATTGGGCTATTCAATACATATTCTCCCATGGATAGCTTGATATTATGGCACTTTCCATAGAAATTTATGGTTCCTCCACTTTCAACCATCACTTGACACTCTGGTGATGGATATAGGAAGCAATTCAATTCCTTGGCTATCTTACAATGAATAAAATTATGGGTACTTTATGAATCAATCAACACTATTACCTTTTTCTTCTTGATATGTCCTTCTATCTTGATAGTTTGAGGAGGCGTAATTCTGGCCAATGCATTACAAGATATGGTCGGATTCATTTCTTCTTTCTCTAGGGTTTGTTCCTGGTGTATATCCTCTTCTTTTGATGTTTCTTGTTCCTTTTCTTCCTCCTCTTCACAATCTATGTAAAATAATTTCTTCTCAGCACACTTATGGCCCTTAGTTTATTTGCTATCACAATTGTAACAAAGCCCTTTTGCTCTTTTTTCTTCTAATTTTTGTGGTGTCAACCTTGTAGGTTGTGGAAGGCTAGGAGCAAAAACACTTCCATCTTTATAGTTCTGAGTGGTAGGCTTCCTTGTTGCCATAAACTTACTTTCCCTTTTTCTTGCCAACCCAAATGCCTTCTCCAATGAATCAAGCTCCCAAAGGAGAATCTCATGTTGGATTTTATCCTTTAAAGACCCTATGAACACATCAATCCTATGCTCATCTGGAATATCTTTTACCCTTATATTAAATTTTTGTAAGTCCTCAATGTGCTCCATCATTGAAACCCTTTTGTTTGAGATTTATCAATTGGCTAAAAAAGGTGTTTATTTTTGTATCCTCATAATGTGATATCATTTCTTCCATAAAAATTTCCCTAGTGACAATTTGTTTATGAGAGCAAAGCCATTGATACCATACAAACTGAATTGATTCCAAATACAAAGTTGCAATGCATACCTTTTGTGTGTTTTGCACATTATGGAGATCGAAACATTGTTCCATCTATAGTATCCATGTTACGAGATCCTTGCCATAAAAATTCCTCATATCGATCTTTAGAATGTGGTGGGTATTTCTTCCAATGTTAGAGTCTATGAAATCATGATTAACATTTCTTTTGTTCTCATCATGAGTTTCCTCTACTACCTTTTCGCCATTAAGAAGCCTTTCTAGTAGCAACTTTGTCAAACCTTCCTTCAAACCTTCCATGTCTTTCTTCCAATATTCAATGTTGTCTTTCATACCATATATCTTAGCTTCCACACCTTTATTTAAACCACCCATCTTAGCTTATGTTACTTTTTGTGAGAGTGAAATTTGTTGCACTTGGTCTCATATTTTAGATATATTATGTTGTATTTCTTCCTCTTCTTCATGAGTCATGCTAGAGATTTCAGGTTTCTTACTAGATGCTTGCATTTTCTTTCTTCAGGGCATCAATTAATTATAATAATGCTTCACTATGCCCTTTGGATTCCTTCAAACTATTTTTTCAAACCAAACTTATGCAAATTAAAAAAAAAAAAACAAAAAAAAAACTACACGCCTTTTTTCACTTTGTAGGATCTCGATATTGAATCTGTTGTATATCTGTAATTTTGGATATCCAAGGTCTTAAATTGTGTCTTGCGGTATCCCTCTGAGTCCTATTTCTAACCCCACAAGTCTGATCAATATTGGATTCTCCAAGGAATATTTCTGCCAAATCTCCCACGATTACTTGATTATAGACTAGTTCAGTAGAGAAAACTTGTATGAAGTGCCACGTGTCACTGTTTCTACCTTAGGATCAGAAACCGATACAAAGAAAACTACCAGCTATCCTCTTTCTATACGTTCTGATGAAATTTCAATTTGATGCTCAGAAAAAACGTTATGACGAGTTTTCGCGGGTCACCTATTTGAGATATAATTTTGGATCGTGCAAAAAACCCTAACTTCCTTGGATCATATTTCCAAACATATAGCGATAAAATATCTAAAATTTGGACATGAGGTTTAGAGATATCAATGGTCAAATGGGTTTTGGTTTTAGCTTCTGAAACATCACAGAAACAAAGTCATAGCGAAAATTCCATGATGAACTGTTTGGAGCAGCGAAACGCTAGAATCGAAACCTCTGATACCAAATGTTATGCAACCAGCTCACAAAATAGAAGAGATAGATCAATGCCTTCAAAATCAGCCTCTTCGAGGGGGAAAATTTCTTTACATTACACAAATGAACAATTCTTGGATGATACAAATGAAAAAACCTCCTTTCTATATATATGAGTCTAATATAATCAAAGCAACATAACAATAATAATATAAGGACACAACAATAACAATAGTGGGCTTCTATGGGGCACAATAATAACAATATGGGGACAATAGGGTCACAATAATAAAAATAATAGTTACAATGACAATAGTAATGGGGGAACCACTAGTATTATAGGGACCAAAAAACATCAAAGGAACTTCTACCTTCTATTAACCAATCCTTGATGTTGACAAGATGTTGATGCCTGTCTTTCTAAAAAATGTGGTATAAGCATAAGTATGAGAAGGTTGGGAAGAATATTTAAGTGGAATTTGAGATACCTTAGTTTTGTGCAATATGAAAAACTTATTTTTGTGGAATTTGAAAACCCTAGTAAGGTGGAATTTGATAGTTTTGTGGAATTTGAAAATCCTAGTTGGTGCCTAAGATTTCTTATTATGGTGGATGTCCATTCAGGGATTTGGAGATTCCCACTTGTGCCAACTTTTACTATGCTATGGTGGTTAAGGCTAAGTGTGGAAAACCTAGTTGATGTCCAAGGTGAAGTGTAGATAACCTCATTTTTTTCTAAGAGGTCAACATATGCTTTATCTTTATACACTTTTCTTGGGATGTTATGTTTTTTTATTATATTTATGAATTTTATGAACTATTGAAAAATTATATGGATGGAATTGTTGTTTGTACCATTGTGACTATTTTATATCCAACACACCATAAAAAAGAAAAAACCATAAGTGAGACACATAGAATGAAATAATTAATTTATGTCCCATAAGGAATGTACATAAGTGTTATGCTTCAAAGTGAGATACATAGTCAACATACCTCAAGATACCTACCATGTGTGCCATAGTTCATCAATGCACTAAAGCAATGCCATAATACGCCTATTAGGTGCACATATAAGTGATGATAAGAGGTTAATGCCTCTCATTCTAAAATTTTTAGTGTACTTGCATAAATATGAGAAGGCAGAGAGATCTAGTTGATAGCTAAGGTTTCATCACCCTATGCCAATATGGCATCCATTGATTTACATGAAAGTTTCATATTGCTCATCATGACAAACAACAAGAGCATACACAAAATCATACACCTCTGAATTATGTTTGGTTGGATTGTTTGAATTCTCATCATCTCGATTACATATGAGCCACCTATTGTAGAAGATTGCCTCTCTTGCATTTATTGTTTGTTTGCAAGACTTGTTTAGAAGTGGTGAGACCCTCTTGTGGTGGAATCAATTATTTCATGCTCCGCTTAAATGAAAAATCTATTTGTGGTTGGCTACTAATAACAAATTACTAACCGGGGATAATTTTCAAAATCGTGGATGGTCATGTATCCTTGGTCAGTGCCCTCTTTGCAAAAAAAAAAAAGAATGAATCAACATTAGACATCTTCATAACTTTCACTTATACCCAAGAGTTATTCTCTTTAGCTCAACATGATTTAAAATAGTGCAAATTGGGATAGGAATTCACTCCAAAACTTCTTTTAGGCTTGGCTTTTTTATAATACTTTTGTTTCAATTTTTGAAGGGCTACCATGTATTTTTGTATATCATATCTAGTACAAAAGAAACTCAACCATTTATAGGTTTATCTATATCCCTCTCGAAGTATTTGTTATTTTCATTTTAATGATGGCCAAAGAATATGAGGTGAAACGGAAGATAAAAAATCCCACGATCTTGATCATGCCTATTATTAATAAAAACATTCCTTCTTGGGTTTTTTTAATAGGGCTTTCCAAGGAGACCCCTAGGTGTGGAATTGGTGTGGTGTTATATATTGCATGAAATACCTTTATCCACATTATATATGTTTATGGTGGATTCACTAACAAAAATGTCGATTTTTTAGGTGTATGGCCCTTGTTGGAGGTGGCCAAAAACTCCAAGTTTTTGGGATTCTCAGTTTGGATGGAATCCAAAAATACAATTTTTAGTAAGATTTTGATTTCTTATTATTGAAAATTCACTTTTGAATGCATAAATAGATTCAACACCCTTAAAAACCCCTGAGGCACTCAATCTTTGTAGATTAAATAACTAAAACTTAGATTTTTAAAAATATCTACCAAATTTCAGACAAAATTGACTGGAAAAGATGTTCAGAAAAGGGCCATTTTGTTTATTATTTTGACTACACACACACACACTACTTGTTAACTCTACATTAATTACAAAAATAATTGCAATCTCCTTTATATGAGTTGTAATGTAAATAACCAACCCATAGAGCATTGTAAAATGAGATAATTGATGTTATATAATGTTTTTAAATTAAAACTAACCAAATATATCCAACGTGGCAACTGAATTGATGATTGTTGTGTTATGAAGTATTTTGTAAATTGTGAGATTCAATTTTCAAATCCCCACATGCGTATCTACCCCAAAAAAAAAAAAAATAACACTAACCCGATATTAATTTTTTTATTTAGTGAATATTTTATTTTTATTTTAACATGGTTTGTGTCAACTCCAAATTTCACATCTCCCTCATAATTTTTTTCCTATGAAAAAAAGCAATGATTTTATTCATTCGAAACAAAAATACATTTTGCTTATATGCTTCTAGATTGCATTCTTGAAAATCTTCATGAATCCTCACAAAACTTGCAGAGGTGTAAAGCCAAGTATCTAAAATGATCCTCTGAATCATAATCATGATTTTACGTTAAAAACAAGATGTAGATCTCATAGTCAAACAAAAATATAAACAATCTACTAATATTATGACAATAATATTAAATATTCCTCACTGTCAGGAGTATGAGCACATATTTATCATATAGACTCATAAATAAGAAAAATAAAAATAAAAAAGAGCAGTTTGTATAACTATGTTGTTTTCATTATGCTACAATGTATGAAGGTGCCTCATCCATATATGGCATGTGAAAGAACTCATAGTGATGGGCCCCTATACATTCTATGATGTTCCAAGGCCCCCTATCGATACCAAACCTTCTTTAGAAAGGTTATCCACTATGTGGTTCCTCTACCTGTAGATGTGAGCACAAGAAAAATAAGTAAATGATATTTTCATCCTCGCAATATCATGTAATATGGGCATAAGAGTGAAATTTTGACATGGATGGTCACCATTGACCTAGTTCACAACTAGCATAGAATCTCCATAAACCTGCAACTGGTCACATCCCTTATCCTTTACATAGACTAACAAGGTTTTATTGGCTATAGGCTTAGATATATTATTTGTGCCTCTCCCAAAACCCATTTCAGCATGAAAGACATGATCCTCTGAAAAGAAAACGAAAAGCAACACCCCCCCCCCCCCCACCCCCATTTTTTTTATTAGCCTCTTGAGAGCCCCCATCACATATCTTTGACAAGTAGGAACTGCAATTTTAGAAATTACCTCTACCTTAGATGCATCCACCTTGATTCCATCACCTGAAATATGGTGACCTAAAACAATTCCCTCATTAGACATCATAAAAATTTTCTCATGACTTAATGAAATATTTGATTCTTTACATCTTATGAGAAGTTTTTCTAATTTCTCAAGGGTTTCTTTAAAAGTATTTCCATAAACATTGAAAGCATCCATGTAAACGTCTACACAATCATGAATCAAGTTAGATAAGATTCCTTGAATTGTTGTAGGTGAATTACATAACCCAAAAGGAAGTACCCTATAAGCATATGTACCCCATGGACATGTAATAATTTTTTTGTCTTGATCTTTTGATGCCAATTGGATTTGATTATACCCATTGAAACCATCTAATAATGAAAAATATTTCCTCCCTACTAAAGTATCTAAGACTTAATCGATTAAAGGCATTGGAAAATGATCTTTTAAAGTAGCCTTATTCAGTTCTCTATAATCAATGCACACTCTCCACTTTCCATTACTTTTAGGAACAATCACTAAAGGTTAGACCCATTAACTATCTGATATTGTATGAATGAAATTCACATTAAGTAATTTGTGTAGTTCCTCCTCAACAATTTCTCTCAAATTGGGATTCATCCTTCTTTGAGGTTGTCTAACTAGTTTGGCATTTTCCTAAATGTAAATATGACACATACAAGTGTTAGGATCAATTCATTTCATATCGGTATATTCCCGTTGATCCAAAATGGATCTTGGATAGACTTCTAAGTATGAAGTGTTCCTCATAGAGGAAAATGAAAGTCAAAGGATGCTCTTGGAAATAGTCCCATTACATAGATCTTCTCATTCTAAACCTACTGCAACTTGAATGGGCTAAAATGGACTTCGGATGAAGAAGTTATCGCAAAAAGAAGATTGCCTTTTTCCTTTGAAAAATGAAGCATTTCTTCTAAAACTGGCCTAAAAGGCTCCTTAAGGAAATCACATCGCAAATGTGCAAAGGGGTGGACTTAAGGCCAGGGCAGACGAACCCCCAATCAACGATCTTCGACTCATCGCATCGGAGGCAGGCATGTGATATCAGGACCCCAGACTTGTGATAATGCGATTATGCTAATCGGTGATCGATGATCAGAGGAGTAGGGACATAGACCCCCGCTGATGCGATACGCAAGGTGTGATATCTACAATTGCCGGATCAGTGGATCAACAGATCGGCGATCAGGTGAGCGATGATCCCCAATACAAAGGGCCATTGGGCACATGACTTGTGATAAGCTGATAAGGGCTGAACCCGATGGGAATTATAAGCCTGATTGCATAAAATTTGAAATCCGAGTTTTTTAGATTTTCTATGTATTAGCGCATTTCCGCTATAAAACCGAAATACAAAGGAAACAACCCGAAGTGATAAAGCCGGACCCGAAAGGTTTATAGATGCGGCTTTGGGTTATTTGAGTTCCGTGGTAAGCGGTATTTTAGGTGGGCCTCACGCGGTAAGTGGTATTGGACGGGCTTTGCTCGATCCCATACACTAGCCGACACGTGGCATGGCGCAAGAGAGAGAAAATTGCCTTTTCGGGCGGGTAATCTCCGTGCACATAAGCCACCCGAAATGGTTGTTAACTGTTGGATCAGATATCACACAGATCAATGGTGGGCTTGCGATAGCCATGAAAGGGTGGACCCGATAGGGATATGAGCATGATTTCATAGAATTTGAAGTCCGGGATTTTACGCTCGATAGTGTGTATCCGGTGAAACTTTGTGTATTGGAATTTTGTTCAATTTTCAGGTTTTTCCTGAAGGAAGGACCTGATTCCTTTGTAACTACCCCTGATCATTGTGCCACGCTGCAAGCGGGTGTTTTATAGACAATGATGTGTTTGTAACGTAGAGAGAGCCACAGAGCCAGATGGCCAGTCGAAGATATAAGGAGAATAAGAATCTGTAGAGCCACAGAGGATTGATTACACGCAGAGAAATGGTTGGGGAAGCCACAGAGCTGGAAGAATGCCTCAAAGAAGCTAGAGGGCACGATTGAGGAGTAAAGCGAGCAGCACAGGAAGCTGAGGGAGTTTTTGGAGTCGCTTGGAGGTCGAGCGAAAAACCAGAGAGCTGAAAGTTGCTGAGACAGTCGCTTGGAGGTTGAGCGAACTACTAATAGATCATAGAGCAAAAGCCAAGAGCCGAGAGCCAGGGCCAAAGCTGAGAGCTAGAGCCAGAGCCAAGAGCTAGAGCCACGAGCCAAAGCCATGAGCGAGAGTGAAGAGCCAGAGCCAGAGCCGAGAGCCAGAGCCAGAAAGCCAGAGAGCTTCATATCCAGGGATAAGATGGTGTTCTAAGCCCATTGTGTTCAGTGTAAACCAGTGGAGTTGAGCGTGGAGCTTGTAAAAGGACTGATGCCATAATCCCAGAGAGACTAGTCGAGTTGACTAGAGCTCAAGGAGACGTAGCCCAAGAGTTTTGAGTGAACTCCATATTATATTGTTGTTTTGTGTGTTTGTTTTATTGCTGCATTATTTACTGTCACACGTATTTACATATCAACATAAACAACCGAATTTAAAGCACTGAACAATTAAAAATAAACACACGCATAAACCTATTTCAAGCATTATTAACTCTACAATTGGTAAATCATAATATCGTGGGAATATTTAAGATTTGGAAGTGGGAGAGGTTCTTGTAAGCTTGACAAGAAGCCTTTAGTGTTCCATTTTCAGATTAGGTGGTATGTGACCTGAGATTGATTAACCCCACCTTCAGGAAGGTGATATCAAAGCTGATTATACCATAGCAAGTGGTATCAAATTAGAATTCTTGATTGACAGAGCAAAGTTGCTTGTCTGAAAGGTTTTTGGGCAATCAAGGATTGATTGTCTGATTGATTGTATGCTTGTTTGCAGACTAACTATTGTTGGAGTTTGTAGAGGTGAAGGGAAAGCTATTGATAGCTTAGTCCAGGAAGGACAAGAAGGAAGAAGGGCTGAAGGCATTCTTCTTATCCCAAGGGACCTTAAGGCAATCCTTGAAGCACAAGAGGTTTGTTGCAAAAGGTTGCTGAATAAGCTCTTTATCAATCTTGTTTGAAGTTCTTTTGTTCATTGGCATAATGAAAACTTCAACAAGTGAGTCCTCAAATTCTTCTTTCTTCACAAGACTCTTTGATAAAGACAAGAAGAAAGACTTGTTCACCATGATGGATATGGTGAGAGAAATGTATGAGGATGGAAGGAAGAGAAATTGAATTCCGTGGAGGAAGAGAAGCAGTTGTTTTTTGACAAATTGCAGGAAATGGAGAGGCAACTTCATATTGCTAATATGAACTTGTGGATGCCTTGAAAATCGCTGCATCAACATCGGGGAAAACCACCCGGTCCGAACCTTAAAGGTAGCTCCTTTTCCATTTGGTGTGGTGGCTCTGACTGGATATAATGGGACCAGTTTCCCAATGATTTATAGATGGGATGGATCTAAATAACTAATCTATCCCGAGAAGTCTTTCTCTTAGTGCAATTCTTGATGATTCTTTTTGACAAGTAGGCATATAGATGACTCTACTCATAAACAAAAATATTTATTCATATGATAATTACTTTGTTCAAGTAGTTGAACAAAGTAATAATTAAAACATTATTACACTAATCTTTATATATCATTGACATACATATGAATAAAAAAATAACAACTCTTGAACATTCAATAGTGATAAGTCAAAGAATTGTTGTGAAAGCATATACATACATCAATAATAGCAAAACAAATAAATGTTGATTCACATAAAAGCATGAAGCAAAAAACATAGATAGTAGTACCATATGTATTTGAGTCTCCTCCGATATGAATTACATTCAGATCCCGCCTTTCAACTTGGAAATACTTTTACAAGAAGCAATAGTGCATATCACAAAAAAGTATTCTTCATTAAAACTCAGAATTCAGGTCCAGTTTTTATAAAAAAAATATATATCGGAAGCACAGTAGTGCAACTTCCGATCCAAGTCTTAATACAAAATTTGAGGACCCTTTCTAAAAACATGAAAGGGTCTATAAATACTATCTAGACTAACAAAATATGAAATAAAAATGCAATGTGCTGGTATAACCAAATCACAAATATATGAAAATCTCCCCGAAATAGGCATGCTTGCAGTCGGTCAGAATGGTTCACTGTTTTGGCTGACTATCTTGTGGCTTGAGCTGGCAAATGGCGAGCATCGGTTGCATTTCTGGAGGATGACTTATACACGAATGTAATTGGGCAGTGTATGTGGCATCAATAATTTCGAGAATCATATAACTGATTGCATCAGTGAGGCATTTCATCGTTGTTCACTGACTATATGGTTTAACAAGGAAGAACCAAAAGGTTTCCCATGTTAAAGTTTAAATGCCTGCGATTAATATTTCCCTTTGCTCTAGCTCCTATTTCCATGTTTGTTCTAATGCTTTCACCGATGGAAGTTTTCCCGGAGAACATTCTGAAATTAAATTTGACAAAGAAAGAGTATCATTAATCAATTCAACCAGATTACTAGTTGTCGATCTGCATTTTGATGTCACCCTTTTTGCTTTCATCAGTTGAGATTGCCACTCAAGGAATAAGATTTCTTTATGTGATTCCAGAATTTGGGGTAGATTTGCAGCTTGTCCTTCCTTGGTTTCTTGCAAAGAGAGAAAATCTGTTAATCTTTCATCTGCTTGCTCCAATTTTTGTCTTGCATCAACTGACTTATCAATCATAGATGACGAAATTTCACATAAGGGAAGAACGAGAGAGATATTATGACATAATAAGCTCAACTGATTAGATAATGCTTTGGTAACCTGGAGAGCCTCTGATTTGAATTCTCCCACTTGGGGATATCCTTTGAACCTTTCTATTTGCAGTGATAGTTGAGAGATCTGTTCTTCTTTTGATTTGCTCAACTGTTCGTTTAATGATCATAGCTTGCTCAATGCTTGAGATAGTTCATGTTGCTTTTGAATTGCATGTTGATCAATCCTTTGTTTTTCTTTGAGAAATTTCTCATTTAATTGATCATTGGACTACCTCTGGGCTACTAACTGTTGTTCCAACTGCTCTATCCTCTACTGCTTCTCTTGTACCTGTGTCTCTAGCAAAATAATTGCTTGATCCTTTTCTTTAAGCAAGTTGCTTACCTCCGATGCTTTGTCTATTGTAGCTGTCGTGTATGCTCCAACATACTGAGAGAGTTTAGTGAGATCTTTAGAAGGGTTGACTTCTTCTCTCCATACCACATTTGTTATCTCCATTTGTGAAGGCAAAAGAGGAGATTGATCAATTTTCCTCTTTTTCCTTTGTCTCTTTATTACAACCCTATGCTTAGGGCTATAGAAGACATCCAAGGGTGGTATTTCTTCTACATGTAGAACAATTTCATCAGATGGATTCTTGGGAATTATTTCTACATCCTTTTGAGTCATGGGTGGGCCGCTAGTTCCTTCAGTCGGAACTGTATTAGTTGTTGTCTTCTGACTAGTTGTCACCTCAGGTGTGCTAAATCCTTGTAGGCTCTCAGTATTACTGATGATTGAGTCAAATTTTTGCCATTCTTTAAGTAGTTTGGGATCAATATGAATGTCGGAATCAATGAGTTCACTTCTCTTTCCTTGTCCTTGCTCCTGCTCTGGTGATTTTTCTTTTTCGGAGATTTTTTCCACTATAGGAGTCTTGTCGGGGGCTTTCTGTTCAGTTTGATTTAGTGGCTGAATTGTAGGGGTTGTAGCTAATAGGTCTAAAGGTAGAGTTTGAAACCTCTAGTCTCTAAGTCTATTAAACGTTTCTAACCCTTCTTCTTGATACCTGATTGTAGCCAATCCTTTAACCTAGAAAAATGTATCAGCCGAAAAAAATAAATCATCAAAGTCATCCGCTTCGTGATCGAATTTGGCAAGTTTGGCTTGAGTGGTGACGTTATGGGCAACCTTTCTTGGATCATATTGCCTATTTGGAATGGTGGCAAGATTCAGCATTTGAATCTTTTTTGCCTCTTTCTCTGCATGCTTGTAGTCATGTAGGGTGAAAATGCCACATCGTAGGGGAAATATAGGCCACATCTATTTCTTTGAATCCCTAAGGGTTCTTGAAGTCCCTTCAACAATTATCTGATATGCCAATTCCCATGCTAACAATTTATCAGGCACATACAAGGGGAGGACATGGGGTTTAGTGAGGCTACCAAAAAGCCTTACATAGGTAAATTTCTCCTCCCCGAACCAACTACCTACTACTGTCAAGTCAATTTCTACTTCCTGGGATATCTTGGGAGCAGGCTTATTGAAAATAGAATAATATACAAGTAAAACAAAACCATTGCAAATTCTGTACAGGTGATTTTTATAGTGTGCCTTCCATAACTGCTTGAGATAAATATGAATCGGGTTCGAATCTTGGGCAGTCCACTTCCATCTGAGTACCGGGTATCCATAATATATGCACTGTAGTAGAAAGGGGGAATGGTCCGGGAAGTTTTATATGCATTCCTTCTGTACTCTAAAATCTCGGTGGCTAGTCTATCAGACAAAATATTTACCCAATCCATAACATAACCATTAATTGCTGAGTCCATTAGCGGGACCATATCTATAGTGAATTTGGTAGAATCATGTTGTCCCCATAATCTACACATCATAGCTCCAACATAGAAATAAGGGGAAGCTAATGAGTCAACATAGTACTTACCTGAGGACTCGTGCTTATGTTTCTCCGGGAAATGCCTCCATTGCTTGATCGGGGCTGACTCTGAGTCATTTTTCTTTGCAAATACTTCTAAGAATGCCTTGTTGTATCGCTTCTCGGGTGGAGGTAAATGGTACATTTGCTTGAGATCTTCAGGCTTAAATGAGCCAAATACCCTTCCATCAACTGTCGAAAACGCTCTATCTAAAGTTGGGATTTTCTCAACCACCCATCTTACCACATCAGTATATGGTAGGATTTTGGCCGCACTGCTATCCTATGAAGATAAGAACAAGCCAATTCTTTGAGAGTTCCCTCTGACTTATTGGTTGAATCAGTAGTGGCTTCCACTTCTAGTTCTTCGGGCTCCTCTGCTTCTATTAGATTATAAATGCTTTCCCAGCTAGTATTTCCCAGACCAAGACATGTCGTATCTAAGATTAATCCTTTCTTGCTTTGTTTTGGTTCTTTGGTTGCAGGAGTTGCTGTGGATTTCTTTGATTTCTTCCCCATTTTCTCTGGATTAATGGGTTCGGAGAGACTCTGCACAAACAGTTGCAAATCGTAATACAGAGATAGTGCTGCTGCAAGCTAATATGAAAATGAATAGGGTTACATTGATTGACATATGATAAATGTAGAAATTTTTAATAATATAACACTTATTCACAGAGATTATCCCGATTATACACTATTTGCGGAATGCATGCATAATACATAACCTCCTCTACGTTGATCATCAATTTGCATAATCAAAACATTTGCATGCGCACATCGAAACACATCAATAACACATATCAACACAGTATGTAACTGGGGAAACCATACAGCTGAAAACCCCCAACTATCTGTATATTATAATGATAGAGAACATGTAACAATACATAGTACAATACTCCTCACAAGTATTGAGTACTATCTCCACCTGCTACACACAAACTAGCTCAGATCCGAATTAAGTCACAGGTTCAAATCTCCTCTGCTATTTGCCTGCCTCCAATGTGCAATCCAATGTGAGAATAGTGAATTATCCAAGCTCATTTGCCTTGGCTTGTACTACGCAATCCTCATTGGAAATCTCCATCAATGCATGTGCAAATCTCATGCACAACTATAGTCACAACTGATAGCAGTCTCCACCTCTAACACTTGTCTCCATTGAACTATCCATGCACTGAGTTAACTGATGTATTCTTTAGTTGATTTATGAGTTAATAATTAGTGAATTAATTAATTATTATCTCACATCACTCATCACTAGTGTATTCTACAGTTAGACTAAATACAACTAGTTCAACCAAGTCAAACTGAACACAACTCCATCAACTCCTCAATCAACTCCACCAAAGTCAATCACTTAGTTTTAACTGAAGTCCATCATGCAATAGCTCAACTGACCCATAAGAAAAGCGTATTTCCTTCTGGCAGCTTCATGTGCCACATCTGTAGCTCGAACTGAAGTGCTCCAAGAGGATAAGATAATGTTTATAGTCCAAATATTATTATGAGCTAATAATATTCCACTGTTCTATTTTTAGCCTGGCAGTGTAAAAATAGACTCCACCCATATGTATAAAAATAGAAGTCCATCTATTTTTACCAACATGACCAATCATCCACAAATAGCATCCTGCAACTCATAGACCATGATCCATATGTCTAAAAATAGACATAGTCTAAAAATAGACTTTGCACCAAAAATAGCCTGTGGGCCCACTTAGTGAAGGTGACTCCTTTTCACTAAGCTCCATCATCTTGTTGCATTTTCAACACTCCCTTTCAACAAGATATGGATCATCAACAACCCCTATCCTACCTCGGTGGTATTCGAATTTGCTCCTAGTGAGCGCCTTCGTCAAGATATCAGCATCCTGATCCTTCGTTGGAATGTATGAAAGTAACATGATTCTCTGCTGCACACAATCTCTGATATGATGGTACCTGATGTCGATGTGCTTGGATCTATCATGAAATACTAGATTAGGAGAGAGTTTAATGCAACTCTGGTTATCACAATAAATCACTATAAGCTCCAAGTGTGACCCGAACAACCCAACCAGGATCTTCCTCATCCATATAGCCTCGCATGCAGCCAAACTTACTGCCATATACTTGGCCTCTGCTGAATTGAGTGCCACGGATCTCTACTTCCTGCTGTACCAAGAAACTATTGTCGACCTGATACAAAAGATCCCTCCAGATGTGCTCTTTCTGTCCGTTGGGTTCCCTGCCCAATCTGCATCCGTGAAGCCACATAGCTTCACCTCATCCTCCTGTTTGTACCACAATCCATATCCCGATGTGCCTATGAGATAACGCAATACATGCTTTACTCCCTTCCAGAAGAGCTTGGTTGGCTTAACCATAGCTTGTGAAAGCTAGTTAACAGCATAGCATATATCGGGTCGTGTATTGACCAGATACATAAGTGACCCCACCAACTGTCGATAAACGGTGGCATCCACTACCTCTGCTGAAGTAGCATCCTCCTTCCTCCAACCTCCAGGAAGAGGAGTATCAACAGGCTTGCAGCCATGCATGTTGAACTTCTCCAGTATCTCCCGAGCATACTTCCCCTGAGAAACAAATAGTCCATCACTGTGCTGCCAAATTTCCAATCTCAGGAAATAATGAAGGAGGCCCAAGTCCTTCATCTCAAACTCCCTAGCAAGATCATCCTTGCATGAAAGTATTAACAGCTCATCACCCATCAAAATCAAATCATCTACATAAAGTACAATGATAAGCAACTTACCCTCCACCACAATCTGGTATAGGTTAGGATCCACCTCACTCTTGTAGAATCCAATTCCGGTGAAATAACTGTCTATCCATGTGTACCAAGCATGTGGTTCTTGTTTCAACCCATACAACGCTCTCTTGAGCCTGCACACATGCGACTCACTGCTGAAGATCTTGAAACCTTCGAGCTGCTCTATGTACACCTCCTCCTCAATGACTCCATTAAGGAACGCAATCTTCACATCCATCTAATGAATGTGCCACCCCATCTGTGCTGAGAGAGCAAGAATTGTCTGTATGGAAGAATACATTGCGACAGGTGCAAAAGTCTCCTCATAATCGATCCTCTCTATCTGTGAGAAGCCTTGGGCAACAAATCTTGCCTTGTACTTATCCACACTCCCGTTAGCTGCCTGCTTCACTTTGTAGATCCATCTCGAACCCACCACTGATTTCCCCTCCGGTCTTGGGACAATCTCCCATGCACTGTTTCTGACAATCAAATCATACTCTTCCACCATGGCATCTACCCATGTGGGATCCTCCACAGCTTCCTCGAAAGAGGATGGCTCAGTCACAACACATTTGCTCACAAGAGCCATGTATCCAGTGTACCGATCAGGTGATTGTCTCTGTCCGTGTTGTCCTATAGGTGGTCCTACAACCTTCTCTGCATCTTGAGCCAGTCGCTCAGCTTCTGTAGTGCGCTTTCACCCTCTGATGGTTGGCGTTGCATGAGTGGTCTCTTCCACTCCATGAACTTCATCTTGTGGCTGATCCATGTCTTGAAGCTCATCCTTAGGAACTAATAGCTCCTCATCTGCATGCAAGTGTGGCACCCTCTCAAGTGAACACTTCATGGCTTTCTCCTCCTGAAATTTGATATCCCGTCGGACAACAGTCTTGCGACTGTCTGGCAAATACACACAATAGTTGTGGGGCGTATCAGTGTACCCCACAAATATCCCAACCTCTGCGGTTGGCTCCAGCTTCTTCCTGGCATCCTTCATCACATGCATGTAAAAGTTAGAACCAAAAATCCTCAAATGGGAAATATCAGGCCTCTTACCAGAATAAGCCTCCTCGAGTGTACTCATGCTAAGTATCCTGTGAGGACAACAATTCTGCACATATACTGCAATATTAAATGCTTCTGCCCACAAGTGAAGGGGTAGGCCCTAATCATGCAACATCGCCTGTGCAACACCCACAATCGTTTTATTCTTCCACTCAGCAACCCCGTTCTGCTGTGGGTTATGGGGAGCTATGAGCTCTCTTCAAATCCCTTCTACGCTGCAGAAGTCCTTGAACTCGCCAGAGATGAATTCACCACCATCACCACCATCGTCACTCCTAAGAGCCTTCACCTTCTTCCCCAATTCCTTCTCGACCAGTGCTTTGAACTCACAAAACTTTGAGTATGTCTTGCTCTTCTTCTGCATGAAGAAGATCCAACACTTTCAAGAGAAATCATCAACAAAGATCACATAGTACATGTGCTTTGCTGTCGAAGCTACTGAGAAAGGTCCACACATGTCTGTGTGAATTCTCTCAAGGATCATCGTGGCGCGACTATCCTTCTCGTGAAAGGTGGCTTTCACAAATTTTCCCAAAGTACACCCCTTGCACTGATCTGACTATGCAAGAGTGCCTTTAGGAAGCCCAGTAGTAATCTGCTGCAGTATCTTCAAGGCTCCATGGTGAAGGTTGCCCAATCTCCTGTGCCATAGCTCGCCATCATCCCGGCTCACCAATCCTTCTGCCTTGCATGCCATTGCTGCACAGCCATCTACATGCAACTAATAAAGGTTCCTGACTCGAACCCCTATCTTCCGGGTTTCTCGAGTTGTCTTACCGCGCAGGAAAGCCTTTCCCTCGCTGAAAACAACATCATATCCCTTATCTTCTAACATCACCACAGAGATAAGATCCTTATTCAATCCTGGAACATGCATCACTTCCTTCAATATGAAGGGTTTACTAGACTCCCTCTCAAAGGTAATGGTACCGATACTGGTCGCACTGTATCTACCATCATCGCCCATCTCGATGTGCACTCCAAGATCTTTCTCCTCCAGATCAGAAAACAAATCTCAATCTCCTGTCATGTGAAAAGATGCACCACTATCCAAGAACCATACCAATCCCATCACACTTGATACCAAGCATGCGATCAATGAAAAATCCAGCTCAAACTACGAGGCTAAGGCCTCTCCCATTGCAGATCCAACAACTTGCTTATTTTTCTTCTTCTGCGAACAATTTGTGGCATAATGTCCGTGCTGGTGACAGTGAAAGCACTTCACCTTGGACATGTCTTTCTTCTTGCCTTTCGCACCAGAATGAGAAGCTTTCTTATTCTTCCCCTTCTTTTCTTTGGCATCCAAAGCGCAATTTTCTTCATCAGGTGCCTTTGATGAAGATCCATCCCTGGTATTCTGCTTGATCTCCTCCTGCACAAGATCTGACCAAAGTCTCTCCCATCCTAGCAATTTCTCCTGACCATTGATAGAGTCCTGATAGGAATGCCAACTCTTTGGAAGACCAAGGAGAGCCAAGCTCACCAATTCCTCATCATCGACAGTCACCCCCACACTTCCCAGCTCATCCCGACATTGAGTGAACTTCATGAGATACTTAGGCATACTGTCTCCTTTCTCACACTTAATGTTTCTGAGTTTATCCTTGAGCACCAATTTCCTCTGGTCGCTCTTGCTTTGGAATAAATCTGTCAATGCTTTCCACATCAATTATGGAGAAGCCTTTCCATGCAGACTGGATACAATGTGATCCTTCATGCCCTCCAACAGAATCCTTCAACACTTTGTTGTCTTATTTTGCCAAACCTCAACGTGAGCAACATCAGTAGGCTTTGGGACCTCAACCTCTATGAACTCCTTCAGCCCATTGTCATCTAACACCACCTCCATCCTATCTTTCCATGAAATATAGTTCGAGCTACCTTCAAGAGCATACTCCAATCGCAATCCGTTGAAAGACATTTCAACTTTGACACCAAGAAAACACTGCTGCAAATTCGAATTCCACCAACTCAAAACTCAACCGCTTCTGATCTAAAATTTGAGAGAACAAAGTATTTCTCGTACAGAGATTGACTGTATGGGCTTTTACCAGATATCTCACCTTCCAAAAGAAGGATGAATCCAGAGGCTACCTGGCCCGATTACAGACTCTGCCTGAAGAAATAAAATGTAACCACTTTCTGAATAATAGATCTGATGATCAACTTTGCTCCGATACCATGTAGAAATTTTGAATAATATAACACTTATTCACAGAAATTATCCTGATTATACACTATTTGCAGAATGCATGCATAATACATAACCTCCTCTACGTTGATCATCAATTTGCAGAATCAAAACTTTCGCATGCGCACATTGAAACACATCAATAACAGATATCAACACAGTATGTAACCGGGGAAAGAATACAGCTAAAAACCCCCAACTATCTGTATATTATAATGATAGAGAACATGTAACAATACATAGTACAATACTCCTCACAAGTACTCAGTACTATCTCCACCTGCTACACACAAACTAGCTCAGATCTGAATCAAGTCACAGGTTCAAATCTCCTCTGCTGTCTGCCTACCTCCACTGTGCAATCCAATGTGAGGATAGTGAATGATCCAAGCTCATTTTCCTTAGCTTGTACTACACAATCCTCATTGGAAATCTCCATCAATGCATGTGCAAATCTCATGCACAACTATAGTCACAACTGATAGCAGTCTCCACCTCTAACACATGTCTCCACTGAACTGTCCATGCACTGAGTTAACTGATGTATTCTTTAGTTGCTTTATGAGTTAATAATTAATTCACATCACTCATCACTAGTGTATTCTGCAGTTAGACTAAATACAACTAGTTCAACCAAGTCAAACTGAACACAACTCCATCAACTCCTCAATCAACTCCACCAAACTCAATCACTTGAGTTCTAACTGAAGTCCATCATGCAATAGCTCAACTGACCCATAAGAAAAGCATATTTCCTTCTGGCAGCTGCATGTGCCACATCTGTAGCTCGAACTGGAGTGCTCCAAGAGGATAAGATAATGTTTATAGTCCAAATATTATTATGAGCTAATAATATTCGACTGTTGTATTTTTAGCCTGGCAGTCTAAAAATAGACTCCACCCATATGTCTAAAAATAGAAGTCCATCTATTTTTACCAACATGACCAATCATCCACAAATAACATCCTACAACTCATAGACCATGATCCATTGTAGAAATTTTGAATAATATGACACTTATTCACAGAGATTATCCCGATTATACACTATTGCGGAATACATGCACAATACATAACCTCCTCTACGTTAATCATCAATTTAGCAGCATTAAAAACAATGAAACATCAATCGCATGCGCACATTAACACAGTATGTAACCCGGGGAAAGCATACAACTGAAAACCCCACACTATCTGTATATTATATTGATTGAGAACATGTAACAATACATAGTACAGTACTCCTCACAAGTACTCAGTACTATCTCCACCTGTTACACACAAACTACCTCAGATCTGATGCCTCAAATCTCCTCCATTGTTTGCCTACCTCCACTGCGTAATCCTACAAGAGAATAATGATGAATGGCTGAAGCAAACTTGTATTTTACTTGGCTGAACCATGCAATCCTCATTGGCATAACTCAATCCCATTGATTGTGCAAGATCTCATGCACAACTATAGTCACAACTGATAGCAATCTCAACCTCTAACACCTGTCTCCACTGAACTGTCCATGCACTGAGTTAACTGATGTATTCTTTAGTTTCTTTATGAGTTAATAATTAGTGAATTAATTAATAATTAATTCACACAACTCATCACTAGTGTATTCTTTAGTTAGACTAAAATACAACTAGTTCAACCAAGTCAAACTGAACACAACTCCATCAACTCCACCAAACTCAACCACATGAGTTCTAACTGAAGTCCTGCATACAATAACTCAACTGACCCACAATAAAAGCGTATTTCCTTCTGACAGCTACATGTGCCACATTTGTAGCTCAAACTGAAGTGCTCCAAGAGGATAAGATAATGTTTATAGTCCAAATATTATTATGAGCCAATAATATTCGACTGTTCTATTTTTAGCCTGGCTGTCTAAAAATAGAAACCACCCATATGTCTAAAAATATAAGTCCATCTATTTTTACCAACATGACCAATCATCCACAAATAGCAACCTGCAACTCATAGACCATGATCCATATGTCTAAAAATAGACTTTGAGCCAAAAATAGCCTGCGGGCCCACTTAGTGAAGGCGACTTCTTTCCACTAAGCTCCATCATCTTGTTGCATTCTCAACACTCCCTCTCAATAAGATATGGATTATCTGCAACTCCTATCTTACAACTCTGGAATGTTTTGCATGCAACACATTTGCCCGGTCCACTTGCTCCAACAACACTTGGAACAAAAACACTCCCAACTGACCACTCGGTTGGGATAGGAACATACTCTGATGCTGAAGCTCTACCTGCTGCTGACAAGTGCTCCCTCTCTAACATCTGCGCTACTACAACATCTCCATGTATCTCGCACCATTGCACACTTCTCTGTGCCACCTAGCACTGTGCAAAACACTTGTGCCTCTCGCATTGCTGAAGCCTGCTAGCTATGCGTTGTCCTGGTATTCCCTACACTGTCACTCTCTCTGCCGCTCCATACACATCTGTCTCTACCCAATCAGTCAGTTCTTGCTACTCCACATCGGTGCTCCCGTAGCAAGGTCTCATCCAAGAGGTTGGGTACCTCAAGGATTGTTACCGGGAAATCTAGTGTCTATGCAGAGCTGCTAGTCCCACTAAGGCTGGTAGCTACCTTAGAAACAAAAAATCTAAAAACACTTTCGTTTTCCTTTATGAGAAGTAGATAAGAGGGGAAAGAAGGAGACCAACCTCTGTCTTGCGCTTGGTTCCTTACTTGATTCCTCTCCCTTCTGATAGATCTTTGCCACTTACTTCTTCGTCTACCCAGCTTCAAAGAGCACCTGTAGAATCAAAGCAGCATAACACTATCCAAGAACATAGATCTACTATCATAAACAATATAGGACCAGATATATATTGACCACACAAATGCATATATCATCAATCATACAAGAATTTGGAGGAAAACTTGAATAACTTTATTAATAATCAAGAACATCAAAGAGAATTACAACCAATTGTTCTGACCCAACATCATCCTCTCAGAAAGAAAGCCCTTCTTCACCTCATGAAAAGCTTAGATCACCCAACACTATGATGTTACACCAAGAAACCAGCAACACTTCCTTACAAGATACAAAATTCCAGCCTCTGGATCTCTGTGATGAGGGATCCATATATAGATGTTTGCAAGGGGGGTGAGTCAGCTTTTGAGATTTGATTAGTGTCCTCTCTCTGATAGTTCTTGATTCCACTTAGAGATTGATGATCTCTTACTCATCCCTGGGCAAATGCAGAGAGGCAAGTGTCACAAGAGAAGTTTCTAGAAGATTCCATGATCCTCCACCTTGCAGATTGACCCTGCCATTTCTCCACTCTCACCCATCACACCCCATAGAAGGGCATTTCAGTATGCATCGCACCTCCCGTGTGTATTTAGGTGGGATGCAGCACACTGTGACCATGGAGCAGGTGAGATGGTCCAGTTTTGACCAGTTCTGAGTAGTTTTTCATGGAGAACTTTTGGGAGAAGATGTAATCAATTGACCTTGTTCTTTTAGAGGTTGGAACAAAACTTTTAGGGACTTAAGAGCCCTTGGTTTATGGACATTTATGATTGGGGTTGCAGTGCCCAAAAATGTCTATAACAAGGATCCTGCCCCTCCTCCTTGGGACGATCAATCCACATCACC
Source organism: Pinus tabuliformis (assembly GCA_031772625.1). NCBI lineage: Eukaryota > Viridiplantae > Streptophyta > Pinopsida > Pinales > Pinaceae > Pinus > Pinus tabuliformis. The sequence continues at coordinate 144,069,357 of CM062819.1, read as the reverse complement.
CCACCTCCTACCTGGAGGTATGGCTGCATGTGATCCCTCATCCCACCTAGCTCGAATTTTCACCCTACTGGAGGTCTCTGCATGAGTAGATGTCTCTACTCGATCTCCTCTCAGCTTCCCTTGTTGTGGTTGCTCCACAACCTCCTGAAGCTGCTGCACCAATCGTGGCTCCTCCACAATCGTCTGAGAGTTCTTCTAGCTCTGCATGTTGAGAGGTAATATACGCTCCCTCTCAACCACCAAGTCTCCATTAGTTGCCTCACTGCTCAAGGCTTTGCATGCATCTTGAACCTCAAGAGAATATAGGTTCTTGACCCGTGAACCAATCTGCTTCACCTGTCTAGTGATGATGTGTCTAAGGAAAACCTTTCCCTTACTGAAGACTACATCACAGCCTTTGTCTTCTAGCATCGCGATCGACACCAAATTTCTCTTCAGTCCTAGTACATACTTGACATTGATCAAGGTAAGGCGAGCTCCATGCTCCCTCTGAAAAATAACCGTGCCTACACCTGAGACACTATACTTCTCATCATTACCCATCACTATGAGTATTTGGAGATCTTTCTCCTCCAAAGTACTGAACAAACTCTTGTCACTAGTCATGTGGAAAGAAGCTCCACTGTCAAGAAACCAACCACTTCCCACCATGGATGAAACCATGCATGCGAAGAGTGTGAAATCAAACTCAAACTATGAAGCAAGTGCCTCACCTTCAGATCCTTCCCCGGATCCCTTCTTGGATTTCTTCTTTGGGCAATTAGTAGCATAATGGCCCACCTCATGACAACGAAAGCATCTCACTTTCGATTTGTCAACCTTCTTCCCATCATTGGAAGAACTGGATTTGGAAAGACAACCCTTCTCATTCCCCTTTTTTGCTTTGGCAGCCAAAGCACAATTTTCTTCATCAGATACCTTTGATGAAGATCCGTCCCTAGTATTCCGCCTGATCTCCTCTTGCACAAGATCCGACCAAAGTCTCTCCCATCCTGGCAATTTTTCCCTACCATTGACAGAGTCCTGATAGGAATGCCAACTCTTCGGAAGACCAAGGAGAGCCAAGCTCACCAAGTCCTCATCATTGATAGTCACCCCCACACTTCCCAGCTCATCCCTGCACTGAGTGAACTTTGTGAGATACTTGGGCATACTGTCTCCCTTCTCGTATTTAATGTTTCTGAGTTTATCTTTGAGCGCCAACTTCCTCTGATCGCTCTTGCTTTGGAATAGATCTGTCAACGCTTTCCACATCAAGTATGGAGAAGCCTTTCCATGCAGGCTGGACACAATGTGATCCTTCACGCCCTCCAACAGAATCCTTCGACACTTTGTTGTCTTTTTTTGCCAAACCTCAGCTTCGGAAGCATCAGTAGGCTTTGGGACCTCAGCCTCTATGAACTCCTTCAGCCCATTATCATCTAACACCGCCTCCATCCTGTCCTTCCATGCAATATAGTTCGAGCTGCCCTCAACAGCATACTCCAATCGCAATCCGTTGAAAGACATTACAACGTTGACACCAAGAAAACACTACAGCAAATTCGAATTCCACCAGCTCAAAACTCAACCGCCTCTGATCTAAAATTCGTGAGAACAAGGTATTTCTCATACAAAGATTGACTGTATGGCCCTTTACTGGATATCTCACCTTCCAAAGGAAGGATGAATCTAGAGGCTACCTGGCCTGATTACAGACTCTGCCTGAAGAAATAAAATGTAAACACTTTTTGAATAATAGATCTGATGATCACATGCTCTGATACCATGTTGAAATTTTGAATAATATGACACTTATTCACAGAGATTATCTCGATTATACACTATTGCGGAATACATGCACAATACATAACCTACTCTACGTTGATCATCAATTTAGCAGCATTAAAAACAATGAAACATCAATCGCATGCGCACATTAACACAATATGTAACCTGGGGAAAGCATACAGCTGAAAACCCCACACTATCTGTATATTATATTGATTGAGAACATGTAACAATACATAGTACAATACTCCTCACAAGTACTCATTACTACCTCCACCTGTTACACACAAACTAGCTCAGATCTGATGCCTCAAATCTCCTCCACTGTTTGCCTGCCTCCACTGCAATCCTGCAAGAGAATAATGATGAATGGCTGAAGCAAACTCATATTTTACTTGGCTAAACCATGCAATCCTCATTGGCATAACTCAATCCCATTGATTGTGCAAGATCTCATGCACAACTATAGTCACAACTGATATCAATCTCAACCTCTAACACCTGCCTCCACTGAACTTTCCATGCACTGAGTTAACTGATGTATTCTTTAGTTGCTTTATGAGTTAATAATTAGTGAATTAATTAATAATTAATTCACACAACTCATCACTAGTGTATTCTTTAGTTAGACTAAAATACAACTAGTTCAACCAAGTCAAACTGAACATAACTCCATCAACTCCTCAATCAACTCCACCAAACTCAAACACATGAGTTCTAACTGAAGTCCTGCATGAAATAGCTCAACTGACCCACAAGAAAAGCGTATTTCCTTTTGACAGCTGCATGTGCCACATCTGTAGCTCAAACTGAAGTGCTCCAAGAGGATAAGATAATGTTTATAGTCCAAATATTATTATGAGCCAATAATATTCCACTGTTCTATTCTTAGCCTCGTAGTCTAAAAATAGAAACCGCCCATATGTCTAAAAATAGAATTCCATCTATTTTTACCAACATGACCAATCATCCACAAATAGCATCCTGCAACTCATAGACCATGATCCATATGTCTAAAAATAGGCATAGTCTAAAAATAGACTTTGCGCCAAAAATAGCCTGCGAGCCCACTTAGTGAAGGTGACTTCTTTCCACTAAGCTCCATCATCTTGTTGCATTCTCAACATCCATATGTGTAAAAATAGACATAGTCTAAAAATAGACTTTGTGCCAAAAATAGCCTACGCGCCCACTTAGTGAAGGCGACTCCTTTTCACTAAGCTCCATCATCTTGTTGCATTTTCAACAACAAATGAAATACAGTTAAGGATTACCACGATAAAATCTTTTAAAGGATCTACCCTTAACTGTAAAATTTAATAGCCGTTCAAACCGCCAATCGTGGTGAATTAATATCGTAAATACCCATCTCGTCAATCGTATAAGTGATTATTTCAAGCGTGATTTAGATTTCATCAATTGGTGATCAACGATAAATCACAAATCGCAATCGGGAGTGTCAAAGGGAAGGGATTTAACACTTGCAATGAATATTTCCAATTGCCGAAAGGTAATATTATAATATAATGGAGCGGGGTATTATGCATGAAAACTATTTTTCAACGTATATTTACCTTTTGAGATGCAAGCCCAATTAATTGATCGCAGTCGGGATTTGGCTTAATCTTTTATCCTTTTCTCCTATGACTCCACCAATTGCTGATTGTGATATCAGATCGGAAGATTTGATGAGGCCTTTACGTATGTCCCTTTATCAATGAATATTTTTGATTACCGATTGTGATATCGGATCGGAAGACATGATGAGCCCTTGTGTGTGTACCTTTGGCATTTGATTTGTCCGATTGCCGATTGTGATTCCTTTTCGGATCGGAGGATTGGGTGAGGGTTTGTTTTGTGTATGTTCCTTTGTCATTGCGATATGCGATCTCTGATCACTTTATCGTAATATAGAAGGGTTTTATAATATTTTAAAGGAACACTTTGTTTTTTATCAAAAGGCTTTATAAAATGATTTATTTACATTGGGTCTTTTAATAAATATTTTTCTTATTATGAGGTTAATTGATTTGATAATCACCCTATGAGTGACCTCAGTTGAAGATTTATTAAACAAAAGGTATTACAGACCCATGTGTTGGTGTGTGCGTTCTATGTTATTGAAACAATGGATCAATCAAATTGCCAATACACAGAAAATAAATGGAAAGACAGCAGAGAAATACAGTAAACAACACAAAGACACAAACAATTTTTAATAAGGAATTCACCCTATTCTCCAGGGCTACGTCTCTGGTCCAGCTTCAGTGGTGGCCTTGTTTTATTGTGTCTTTTAGCAGAGAAATTACAATGCAGGGACTCAATATGAGTTCTCCTGAAGTAGATTTTGCTTGGCAGGGTGGTTCTTGGATTCCCCAAGCCACTTGGAGTACACAGACTCTTATTCTTCCTACCAGCTCTATGACCCTCGGTCTACAGTAGAAAGAGCCAACTGTGATGCTCAATCTGGACAAATTCCTCTATGGGAAGGCTTGATTCTTCAAGCTCTCTGGTGCTCGATGCTACCTGTTGTTAGCTCGGCCCTCTGTCTCCTCTGCTTGGATTTATCGCTCTCTATGCTCAGTCCTCCTCTCAGGGTTCACTGTTCACTATCTCTCTTGGTCACTTGGACTCTTCATTCTCTCTCTTGGTCTCCATTCAATTGTCTCTGTTCATGGCTTTAGCCATTCAACCTCCATGTCTGTTCGGTTCCTCTCCCGCCTACGTTGATTCACCTACCGCCTGTGTGCTTGGAGTTCCCTGTTCGGCATCAGCATGAATGCTCGAGAAGTAGCCACGTGTCCTCACTGGAACAACGCCAGCCTGTTCGTCGATTCGTTTCTTTCTCCACCGTGGCAGTCAACGGATCCCAAATCCCCTTAAATCGCAGCTTAATTCCCTGTCAATTCTGATTTGTCTATCAGACGTAATCTCAGCTGTCCGATCTGGGCTCCTCCAGATCCAACATCATACGCATGCCGAGTGCGGTTGACTTGTTCGACTGATAACGCGCGATCACAGCGGTTTTTCTCTCACCTCCACTACCACGCATCGATCGCTGAGTGTGATCGCTCCGTTTTCTCCAAAACCTCTTACCGTTCAAGGGCGCCCCGATCAAACCGCTGGTTTCTAGGTTGTGGGTCCCACCTTCATATGATGGTTCTTTTCGTTTCTCCACCCACGGTCCTTTGGCTCCAACGTGATTGAGTGCTTAAGGCTCTACCATTTCAGCCTTGTTTGCCCAGCGATGCGCGATTAGCGCTAGGCGCTAATCGCACATCGAAAACCAGCTCCTTTTCCCATTCCGGGGCTCCCAGGGGCTACATCGACCTCCTGAGCAGTCTCCATGGGCCTCGGTCAACGCGCTTTGACCGAGGTCCTCGTCGTTTCGCGCCAGTTTCCATGGCCACTGGTTCAGGGTGTTTTTGATTGCTGTTTTGAATTCTTCAAGGATTTGTTTCATCCCGATATAGTCATGGTTCTATGACAGTTGTTTATGGATCCAATTTGGATCGTTAATACTAGTTTTATTCATTAACTCACAAATATAACTAAGTTTATTTAAAAAGGGACCCATTTCATAAAAATTTTGTATAAAGTTTTTATAGAAATGGTGGGTTGTTGTATAACACAACAGAACTTGAAAAGGATGCATGAGTTTGAGACCCAACTCTTTGTTGCCAAAGAAGCCTTAGTCAAGTATCAGATTGAAGAAGAGGTAAACCATTCCAGTTTGTCTTCAAATTCTTCTAAGAATGCTTATTTTGGTTCTTTTGAAAAACATACCAGAGGCATAGGTTCCAAGCTAATGTCCAATATGGGCTATGAAGGAAAGTTCTTGGGAAAACATGCACAAGGTATTGTTGAGCCAATAATGGTTGAGGCCATGAAGGACATTGAAACAGAACCAATAAGGAGTTTCATTGCAGGTCTTCTACCTCAAGAGTGTGAAGATTGTATTCAGGAGGAATGCAATAGCTTGAAACATCATTTGCAGGATGCAGGTGTTTAGAAGCACACACTTGAACCAAAGAGTTGTGGAAACTCTAATAGCCTTGAAGAGATTGATGGTGTTCCAAAGGGAGCCATTTATTCATTTGATTCACCTCCTCATGAAGGCAGTAAAGGTGAAAGAGAAAGGTATAAATATTGTTCTAAACATTTTCCTTTTGATTATGTTCAGCATGGTAAATTTCCACATAAGTATGGGAAAAGAATTGCATGTTCCTTTTGTGGTTTGGATAACCATAATGTTTCTAGATGCTGGAAGAGAATGGCCACATACAGGAAACTTTTGAAGGAAAGGAATCAAGAAGCCAAAGGTCCATTGGACAAGGAAAATCATGTTGTCAATAGGATCCACATGTGTTGCACTTACTACCATAAGCAAGGGCATCTCGCTGAAAAGTGTTGGATTCTGAATCCAACAATGCTTCCACAAAATCTGAAGAAGGTGGAAAGATAAGATGGCAGAAATGGAAATGAAGCTTCCATGAATGATGTGTTTCACGATGAGTCACTTGTTGATGCTGATGTACAGACAAAGGAAAGACCTTTGAAATGGATTTGGTAAGAAATGGTTAGAGTTATTATCCAATTAAAATTGCATGTCTTTTGATTCGATGCATCTATTTGCATTTCTTTGTTAATGGAATGCAAGTTGCAGGATTTTGCCAAGAAGTTCAATGGAAAAGTTGAGTAGGAGACTCACTTTGTTGCTGCAACATTATGTTCATTTCAGCTTCGAAAGTACATCGTGCTTAAGCGAAAGTTGAAGGATGAAATGCATGCATGAGAATGATGTGCATGAACATAGGGATATTGATGATTTCCTTGTATTTAAACATGTATGTGTGATTAACTTGAAGGGTTGATTGCTTTGGCATGCATGTAATGCAATATTGACTTGAGAAAAGTTGATTTGGTCTCCAAGATGGAGATAATGATGAAGTATTTCATCTTTTGAAAAGAATCCTTGAGATATTTTCCACATTCTTGACTTGAAGGGTCATTTGTTTTAAAGGCATGTTTTGTGGGCTTGCTATCTAGTCCATCATTTGTATGCAAATGTAAGACATGGAGGTATTCACAAGATGTGAAAATCTGTTTCTTTTGTGAAGCAGGATTTTTAAGCCATCCAACTGTTGTCTGTATTTCTGTTGTTGTTAACAGTTGTTGTTGATAGCTTGTCAAACAGGTACAAATGAAAATTTTGTGAAGCAGATGTAACTTAACATTTGTTTGAGCCACCTTGGATCAATGGTCAAGGCAAAGAAGTTCAAACTACCTTCTGTGACCATCTCAGCAGGAGTTCTGCATGAAGTCAAGGAGGAAAACCGTTCTTGCCAAGAGGACCAGCACATCCAGGAAGGAGAGTGGTCAAAGGCTTTGGTTAAGAGGCACTATTCAGAGGCAAGTGTATGGAGGCTGAAAGAAGAGGGTGTTGTTACTCTCATTTACTATTCATATTAGTATGTCAGTTTTTTGGAGACCAAAAGTTATTTTAGTGGGAAGGTGTGATCCAAAATGGATCTTGGATAGACTTCTAAGTCTGAAGTGTTCCTCACAGAGGAAAATGAAATTCCAAGGATGCTCTTGGAAATAGTCCCATTGCATAGATCTTCTCATTCTAAATCTACTGCAACTTGAATGGGCTAAAATGGACTTCGGATGAAGAAGTTATCACAGAAAGAAGATTGCCTTTGTCCTTTGAAAAATGAGGCATTTCTTCTAAAAATGGCCTAAAAGGCTCCTTAAGGAAATCGCATTGCAAATGTGCAAAGGGGTGGACTTAAGGCCAGGATGGAAGGACCCCCAATCAACAATCTCTGACTAATCACATTGGAGGCAGGCATGTATGCGATATCGGGACCCCAGACTTGCGATAATGCGATTATTCAATTGCGATAATCGGCGATCGGAGTGATCGCAGATCATAGACCCCCGCCGATGCGATACGCGAGGTGCAATATCGCCGATCGGCGGATCGATGGATCGAAAAATCTACGATTGGGTGATCGGTGATCCCTGATACAAAGGGTCATTGGGCACATGACTTGTGATAAGCTTATAAGGGCCGGATCCGATGGGAATTATAAGCCTGATTGCATAAAATTTGAAATCTAGGTTTTTCAGATTTTCTGTGTATTAGCGAATTTCCACTATAAAACCGAAATACAAAGGAAATGACCAGAAGCGATAAAGCCGGACCCAAAAGGTTTATAGATGTGGATTTGGGTTATTAGAGTTTCGTGGTAAGTGGTATTGGATGGGCTCCGCCCGATCCCATACACTAGCCGACACGTGGCATGGCGCAGGAGAGAGAAAATTGCCTTTTTGGGCTGGTAATATCCGTGCACATAAGCCACCCGAAATGGTTGTTAGCCATTGGATTAGATATCACGTAGATCAACGGTGGGCTTGTGACAACCATGAAAGGGCGGACCTGATAGGGATATGAGCGTGATTTCATAGAATTTGAAGTCCAGGATATTGCGCCTGATAGTGTATTTCCGGTAAAACTCTGTGTATTGGAATTTTGTTCCATTTTCGGGTTTTGCCTGAAGGAAAACCCCGATTCCTTTGTAACTTCCCCTGATCATTATGCCACGCTACAAGTGGGTGTTTTATAGACAATGATGTGTTTGTAATGCAGAGAGAGCCACATAGTTAGATGGCCAGTCAAAGAGACAAGGAGCAGAAGAAGTCACAAATCCGCAGAGTAATGATTACATGCAGAGAAACAGCTGGGGAAGCCAAGGAGCCAGAAGAATGCCTCAAAGAAGCCAGAGAGCATGATTGAGGAGCAGAGCGGGTAGCTAAGGGAGTTTTTGGATTCGCTTGGAGGTCGAGCGAAAAACCAGAGAGATGAAAGTTGTTGAGACAATTGCTTGGAGGTCGAGCGAGCTGCTAATAGCTCACAGAGCCAGAGCCAAGAGCCAAGAGCCAGAGCCAGATCCAAGAGCCAAAGCTAGAGCCAAGAGCCAGAGCCACGAGCCAGAGCCAAGAGCCAGAGCCAGAGCTAGAGCCGAGAGCCAGAGCTAGAACCAGAGCCAGAAACCCGGAGAGCTTCAGAGCCAGGGATAAAATGGTGTTCTAAAACCATTATGTTTAGTGTAAAACAGTGGAGTTGAGCATGGAGCTTGTAAAAGGACTTATGCCATAATCCCAGAGATCCTAGTCGAGTTGACTAGAGCTCAAGGAGACGTAGCCTAAGATTTTTGGGTGAACTCCATATTATATTGTTGTTCTATGTGTTTGTCTTATTGTTGCATTATTTACTGTCACATGTATTTACATATCAGCATAGACAACTGAATTTAAAGCATTGAACATTTAAAAATAAACACAAGCATACACCTATTTCAAGCATTATTAATTTTGCAATTGGTTAATCATAATATCTTGGGAATATTTAAGCTTTGGAAGTGGGAGAGGTTCTTGTACGCTTGACAAGAAGCCTTTAGTGTCCCATTTTCAAATCACCCATGCATATGCAAAGGAATGTTTTTGTAGCATATTTAACAATTGTTTCTTTTAAAATTCTTCTAGGTTATTATTAATGTTTAATGTTTTACCTCGAAATATTTCTACCAAGGAATTACCAAACTTCACCATAGAATGAAAAACTACTTTAGATTGACGAGATGATGAATATTCAATATTACATTATTCTTGAAAACTTTGATATTGTTCACAATATGAAGAATAATCATTATTATTCATCAAATTTATCAATTGATCCTCCTCATCTATTTTTGAAAGAGAAAATATTGGTTGAATATCCTCAAATTCTTCTTTATCATCATCAATCCAAACTTCACTTTATACTTTAGTTATTATTTTTGTAGGTGGATATAATGTGAATCTCTTAATAGAGCTACCGTAAAAAATGTACATTTCACTAGATCTATAACTTATGAATGCATCATTTGTAGCTAGCCAAGGTCTAGCAAGGATCAATGGATGGCCTCCTGTGCTTTTGAGTTCGATGGTTTAGGTGTTACTATGGATCTAACATTCCTTGTTCTGGGGATAGGAGGTTTTCCAAATGGGTACGGTTTGGAGCCTCTGTTAGAGTTGGTCTTGTCAATCCTCTGTTAGAGATCATTTCTCTTGTTGCATTTCATTCTTAGGTGTCTAATCCCTTCCAGTCTAATTGCACTCCGTTACGGGGCATGCCATATTCTGACGGAAGGACCCAATCACTCATTTACCCCTTATGTCATGTCCTGCTGGCTTAGCTCTGTTTATTAAAGTTCATTAAGACAGTCTTGAAATCATTTACAGTCTTGTTTTTATCGCTTGATAAGCAAAGAGTCAACTTGGTCATTAGGTCTAGGGTTTGCAAATTTTTGTTCTCAAAGTGCTTCAATAATACTTGTAGGCCAGAGGAAGGTTCAATAAGTCTCTTATTTCAAGAGTTTGATCATCAGTAATGCTCGAAGATGATTCTTCTCCAAAACTCTGTTTTGGAGAAGAAATCGTCAAATTTGTTTTTGTAATAAATTTGTATTTTAAAGTCTTCCATCATGGAGTACTTTGAATGCAGCCTCTGGTTATCTTTCGCTGAAGTCTAACACCATCATTTCTGCAGAAAATCAACCAAGAAGGAGCCATTATTTAAGTCCGAAAGTCAGATGGAAATGAAAAACAGAGTTCACCTTTGAAAAGTTCAAAGTGCCAAAGTTCTACATTATTGGAAAGAGAATTTTCCAAATGAAATCAAGATTCTTTATGTATATGAAATATTTTTATGTTTAAATGGTTCATTTGCAAACAAGTCCTCAAAAAAGCCGAACCAAATTGTGAAAGAATCAAAGGGTTGGTCTGAAGGCTGAAATTGTGTGTGAAATCCTAGCGCGACGCATTGAAATTGGGCGCGACGCATTGGGCGCCTTAACACAGTGTAATTTTACACTAGCGCGGCGCACCCACATGGCGCGGCGCACTAAGCGCGCGTGCGACGCACATAGCCTCCAAGCAGGATATCATACCAATTTTGAAAAACGAATGCAATTCTCTTTTTGCAGGATTCCAACACGACACATCTGAGCTTTGGTTGTCGAAGCCTTGTAGATCTGAGGCAAGAATAGGGATTGTAAAGGACTTAGGCTTTATCCTTGACAGGTTATCAGGAAATTTCGCTAAAGTGAAGAGGGCAGTTAACGTCGAAACAGGGCAGAGCTATGTCGTGAAAATTTTGGACAAGGAAAAGATTTTCCACCGCAAGATCATCGATCATTTCAAGTGCGAAATATGCACTTTGAAGCTCATCAAGCATCCAAATGTCGTGAGATTATACAAGGTATTGGCGAGTAAGAAGAAGATATACATTGTTCTTGAATTTGTGACAGGGGGTGAATTGTTCGATAAAGTCTCGCGCAATGGCAAGCTGAAAGAAAGCGACGCGAGAAAGTATTTTCAGCAGCTTATTAAAGCCGTAGGATATTGTCACAGCAGGGGTGTCTACCACAGAGATTTGAAGCCTGAGAACGTTCTTCTCGATGCAAATGGAAATGTGAAGATATCTGATTTCGGCCTCAGCGCGCTGCCTCAGCAATTTAGGGAAGACGGTTTGCTCCATACGACTTGTGGAAGCCCTAATTATGTGGTAGCCGAGGTCATTTCCAGCAGAGGATACGATGGTGCTCCTACCGATGTTTGGTCTAGCGGTGTCATTCTCTTTGTTCTTTTGACAGGCTGGTTGCCATTCGACGACAACAATCTTGTTGTGTTGTATTATAAGATCTTCAAAAGCGACTTCAAGTTTCCGAAATGGCTCGCTACTGGGGCTCGAAAATTGATCAGAAGAATACTCGATCCCAATCTGAAGATGCATATAAGTATAGCAGAAATAGTGGCAGATGAGTGGTTTAAGCAAGGCTATTCTCGAGCTAAGTTTGTGGAGGAGAACACTTGTTTGGATGATGTGGATGCAACTTTTACAAATTCAGAGGACCATATGTACAGGGAGGAAACAGGGCCAGTTCTGATGAATGCTTTTCAGTTAATAGCAATGTCAGGAAGCCTTGATCTGTCTGGATTCTTTGAAGAAGAGGACGCCCGGGAAAGGAAAACAATATTCACGTCCATGTATGCAGCCAAATATATCATGCAGAAAATTGAAGAAACAACCAAAGCCATGAGGTTTCAAGTTGAGATAAAAAATAGCAAGCTAAATTTACTGCATGTCAATCCGAAATCGAAGGGGAACGGACATCTTTCTGTTGGAACGGAGTTGTTCAAAGTGAGCCCATGTTTACATGTGGTAGAACTCAGGAAAACCGCCATCGACAAAGGACAGTTCAAGGAGTTGTGCAGGGAATTGTCAAGTGATCTTAGCTTGCAAGTAGATATAACGTGTGGAAAGATAGAGGTGGAAAAGCTCACTCTCACCGGTCAGCCACGACATTGACTGTAACAATTCACCAGGTATCAAGGCTGAGAATCTGCAATGGAGTGTTTTAATTAAAAAAAAAAATGTCAATTAAACGGATTCCGACGGAATGCCAGGGAAGGTGAAGAGTCATAGACCAAAAGCCAAAGATAGAACAAAGATATCAACCATAGCAGAGAGATAGGAACGTATGGTCTATTTTTTGTCTTCAAGTCATGATTTCATGGGATCCACGGTACATTTTTTCCTTTTAATTGATCACCAGAGAAAAACAAGATGTAACGCTGCTCTTTTTCAGAATAGGTTGTTGGCTTTCCAACTTTTATTATTTCATGATTAAACAGCTCCCCATTTGTGTTGATCTGTTTTCCCATAGATTGAGTCTATTTATTGTATTAAAAAATCATTTGTAAGGGTTGGAATTTCTGGGAGCAGTATGGAGGACAAACCCAGCGTTTTCATTGTACAATTTTGGAAGAGATTTTAATGAAATGATGCAGCTTTGATTCCTAAGATCCATGTGGTGTGAGTTTAGCATATGTTCTTCTTACTGTTTCGTGAGTAAATTGTTATGTTTTCAGTTCATTCATAATCGTTTCCAGCTGAATGTTTTTAAGTAAGAAAGGTAGAATTCAGTTTATTTCTTTGCCTGGGAAAAACATTCATCCTCAGTGTGTCTTCTTCTGTCTGAAAAGGATCCATTATATATGCCCTTTTCAGCTTCTCAACAGTCTGTCCACTCCATATCATTTCAGTTTGATTGCGAAACCTCATGCCTATCTTGCCTCACGAAATAATCTGTATTTTTGAGTTAATTTCTCAGCTACTACTGTCCTTTGGTCACATACAGCCCATAAAATTCAGTCATTCAATCAATTACCCCTCTTTCATATCTATTTACTAGCCTAAAATCAGTTCTCATTTTAAGTCATCTCAGACCCTATTGAGTATTTTTACTGAGTTGATCTGGAGAGAGCCCTCTCTTGTCCTCGTAGGGCTAGCTACGAGACTGAGCGTGGTTTGATGTGGACCTAGAACCTTGTCTTTTCAGCCTGAGACAAATCTAGGCTCTAACATGGTGGCGACCATACTGGGGACGAAAATGGTTTGCTTGTAGATTGTCTTGCCCCAGTACATCTATCAAGTGCAGATCTGATTGTTGATGGTGAACAATGATCAGACATAAGATAGGTTGAAATCATTCACCCGACGACTTCATTCACTGAAAAATCCAGAGATCAATGCTTCATGGTGACTCCACTGCAGAGAGATTAGTAGCTTTGAGTTTTTCAAGATGGAACGGGTTGCAAGGAGATACGCTCCTATGAGCCAAGATCACATTCCAGGTTTTCCAAATAAAATTCCTAAGGTAGATTGGTCAAAGAATTTGCCTACGTTTAAAGATGATGGTAGGAAGGACGCTGCTTTACATCTAGTTCTATTTCACATGCATATTCGCAAGTTGAAGGTTGATTTTCCTGAAGATTGCTTGATGAAGATATTCCTGGCCACTCTGGAAGGTGAAGCCCAATCTTGGTATGAAAATTTTCCGCTTGCCTATATTTAGTGTTCAAAGGATTTTCATGCCATGTTCATTGAAAGATATAAAGACTCTTATCCATCATTACATTTAGTTTAGGATTGTTGTAAGCATGCTTATGGTTTTATTGAAATCCTTGAGAGATATTATGAAGATGATAATTTCATGGATGAAGAGATCATGGAAGCCCTGTATGAAAACCCATTTCAGCAGCATAAAGACGATCATGAAAATCTACAGCAGGGTCAAAACCTTAGTACAGTGGAAGATGAAGGAGTTTTGCATCTTGATAGTCAACAGGAATTACATGAAATAGATCTGCAGTGTGCATATGGTCAAGAAGGTGATGGTGGAACTTCTTCCATTTTTGAAAAGGATGATAGTCCTATAAGCAGCTTTATAGATCAGCGGGTTGAAGATGTCCATATAGTTGAAAGTGATGAAAGAAAAAGTGTCATTTCAGATCTGGTGGACATAAAAGATGATATGCAGGAAGATGATGTTCCAATCTCAGATAATGGGGATGATAAATCAGATCGAAAGATAGATTGTGATGAGGAAAAAGAAAGTGGCATGGTTGAGGCTGCCTCAAATGGACAAAACAAAGTTACAGACCTAACTGCCCCCATCTCACCAGAACTAGATCTTCATGAGGAGGTAGCTCATTCCCTCTATGAAAAACAAGACGAGATCTTCGTTCAAGTAAGTGAAAAAGTTTCTCTAGATGAATTTATGGTAGATGATAGAAATGATAGTGTTAGGTTTCAAGAAACATCTGAAGTTTCTTTTCTCGTGATTGATGAAAGTAATGAGAATCCGGCTGTCATATCATACGAAGATGATCTACAATATATTCAGACTTCAGCAGACCAGACCATTCAGGATTCCCTTTCATATTCTTCTTCATATGCCCCATGTTTTGAAATGTTTTTTGAGGAGGAGATTTGCTCATCTACTTGTTCAGAATTTTTTGAGGACCGGGAACACGCTTTTACTGAAGTACATTATGAAGGAAGATCATAATCAAAGGAGAAAGACACCTTGCTTCTTCAGCAGGAGTTAAAACTTCATGTTTTTTAGGATCCAATGGCAGATCTGTTGCAGTCAGCAGTGAAGGTGATTATTGCAGTCTTCAGTGATGAAGGAGATTATGGTTGACTATATTTTTGGATGCCCAGTTACAAGTGTATATTGTTGACCAGAAGATCTGATTAGGAGAATCAATCAAGAAGGCATCTACTTGATTGGGTACATTGGCATTTTGATATAGTTTGATTGTATATTGCCTTATAAGAAACACAGGTGGTCATGTACTGCCACCAAGCTTTAAGTTTTAAGTTCAGGTCTTAGTATTTTGAGTTAGTTTGTCGAGTCGGTTTTTCAGTCATTTCAGTTTCATAATTGAGTCTGTTTGAGTGAAGTTTCAGTCAAATAAATTGAGTCAAAGGTCTTGTGTGGATTTCTTGAAATAATGGACTCCATAGCCCAATGGACAAAGGCACTGTCTAGCTCTTCCAGAAGTTTGCTGTTCTTGGCACCTCCAAGGAGCTACCATCCCCATTGGAGCCAATGTTAGAGTCGGTCTTGTCAGTCCTCCATCAGAGATCATTTCTCTTGTTGCATTTCATTCTTAGGTGTCTAATCCATTCCAGTCTAGTTGCACTCCGTTACGGGGCATGCCATATTCTGACGGAAGGACCTGGTCACTCATTTACCCCTTATGTCATGTCCTGCTGGCTCAACTCTGTTTATTAAAGTTCATTAAGACAGTCTTGAAATCATTTACAGTCTTGTTTTTATCACTTGATAAGCAAAGAGTCAACTTGGTCATTAGGTCTAGGGTTTGCAAATTGTTGTTCTCAAAGTGCTTCAATAATACTTGCAGGCCAGAGGAAGGTTCAATAAGTCTCTTATTTCAAGAGTTTCATCATCAGTAATGCTCGAAGATGATTCTTCTCCAAAACTCTGTTTTGGAGAAGAAATCGTCAAATTTGTTTTTGTAATAAATTTGTATTTTAAAGTCTTCCATCGTGGAGTACTTCGAATGCAGCCTCTAGTTATCTTTCGCCGAAGTCTAACACCATCATTTCTGCAGAAAATCAACCAAGAAGGAGCCATCATTTAATTCCGAAAGTCAGATGGAAATGAAAAACAGAGTTCACCTTTGAAAAGTTCAAAGTGCTAAAGTTCTACATTATTGGAAAGAGAATTTGCCAAATGAAATCAAGATTCTTTATGTATATGAAATATTTTTTTATTTTTAAATGGTTCATTTGCAAACAAGTCCTCAAAAAAGTCGAACCAAATTGTGAAAGAATCAAAGGGTTGGTCTGAAGGCTGAAATTGTGTGTGAAATCCTGGTGCGATGCATTGAAATTGGGTGCGGTGCACTGAAAAAGCACGACGCATTGGGCGATTTAACACAGTGTAATTTTACACTGGCGCGGTGCACCCACATGACACGGCACACTGGGTGCGCGCGCAGCACACATAGCCTCCAAGCAAGATATCACACCAATTTTGAAAAACGAATCCAATTCTCTTGTTGCATGATTCCAACACGACACATCTGAGCTTTGGTTGCCGAAACCTTGGATATCTGAGGCAAGAATAGGGATTGTAAAGGACTTAGGCTTTAGCCTCGACAGGTTATCAGGAAATTTCGCTAAAGTGAAGAGGGCAGTTAACGTTGAAACAGGGCAGAGCTATGCCGTGAAAATTTTGGACAAGGAAAAGATTTTCCACCGCAAGATCGTCGATCATTTCAAGCGCGAAATCTGCACTTTGAAGCTCATCAAGCATCCAAATGTCGTGAGATTATACGAGGTATTGGCGAGTAAGAAGAAGATATACATTGTTCTTGAATTTGTGACAGGGGGTGAATTGTTCAATAAATTCTCGCGCAATGGCAAGCTGAAATAAAGCGATGCAAGAAAGTATTTTCAGCAGCTTATTAAAGCCATAGGATATTGTCACAGCAGGGGTGTCTACCATAGAGATTTGAAGCCTGAGGATGTTCTTCTCTTTGCAAATGGATATGTGAAGATATCTGATTTCGGCCTCAGCGCGCTGCCTCAACAATTTAGGGAAGATAGTTTGCTCCATACGACTTGTGGAAGCCCCAATTATGTGGTACCCGAGGTCATTTCTAGCAGAGGATACGATGGTGCTCCTACCGATGTTTGGTCTAGCGGTGTCATTCTCTTTGTTCTTTTGATAGGCTGGTTGCCATTCGACGACAAAAATCTTGTTGTGTTGTATTATAAGATCTTCAAAAGCGACTTCAAGTTTCCAAAATGGCTCTTTGCTGGGGCTCAAAAATTGATCAAAAGAATACTCGATCCCAATCTGAAGATGCGTATAAGTATAGCAGAAATAGTGGCAGATGAGTGGTTTAAGCAAGGTTATTCTCGAGATAAGTTTGTGTAGGAGAACACTTGTTTGGATGATGTAGATGCGGCTTTTACAAATTCATAGGACCATTTTTACAGGGAGGAAACAGGGCCAGTTCTGATGAACGCTTTTCAGTTAATAGCAATGTCAGGAAGCCTTGATCTGTCTGGCTTCTTTGAAGAAGAGGACGCCCGGGAAAGGAAAACAATATTCACGTCCATGTATGCAGCCAAAGATATCATGCAGAAAATTGAAGAAATATCCAAAGCCATGAGGTTTCAAGTTGAGAGAAAAAATAGCAATATAAATTTACTGCATGTCGATCCGAAATCGAAGGGGAACAGACATCTTTCTGTTGCAACGGAGTTGTTCAAAGTGAGCCCGTGTTTACATGTGGTAGAACTCAGGAAAACCACCGGTGACACAGGACAATTCAAGGAGTTGTGCAGGGAATTGTCAAGTGATCTTAGCTTGCAAGTAGATATAACGTGTGGAAAGATAGAGGTGGAAAAGCTCACTCTCGCCGGTTAGCCACGCCGTTGACTATAACAATTCACCAGGTATCAAGCTTGAGAATCTGCAATGGAGTGTTTTAATAAACAAACAAAAAAAACGAACATCAATTAAAGGGATTTCGACGGAATGCCAGGGAAGGTGAAGAGTCATAGACCAAAAGCCAAAGATAGAACGAAGATATCAACCACAACAGAGAGATAGGAATGTATGGTCTAGTTTTTGTCTTTAAGTAATGATTCCATGGGATCCATGGTACATTTTTGCCTTTTAATTGGTCATCAGAGAAAAACAAGATGTAACACTTCTCTTTTTCAGAATAGGTGGTTGGCTTTCCAACCTTTATTAGTTAATGATTAAAAAGCTCCCCATTTGTGTCGATCTATTTTCCCATAGATTGAGTCTATGTATTAAAAAATCATTTGTAAGGGTTGGAATTTCTGGGAGCAGTGTGGAGGACAAACCCAGCGCTTTCATTGTACAGTTTTGGCAGAGATTTTAATGAAATGATGCAGCTCTGATTCCTGAGATCCATGTGGTGTGAGTTTAGCATATGTTCTTCTTACTGTTTCATGAGTAAATTGTTATGTTTTCAGTTCATTCATAATCGTTTCCAGCTGAATGTTTTTAAGTAAGAAAGGTAGAATTCAGTTTATTGCTCTGCCTGGGAAAAACATTCATCCTCAGTGTGTCTTCTTCTGTCTGAAAAGGATCCATTATATATGCCCTTTTCAGCTTCTCAACAGTCTATCCACTCCATATCATTTCAGTTTGATTGCTAAACCTCATGCCTATCTTGCCTCACGAAATAATCTGTATTTTTGAGTTAATTTCTCAGCTACTGCTGTCCTTTGGTCACATACAGCCCAGAAAATTTAGTCATTCAATCAATTACCTCTCTTTCATATCTATTTACTAGCCTAAAATCAATTCTCATTTTAAGTCATCTCAGACCCTATTGAGTATTTTTACTGAGTTGACCCGGAGAGAGCCCTCTCCTGTCCTCGTAGGGCTAGCTACGAGGCTTAGTGTGGTTTGATGTGGACCTAGAACCTTGTCTTTTCAGCCTGAGACAAATCTAGGCTCTAACAACCTCTATAAATAAGGGGCTCCCTGAACCACTCACAGATAGAATAAAACTGAAAGGTAATTCCTTAGAGGAGGGGTTTATCCCCAGTGGGATAGAACATGTGAGACGAAGGAAATTCAGGTCCTGAGCTATGATAACCATCCTTCCTGCAAGCTACCTATGGGATAGGACGGGCCAAAGATGAATACAGTAGCTAAGTAGTGGGCCAAGGAAGGAAAATAGTAGCGGGGGTAAGAGTTTGTTTACCTGTTCTATAGGCCCATACATAAGTAAGTGGCACGGCATTGAATTTAGTAGCAGTGGGCTGGGTTAGGAAGATCGCTTACTATCATTCTATCCTGGTAGACATCCCCACCCAATTCAATAAGCAAGGCCTCAATACCAAGGAAAGTATTTCTATCTAGTTAGATAACGATTTCTTGGAGCTAGTGCCCAAGGGCTACTCGTTGGTTGAGGTAAATAATGCATGCATTTTCCGACTTGCTAGATCTCTATGTGTTTTCAAGATGTGCTAGTTGGTGCCTAATGGGACCTGACTGAATAAGTGGAGAAAGGGCAGGAAGGAATAATGTTCGCAAAAATACTTGAGGTTCTCTCAATTATGTGGGTGAGGTGTTACACAACATTTTTTCACTATCCCTATACTCCCTGTTCCTTGATCCTGGAGGACCACTACAGTGAATCCTGCATGCTTTACCTTCATGAATAAACTCCCATTGTGTCCCTCTTCATGAGAAAATCATTTCCCTTTTGCACCATTTCCCTTGAAACTTCTATTTTTTCCAGTTTACAAGACTGGTGCTAATGGCCTTTGTCTCCCCCACGCAAATGTGTAGAGATTAGCACTACTCCTCGCGCCGACCGGAGCGACTGAGCTATGTTTCAGTCATGTCGGTCCTATTATGGAAAGTTTTTAAATTAGAGCCGAAGCTTCCAGCTCTAGAAGCTCCATAACGGAAGTCTGGTAAATGGTTTGGCCAAATGGGGTCAAGGATGACAGTTTGGGCTCCTTTCCCTTATAACGATGGAATTACCTCAAAGGATAAGTCCTTATCCCATGAGAAGGGGATCCATATCCCATCTATATTTTCTATATAAACCTCCCTTCTTCCCAAGCACAAACTAGTGTGAGTGTTATAGTTGCAAAGTTTTGATGCTATTTTGGGGTAGACAAGCAAGCTAGTACTAGTTGTAGCTATCTAGTTATGTGAGGGAGAAGTGTGTTTTGGTTTGAGTGAAGCCTAAAGGGAAGAAATTTAAAATTATTGTTGTTTGAAGCCATCATGGAATGCTAGCAGAAGTGTGTGGGAACCTAGTCTTGTCAAAGGAAAACTGCAACGTCAAGACGAATGGTTATAATCTCTCTTTGATATTAATATATGCAACTATCGATTGATTTCCTACATGTTTTGTAATATTACATATTCATGGCTTAATGTTTCTTGACTTGTTAAGTAGGTTGAATTACAATTTGTCTATTATTATGTTTGTGTGTTGTTGTTGTTTACTTGTTTCAGGAGCTTGAATAAGGAAGCGAGAGATTGCTGGAACGAGCAAGCAAGGACATCATCAAGCATGATAAGCAACCAAGAGGTAGGCCCTCTTGATTGATTCTAACCTAAGGAAATCTTACATAGAATGTATCTGTTGTGGCTATATCCATTATTGGGCTAGAGGAATTCATTCTTGTCTGCACTTATAATTTTACTTCACCACAAATTGGTGACTCCACTGGGGATCCCAATCCTTTAGTTTGTCTTAGATTTCATGATTTAGTGAGAACTTTCCTAGTTTCACGTTTTCCCTTTGGTTCTATTTCTTTTCTCCTATCTACTAGTCTGAGTCTAAAATTCATAGTAGTAGATCTGGTATCTATTTTCAATTGTATTTATTTATTTCCCTTGTGCTTAATCTGCTGACATTCCATTGACTAGCGCGAGTTGCTGAGAAACAGTTGTGTTGACCAGCCTCTAGCACTTTTTGTCAGTTAGGTAGTTGCGTCGATGCCTATAAGTGAATATTAGGGCTTGACCCCAATCTTGGCCAGTGTGTTTTTCTCTTGTGATTTTGATCCCGTAAGCCTTTTGGACCATTTTTTCCTTGACTAGAAAGCTTCATTTAGCTTGCTTTGTGTGCTTGCTTGGTTTAGCCCACCCTCTGATGTGTTAAGTCTGGCCCTGTGAGAAGTTCCTTTTTTCTTTGAATCCATCAATCGGCACTACTTTTGGCCCAAAAGTCGCTCTGGTCTCTAAGTTAAGAAAAATCAGAATTTCTCCCATTCTAGTGCCAGTGTGTCTTGACCCTCAGACTCCCGTCTTCCGCCCAGAAGTGACCAGGATGCTTTGTTTTCAATCGAATGAGTGAAAGAGTCTCATTTATTCTTTTATTTCGATTTTCTCTTTTCTCTTTCCAATCATAGATTACATTGCTTGGTTTGTCGATTGAAGCATTTATGTGTTTGGTTTGTTCAATTAGGGAAGAAGTTTATTTTAGTTTCATTTATAATGCTTTGGATTTGATTGATGCTTGTTTGTTCGGAATTGTGAAAATTTTCATTAAAGTGCTTTATGTGAAAGATTCATTTTGCATTTTTATGAAAAGAAGAACATCATTCTAGTTTACTTAAGTGAAAGCATTGCATTAGTGGCGTTATTGAGAAGCTAGAATTGCATCATCATAATCATTGGAAATGAAATGAAATTTCTTTTGTTGTTATAGGAAGATTAAGTGCATTTAGGAAATGTATAAGTGAAAGTTTTCATTCTTTGATTGTTGCATTGATTGTGTGCTCTCTATCTCTCAATTAGTGTTAACTTTCATCGAAGACAAAGATCTCTTTTCTCATATAGCTGCATGTAGGAGATTTTTCAAATGACAGTAGTAGGGCCTTCTAATTGAAACCTAATTCAAGATCAACTGTTAAAATTTATTGAATTAACCTAAGGAAGCGTTGAAACTCAATGCTCAGATTTAGTGGTCAAGGCTAGAGACGTGTTTCGACATCTTTAAACCTAGTAGTTGTCGTTCGCTTCGGCATTAGAGATCGCTAGTACGGATTTGTGCTCCCCGTACCATCGAGTACATAATGGGAGACCCCACTAGGTTGTAATCCTTTTATCCTTAGGAAGCTGAGTCAGATGCCTTGCAAACATGATACACCGAACACAAAATTCGGGGAGATTGTCTGCTCGTACTTCTTGGTTTGTCGGGAGATATTCTACAATTCACGGTTTCCTGGTAATCCTCTTTACCTAGATCATCTAGAGCAGTCATTTGATATTTTTGACTCATTAAACTTAAAATATCATTTGAGCACTTGTCCTTTCGAGCTCGTTAATTTTGAAAGCGACTAGAGTCACCTTTCGTCCTTTTCTTGACTCTTAAAATATGAAAAGGAAAAGTTTTGTTTCAATCTATTATCACTCAGATTTTCCTTGAAGTTGTTGGGAAGAAGAAAGGGGTCCGAGGTAACTACAAACCAACTTTTAGATACAAAATCTAGCCAATCTGTATCCGTAGAGGGCTCTCTCTTTATGATTTAGCTTGGTTTTGAAAGATATTAGGCTAGTTGTGAAGTTTACAAGTTTTGTTTGAGTTTTGGTGGTGAGATTCAATAGCATAGGGGTAAAACTGAGTAGCTTAGTCCATTGGGCTAATGGAGTCAAAGAAGATGGCTTAACTAGACTCGGTTTCTTAACAAAAGATGGTTTCATAGGGCAAGATGGTCAAACAGGGAACAAATAGCAACTTGGAATAGATGGAATGGGCTTAAAATGGATGAAGGGAAGTTAATAATCCTTCAGCATATTTAAAGAGGGAACTTGAATGATTACTACTAAAGAGCAGTTAAGTATTCTTTAATAAATAATCAAAATGAAAGGAATAGAAAATAGGAGCAATTAATATTTCACTGTTTATACTAATTCAGAAGAAAACATGGAGAATAATAACGACTGAAAACAGAGTGCAATCAAGAAAATTCTGGATTATTCTTTTTCATTTATCATTGGGATGTGAAACATTAAACAAGGAAAACTTTAAAACATAAGGTATAGAGGACGTATTGATCTGGTGTTTGCTTCAAGAAATCTATGAAAATTCCTTTGCTTCAATTCTTTATCCAGCAAGCCATATAAAAGTTGTTCCAATAGAACTTTATTCCAAAATAGTCAATATTATAGCAATGTCTAAGAATCCACAAAAAATACTTCAAATGGAGAAGTATTTATACTAATTGTAAACTAAAATATCTTGAAAAAATATCAAGATTAGTTTCACAAATATCTCCAATTGTTTACATTAATAGAACTTTAATAAAGGACATTCCAAACTAATGAATCTATTTGGCACTATGTTTATGGATTTATGGTGACAAAGAAGTGAAATTTGAATTTGGTGGCAACTCTTAGTTGATGATGAGGCATCCCAATCACTAATTGCATCCTTCCTTTGTGCATTCTGCCTTAGAAATTATGCAAACGTAGGGTCCAATGATACGCTTGTATATCTCAATCCATAATATATATCTAAAAAGTGAAAGAGGTTTTTGTCTATAGGATTTTTTTTTAGATAAAACTCTCTCATTTTCAAAAAAATGCATCTCCAACTGTTCATAATATTCTCTGCAAAACGATGTCAAAAACCGGACTTTGCACAAATTGAAAAATAGGCTGTGAAGACATGCACTTATCTCCCTCTTGGTAACACCTGTGTAAAACGTGAGAGAGGCTTTTGTAGATGAGCCATTTGGGAAAAAAACCTCCTCCATTTTCTCAAAATAATTCTTGGATTGGACATAATAGTTTCTGCAAAACTATGACTTAAACAGGAAATTTCTTAAGAATGTACCATTTTTGCTCTAATTTCATCTTTTAACCTTAAACTTCTTTTGACTGTTTTTCACTTTTACTTTGGATAAACTTCATCGTAGTTGGTGAAAGTATTTTAATCTTTGTTTAACCTTTAATTTCTTCATGTTTACTTTTACCGCTCTGTTTTTTCATCTGTCTTTACTTTGGCTTGAATTTGTATGCTATGTTTTGTAATTGTCTTCTTTGCTGTTTATCTTCATGCTAGCTAATTTACTTGACTTGGTCTTCAATTTGATACTCTTTAACCCTGATACACTTTGACTATTATTTACTGTGTCCTTTTACCTTCAATGTGTAGTTTAGGTTTTTACTATCTGTTTCAACAGTAAATCATTTAATTTCATGTTTCCTCTACTTGTCTTTTAACTGTGTTTTATTTTCCATCTCTCTTTGAATAGATTTGATAACAATCTTGGAGTAAACAGGTCTTATGACTAGTATTAAGACTATTTATCCAAGGCTGTGGTCTTCTGATCACCTGTAAAACAAAACAAATTGTTAAGAAAACATTGGTTTGCAGGGGAGGTCGAAAAGGTTTCATTTGAACTTGAAAGGTTTGTGGAGTGAGTCTAGAATGCTTTTCGGGAAGTGAACCATGCTCGAATTGGTTAACAGAGGCTTCAGGTGGTGCAGATGGGTTACATAGGGTTTTATTGCACAATCAAGTGAAAAACGAGCAAAACTGGGGTTTTTGTATTTAAACGGGTAAGTGGTTGATATTGGCAGGCGAATGAAAATTGGCGGCAACTGAATGACGAGACATTTTGTCATTTAGTGGAGGCGGTAAGAAGTTTCTATCTCACCGCTTAAGGAGGCGGGCCAATATTCGGGCTTGAACGATCGATTCCATAGGATGGGCGACGCGTGGCACGGGTACTATTCACAAAACCGCTCCGCGATCGCACGCTAACACTCGGTTGCAAAGGGTCGTGCGATATGCACGAAAGTCATTGGATCTGGGAGGCTTGATCAAACGGCTGACGGGGATGTGAGGTGATGGGAATTTAATGAGGGTGGGCCCATTGTAATTAAAGCTTTTTAATCATATCGGGAGCAATTGGATTGGTTGGGAAAGTTATTATTTAACCGTGGGGGTTAATTAATCCTTATTTATTATGGCAGGGGTTGGGGCTCTTAATTAGTTATTGATTAACTAATTATCCCTTTTTACAATGGATTATGGTTATATTTTAACCGGGGGCAGGATATATAATATTTCGGGGTTTTTAACATAGTTAAAGTAATACGGGAATGGGAAAATTTTTATAAGGGAGTTACTATATAATATAAGTTAGTAATTAATATGACATCATGAAATGAAAAGCGCTAATTCTAAACATTTTGATGTGTGTATTTAAAACTTAGGCTAAAGTGTAAAAGAGGGTTTTTATGGAAAATGTTGTAAAACTTTATCAAGGGAATGAATGTTTCATGAAGGGGTGTGGTTTTTGATGAAATGGGCTTAAGTACTTAGGCATTATAAACTATTGGGCCAAGGGTCCGGTCCCTCCAAAAGTTAGAGAAATGCTCTAAGCCGCTCTAATTTGATAAATACTTTAGCATTTAGGGGAAATTAGTGAAAATTTAGGCGAAATGAGAAGGGAAGTTAATTATTTTGACTTTGCTTGTTTGATGTGTCTTCCATACGATGTATGCCTTTGCTCAGTGGTGAAAGTAAAAGATTTAAACGTTTAAACTTATCTTTCACCACACATTTATTCTTCAACCATCATCTACTTACCCTACCTACTTTATCCTAGCATTTTTACTTCTTCATTAGGGTGCACTTAAACTGGCAAACCCTTATCACACTTTATTTTCTTTTTCATGTAGATATCTATCTAAGTCTAACTTTATTACATCCAAGGGCTCAGATTAAACTGTTGAGCTCCTTTTATTCACTCTACCTATCTACTTATCTGCCAAGATTAAACTGTTTGGTCAAATTTTTATTCTCTAGTTCTACAACATGAAATTGAAATATCAACTAGCCAAGCTTAAGTTGTTTGACTATTCATAAATTGTGGCATAAGTGAAAATCTGCACACAATTGTTTATTCTATAGTAAAAAGTAGTGGCATTTAGACTTGCACACTTTCCCTGGTCTTTCTTTTTGTTGGGGTTCATTTTCTTTCATTTTTTGACCATATTTATTCTTTTTACCCTTTGATTTTTCTTTTAGGGTATACCCTCTTTACATTTTTTAAATTTTATGATTTTTTAAAAATATGGAAAACCTTTGCCACAAGTAAAGGTATGAACATATTACACCTATCAGTATAGGAGCATAGTACTGGCCCCACTTGGGGATGGCTTTTCCTGGTGGAAAGTCAAGAACAGCAGGTCAGATGGCCTTCTGAATGACTTTGACTGTGCTCTGCGATCTTCTTTTCCTTGCTGCTTTATTGTATGTATGACAGTAATGTTTCTGGAGCTTAGGGCCTTCTCTTCAGGCTTCAACTTCACAATATTACCATCCAATCAACACCAAACCTTTATTCTTCCTTCTTGAATCCCACTTGAGCACCTTGTAACTTAGGTAGAAATCTTCAACCTTGGTCTTTTTATAAAAAAACTTTTTAACCTTTTCCTGCATAACTTGAGATCTGACTTGAAACTAAAAGGTGTTGAAACCTTCAAACCAAATTAGTATATCATCAAGATCTTTGGGCCTTTTGATTGGATTCAAATCTTTAAGGATTTATTTCATAATCTACTGAAAACTGAATTAAATTAAACTGAAATCCTACCTACTTACTCTAATCAGATTTCTGACCGCTGGTTAGGTAAAATGAAACAACCAATGCAACCACTCAAGAATCATATACATTGGTGACTTTTGTTGCTTGTGCTTGTTGGTGGTTAAAATTGAGATCTTAAAATCAAATGTAGCTTTGTTAACCTTTGAGAAGATAAGGAAATTTCTGATCTCCATTGTTAAATCTAGAAACTGTACAAAAGGATCTTGTAAAACATATACACTATTCTTAAGCTGATTCAAACAACTGTGTAATTGTTCTGGATAGCCTCCATGCCATGAAACTGAAATATCACTTTTATCTTTATCACCCTGCATGTTTTCAACTGATCTTTGTGATGATATTTCTACTAATTGTAATGTCTATATGGTGAAACTATTATCATCTTGATTTTGACTCTCATAGTCTATTAATGGAGAAAAATTATGATTGCATTCATCATTCAACCTATCAGTGATTGGATCATAAATAACTTGGAAGGATTGCTGCAACTTATTACATATAGGTTCAAATGGAACTTCATAGATTTCTACAAGCTGCTCCTCCTTTTCTTTAAAAATTTTATACTGCATTTCCTTTAAAAATTGAAATGATTCAAAAAAAAGAGGCAGGGAATCATCTTAGATCATATGTTTCAGCTTCCAAGTCTTCTTTTGCAACCTGACATTCAATGGCATTTTGAGGCTGCAAATCTAGATATGAGAAGACTTCACTGATTTAAAAATTTTCTGTACTTTCCTCCTCATTCTCATAGCTGAAATGAACAAGCTGATCACTATTTTCAAGATGTTGAACCTGGACTTCCTTATTCCTCAAATTAGCTTCTGATTCCTCTGCAAGGTTAGTTTGGATTTGAGAAACATAATCATTATAGTGATCAAGCTTAGGCACATCATCATAAGAATTAATGTCACCAAATGTACATATTAGATCAGCAGATTGCTCCTCCACATATGGTTCTAAAACTCTATCTTCATATTTATGGTAGTTGGAATTAACAGGAATTTTTTCATGGTTTTCAACCTCTTATTTTTGTGAAACAAATGTGTCATGGTGATCTTCTGCATCATTTCCTCTGTTTTCTTTATCAAAATGTTGCGTTTTTCCTCTTTTTCTACTTTCAACTTTTCTCTTCTAATTTTCAGATTAACTTATACATCTACTACCATATTCTGCATCTGTTCCATTGTTGAGGGGTTTCTTTCTCTTAGATCAAATTCTATCTCTGAATCAAATGCTCTTGCGTAATGCAAAATAGCTGAATCAGGGGGAGGTCTTATATTTAATGGTATTGAATAATAGGCTTGATTAAATCTGTCTAAAAATTGTTTTATTGTTTCATCTGGATGTCTTTTTAACTAATTATATTCTTCTATGATTATGAGAAAATTGACTTTGATTATCCATCTATCAAGGAAGAGTTTGAGAAACTATTCGAGATTTGAGATGCTTGCCTCAGGCAGGGTTTTGAACCAACTCTTGACTTTGTCTTGCAAAGAAAGAGAAAAAAAACCTAATGCTGACATCCTCTTCATCTACTTCAAATAAGTTAAGATAATCTTCAAAAACTTGAATACATTTTTGGGCAGTGATACCGTTCTCTCCATCAAATCTAGGGAGATACCTGGGATAATCGTTAGGGAAAGCATGGAGTTTAGGAGGCAAAATGAGTGGTTTATATCTATCAGGAACTTTATGAGGTACTGGAATATGTACAGGGATTGTATGATTAGTCTTAATTTTTTGATTCTCCTTAATTGTAAAATGATCTTCATAAGAATTAGAAGACTACTGTTCAAATGTGTAAGGAGACTTTATATCTACATGTTTCAAAGGAAAATAATAAAAATTTAATCTAAAATCATCTCTAAAATACAATATACATTGAAAAAAATTATCAATGAGAAAGAACATAATGTCTTGGATAACAATCCAAGTTAAAAGCCTGATCTTTTCACATAGTTCTTTTAGGTTCACTTCTCCAGTGGAGTCTTTATTGTGAATTGATTTTGGAGTCGCCAGGTGGATGATTTTAACCTTTGTGTGTCTGATCCCTGTTCACCATCATAGATCAGATCTAAACCTGTAAAACAATTCTGAAGAAAAACTTAGCTCCCCATGAAACCAAATTTTGAGTATTTTATGACTATTTTGCTTTTTTATGAATTTTCAAAACAACTTCTATGATTTCTTTAAGAGGCTTTAGATATGAGATTTAAACTTTCTTAAAGACTTATTTGACAAGAGGAACTGATCAAGTGTTTGAAACCAGATGTTCAATCCATAAACTAGACCAGAGATAGACTGAAGCAGCATTCATTTACTTGTGCAATTGCAAAGCAAGAGCAGTTCAAAGGCTACCTGGCTAACTTCAGGCTTCGTCTGTAGTTAATAAAGTAAACAATAGTAACAAACAAATTATTCAGATCCCTAGTGGAGTCGCCACTATGTTATCACTAAAATTTTCCTTGAAGTTGTTGGGAAGAGGAAAGGGGTCCAAGGTAACCACAAACGAACTTTTAGATACAGAATCTAGCCAATCTGTATATAGAGAGGGCTCTCTCTTTATGATTTAGCTTGGTTTTGAAAGATATTAGGCTAGTTGTGAAGTTTAGGAGTTTTGTTTGAGTTTGGGTGGTGAGATTCAATAGCATAGGAGTAAAACTGAGTAGCTTAGTCCATTGGGCTAATGGAGTCAAAGAAGATGGCTTAACTAGACTTAGTTTCTTAACAAAAGATGGTTTCACAGGGCAAGATGGTCAAACAGGGAACAAATAGCAACTTGAAATAGATGGAATGGGCTTAAAATGGATGAAGGGCAGTTAAGAATCCTTCAGCATATTTAAAGAGGGAACTTGAATGATTACTACTAAAGAGCAGTTAAGTATTCTTTAATAAATAATCAAAATGAAAGGACTAGAAAACAGGAGCAATTAAGATTTCACTATTTATACTAATTCAGAAGAAAACATAGAGAATAATAATGACTGAAAACAAAGTGCAATCAAGCAAATTCTGGATTATTCTTTTTCGTTTATCATTCGGATGTGAAACATGAGTGATATAATAAACAAGGAAAACTTTAAAACATAAGGTATAAAGGACTTATTGATCTGGTGTTTGCTTCAAGAAATCTGTGAAAAGTCCTTTGCTTCAATTCTTTATCCAACAAGCCATAAAAAAGTTGGTCCAACAACACTTTATTCCAAAATAGTCAATATTACAGCAATGTCTAAGAATCCACATAAAATACTTCAAATGGAGAAGTATTTATACTAATTGTAAACTGAAATATCTTGAAAAAATATCAAGATTAGTTTCACAAATATCTCCAACTGTTTACATTAATAGAACTTTAATAAAGGACATTCCAAACTAATGAATCTATTTGGCACTATGTTTATGGATTTATGGTGACAAAGAAGAGAAAGTCGAATTTGGTAGCAACTCTTAGTTGATGATGAGGCATCCCAGTCACTAACTGCATCCTTCCTTTGCACATTTTGCCCCAGAAATTCTGCAAACTTAAGGTCCAATGATATGCTTGTATATCTCAATCTGTAGTAGACATGTAAAAATTGAAAGAGGTTTTTGTATATAGGAATGTTTGTGAGATAAAAGTCTCTCATTTCCCAAAATTCATCTCCAGATGTTCATAATATTCTCTACAAAAAGATGTCAAAAACAGGACTTTGCACAAAATGAAAAATAGGTTGTGAAGACATGCACTTATCTCCCCCTTGGTAACACCTGTGTAAAAAGTGAGAGCGGTTTTTGTAGATGAGCTATTTTGGAACAAAAAACACCTCCAGTTTCTCAAAATACTTCTTGGATTGGCCATAATAGTTTTTGCAAAACTATGACTTAAATAGGAAATTTCTAAAGAATGTACCATTTTTGCTCTAATTTCATCTTTTAACCTTAAACTTCTTTTGTCTATTTTTCACTTTTACTTTGGATAAACTTCATTGTAGCTGGTGAAAGTATTTTCATCTTTGTTTAACCCTTAATGTCCTAATGTTTACTTTTACTTTTTACTTTACCGCTTTGTTTTTCATCTGTCTTCACTTTGGCATGAATTTGTATGCTATGCTTTGTAACTGTCTTCTTTGTTGTTTATCTTCATGCTAGCTAATTTACTTGACTTGGTCTTCAATCTAATACTCTTTAACCCTGATACACTTTGACTATTATTTACTTTGTCCTTTTACCTTCAATGTGTAGTTTAGGTTTTTACTATTTGTTTCAAAAGTAAATCATTTAATTTCATGTTTCCTTTGCTTGTCTTTTAACTGTGTTTTATTTTCAATCTCTCTTTGAATAGATTTGATAACAATATTGGAGTAAACAGGTCTTATGACTAGTATTAAGACTATTAATCCAAGGTTGTGGTCTTCTGATCACCTATAAAACAAAACAAATTGTTAAGAAAACATTGCTTCGCAGGGGAGGTCGAAAAGGTTTCATTTGAACTTGAAAGGTTTGTGGAGTGAGTCCATAATTCTTTTTGGGAGATGAACCATGCTCGAATCAGTTAACAGAGGCTTCAGGTGGTGTAGATGGGTTACATAGAGTTTTATTGCACAATCAGGTGAAAAACGAGCAAAACTGGGGTTTTGTATTTAAACGGGTAAATGGTTGATATTGGTGGGTGAATGACAATTGGTGGCAACTGAATGACGAGATGTTTTGTCGTTTAGTGGAGGCGGTAAGTAGCTCCTATCGCACCGCTTATGGAGGGGGGCCAGTATTCAGGCTTGAGCGAGCGATTCCATAGGATGGGCGATGCGTGGCGCGGGTATTGTTCACAAAACCGCTCCGCAATCGCACGCTAACACTCGGTCGCGAAGGGCCGTGCGATATGCACAACAGTCGTTGGATCTGGGAGGCTTGATCGAACGGCTGACGGGGATGCGAGGTGACGATAATTTAATGAGGGAAAACCCAATGTAATTAAAGCTTTTTAATCATATCGGGAGCAATGGGATTGTTTGGGAAAGTTATTAATTAACCGTGGGGGTTAATTAATCCTTATTTATTGTGGCGGGGGTCGGGGCTCTTAATTAGTTACTGATTAACTAATTAATCCCTTTTTACAATGGATTATGGTTATATTTCAACCGGGGGTGGGATATATAATATTTCGGGGTTTTTAACATAGTTAAAGTAATACGGGAATGGGTAAATTTTTATAAGGGAGTTACTATATAATATAAGTTAGTAATTAATATGACATAATGAAATGAAAAGCGCTAAGTCTAAACATTTTGATGTGTGTATTTAAAACTTAGGCTAAAGTGTAAAAGAGGGTTTTTAGGGAAAATGTTGTAATTTTCCTAAGTAAAATAGGATTTTACTTAGGAAAAACTTTATCAAGGGAATGAATGTTTCATGAAGGGTTGTGGTTTTTGATGAAATGGGCTTAAGTACTTAGGCATTATAAACTATTGGGCCGAAGGTCCGGTCCCTCCAAAAGTCAGAGAAATGCTCTGAGCCCCTATAATTTGATAAATACCTTAGCATTTAGGGGAAATTAATGAAAATTTAGGGGAAATGAGAAGGGAAGTTAATTATTTTGACTTTGCTTGCTTGATGTGTCTTCCATATGATGTATTCCTTTGCTCAGTGGTGAAAGTAAAAAATTTAAATGTTTAAACTTATCTTTCACCACACATTTATTCTGTAACCATCATCTACTTACCCTACCTACTTTATCCTAGCATTTTTACTTCTTTATTAGGGTTCTCTTAAACTGGCAAACCCTTATCACACTTTCTTTTATTTTTCATGTAGATATCTATCTAAATCTAGCCTTATTACATCCAAGGGCTTAGATTAAACTATTGAGCTCCTTTTATTCACTCTACCTATCTACTTATCTGCCAAGATTAAACTGTTTGGTCAGATTTTTATTCTCTAGTTCTACAACATGAAATTGAAATATGAACTAGCCAAGCTTAAGTTGTTTGACTATTCATAAATTGTGGCATAAGTGAAAAACTGCACACAATTGTTTATTCTACAACAATAAAAAGTAGTGGCATTTAGACTTGCACACTTTCCTTGGTCTTTCTTTTTGTTGGGGTTCATTTTCTTTCATTTTTTTGACCATCTTTATTCTTTTTACCCTTTGATTTTTCTTTTAGAGTATACCCTCTTTACATTTTTTAAATTTTTTGATTTTTTAAAAATATGGAAATCCTTTGCCACAAGTAAAGGTATGAACATATTACATAGCTCATCAAGTCAATCATGATATATGACACCTATTGGTATAGGAGCATAACAAATCAATTAAAATTAACTTCCCACGAAATATTCCTAGTTAAATTTATCTTCCTTAGTGATTCTTTAGGGTTGATTCCAATGGCAACATTTCCGGTGTCTACCAATCAAGTGTTTCCCTCAGATGGGAATCTTGGTCTTTTTCCTTCTTTTGGAAATGCTCGTGCTCCTTATATGGAAATGTTTTCCCTTGCTGGGTTAACCATTTGTTACACTAAAATTTTTCACCATGACTATTTACAGTCAGTATGACTCCATCAATAACCATACTGTCCTCCTTGGCAAGTCTTATACCTCTGCTCCTCATGTCAAACTCCAAAAAAGAGAGAAAGCCTTTAAAAAATCAATATAACTCTGGTTCCGCACTTTCTCTTACTCTTACCTGCGGGCCCACACCTCAAGTACATAATACCTGCGTACTTGTACGCTCTGTCTGTAAAGGGGTGGGTGCGTACCCCTGTAAAAGTCAAAAGGCGCAAGTTTTACTTAGAAAAACTTACTTGCGGTCGATTCTAGAGCATTCTAGAAGATGGTTTGACGTGGATTGAGCACCTCCAGATGGTTCATGCATCCCAATGAAAGAGGAACTTATCCCATGAAGAGGGGAGCTATCCCTTTGAAAGAGGGGCTTATCCCATTGATGGTGGACCTGTTTAACTTCCTCCAAAGCATTATAAATACAGGCATTGGGCTAGAGGCAAGGGAGGTTGAAAGCTGAACATTCCTAAGGGTAGATGCTGCTGAAATTAGGACTCCCTTATAGAGCTTGAGAGGAGAGATCACATTCCTTTCTTAGCTTCATTTGGAAGTGGGTGAGCTGATCAAAGTAGAGGAGAACTCTTGCTGGACCCTGGAAGGGACCTGCACAACACCAAGGCGTTGGTTGTAAGGTTTCTTTTGTTTCCAATTAATACAATTAAGTTCATTTTTCTCAACAAGTTGTTATATATAATTTGTTTCATAAACTCCTTGGTCTTTATGATGAATATTTTTTATTATATGAGTTATTCAGGTGCTATGTAATCGTTTGCTTGTTTGTGTATGCAGGCTTCAAGGAGAGGAGCTCATCTGGATCGAAGAGGCTTGGCCGCTACAAACAGCGTTGGACTAAAGGTAAGCCTTAAACACCTGGTTGCTTTTATTTTAAATGCATATTTAGGGAAAGATAGTGCTTGATTGTTTTGTTTGTCACTAGAAAAGCCTTAGTTTCTAGGGAGGTCGGTTTTGTCCGCAAAATTGACTCTTTCCGCATGACACCATTGTTTAACTTGTCTCGTTATTTTCGACCTCAGTGGTCCCAGGTGTCCCAACTCCTGCCCAAACATCTCCTTCATTTGAACCACGTCACGATGATTCTGAGGTTGATCCCTCGCCTTCTTCCCCAATTTCTTCACCTTCCTCTTCTACTTTTCCTGGTGAAAGTTTGAAATCCAGTAACCAAGAGGCTAAGAAGAAGAAGAAGAAGACTGATAAGCGAGAGGCCAACCATGTAGCTGTTACTAAAAATGAACTTCCCATCGACAAACCTTCTAATCCTTCGCGCAAGGTAAAATTCCCTTGCAGGTTGTGTAAGGGTGACCATCTCCTATGAGACTGTCTTGGCATTCCCAGAGTCTCAGAGGTATGGTCTCAAAATCTGGACCGACCATCCCCGTCGACCTCTAGAGATCATGTCGATGTTACGCCTTCAGCTAATGATGGTAAGAAGAAGGGAAAGATTAGATTCCCCAGTAGGTTATGTGAAGGAGAGCATCTTCTTCACCTTTGTCCTCTTATGGATAAAGCTTCCAAAGTTCTGGAAAAACTTGTAGCTCCTCAACCCCAACTTCATGTTGGTTATCAGAGGCTTTCTTCTAACCCTCGCCTAGTTGGTAAAGAGATTGACTTGGATTCATCTCTTGCCCATCCTGCTCTTCTTGAGCATGAATATCTTGTGTCTATTCCCGACCAACCATTGGTTGAAAAGATTGTTGACTTGGCTCGGCCTTCAGTTGTTCACTCTGTTCCCAAAGAGAGTAGTGATCATACTGCTCATGTTCTTCTTGTCTCCTCAGATTCTCATGAATCGAAGAGTGACCCTCCTATCCCAGTTGTTCAATAGAGTCCTTCTCCTATTCCTGTATAGCATGGGGAAAATCACATGATAC
Organism: Pinus tabuliformis; assembly: GCA_031772625.1. Classification (NCBI taxonomy): domain Eukaryota; kingdom Viridiplantae; phylum Streptophyta; class Pinopsida; order Pinales; family Pinaceae; genus Pinus; species Pinus tabuliformis. The sequence continues at coordinate 144,034,590 of CM062819.1, read as the reverse complement.
CCCCACCAGGTAGTTATGTCGTCTCTTTCGATTGGGGTCCATTAACTGCTTTCCACCTCCCATCTTATGTGCCTTTCCAGATCATAGTACAATCCTATAATATGGTAGTACATGGCACTATATTAGATGAAGGCACATCTTTCAGCATCATGTCTTCTACTACTTGGCAAGCTTTGGGCTCCTTATAACTTGTGCCCGTCACTCAGAATCTGTTGGATTTCAATGGAGGAACTAGTCAACCCTTAGGGATCCCTCCGAAATTCCCTATTACTTTGGGAGGAAAGACCGTCTGGATAGACATGATGGTGGTCCAAGGTTCGTTAGATTTCAATCTTCTCCTTGGACATGACTATGTTTATGTCATGGGAGCTCTTGTTTCTTCACTTTTCCGTGTGGTTTTTTTTCCTCACAAAGGGAGAATTGTGACTATTGATCAATTGTCGTTCATTGGTCACCAAGAACCTCCTTTGCAACCATCGTCACCTATCAGCTCTTGTTTACAAGCTTTACCTTCCCCACCACAGGTAAATTATGTGGCTACCCGTTCCGTCTCCACATCTGGTGATGATCACACAGATGGTATTTTACATTATGTACTGGGGGCATTGGAACCCGATTTGTCTCTGGTACCAATTGACATGTATTCCTCCCAGAGCATGGTTCTTCGATCTAGTGAAGACCTCTTGGGAGCCATGTTCTCGTATGGTTCATAAATAGATGTTATGAGGATAATTATTTTTCTGTGTCAACCTCATTAACAAATGAAACAGCGTATGAGGATAGTTCGTGGTCTCGTGTCAACCTTGTTAAAAAATGAAACAAAGGGTATGAGGATGGTTCCTAGTCTTGTGTCAAGCTCATTAAAAAATGAAACAAGGTGTCCGAGGATAGTTTTTTCCTGTATCTACCTTGTTAAAAAATGAAACAGATGTCATATTATAGTTCTTTTAATGTGTAAACCTCGTTAAAAAATGAAACAACTCCCTATTACAAGTCGAGTATTTCGAAGATCTCGAAAATGAACCTTCATTCCATCCACCTAGTTGACCTGAAATGAAGCTTGGGGGGCATGTACCTCGAATTGAGTCATCATGCTGGGGGCATGCAAACTTATATCAAGCATAATTTTTCATTTCATGCTTGTGTAAACATGAAACCGAATCCAAGAAGGGTTCTCCATGGTTCAAGCTTGTGTAAAAATGAACCCATGCCCGATTTACATTTCGTGATTGCCGTTTTTATCACCTAATTTCTACTAGATGAGCCTTGGTTGTTTCATTCCATCGCCACCATCTCTTTGGTTGATCATATGCTTTCACTTGGTTTCTTTTCCTTTTGTGAGGAATCGTAACGATGAGTGGTTTTATTAGCCAACCTCTTGACCATTACATGTTTTGAGTAGTTCCTCCATTGTCGGAACTAGTTGCTACCCTTTATACCACTTGTTCATCTAGGATGAGTCACCTTTAAGCTCTTTTCTTACTCATAAAAGATGAAAAGATTGCCGAGTATTTTTTCCTTTTTCACTCATTAAAGATAATAAAAATGGGGGTCTGCTTTCAAGCTCTTTTCCAACCCTTTAAACACGAAAAGATAGTCGAGCCCTTATGGTTTCCAACTTGTTAAAGGCTGCAAAATGTCGTGTGCCTAGTATATGTTTACCCCTTTTTCGAGTTGGGATGCACTATTTACGAAACAGGTACTCCTTGACTGAAATGGTCAAGCGGTTCTTTTGAGTATTTTTTTCTACCTTTTCGAGCTTGAGAGACACAAATATACGAAAAGGGACCATGTGGATTTTTCTTTTACGTGTATTTTTCAAACTCTATAAACATGAAAAAGATACCGAGTTAAAGCTTTGTCGAACTCATTAAACTATTGAATGACATCGGATTTGTTGTCATCACGAACATGAGCTTCTCCTTCCTAGGGCTCGTTAAAGTTACTAGGTCGGATTCGTTCGAAGGATGAACTTACAGTGCAAGCATACGTTATCCCCTTTAAGCTTGCGATTAAAAAATAATTGGGGTACTTTCCAGAAATGGTGGGGGAAAATTTGGAAATCTATCAGTCGTGTCGGCAGCTCACTCTTGAACATGACACTCTTTGCTTCATGTCGGGTTGGGATATGCTCCTTTGTATCATTGACCTTCCTGGGTTTGGGCCATTCATTTTTCCTTCCATTTGATCTATGCTATGTCATCATGACCACCGATACCATGGATCCAAAAGCTGCCAAACTTCTAGTTGTGTCGCTGATATGTTCAAGAGTTTCCCTTCTGCAATTACACTCACCTTTTATTCTCTGTATCATCCAAAATCATTTTTCATCCTCTCATCTCACGTTGATGATGTGGGATTCATTATGGCCCTCATTGGACACTGTCACTTTCTGTCGACTTCGACTCATTATCCGGGAAGTTGACCGAGAGACTCCCTTCCAATACCTTAGAGCTTGCATGCCCTAATGGCAAGTTCTTCACACTCGACAACAACTTCACATCATTGGCTTTCGATTGAGTGATTTCACAGGTGTTCGACTTCAGTTCTTGTATTCACATTCTACGAATTGTGCTAATAGTACCGTGAGGACCATTGTCATTATTGGTGGTTTCTCTCGCACTTGTTAACAGTTTATATCATTAACTGGTAATCAAGCGTCTTTCTAGCATGTTCGACGTCGACACATCTATTCACATGCTAGGATTTGTACTTTGATCGGGTCGTGTTGGAGCGCAAGACCCTGGACTCTAATCACAAAAGTCCAAGTTGCGAAGTGGTGTGACATGGTTATGATGATATGCATGTCTCTTTTAGATGGCTGGCTACAGCCAGACCATGAGTTATCATATGTGATCCTTCTCATTATTGGATGGTTGTGACCACACCTCGGTTTCACTATGATCCTCTTTGACGGATGGTTGTGCCCATACCTGGATCCATTTACATGATCATTCTCTGGATGGTTGCATCCATGCCATGATTCGTGTATCATTCGACAGAGATATTTACTTGCTTGAAAGTTTTCTGACAGCAATCTGGTTCCATGCACTGATTTATAAAGCATTTCATCCCTCACTCCAGTTTGGCCTTCACAATTTAGGAGGCATCTATTACACAGCATTTTGTCACTTTCCCTGTCCTCCCTGTTCCTTGATCGTGGAGGACCTTTACAATGAATCCCGCATGCTTTGCCTTCATGATAAAACTCCCATTGTGTCCCTCTTCATGAGCAAATCATTTCCCATTTGCACTGTTTCCCCTGAAACTTCTGTTTTGCCCAGTTTACAAGACCGACACTAATGGCCTTTGTCTCCTCCGCTCTGATGTGCAGAGATTTGCAGTACTCCTCGTGCCGACCGGAGCGACTGAGCTGTGTTTCAGTCGCGCCGGTCCTGTTATGGAAACTTTTTTAAATTAGAGTCGAAGCTTCCAGCTTTAGAAGCTCTGTAATGGAAGTCTGGTAAATGGTTTGGCCGGATGGGGTCAAGGATGACATTTTGGGCTCCTTTCCCCTATAATGATGGAACTACCTCAAGGGATAAGTCCTTCTCCCATGAGAAGAGGATCCATCTCCCATCCATATTTCCTATATAAACCTCCCTTCTGCCCAAGCACAAACTAGTGTGAGTGTTACAATTGCAAAGTTTTGATGCTATTTTGGAGTAGACTGTTGAAAATAGCAACAACAAATGCTAAAAAATAGAAATGCTAAAAATAGCATTGCTATAAATAACAGTTTAGGTACCAGTGTTGGACATAGCAAGAAGGAATGAAAAATGGAAGTGCTAAAAGTAGCATTTATATAAATAGCAATTTTGGATACCTTCCTATTTTAGTTAGTCCCTGAACTAAAATAGAGAAGTAAAATTCGAATTTGATCTTAGCAACTATTTGTAAAATAATTAATTAATTCATCTTGAGTTAATTAGTTGTAGAAAATCAAACATGAAGTCTATGTGGGGACATGCAACAGTTTCTCCATTAATTGAGGAATTTATCCATCAGTTAAAGAGATAAGGATGAGTTGTAATATTGATTTGTAATTAGTTGGCTCAGTTAACTGAGTCAAGTCCAGTTAGATTAGTTCAAATAGTTTTTTGAACTAATTGTGAGTTTAATTAGTTAATGCATGCATGCATGTAACTACTGCACTTCAGATAACTGAATATTCTCTCATAAATAACTCATGCATGTCAATTCAGTCAGAGACCCAGTTGATATCAGAGGATGGGACAGTGTACTATCAGTTGGAGGAATTTTTCTATATAAGAAACTCATCCATGCAGAAGGAATTATCTCCTTCAGGATTGTGTAGTTAGATCAGAGGTTAATGAGTGTGTGAAGAGGCCAATTCACACAGGTGGCAGAACTGCACCCCAAGAAAAATTGTGCTAAGAAATAGGAGGCTTGGAGGGCAGAGGAGAAGGTTTGTGAGAAGCCTTTGACTATCTATGAGTAGCAATTTTATTACAGAGAGAGCAAGATAGCTTGCGAGTTGATTTTTTTTGTAATCTGAACATATTTCCACTTGTATGATAATACAGAGATTGGGGTTTTAGGCTGAGGCTTTCCCAGGGTTATTCTTCTATGTTCATGTGTGATTGATTTCTCATTCTCAGTTATATGTGTTCTATTTGATCTTTCTCATATTCGATTAATCTTCCGCAAAGTTTGCTGTAGAAGTAGATCTTGTATTTTGCTTTAGTATATTGCATAATCGGTTGATCTACAGTGGGAATTTCTACATAGACAAGCAAGCTATTACTAGTTGTAGCTATCTAGTTGTGTGAGGGAGACGTGTGTTTTAGTTTGGAGTGAAGCCTAAAGGGAAGACCTTTAAAACTATTGTTGTTTGAAGCCATTGTGGAATTCTAGTAGAAGTGTGTGGAACCTGGTCTTGTCCAAGGAAGACTGCAACATCAAGAAGAATGGTTATAATCTCTCTTTGATATTAATATATGCAACTATCAGTTGATTTTCTACATGTTTTGTAATATTACATATTCGTGGTTTAATGTTTCTTGACTTGTTAAGTAGGTTGAATTGCAATTTGTCTATAATTATGTTTGTGTGCTTTTGTTGTTTACTTGTTTTAGGAGGTTGAAGAAGGAAGTGAGATATTGCTGGAGCGAGCAAGCAAGGACACATCAAGCAGGATAAGCGACCAAGAGGTAGGCCCTCTTGATTGATCCTAACTTAAGGAAATCTTCCATAGAATGTATTTGTTGTGGCTAGACCCATTATCGAGTTAGAGGAATTTGTTCATGTCTACACTTATAGTTTTACTTATAATTTTCATATGAGCTGAAGGAAATTCAGGTCTTGAGCTATGATAACCATCCTTCCTGTGAGCTACCTATAGGATAGGACGAGCCAAAGACAGATACAGTAGCTAAGTAGCGGGCCAAGGAAGGAAAATAGTAGCGGGGGTAAGAGCTTGTTTACCTGTTCTACAGGCCCATACATAAGTAAGTGGCATGACATTGTATTTAGTAGTAATGGGCTGGGTTAGGAAGATCTCTTACTATCATTTTATCCCAGTAGTCAGCCCCACCCAAATCAATAAGCAAGGCCTCGATACCAAGGAAAGTGTTTCTATCTAGTTATAGACTGATGTCTTGGAGCTAGTGCCCAAGGGCTACTCGCTGGTTAAGGTAAAGAATGCATGAATTTTCCGACTTGCTAGATCTCTATGTGTTTTTGGGATGTGTTGATTGGTGCCTAATGGGACCCGAGTGAGTAAGTGGAGAAAGGGTAGGCAGGAATGATGTTCGAAAAAATATTTGAGGTTCTCTCAATTTTGTGGGTGGGGTGTTACACAGCATTTTGTCACTGTCCCTATACTCCCCGTTCCTTGATCCTGGAGGACCTCTACAGTGAATCTCGCATGCTTTTCCTTCATGAAGAAACTCCCATTATGTCCCTCTTCATGAGTAGATCATTTCCCTTTTGCACCATTTCCCTTGAAACTTCTGTTTTGCCTAGTTTACAAGACCGGTGCTAATGGCCTTTGTCTCCTTCGCACCAATGTGGAGAGATTAGCACTACTCCTCGCACCAAACATAGCAAATTATTTGTGTTTCAGTTGTGTCGGTCTTGTTATGAAAATTTTTTTAAATTAGAGCTGAAGCTTCCAGCTCTAGAAGCTCCGTAACGAAAGTCTGGTAAATGGTTTGGTTGGATGGGGTCGAGGATGACGGTTTGGTCTCCTTTCCCATATAATGATGGAACTACCTCAAGGGATAATTCCTTCTCCCATGAGAAGAGGATCCATTTCCCATCCATATTTCCTATATAAACCTTCCTTCTTCCCAAGCACAAACTAGTGTGAGTGTTATAGTTGCAAAGTTTTGATGTTATTTTGGAGTAGACAAGCAAGCTATTACTAGTTGTAGCTATCTAGTTGTGTGAGGGAGAAGTGTGTTTTGGTTTGGAGTGAAGCCTAAAGGGATTCAAAACTATTATTGTTTGAATCCATCATGGAATGCTAGCAGAAGTGTGTGGGAACCTAGACTTTTCAGAGGAAGACTGCAACGTCAAGATGAATGGTTGTAATCTCTATTTGATGTTAATATATTCAACTATTGATTGATTTCCTACATGTTTTGTAATATCACATATTCATGGCTTAATGTTTCTTGACTTGTTAAGTAGGTTGAATTGGAATTTGTCTATTATTATGTTTGTATGATGTTGTTGTTTACTTGTTTCAGGAGCTTGAAGAAGGAAGCGAGAGATTTTTGGAGTGAGAAAGCAAGGACATCATCAAGCAGGATAAGCAACCAAGAGGTCGGCCCTCTTGATTGATTCTAACCTAAGGAAATCTTCCATAGAATGTATCTGTTATGGCTAGACCCATTATTGGGCTAGAGGAATTCATTCGTGTCCGCACTTATAATTTTACTTATGATTTTCTCGTGAGCTGAAGGAAATTCAGGTCCTGAGCTATGATAACCATCCTTCCTGTGAGCTACCTACAGGATAAGATGGGTCAAAGACAAATACAGTAGCTAAGTAGCGGGGGTAAGAGTTTGTTAACCTGTTCTACAGGTCCATACATAAGTAAATGGCATATGACATTGAATTTAGTAGCGGCGGGCTGGGTTAGGAAGATCTCTTACTATCATTTTGTCCTACTAGTCATCCCCATCCAAATCAATAAGCAAGGCATCGATACCAAGGAAAGTTTTTCTATCTAGTTAGAGACCAATGTCTTGGAGCTAGTGCCCAAGGGCTACTGGCTGGTTGAGGTAAAGAATGCATGCATTTTCTGACTTGCCAAATCTCTATGTGTTTTTCGGGATGTGCTGGTTGGTGCCTAATTGGACTGTTGAGGCCTTAGAAATCTGTGGCAACAAGAAGGGGGATAACCATCTGGTCTGGACCTTAAAGCAACTCCTTTTCCATTTGGGGTAGTGGCTCCAACTAGGTATGATGGGACCAGTTTCCCAGTGTTTTGGGTTTATATGATTTGTGGGATTTTTTATTATGATTCACAAAAGAATAACTAGAATTTAACACAACTTTATCCTAAGATGCAAAACTTTGAATTAAATCTATTTTAATCTAACCCGTGGTATTGTTGGTTTTATGCGATATAAAAATATGTCTATGTAATCTATGATGATATAGATCAATCGTAGACTATATAGAGTTAATATATTGTAAGATAATTCCTTTGAAAAAATAGCTAATCAAGAGAATTGTGAAAAACATATCGCATATTCTAATGATCACATATAAAACAGACCATTCTCTATTATGATACCGTACAATAGTGCAACTAATACTTCAAACAGAGATGATAGATTTCATACATAATTCATGAAAGATAAACTTATCACTAATATTAGAACAAAGATTTAGCAAACATAATAATCGTACTAGATGTGTACCATTCTGCTCATTTGACCAGTGACAATAGGCCACAATCAATCTTCTACCAATGAGTATCTCAAAGAATACAATAGTGCATCAACAATGATCAACAAAAATATATTTGATTGAAAAGACCATGTTCCATGATTCAATCAAGGCATTTACAAATTTACGATAACGCATTCTTTGTAAATGTTCTTAATAAAATTATGGACCCTTCTCTAAATGCATGAGAAGGGTTTAAATACTATTCTTAATTAACTAAAAATAACTTATACAAAATATCTATGAGGAGGTTTCAAACAACCTTCCTCATTCCTAGTATCCAACTTTCCAAAAATAAAATTGCTCAGAAATGACTGAGGTCTTCATTGATTAATCACCACTACCATCTTTGCCTCTCAGCTCACAAACATCGGCACATTGGCCTAACTTGTGGTGGCATCCCGAGTTGTGTTCTCAGCTGCCCTGCAAATATAGCATCATGTAAGGGTGGCAACATTCTTTGTACTGAATCCAAGGAGAAATTCAAGGTCATGATCTCACTGTGTGGTTTGACCAAAGGTTGCCATACTTCTTCCAAGTCGGTTTTTGATAGCCCCTCAATGATTTCTTTCTGTAGCTAACTCTTATTCTTCCAATTATCGTCTAATGCTTTAAGATCGGGAAGTGTTTTTGGATAACTCTCCTTTATGAGGTTGGATGTGTGCAACATGTGATTTATTGTTTTGATAATGCTTTTCAAAATACCTGATGCTCTGGCTATTGCTAGTTCATCATGTTTCACCTGTGAGTCCCAATCAGTGAATATAATATCCTTATTTCTTTCGTTGATCTTCGGGAGACTTGACCTTTTTCCTTATCTGAATCCTGCCATTCAATATAATCAGAGATCTTAGAATTGATTTCATTTAACTCAATTCTTTGATCAATAATGATGTTTGTTAATTGTTCACTAGTATTCAAATGTGGAATGATATTTGATATATGTTGGTGGAAGAGTTGTTTTTGCTTTGACAGTAAAGTATTCAGTGTTAAAGCCTCATTAATGAATTCCTTTGCAGTAGAAATATCCTTATACTTTTCTAGGTCACTCTTTAGCTCCTATATTGTTTGTCTTTAGTAGATAAGTCATTTTCATGACTTATTCTCAGTACTTCCATATCTTGTTGTAGCTTATGCAGCTACTCCTCTGCTTGATGTTACACGTTGGCTCTTTCTTCATCTAACTGTCACTGTAATAGTTTGATTTGGTCGTCCTTTTCTTTAATCAAAATAGAGACTTCGGTTGCTTTTTTTATTTTTGTTGTAGCATAGGCTCTAGCAAATTGAGATAGTCGAGTCAAATGTTCGGTCGAAATTATTTGTGTGTCCTTACATAGGACATCCATAAATTCATGTTCTAAAGGAGTTTTGGTTCTCCTCCTCTTCCTCTGTCTTTTTACAACAGCTTTATGAAGAGATTTGTAAAAGGCGTCTAGAGGAGGGATATATGTTACATTCAAGCCTATTTCAGTAGTTGGATCTGCAGGAATTACCTTTGTATCTTGGAAACTTATTTTTTGACCTTTAGTGGTCACTGTTGCTATCTACCTTGATGGGGTCTGAAATCCTGTGGGTTCTTGTGTTGATGATACCCTAGGGGTATCCTGTAGTTTTTCATTGAATGCATCCCACAAATTTTCTAATTCATTTGTTTCTGCTTCCTGATCTTGTGACGTGCCTGGCTCATTCTTCTCCTAAGACTTGGTTTCATTTCTATGACGAGTAATCCAAAATTCCTGTGGAAGATATTTTAATATTTGTTCTCTAAACTCTTGGAATCTTCTCAATTTCTCTGGATTTAACTTTGTCTTGGACACATTCAGAATCTACTCAAAGTTCTCGGTTTATTCCAGTAAATCTTCAAACTCATCTACTATATGAGTTATAGGTCTGATCTTAACTGAAAGGGTGAATTTGTTTGCTACTTGTTGTGGATCAAAATACCTTGATGGTAGAATGGGGAGCTTTAATAACTGCAAATTATGATACTCTTTATATGCATGACCATAATTAACTAGGGTAAATGACCCACACTGAATGGAAAATTTGGCCATAGGGATTTCTTCATTTCCTTCAATGTTTTTATGAGGCCATTTCCTACTGTTCGGTATGCTACTTCCCTTGCCAATAGTTTATCTGAGACATACACAGGGAGGACATGTAGCTTGGCTACCAAATATCTTGATATAAGAGAAGGATTATTCAATAAAATACCTTCAGATTGCTTGGAGGTCTGCGATAGGTTCTTTTGTGAATCTCAGACATCTTCTGTAGAAAACTAATTGATGTAAGGGGAGAACAACTCCATGGCATAATTGGTGAAAATGTGGAATAAAATCTTGTTCCCACATTTTCTTATAACTTAGGAAGATAGGAGTAGGATCATTGGTAGTCCATTTACAACCCATGGTTGGAAAATGAGTGCAAAAACAAATAGCATCGAAGACATATGCAGATATGAAGAATTGGGGAACTGCTCTAGAGGAGGCAACCCTGGTTTGGCAATATTCAGTAATCGCTTTGGCCAAATTCTCAGACAGAATTTTTGCCCCATTCATAATGTGAGAATTAACACAAGCATCAATTAAAGGAACCCAATTTATCGAGAACTTAGTATTATCAAGGAGACCATACAACCTACATAACATAGAGGATGCGAAATTATAAGGGTTGGCTAAAGAAGCAATGGGGTACATACCTGATTTATCTTGTTTGAATTTATTGTCTCTTCTCCTCCATTCCTGTATCATTTGAAAAGGGTCTTCATTTTCCTTTACAAACTTTGCAACAAACTGTTTGTCGTAAATTTCCTGGGAATCAGGTAGCTTGTACATTTGTTGTAAATCTTTGGCTCTGACAGAACCCAAGACTGTTTTTTAGTTGTCTTGATAAGTCTGTCTTCCACTTTTGTATTCTCTAGTACCCATTGTTATCACTCCAGGAAACTCTCCTAGGTTGTAAATTAGAGATGCCTGGTAACATGTAATCTTCAATATTTTTCTCTGAACTATTGGAATAAATGATGTTTTGGATCAAGTTAGATAACCATTTTAGCTCTATTCTCACTCAAGACATGCATGAACACCCCCAATAACACAAGGCTTTAAACCAAAAATGCTCAATAGTTTGTAGATTTAATGGATAGATGGAGAATACTGACAGTACCAGCAAATTGCATACATGAACATATATGAATGGATACCTATAGGCAGCAAATGAACTTATTGACTATATTGGCAGATACATATATAATAACACATATAAATGGCTAACTACACGCAACAAAGAAGCTTGAAAATCTAATATTTCAAAGCAGAGATAAGATGACAGTAATATGGCCTTAAACACAATGAAAACTTGAACAAATTTTTCAAGTGCAAGCATAGAACAGAAGAGAAATGGACATTGAACATATAACAACAAAAGAAGCTTGTATTACTAAAGAATGTAGATGAGAAGCTTGAAGGAACAGAGGAGGAATAATCTCCAAAAGTCGAACCCTTATTACATCTTGTTTTCAACTATTTATAGCTTGTTTACAATGAGCCTTAGCCTTTTGAGGCTTCCGGTGTCTTAATCTATCCCCCTGTCTTGTTTAACCGTTTGATTCCCTGAATAGGCAGCATGGTTCGTAGGTTTCTTCTTCTAACGGAAGACTAACCATATTCAGATATTTTGGGCAACTTACTGTGATTCCTCGGAGCTCTCTCATGCCAAAGATGCCCCATAATGTTTGTTTAGATGCTATTACGCTAGCCGAACCATTGATGCTCCATGATCTCGTTTGATTCGGGTTGCAGCGTGTTGTGGCCCCTTTCTTTTCTTTCCGGGATCTATCTTCCAACCGTTGTATCCCGGCCTAATCCCTCTTCTGGCATGTAAACATTTCTGCACAATGCTTCTGAGGATGGTTGGCCACCTAATCTTGCAAATGGAGTGGCTATCGGGCCTATGAAATCCCTGCAACGGTCCCTTTCAAATGATAACCATGAATGTTTTCTATTTCATGCATAAAACACGACAACTGTCAAAATCTCACCGTTCTCTGTTCGTTTCGAACCTCAAAATTCCTTGAACATGGCCTATTCTCTCATCGGGTCCACCCCCTGGATCACTATTGTCTATCACAGGTGGCCTAGTCTCTTTATCCCCTCTGTATTCTAAAATGACTGGAAAATACGGGAAATACATTGAGGATGGCCTCCCTTCAGACTTCAAACATTATATAATGCACTCTCGGAAACCCATCAAGTCTAAGCTCCATCGCATCGTGTTTCCCAAGGCTCCCTTTGTATTTCGTGAAATACCCGAAAACATGAAAAATGCATGGAAAATGCCTTGGTGCAGACTTGAAATAATATGGAATATCATTCACAATGCCATCGAGTCTGGCCTTATCACATCGCACATAGGAATATGTAAAGGCCCCGCCCCTTTGGTCTTCCCAATATGTGATCTACCGATGTGATTTGGGCCATTGATCTGCGTATGCGATTGATGGTCCTTTTTTGATCACCAATCACCATCACCATCGCCCCATGGTCTGCGCCGATTTGCCTCCGCTGATGCGACCCGCCGATTAGATTTGGGCCATTGATCAGCCAAATCTAACGGCTGCTGTGCCTTCTCACTTTAAGCCTGTGATTTTGGAATTTTAATGGTTTTCAAGCATTTCCTGCCTCCCGATAGTGTATTTCCTCCCCTTTAAGGGCTTTCCTCCTTCGACCATTTTGATTTCGAATGACCCTTAAGAGGATTTTGAAGAATTTTGGAGCACACTTGGATCCTTTGGGATAATTCTTAAGCAAGTTTGGAGACTTTTAGGACATATATGGATCCATTTTTGGGTTGTTTGCCTCCAAGGCTAACATTGGCTCCTTCTGGGGATGAAAGCCTCCCTATGAGGTTTCAAGAAATGCAGATTAATGCCTTTCCTGTAAAAACAAAATTTAAATCTTCCTTCTAGTGGTCCATTGGGCATGGAGTCTTTTTAGCATAAAAATAAAAACTGAAAGAAAAACATATTTACAATACCAAGGCTTTAAGGCCTTAAATGAAATAGAGTTTCAAGAACCGCCCATTTACTGGGCTACCAAATGCATCTTCTCCTTCCAAATTGTGCAAGATGAATGTATTGTTGTGCCGAACTTGAGCAATGACAAAAGGACCTGTCCATAAGGAGTCAAAATTGCCATGGTTACATTTCTTTTCCTTCAATGCATCCCATTTGAGCACCCAATCACCATCTTGGAAATTTTCCACTTTTGTCTTCGTGTCAAAGATTTATTTGATTTTCATTTGATGGACTTGTGACTTCTCAACCATCTACTCTTTGATCTGTTGTAGTTCAACTAGGTTATTCATTCTTCTTACCATGTCATTCTTCATCTTGTTCTTCTTGCAAGAACTTCACCACAGGGAGAATCAACTGGGCAGGAAAAACAACGTCAATGCCACAAACCAGCTTGAACGGAGAATTTCCTGTGGATTTCTTGTTGGTAACCCTATTAGCCCACAGTGCAAACTTCAGCTTGGAATTCCAGTTCCTTTTTCTGTCTTCCAACATTTTTTTTATTATCCTTACCAGGCTCTTATTGGATGATTCTGCCAAGCCATTGCCTTAAGGATAATATAAGGTAGAATGCACCACTTGAATTCCCATGGATTCGGTCATGTCCATCAATTCTTTTTCCTTAAAAGCTGCTGCATTATCAGTGACTAGTTTGGTTGGGTAACCAAATCTAGTGAAAATATTCTCATTCAGGAACTTGATGACAACTTGATGATTAGCGTTCTTAGTGGGTGTGGCCTCAATCACTTGGTGAAATAATCAGTGGCTACTAAGATCCATTTGTGTTGGCCACTAGAATGTCAGTTAATTTCACCTATGAAGTCCAAGCCCCACTGCTAGAAGGGACCATTGACATGTATTGGCTTCAAAGGCAGAGATTTTAGTTGATGTCTTCCTCCAAACCTCTTCCACTTGTCACAAGATTTTACAAAAGAAAACACATTAGAGAACAATGCAGGCCAATAATACCCAACCCTCAAGATTTTGTGAGCTGTGGTTTTCCAATAATGATGCCCACCATAGATGCTAGAATGGAACTGGTGCATGACCTCTACAAATTGTTCTTTATCTAGACACCTCAAGAGGATCCCTGATGGGTCTTTCCAATAAAGCAGATTCTTGTCAATGTAGAATTTGGCTGATCTGAGTCTAATGGTACGAGCTTGACTTGAGCTAATCCCTGGATGAACTTCTAGCTTCTACAAGAAATGAACTATGCTGGAATACCATTCGCATGTGGCTAGATTTTTAGCCAAGGACCGAATCTACTTTTGCTCTTCTGATGCTCCCTTTGTTTGCTCATCATCTGAATTTAGACCCATGCAATTTATGTCTAACAAGATAAAATTTTATTCGGCCATGAGCTTAGCCAATCCCTGGCATTTGACAAGCTTAGTGGGCTTCACCTCTATGTCAAATTCTATGAATTTTTCAATCCATTTTGCCCTCTTTCCATCAAAATCTGGCTGAGTTAAGACATCTTTCACCGAGGCTAAAGGCACATATGCAATTACTTTGGAATGCAAAATATAAATTCTGAATGCTTTCAAAGATTTTATGAGAGCATAAGCTTGCTTCTCAATAACGTCATACCTTAGTTTAGCATCCCTTAGAGTTTTGCTAAAAAAGGCCACGAGGTGCCCTATGCCTTCATCATTTTTCTGCGATAGAACTGCTGCCAGTGTATCGTAAGAGACAAAAGAGAAGATACAAAACTCCTTGGTGTAATCTGGGCTAATTAGAGTGGAAGATTCCATGATAGCTTGCTTGATGGCTTCAAAAGAGCTTCTTGAAGCAGCTGTCCATTTTATATCTGATCCTTTCTTCAACATGAAAGTGATGTGCTTTACTAACTCTGCGAAGTTTGGAATGTACCTCCTTACAAAGTTGATTTTACCCAGGAAGTATCGGATGCCCCTTCTCGACCTTGGGATGGACAATGTCTGAATGGCTTGAACCCTTGCTGGATCAATCTTCACACCTTCAGCAGAAACAATATGTCCCAGAAGTTTGCCTTCTTCTCGAGCAAACTGTGACTTCTTTGGGTTTACTGAGATTCCGAACTGTCTACACTTTAGGAAGACCTTCTTCAAATGTTGTAAATGGTCTTTGTGGCTGTTGTAGAAGATTGTTATGTCATCAAGATAAATAAGGACAAACTTTTCCTTCTCTCCCATGAAAGTTATGTCCATGGCCCTCTGAAAAGTAGCCCTAGCATTCATCAGTCCGAAAGGCATCTTGGAGTACATGAAAGTACCCCAAGGAGTAGTGAAGGCGGTATTTTCCTCATCTTCAGGATGTACAAAAATCTGATTGTAACCTGAAAATCCATCTAAGAAAGACATGACTCTAGCCCCTAAAACTTTTTGCAGCAAGTGTTCCATCTTGGGCAGGGGATAGTTATCTTTTTTAGAGCACTTGTTCAGATTTCTGAAGTTGATGCAAACCTCGATTTTTCCATTTTTCTTCCTTAACACCACAAGGTTGGATATCCACTTTGAATACCTTAGGGGAATTATGATTTTGACATCCAACAGCTTCTTGATTTCTTTCTCAATCAAAGGCAGTAAGAGAGGGCTGACAGGTCTTAATTTCTGCTTAAAAGGGGTGGTGTTCTTTAGTGGAAGCCTATGCTGAATAATGTCTGGGTCATAGGTTTTATGATCATTGTATTCCCAGGCAAAACTATCAGTGAATTGCTTCATGAGGGTGCAATACTCGGAATTATAGGCAGAAGACAAATCAGTAGACAGATTGATGAATTTCGGATGGGTTGGGCTCCCTATATTATGTTTACAAATAGCAGACTCATTCTCTGTTTTGATCGGCTTGTAGGGAACGTCATTATGATCAAAAAGCTTCTATATAGGCACCAATCCCTTTGGTATGTGATTACTAGGTAGCTGGATGATGCTTTCTTGGCTGATTTCACTTTTTAGCTTGGACTGGACTGATTCTTCCATGTTTTCATTTTCTTGGTCGATGTGTGTTTTAGCAAATTCCTCAATGACTTGTAAAACCTATTAATTTCTTTATCATCTTCAAAAACTCTCCAATATTTGACATTGACTGGCAGGGATGGTCTATATTTTACCTGAACTTCATATATCAATTTAGGAGGCAAAGGAGGAACAAACGTGCTAGCAAAAATAGCAAGGGAGTCGACAAGCTGGTTCTTCATTCTTGGAATATAGGAAATGCTAAAATATATGAAAGAATCTTTGAGCCTCCATACCTCATCCCTGTATGCTTTCAGCCTTGGATGCCTTGCTTGGAATGTTTTATTTACCTGCTAAATGATGAGGTCTTCATCTCCAAACACTTGCAGGCCTTTGATACCCATTTCTTTAGCAGCGCTTAAGCCCAGAATCAAAGCTTCATACTCTGCTATGTTGTTTGTGACCTGAAAGGTTAATTTGAAAGGAAAATGAATGTATTCTTGTGTTGGGGACACAAGGACTACACCTACCCCTGCAGCTTCTTTAGAGCAAGCCCCATCGAAGAACATATCCCAAATCTGTGGGTTTCCATCCTCTGCAATCTAGCAAACTGGTTTCCTGAGCAAAGTGGAGGCCAACTGAGATTCTTAAATATGAAGAATACATGCTCCAAAATCAATATCAATAGGATAGATGGGATGATTAGTAGGGTTATTCTCATCGCTGATGATATAAGCCAATTGCGCCTCTCTATATAATCTCTTGCTTTCACCTCCAAAAACTGGGACAATAGCATAGGACATATCATTTTGTAATTATCCACCTAGTCTCTTGATCCAACCTTTGGAAAGTAACATGCCAAACGTGGGTGGTACATTTTCCACCACAATATCCATCATCATGCTTTTCATGGGCAGTTGAGGAAAAGTGATGGCTAGGTCCTTGATTAATCCTAGACATTTCACTTTTCTAGAGTCAAAAGAGAAAAAGTCATGATAAGGCTTGGTAATGTCCAAACCCAACTCATCCATGACAGCCTTCAGCATTAGGTTATGACTAGCTCCAGTGTCCAAAAGGCAGTTGTGAAGGATTTTATCATGAATAGTCAGAGAGACATAGAATGATGGGGAGTTGGCCTCACCATTTTCAATCATTGGGCTAAGAATAACAGCTAGCTTGTCATCTTGCAAATTTACACAATCATTGGAGGCTTGGATGGCTTTAGGCTCAAGGGCCTCGAGGATGGATCTTTTGAAGGACTCATTTTTCGCTAATTCAATCAGAGGAATAGGTATTCTTAGCTTCTGAACTTCTGATTGAAAATTGAAAGGAGAAGGAGACTTGTCAAGGCTTGTTACCTCATGAGATGGAGCTTTGAGGGTGATGGGATCAACTGTCGGCTGTTTCTGCTTATTATGTTGTTGTACTGTAGGAACAACAATTCTTTGAACAGGAGTTTCCTTAGCATTATTCATCTTTGACCGCATATTATATCTACGCTGGTCTTCATTTTGTAGGATAGCTTCATCATCCCATTCTTGGCTGATTTGGTCATTGCATAATGACTTTTCATAGGTAGCTGAGGTCAGAAAGGGAGCATTGTCTTTGTCTTCTAAACAATGGATCTCAACATCTTCTTCAAACTGCTCTTCTTCCATGACTGCATTTTGAAAAGAAGCCTTCACACTTTGGTCTTCATTTGCATCATTGTTTCGTTGCAAAATCTGCAACTGCTCATTATTTCTTCTATATGGATTTGGGTTTGGATTTCTAGGAGCAAAGGTATTAGGCATTCTTCCTTTCCCTAGCTACTGCTCAACCTTCAATTTCGAGATTTCAGAGGCTAATGAATCGATCATTTTGGTCATTTTATTTATCTTAGGATCAGACGCTGATGAAGATTCACCCATTTGTCTTCTTCTATCAGCATTCCCCTTGAGCTTCTCTGCAGCCATGATGTTTGATTCTACTTCCAAGGCTGCATCTTGCATGTCAACCAAAGTAGCACATCGCCTCTCTCTCAGCAGTAGGTAGAAGTCAGAGTCAACAGCATTAGCATAGGTGAGTTTAACAGAGGTAGTAGTGGGCTTTACTTCAGCTAGTATCTTGTTGTACATGCGGTTAAATCTCTTATTAAAATCGGACAGCAGTTCACCATTTTCTCTCTTCAAGTTCCCAAACTTAGTGTGGTAGTAGAGGAGATCCTTCTTATTCCCCCAATGTTTTAGGAATGCATCATCTAAAGCTTCAATATCTGCTATAGATCTTGGGGCTAGTTCTCTGGATCATCTTCTAGCCTCCCCATCTAGGCTTTGGACAAAAAACTCTCATCCACACATCATCTTCACTAATGTCCAGATTATTAGCATATCTATAAAATGACTCAAGATGTTCTTCAGTAGTAACACCTTCAGTCCCGGTGAACTTAGGCATATACTTCTGGTATTCTCCAGTAGGCATAGCATTCAAAGGAGTGGGTAGTATTAGAGGTGTGTACCTAGCAGCTATGATTCTTTCCATTTTGGTAGGTTCTTGTGGACCTGCCATAGTTGTGGTGGCTAAAAGGGTATTGGAAGTCTAAATGACAAAGGGCTGAGAAGTGACTGATGAGACTAAAGGATTATGATGGATAGGAGGTGAGGTTTCCTTTGAGCTTACAAGAATAAGGAGCTTTATGAATTTTTGAGAGTTTTTCTTCACTGCTAGTATTAGAATCTGTACTCTCAACATGTAATTGTTCTATTGCAGGATTTTCTTGAAGAGATATAGAATATTGTATAGGTTTACCTAAACCTGATGCTCCTTTCTGCAATGCCTTTCTTTCTTAGAAGGTCTTTCTAGGGTCAAGTATTGGATCAACTTGTGATTTCTGAGGATTTCTCTGAGTGTGCCTCACAAACTGAGCCAGAACTATGGAGTGGAGTCACCAAGATCCAGTAGAGTCACTAGATAGATGATTACAACCAAAAATGTGTCCAAAATTTGTCTATCATCAAAGTTGGATTTGTGTCATTCTCCCAGGGAAGATGAACTTCAATCTCCTCTCCCCGACAACGGTGCTAATTATGTTATCACTCCAGGAAACTCTCCTAGGTTGTAAATCGGAGATGCCTAGTAACATGTAATATTCAATATTGTTCTCTGAACTATTGGAATAAATGATGGTTTGGATCAAGTTAGATAACCATTTCAGCTCTATTCTCACTCAATACATGCATGAACACCCCCAATAACACAAGGCTTTAGACCACAAATGCTCAATAGTTTGTAGATTTAATGGATAGATGGAGAATACTAACAGTACCAGCAGATTGCATACATGAACATGTATGAATGGCTAGCTATAGGAAGCAAATGAACTTACTAACTATACTGGCATATACATATATAATAACACATATAAATGGCTAGCTACAGGCAGCAAAGAAGCTTGCAAATCTAATATATCAAAGTAGAGATAAGATGACAGTTATCTAGCCTTAAACACAAAGAAAACCTGAACAAATTGTTCAAGTGCAAGCATAGAACATAAGAGAAATGGACATTGAACATATAACAACAAAAGAAGCTTGTATTACTAAAGAATGCAGATGAGAAGCTTGAAGGAACAGAGAAGGAATAATCTCCAAAAGTTGAACCCTTATTACATCTTGTTTTCAACTATTTATAGCTCGTTTACAATGAGCCTCAGCCTTTTGAGGCTTCCGGTGTCTTAATCTATCCCTCTGTCTTGTTTAACCGTTTGATTCCCTGAATAGGCAGCATGGTTCATAGGTTTCTTCTTCTGACGGAAGACTAACCATATTCATATATTTTGGGGAACTTACTGTGATGCCTGGGAGCTCTCTCGTGCCAAATATGCCCCATAATGTTTGTCAAGATGGCTGTTGTGCTGACCGGAACATTGATGCTCCATGATCTCGTTTGATTCGAGTTGCAATGTGTTGTGGCCCTTTTCTTTTCTTACCAGGATCTATCTACCGGCTGCTGTATCCCGGCCAAATCCTTCTTCTGGCATGTAAATATTTCTGCACAATGCTTCTAAGGATGGTTGGCCACCTAATCCTGCAACTGGAGTGGCTATCGGGCCTATGAAATCCCTACAACGGTCCCTTTCAAATGATAACCATGAATGTTTTCTATTTCATGCATAAAACACAGTAACTGTGCAAATCTCACCCTTCTCTGTTCGTTTCAGACCTCAAAATTCCTTGCACATGACCTATTCTCTCATCGGGTCCGCCCCTTGGGTCGCTATCATCTATCGTAGATGGCCTAGTCTCTCTGTCCCCTCTGTATTCTAAAATACCTAGAAAATACGGGAAATACATTGAGGATGGCCTCCCTCTGGACTTCAAACATTATATAATGCACTCCTAGAAACCCATTGAGTCTAAGCTCCATCGCATCAATGCTGCCCAAGGCTCCCTTTATATTTCGTGAAATGCCCAAAACCATGAAAAATGCATGGAAAATGCCCTTGTATGGACTTGAAATAATATGGAATATCGTTCACAATGCCGTCGGGTCCGACCTTATTGCATCACACATAGGAATATGTAAAGGCCCCGCCCCTTTGGTCTTCCCGATCTACGATCCGCCGATGTGATTTGGGTCATTGATCCGCGTATGTGATTGATGGTCCTTGTTTGATCGCCATCGCCCCATGGTCTGCACTGATTTTCCTCCACCGATGTGACCCACTGATTAGATCTGGGTCGTTGATCGGCCAGATCTAACGACTGCTATGCCTTCTCACTTTAAGCCTGTGATTTTGGAATTTTAATGGTTTTCAAGTGTTTCCTTCCTCTCGATAGTGTATTTCCTCCCCTTTAAGTGCTTTCCGCCTTCGACCATTTTGATTTCAAACGACCCTTAAGAGGATTTTGAAGAATTTTGGAGCACACTTGGATTCTTTGGGATAATTCTTAAGCAAGTTTGGAGACTTTTAGGACATATATGGATCCTTTTTTGGGCCGTTTGGCTCCAAGGCTAACACCCATCTTATCATATCTGTGTATGGCAAGAGCCTAGCCCTTGCTGTTATTCAATGAAGGAAAGAGCATGCAGCATATCTGAACTGTACTCCTTACAATTCTGTATTTTCAGCAGTTGGTCGAATATTTGTTACTTCAGGGTTTTCATTCTCTAGTGTAGTATAAATAGTATGCCATGCAGTGGTGCCTCCATCTGCAGTGCATACTGCTGTAAACATGGACGGAATATATGTGATTTCGAATTCTGCGATAGATTTCTTGGTATGCTTCTGCATCACCTTTCAAATGGACATCGCTTGAGCGGAGTTCCTATTAAAACCAACAACAATTAATTGTCATGTAAAATAAAAGATCTGATGAAATGATTGAACTTTGTAAGAAAATATCCAGAAGCGAGTTCAGCATTAATGAACCATAACGAACACCATGATTACATGCATAGGGATGATAACCATATTAAATCATTCTAACCTAACATGTGTCCAACTTAAAAACACTATTAGACATTTTTCAAATCCGTCATATCAGATATTTAAGATATAGTACGGATGAAACTTTGTTGATGGATCTTGCGATATGCGATATGCGATATCGCAAGATCGCAACATCGAGATATCATAATATCAGAGTTTTGATAGGTAACAATTAAGCTCTTGCCATAATATCCTCCGATGTGTGATATGCAATCGGAATGTCGCCTACAAAGTTCGATCGAAAGTCGCATATCAGTATTTTTTAAATGTGCTTAAATTTGCTATTAAGGAATTATGCGATTTGTGATTTTCGATGAGGACTTTAATATGTTTTAACTTAGATTCAAAAAGGACTCTTTGAAAAGAAACAATTTTCTGAGACTTGGCATTTTATTCAAAAAAAAGGAAGGGGAAAAATCCAATTTTTAAAAGGGTCCCTATTTGTATTTTATATAATAAAAAAGGCGGGGGGGTGTTGCTGCATAGCCCAACAATTGGTGATTCACTTGGGAGAACCAACTATCTCTGATTAGTTTCTTTGACATTTCGTAAACTTTTAAAACAAGAAAAGTTGTGAAAGAATAAGAATTGTATGATTCATAAATTAAACATTGTTTCTATGGAATATAAAGTATTCACCTATTTCACTTCTTTTCTTACTCAAATCTTTAGGTGATAAAACATAAATGTCTGTACCAATCAATACTTAGATTTATAAAGATAAAGTAGGTATTCTATTAAAATTGGCTTTATAGATTTTTACTCATTTATCATAGATAGAGTCCCTGCTGCCAGCAAGCGTTCATAGCCTCGACAGGGTGATCTTTCAACCAACAATGGTTCATAGTCCTATCTGAAATTGATTCCTAATTTCAAAATTTAATCAAAATTTTATTCAATTTTTTTCAATTGGAACTTGTTTCTTTTTCATGGTACTTTTCACTTTAAATATTCTTAAAAGCCATTGTCCAGGCTTGGTAACCTGATGGTAACAATGTCATTCACTGGTTGTAATTTACATTGAACAAGCTAGATCGTGATGAGACCCTTGTCTTTTGATTGTTTCAATCATTAGCTATTACCCTGTTATGATATGCAGTATTGGTAATATCAGTCTAAATTATTTTCCTGTGATCATGATAAACAAGCTCGTGATGAGACTCATTATCTTTTAAGTTTTGAATATTTTTTAATTACACTGTGAAAAAAAAAAATTTATCAGATGGGGTGAATCATTGGCTCATTTAAGAGTTATGGATGATAATTATAGAGTTGGTAAATACCTTTTTGTAGAGAACCCTTGCTAAGTTACTGGTTCTTTTCTTGACTGGTACAAAAACATCTATACTTTATAAAATCTAGAGTCTTTTCAGAAACTAAATGTCTTTAGTAAATTCAAAATTTTCCAAAGAAATAAGGTTTATTTAAATCTCATATTTATAATTATCCTTTTACTCTTCTTATTTATAGAAGCGAGAAAAATCAAGTAAATTATTAGAAATTTAAAATTTGAATAGCCAAAAGAGATACTATTCAATCTTTATTTTCCTAAAACTAAAATTTTAAAACTAAAGTTTAACTTCTAAGAAAAATAAATTTTAAGAATTTGCCCGTTTACACGTAAAGAGTCTTTCCTACCTGACAAATCTTGTATCAAAAAGGTGGATGGGCCTAGTTTCTCTATGATTTGAAATGGACCAAGCCACATTCTTTGGAATTTGGTATGTTTACCTTTTTCCTCATGTGCCTTATCCCACATCAAAACAACATCTCCAATTTCAAAAGTTCTTGGGCTGGTGGATGTTGTATCAAATGAAGCTTTAAATATCTGTTGATGATGACCATGTATTGCTTTGGCTTTCTCCCTCTGTTCTTCTAATTTAAGGATTTGACCATGTCTAAGTTGAAGAGAAGAAGAAGGGTTTTCATCAATAAACTGAACCAAAGCGAGAGATGGTATTGTTATGTTTGTGGGTAGAATCACTTCTTTCCCATAAACCAATACAAATGGAGAAATACCTATTGAGGCCTTATGAGTGATTCTATCTACCCAGAGAGAAAATATTAGTGCTTTATGCCAGTTCTTATGATTTTTCTCTACAGTCCATTTGATAATTCTAATCAGGTTCTTGTTTGTAGATTCAACTAATCCGTTACCTTGTGGATAATAGTTAGCTGAGTATTTAAGTTTAAAACCTATTTTCAAAGCAAACTCTACCATAGCATTTCCGGAAAAGTAAGATGCATTATCAAACATTAAAGCTGATGGGAGACCAAACCTAGTAATTATAAACTGATCAATGAAATCCGTAATGTTTTGGGTGTTAACTACCTTTAATGGGATAGCTTCTACCCACTTTGTAAAATAATCAGTTGCAGTTAGAATATACTTATGTTGTTTGGAGGAGGTTGGAGTTATTTCACCAATAATATCTAACCCCCATTGTTCAAATGGTTGTTGTATATTTACTGGCTACAACGGGAGTGTTGCTTTCCTTTCTCTTCCTGCTGCGGTTTGACATACTTTGCATTTCCTTGCATATTCATGTGCATCTTTGAAAAGGGTTGGCCAATAGTACCTGGCATGCAGAATTTTATGTGTTGTGGTATTTCCTCCAAAATGACCTCTAGCTGGCCCGTTGTGTAATTCCTGCATTACCTTTTCAGCTTCAGGTTTCTCTAAACAGTTTAATCATACAGCATCATAGTTTTTTATAAATAACACATTATCCATTAATTTATACTGATTTTCTTTAAGCCTTAGAGCACACTTAGATGTATAATTGAGATATAATGGAGCATGTCGATTTTTCAAGAAAAATTTCAGATCAGCGTATTATGATTGAGAATCGTTGAGGCTTACCTCAAATAATTGCACCTTAGAAGATTGATCGTCCTCTGTCGGTAAATGAGAGGCTCCTGTTAGCATTCTTCTAAAACCTTGACCTCTAATATTTTTAGCAGGATGCATTTCTACATCATATTCCTGAAGTGCAGTAACCCAATTTGCTCTCTTCTCTCCTACTTCTCATTGGATTAACAGTTGCCTTACAGCGGGGTAAGGGACTATTATCTTAGTGTGTGTTTTTAGGAGAAAAGGTCTGAAATGTTTTAAAGTTTTAAATACAGCAAAAGCTTGTTTCTCCACAGCTGAATAATTTAGCTCAACACCTTGTAAGTTAGAACTAAAGAATGAAATAGGTGCTTCAACGTTCTGATCATTTAGCTGTGTCAAAACTGCCGCGTAAGAGGTATCAGAAGAGAATGTGTATAATACAAATGGTTTTAGGAAATTGGGAGTTGTTAAGGAAGGAGCCTCAATGATGGCTTTCTTTATCAACTCAAAAGAATCTTTCTCATCTTTTCCCCATTTAAAAATTGAATTTTTTCGGATCATTGACTGTAGGGGTAAGACGATTTGAGAAAAATCAGGAATAAATCTTTTTACAAAATTAATTTGTCCTAAAAATGATTGCATCATTTTTTTGTTATGTGGCAGGGGAATGTTTTCAATTTCTTGAATCCTATCAGGATCGATATAGATTCCTTTCTTAGATACCACAAATCCTAATAATTTACCTTCTGCCAAGGTGAAATAAGATTTTTTAGGATTCAAAGAAATGTCAAATTTCTCACATCTCTCAAAGATTTGTTTTAGGTGACTGATATGGTTGTTTCTATGTTTAGAATAGACAGTGATGTCATCTAAATATATTACAACTAAATTGTTGATTAGTCCTCTAAAAGCTATGTCCATAGCACCTTGAAATGTAGTGCCAACATGAATCAATTTAAATGGCATCTCTTGATATGCTTATGTTCCCCATTTTGTACTAAATGTAGTCTTTAATCTATCATCTGGATGAACCATAATCTGATTGTAACCTAAAAATTCATCAAGAAAAGACATCAATTTATAACCTGCAACTGAGTGCAAAATCTGCTCCATGGTAGGCAAAGGAAACTTATCCTTTTGGCAAGCTTTATTCAAATTTCTAAAATCTATGCAAATCCTAATGTCTCCATTCTTTTTTCTTACAGGAACCATGTTTGACACCCATTTTGAATGTCTTATAGGGAAAATGATTTTGGCTTTAAGCATTTTATTAAGTTCAGACTTAATTTGACTTTCTAAGTTTGGGTGGATCTTCCTAAGCTTCTGTTGGATAGGCTTGTTATTTGAAATCATGGGTATAGTATGCTGCATTATAGAAGTATCATATGTTTTGAGAACTGAATAATCCCAGGGAAAGATACTTTTATATTTTCTTATCAATTTAATGAATGACATCCTTTCATTGGGTGTTGTTGAAGCCCCGAAAATTGGGTCTACAACAAGGGGGATACCCACCCTGTCCGGACCTTGGTTGGTAGCTCCTTTTCCATTTGGTATAGTGGGTTCGACTGGGGATATGGGACCAGTTTCCCAATATCTGTGTGTGTGTGTGTTGAGAATTGATATTTCTTTCCTAATGATTTCTAAGTAAAATGCTTTATATTCTAAATCTAATCTAACAACATGCAATTGTATTCTAATAAACAGAAATATCTAATTCTAAACTAACTCGAGATGTAATATTTCCATTATGCGATCTAAAATGATTTCAAATAACAGTCGGTAATAAAGATCATTCAACAGCTATGAGAAAAGAATTCAATAACGATAAACCATTTCATATAAAAAGTTAGACAAAATAGTTATGAAAAACATATCGCATAATAAGCTATTCATATACTAAGCATAAATAAATAGCTATCACCGTACAAAAGTGCCAAATGATAACTCAAGCATTTAAGCATTTATATATAAATAACTGAACATGAATATCACCATAACACATAAGCAGAATTAGTTAAGAGATAAAAGTACCATTTATAACTAGTTCTACTCATGAGCTCCAGCAATAATGATCTATCTCTTCTTAATCCAACATCCACTAAGAGTACAAAAGTGCAACATCAATAGTAGATATTAGATGCAGATATCAATAAATCCTGTTCCATTCATTCATCAAAATCTCCTCGGAGGGTACAAAAGTGCATGTTCTGAGGACAAGTTTTTGATAAATTTCTGGACCCTTCTCTAAATGCATGAGAAGGGTTTAAATACTACTAACTAAGTCTAAAAATAATTTATTACAAAAATGTAGAATGCAGTTTAAATGACCATCCTCATTTCAGGAAAAAATAAAGCAAAATTAAAACTAAAACTGAATCTAAAACTAAAACTAATAACTAACTATCTATGTATTTTCTCCTTGTAGTTACAAGCGTTCAGCATTTGCTTGAGGAGAGTTGGCTGTTTGACTTCCGACTTTAGCTGTCCTGCAAAAACGGAATCAGCAAGAGCTGGTGCCATTTTCTCGGTAGAACTGATGATACATTTGAAAGTCATGCACTGGCTATGTGGTTTTACAAAATACGCCCAGTAACAATCCCAATTCAACTTGGTTAACCTTTTGATTGACTCTGTTCGTTCTTGAGCCTTCTGTCTCCAGCTTGTTTGTAGATGTTGTACATTTGGTAGATATTTACATACTATTTGAAGATAAATACCATTGGTTTTGAGTTCCAGTTTTACCTTCCGTCTTTAGCACCTTTTTCCTACAAATTTCTGAGCTTACAGGCGACTAAGCAATTTGAGGCTTTCCATCTTGAGGGTTTTTCCCGGCGATGCGCAATTAGCGCTAGGTGCTAATCGCACATCGGAAACTGCCTCCGTTTCACGATCCGAGCTTCCCTGATGCAATTTTCGCCTCTTGCGCGCTTTTTGTTAGAGGATATAAATCTTAAATTTTGTGGAAAGAACGACTTATACGTTCTTGGTTCTGAGCTTTAAATTCTCTATACGTGATATTATCATTATCTAGCACCCATTTAACCATGTCCATGTATGGAAGAATTTTGGGCCTCTCCGCTATCCTGTGCAAGAATGAACATGCTAGATCTATAATAGACGCCTTAGAAGACCTGTGTGAGCCTACAGTAGCCATAACCTCCATTACCTTGGGATCTTCTTCCTCAAGTAAACTATACATGCCTTCCCAAGTAGTAATACTGACATCTTTGTTACAAGTGGTGTTTGTGTACAAGGGCATCATTTCTTTATCTTCAGAACTGGGAGCTTTACCCTTCTTTCCCATAATATCTTGAACTCTGCTATGTATACTTCTCTACTCTTTGCTCCTGCAGTTTACAAATGAGGTGAGAACGATGATAAGAAAAAGGTGACGGGAAAGCTTTAGATGCGGAAAACATATAAAATATACTGTTAGGGTCCCACCCTAACCCTCTTATTTATGTAATGGGATCACGTCATAGTCAAGAGTCAATAAAGCCCATATTAATAATTGTAAGTGGTTAATCCGCAATTAATGACAAAACCACAGTTAGTTGCAAATGGGCCGTAGTATTAGATAGATGGTATTAATAAAACCCACGGTATTGGCCCATGGTATTGCATGTATGAGTCATATATAAAGGATAGAGACTCCCTGCGAGGAGCATCGTGTCTTATTTTGTAGTTGAGCTCTGCTCTATTGGAGGTTGCCCCCTCGAAGAGGCAAGTGAACATTACTCTCTGAATAATAAAATCATTGCTATTTTGTGTTCTGGGTATCTTTTCTTCGCATATTCTGTATTTGGGTATCATTTTGCAAGTTAAGAGCATAACAAGTGGTATCAGAGCACTTTCCAGGGCCGGTGGGATCTCCTTTTCTTAGCAAAAAAAAAATTTGGCTAGAGACGTGTTCCAACGTCTTTAAACCATGGGATTTGTCGTTGAGCGCATAAACCTACGGATTTGGGGAGGCATGCACGCAGGAAATACAAGAGGTGGTCACGTCTGTTGGACTCCCTTGTAACCCCTGTGGGTACCCCTTCGAGTAGTAGCGCATTAGATAGAACCGCGCACGGATTGTCTTCCACGTACCCTCTGGGTATATCGGAAGCCCCCTAGGCTCCCTTGAAACCTCGCCATAGATAAATTGTTGGTTGTCTTGCGGCTACAGTACACCGAGAACAGCACTCGGGGAGGGTAGTCGGGTTGTACGGCTAAGGGTATGGTCGATCCTCCTTAGTTAGAGCCTTGAAACATTGGGCCGAGTACTACTGCCAGACCTTATATATATTGCGATCCATAGCACCTGACACTCCTCAAGACCTTAGTTCCCTTTTCTATCGGGGGATCACACAGCATCTCTTCCAGATCCGCCTGTGCAAAGGGGTGCAGCAGTAGCACACATCAGTCCCGCAGTCTCGAGTTCGTAGATCAGCCATTCCGATCTATTAGATCCATCAGATCCGCAGAAGTAGTCTATTCCGCCATCAGATCCGCCATTCAGATCTCTCAAATCCCCCAGATCGGATTCGTTGTGAAGGGTTCCTATACCAGGGTATAATTTTCGCAGGACTTTTGGCCGCATTGACATTTTGAGGATTTGGCCACTGCAGTATTGAGGGGTGCTTATTGGTGATCTAGCCCATCAGAATCAGGATGACGAGCTGAGCACAGTGGTACCATTCAATTATTAGTGAAAATTTTTAGGTGGTCCCAAATTTTCATCAGGTTGGTGTATGGTAGAAACTAGAGCTCAAGCGATGGCCAATGAAAGGATGGACAAACTTGAAGAATCCAGGCACACCCTCAGCCTTCAGCTTACTGGACTATGTAGCCAAGTCACGCAACTCATCCTGAAGGACAAGGAGCAAGCCCACGAGGAGGCGTATAATGGCAATGGTTACAATGAGGGTGAGTCTAGCCACTCTCCTCACGTCTGGCACACCCACCAACCACCCAGTCAGCGACCTCCCAAGTTGGATATGCATAAATTTGACGGTTCTCACCCATCGGCATGGATAGCACAAATGGAGCAGTATTTCAAACTGAATCGTATCTTAGATGATGCGACTCAGCTTATGTTGGGGAGCATGTACTTGGACAATGAAAGGTGGCAATGGTGGGAATGGCATCAACGTTGCAATGGACCTTTTAGGACTTGGACCCAATTTACAAAAGCTCTTCAAGACCACTTTGAACAGGAGGAATCTTTTTTGGGTCGTCTTACTAAGCTCCGACAGACTGGTACAGTAGATGAATATATTATAGCTTTTGAAGCCTTAGCCTTCCGCACTTGGGGTCTCTCAGATGCGTTCTACACGGAATGTTTTATCAGCGGTCTTAAAGAAGCCATCAAAGCTCAAGTCCTACTGCACCACCCTCCCACATGGACGGAGGCTTGCAAGGTAGCTCGTAACGTGGAGCGTGCATTAGCAGCCCAATGCAGTCACCCAAATTTCTCCGCTAAAGGTCCCCCCCCATAGGCTCACAACATGACTCAAACACTTAAGGTCCAAAAGGTGTCACCTGCAGAAATGGCCGAAAGAAGAAAGAAAGGACTATGTTACTACTGTGATGAAAAATACTCCCCAGGTCATAAATGCAAGGAGCCCAAATTTTTTCAAATAGATGCCATTGACTACAGCTCAACAGAGGAAGATCCACCACTTGAGGACCATGAGGCACTAGAAGCAGACAACCAAAAGGACAATGTCCCTGACGAACCAATTATTTCGCTGCATGCGTTGGCAGGGATTTCTTCCCCCCAAACTCTCAAAATCATAGGTTTTCTTAAATATCGCCCAGTAGTAGTCTTGATTGATAGTGGAAGTACACATAATTTCATCCATCAAAAAGTCGCAGAAGCAGTGCATTGTTTTGTACGAGCAGTTTCTAACTTCCAAGTCCAAATTGCGGATGGGGGCACAATGAAATGTGAAGGCCGCTGTGAAAATGTCAAACTTCAAATGGGGGATTATCAGTTGAAAACCCACATGTTTGCCATACACATGGGGGGTTGCGACATTGTCCTCGGCGCTGAATGGCTCCGCACTCTTGGGCCAATCACAATGGATTTCCAGGAGTTATATATGAGTTTTAAGCAGAACAACTACACACATACCCTCCGTGGACTCCAGGCGGGAGCCCCCTCTATCATCAACTCACATAGGATGGAAAAATTGTTAAAAAAGGGCAATCATGGAGTGGTAGCTCAATTTAATGCCATCCAGGTAGTCGAAACCAAGTCTCTGCCAATTCATCCTGAGATGCAACAGATTTTAAATAACCATCTGCCAGTCTTTAACAAGCCTCATGAGCTTCCACCCTCGTGAGGGGAACATGATCATAGCATCACTTTGGTTCCAGGGGCCCAACCCCCAAATGTGCGGCCATACACATATCCGTTCACCCAAACGAATGAAATAGAAAAAATAATCAAGGAACTTTTGGAAGCCGGTGTCATTCGTCCCATCATTAGTCCTTATTCATCCCTAGTGGTCATGGTGCTCAAGAAAGATGGGGAGTGGTGGATGTGTCCCAACTTCAGGGCCCTCAATAAATTGATAGTCAAAGATAAATTTCCCATCCCGGTGGTTGACGATTTGCTGGATGAACTCAATGGGGCTCAATTCTTCACTAAGTTGGATCTTCACTCAGGCTACCACCAAATTCGCATGAAGGAAGTTGACATTCCCAAGACTGCTTTCAGAACTCATGAAGACCATTATGAGTTCCTGGTCATGCCATTTGGTCTTTGTAATGCCCCCTCTACTTTTCAGAGCCTTATGAATCACATTCTCAAACCATATCTAAGGAAATTTGTCCTTGTCTTCTTCGATGACATCCTCATCTATAGTGGCACTTGGGCTGCACATCTTCAGCATGTAGATCTACTCTTGCAACTGCTCCACAAGCATAAATTATTTGTCAAGATGTCCAAGTGTTCGTTTGACATGGAAGAAGTTGAGTACTTGGGCCACATTGTGGGGCGTGAAGGTGTCAAGGTCGACCCCAAAAAGATCCAGGCAATGCAAGAATGGCCTCAACCTAAGACCTTGAAGAGCTTGAGAGGAATTTTTGGTCTCACAGGCTATTATCGTAAATTTGTCCGCAACTATGGCCGCATAGCGAAGACCCTCACTCAAATCCTAAAGAAAAATTCCTTCTTCTGGAATGAGGAAGCACAACAGGCATTTACCGCTCTCAAAAACGCCATGTGTTCCACTCCAGTCTTAGCACTACCTGACTTCACCAAATCCTTTGTCATTGAATGTGATGCTTCGGGGACAGGTATTGGGGCGGTCTTAATGCAGGAAGGGCGACCTTTGGCCTTCACAAGCCAACAACTAAGTGGGAGGAATCTGGGCCAATCTACCTACGAAAAAGAAATGATGGCCATCTTACATGCAGTCGAGACCTGGCGACCTTACTTATTGGGGCAACGTTTCCAAATCCGCACAGATCATCACAGTCTTAAATATTTTTTGGAGCAACGCCTATCCTCCCCACAACAAAATAAATGGCTCGCCAAAATGCTGGGATATGATTATGAGATCATTTACAAGAAAGGGAAAGACAATAGTGTAGCCGATGCATTATCTCGCCAATTTGAGGAAGAAAGTACTCTGCTAGCAATTTCCCTCCCCATTCCCGAATGGATTGAAGAGGCTCGCAAGGAATGGTTTTCACACCTCGGG
Source organism: Pinus tabuliformis (assembly GCA_031772625.1). Lineage (NCBI taxonomy): Eukaryota > Viridiplantae > Streptophyta > Pinopsida > Pinales > Pinaceae > Pinus > Pinus tabuliformis. The sequence goes on along the minus strand of CM062819.1, from coordinate 144,002,648 downwards.
CTATCCCAACTCATTTCTCAATTGCAGGTAGATCCAAATTCCACCAAGGGATACTTGTGGCAGGATGATATTCTTCGCTACAGGGACAGAGTCGTAATATCACCAACATCCACCCTCAAAAGTCGCATTTTGGCATAATTGCACTCATCTCCCATTGCAGGACATTCGGGCTTTCATAAGACGTATGCTCGCACCAGAAAATAATTTTTTTGGATAGGCATGAAAAAGGACATCCTTACTTTCGTAGCAGAATGCGATGTCTGTCAACGCCACAAAGGGGAAACCGTCAACACACCAGTCACATTACAACCATTGCCCATTCCGGCATCAATTTGGACGGAGGTTTCTATGGATTTCATTACAGGTCTTCCAAAGTCAGGGAACAAGTCATTCATCATGGTGGTTGTGGACCGACTGTCGAAGTATGCTCATTTCTGTGCCCTACCCACCCATTTACACCAACTTTGGTTGCTCAATCTTTCATGGATCAGATCTTCAAATTGCATGGCATGCCCACTTCTATTGTGTCCGACCGCGACCCGATCTTCACCAGTAATTTTTGGCAGGAACTCTTCAGAATACAAGACACTCAACTAAAACTCAGTACTTCCTATCATCCGCAAATAGATGGTCAAACCGAAGCCCTCAACAAATGTCTAGAAACCTACCTTAGGTTTTTCACTTCAGAAAAGCAACACCTTTGGGTACAGTGGCTACCTTTGGCTGAATGGTGGTATAACACCAACTATCATGCCACCACCAAAATGACTCCCTATGAAGCAGTATATGGTCAACTCCCGCCTTCACCTACTTCGTATCTCAAGGGATGCTCAAAAGTACAAGCAGTGGATCAACTCCTACAACACCACGCAACCATGCTCACCCATCTCCGAGAGAATCTTCATCAAGCTCAGAACCGCATGAAGCAACAGGTAGAACAGCATCGCTCAGAGCGCCAATTTCAAGAAGGGGATCAGGTCTTTTTACGGCTCCAACCATATAAGAAAACATCACTCAAAGACAAGGGGTGTCAGAAACTCTCTCCCAAATTATACGAACCATATCAAGTACTTCAGCGCATTGGAGAAGTGGCCTACAAGTTGGCCTTGCCACCTACTGCAAAAATCCATCCAGTTTTCCATGTCTCATGCCTCAAGAAAGTGATTGGGAACAATTGCAGAATTCAGACCAGTCTACCTGAATTGGATGAAGAAGGGTCCATCTGGCTTCAACCCGAACAGGTCCTAGACACACGAGACAAGCAACTGCGCGGTCGCATGATTAAGGAAGTCCTCATCAAATGGAAAGACACCTCTCCGGAAGATGCAACTTGGGAACCAGCCACTATTCTTCAGCAGTTTCCGCAGCTTCAGCCTTGAGGACAAGGCTAGTCTTAAGGGGGAGGGCATGTTAGGGTCCCACCCTAACCCCCTTATTTATGTAATGGGATCACATCATAGTCAAGAGTCAATAAAGCCCATATTAATAATTGTAAGTGGTTAATCCGCAATTAATGACAGAACCACAGTTAGTTGCAAATGGGGCGTAGTATTAGATAGATGGTATTAATAAAACCCATGGTATTGGCCCGTGGTATTACATGTATGAGTCATATATAAAGGATAGAGACTCCCTGCGAGGAGCATCATGTCTTATTTTGTAGTCAAGCTCTGCTCTATTGGAGGTTGCCCCCTCGAAGAGGCAAGTGAACATTACTCTCTGAATAATAAAATCATTGCTATTTTGTGTTCTGGGTATCTTTTCTTCGCATATTCTGTATTTGGGTATCATTTTGCAGGTTAAGAGCATAACATATACCACCTTACGTGAAATGGCTCCTTGATAAGATCAAAGCCATAATTTATTAATAATTTCCAACTAACTCATTAATTAATAGTAACGCGCATAACTAGACCTCGGTTTATGAAAAAAACTTTCTCAAACAACGGGCCCTGCAGATCTGCGATAAGGCAATTTTACTATTTGCTTCGCAATATCGTAGATCGCAGTATCGCAGATCGCAATATCACAAATCCATTGCATGTGGTAATCATCCGTCAATGTGTTTTTTACGAAATGTGATTCGCGAGATGCGTCATCGCATATCGGCTGTTTAAGGCATTTCAGCATAAGTGATGTTTGAGGCATGCGATGCAATGAGGGTCTTTTGATCCGTGATTTCGCATCGCAATTACCCACTTTTTAGAATTCCACTTGTAGGAAGGCATCCATTACCCTTTTTGCGATGCGACATGTTTTAAGGAGTGATTTTATTCTAACTTATCATAAAACTTAAGTCTTTTTAGATTTTTTGAGGGTATTCTCCTAAGTTTATGATAGTAAGTTTTATTGAAAAAGGAAATACAAGCATTAATCGATTTTTTAAATTTTTGAATAAGGGTCCCCACTTATTTAGTATTAGTGATAAAACTAAATAAGAAGGGGGGTTGTTGCTGGCCACAACAATTGGCCATTCACTTGGAAGAACCAGTTATCTATGCTTTTCTTTTGAATTTCCTAAACTTCCAAAGCAGAAATGTTTCTAGAAAATCAAACTTTATTATATAAAGATAAAATACACTATGCTTTTTAGCCGTCAATGATAGTTTGTTTCTTCTATGTCAACTTTGTTTATTTACTTCCTAGAGCTAGTCATTGTACCTATATCAGTCACTGCTTAGTTTATAGAGATAAAAACAAAGGATTCTCTGTAAATCAGTTTTAAATATGCACATTTGTTGTAGGTGGAGCCTCTGCTGCCAACAGGCGTTTATAGCCTCGACAGGGTTACCTGTTACCCAACAATGATCCTGTATCCCACTTGGATAAATATACAATTTTCAAAGAGAAATCGATATCTACACTTATTGCTTTCCTTTTCTTTTAATCCTTAAAGAACAATGCCTTGGTTTGGTAGCCAAATTATGACAGTGCCACTCACTTGATTTATAGCTTTGCTGAACAAGTTGGCTCGTGATGAGACCCCTTGTCTTTTGATTGCAACAATCTTGATTCATTGCCCTGTGTGGTATGCAGTTTTGGCAAAGTTAGCAAGCTATAATATCTATGATCATGATAAGTCGGCTCGTGATGAGACCTCTTATTCTTTAAGTTTAAATTGTATCACTGGATTATTCCTTGAAGCTTGTGATTCCTTAGGTGGGGAGGAAGTCATTGTTTCCTTAAGAATAGCTCTGGACGACAATGGTAGAGTTTTGGAAAGAGCTTTTCTATAGAGAATCTTTGTTTTGTTATTGATACCTTTCATTTGACTGATATAAAACAAATTCTCACTAAAGGTGTCTTTTTATCAAAATTTACAAGGTTGAAACTAGTATCATATTCAAGCTTATAGCTCTTTGATTGTATCTTTCAATAATAATGACCAACTTTCTAAATTATTTCTATTTATACAAGCAAAAAAACAAAATCTAAAAGAAATACTTGTCCTTTTCTTGAATTCCAAATGTAACCGTTTACAACTAGTTTTATTATGAAAATAAAGGAAAAAACTAATCTATAAAAATAGAAGATTGATCTCCTATGGAAAGTATTTTTTGAGGATCTGCCCGTTAACAGGTAAATATTCTCTTTTTCCTATTAAATCATGTAACATAAAGGTAGATGGGCCTATGATTTCTACGATTTGGAAAGGGCCAAGCCACATTCGTTGAAGCTTTGTATGTTTGCCCTTCTCCTCATGAGCCTTGTCCCATTTTAAAACTAGATCCCCTATCTGAAAATATTTTCTGGACATCATGTTTGAGTCAAAAGAAGCTTTTACTAATGCTTGGTGATGAGCATGAGTTATTTTTGCCTATTCTCTTTGCTCTTCTAGCTTAAGGATTTGTAGCTGCCTTAGTTGTAAGGAAGAAGTTGGTGTTTCATCAATATATTGAACTAAGGCCAAAGAGGGAATTGCTAGATGAGTTGGAAGAACCACTTCTTTCCCATAAACTAAATTAAAGGGAGAAGTGCCAATAGAGGCTTCCTGTGTTATTCGGTCTACCCATAAAGCATATATTAAAGACTTGTGCCAATTCTTATGATTCTATTCAATGGTTCGCTTAATGATTCTAATTAAGTTTTTATTCGTAGATTTAGCTAATCCATTCCCCTGTGCGTAATAATTGGCAGAGTATTTAAGCTTAAAACCTATTTTGAGTGAAAATTAAATCATAGCATTTCCAGAAAAATACAATGCATTATCAAACATTAAAGCAGAGGGTAAACCAAACCTGGTGATTATGAACTGATCTAAGAAATCAATGATGTGTTCGGCATTAGCTGTCTTGAGAGGAACTGCTTCTACCCATTTAGTAAAATAATCTGTAGCTGTAAGGATATACCTATGTTATTTAGAAGAATGAGGAGCGATCTCACCTATTATATCCAATCCCCATTGATCAAAAGGTTGTTCAATGTTGACTGGCTGCAAAGGTAATGATGGCTTCTTTTGTCTCCCAGTAGTAGTTTGACAAACTTGACATTTCCTTACGTAGCTATGCGCGTCTTTGAATAGTGTGGGCCAGTAATAGCTTGCACGGAGGATTTTATGTGCAGTAGCATCTCCAGCATAATGTCCACCTACTGGTCCATCGTGGAGTTCTTGCAACACCTTTTCAGCTTCAGATTTCTCAATACATCTAAGGAGAATAGAATCATAATTCATCCTAAAAAGTACATCGTTCATGAGCTGATATTGCTTAGCCTTCAACCTTAGAGCTCTTTTCTTTGTATAATCGACGTTTGAAGGGGCATATCCATTCTTTAGATAAAATATGATATCAGCGTATAATGAATCAACATCATTTAGGCTTACCTTGTACATTTGTATCTCTGTAGATGGTATTTCGGAAATAAGCGATGCTCTAGCCAGCATTTTGCAAAAGCCTTGACCTTTTACAATATTTGCTGGTTTAATTTCAACGTCATATTCTTGTAATGCAGTAACCCAATTGGCTCTTTTCTCACCCACATCTTTCTTTACTAAAATATTTCTTACCACTGGAAATGGTATTATGATCTTTGTATGGGTTTTAAGCAAAAAGGATCTAAAATATTTTATCGCTTTGAAAACAACATATGCTTGTTTTTCTACGTCTGAATAATTTAACTCAGCCCCTTGTAGATTTGAACTGAAAAAAGCAATTGGGGCTTTTGCCTTGTCTTGATTTGCTTGAGTGAGTATCGCAGCATATGATCTATCAGAGGCAAATGTTTATAAAATGAAAGGATCGGAAAAATTTGGAGTTGCTAAAGATAGAGTGTTAACAATCGCTTGTTTGATCAAATTGAATGCTTCATATTCGTCTTGGCCCCATTTGAAGATTGAGTTCTTTTTAATCATTGCTTGTAAAGGAGATACAATTCTTGAAAAATCTGGAACAAATATCTTTACAAAGTTAATCTGGCCAAGGAAAGATTGCATAGCTTTCTTGTTGTGAGGCAAAGGTATTTCGGAAATCTCCTTGATTCTGTCAGGATCAATATGGATTCCAGATTTTGACACTATGAATCCAAGAAGTTTTCCTTCACTTAATGCAAAAAAGGAATTTTTTGGGTTAAGTGAAATTCCATACTTTTGACACCATTGGAAGATCTGTTTTAAATCTCGGAGATGATTGCTTCACTTCTTGGAATATACAGTTATATCTTCCAGGTAGATTACTACTAATTTGTTTACTAATCCCTTAAATGCGATGTCCATGGCCCTTTGGAATGTGGCACCAGCATTGATCAGACCAAAAGGCATCTTTTGATAGGCATAAGTACCCCATTTGGTTCTGAATGTGGTCTTTAATTGATCATCAGGATGGACCAAAACTTGGTTATAGCTAGAGAAACCATCCAAGAAGGACATTAATTCTGATCCTGCAACTGCCTGCAATATTTGCTCCATAGGAGGCAAAGGAAAATTATCTTTTTGGCAAGCTTTGTTAAGATTTCGAAAGTCAATGCAAATTCTAATGTCTCCGTTCTTCTTTCTAACGGGAACCATATTGGAAACCCATTGAGAATGTCACACGGGGAAAATGATTTTGGCTTTCAATAACTTATTGAGCTCAGATTTGATCTAGTTTTCTAGATTAGGATGGATCTTTCTCAGCTTCTGCTGGACAGGGTTTTTATCGTTTATCATTGGGATAGTATGTTGGATGATAGAAGTATCATAAGTCATAAGTTCATTGTAGTTCCAAGCAAAGACATTTTTGTATTGTTTCAAGAGACGAACATACGCTAATTTTTGTTTAGGAGGTAGGCCAAGGCCTAGGATGATATTCTATGGCTTGGTATCAGTTCCTAGATTTACTAATTCATAGTTTAGAGTTGAACTTTGAAGCTTTGAATTGGTAGATCTTTTGAATTGATCTTTCAAATCATATAGATCTTCTAATTTGACCACTGATTTTGGCATAGCATTATTAGTGCTATCTTGTTGCAATTGTCTGTCATGTTGGTCCTCATCAATTATTTGATTGGTGTAAGATCCCTCAAAGGTGAGGAAGCTTACAATATCAGGATCATCGTTGAAAATTCTCCAATTTGTAATGTTATCAGGAATAAAGGGTTTAAATATTAATTTGATTGAAAACCTATCGGGCTAAACTCTTCTAAGGGAATAAGCTTGGAAGCTACATTTGCCAAGAGGTCAGCCCTAGCATTTTAGAGTCTAGGAATTGACGAAATATTAAATGCTATAAAATGTTCAGTGAAATCTTGTACTAAAGATTGGTAATTCTTTAAATGACCTGATAGACAATGTATAGTATTCCGTACCTATCTGATAACAATTTCAGAATCTCCGAAGACTTGTAGATATTTGATATCTAATCCGATTGTTTTGTATAATCCGTGGACTAAAGCCTCGTATTCTGCAATATTATTGGTGCAATAGAACTCGAGTCTACAAGTTAGCATAGTTTTGTTTCCCTCTGGACTAACTAATACGCATCCTGCTCCTGCTCCTTCGTTAGACTTAGAACCGTCAAAAAATAACTTCCAAAATAAATATTTATTTACAGGATTATCTATAAAATTAATACATTTAGAACTATCCGTTTGAGAAATTTTTCCACTTGAGATAAAACAGAATGTTCTAAGTAAGGTGAAGTGTGAGCATTAAAATTTCCTAGGAAAGAATCAACAGAATAGTTGCCAATTATATTATTTTTGTATGCTACCGGTTCTTTTTCTCCTTCCAATTCTGTTACTATGTATTTCTAATGTCTTTCTCGCTCAACCTTTTTCTGATTTGGTTTACCATTGTAAGGGAGCCACATGTGCGACCAATCAGTTGCAAAGTATCCATGAAGATTTTCTGACCAATCCCTGTTAAGAATTAAGCCATAGAATTCGGGAATGTCTGTAACTAAAATATCAATAACTTGACATACATTTGGATTAGATGACAGCCTTATGGTAACCTGATTTAATTCACTGATCACTTCAACTTGCGACCGATCCAGCTGCACTATGCGCACAACAGATTTTTGAGGTTGAACGTTCAACTTTGCACAAATCGATTTAGGTAAGATATTGGATGAAGCTCCTGAATCAACTAAACAATTATGCAATTTTTTATTGAAAATTTCATAAGTAAGAATAAATGGCAAAGTATGAGATCTTGACCTTCCTCCAATTAGAGCGATGTCACTTGGATCAACTTTATTAATCATAGTATTTGGAGGTCTTCCCATCTCATGGGAAGCTTGCAAGATTATAGCGGCGGGTAGAGGTGCAACTGGTACTGCATGTAATTCTTTCAAAAGGAGCTTTTGTTGATGTTTTAACTTGCTCAATTCATAAAAAGTGATGTTAGCCCTAGTCTTCTTCATGTCTTCTATGATATTATACTCCATTTCATCCGAAACAATCAATGTTTTAGATGGAGTTGGTGAATCTGTTTGGACTGGGCTTGTTTGAGTCGCTTTGGATGTCGTTTTCTTGGCTGTGACTTTATCCTTAGGCATTGAGCTTGTGCTCTTTGGCTTAGGAGTAGGTTGAGGTGGGTTGAGTTGATTTCTACTTTGAGTATTAACCGATGATGCCTCTTGATCCTCTTCATCAGGGAGGATGAAATCCCACATACCGTGTACCTCTACAACTTCTTCTTCATCAGTAGGTTCTTCGGTAGCAATTTCCTCTTCTTCTTCCTCTGATTCAGCATTTGTAATAGCGTTAGGAGGCTTTGAATCAGTCGAAGGATTTCTTCTATAAGGCTTGTAAGGCTTTTTAGAAGAAGTCTCTACTACTTGTTTCTTTATGTCAACCATTTCGTTAGACATGGTTTTCAAAACTTTTTGCAATCCCTCTAAATCAAATGGGTCTTTGGGATAGTTTTTCTTTGGATCTTCTTTGAAAGAAACCTTTTTAGATTTATGTTCTTCAATGGCATTTTTCTTTTCTAGAGCTATGATGCATTTCTCTACTGCTATTGCTTCCTTCATATGGTCAGCTAAAGTTGTTTTGTTAGCTCTATGAACGAATATTGCTATGTTTGATGGTAAAGTAGAGATGTACCATTCACTTCGCACTTCTTCGCTAGGTTTAGAAGCAGTAGGAATTTTTTTCAACAATTTATTAAAACGCGAGTTAAAATCTTTGATAGGTTCCTTTGACTCAACCCTAAGGTTAGATAGGTCATTGATTAATGTCGCACTGGACCTATCATCACCAAACTTAGTCAAGAATTGTTCTTGGAAGATATCCCAACTAGTAATAGACCCGGATGGTAATGAGAAATACCATGATCCAGCTGCTCCTTGCAAAGTGTAAGGAAAAATCCGAAGGACAACGTCTTCATTAGTGACCCCATTGAGATTTATGGATAACATAAAGTTATTTATGTGTTCTTCTGCTAGCATGCCTGCTTCAGGATTAAACTTAGGTAGCCTTTTTTTGGGATGGGCCGGTAATTGACTCAAGGGCGCAAGCATTAAGACTACCCCTAGGTTATTCCATGGCATTTGGGCTATCGTTGAACTGCTAATAGAGGAAAGAACAGAAGATGATTCTTGCGGTTGGGAAGATGAGGATATTATAGTTCCAGATGTTTGAGAAGGAGATGTTGAAGTTCCAGAGGTCTGGTGGATGATGATTTGAAGTGGAGGAGTGGATGGTTGACTTCACGGTAGAGAGGTTGAGATGGATGATGATGACGAAAGAGTCTCACTATCAAACCCTTTAGGTGATTTCCTTGCTCTCTTCCTTGTAGGTAGAGGTAACTCGGTTGGCTCAATACCAAACTTTTGCTCTTTAATCTGGTGAGAGGATGAGTAGGGTTATATTGCGAAGTCACGTTGCCTGACATTTATCTGATATTTGAGGAGATATTGAAAATCACTGAAGTTTATGAATCAAAGATTCAACTTCAGGAGGTTCAATAGTAGATTTGTCTGAAATGTCAGGGTTTGTGGTAGTGGTTATTGTTCTTTCGACTTCTTGCTCAAGATTTAAAGATTCTAAATGTGATGGAGAAGTCGGGGGAGATGGTGAGGGCGATTAACTTTCAAAATGGTATTTAGATTTAGACTTACTTTTCATTCATAGTTCTGATCCCTCCTTCTAGCACCAAATATGTTGAAGCCCTGAAAATCGGATCTACAACAAGGGGGATACCCACCCGGTCCGGACCTTCGTTAGCAGCTCCTTTTCCGTTTGGTATAGTGGGTCCGACTAGGGATATGGGACTAGTTTCCCAATATATGTGTGTGTGTGTGTTGAGAATTGATATTTCTTTCCTAATGATTCCTAAGTAAAATGATTTATATTATAAATCTAATCTAACAACATGCAATTGTATTCTAATAAACAGAAATATCTAATTCTAAACTAACCCGGGATGTAATCTTTCCGTTATGCGATCTAAAATGATTTCAAATAACAGTCGGTAATAAATATCATTCAACTGCTATGAGAAAGGAATACAATAACAATAAACCATTTCATATAAAAAGTTAGACGAAACAGTTGTGAAAAACATATCACATAATAAGCTATTCATATATTAAGCATAAATAAATAGCTATCACCGTACAAAAGTGCCAAATGATAACTCAAGCATTTAAGCATTCATATATAAATAACTGAACATCAATATCACCATAACACATAAGTAGAAACAGTTAAGAGATAAAAGTAACATTTATAACTAGTTCTACTCATGAGCTCCAGCAATAATGATCTATCTCTTATTAATCCAACATCCACTAAGAGTACAAAAGTGCAACATCAGTAGTAGATATTAAACACAGATAACAATAAATCCTATTCCATTCATTCATCAAAACCTCCTCGAAGGGTGCAAAAGTGCATGTTCTAAGGACAAGCTTTTGATAAATTTTTGGACCCTTCTCTAAATGCATGAGAAGGGTTTAAATACTACTAACTAATTCTAAAAATAATTTATTACAAAAATGTAGGATGCGGTTTAAATGACCGTCCTCATTTCAGGAAAAAATAAAGCAAAATTAAAACTAAAACTAAATCTAAAACTAAAACTAAAACTAATAACTAACTATCTCTGTATTTGCTCCTTGTAGTCACAAGTGTTCAGCATTTGCTTGAGGAGAGTTGGCTGGTCGACTTCTGACTTTAGCTTTCCTATGAAAACAGAATCGGCAAGAGCTGGCGCCATCTTCTCGGTAGAATTGATGATACATTTGAGAGTCATGAACTGGTTGTGTGGTTTTGCCAAGTACGCCCAGTAAGAATCCCAATTCAACTTGGTTAACCTTTTGATTGACTCTGTCCGTTCTTGAGCCTTCTGTCTCCAGCTTGTTTGTAGATGTTATACATTTGGTAGATATTTACATACTATTTGAAGATAAATACCACTAGTTTTGAGTTCCAGTTTTACCTTCCATCTTTAGCACCTTTTTCTTACAAATTTCTGAGCTTACAGGCGATTGAGCAATTTGAGGCTTTCCATCTCGAGGGGTTTTTCCTGGTGATGCGTGATTAGCGCTAGGCGCTAATCGCACATCAGAAACTGCCTCTGTTTCACGATCCGGGCTTCCCTGATGCGATTTTCGCCTCTTGCGCGCTTTTTGTTAGAGGATATAAAGCTTAAATTTTGTGGAAAGAATGACTTATACATTCTTGGTTCTAAGGTTTAAATTCTCTATATGTGATATCAGCATTATCTAGTACCCATTTAACCATGTTTGTGTAAGGAAGAATTTTGGGCCTCGCCGCTATCCTGTGCAAGAATGAACATGCTAGATCTGTAATAGACGCCTCAGAAGACCCGTGTGAGCCTGCAGTAGCCGTAACCTCCATTACCTTGGGATCTTCTTCCTCAAGTAAACTATACATGCCTTCCCAAGTAGTAATATCAGCATCTTTGTTACAGGTGGTGCCTGTGTACAAGGGCGTCATCTCTTTATCTTCAAAACCAGGAGCTTTACCCTTATTTCCCATAATATCTTGAACTCTGCTATATATACTTCTCTGCTCTTTGCTCTTGCATTTTACAAATGAGGTGAGAACGATGATAAGAAAAAGGTGATGGGAAAGCTTTAAATGTGGAAAACATATAAAATATACCACCTTACGTGAAATGGCTCCTTGATAAGATCAAAACCATATTTTATTAATGATTGCCAACTAACTCATTAATTAACATTAACGCGCATAACTGGGCCTCGGTTTATGAAAAAAACTTTCTCAAACAACGGGCTTTGCAGATCTGCGATAAGGTGATTTTTCGATTTGCTTTGCAATATCGCAGATCGCAATATCGCAGATCACAATATCACAAATCGCAATATCGCAGATCGCAATATCGCAGATCGCAATATCGCATATCACAATATCGCAAATCCATTGCATGTGGTAATCATCCGTCAATGTTTTTTTACGAAATGCAATTCGCGAGATGCGCCATCGCATATTGGTGGTTTAAGGCATTTCAATGTAAGTGATGTTTGAGGCATGAGATGCGATGAGGGTCTTTTGATGCGTGATTTCGCATCGCAATTTCCCACTTTTTAGAATTCCTCTTGTAGGAAGGCATCCATTACCCTTTTGCGATGCAACGTGTTTTAAGGAGTGATTTTATTCTAACTTATCATAAAACTTAAGTCTTTTTAGATTTTTTGAGGGTATTCTCCTAAGTTTATGATAGTAAGTTTTATTGAAAAAGGCAATACAAGCATTAATCGATTTTTTAAATTTTTGAATAAGGGTCCCCACTTATTTAGTATTAGTGATAAAACTAAATAAGAAGGGGGGTTGGCCACAACAGGTGTTAAGCCCAAACCTAGGTTTATGTTTTGAGGTTTATCAAATGTACCAAGATTAATCAACTCAAATCCTATAGTAGAACTCTGTGTTTTTGAATTGGTGGTCTTTTTAAACGTATCTTATAAATCATAGAGATCTTCCATATTGACTACAGATTTGGGAATTGGATTTGCATCCTATTTATTTTCAATCTGTAGGTCATGTTCATGTTCGTCTATGATTTGACCTTCATAAGATCCATTTGATGAAAGAAAGTTGATTATATTTGTATCATCATTAAACACTCTCCAATTTGTTATGTTATTGGGAATGGAAGGCCTAAAAATTAACTCAATCAAAAATCTATCTCGACTAAATTCTTCTAATGGTATCAATTTAGATGCTACATTTGCAAGTAAATCAGCACTTACGTTTTGTAATCTAGGGACTGTTGAAATATTAAATGCAATGAAATGAGAAGTGAGGCTCTAAGCTAATGCTTGATAATGTTTTAGGTGTCCAGAAATACAATGGATTGTGTTCTTGACTTGCTTAACAATTATTTGAGAGTCCCCATACACCTGCAAAAAATTAACGTTTAATCCATTGGCTTTGTACAGGCCTTGAATCAATGCTTCATACTCGGCACTATTATTCATGCAATGAAATTCGAGTCTGCAAGCTAGCATTGTTTTCTCTCCTTGCAGATTGATTAAAATGCAACCTGCTCCTACACCATCGTCTGATTTTGAACCGTCAAAGTATAGAGTCCAGAACAAAGAATGATCTAAAGTTTTATTACTAAGATTAATACATTTAGAAGTGTCTGATTGAGAAAAAATTTCAACCTGAGAAGTAACAATATTTTCTGGGAAAGGTGAGATTTGGGCATTGAATGAGCCAAGGAATGATTCAGCAGAATAATTTCCAATAATATTATTAGTGAAAATTACAGGCTCGTTCGCTCCTTCTAATTCAGTGACTGTATGTTTCATAAATTTTTCGCGATCAACTCTAATTTGATTTGGTTTACCATTATATGGTAACCACATGTGTGACCAATCGGTTGCGAAATATCCATGTAGTTTCTCAGACCAATCCCTGCTTAAAATAAGACCATAAAATTTAGGGATGTCTACCACTAAGACATCAATCACTTGCAGCACCTTTGGGTTGGATGATAATCTAATTGATACTGATAACATTTCTCCAACAACCTCGACTTTTTTTCTATCCAATTGGACTATATGCACAACAGACTTTTGAGGGGTAACGTTAAGTCTCGCGCACACAGATCTTGGCATGATATTCGAAGAAGCTCCTGAATTGATGAGACAATTATGAACATTTTTATTGAAAATTTCATAAGTCAAAAGGAAAGGAGGAGTGTGAGAACTAGATCTATCACCAATCAAAACAAGATCATTTGGTTTTACCTTGTTTGAAGGTGACGGGGGTTTTCCCATATCTTTGTTAGCTTGGGCTATAACCGGTGGTGGTATGGGAGCTACAGAAACTGCCTTGAGTTCTCTCAGTAATATTTTATGTTGTTGTTTTAGTTAGGTCATTTCATATAATGAAATGTTTTTTAGTCTTTTTCATGTCTTCAACTATATTGTATTCCACTGTATCTTAAACTATCAAAGTTTTGGAAGTATCTAGGGGAATAGGATCAGTTTGAACAGTTTTAGATTTTTTATTCACTACTTTCTCCTTTGTGGGAGGAGATTTATGTTTTTGATTTGGCATAGTTGAGTTAGCATATGTTTTGCTCCTTGTAGATGCAGGCATAGCCTCTCTTTCTTCTTCGGTGGGGAGAATAAAGTCCCATAACCCATTTAATTTGACTTCTTCTTCGAGCTCTGCTTCTTCTTTAGTTGTTGAGGCATCTTCAACATATTGATCTGATTCAGCACTTGAAATCACATTCGGAGGCTGAGATGGCGAAGTAGGACTTCTATTGTATGGGCGATATGCTTTCTTAGGAATTGATGATTCAGCTACTTGTTTATTTATTTCAATCATATCATTTGACATAGTTTTCAAGAATTTTTGAAGACCTTCAAGATCAAATGGATCCTTTGGGGTTTCCTTCTTTGATTCTTGGCTAAAAGTCACTTTTTTAGATTTCCTATCTTCCAACTCAAATCGTTTTTCTAAAGCTAGAATTCTCTTTTCTACAGACAGTGCTTCTTTCATGTTTTCTAAAAGAGTAGCCTTATCGACTCTATCTACAAAAATGTCTATATTAGAAGGTAAAGAATAAATGTACCACTCTATTTGTACATCAACAACAAGTTTAGAGGTAGCTGGGATTTTATTTAATAACTTGTTAAATATGGAGTTGAAATATTTGCTCCTTTCACCTGAATTTGTTTTCAGGTTAGAGAGAGCATTGATTAAAGATGCCATAGTTCTCTCATCTCCAAATTTTGCAAGAAACAGTTGTTCAAAATTTACCCAATCTGTTATAGTTCCTACTGGAAGAGAAAAGTACAATGATCCCGCAGATCATTTAAGAGTATAGGGAAACAATCTTACTACAATATCTTCATGCACAACTCCATTCAAATTCATGGCCAACATAAAATTGTTGATGTGTTCTTCAGCAGGAAGACCATCATCTGGATTGTACTTGGGTAACCATTTCTATGGATGATCAGGAACAGGATGTGGGTTTGCAAACAACATAGCACCAGGATTAGTCCAAGGCTTATTAGCCATAACTTGAGTTGAGATTTAAGAAGATATAGAATCAGATCTAGAAGTAGTGGGTATGGATGTAGAACTTACAACTAGACTAGTACTACTTGTGGTAGGGCTAATTGTTTGAGTAGAAGAAATAGAAAGATGAGAATATGTGAATGGAGGTGTAGTGAATGAGGGAGTAAATGGAGGGGAATTTGATATGACCTCACTTGTATCTAAATTAGATCTAGACACAGGAACTTTCTTACGTTGTGAATGTATTGGAAACTCAAAAGGATGTATTCCCAGTTTATCACTTTTTGATCGAGTTAGGATACCAGTTTCTCTAAATACTTTCTCGAGAAGCTTCAAGTTTATTAGGCTTCTCAACAGAAATAGATATTCGTTCTAGTTTATGAACTAAAGACTGAACTTCAGGAGATTCTGAAGTATATTCTGAAGAAGGTAACTGTCGAGATACTTCAGGAGATGAGGGGGAAGTTTCTACAACTTCTAACTTCTGAGTGTGTGACTTAGAACGTGATTGAGAAGCTGTAGGATTTTTCAAGGGAGAATGACTCTTGTGAAGGCTTCGAGTTTGAGACTTAGATTTATATGCCATTCACAATCGGGGCCTCCTTCTAGCACCAAAAATGTTGAGGCCCCAGAAATCTGTGGCAACAACAAGGGGGATAACCACCCGGTCCGGACCTTAAAGCAGCTCCTTTTCCATTTGGGGTAGTGGCTCCGACTAGGTATGATGGGACCAATTTCCCAGTGTTTTGGGTTTATATGATTTGTGGGATTTTTTCTTATGATTCACAAAAGAATAACTCGAAATTAACACAACCTTATTCTAAGATGCAAAACTTTGAATTAAATCTATTTTAATCTAACCCAAGGTATTGCTAGTTTTATGGATATAAAAACATGTATATGTAATCTATGATGATATAGATCAATCGTAGACTCTATAGAGTTAATATATTGTAAGATAATTCCTTTGAAAAAATAGTTAATCAAAAGAATTGTGAGAAACATATCGCATATTCTAATGATCACATATAAAATAGATCATTCTCTATTCTGATACCATACAATAGTGCAACTGATACTTCAAACAGAGATGACAGATTTCATACATAATTCATGAAAGATAAACTTATCACTAATACTAGAAAAAATATTTAACAAACATGATAACAGTACCAGATGTGTACCGTTCTACTCATTTGACCAGTGACAATAGACCACAATCAATCTTCTACTAACGAGTATCTCAAAGAATACAATAGTGCATCAACAGTGATCAACAAAAAGATATTTGATTGAAAAGACCATGTTCCATGATTCCATCAAGGCATCTAAAAATTTACGATAGTGCATTCTTTGTAAATGTTCTTAATAAAATTCTGGACCCTTCTCTAAATGCATGAGAAGGGTTTAAATATTATTCTTAATTAACTAAAAATAAATTATACAAAATATCCATGAGGAGGTTTCAAACAACCTTCCTCGTTCCTAGTATCCAACTTTCCAAAAATAAAATTGCTCAGAAATGACTCAGGTCTTCATTGATTAATCACCGCTGCCAGCTTTGCCTCTCAACTCACAAATGTCAAACATTGGCCTGACTTGTGGTGGCATCCCGAATTGTGTTCTCAACTGCCCTACAAATATAGCATCATGTAACGGTGGCAACATTCTTTGTACTGAATCCAAGGAGCAATTCAAGTTCATGATCTGACTGTGTGGTTTGACCAAAAGTTTTCATATTGCTTTCCAGTCAGTTTTTGATAGCCCCTCAATGGTTTCTTTCTATAGCTGACTCTTATTCTTCCAATTCGCGTCTAATGCTTTAAGATTGGGAAGTGTTTTTGGATCACTCTACTTTATGAGGTTGGATGTGTGCAACATGTGAATTTATTGTTTTGATAATGCTTTTTGAAATACCTTATGCTCTGGCTATTTCTAGTTTGGCATGTTTCACCTGTGAGTCCCAATCAATTAATAGAATATCCTTATGTCTTTCGTTGATCTTCGGGAGACTTGACCTTTTTTCTTCATCTGAATCCTGCCATTCAATATAATCAGAGATCTTAGAATTAAGTTCATTGAACTCAATTCTTTGGTCAATAATGATGTTTGTTAATTGTTCACTAGTATTCAAATGTGGAATGATATTTGATAGATGTTGGAGGAAGAGCTGCTTTTGCTTTGATAGTAAAGTAATCAGTGTTAAAGCCTCATTAATGAATTCCTCTGCAGTAGGAATATCCTTATACTTTGCTAGGTCACTCTTTAGCTCCTGGATTTGTTTGTTTTCAGCAGATAAGTCATTTTCATGACTTATTCTCAGTATTTTCATATCCTGTTGTAGCTTATGTCACTGTTCCTCTGCTTGATGGTTCACATTGGCTCTTTCTTCATCTAACTATCATTGTAATAGTGTGATCTGGTTGTCCTTTTCTTTAATCAAAATAAAGACTTCAGTTGCTTTGTCGATTGTTGTTGTAGCATAGGCTCCAACAAATTGAGATAGCTGAGTCAAATGTTCAATCGGATTTATTTGTGTGTCCTTCCATAGGACATCCATAAATTCATGTTCTGAAGGAGTTTCGGTTCTCCTCCTCTTCCTTTGTATTTTTACAACATCTTTATGAAGAGGGTTGTAAAAGACATCTAGAGGAGGGATATCTGTTACATTCAAGACAATTTCAATAGTTGGATCTACAGGAATTACCTTTGTATCTTGGAAACTTGTTTTTTGACCTTCAGTGGTCATTGTTGCTATCTGCCTTGATGGGGTCTGAAATCCTGTGGGTTCTTGTGTTGATGATACCTTAGGGGTATCCTATAGTTTTTCATTGAATGCATCCCACAACTTTTCTAATTCATCTATTTCTACTTCCTGATCTCATGACACGCTTGGCTTATTATGCTCCTGAGACTTGGTTTCAATTCTATGATTAGTAATCCAAAATTCTTCTGGAAGGTATTCTAATCTCTATTCTCTAAACTCCTGGAATCTTCTCAATTTCTCTGAATTTAACTTTTACTTGGCCGCATTCAGAATCTGCTCAAAGTTCTCGACTAATTCCAATAAATCTTCAAACTCATCTACTATATGAGTTACAGGTTTGATCTTAACTGAAAGGGTGAATTTGTTTGCTACTTGTTGTGGATCAAAATACCTTGATGGTAGAACGGGGATCTTTAATAACTGAAAATTCTGATACTGTTTATAAGCATGACCATAATTAATAAGGGTAAATGACCCACATTGAAGAGGAAATTTTGGCCATAGGGATTTCTTCATTTCCTTCAATGTTTTTGTGAGGCCATTTGCTACTGTTTGGTATGCTAGTTCCCTTGCCACTAGTTTATCCGAGACATACATAGGGAGGACATGTGGAAAATCTTAGCTAACAAATATCCTGATATAAGAGAAGGATTCTTCAAGAAAATACCTTCAGATTGCTTGGAGGTCTGCGATAGCTTCTTTTGTGAATCTCAGACATCTTCTGTTTAAAACTAATTGATTTAAGGGGAGAACAACTCCATGGAATAATTGGTGAAAATGTGGAATAAAATCTTGTTCTCACATTTTCTTATAACTTAGGAAGATAGGAGTAGGATCATTGGTAGTCCATTTTCAAGCCATGGTTGGAAAATGAGTGTAGAAACAAATACCATTGAAGCCATATGTAGACATGAAGAATTAGGGAACTACTCTAGAGGAAGCAACCCTGGTTTGGCGATATTCAATAATCTCTTTGGCCAAATTCTTAGACAGAATGGTTGCCCAATTCATAATGTGAGAATTAACACAAGCATCAATTAAAGGAACCCAATTGATTAAGAACTTAGTATTATCAGGGAGACCATACAACCTACATAGCATAGAGGCTACGAAATTATAAGGGTTGGCTAAAGAAGCAATGGGTACATACCCGCTTTATCTTGTTTGAATTTATTGTCTCTTCTCCTCCATTCATGTATCATTTGAAACGGGTCTTCATTTTCCTTTACCAACTTTGCAACAAACTGTTTGTCATAAATGTCCTAGGCATTGGCTAGCTTGTACATTTGTTGTAAATCTTTGGCTTTGAAAGAACCCATGACTGTGTTTTTAGCTGTCTTGATAAACCTGTCTTCCACTTATGTATTATCTACTACCCATCTTATCATATCTATGTATGGAAAAATCCTAGCCCTTGCTGCTATTCGGTGAAGGAAAGAGCACGCAGCATCTCTGAATTGTACTCCTCATGGTTCTGTACTATCAGCAGTTGGTCAAATATCTGTTACTTCATGGTTTTCATTCTCCAGCGTAGTATAGATAGTATGTCATGCAGTGGCGCCTCCATCTCCAGTGCATACTATATCTGTAAAAATGGGTCGCATATCTGTGCTTTTGGTTTCTACGATAGATTTCTTGGTATGCTTTTGTATCATGTTTTGAATGGACATCGCTTGAGCGGAGTTCCTATTAAAACCAACAACAATTAATTGTCAAGTAAAATAAAAGATTTGATGAAATGACTGAAATTTGTAAGAAAAGATCCGGGAGCGAGTTCAACATTAATCAACCATAACGAACACCATGATTACATGCATAGGGATGATAAACGTACTTAATCATTCTAACCTAACTCGTGTCCAACTTAAAAACACTATTAAACATTTGTCAAATCTGTCATATCGGATATTTAAGCTATAGCACAAATGAAACTTTGTTGATGGATCTTGCGATATGTGATATGCGATATCACAAAATCGCAGATCACAATATCGGAATATCATAATATCGAGTTTTGATAGGTAACAATTAAGCTCTTGCCATAATATCCTCCGATGCAATATACGATCGGGATTTCGCATACAAAGTTCAATCGCAAGTCACATATAGGTATTTTTTGAATGTGCTTAACTTTTCTACTAAGGAATTATGCGATTTGCAATTTCGATGAGGACTTTAGTATGTTTTAAGCTAGATTCAAAAAGGGCTCTTTGAAAAAGCAACAATTTTTTTAGAGTTGGCATTTTATTCAAAAAAAAGGGGGGGAAATTCAATTTTTAAAAGGGTCCCTATTTGTATTATATATAATAAAAATGGGGGGTTTGTTGCATAGCACAACAGTGACCTAATTGAGTAAGTGGAGAAAGGGTAGGCAGGAATGACGTTCAGAAAAATATGTGAGGTTCTCTCAATTCTGTGGGTGGGATTGGCATTATTATAAAATCAATCCCTCTTGTTCAAATCTATGTTGTAGAGAAATAAAAGAAAATAACATGAAAAGATAAGTAAGGTCATCCCTCCATTTGAAGGAAAGGATGACCTTTTTTCCAACTATCTACTTCTTCCCATCAAAGGTTTGTGAAGTAAATTAGCAAAACCTAAAGTATACCCAATGACTTCATCTATTCTCTTTAAGAATTTCTCTTGATTCACGTGTGCCCCCATCAATGATTTCACCATTTATAGATAGGCTAGTGAGTATATTGGGCCATAATTTATGAGGCAACAGGTAAAGGTCCTGAAATAGCCTTCCCAAGATTAACTCACACTGACAGATTCTACCTATTTCTTGAATGGAGGTATGGTTCAGGTAGGCAGGAAAGATAGTAAGTCTAGGCCAGGAAAGATAGTCATTCCAAACTTGGTTGCTTGGTGAGACTGGTTTGGGAACTCAATTACCTAGGGTTCAGTCACTTGCTTGGATGAGAACTACTTGGATAGATGAAAACTATACTATTGTTTAAGTTCGTTGAGTTTCGAAAGAATTCATGACATGAAGTCACTAGCTAGTGCTTTTGAAAGCCCAATAATGGTTCATAATAGGGGTCGCTTAAAGATTGATCAATAGGTGGGATACTGGGCCTTGATCAAATCATCTGTGGACTTCAAACAAAACCAAACTATATATTATGCAAAGTCCTCTTGCGGTAAACCGTGTATCTTATATATATATATATATTAACTTCACATAGTGTCAATGTTTCCTCATTATGTCTATATCTTCACATAGTGTCAATGTTTCCTCATTATGTCTATATCACTTCTAGGGTTGGAATCATTTTGAAGAAGACACTATGGCCAATATATATTTAGGGAGGGAGGTATGCAAGCACATTCCTTTTTATATGCTCTGAATTCGCAGGAGATAGCATGCATACATATGAAAGTCTATTATATTCAAGAAAGCAGGGTATACACCCATTGTATGCCCGTTACTCTCAGGTATCATTGCTCAGACAACCTACCTATTAGTCCATGAACTGATATAGTGAGTTCAAGAACATGAGAAGGATGCATAATCATATCCTATAGAGATGCTTTCAAACTTAACCCCGATATGGTATTTAAATGCATGGAGGCAAGGCACGGATTTATTACACCTATCTATTGAAATCAATCCTTGCAGAGTGCTACCATAGTTATATTAAAATATTGATTGATAACCTTCTACCCCAATTAGATATCGTGAAACTCTTAAGTGGTTGCTTCTTTCATCAACTTGTGGGGTTTGGTTGGATTTTTCATAGGGTATGGTATGACAATAAGGGCATCGTTGAATATGGGGAGGTAACTTAGCACTCAATTTCCTAGTACTTGGATTTTCATCACTTGGTCTTCACCTTGGCTGGCCTCCAACAATCAACCAAGGTTCATTCACTCGCCTACCCCACTTTATATACATATAGTTTGAATGTGGAGTAGGGCCTCAAAGAACAAAGTTCCCAGGTCCTATTAATAAATTTAAAGTGTTCCCAAGACCTCGATCTATCTATATATCTGGGTTTTTTTTATTCTTGGGAGTTAAAATCATAAAATTTACAAGATACTCCCAAGAATCTAAAGATACATATACATCTTCTAATATACCATTAGGTTTGATATCAAATCTGCCTGCTAATTGCAATAAATTTGGAGTATATTGAAGATGATGAAGCTTTAATTAATTCATATTTTTCTTGTTCATAATATCGATGGTTTCTCCTAAATCAATCAAAGTGTCTAAAATCTTAGTACCATTGATGTGAAGTTGTACAATAGGGCCACCAGGCTCTAGATATTTTTTAACTATTGGTTTCCCCATCATAATATTTGCAATATTTCCTACCAATTGAATCTTTTTAACATCTTTTCTTTTTCTTCCTCGTTTTTTGATGCACAACTCCTTTATTGTCTTTAAAAATATAGGTATTTCCTTTACAGCTTGAAGAAAAGGTATTTTGATGCAAATCTTTTCAATTCATCTATCATATCATATTTAGGTAAGACAATCTTCCGTTCTATTCCCTTATCAATTTTGAGCCTTACAAGAAATGGGGGATTTTGTAGGGAAGCATAGGGTTGCTCTACTAAAGGAATTGTAAGAGTTGGATTTATTTGGTTGTCACCTAAATGTGTAGGAACATATTCCTTTGGAGGAGTATTTTCTTCATCAAGAGATGCCTCTTTTTTAGGAATTTTATCCTCCTTAAATTCTTGGATGATAACTGGTGGTGATTTCTTTTGCAAAACCCTACTAGATCTAAGTTGGACATCATTTAGACCTAGAGGGGTTATCATACAAGCTTGAAAATTTTGACCCTCAACATTATAGACAGGTTGTTGAGGAGCTTTATTATTTGGATTCAGAAGTGGTTGAGCAGGTAGTTGATTGGATTTTTGAGGAAATGGAGTGGATGGCAAGGGAAGTGGTTGACTTGTAGTCAATTGGGGTTGGAATTGTGGTTGATAGGTTGTGAACATTGAGAGGGATAATACTAACGTTTTTATTGAGGGTATGGTTGTGGGAATTGAGGATATTGAGGATTCCTACCGTAATAATTTTGTCAACCCTGTGACGAAGTTTGGTTTTGGGACTGAGAAGTTTGGTTGTGGTAATTGAGGATATTGAGGATTCCTACCGTAATAATTTTGTCAACCCTTTGACGAAGTTTGGTTTTCCAAGGCATAGGTGCATTCCAATTGCTTTGTGGTTGTGCATATGATTGACATTGGACATTGGGATCCTGTACCATAATCATTTTTCTAGGCTACCATGGTCTCTTAGGAGCAACAAAACAAAGTGATTCAGCTTGACTTGTTCCAACTTCATCTTTGAAAACAACCTTAAGCCCAGTTATTGAAGGGCATTCTTTTGTATCATGATTTTCTACACATATGACACATATATCAACACTATCCCTAGGAAATTCTCGTATAGCATGTTTTTTCCTACACCTAGAAAATGCAACATTCTCAGCTTTTTTCTTGTTTTGTATCCTTAGAGTATCCAATTGTTCATTAATATTTCCAAGGACATATGTTTTGAAATTATCAAGCTAATTTCCTAATTCTACTCTACTTATTGTTCCATATGCATATATGTTTACTCTCGACATGACTATGTCACTTGTATTTATGCCATATATTTCCTTATCTATTTCAATGTGTTTACACAACCCCCAAATTTCCTCAAATGACAAGTGAGAGACATCTCCTTGTCCAATTAATTTGAGTAGATCAATCCACTCATATCTTATGGTTTTTAGCAAAATAGTTTTTAGTGTCTCTCTACCTAAATTGTGCATTTTAGCCATTTTTATATTGTAGGCAAACCTTTCCACTAGATCTTCAAGTTTTTCATCCTCTCTGTGGACCATATTAAAGACTTCATCCTTAAGGTTACGATGCATACAATAATCTTTGTATTTTTCTCGGAATACTCTCTTCATTTCGTCTCATGTTATAATAGAGTGTATTCCTAGACCATGACGATACAAGTGGATGTTGGTGGCCACCCACCTATTCCACTTGGACCCTCACCACTATCTCTTTCAATTTTTCAATTTCCTTAATTGTAGCACAGTTTACTATTTTTGGTAGGTTTTCGGGTCCTGAACTTCCAGAGTTGTTTTGAGGCCCTAAATGATGTTTTTTTAGGGAAAACGGGACCAACATGGGTTTTTTCCCTATGTTTGATACTCATAAGTTGTACTCCTCAGATATATATTTCTAACGAGGTATTTTGCGCGTCAAACAGAGATCGTATGTCAAAGTTACGCCCCCAAGAAGTTAATGTACCAATTTACCCAAACGAGGCCCATCGTTTTGGCGCTTCATCTCCTAGGGTTAGTTTTTTGGATGTTTAGTGTTTTCCATTGTTTCTCAATAATAAATAGGTATCTAAGCCTCATTGTAACACAGTTGAGAGGCATCACATCTCTTCTCAGAGATAAGCTACGATCGCCCAAGCTAGTCTTATTTCCATTTTGTTTGTAAGCATATTTAAGTATTTCATATTAATGAAATGAAGTTTTATTTCTGTTGCATATCTGTATTTATGATTACATTTGTAATTTGTTGCATTCATATTTAAGTTTGTATCAGTGGTATCATAGTGGTCTATTCTTTCTCTATTTTTCTTTGCATGTCCCCAACGAGGTCGGGATATAAGGAGTTAGGGATCGTTAATGTCAAGCCTTTGCCAGACTAGCCTCGCAAATCCAGGCGGCCTCACATGGCGGAAGAGAAGAAATACGAGGGGGCAGAAGATCCTTTAAAAATCTTTCTCGAAGAATCCCTCAAGTGAAAAAGGAATGCGATGATGGACAACTTTGCCCAAATCTTTCAATGGCTACCCAAGGGAGACACATCTCCTTCCAGCAGCTACTCTAGAAGTGCCACACCCTTTAAGGTGCAAGTTAACTTTAACATCCCCATATTTGATGGTCAGATAGATTTGGATGTCGTAGATAAATGCGATTAAATGTGTTAGAAGGATATTTTTATGTTCGTGATTTTTCCAACTGGGAAAAGATTACTTTTTCACTTCCCAAAGCCGCCCCCATAAGGATTGATGGGAAACCTACTATGAGAAGAAGGAAAAAAGTACACCCTCAGTATTTTCGGCTACACCCACTTGGAATTCATTATGGGATGCCATCAAGGAGTAGTACTACCCTGTCAGGAGATATGAGGATAAATACATAAAGTGAACCACACTACGACAGGGAAGGTACCAAGACATGCCAGAGTTTACCAATGTTTTTCATACCCTTCACACGAAGTTGGGTATCAAGGATTCTGAGAAACATTTGGTGCTCAAGTACTACAACTGCCTACACAGGTACATCCATGATGAGATGGAGTTTTTGGACATTTCCTCACTCATCAAAACGTACTGCTACACTGTTAAGATTGAGCAGAAGTTTAAACAGAAAAAGCGAGACTTTAGATCTGTGAATCTGAAGTAAGTGAAAGGAACCCCCAAACTGCAGAGCAAAGGCAAAATCCAAGGCAGGGCCAACCAGGATAACCCATCAAAGCTACAAGAAAACAAAAACACCACGAAGACAAAGAAGGACACGAGAAAGTGGTGTGAGTTCCATAAGAGCTCCACTCACAACATAAGTGAGTGTCAGGCCAAGCAGTCACCGGTGGCCGAACTGAAGGCTTCCGAGTCAGACACACGTTCTGACTCTGAGTCAAAACCCGAGAAATGGAATGAAAAAGGGAAGTAGATCATTGACACTAAGCCCAGTGCCACTATGGCCACAACCAAGATCTAGAAGATTGAGCCTGAAGATCTAGAGGAGTGGGAACTCCTATTCCACTCATAGATGTGGGTGAAGGGTTCTCCACTGCAGTTCATTTGCTATAGTGGGAGCCAAAAGAACCTCATTTCAGCAGAGGTCATGAAGCGGCTAGGGCCTACCGACTACAACACATTTGCAGTCGTACACCATCAGGTGGCTTCACCAAGGATGAGATCTACACGTCAACCAGAAGTGTCGCCTTCCCTATAGAATCAAGCCCTTCACAAATGAGCTACTGTGTGATGTTGCTCCTCTTGAAGTTTGTGATGTATTATTAGGACAACCATACTTATGGAAGTGACATGCTATATATGAGTCTAGACCTCGCTCTGTTATTATTTCTTTGGGTAGTAAGTTATACAAGATACTTGAGGTAGCCCACCTACCGCCATCTCTTTGATGTCTTCTAATAAATGTAGTAAGATCATATCCAAGGCTGGGAAGTTTCTTTCTGATTCGCTCTCAAAGTAAGGGGAAGATCGTAGACCATATCCATGGCCCTTGGGAAGGGTTCCTCCATGCAAGAGAAGTAGGTGGATACGGTCATGGAAGAATACAAGGACATCTTCTTCTCACCCACAAGGGTACCCTTGCACCGTCAGGTCAAGCATATTATCGATCTGACTCCCAGAGAAACTCTACCTAATGGGCCGATATATCACCATTCCATTATGGAAAATGAAGAGATCAAGTGGAAAGTCTAGAAGTTGCCACAAAAAGGGCACATCCAACCAAGTTCCTCACCTTGTGGGAGCTTGATTGTACTAGTGATGAGATTCTACATTGATTATCGGGCACTAAACAAATCATTGTCAAGAACAGGTATCCAATCCCATGGATTCATGACCTTCTGGACCAACTCAAGAGGGACAAGTATTTCAGAAAAATCGATCTGAAGTCTCGCTATCACCAAGTTTTAATAGAGCCCACAGATGTATGGAAGGCCACCTTAAAATCCAAGGAAGGCCTTTTTGAATGGTTGGTTATGCCCTTCGGGTTGAAAAATTCCCTTGCTAATTTTATGAGGCTAATGGATGACATCTTGCATCCCTTCACCAAACCATTCATGGTTTGTTATCTAGACAACATCCTCATCTTTAGCAAGAGTTGGGAAGAACACTTGCAAAAAATTCGGTAGGTCCTTCAAACCCTTCGGCAACACAAATTGTGTGCCAACTTGGAGAAATTCGCCCTTGGCATGAGCCAGGTCAAATATTTGGGTTACATCATAGATGAGCATGGTGTGCTTGTGGATTCGACTAAGATCCATGTCATTATGGATTAGCTAGCCTCGACCACTCTAACAGAGTTGCGCAACTTTTTGAGCCTTGAAAATTTCTATCAGAGGTTCATGTTGGGATTATCCCATATCACTCAACATTTGAGTCAAATTACTAAGGGTGGGGTGAAAGAAAAATTTTCCTGGTCTGAGTCTCAATAGAAGGTGTGTTTAGTTGAAGCATCGACTCTGCTCTGCACTAGTACTCACATTGCTAGACCTGCAGCAAACATTTGAAATCGAGACAGACTCCTCATACTATGTTATTGGTGCAATCCTCACCCAACACGAGCATCCAGCGGCCTATTATAGTGAGACAATCTTCGATACAATTCAGAAGTACCCCACCTATGATAAAGAGATGTATTCCATCGTGCAGGCTTACCGACAATGGAAGCATTACATTCTGGGGAAAGATATGGTTATCCACACCGATCACCGACCTCTTCAGTTTATACAAACACAAGCGAAGTTTCAAAATGATCTCCATCAGAATTAGTCTACATATCTGCAATAATTCCACTTAAACATTAATTACAAAAAGGGCAGCACCAATAATGTTGCAGACTACCTCAGTCGGCCCCCAGTTGCAGAACTGACTACTATTCTCAACTCTCATGGCCACGAGACCTCCTGATGGTCGCACCTATACAAAAATGATCCAGAGTTCACCTGCACATACCAGATGCTTGTAAATGGAAAGCAAGTTCATGATTTCCACCTCCAGGGTGCATTATTATGATACCTGGGCCACCTTTGTGTTCCTTCAAGGGAGCGTGCCAAGCTGATTTTGGAGGTGCACTACAATCGGGTCACATAACACTTTGATGTGGAGTAAACTGTGGTTGTACTACAAAAGTACTTTTATTGGCCCAAACTCCGAATGGATGCTGGGAAATATATCAGATACTACACTAATTGTACCATCGCCAAGCCAACCATCAAGAAGAAAGACTTGTACACTCCTCTACCAACTCTCAGCAAGCCATGGGAATCCATATCCATGGACTATATGTCTAGCCTCCCTTCTACCAAGCATGGTAATGACTGTGTATTTGTGGTCATGGACAAATTTTCTAAGATTACTATATTGGCGACTTGTAAGAAGAGTATCACAGCAAAGGAAACTGCCAAACTCTTCTTTGAACGAGTATGGGTACATTTTGGGATCCATAGACCATTATATCATATCAGGATAGCAGGTTTATGAGCACATTCTAGTCAAGCCTCTAGACACTATTGGACACCAAGCTCACCAAGTTGACTTCCTTCCATCCCTAGACTGATGGCCAGACAAAGGTCGTCAATGGGATGATAATGCACATACTCTGCATGTACAACTCCAAGCATCCATGGACGTGGGATGAGAGCCTTCCTTGTGTGCAACACAGTTATAATAGATCTCTCCATATCTCGACTGGTCACAGTCCCTTTCAAGTGGTACTAGAATTTCAACCATTGTATCTGATTGATGTTGCCATGCCTCATGCAACTACACAAATCTACACATGTATTGTATGGCGCTGATAAAGCAACTAGATTTATTGAATGCATCAAACACATCCTCCAATAGGTTCACAACATTTGGAGAAGTCAAATGCCCAGTACAAGCAGTGACATGATCAACATCGAGTGCCAGACAAGTTTCAAGTGGGCGACAAAGTTTGGTTGCATTTGCAGAAAGAACGCCTTACCAGAGCCCATCAGAAGATTAGACCACTCTGATATGGTCCTTACACCATTACCAAGGTTGTTGGAGACAATGATTTTGAGCTTAGCATTCCCCCATTCCTTGGCCTGCACCTAGTCTTCAATGTGGACAGCCTTCGACCATAATTCCCATAATTACTGGACACATTAGACATTGCAGAACAACTCACACCAACAGAGTTAAACCCAGACTACATGGAACAGGTAAAAACTGATTGGATTATGGACACATAGGTCAAGAACACTCGCCAGCAGAAGATCCAACTATATCGGGTTGTCAAAGCTAGCCAAATCCTGCACCAAGGCAAGTGGCTCACGAAGGACCAAGTTCAGCAGAAGTTTCCCCATCTCATGGAGGCACTCAACGCAATGGGGACCATTTATTCCTAAGGGAGGACGACTGATACGGGTGTATTTTTTTGATCACCTACCTATTCTAGCTGGACCCTCACCACTGTATCTTTCAGTTTTTCAGTTTCCTTAATTGTAGCACAGTTTACTATTTTTGGCAGTTTTTTGGGTCCTCAACTTCCGGAGCCGTTTTGAGGGCCTAAACGATGTTTTTTGGGGAAACTAGGGCCAATTGGGGGCTTTGATTGTTTTCGGCCACTCAAAAGTTGTATTCCTCATACAGATCCTTCTAACGAGGTATTTTGCGCATCAAACGAAGATTCTATGCCAAAGTTATGACCTCGGGAAGTTGATGTACCAATTTACCCAAACGAGGCCCATAGTTTTGACGCTTCATGTCCTAGGGTTAGGTTTTTGGATGTTTAGGATTTTCCATTGTTTCTCAATAATAAATAGGCCTTTGAGCCTCATTGTAACACAATTGAGAGGCATGTAGCCACCACATCTCTTCTAAGAGATAAGCTACCATCACTCGAGCTAGTCTTATTTCCATTCTGTTTGTAAGCATATTTTAATATTTCATATTAATGAAATGAAGTGTTATTTCTGCTACACATATGTATTTATGGTTATATCTGTAATTTTTTGTGTCCCTGTTTAAGTTTGGATCACATGAACCATTTAAGGGCTCCATCTTTTAGAGTGGTTGGAAACAATTTCAATTTTTGAGTATCAAGTAAATAATCATATGAGCTACACAATACTTCAAAATCAAAAATAAATGTTTTAGGATCCTCAATTCTTAAGCCATGAAAATTGGGAAGGATATAAGGTGAAATATTTTTCATGGTAGCAGTGGTATCTTCATCCAAGATAGGGAATCTATAAGGATCTTCTTCACGAAAATCTCTTTCATCTCCCCTTCTGCCTCTACCACCTTGACCTCTTCTATTTCCTCCTCTACCTCTTCCATCATCAATCCTTGGTCCACCATCTCCATTTTGTACTTCTACTTCCCCTTCTCCTGGGTTGTCTACTTCCTCCTTTAGTCTTCTACTAATGGCATGTCAGAAAAAGTTTCTTCCTCTTCCTCACTAGGCACTTCTAACTCTTTTCCTAGGATTTGCTCACCTGTTGAAGAGATAAATACAACTCCTTCGATAGGGCATGTAGGTTCTTCTACTACAACTTCTGCAGATGAATTTGTTGAGTCCCTAGGTTGAATTTCATACATATGTACCTTAGGGATTCTATGTCTACCTACTATGGATGGAATGTGAGTGCCATTAGATGGTGTGGCACTTCATGGTCTGGACGGGGTGGTCGGTGATGTTGGTATTGAACTACATCCTCTACCTCTACTTATAAATCTACGCCTAGAATATCGTTCTCTATACATGCATCCTATAGTATTTTAAATGAATTTTAATCGTGCATCTAAAAAATGAATGCATCTAGTATGATATGCAAATAAAAAATAAAGTCCTATATACACTTCCTTGGAAATGACACAAAAAATGTTGGGTAATGTAATTGTTACTTAAATTACGTCATTAAATTGTCAAACCAAGGTTCGTGTACTTGTGAAGTGCATGTGCACAATATATGCTAGGAGTTCTATTTTTTATTTGAGATGAAGTACAATTTCTAATCTATCATAGCAAACTGTAATTTTGAGTCAAACGAGATTAACTCATATCAATTCTGCGCACATGTTCTTTCTATCAAAATTGTCTTTTCAAGGTGAAATCTAATGAAAACTCTACGCTGTTAAGCTAAAACAAAAATTTATTCCAATGAGCATAATTATTCTACTTGACAAGAATTAAAATCTATTCTACTAAATTGAATTGGAAAATATTATTCTAATGAGAAAAATTAAAACCTTATTTTATTACAATGAATTGAAATGTTATTCTAATTGACAAGAATTGAAATTTCTACACTATTTAACTAAAAGAAAGTTTATTCTAAGTGATTTGACATTCTATTAAACTACATTAAGAGATTGAGCTTGAAAAATGTTGATGTAAATTACAACTCAGATAGATTACTAATGTGCAATTATGAATGAAATCAATTGAAAAATTAACTCGTAAATCTGAGACTAAGCAAAACAATATGAAGGAAATGCTTTTGATATTTTGTTTTATAAGTGAGTGCTCAACCCTATGCAAAAAAGACAATGTTAAATAAACTATAACATGAAACAAAGCATTGATGGAAAGTGTCTAATTATCTGCAAATAGAAAAGAGGCTACTCATAAAAATAATATTGAATCAACAACTAAACTAACTTACAACTCTTCAGGGGGGCCTCCTGTCGAGCGTAAGAATGAAAGGACTTCAATTAACGAGTTATTCACCCATGCATTTGATCATTAAAGGAACATAGTAATTGCATTAAAATAGGGGTCTTCAATAGAAAAATAATTACAAATCTTAAAGATGTCCATTGCCTCACTTCAAGGCTATTTATAATTCCTTATGAGTAATAGTTTGAAGAGTTATGAGCCGAGAAGCAAGTTTATATTTGACAACTAAGTAATTAAATCAAAATAGGAATCATGCTTCTCATGATTTTCTACAAGAAGAGAAAATCTTGAGAATATTTTGATTTGACATTTCACAAACTTTGATTCCACACTTTTCTCATTCATTCCCATGCTCGCTTGATGATGTCATTAGAGTTGACTTCTAGTTTGACCATTAGATTTCTTGAACCTTGTGAGTTTCCAGATTGGTATAATAGGTGGATGTCCATATGTTTACCTTTGGTCGTTTACCTATATGCTTTATTCCCTTTCAAACGCGTCGAAACCTGTCTAACCATGGATATAACTACACAATCTCTGGTTAACTACACAATTAGTGCAATTCAGTAGCCATAGAGATGTTTTGATTAAATTTCACAAAGAAATTAAGACTATAAACTATGAATGGTTGATACCTTTTATCGTGTTCTGAGCATATCTAGAGTGACCTTACACCTTGAAAATGTAGCAATTTTTTCTGGGAAAGGTGGAGATGAAGATAAAAGGCTGTCAAAAATAGGACAATTAAGGACCTCAACATTACATATACCAAAGTTAATTAGCTAAACCCCCATCAATGCAAATGAAAAAAAAAAGTAAACCCATGGGTTGAATTACCCACATGAAAGGTCAACTACCCACAACAATTACAAACATTACCAATTTATTTCCCATATCAAAAGTCAAATTTCTTCTACTTTGTAGATGCTTATTGTCATAAATCCTTTGTTTGTTAACATGCAAGGGAGCCCATAAGCCCACATGCAAAGTAAACCAAACCCATGGATTGAATTTCCCATGTCATAAGTCAATTAGCTAAACTCAATGATTTATACAAATTACAAATATTACCTAGCTATTGAAGTGTTCTGGAGCTTGATATTTTTGAAATTTCAACTCTATGAGGTTAATTTTTTTACAAACACATAAGAAAACCTATCAAACCACATGCAAAGCAAAGCAAATCCAATAGTAAAAGTCCTAATATCTTGACAATTGTTTGTAAGAAAACCCATATCTAACATGTAAGCAAACTCATAGGCCCATAATTAAAGCACACCAAAGCAACATTGTCAAATTACGCATATTAGACATCGATTAGCTAAGCCCATAAAAATTACACACATCAAACAGATAATCATTAGCAATCAAATTTCCTTACAGAATTAGATGTGTTGAAAAACACAATGGAGACTGGAAGGATGGTAGGATTCAAATTCTACCACATAAGTGCTCGAAAGTACTTTTTTTCACCTGAGTTCATACATCCTGGCCCCATGACAAAGCACACCAATTTTACCTACCACAAACAAACAAAAAAGTGTGTTAGGGTTGAATAATCTCATTTAATAGGAAAACTAAGACTTCAATACGCAAAAACTGAACCATTTTTTCCTACCTATAAAAGTGTTGAGTTACAAAAGTTGAAAACAAATTGAAAATACCAAAAACCAATTGTGTAGGATTGTTCCTCTCTCCTTCTATCATTGCCAATAACTTGAGTGGAAAGGAAAATGGAGCGATGTATTGAAATCACCCGAGAGAAATGCAAGGGTTGATGAATTTGTAACTATTGTAAGTCTTCATGATGTACTTTTTGTGACTTGATGTAGTGATATTTATCATTATAAAGCATATATATAAATGCTTGAGTCAAAGGAAAAATTATTTTGAGTCAAAGTCCCTTTGTGACTTTAAAAAAATGTAAATTTGAATTTTTAAAATGAAATTTTGGCTCCAAAAGTGACAAATCGTCTTCCCTCCAAGTCAATTTGGCCCTGGCCAAGAGACACACCCTTTCACCCTAGAATAACCACTATATAAAGGCAGCTCGAGCTCCTCATTTGGGAAATTCTCATTCCTCTCTCAAGATAGTTTCTAGGAAAGTGAGTGAAGGATAAGAAGGAAAAAGAAGGACGGATTTTCTCTCTCCTCTCTCTCTCTCTAGCAACTAACATGAGTGAAAGAATCTCTCTCTTTTTGATTCATAATTTCTAGGGAAATTATTGCGGGGGGATAAAATTTTCTGGGTTACTGGGGCAACTGTTGTAGGGCCGAAATTTTGGGTAACTCACTATTTCAGGAGAGCCAAAATTCTTGAATTGCAAGATCGTGAGAAAAATGTAGGATCAGTTTGAGTGACTTGACTTGGAGGAGACGACCGGGTTTTATCATAGGTCTAGGCGTGTCTCTCATTGAACAAGAAGAATTTCTCTATTGAAAAGGTTGTTGGGTTTTTCCCCGTAGTGGGTTTTCCTAGGGTAGACCTTATCTCTCTTTTGTGCATTGTGATCTCTACTATTCTATTGTTCTTGATTTTTGAATTTCTAAAGTATAATTGTCTAATTATATATGGAATAAATTAAAAAGAAGATATACATCAAAAGTAATTAGCAAAATTTTAGAAATATCGTGTTAACCCTAATTGCACTAGAAAATTAACATGGGATCAGAGCTTTGGTGATGGAAGGAAGGTACATTGAGATCACTTTTGTAGAAACCCTAGAGAGAGAATTTTATTAAATTCCTTCTTGTACCTTGGCATTCATGGCTTCCTCCATGAAATATGAAAACAAGCTAGAGGGAGCATCAAACTTCAGAGCTTGGAAAGTCATAATAGATCTTATTCTTGCCAAAATAAAAGTGTTGGATATTGTGACAAGAAATATTATTGAACTAATTGATGCAGCCACAAAAGAGAAGTCTATGGAGGATGACATTACTACCATGAGTCTAATAGTGGACTCCTTTAGAGATCATCTCATTCCCTACATTGCAAAGCACGATACTTCCAAGAAGATGTATGATGCCCTAATAAATATTTACACTATCAAGAATGTTGGCCAATCCTTGAGTTTGAAGAATGAGCTCTTGAATACAAAATGACTAATGATGACACTATGGCTTCATACTTCAAGAGGATTTCACAAATAAGAGATCAAATTCAATATATTGGAGAATCAATTCTCGATCAAGAAATACAACTCTCATTGGTCTCCATAGATTATGGGATGCATTTGTAGATGGCATAAGTAGTTGGAAAGAAGCTCCTTCATCTGAGAAATTATGGACATCATGTGCTCAAGAAGAAGCAATTTTGATGATTATGGATTGTCAAGATGAATAATTTCAATCCATTGCAACTCACTTCAAGAATAAGGGAGAGAAGAATTTTGGACCTTAACATAAGAAGTCATGAAAGGGATTTTCTTCCTATAAGAAGAAGAAAGACTTATCAAAGATACAATGTTATGGTTTTCAAGAATATGGAAATTTCAAGCGAGATTGTCCTAATATGGCTAACAAGAAAATAAAAGGGAAACAACATACTTTTGCAGCAGAAGTTGAAGAAGATGAAAAACTAAAGAAGTCAAAAGGTGAGAAATATTTCTTCTACTATTCTCCTTTGATAGGTTCCTTTGCAGATAATGATGACATGTGATTGAGAGAGAGTGGAGCAACAAGACAAATGACCAAAGAACATGGAAATATTTCAAGCATGATAGAGAATAATTTATCTCAAAGGGTTGAATTGGGAGATAATAATAGTTATGCAGTCAAAGGAGTTGGAAAGACATCCATAGAGCTAGAATCTAGTAACAACATTCATCTCAACAATTTCCTTTATGCACCAAGTTTGAAAAATAATCTTGTCTCTATTTCTTGCTTAGAGGATAAAGGAGACAGGGTTGATTTTGTGGATGGAAAATTACTTGTAAGCTCAAAGGGATCTAGTTAATATGATGCTAGGGTTATTAGGATTCATGATGGAAGTTTGTATAGACTTGTGAGTCAACCAGATCAAGCATTGGTGTTATGCAATGAGCTCACAAATAGATATATCAATGACTTAAAAAATATCCTCTTCGAGGGGGAAACCTCCTTTACATTGCATAAATGAACAATTCTTTGATGACTCAAATGAAAAAACTTCCTTTCTATATATAGGAGTCTAAGGGATCACAATATAATCAAAGCCTACATAACAATAATAATGTAAGGGCACAATAATAACAATAGTGTGCTTCTATGCGGCACAATAATAACAACATGGGGACTACATGGGCACAACAACAAAAATAAGTGGGATACATTAACAATAACAATAAGGGTTGCACTAGTATTATAGGGACCTAACATGCCCCTCTCCTTTAAAAAAGTGTTGTCCTCAACGCTTGAATAGTTCTGAATTCTTCTGTATAAAATTATCATCCTCCCATGTGGAATCGTCCACGGGTAAGTTCTTCCACTTGATGAGATACTATGAAATTGATCGATTTTGTAGCTCTCAAGTTCTAGTTTCCGTGACTACTTCAAGTTCCAATATGATTTTATTTCCTCATCAAGTTTTGGAAATATTGTTTGAATTGGGAGCTTGTCACCTATAACCTTCTTTAAGCATGAAACATGGAAAACTGGGTTCACTTGAAAAGATGGAGGAAGCTCTAATTTGTATGCCATAGTACCTGTCTTTTGCAACACCTTGTAAGGACCATTGTACTATAGATTCAACAACTTATGTGATATGCTAAATCACAAGACAAGAATCTACTCTACTCTTCAGCGAAGCCAAACTTTATCGATGAAAACAATAAGAATAAAAGGAATAATTTCAATCGCAAATAACACAATATTTTTCTGTGGAAAGCAACTTCTAAAAACCCTGACTATCTATATTGCATTAACCAGAAGATCTGAGAATAAAATACAATGCTTGTTCAACCCAATCAATTCCTGCACTAGTACATTCTATCTCTCTGCCTCACAAGCCAGCTCAAGCCAACACTTAGCCAAATATGTTTCCTACCAAGCCCCTACTTCCTTAACGCAATTCATGAGAGAATTAACCCATATTTAATTGGTAAATCCACTCTCCATAACTACAAAATCCATCCATAGGCCCTCAACTGATTGCATGCACCATTTGTACAACTCAGAAAATTATACAACTAATAGTACATTGTTCCTAAACTCTAATATCAACTAGTTCTTCCTTTGAACTGACATGCATGAGTTATTTATGAGTGAATATTTTGTTAACTAGTGTGGTACTGAGGATGCACTGGTGCACGTCCCCACCACTAGACCTCCTACTAGTTCCTCCAACATTTAGAACTAGTTTAACTTACTATAACTAAGTTATACCGTGTTAATTAATTACAACTCAAAAGAACTCAACTTGGACCCCTAAAATTTAGGGATCACTCTACATGACTCTAGATAGACTTCCAACTCGAATTTCCTAATCCAACCTGTTAGCGCTTGAAATTTCACCTCAGGCTGAGAAAGGCAAACTCCAAGGCAACATCAAACCACTTAGCCTCGTAGCTAGCCCTACGGGGCAGGAGAGGGCTCTCTCCGGTATATCTCGGCAAAGATCTTCTAAGGGTAGAGATAACCAATAAAGAACAATGATTTTAGGCTAGTAAACTGATAAAAGGTTTGATTTGAGATTTTTGGGATTTTGGTGGAAAATCGAGGAAAGGCAATTTTGGGTGCGGGGATTGGACACAGTTTTTGCAGGGGGTTCTTTGGGGAAAGGTAGGAGATTGTATTGATGCCTTTGAAAGAGTTGGATGGATGAGAATGACTGGTGAGGAGCTAAGGAGAGCAAACAATCACCTTGAATTCTCCTTAAACAGATGAAAACATTGATATTAAGCAAACTTAAAAGCAGAGCATGGCAATCATGAATTCTACTTTAACACTTCATTTGCCTAATTTGCAGAAGGAAAAGTAAGAAGATGATTCACATAAAAAACTTAGAAGTACAAATAGAAACACACCATCAATACATGTAACCACAGGAATCCCAAAAAGGACTGCAAAACCCTGGTCTTTCTTCCTTTGCCAAAATTGCAGAGATACAATGAGTAATACAATAGAAGCTTTCTCCCTCAAGAGTCCAACCATGAAAATGACCAAGAAAGTACATAATATAGGCAATCTAACATCTTTCCTTGCCTCTAGGGGTCGAGCTCACTATCCTAGGAGCTGTTTCAACAAATTCTAAACTGAGCACTGAAAACTAGGCAGTCAAAACAACTTGCCTCTATAAGCTAGGAAACCAATTCATTCATTAAATTTTTGCCTATCTCATGAATGAATCTTCTAGAAGAGATAAATGAGTGTCAAAATATCATAAAATTACATCATTTACAACAAGGAGGATCAAAATCCACTCCAAAAAGTCAAATCCAATCAAAACTGCGTTTTGCTGAGCTGTAGGTGCATTTCTGTGAAAATTGCCCAACGCGTAGCGCCCTGATTCTGAACGCGTAGCGCGCCTTTGGAGCAACTTTTGAGGCACTTCCAGGTGTCCAAATGAGGCAAAAGTGGGCTTGTTGGAAGGTCTGGATGTCTACTTTCCAATCCAAGTGGAATTTCTGAATTTGGTGTCCATTTTCCCCTCCAAAATTGCAATCTCCCAAGACTGCTTCCTGTGTGTCAAAAAAGTGGCAAAAAGTCACTTTTTGCATGTTTTTTTTGACCTTCTGGAGGCTCAAAACTTGGTGAAATTTCTTGGCAATTGCTGAGCAAGTGTATTTTTGCATGAAAAATCCAAAAATGCTGAGTTTTCCTGAAATGGAGTTGCCCATCTTAAGGGTCGCGCGCGACGCGCTACACGTTGGTGAAGAAAACCTGTTTTTAGCCTAAAAAATTCACAAGTGACCAAAAATGCTCAAAATTTTCTGAAATTTATGCTGGAGTTGAGTCATTTAGCATCATGCTCCTTCAAGAAAGCCTCAGCCAAGATGTGGAGGGGATCGGGTCTTTTTCTTCGTTTTAGTGCTTTGGCCAACCGTCCTTGGAGCACCTTCATTCTCGCCTTGCATACGTGCATTCGGGCCCAATAGTGGTTCTTCATGTTCCGGAGCAGGTCCTTAAGTTTGTTGGCCTTGGCCAGCAACCTCTCCAAATGAGCATTGACCCGGAGAAGCATAGCCTCTCGCTCAATGGGTACCAAATCACCGGGTCTTCATGGATCCTCCGCAACTCATCAAGAGTGTGCTCATCTTCTAATTGCTTGTTGCGCTGCTCCAAATATGTAATCTTCCATTGTGCCATCTCTAATTTTTCTTGCAACAAGTGATTTTCAGCCTCCCGTTGCTGAATGATCTCCTTAAGCTCCGAGCTAGGAGAACGGGTGTCAAGATCAATGATGTCAATATCTGGATCACCTGATATTCCCTCCTCAATCATGGGCTCCTCGCCCCTCTCTGATACCTGTGCTGCTGTCGAAAGCGAGGCCCCTTCCACCTGGTGTGGAGATAACACTCGCGGTGCTGATGAAGAAGGCGAGACCCCTTCCACCTGGTGTGGAGAAAATACTTGCCGAGCTGATGCAAATAAGGCCCTGTGGCCTCTCTGATATGTGACCAATGGAGGGGAGCTGACATGTCTGGGCTCAAGGATGTCATACTGCTGTGATGGTCCTCCCTCCTCATGAACAACCTCAGGGAGTGGTGGTGCTGTGAAGAAATATCGAGAGATGAAATCCTCCCATGGGATACCCTGCTGGGCCAACTGATGTATGACCACAAGCTTGATCAAACCATAATGATAGATGCTCATGTGTTGCTATGCTGGGCTCTTTCTCTGCATCAAGGGCACCATCCTCTCAATATTCCGGCACATGAAAAATGGTATGTTCATCATCCGTACCCGTGTGAAATGCATCAACAAGCGGATATGGTACGAATATAAACATGAAAATCTGCCCTCACAGGTGAAATAACGAATGATGACCCTCATCAAGGGTGCATACTCATCCCTCAAAAATCTGAAAGGAAATACACCAGTCATGTGCCTCATGTACACAGGTTTAATGTAGGGCTCATACTGAAATCTGTCCAACAGTTTGCGCTTGTTCCACTCTTCTCCAACATTGGGTATCCCTGTTGCTTGAGCAACAATCTCAGGTGATAATGTAAAATCCACCCCTGCAAGATTCACATGCCCGTCATGCAAATGCAAAACAAACAAGCGGACCAATTCCCAATGGTGCTGAATTTGAGAAATCCTCTCGCAAAATTCATAGCATGCTTGATGGCGGAAACATGTGACTGCAAGTGGACAAGCCTGTAAATAAGTCAAAGAGGTGGGCTCCTCTTTCACATGCTGACCACCCTTACCACCCCTGTGAGGCCTCCTTGGCACCTCAACCTCCGGTGTTGACTCATGGTCATCACTTTGCTCATAGTCGGTTTCGGTTTCTGACATGGTTTCAAGAGCAAAGTGGCTGAAATGTACTAATGCTTCTGCTCAAAAACCTGATGTTTTAACTGTTGAAATGCTGCTTCAAGGGGACAAATAACACAAGGGAGATGTTAGGGAAGGGAGACTTTTGAGGGAACTGAGGGAAAATATAAGTAAAAGGGGATTTAGGGAAGGAATCATGACATATACAACATCATACAATTATAATTTGCAGGGGTTTTATGGGAAGTAGGGTTTATGGTTATGTTATTGAATTTTAGGGATAGGGGTAGGGTTTTAGGGCTTTTGGTATTTTTGTTAGGGAGATTAGGTGAAAATGACAAGGGAGATGGTAATGGGATGTGGGGAAAAAATGGGGGTGAAAAGGGATGACCTTGAGCAGCAAAAGCAAAACCCTAGCCTTACTTGCACTTTGACATTTGTAAGCAAAATACACATGAACTTCTCATTTCAAAATGATGACATTTAAATGCTCATTCAAGCTTTAGCAAGCAATATACTTTGATGTTTGGAGGCCTACCTGCAACCTTGAAGAGATTTGGGGTCGATTTGAGGTTTGAAGGCAACTTTTCTGTGTGTAAACCCCAACGCGTAGCGCGCAGGTCCTGACGCGTAGCGCGCGCCCAACGCATAGCGCCTGTGTCTTTTTCCCACTGCGATGACTGCCCCGACGCGTAGCGCCTGCCCAACGCGTAGCGCGCAGGTCCTGATGCGTAGCGTGCGGGCTCTCGCAGCAATTTCGCCCAGTTTTTTCACTAAGTCGCCTTTCACACTTGCTCTTAGAGTCTTGGAGGCAAATAATGATAAAATGAAGGGAGGGGGGCTTTTATAAACTTGATTTGAATTAATTTCCCCTCAAACCCACTTTCTAATGTTTATAACATGACACTTTTCAAAATTTAAATGCTGCTGACTTATGGTTTCCTTTTTGTCCTGAAATTGGTTGAAATGATGCTTTTTCTTGAAAATTTTTGCAGGGATAGCTTTTGAGGAGTCTTGGCAAAGGGGACCAGGGCCACATGCTGAATTTTGAAGAGTTTGAATTTTTACCAATTTTACAAAAAATGAGAAAATGACCTTGTCTTCAAAACATGGTTTTTGAACTCAAGGTAAAAATTAGCTATACAATATGAAATCATCTGAAGTGATGATTTGATGGACATCCCTCTGGCCTGCTGGGCATTTATTGACCTTAAAAGACATGACCTCAAAAGGCAAAATTGGACTAAACCCTAAACCTAGGACCTTGAATTCAAGACAAGACCAATGACCCTATAAAGAATTTTATTGACTGAAACAAATTGGATCCAGCAGTGCCAAGAAGGGAATAAAGACACAAGCTCCTCCATTAGGGTTATGGCATGCCTAATGGAATGCAATAAGATGACACTGATGAGACACCTACTAATGAAATGCAAAGAGTTTTGATCGCTGATGGAGGGCTACTAGACCGACTTTAACACAACCAAGTCAATTTAACTTAGTTACCCGCTATAAGATGTTATGAGAGTAGAATTACAATTTAATTCCCAATCTAATATAAGGACAAATTAAATTAGAATTTCTAGATGTTGTTTTTGACATTTCTTGTTGCTAGTTTCAATACTCCCTCTCAACAAGAAAGGATTTTAACTCTATCACGATCTGGTACATTTGGAATGTTTTGCATGCAACACTTCTCTCTAGTGCTATTTCTACCGCAACTTCTGAAACTCAAAAAGCATCCAACCTAAATCAATATGATGCATCTATCACCAGAGTCTCTAACTGCTACTAGATCCTACACTGTCTACTCAAAAATCTGGGCTTTTGTTGCCTTTACTCTGTGCCATCTGCACTGCTTCCAACTCTGCTCTACGCTCCCTAGTATATGATTGCTGCTAGTCTTTGCCTCTGTCACTCTAACATATGACTGCATCAACCACCACTTATCCATCCTGCTATTGTGTATTGTGGGCTCCCATAGCAAGGTAATGATCCATGAGATAAAACATCTCAATGGACCCTACCCAAATTTCTGCACTCTTGGGACTATTACTTCACATCACCCCACCTCTCACCTGGAGGTATGGCAGCATGTGCTCCCTCTTCCCACTTGGATTGAAATTCCCCCCTACTAGAGGTCTCTTCCTGAGTGGACGTCTCCACTTGGTTTCCTCTCTACTTCTCAAATTTTGGCTACTCCACAATTTCCTGAGGTTGCTTCTAAGGTTGCATGTTGAGAGGTAATTCATGTTACCTCTCAACCATAAAGTATCTAATCTTTGCCTTGCTCCTCAAAGGTTTGCATGCATCTTGTACCTCAAGTTCATACAAGTTATTGACTCGCACATCAATCTATTTCACTTGTCTCGTGGTGATGTGTCTAAGAAAAACATTTCCTTTTCTAAAAATCGCATCGTACCACAGTCTTCCAATACTGTGATGGAAACAATATTCTTCTTTATTCCTGGAACATACATCACATCTGTGATTCTGAGAGGGGAGACAGACTCCCTCTGAAAGGTAATTGTATTGATTCCAGTCACACTATACCTCCCATCATCTCCAATCTCTATGTTCCACTTGAGGTATTTCTCCTCAAACTCACTGAAGATATCTTTATTCTCGTCATACAAAACAAGGCACCGCTGTCAAGATACCACATGCTTCCCATTACAATGTTGGACATGCATGCAATTAGAGTGAAATCAAGTTCGAATTGTGAAGCTAGAGCTTCACCTGTTGCTACTACTATAGGATCCTTCTTGTTTTCTTTCTTGTTGGGCAATTTGTGGCGTAATGTCCATACTCGTGATAGTGAAAACATTTGATGTTAGACAAGTCCTTATTCTTGCCTCCCTCCTTGCCTTGGGACTTCTTTCCCTTGGATTTCTTTTCTTTGATGGCTAATGAAAATTCCTCTTCCACTTCTTTGGAAGAGGTCCCATCTCTATTGTTCCACCGAAACTATTCTTGTACCAAGTTGGACCACAACCACTCCCACTCTGGTAGCTTCTCCCTCCCATTAATAGAGTCCTGGTAACTGTGCCAACTCTTGGGAATTCCTAAAAGTGTTAGCTCACCATATTGTCTTCGACAATAGTAATCCCGACACTTCCAAGCTCATTCTGACAATGGGTGAACTTGGTCAAGTACTTCGAAATAGAGTCGCCCTTCTCCATCTTGATCTTTCTGAGTTTCTCCTTCAATTCCAACTTCCTATGGTCACTGTTATTTTGAAACAGGTCTTTCAATGCCTTCCACATTTCAAATGGAGTCTCCTTCCTGGTGGAGATTCGAGACAATGTGATCTCGAACTCCTTCTAGGATAATCCTTCTCGCTTTTGCCACACACTTTCTCCATTCAACCATATCTTTAGCATCAGATGTTGGAGGCTTAGGAAGATCATGATCTATGAATTCCTTGAGGCCATTGTCTTCCAAAACTGCCTCCATCCTATAAGCTATGTAATTTGAGCTTCTCTCCAAGGCATACTCAAGTCTCAAACCATATAATGACATATTGTTGACTCTGAAGTATTAACTTGAAAATTCGATTTCACCTCCACAACAAACTTGAATTCTCCTCTTCTATATTGTCTTCAGCTCCGATACCATGTATATTTTTACTGTAGATTCAACAACTTATGTGATATAATAAAATGCAAGACAAGAATCTACTCTACTCTTCAGCAGAAACCAAAATTGATCGATAAAAACAATAAGCAGAAAATGAAGAATTTCAATCGCACATAACACAATATTTTTTAGGGGAAAGCAACTTCTCAAAACCTCAACTATATATATTGCATTAACCAGAAGATCTGAGAAGAAAATACAAGCAGTAGTAGAAAATGATGAAATTAGTGACTAGGTGACTGAAAAGTTAGTCACTGTAGCTTTTCCAAGTGAAATACTACCAAAAATGAGAAATCTTAAGTGATTAACTAAAAATGACTAGCATAAATGACTAATTTAGTCTCGGGTTAAAATATACGACTAGCTAATAAGTAATACAACTAAAAATGACTAACGTGAATGACTAATTTAGTCTAGTAACATAAACATGACTACTTAACAAGTAATACAATAGTACAAATCAGTCGTTTATGTTAGTCATTTTAATTATGTCACTTCAACAATCTAAACTTACAAGTGATAGGGGATTCAAAAGTTGTTATAGATTGGCTGAAAGGTTATACTTCCTTAAACACTTCCTTACTGCATCAATGGACTATTAGAGTTATGGCACTAATTAGAACCTTCAAGGTTATACCCTTTGATCACATTCATAGGGGATTACATTAAAATATTTATAGATTATCCAAAATGGGAGTGGGCTTATATCTGGGTCAAATACATTATGAATAATACCTACAAGGAGAAGTGTTGAGTAATTAGTAGAGGACACATTTCCT
Source organism: Pinus tabuliformis (assembly GCA_031772625.1). NCBI lineage: Eukaryota > Viridiplantae > Streptophyta > Pinopsida > Pinales > Pinaceae > Pinus > Pinus tabuliformis. The sequence goes on along the minus strand of CM062819.1, from coordinate 143,958,645 downwards.
TTAGTTAAAGACTTAACTTTTCATGCATATCTACATTTTTTATTATCACGTTCATATCCATTGAAATTAGGATACTAGTTTTTAACTTGGATACCATGTTGTTTATGTAGTTTGAACATACATTATGAACATAGTAGTACTAGACTCTTATGAAATTATTTTGAATCCTATGGGGATTTTGATATTGCCCGAACATTAGATGTTGAACATATTACAATATCATGTCATTCAAGTAAAGAAAATTTAATATATGTTAGATGATGTAAATTACATCTTTGCATTAATATTAATACAAAAATTATGTCTTTTTCTTATTGGGAAAAAAAATTATGGCATTTCCCACCACCTAAGTTATTAGACATAATTTACGTAGGAATACATGCAACTACAAGAATATTTTCTTAGTTGCTAAAGATAGTTTGATTTCATAACAATGATGATCATTATTTGTCTTATCAGTACCATATGTCAATGTTGGGCTTCCATGATGGATTTGTGATGGTTGGGATTCCTCATAATAGGCATGTGAACCCCTAGGTGTGCACACAACTTGTTGAATGTGAATATGGGGTTTGAAACTTGGTAGGCACAATGTTGTGTGTGTTGTATGAAAGGTTGTTGAGGTTTCAAGATATTACCTTGAATCCTACAAGAAAAATTGTGCCACCCCTTAAACCTTATGTTAAACACTCTATGCTTTGGTATTGATGTGCAAAAATAAATTTCATGAAAAATATATATTTATAATTTATACAAAACCATACATCAAATACATGTACTTGTGCTAATTTTATACAAAATATCCAAGAATGGTTTTCCTCATTAAAACTTCAAATACATATAACTAGCCTAGATTCATCTTAACCCCAGATCTATCAAGCGTCGAGGGGGACCCAATCTCTCGAGGTGAAAACCTCTTTTTTTTAGTGCAAAACTTGAGGAAAGGTGTGCACCTCGAGATATTTGATCCCTCTAAGCGCTTGATAGATCTGGGGTTAAGATGGATCTAGGTTGGTTATATAATACTATATAATTTGTATTTATGTGTCTCTTTCTTATTCACCCTCTCTATTTCACCCCCAAACACGCACACACTCTCTCCATATCTATCTCTTTCTCTCCACCTCCCTCTTCCTCTCTCTCTCTCTATCTTCCCTCCCACTCTCCTCTCTCTCCACCTTTATCCCCTTATTTATTTCTTCTTCCTTCCTTCTCTCTCTCCCCCTCAACTCCATCTATCTTTCCTTCTCTCTCTTGATTCCTCTCTCCCCATTTCTCTCCCACCCCCTCTGTCTCTCCCCCATCCCTCTCTCTCTCTCTCTCTCTCTCTCTCTCTCTCTCTCTCTCTCTTCCCTTCTCTCTCTCCCCTCCATATATGTGTCTCCTTCTTTCCCTCTTCCCCTTCTCTCCCTATCTCTCTCTTCCCTCCTCTCCTCTCTCCCTCGCCCTCTCTCCATCTCTCCCTTCTCTCTCTCTCTCTGCCAAATTTGTCACTACCTATCTCCCTACCCTCCCCCCTCCCCCCTTCACTTTTCTTTTTGTCTCCCTTGGATGCTTCTTTAAGATGGATTTATGTCGATGCTTACTAACAATATTTATATTTTATAAATTTCACATCTTTAAATATAAAAGTAGTCTCGTTTTTAATTTTTATTAAAACCTTCATTTAATTTCTATGGGAATATTTTTAGTAGTGATGAGGATAAAGAGTTTAGATATATCTCAAAAGTAATTATAACCTTTTTTATTTTTAGCTTCAATTTAAAAAAATGTTATAAAATTCAATTACAATAAATTATTTTTATTGTGAAATATGTTATGGTTTTTGGGCATGTGGTATTGATAAGCCGTGGTATTGGCCCACGATATTGTAACAAAGCCTATTTACAAGTTAATAATATCCATGGTAAACTATGGTTGAATATCCATGGTTAAGAATATTGTCATATTGTTAAAATATATTATGATTGTGAAATAAGTTATGATTTTTTGGCATTTGGTATTGCTAAGCCTTGGTATTAGCCTCATGCTATTATAAAAAAGCTTATTCACGAGTTCAGAATATCAAATGAAAAGTGAGGGTGAATGTCCATGATTAAGAATCTTGGCATATATTGTGAAATATGTTATGTTTTTTGGGCATGTGGTATTCATAAGCTATGGTATTGGCCCATGGTATTGTAACAAAGCCTATTTACAAGTTAATAATATCCATGGTAAAGTGGGGGTGAATAACCATGGTTAATAATATTTTCATATTGTTTTAAAATATTTGGATTGTGAAATAAGTTATGTTTTTTTGGTATGTGGTATTGATAAGCCATGGTATTGGCCCATGGTATTGAAACAAAGCCTAGTTTTTAGGGGTTAATGATAATCGTGGTTAATAATCTTGTAATACTATTATAAAATATTTTTGTTGTGAAATAGGTTATGGTTTTTGGGCATGTGGTATTGATAAGCCATGGTATTGGCCCATGGTATTGTAACAAATCCTATTCACGAGTTAACAACAAAATCAAAATATAACAAACTGCTTTTTATTATTTTTATTATTACTTAACCTAATATTTAAATGTTTATAGTATTTCCATTATTAAAAAAATAATATATTAAACAATTACCATCAAAATTAATCTCTAACTTCTTTAGTAATTAGTCCCAACTTTCTAATGGGAGCTCCACAGACAAGACCAAATTGATGGCCCAAAATTCGCCTCGATCTTGCAAAAAAAATATTTCCAGTAAAATTGTTTGAACTATATTTTTACCAGGGAAATTCTAAACCCTATGTTACCTAAATTCTTGAAAATCCCAAAATTGGCCTCGATCTTGCAATTTTTTTCCCAGTAAAATTGTTTCAATTTACCTAATTCTTGAAAGTCCATAACTATAACCTAGATTTACAAAGTATTATGCAAAAACCATAGTGTTGGCTTGATGGGGCCTGACCCAGGTTTGGAAGAGTTTTAGCCAAACAAATCCTACACTACCGGCCCTTTTGGCAATAGTCCACGGAGCGTGGGCTAAAGTCTCACCTGAGGTAGTAGGGGAGAGTGATGGAACTAGGTTTCTGCACCCTAGGGATGTCTTGATGAGGACTGGAAGGATCGTGAACCAATCTACGCACTTGCGCTACTCTGCACAACTCTCTAGCCTTCACGTAGCTTGGCGACGAGGCACCTCTTAGATTCTTATTATTAAGGTGTTTATTATAGATCTGATCTAAGTCTTAAGGTCTTTAATCAAGCTATCAATATTTATAACCAGCGCGCACAACCATAAATCTTACAAATATGCATAAACTCAGAACATAAGCATAACCATATAAATCTGCGAACGAATGCACTATAATTCAGAAACACTTATCTTTTATTAATCTTCAGTTCAGTACAATCCCAATCCACCCTGCGCACTTAGCTACAGGGACTCGCGCACACAGTTGCGGACTCTACCAGGCCTCTGCGCACACAGCTACAGAGCCTACTCTAGCTACTATCAACCCCAACTCCAACTTACAGACTCAAAGCAAATATCGCATTCATAAACCCATAACATTCCAGATTCCACCAAAAGAACTGCCTTCTATCCTTAGATCCTCGCTCTATTTATATATTCCCATGGTCCGCGGCCATGGGTAGGCTGACTTGCTTTCTATTATCTTACATTATTTTCAAGCGAACAACCTGTTGACTTGACTCATTACAATTCGCGCTCCACGCACTTCGTAGAGCCTTTACAATTACGCAGGGTCTTTAAGCCCCAAAATTGTTACGTGGGGGGATCCACTACCAAACAGGCCCCCAACACAATCATCGTGACTTGTCCCGAGTCACTCGGCTAGTGCGTTGATCTTTGCTCAGAGTTCCTCCAACAACCTTTGTGTTATACTGACATCTGCCACACATTATTCTGTTGTCCTTTGTATCAATTGTGCTCGACGTTCTCATACATTGTCAGAGGCACCTTCCTGCCTTAGCGCATATGTGTCCTATAGCTGGGTTAGCTTCCCCTAAATCGTAGTGGTGATCGTAAATGCTTCCTCAAGCCAAGGCTGGAGGCACGCTTTGAGCCCAGCTTCTTGATGTTGTGTGGCGTCCACCTGCTCCTTTAGAACCTGGGCCTCTCTTATCTTGGCCAAGCACTGAGTGATGGCAACTGCTTGCGCAATTCCCTGGACATTGTCATAAGCCAGCTGCAACTCCCGTGCTTCTATTTCTACCTGCTGTATCATTGGGTCTTCCTGTAGTGATGTGAGCGTAAGAAGGGAATGATCCAACAATCTCATGCAGTCTTGTACAGCGCACTCTATCACTTCCAATCCTGCTTGAATTGCATGGTGGTGCTACTCTCTAACTTCGGGGGTGTAGAAGGTTGCGCCTTCATCCTTAGCTCCGCGATCTGCAAGTTCAACTCCCACAGAGCTTTCGTGGCCTCCTCTTGGGCCCTATGGAATCCTGCTGCCATGTGATGAATCTTGTTGGCTGCAGGGAGTTCTGCTGGGACATCCAATTTTGGTACACTGCTACAGACCTCTCCACAGCCTGTTCCAATCCTCGGTTGTGTGCAACCAAGTCATCGCGTTGTAGAATGATCTACTCTAGATTTCCTTTTTCTCTATTAAGACCTGGAGGGTGCGACCTTCCCTAGCGCGGATCTCAGCAGTCACCCCATCCTGCAGTTGGTATAGGGTTTCTCGCGAAACGGCGGCCAAATTCAACCCCCATCCCCTCATGGCACCTTCGGCTTCTACTAAGATGATGTCAACTAGTAATACTAAAGTGTTCATTTTGGAAGTGCGCACCAGCTACTCCGTTGTGGGTATACCTTCCGCGAGGGTCGGAATCATCCCTCCTAGGGGTTGCACCTGTAATGCATGTAGCTGTGCTCTGAGCACCCCCAACATAGTTGTCTGCTCTATCATCAATTCCTCCAAAGCACCCTTAGTGATATCATGCACTGGTACACTGCTGGCAAGAAGATCTCCCTCCAAAGTCCTTGTTGTCTTCATCTTTTTGCGTGTAGGTGGCTACTCCTGGACACGCAGTCTCTTAAGTTAAGTCGATGTTGTGGTCAGGTCCGTGCATCCCTATGTCTCCACTTCCCCTTGTATGTACTATTCCATGGACATTTCCTCCTCAATCTCTTCGGCGGGTGCAGTGATAGTATCTCCTACTACCTCGAGTGCCTCCCGCTGCGTGGGCATTTTCTGTTCCTGGCGCGTTCTTTCCGCCAACTTTGTGATGCGCAGCTTGATTTCCTTCTTCTGCTGCTGAGCTACAATCTTTTCTAATTCGGCCAAGTCCGGAGCGCGCCACTCTAGAGGCCATGCCACCATTGCCTCGAAAATTGCATCATCCGTTGCAATGAACAGAAGCTTTACCCATGTTTGAGCGGGATCCTTTCGCACCTGAATATAGAGATTATGTATATATGCCTTGAACTCAGCCGCAATTTGCAACCAATTGTATACTGTCGGGGATAACCATAGTATGTGGTTGATCCGTGTCTGGATACTCGCCTCCATGAATATCCAAAACACCTTGATCTCACGAATCCTCATGGCATCTTTCGTAGCCTGGAGTGAGTTATACCGCACGGCTTCAGGTAGGTTCTTCTCAATGTCAGGAAACTGGCTGCCCTTCGGTAGCTCTCCTGCAACCAATAGGATTGTTAGGAGCAACCATGCATAATGGAAAGTCTTACCTTGCTCCTGGGCTTCCCGACAATTCGTCAAAAAATCATCACAGAGAAATTGCGCCCAGTTGAATTGAACTCCTTCTGCGCATTGCTCTGCGAGCGCAATGACAGAGGTTGGCACCTCGTCTACGCGGCATTTCCTCATGAGCTTACCGGCCAGTAACTGGGTGGTGACGCGCACCCCTCGGTCTTTGATACTTGCTATTACATACCCTCGCTTTTGCTTTTCCAGCTTATATTTAACCTTCATGGCTTCGGCGAGGCCCACGTCGCTACTCATTCCGGCTATGTCTGCAGGATCATTTCCTTTAGTAGGCAGCTGGGAAATTTGGTGTATTAAATCGGCCGTGATGGGAATTGGTTCCTCCAGCCAAAGATACCCATCATGTACTAGACATAGTAACTGTCGGATAACAAAAATTGTGATGGCCACGCAGTGATAGTGGGGTATCCACCTCAGATTGAGTAATCCCGCCTTCTCCACACCCCGTAACCACTTCTGCTGTAGTAATTTCTCCTCGGCCAATTGGGGGAACTTCTCACTGTCTGCAAGATCCCAATCTTCAAACTTGATATTTGGTACTCGACCCAGCGGCAGACCATCAAACCTTATTTCATCCGGAAGAAGCGGGGTCTGGAGCGTACTCTTCGTGGCCTCCAGGTCCTTCGGTATCTTGGCTGTCCCTTTCCATGGAGAGATATATGGTGGTAGCGACGGTACTTGGAAACATTTTCCTCTTCCTCATCCTGTGCTTCAATTTGAGCGATCAGGGCTTGCAAATCTTCCTCTTCCTCCTCGAGTTCAGTGGTGATTGCTTTGCCCTTTTCTACCACTGACAATTTACTGAATCGCAGTGATACCCAGAATGGCCCCATAGTCTACTTATATTTCTGAGGTTGCGGCGTGCATGGGGACTTTGGAACTCCTAGGGCAATGGCTGCCTCTCTCGTTTCCTCTTGGGTCAGATATAGCTCTTCCGCAAACCTTACCCTAGTTCTAGAAATGGTTTTTATCCTGGATCCGCTCGGGTACGTACTCATGGGTGGCTGGGTATTTGTTGTTCTGCACTAACTTGAATCTCAAATATCCAAGTACTGTTGTGGGGCCACCCCAAGGATTTTTATAGGAACGTGTGAATTTGAATTTGACCCTTCCTTCCACTTCTGATTTATTAATATCTTCTTGATGGTAGATATTTTCGTATCTAGCTTGGAATTCCTGTCTTAATGGCCCGCCGCCCACTCCTCTCTGCCATAAATCGGACTTCTTGTCATGAAGACTGATGTTAATGGTCACCTCCCGGCCTTCCCACCCGACAGCGTAGCCTCTTCTGCATGGTTGCAATCTTGATGGTCGACTGACCCTGTGCGGAACCTCCTTTCTGCGTAGTTCTCCTGCAAACTTGTTTATAGTCCCGCGCCTCCTTTCAACTGCCTGGAGTGCTGAGACTGTGCTTCCCACAGATAGTCAGGTGGTTGCACCTGACGTGCAAGGCTTCCACTTCCCTACTAGCCTGGGTTGTGGGCACCTTTCGAGTACCTTTGTATCCAGTAGCGCATCACATTCTACATTCCCTTGTTCAGTCAGGTGTGGTCCCACGATAGCAGGGTCGTGGCTTCTCCTAATATAGTAGTGAGGCTGGCCAGGCCTGGCCCCCTTGTGCTTAGTTCTGCGGGGTCTACTTGTGCGATTCTGGTGTTCTGTTTACTGATTTCTTCACCCAATATCACACTTTTTCCTCTTCAGTCGTGCCCATTCTTCATTGAGTTCGTGAAGTTTCAAGCTCTCACGATGAATGGTTCTTGTAACTACTGAATCTGTTTACCCCGGTCCTCGCATTCTGTCTGAACTGTGGGAGCTACAGTCTGGGGAGTTTCCTCTATCCTCCTAGTTTCAACTTGTCTCGTTAATGATAGGATCACCTTCGCACAAATCTTCTGCTTATGGTCCTATAGGCCCATCAAACCCTTGGTACACGCAGATTCCCATTGGCTTGTTTTATCAGGCGAACTCTGTTCATGATCTTACCTATTTTCCAATTGCTTTGTTGCGAATGGCTGGTAGAATGCGTCGCTTTCCCTGCTGTCATGGAGGATTCTGATTTTTGATTCTTAGTTGGGGAGGCGGTTGCACAACATACATCTGCATCCCTTGCCACCAGTGGATTCTCAAACCGCTTAGTCCTCCAAATCGTACACACGCCTGCCTTCTATATTCACGCCAGTTCTTGCTAGTCTTTTGACGTATACTCCATCCTTGTGCAGCTGTCGCACGCAACACCTTTTTTTGCGCACCTTATCGCTCTTGTTCCAGTATTGCCTTTTCACAGTGGTCTACAGATTCCTCCACGTTTGTTGCACCCGCATCTGTTGGCAATTCCCTTGCTTCTGTCATTACGCGACGTAGTGATCTAACCATCATATTACAATTCAGCGTTGCTACCTCATGCAATCGGTTCTGCCATCGCTCTATTTCTTCATCGGAACTATCGCACTCCCATGAGATTCTTCCATCTGTCATTGGATTCCCTCGATCCTGGTCTTGTGTCATTATCTGGTAAATGCAGTCTAGTTCATCATCATTGTCTTCATCATGCACAGGTTCAGTGTAGTGCGCTCCTTCGGCTATATCTAGTGTAACTATTACACGGAGAGGCTTTTTCTCAAATATCATTTTTCGTCTCTTTAAGTTGATGACTCCATTCATGTCCATGGCCTAGTCTATTCCTAACAAGGAGGGGTACAAGTTACTGTCATCCACAATTTCTATTACCTCAAAATCTGTTTGTTTGCTCGCGCCTTCGATGTCCACTGTTACTCCCTGTAATCTCCCTATGGGCAGGATCTTTTGTTGGTTCGCCATCCATAATTGAATAGGAGACCATTGTAGTGCGGGCCTGCCCATGCATTCCCAGGTCTGTTTAAGTAGCACATTTGCATCCAACCCTAAGTCCAGAATGACCTGATCCATCTCATAGTCACCAATCTATGTCGTCAATCACATTTCCCGCCCAGTGCGCAAAGCATGCTTACCTAGTTTCCAGACCATGCGTGGTTCACTCGACCCTGCGCACCTAGTTACCAGTTCTTGTAACCCATTAACTAATTTATTTTCCCGCAATAGCTTCATGCATGTCTCTAAAAAGGTAGTTAGCATAGAAGGATCCATTTCTAGCTCAGTTTGATCCTTACTACCTGAAGTAGAGGCCTCCACGAAGCTCTTCTTAGCTTCCATAAATGTCTCCTTCACGCATTCCAAATAAAACTCAGGTTTCCTTGTAGGGGCCTTGCAAACCCATGCATCCTCCTCAGGTTCCTTCCCCTTATCCTCTCCTGTGGTTGCACCACTTCTGAGCACCATATTCACGTTAGGGTCCTCTTCATGCAGTTCAGCCTTCATCATTTGGACATTCTGTGTGGGAGTAGACTGAAGCACCCCTTTTTCATGCATCTGTGCAATTAGTGTGGGGAAATCTACCACTTCATGATCAAACTAGTAATAGTACGGGAAACATGTTCTGGTCAGGTTCATACAGTCACGCGCGTAGTGCCCAGGTCCTCCACAATTGTAGTAGATTAACTATCCACGCCCTCGTCCGGGTCCCATTCCTCCTCATCCCCGTCCACGTCCCTAGAATCCACCATGCGTTATTGTTGCGGGTGGATCCTGACCTTGCGCCTCAGTCTGCATCCTGTAAGAAAGTTTTTGATCCATCAGCAACTCATAACTTCGGCAATTTCGTTCATCATGGCCCACCGATATACAAAAATTGCAAAATAGCTGCTGGGGGGGCTGTGTAAACTTCGGCAATAGATGACAATTGTCCGTTGTGTGCTTTCCTCCCACCAGATAGATCGCGCACCAAAGTGCGGGCACTGCACTTGACCCCACTTGTGCCTCTAGTCTCAATGGCATTAGTCCGCCCCCTGCCAAATAGTTCGCGAATATCGGACAATGGTCCTTATCATGGCCCTAGTATTTACACTTTATGCACCACACCTCTACACACACTTCTGGCCGGGGCGCCTTATCTTGTTTTAGAATTTGCATCTCCAAGCATAGGTTTTGTAGTTGTGCATGGATTTTCTTAATTCCCAACCCAGGATCCTGTATTGGAGTTTCATGAAACCTCATCACTATCTCTAATGCTTCAGCCTAGGTCGAAATCTTTTGCTGTGATAGCGTCGTCCTCAGATGTGGTGTCAAAGATGCCACAAACCACGCGTGGTGTTGCGCATCCATCAGCATCATGTTAGCCTCACGGATCATACTCTTCAGTCTCTGATCCAGATCCCAAGGGGTTTCACCTGGCAGCATCGCGATCTCCTTGAACCCGATGATCGATTACGTCTCTGATTTCGGCCGACTAAATTCTTTGTTCAATGCATCCTAGATCTCCATTATTCCGGCATTTGGATGATCGCTAGAGTGCTTTATATACCACGTCAACGCGCGATCCTGCAATGCAATCACCAAAGTAGCCTTTTTAATGTTATCATCTGTAACACCTTGGGCTTTCCATACTGCCTTTACCACGAGCCAGAACTGATCTGGTTCCTCATTTCCTATGCCTCTAAATATGGACAACTTGATCACACTCGCCATTCCAACCCTTGGAGGTGGTGGAGGTGGTGGAGGTGAAGATGGGGTGGATGTAGGTGAAGAGGGTGATGTCGTGGACGGAGGTGGTAACTATGGAATGCGCTGCTTGATCAACTAGACCGCACCTCTCGGAGAGAACCCAACGAGCTCCTCCTTGCTTTCCCACGAAAGTGAAATCAGTGGATTGTTCTCTAATCCTTTGATCCCTTGGTAGCCTCTTCTGCTCCACGTTACCCCAGAAATCAATGGATTCGCATAACCCGTTTTTCAAATGATAGCATTTTAATCCAGGTATTCAACGATTTGACGTACTTACCACGCAGTCCCTTGAGAAAACTTCTTTCCGCTTCGCTATAGCTCACGGTTGTGTCTATCACGAACTCAATGAGAAACCCTCCTATTATCTGATCCAACCAATGATCTACCGCCCATGCAATTTTATCTTTAGATGCCTCTAGCCTGCGAACCAACTCTAGAGTCCACACTATCGGTTGATCAAGTTTGCACCTTCCTTGACTATCAGCTAGCCTTGTGATCCACTCATCTAGTTCTAACGAGAAGGTTGCGAAGAAGATCTCATGGATCTCCATATATATATGTAGTGATCTAGCCACCTTTTCTCAGATATTTGCGGGTTTTTTTTTCTATACCACGAACTCATGCAGCTTCTGATTCAACCAATATTCAATCTCTTTCTTCATAGGGTTCCAGTGTTCCAACATCAGACATTCCTTAGGCAGATTCCAGTCCTAGCAATCGAACCATTTGTTGGCTTGATGGGGCTTGACCTAGGTTCGAAATACTTTTAGCCAAACAAATCCCACACTACGGCCCTTTAGGCAACAGTCCATGAAGCGCGGACTGAAGTCTCGCCTGAGGTAGTAGGGGAGGGTGCTGGAACCAGGTTTCTGCACCCTAAGGATGTCTTGATGAGGACTGGAAGGATCTTGAACCGATCTGCGCACTTGCACTACTCTGCACAGTTGTCTGGCCTTTGCATAGCTCGACGACGAGGCACTTCTTAGATTCTTATTATTAACGTGTTTATTATAGATCTGATCTAAGTCTTAAGGTCTTTAATCAAGCTATCAATAGTTATAACCAGCACGCACAACCATAAATCTTACAGATATGCATAAAATCAAAACATAAGCATAACCATATAAATCGGCGAACGAATGCAATATAATTCAGAAGCACTTATCTTTATTAATCTTCAGTTCAGTACAATCCCATTCCACCCTACACACTCAGCTACAGGGGCTCGCACACACAGTTGCGAACTCTACTAGGCCCCTGCACACACAGCTGCAGAGCCTACTCTAGCTATTATCAACCCCAACTCAACTTACAAACTCAAAGCGAATACCGCATTCATAAATCCACAACACTCCAGATTCCACCAAAAGAACTGCCTTTTATCCTTAGATCCGCACTCTATTTATACATTCCCATGGTCCACAGACCATGGGCAGGCCAACTTGCTTTCTATTATCTTACATTCTTTTCGGGCAGACAACCCTTTGACTTGACTCATTACAATTTGTGCTCCACGCACTTCATGGAGCCTTTACCGTTACGCGGGGGCTTCAAGCCCCAAAACCGGGGGGATCCGCTACCCAACACATAGGAAGGGTATATTATTCATAAAGTTATATGTACAACTGTGAATAATTTGAAAAACCACTTTACATTTACAAATATTTACAGGAGATTCAAGCAATACTTAAGGGGGGCTTGCATGAAGAAGTCATTCCTCTTTTCGAAGACAAAGTACTCCAATATTTCGCTTTGAGAACTCCAAGAATTGCTTTATCATTACCATCATCATTCACCAATGGCTATCAAGGGTCTTATGGACAAGAATGTTGTATTCAAAAAGCTTTGGGTCAAACTCAAAAACAAGGTTCTATTCATATTTCTTGATGCTTTTTCTCTTCAAATTATTTATGGCTAATTTATTTCTTTCGTGGGAACATGTTGATGCCTTGAAAATCATTGCAAAAACATGGGGGAAAACCGCTCGATCAGGGACTCGAATATCGTCCCTTTTCCGTTTGGAATAGTGGCTCCGACTGGATATAATGGGACCAGTTTCCCAATAAAAATGTGATAGAATGGATAGAGTGTTTATAACCCAAAACTAAGTGATGGATGGGGGTGATTTATACACTGAAATACATGTATATTAATCTATCTATTTACCCGGGGTTACTTATTTTTATGCGATCTAGAATAACTGTCCTTAGTGCATGATAATAATGATTAATCAAACACTTATAAAAATGGAAAGCATTTAGATAATTATTTTGATTAAATAGTTAATCAAAATAATTGATGAAACTCGTATCACAATCAAATAACGTTAAAAATTTCTTGTGTATGTATTGAAACTTACAATTATAGCATGTTCAGAAGTGAATTAATCCATATCTGTGTTAGAAAACATAAATATAATAAACAATATAAAGAGGAATGACTATTAATTCATAAACAAAATAGAAATACAATGATAAAAGTACCTGATGTATATTTCTCTACTCATGAAAGAAATAGTTCTGGTCCAGTTTTTCTCATTAAGATGGTTTCAAAAGTACAAAAGTGCAAGCTTCCAAATCCTTCTCTACAAAACTTTAGGACCTTGATCTGGTCATTCTACTAAGATAAAATTTAAAGTACAGAATTGAAAGATTCCAAAGTCTTTCCTTATAAAATTTGGGGACCTTTTCTTTGTAGACATGAAAAAGTCTATATAGAAAAAATAAAATATAAAAATAGACAATAAATAAAAAGTGTTGAGGAGGTTGAAAAAAATCTCCTTAAAATGAGATACTAATACAGAAATATAATTTGTTTGAAATATCGAGCTCATGAATGCAATTGTGTCTATTATTTCATTCATTTCTTCAGCTCGTAGATATGTAATATTTGCTTAACTTCAGGGGGCTGACCTGTCCTCATGCATAGTTGTCCAGTGTACACTGCATCTGAAAGCACAAGAAACATATGAGTGGATGAGTTAGCAAGGCAGCGAAGCATTAGCCATTGATTGTGTGGCTTCACTAGATATTTCTAGTACATCTCCCACTCAACTTTTGTCAAGTTTTTAATTGCCCTTGAAATTTCCTTCCATCGCCTTTCCAAAACTTTAATATCAAGAAGATTACCAAGTGGGCATTCTTGAATCAAGTTGGCATTATGTAGGTTATCATTTATAGTTTCAATGATGTTATTGATAGCATCGTTTTCCATGGAGGCTGTTGTTTCTGCCTGTTTCAACTAAATGTCCTAATCAGTAAAGAGGACTTCCTTTTGAGATTCCTCTATTCTGGGAAGGTATGCTGCTCTGCCATCTGGTGTATCCTACCAAGTTATAAATCCTGATATTTTATCATCAATGTCATTGAAATTCACCCTCAGATAGGATGATTGATTCATCGGTGAATCACTTTTGACACATAGTGGATTGATGATAGATAACTTTTGACAGAACATTACTTGTTCCTTTGATAACATAGTGTTTAGTTCCAATGCTTCCTTTATAACGTCTTCCACTTTAGGATTGTCTTTCATCTGATCAAGTGAAAACTGGAGCTGTCAGATTTGAGTATCCTTAGTACTCGTCGTTGCCTGATGTTGGAGATTTAATTGATCAAAGATCTGTTGGAGTTGAGACAACTGTATCTTGAATTGTTAATCAATACTTTGTCTTTCCTCTACTAACTTTTGTTGTAACTCTTGAATTCTTTCTTCCTTTTCCCTCATTAGTTGTCGAACTTTTGTTTCTTTATCAAACATAGCAGATTCATAAGCACCTGTGAACTGTGACAACTTTGTTAAATTCTCTGAAGGATAAGTTTGTGTATCCTTCCATACTGTATCCATTGTTATATCACTGGGAATGACTGCTGATGATGGCTACGCTATTCTCCTTTTCCTCTATCTTTTCGCCACAACTCGATGTTTGGGACTGTAAAAGACGTCAAGAGGAGGGATTTCTTCCACTTTTAGGACAATTTTTTATGAAGGGAATGCTGGGATGATTTCAATTTCTTCTATAGTGGAAACTTTATTAGAATCCATATCAGTAAACGAGCTTTGTCCAGTGTTCTGGGGTGTGTTGAATGTTTTCTCAACTCAATATGCTCTTCCCCCTGTTGTCCTTTAAGCTGTTGATCAAACTATTTCCAAGCTTCATCCAGTACATTATTGAAGTGCGTTTTATCAGTATGAATTTCTGTGGATTTATCTTACACTTCAATATCTTTAAAAACTTGCTTTGAGTCTTGTTGTGAATTCTTCTCTGAATCCTATTCTAAACCCTGCTCTGAACCTTGCTTTGAACCTTTCTCTTCTTGGGAAATCGGTTGAGGAATCCTCAATAGATCCAAAGGGATGTTTTGAAGTCTTCTTTCCATGTATTCTTTGAATTGCGCTACCTTTTTCTGGATTCAGTTTCAATGTAGCCAGGTGTTGTACTTGTGAAAATATCTCGGTAGATTCAAATAGGTCATCATAGGCATCATCTTCATGACTAAATCACCTGATTTTTACTTGGGTACTAACATTTTGTGCTACTTTGTTAGGATCAAGTTATCTGCTAGGCATAGTATCAAGATTTAAACATGTAATATTATCAATTTCAAGTGAAGCATGCTTGAAATCATGTTGAGAATATATGCCACATTAGATAGGGAATGAAGGCCATAAAGATTTCTTGGCTTCATTTAAGGTTTTTGTCAATCCACCCCCTACATTTTGATAGGCAATCTCCCTAGCCAGTAGTTTATCAGGTACATATAATGGGAGAACGTGAGGAGCTGCCAGACTTCCATAGACTCTAACATAGGTAAATAGATCTTCTCCAAACCACCTACCTATTGGTATGAAGTCAATTTTGGCCTCTTCAGATAATCTTGGGGCTCTAATATATAAAAAATGGCTTGGTGTATTGGTAGCATGACTCCTTGGAAAATTTTATAAAAATGGGCATGGAAATTAGATTCCCACAGGATTTTATGATATGTATGGATAGGAGTGGGGTCTTAAATGGTCCATTTCCATCCAATGGTTGGGAAATATGAAGTGAAACAGACTGCATCCATGATATATGCACTCATAAATAATGGTGGAACTACTTTGGTTATAACATACCGATTTTGCCTAAATTTGTGGATTTGGGAGGCAATATTATTTGAAAGGATAGTTCCCCAATCCATTATATAAGAATCGACTTCTGCCTCAATAAGAGGAACCCATTCAACTAATAATTTAGTTGTATTAGGGTACCCAAATAGACTACACATCATAGTTGCGATATAAGAATAGGGAGCGGTGAGAGAAGATATAGATTACATACCTGACTTTTCATGTTTGTGTTTGTTTGGGTAGGATCTCCATCATTTAATTGGCTCTGGTTCCACCTCATTCTCTCTTGCAAAATTTTCAAGGAAAACATTTTCATACACCTTTTGTGGCTTACATATGTGGTACATTTTCTTCAAATCTTGAGTTGTAAAAGACCCGACAACTATTTTTCTTAAAGTCAAGAATGTCCTATCAGCAATGTTGATGTTATCAATTATCCATTTCACCATATTGGTATAAGGAAGGATCTTGGGTCGAGCAACGATCTTGTGAAGAAAATAGTTGGCACCTTCATAGTTGGACACTTCAAAAGATGAAGCAGCATCCGTTGTTTCCACTCTCTGAATTACCTTGGGTCCTTCACTTTCAAGCAATTCATACATGGATTCCCATGAGGATGTTCCACTATCTATCGTGCATGTAGTGTTAGAGAAAAGAGAGGGAATTTATGTTACATCAGAAGCAGAAGGTGTGGATTGTGAAGCTTTCATGGCTTTCTTTCCTTTCTTTGCATTGGTCATTCTATTACACTGTTGCTTCTCGGGTTTAACCTACAATTGGAAACAAGAGGAACAATGAACAATAGGTTTGGAAAGCAGGATAATTTCAACATACAAGGTTTGAAATGATGGCGAATATAGTTTAAATGTGAACAAATCTAAAATATCTACATACAAACCATCAAATCACCATGGGGATTTAAATCATAAATATTGTTATAAGTCCTTAATAAATGAAATCATGGCTTCACGTGATAATTTATTATTTCATTAATAGATCGTATCACAAAGACCTTTCAGGCAATAATCTCAAACATGTCTCGATGTTTTTTCCCGATATGTGATGGTGATACCGTTATATCAGCGATTTGGGTATTGGAAGTCCACGATGTAATGATCACAATATCGCAATCGAGGGTTTAGAGCAGAGGAGAATGGAAATAACTAAAGGCCTTTTGTGATTATGAAATCACGAGGAATGATGTGGCAGTGGAGCGGGCCCAAGGGATGGCTTAGTATTATGTTTTGATGTGATTTTCCTTTGTTTTATTCATTCTTGTAAATTTATTAAAGTCATGCTTTAATAAAGAGCTTTATCGCAATTAGAAGATCGGAAGTGAATGGAACGACCTACCTTCTGCCAATCTGTAATTCATCCAGACGCAACATATTGATAGGGTTGTGTTAATTGTTATATCAGGTCTGGAATTGTTATCGCATATCGCAATCGAAGTGGTCCTTCGGGTTTTTTAAATCGCGCCCTTTATAAATTTTATGATGCAGGTAAGCTTCAATATAAAGCAACTTTTTAACAATACCTAAGCCTTTTAAGGATTTAAGCATGTTTTTGTTCTTGGGGGCTATACGCATTGAGATATGTTATTTACAATATATTTTATCGCATCGCATCATTTGAAAAGGATAAAATGGGGAGTTACTCATTAGGACTTGCGAAGTGCAATAACATAGCGATTTGTTTAAGGCCAATGGAATTTGGATTTTATTTATTCAAATAAACTCAAAATTATCGTTTTAAAACACTAAATGTTTATTTTCTATGATTTAAAAATTTAAAGGGTCCTAATTATTTATATAATAATTTCCTAATATATTTATATATAAATAAATGGGGGGGTTGTTGAACAGCACAACAATTGGCAGTTCACTGGAAGAACCAGTTATCTCTGATTTATAACAATGAAATTTCTAAAACTTTACTAAGTAAAAATAATGTGTTTTCCCGATATGTGATGGTGATACCGTAATATCGGTGATTTGGGTATCGGAAGTCCGTGATGCAAAGGTCGCAATATCGCAATCGATAGTTTGGAGCAGAGGCGAATGGAAATAACCAAAGGCCTTTTGTGATTTTGAAATCGAAAGGAATGATGTGGTAGTGGAGCGGGTCCAACCAATGACTTAGTATTATGTTTTGATGAGTTTTTCCTTTGTTTTATTCGTTCTTATGAATTTATTAAAGTCCCACTTTAATAAATAGCTTTATCACAATCAAAAGATCAGAAGTGAATGGAGCAACCTACCTTCTGCCAATCTGCGATTTATCCAGATGCGACATTTTTATAGGATTGCATTAATTTTTATATTGGGTCCGGAAGTGTTATCACATATCACGATCGGAGTGGTTCTTAGTGTTTTTTAAATTGCACCTGTTATAAGTTTTGCGATACAGGTAAGCTTCAATGTAGAGCATCTTTTTAACAATACCTAAGCCTTTTAAAGCTTCAAGCATGTTTTTGTTCTCGGGGGCTGCACGCATTGAGATATGTGATTTGCAATATATTTTATCTCATCACATCATTTGAAAAGGATAAAATGAGGAGTTACTCATTAGGACTTGTGAAGTGCGATAACGTAGCAATTTGTTTAAGGCCAATGAAATTTGGATTTTTTTGATTCAAATAAACTCAAATTTGTCCTTTTAAAACACTAAATGTTTTATTTTTCTGTAATTTAAAATTTTAAAGGGTCCCCTTTATTTATATAATAATTTCCTAAGAGATTTATATATAAATAAATGGGGGGGTTGTTGAGTATCACAACAATTGGCGATTCACTAGAAGAGCCAATTATCTCTCATTTATAATAATGAAATTTCTAAAACTTTACTAAGTAAAAATAATTCAGGAAAGGAAAACTATTTTCGAAATATTTAGATAAGTAAAATTACTCTGAATATAAAAAAAAATCACTTAATCATAATTCCTTTTAAATCCTCTTATAGATGAAAATACTTTTTATCTATATCAATCCTTAATTGGTTGTAAAGATAAAGTAGGGGGCTTCTACAACTTAGCCTTTTAATATACTCATTTTTCATAGGTAGAGCCACTGCTGCCAGCAAGCGTTCATAGCCTCGATATGGTTACCTTTTAACCATCAATGATTCAGAATCCCATCCATTTAAGAGTGCAGTCTTTAGAGATAATTTCAAAAGTATATGTATATTTCATTTTTTATTTGTTTACTTTTCTTTTAATAATTTTTTAGCAATACCTAAAATCCATTGTCCTGGTTTGGTGACCAGAAAGTGACAATGCCATTCACTGGTTGTAATTGAACTGAACAAGTTGGCTCGTGATGAGACCCCTTGTCTTATAATTAAAATAATCATAATCCATTACCCTGGTTTGATATTCAGTATTGGTAATGTCAGTCTATTATTTCCCTATGATCATGGTAAGCAGGCTCGTGATGAGACCCCTTATCTTTTAAGTTTAATATATTTTTGAATTACACTCTAAAAATAGTAAAGTTAATGGATGGGGAGAATCATTGACTCCTTAAGATTTTTGGATGAGAATTTTAGAGTTAGAGATGCTTAGCTGTAAATAGTCTTTACTTTGTTAAAGATAACCTTTCTTGAATGATAATAGAATAAAAAGATTTTATAAAGTTTGAGGCTTCAAAAATTTACAACTTCAATAGAAAAATAAAATTTCAAAGTGTTATGACACTTATCTAATTTTCAATGTTGTGATCACTTCCTTAAGAATTCCTAATTTCAAAGCGAAAGATCATAAAATGTTTTAAGAGATTGTAATGTAAAGCCAAAAGTATGTTATTTAACATTATTTTCTAACATAACTTAAAAAGTAAACGTGATAGTGTTACAGTAGAAGATATTATCTTCTAAGAAAATATTTTTTTCAAAATAATCCCATTAATAGGAAGATAATCTCTCTTTCCTTATAAATCTTGAAATATGAATGTGATGGGCCTATTTGTTCAGCAATTTGAAATGGTCCAAGCCACATTGTCTAGAATTTAGCATGCTTTCCTTTTTCCTCGTGTGCCTTGTCCCATTTAAGGACGAGATCTCCAATTTGAAAATATTTTGGGGTAATAGAACTTGCATCAAAATAAGATTTGACTATTTGCTGATGGCGAGCATGTGTAATCTTGGTTTTTTCTCTTTCTTCTTCTAATTTAAGGATTTGAGATAGTCTTAACCGTAAAGAAGAAGAAGGTGATTCTTCTATAAATTGGACTGGGGCTAATGAGGGAAGAGATAAGTTTGAAGGAATGATAACATCTTTCCCATATACTATATTGAAGGGAGAAGTGCCTATTGAGGCCTTCTGGGTTATTCAATCTGCCCATAGAGAAAATGTCAAAGATTTGTGCCAATTCTTTTGGCTCTGATCAACAATTCTTTTAATAATTCATATGAGGTTCTTACTGGTTGATTCTACTAGACCATTTCCTTGGGGATAGTAGTTAGTAGAGTATTGAAGTTTAAAACCCCTCTTAAGAGAAAATTCAGTCATATTATTTCCTAAACCAAACCTAGTAATAATGAACTAATCAATGAATTCAATGATGGCATCGGATTTGGCTACCTTTAGTGGAATTTCTTACACCCAATTAGTAAAATAGTCAATAGATGTAAGGATATACGTATGTTGCTTTGAAGAATGGGGAACAATCTCACCTATGATGTCCAGGCCCCATTGTTCAAAAGGTTATTCAATGTTGACTGGTTGTAGAGGTAAGGCTAGTTTTCGTTGGCTTCTAGTAGCATCCTGGAATATTTTGCATTTCCTTACATATTCATGGGTATCCTTGCACAAATCTGGCTAATAGAAACCAACATGCAGGATTTTATGTGCAGCAGTATCTCCTCCAATATGTCCACCAGCTGGTCCATCGTGGATTTCCTGCAAAACCTTTTGTGCTTCGAAATTTTATAGGAATCTTAATAATACATAATCATAATTTCTTCTAAATAACAAATCATCAATGATCTCATATTGGTTGGCCTTTAATCCTAAAGCCCTTTTCCTTTTGTGATTGAGTTTAGGGGGAGCATATCCAAATTTTAAATAGAAAATGAGATTGGAATATTGGGACTCAGAGTCATTTAGGCTTACCTCATATATGTGTAAAGTATTACCTGAGTCCTCATCAGTTGGTATATTGGAAGATCCTATAAACAATCTGCAAAAACCTTACCCTTTAACAATTTTAGTTGGTTTGATTTCAATTTCATATTCTTGCAGGTATGTTACCCAATTTGTTCTCTTTTCTCTTAATTCCCTTTTCATAAGCAATTGTCTCACTTTTGAGAATGAGACTATTAATTTAGTGTGTGCTTTTAGGAGAAAAGGCCTCAGGTGCTTTACAGATTTAAAAACAGCAAAAGCTTGCTTCTCCACCTCTGAATAATTTAGTTCAGCACCTTGAAAAATAGAACTAAAGAAAGAGATGGGTGCTTCAATTTGTTGATCATTAAGTTGTGTTAGAACAACAACATAAGATGTTTGAGAAGCGAAAGTGTAAAAAAGGAAATGATCATAAAATTTTGGAGTTGTTAAAGAGGAAGCATTCATAATGGCTTCTTTTATTAAATCAAAATCTTCCCTTTCGTTATGACCCCACTTAAAGACCGAATTTTTCTTAATCATGGTTTGTAATGGTAAAACAATTTGGGAAAAGTCAAGGACAAATCTCCTAAAAAAATTATCTGACCTATAAAGGACTGCATAGATTTTTTATTATGGGGCAAAGTAAGTTCAGAAATTTCTTTTATTTTATCAGGATCAATACGGATGCCCTTTTTGGATACAATAAATCCTAAAATATTATCTTCATTTAGAGCGAAATAATATTTCTTTGGATTTAATGAAATTCCATACTTCTTGCAGCATTCAAAGATCTGTTTCAAGTCATGCAAATGGTTGTTTCACTTCTTGGAGTAAACAGTTATTTCATCCAAGTTAAAAACAACAATTTTGTTTATCAGACCCTTGAAAGCTATGTAGATGGCTCTTTAGAAGGTTGCCCCTGCGTTTACTAAACCAAAAGGCATTTTCTGGTAGGCATAGGTTCCCTATTTAGTCTTGAACATAGTCTTTAACCTATCATTTGGGTGGAACAAGATTTGATTATACCCTGAAAAACCATCAAGGAAAGGCATCAGTTCGGAACCAGCTATTGATTGTAGTATTTGTTCCATGGTTACTAATGGGAAATTGTCCTTCTGACAAGATTTATTGAGATTCCTAAAATCTATGTAAATATTAATATCACCATTTTTCTTCCTGACAAGTACTAAGTTTGAAACCCATTTTGAATGACTAACAAGAAAGATAATCTTGGCTTTAAGGAGTTTATTCAGCTCAAACTTGATTTGTCATTCTAGATTTGGGTGAATTTTCCTTAATTTCTGTTGTACTGGTTTGTCACTGGATATCATTAGAATAGTGTGTTGTATTATGGAGGTATCATATGTTTTAAGATCGTCATAGCTCCAAGCAAAGATACCTTTATACTTTTTTAATAAATGAATGAAGGCTAATCTCTCATCACGGGAGAGACCAAGTCCTAAATTGATGTTTTGGGGTTTGAGATCAGTTCCAAGGTTTACTAGCTCAAACCTTAAGGTTGGACTTTGGATTTTAGAATCAGTAATCTTCTTAAATATGTATTTTAGATCATAAAGATCTTCAAGCTTCACCACAGATTTAGGTATGGGATTTTCATTGGATTGTCGTTTCAATTTATTTTCATGTTCGTTTTCATCAATTATTTGATCATCATATGATCCTTCAGATGTTAAAAATCTTAGGATATCCTCATCATCATTAAACACTCGCCAATTGGTGACATTACCAGGAATTGATGGTTGAAAAATTAATTCTATAGGAAACCTATCTGGACTATAATATTCTGATGGTATAAGCTTGGATGCTATATTAGCCAGAAGGTTAGCACTTGCATTTTGAAGTCTAGGAATAGGAGAAATATTGAATGCTAAAAAATGTGAAGGTCGTAAAACAATGATTGATAATGTTTTAAATGTCTAGATAGACAATGAATGGTGTTTCTCACTTGTTTGATAACAATTTCAAAATCTCCAAATACTTGAAGATATTTGATATCAAGACCTATTTCTTTATACAAACCCTGGACCAGTGCCTAATATTCAGCGGTATTATTTGTTCATTCAAACTCCAACCTACATGCTAGCATTGTTTTTTCTCCTTCTGGAATAATTAATATACATCCATCTCCTGCACCATCATTAGATTTAGATCCATCAAAATATAATGTCCAAAATAAATATTTAACTAATGGTTTATCTACAAGATTTATACATTTGGAAGAATATGTTTGTGAAATGCTCTCAATCTAGGAAGTAGCAGAGTTATCCAAAAAAGTGACTTATGTGCATTGAAATTTCCTAAAAATGACTCAACTGAGTAGTTTCCAATGATATTACTATTAAAATCTACTAGTTCATTTTCATCTTCAAAATTAGTTACTGTATACTTCAAATGTTTTTCTCAGTCAATTCTGATTTGATTTGGCTTTCCATTGTAAGGGAGCCACATATGAGACCAATCTGTTGCAAAATAACCATGAAGTTTCTTAGACCAATCCCTGCTAAGAATTAAACCATAAAATTCGGGAATATTAGCAACTAGTATGTCAATTACTTGACAAACTTTTGGATTAGAAGAAAGCCTAATGTTGACTAAATTCATTTCCCCTAAGACCTCGACTTTTGTTCTATCAAGTTTGACAATGTGGACTGCAGACTTTTGGGGTGAGACATTTAATTTCGTGTAGACTGATCTTGGCATTATGTTTGAAGAGGCCCCTGAGTCTGTTAAACAGTTATGTTGGGTTTTATTAAAGATTTCATAATTCAAGAGGAAAGGGGGAGTGTGAGAGTGATATCTATCACCAATTAAGATAGCATCGATGGAATCAATGTTTTTTGATGAATCATTGGGAGGCTTACCCATTCCTCTAGAAGCTTTGGATAAAACAGCAGCAGGAAAAGGAGAAGCAGGAACTACATTCAATTCTTTGAGTAAAATCTTATGCCAATGTTTAAGCTTACTGAGCTCATGAAGGGAGATATTTTCTCTGGCTTTTTTCATGTCCTCCACTAACTTAGATTCCATAGTATCTGCAACTACCAAGGTTTTGGATGAGGATGGAGGATTAGATGAGGGTGAGTTTGGTTGAGGAGATGTGGAAGAAGACTTTTTATTGACCACTTTATCTTTAGCAATAGAGGTTGAAGGCTTTTGCTTTTAGGTTGATTGTACAGAATAAATAGGGCCTTTACTCCTACTCCTAACAGGTAAAGCTTCTTATTCATCTTCATTATCAGAAGTAGGTAGGATAAAATCTCACAACCCATGTACTTGAACCAATTCTTCATCGTCAGATTCATTAGCAGATAATGTTTTTTCTTCATCATCTTCATCCAAATCAAACTCAGCGCTAGATATTGTATTTGGAGGTTGAGGATTAGATGTTTGATTTCTCTTGAAGGATCTAAAGGATTTTTAGAAGAGGACTCAACTACCTGATTTTTAATTTCTACCATCTCATTTAACATGATTTTAAGGACTTTTTGTAAGCCTTAAATATCAAAGGGATCCTTAGAGGCTTTCTTCTTTGATTCATCCTTAAACATAACCTTTTTCGTCTTTCTTTCTTCCCGGGCAATCTTCTTTTCTAAGGCAACTATTTTCTTTTCGACAGGCAGGTCTTCTTTCATGTTTTATACTGAAGTATCCTTATTGGCTCTATCGACAAAAATAGCTATATTGGAAGGAAGAGAAGAAATATAGAATTTTATCTAAACATCAACACCAAGGCTTGATGTAACTCAGATTTTGTTTAGAAATTTGTTAAATCTGGAATTAAAATATTTGATATTTTCAGTACCGATTTTGTTTTTAAATTAGAAAGATCATTAATAAGGGATGTAGTTGTGTGGTAATCACCGAATTTAGCTAAGAATTGTTCTTCAAACATGTCCCAATTAGTGATAGACCCTAGTGGTAATGAAAAATACCATGAACTTGCTGATCCTTGAAGGGTGTAGGGAAACAATCTTACTACACAGTCTTCTTGTTGGGTCCCTATAATACTAGTGATTACCCCATTACTATTGTAGTTAAAGGAGGTTTTGTCATTTGAATCATCCAAGAATTGTTCATTTATGTAATGTAAAGGAGGTTGCCCCCTCGAAGAGGCTGAATTCTAAGGCGTTGATCTATCTTCTCTATCTTTTTCTTGAGCTGGTTTCATAACATTTGGTATCAGAGCTTTGGATTCTAGGGTTTCACTGCTCCAAACAGGTCATCGTGGCATTTTCGCTATAACTTTTTTTTTGCGACGTTTCAGAAGCTAAAAAGAAAACACATTTGAGAAGAAATCGTGTTGAATCTCGGGTCTGAATTTTAGAGCTTTTTGCGCTATATTTGCGGAGATATGATCTGAGGAAGTTGGTCTTTTTGGAGAATCCTGAATTACATTCCAAACAGGTGACCTGGGGAAAATAGTCATAACTTTCTCTCTAAGCATCGAATTGAAATTTCAAAAGAAATTACAGAAATAGGACGGACTGTAGTTTCTTGTATATATTTTTCAGAGTCAAAGATTGAAACAGTGACTTGTGGCACATCGTACAAGTTCACTCTACTGAACTAGTCTATAATCAGGTCACTATGGGAGATTTCGCATAAGTATTCCTTGGAGAATCCAATTTGGATCACATTGGTGGCATTGGAAAGAGGAAATAGAGGGCTACTGCAGGTCACAATTTTAGAACTGGATGATCCGAAAGTACAGAGATACATCAGAGGCAATATCGAGCTCCTACAAAGTGAAAAAAGGTGTGTAGATTTTTTTAAATTTTTGCTTAAGCTTGGTTTGAAAATTTATTTTGAAGGACTTCAAAGGGCATAGTAGAGAATTATTATCGGTAACTGATGCCCGAGGAAAGAAAATGCAAACACCTAGTAAGCAACCTGAAATCTCTAGCATGACTCATGAAGAAGAGGAAGAAATGCTACATGATATATCAAAATTACAAGACCAAGTGCAACAAATGTCACTCTCACAAAAGCTAATAGAAGCTAAGATAAAGGGTGTGGAAGCTAAGATGGATGATTTGAAGATAGATTTCAGGACAGATTTCAAGAGAGAGATGGCAGATTTGAAGACAGATTTGACAAATTTTCTACAAGAAATACTTACTAATGGTAAAAAGGTAGTAAAGGAAACTCATGATGTGAACAAAAGAAATGTTAATAATGATTTCATAGACTCTATGGGATCGAACACCCACAATATTCCAAAAATTGATATGAGGAAGTTTGATGGCAAGGATCCCGCAACATGGATATTACAGATGGAGCAATTTTTCGATCTCAATAATGTGCAAAACACACAAAAGGTACGTATTGCAACTTTATATTTGGAACCAAATCAGTTTGTATGGTATTAATGGCTTTGCTCTCGTAAACAAATTATCACTTGGGAAATTTTTACGGAAGAATTGGCAACACATTATGAGGATACAAAAAGCAACATTTTTTTAGCCAATTGATAAATCTCAAACAAAAGGGTTCAATAATGGAGCACATTGAGGAGTTCCAAAAATTGAACATAAGAGTAAAAAATATTCTAGAGGAGCATAGGATTGATGTGTTCATAGGGACTTTAAAGGATAATATCCAACATGATGTTCGCCTTTGGGAACCTGATTCATTAGAGAAGGCATTCAGGTTAGCAAGAAAAATGGAAGAAAAATTATGGCAACTAGGAAGCATACCACTCACAACTATAAATATGGAAGTGTTGTTGCCCCTAGTTTTCCACAACCTATAAGGTTGACACCACAACAATTGGAAGAAAAAAGAGCAAAAGGGCTTTTTTACAGTTGTGATAGCAAATACACTAAAGGTCATAAGTGTGCTGAGAATAAATTATTCTACATAGATTGTGAATATGAAGAAGAAAAGTAGTAAGAAAGGTCAAAAGAAGAGGATATACTCCATGAACAAAGCCTAGATAAAGAAGAAATGAATCCGACCATATCTTGTAATGCATTGGCAAGAATTACCACTCCTCAAACCATCAAGATAGAAGGACAAATCAAGAAGAAAAAGGTAATAGTGTTGATTGATTCAGGAAGTACCCACAATTTTATTCATTGTAAGGTAGCAAAAGAATTGAATTGCTTCTTATATCCAGCACCAGAGTGTCAAGTGATGGTTGCAAATGGAGGAACAATAAATTGCTCTGGAAAGTTCCATAATATCAAGCTATCCATGGGAGAATATGTATTGACTAGCCCAATGCTTTCCATTGCAATGGGTGGTGCTGATGTTGTACTAGGAGTTCAATGGCTACAATCCTTGGGTACAATAGCTTTTAATTTTCATGAAATTTTCTGTGGAAGGAAAGGAAGTTGAATTAAGGGGTATTGCAGGGAAACCGGGAAAGATAATCAGCTCTAACGGTATGACAAAGCTTCTAAAAAGGGAACAAAGAGGTGTAATTACACAATTATGTTCGCTAGATGTTTCCACATTGGAATCATCTATTTCTCCAGATCTCCAAAAAGTCTTGGACAATCATTCCAAGGTATTTGAGACTCCTAAAGGTCTCCCACCTATTCGTGATCATGATCATGCTATTCATCTGATTCTAGGAAGTGTTCCTCCAAACATTAGGCCATAAAGATATCCCTATGCCCAAAAGAGTGAAATTGAACGTATGGTTGCAGAAATGCTAGAGGATGGTATAATTCAACCGAGTCAAAGTTCTTTCTCTGCTCCAGTAGTATTGGTGCACAAGAAGGATGGATCATGGCGCATGTGTCCAGATTATAGGGAGCTCAACAAGCTCACTATTAAAGATAAGTTTCCCATTCCCGTCATTAATGAATTACTAGATGAACTGCATGGATCAATTTACTTCACCAAGTTGGATCTTCATTCAGGATATCATCAAATCAGAATGAAGACTGAAGACATTCCGAAAACAGCATTTAGAACTCATGAGGGTCATTATGAATTTTTGGTCATGCCTTTTGGCCTTACCAATGCACCTTCAACATTTCAAGGTTTGATGAATTCCATTTTCAAACCATTTCTTAGAAAATTTGTGTTAGTATTTTTTGATGATATACTAATCTACAGCAAGTCTTGGAAGGATCATGTTGAACATGTTGATAGGGTGCTACAACTATTGGAGGAGAAACAATTATATGCATAAAGATCTAAATGTTTCTTTGGAGTACAAGAGGTGGAATATTTACGTCATATTGTATCTCATTAAGGATTTAAGGTAGACCCTAGCAAAATTAAAGCCATTAAGGAATAGAAAATCCCCACATCCATAAATCATTTGCGAGGATTTCTTGGGTTGACAGGGTATTATCACAAGTTTGTTAAGAATTATGGGAGAATAGCAGCACCTCTAACAACATTATTGAAGAAAGATGCATTTTCATGGACTCCAGAAGAAAAAAAGGCCTTCGAACATCTTAAAGAGGCAATGTGCCAAGCATCGGTCTTAGCTACACCGGACTTCACAAAAACCTTTATTATGGAATGTGATGCTTCAAGAAATGGAATTGGTGATGTTTTAATGCAAGATGAAAGACCCATTTCTTTTGAAAGTCATCCAATCAAGGGAAAGTTTTTACAAAAAGCTATTTGTGAGAAGGAAATGTTGGCAATACTCCATGTACTTAAGAAATTGCGACCCTACCTAATGGGAAGACACTTCAAGGTAAAAAAAGATCATGATAGCCTTAAATACTTTTTAGAACAAAGATTATCCTCTGAAGAGCAACAAAAGTGGGTCACAAAGATGTTGGGTTATGACTTTGAAATCATCTACAAAAAAGGGAAGCAAAATGTGGTGGCAGATGCACTCTCAAGAAAGGATGAGGATGTGGAAGCATTGTTGTGCACCATTTCTATTATCCAACCAGATTGGATAAACGAAGCAAGGGAGGAATGGAAGAATGATAAAGAAGTGTGGGAACTTATTCGAAAGTTACAACAAGATTCCAGTACATCTGATACATTTAGCTGGCAAAATGATTCGTTATGGTACAAATATCACTTATACCTCTGTAAGAATTCCCAGCTAAAACAAAAGATTCTTATGGAATTGCACACTTCTCCCTTAAGAGGGCACTCAGAATTTTTAAAAACTTACCACAGGGTTAAGAAGGATTTTTTTTGGGATGGCCTTAAATCAGATATTCAAAAGTTTGTGGCGAAATGTTTGGTTTGCCAACAAAATAAAGTTGAAACAATTAAGACACCGGGTCTATTACAACCTTTATCCATTCCAAGCCAACGTTGGGAGGAGGTTTCAATGGATTTTATCACAGGTTTACCCAAGTCTGAGGGAAAGAGTTTCATCATGGCAGTAGTTGATAGACTTACCAAGTATGCACACTTTTGTGCATTATCACATCCATTTAAAGCGAGTGTAGTTTCTACTGCATTTATGGAAACAATTCAAAAGCTACAGGGAAACCCAAAGATTATTGTAAGTGACAGAGATCCCATTTTCACTGGAAATTTTTGGGCATAATTATTTTCTTGTCTTGGTACTCAGTTAGCTCATAGCTCATCTTATCATCCTCAATCTGACAATATTTCCAGAACTTGACGAGGAAGGAAAAATTATATTGGAACTGGAAGCAGTCACAGAAACAAGAACTCGATAGCTACGAAATCGATCAATTTCGGAGTATCTTATCAAGTGGAAGAACTTATCTGCTGAAGATTCCATATGGGAGGATGAGAATTTTATACAGAAGCATCCAGAACTACTCAAGCATTGAGGACAACACTTTTTTGAAGGAGAGGGGCATGTTGGGTCCCTATAATACTAGTGATTACCACATTACTATTGTAGTTAAAGGAGGTTTTGTCATTTGAATCATCCAAGAATTGTTCATTTATGTAATGTAAAGGAGGTTGCCCCCTCGAAGAGGCTGAATTCTAAGGCGTTGATCTATCTTTTCTATATTTTTCTTGAGCTGGTTTCATAACACTTCTTCAACTACTCCATTAAGATTAATGGCTAACATATAATTGTGGAGATGCTATTTAGCAAGTAATCCATCATCAGGATTAAATTTTGGTAGCCATCTTTTAGTAGATCATGGAGAGGTGTTGGCATTTGCACAGCTCTAGGATTGGCCCATGTTTTAACTCGTGGTGGGGGTGGCAAATATTGTCTTCCTACCATTATTGGAGTTTGGGTAGAGGTGGAATTTGAGGGTGATTGTGTGGAAGAAGAGGCTGGTTGTGAATTGGTTCTAGATGAACTGACACCAGTACTTTGAGAAGAAGGGGTATTAACAAGAATGAATGGATGGAATGAAGGAGTTTGTGGAGGTGAGTATGACAAAATTTCACTAGTGGATGTTTGACTCAGATTTCTTAGTCTTTTCCGAAAAGAGGAAGAGGAAACTCAAATGGAGGAACCCCAATATTTTCACTTTGAGAATGAGTTAAAATCTGAGTAGGTTCTAAAATAGAGGTTACACTTCCTTCAGAAGCTTTACATGGCACAAGCTTTTCTACTGAAATATAAATTTCTCCCAATTTATATATAAAAGTCTGGAATTTAGATGATTATGGATTATAATCTGAAGAGGATACTTCAGGAAATGTACTAGGAGATTTAGGAGGTGATTTCTCCACTTCTAGAAATAGGGGTTTTGGATGAAGATCTAGAAGTTGGGGATGATATTGAGGGGGAGTGACACTTGGAATGATTTTTTAATTTAGATTGAGTTCTTTTTCCATTCATAGTAGGAGGCCCTCCTTTTAGCGCCAAAATTTTGATGCCTCGAAAATCGTTGCAACATGGGGGAAAACCATCCGTTCGGGGACTTGAATACCATCCCTTTTCCATTTGGAATAGTGGCTTTGACTAGATATAATGAGACCAGTTTCCCAATAAAAATGTGATAGAATGGATAGAGTGTTTATAACCAAAAACTAAGTGATGGACGAGGATGATTTATAAACTGAAATACATGTATATTAATCTATCTATTACCCAAGGTTACTTATTTTTATGCGATCTATAATAATTGTCCTTAGTGCATGATAATAAAGATTAATCAAACACTTACAGAAATGAAAAGCATTTAAGATAATTATTTTGATTAAATAGTTAATCAAAATAATTGATGAAACTTGTATCGCAATCAAATAACGTAAAAAAATTCTTATATATGTATTAAAGATGAAAATTCTAGCATGTTCAGAAGTGACTTAATCCAGAACCATGTTAGAAAAGATACATATAATAAACAATATAAAGAGGAATGACTATCAATTCATAAACAAAACAGAAATACAATGATAAAAGTACCCAATGTATATTACTCTGCTCATGAAAGAAATAGTTTTGGTCCAGTCTTTCTCATTAAGATGGTTTCAAAAGTACAAAAGTGCAAGCTTCCAAAGCCTTCTCTACAAAATTTCAGGACCTTGATCTAGTCATTCTACTAAGATAAACTTGAAATTACAAAAGTGCAAGATTCCAAAGTCTTACCTTATAAAATTTGGGGACCCTTTATTTGTAGACATGAAAAAGTCTATATAGAAAAAATAAAATATGAATATAGACAATACATAAAAACTGTTGAGGGGGTTGAAACAACTCTCCTTAAAATGATACAATAATATATAAATAGAAGTTGTTTGAAATGACGAGCTCATGAATGCAATTATGTCTATTCTTTCATTCGCTGCTTGAGCTTGCAGATATCTAATATTGGCTTAACTTCACGGGGCTGACCTATCCTCATGCATAGTTATCTAGTGTACATTGCTTTTGAAAGCACAGGAAGCATATGAGTGGATGAGTCAGGAAAAACCTGCATTTTATGTGATTAATGTCATATCGATCTGGTGCTGATTTGGAAGAGATTTTTTGACAATGCATAACGAGCTGAATATTTCTTTGGGAAATGTTTTATAATAATCAATTTTCATTTAAAGTGTTTTGAAGACTCCACCATAGTAAAGTGTTTTGAAGACTCCGCCATTATCATATATTCTGGTATCACACATTGTCACAGTACCTCTGATATATACATCAGAACTATATTTTACTACAGTTCATTTTTTTCTCTTTTACACAACAAGTGAAAATTGTCTTACTAATAGAAGAGCGATTTTTTTCCATTGTACACAGATTTTACAATGCATTCAATCATATCCATTGTGGGAATAGTTCTCACTGGCAAGGAGAACTATCCTGAGTGGTCCAGGATGATAAAACACACCCTCATTTTCAATGAGTTGTGGAAAGGAGTGTGTATTGGAGACGGAGACAAAGAACCAGAACAACCTACCTCAAACAAAGAGCTCACCATTTGGGAAAATAAGAACAATAAAGCTTATGCATTAATTGCAGCATCTGTAAATGAAGAGGTGAGTTGCCATATTTTTCCATTTTCAACTGCTTTTGAAGCCTTACAAAAGCTGAAAGAACTCTATGACTCACATTCTGCACTTGAAGTTGTTCAAGTCATGATTAAAATCTTCACTCTTGGATTACAAAATAATGATCCCCTTGCTCTTGCATCCGAAGTAAAATCTATAATGCATGATATCAAATCCACTAAGGTTGAATTGGATATTCCTCTTATCGCTTTTCTCAAGGCACTTTATCCTACTTACTCCAATTATCTTGAGTCATTGCAAGCAAATGGAAATCTTAAAGATATCACCTTTGACTCTCTTGTGAAAAAAATCGCTGAAAGAGAGAAAGCTTTTGGAAACAAGACAGCCCCTGAATCTTCTAAAGAGGTTGTGTGCCTTGCTCATAAAGAAAAGAATCCTGCTCAAGATTCTTCCAGAGGAAGAGGTGGTCGAAGAGGAAGAGGAAGATATTTTAGAGGTAGGGGGGATAGACACTCTCAAGGAGAAAAGGTAGATCTGCATTGCATATGCTGCAAAATAAATGGATCACATGATGCGTCTACATGCAAGTTACCATGGGACAAAATTGAGCAGCAAAGAAATCAAAAGAAAGGTAAAACTAATGACGCAGATAAAGGTAAAGAACCTGAATCCACTCACTATGTTGTGGCACAATGTAATATTGGAGTAAATGAAGATTTATTTAATGCTTCACTTTCTTCTTGGAAAAATTATTGGTTGCTTGATTCAGGAGCAACTTGCCACATGACTCATAGAAAAGATTTTTTTGAAGAATTTACTGACAATATTGATGGAGCAGTATACTTTGCAGACCAATCAAAATTCAAGCCATCAGGACTTGGCACAATTATGGTTAAATTGCCTGGTCTTCCAGACTTTCTTCTACATCATGTTCTATATCTCCCACAGCTGAAGAGAAACTTGTTGTCCTTGTTCCAAATCCGCCAGCAAGATCACTCCATTCATATGTTTGATGGCAAGCTTGAGGTGAGAAAAGCATCTGACCACTCACTTGCGATGAGGGGAATAGAAGAAGAAAGGCTTCTCAAACTGCAAGGTACCTCTGCTCGTGCACAACATTTCTCATACAATTCTCATTATGAAGAAGGTACAATTCCATCAAGTTTATTATGGCATGCTAGACTTGGACATTTGAACTATGACAGCCTCCACTTCTTGAAGAAAAATGGTGTTTCTGGTTTTCCTACAATTCCTAGGAAATTTAAGCAATGTGATGCTTGCATTCTAGGAAAGCATAGCAAACAGTCTTTTCATGATTCACGTTCAAGAGCACATAGAAAAATTGAACTCATTCATTCAGATTTATGTGGTCCAATTCTTGTTCTTTCTGCAAATGGAAATAAATATATGATGACATTTATTGATGACTACACCAGAATGTGTTGGGTTTATTTATTGAAGAACAAATCTGATGCTTTTCAAACATTCAAGAACTTTCATAAATGGATTGAAAATGATGCACAATCTCATATTGGGTCTATTCGCACTGATAATGGAAAAGAATACACATCAAATTAATTTGAAAACTATCTTCGCCAACATGGGATCAAACATCAAACAATTGTACCTTATAATCCCCAACAGAATGGTGTAGTTGAAAGAATGAATAGGACAATCTTAAATATGGTACGCTCCATGCTCTTCTTCAAAAATGTAAAAATAATGTTTTGGGCTGATGTTGTTCTATGTGCTGCATATATAAAGAATAGATGTCCATCTAATGCTATTAGAAATAGGACTCCATATGAAATGTGGTATGGGCATGTTCCTTCGGTAAAGCATCTCAGGGTCTTTGGTTCCACCTGTTATGCCTTGATACCAAAGGTACATAGAAACAAACTTGGTGCAAGAAGTCATAAGTGTATCTTCCTTGGGTATTCAAACACTTCCAAAGCATATTGTCTCTATGATGAAGTCAATAAAAATTTTGTTGTATCTAGAGATGTAATTTTTCTTGAATCATCCAAAACTGACAATGTTTTTGAGCGGCAACTTGATCGCTTGGATAGATTTGCAAATGCAAAATCATTTCAAGAATTTGATAATCAGATTCCAAATCTTAAAGGGGGGATTCCTATACTAGATCAACATGTAGAATCTTCTTCTGAAGAACCCTCTCCCCTGCATGAAACTCCAACGGATGATGCTTTAAGTGATGTGATTGATAGAATTGGGAGACTCAATATTGATTCAGTCCCAACTCAATCAACGAAGTAGCCTAGACCAACTGAGAAAGGTCCTCCAAAGTGGCTAATAAAGACACTTGAAAGTGTTCATCCTAATGATGTTGGAAAGACAGGAACTAGAAATTCAAACCAGCAAAATGGAGGTGATGTAGATGACTCTAATTCCCCTATTTATATGGATGTTTCTTATGATTGTGAATTGAATTTGTCTACAGATTTTGAACCAAATTCCTTCAAAGAAGCTGCTTCTCATGATGAATGGAAAGAAGCAATGAAAAAGGAGTATGATGCCCTCATAAGAATGGCACTTGGAATCTGGTTGATCCTCCATTAGGAACCAAACCAATTGGCTGCAAGTGGGTCTACAAGAACAAGTATAAAGTTTATGGCTCACTTGACAAGCACAAAGCCAGGCTTGTGGCAAAAGGTTTTGCATAGAAGGAAGGGGTCGATTATGAGGAGACTTTTTCCCCCACAGCAAAATGGGCTACCATCCGGACACTCTTTGCCTTAGCAGCTTAGAATAGTTGGAAAGTTCATCAAATGGATGTAAAAACTGCTTTCTTGAATGGAGATCTAAAAGAGAATTTTTTTATGTCCCAGCCTGAAGAATTTGCTGTGAAATGACATGAACATAAAGTATGCAAGCTTGTGAAGTCCTTGTATGGCCTCAAACAAGCACCGCGAGCCTGGTATGAAAAACTAACTGAGCATCTTCTGAAACTCAATTTCAAACATTATGATCTTGATGATGCAACTTTATTTGTCAAGAAAGTTGGCAAAACAATTGTATATCTTGTGGTATATGTAGATGATCTTTTGATGACAAGGAACAATGAAAGCTACATTGCATCCATAAAGAAGGAATTGGGGAAAAGTTTTGAAATGACTGATTTGGGCTATGTTCATTACCATCTTGGTATTGAAGTAACTCAACATCCAAAGTCCATATTTCTTTCTCAAAAGAAGTACATTGGAGATCTGTTGAACATATTTGGCATGAAAAAATGCAATCCTCTTACTACTCCAATGGAACAAAACTTAAAGCTCACATCTATTGAAGGAAAAGAATTTGAGGATGCAACAAAGTATAGACATCTTGTAGGAAGTCTCAACTACCTAACTAATACCAGACCAGACATTTCGTTTGTTGTTGGAATCCTCTCCAGGTTTATGCAAAAGCCTTGTGAGGGACATTGGTCTGCTGCAAAAAGAGTTCTAAGGTACTTGAAGGGAACTCAAGACATTGGAATCAAGTATACACAGGTGGATGACTTCAGCTTGATTGGATACTCTGATTCAGACTTCGATGGAGACAAAGAAACTGGGGTATCTACTTCAGGATATGTTATGAGTCTTGGATCAGGAGCTGTCTCCTAGAGATCACGCAAACAATCAGTTCCAGCAGATTCCACAACAGAAGCAGAATACGTGGTAGCAGCTGAAGCAACAAAAGAAATTGTGTGGCTCAGGAAAATTCTTGAAGATTTGTAGGTAAAACAAGTACAATCAACTCCACTCATGATTGACAATACCTCTGCAATAAAGTTGGCCAAGAACCCAAAGTTCCATGATCGAACGAAGCACATCAATACTAAATATCATCTTATTCGACATCATGTTGAGGCCAAAACAATCCATCTCCGTCATTGTTCCACTAATGAGAAAATTGCAGACATCTTCACCAAAGCACTTGGAAGAGAAAAGCTTGAACGATTCAAAATGATGCTTGGACTCACCAACATCTCTTCATATTAAGGGGGGGAATGTTGACACCTAATCATCAGGATTGGGTGAATGTAATTAATGTAAATAAATAATAAGAAATATGAATAGTCATCAGGAGATGAAGTGAACAGTCTCTCCCTCATGTATATAATAAGACCAGCCTGAAGGAATAATATACGAATTGATTTGTTTTGAGGAGTTACTGCCTGGTCTGATAGACTGTGTGGCTTCACTAGATATTTCTAGTACACCACCCAGTCAACTTTTGTCAACTTTTTAATTTCCTCTTCCTTTCCCTTTGAAATTTCCTGCCATTGCCTTTCCAGAACTTTAATATCAGGAAGAGTACCAAGTGGGCATTCTTGAATCAGGTTGGCATTATGAAGGTTATCATTAATAGTTTCAATGATCTTATTGGTAGCATAATTTTCCATGGAGACTTCTCTTTCTGCCTGTTTCAACTAAATGTCCCAATCAATAAAGAGGATTTCCTTTTTAGATTGCTCTATTTTGGTAAGGTTTTCTGCTCTACCTTCTAGTGTATCCTACCATGCTATAAATGCTGAGATTTTTTCATCAATGTCATTAAAAGTCACCCTCATATCGAATGATTGATTCATAAGTGAATCAATTTTGACACATAGTGGATTGATGCTAGATAAATTTTGACAAAATACTACTTGTTGCTTTGATAATAGAGTGTTTAGTTCCAATGAGTCCTTTATAAAGTCTTCCACTTTAGGATTATCTTTCAGCTCATCAAGTGAAAACTGGAGCTCTTAGACTTGAGTATCCTTAGTACTGGTCTCTGCCTGATGTTGAAGCTTTAATTGATCAAATTTCTGCTGGAGTTAAGACAACTGTGTCTTGACTTTTTGATCAATACTTTGTCTTTCCTCTACTAATTTTTGTTGCAACTATTGAATTGTTTCTTCCTTTTCCCTGATTAGTTTTCGAACTTTTGCTTCTTTATAAATCATAGAAGATGCATAAGCACCTGAGAACTGTGACAACTTTGTTAAATTATCTGAAGGATAAGTTTGTGTATCCTTCCATACTATATCCATTGGTATATCACTGGGAATGACTCATGATGATGGCTTTGTTCTTCTCCTTTTCCTCTATCTTTTGACCACATCCCGATGTTTGGGACTGTAAAAGATGTCAAGAGGAGGGATTTCCTTCACTTTGAGGACAATTTCGGATGAAGGGAATGTCGGGATGATTTCAATTTCTTCTATAGTGGAAAATTTATCCGAAGCCCTATCAGTAAACGAGCTTTGTCCAGTGTTCTTGGGTTTTCTGAATGTTTTCTCTAGCTCAATATTCTCTACCCCTTGTTGTCCTTTAAGTTGTTGATCAAACTATTTCCAGACTTCATCTAGTTCATTATTGAAGGGTGTTTTATCATTATGAATTTCTATGGATTTATCTTCCACTTCAATATCTTTAGAAACCTGCTCTGAGTCTTGTTCTGAATTCTTCTCTGAATTTTTCTTAGAATCCTATTCTGAACCCTGCTCTTCTTGGCAAATCAGTTGAGGAATCTTCAATAGATCCAAAGGGATGTTTTGCAGTCTTCTTTCCCTGTATTCTTTGAATCATGCTACCTTTTCTGGATTCAGTTTTAATGTAGCCAGGTGTTGTACTTGTGAAAATATCTCGGTAGATTCAAATAGGTCATCATAGTCATCATCTTCATGACTGAATTACCTGATTTTTACTTGGGTAGTAACATTTTGTGCTACTTTGTTAGGATCAAACTATCTGCCAGGCATAGTAGCAAGATTTAAACATGTAATATTATTAATTTAAAGGGAAGCATGCTTGAAATCATGTAGATCATATATGCCACATTGGATAGGGATTGAAGGCCATAAAGATTTCTTGGCTTCCTTTAAGGTTTTTATCAATCCATCCCCTACAGTTTGATAGGCAATCTCCCTAGCCAGTAGTTTATCAGGGACATATAATTGGAGAACATGAGGAGGTGCCAGACTTCCATAGACTCTAACATAGGTAAATAGCTCTTCTACAAACCACC
This sequence comes from Pinus tabuliformis, assembly GCA_031772625.1. NCBI lineage: Eukaryota > Viridiplantae > Streptophyta > Pinopsida > Pinales > Pinaceae > Pinus > Pinus tabuliformis. Next base: position 143,920,729 of record CM062819.1, on the reverse strand, counting down.
TGCCTATTGGTATGAAGTCAATTTTGGCCTCTTCGGACAGTCTTGGAGCTCTTTTATCAAAAACAGCTTGGTGTATTGGTAGCATGACTCCTTGGAAAATTTTATGAAAATGGACGTGGAATTAGATTCCCACAAGATTTTATGATATATATGGATATGAGTGGGGTCTTGAAAGGTCCATTTCCATCCCCATGGTTGGTACATCTGAAGTGAAACCGACTGCGTCCATGATATATGCACTCATAAAGAATAGTTGGAACTACTCTGGTTGTAACATAGTGATTTCACCTAAATTCTCGGATTTGGGAGGCAATATTATTTGAAAGGATAGTGCCCCAAACCATTATATAAGAATTTATTATTTCTTGAATAAGAGGAACCCATTCAACTGATAATTTAGCTGTATTAGGGTACCTTAATAGTCTACACATCATAGTTGCGATATAAGAATAGGGAGCGGCGAGAGAAGATATGGAGTACATACCCTAATTTTCATGTTTGTGTTTGTTTGGGTAGGATCTCCATCATTTAATTGGATATGATTCCACCTCATTCTCTCTTGCAAAAAATTTTAGGAAAGCTTTTTCATACACCTTCTGTGGGTTAGGTATATGGTACATTTTCTTCAAATCTTGAGTTGTAAAATACTTGATGATTTTTTTTCTTGAAGTCAAGAATGTCCTATATGTTATGTTGATGTTCTCAATTATCCATTTCACCGTATCAGTATAAGGAAGGATCTTGGTTCGAGCAACAATCCTGTGAAGAAAATAGCTAATGGTTTCATAGTTGGAGGCTTCCGAAGATGAAGCAACATCCGCTATTTCCACTCTCTAAATTACCTTGGGTCCTTCACTTTCAAGAAATTGATACATGGATTCCCATGAGGATGTTTCATTTTCTATCGTGCATGTAGTTTCCGAGAAGAGCGGGGGAATTTTTGTTACATTGGAAGCAGAAGGTGTGGATTGTGAAGCTTCCATGGCTTTCTTTCCTTTCTTTGCTTTGGTCATTCTATTGCATTATTGCTTCTTAGGTTTAACCTGCAACTGGAAACATAGAGGAACAAAGAACAACTGGTTTGAAATGCGGGAGATTTTGAACATACAAGGTTTGAAATGATGGTGAATATAGTTTAAATGTGAACAAATCTGAAATATCTACATACAGGCCATCAATGTTTTTTCCCAATATGCAATGGCGATACTGTTATATCGGCGATTTGGGTACCAGAAGTCCGCGATGAAATGATCGCAATATCGCAATCAGGAGTTTGGAGCAGAGGAGAATGGAAATAACTAAAGTCCTTTTGTGATTTCGAAATCGCGAGGAATGATGTGGCAGTGGAGGGGGCCCAACCGATGACTTCATATTATGTTTTGATGCGCTTTTCCTTTTTTTCTTAGTTCTTATGAATTTATTAAAGTTGCACTTTAATAAATAGCTTTATCGCAATCGGAAGATCGGAAGTGAAAGGAGCGACCTACCTTCTGCCAATCTATGATTCATCCGAACGCAACATATTTATAGGGTTGTATTAATTTTTATATCAGGTCTGGAAGTGTTATCGCAATCATAGTGGTCCTTAGGTTTTTTTAAATTGCGCCCGTTATAAATTTTGTGATGCAGGTAAGCTTCAATATAGAGCAAATTTTTAACAATACCTATGCCTTTTAAAGCTTTAAGCATGTTTTTGTTCTTGGGGGCTACACACATTGAGATATGTGATTTGCAATATATTTTATCTCATCGCATCTTTTGAAAAGGATAAAATGATGAGTTACTCATTAGGACTTGCGAAGTGCGATAACGTCACGATTTGTTTAAGGCCAATGAAATTTGGATTTTTTTTATTCAAATAAACTCAAATTTGTCCTTTTAAAACACTAAATTTTTATTTTTCTATGATTTAAAAATTTAAAGGGTCCCTATTGTTTATAATATAATTTCCTAAGAGATTTATATATAAATAAATGGGGGGGGGTTTGAACATCACAACAATTGGCGATTCACTAGAAGAACCAGTTATCTCTGATTTATAATAATGAAATTCTAAAACTTTACTAAGTAAAAATAATTCAGGAAAGGAAAACTAATTTTGAAATATTTAGATAAGTAAAATTACTCTAAATATAAAAAACTCACTTAAAATTAGACAACCATGTCTTTAATTGTTGATCAATACTTTGTCTTTCCTCTACCAATTGATGTTCCAAATGTTGAATTCTTTCTTCCTTTTTCCAAAGGGTAGTGCCCCAATCCATTATATAAGAATCGACTACTGCCTCAATAAGAGGAATCTTGACTGAGAATTTAGTTGTATTAGGGTACCCAAATAGCCTACACATCATAGTCGCGATATAAGAATAGGGAGCGGCGAGAGAAGATATAGAGTACATACCCGACTTTTCATGTTTTTGTTTGTTTGGGTAGGATATCCATCGTTTAATTGGATCTAATTCCACCTCATTCTCGCTTGAAAAATGTTCGAGGAAAGCTTTTTCATACACCTTATGTGGGTTAGGTATATGGTGCATTTTCTTAAAATCTTGAGTTGTAAGAGACCTGATGACTATTTTTCTTGAATTCATGAATGTCCTATCGGTGATGTTGATGTTCTTAATTATCCATTTCACCGTATTGGTATAAGGAAGGACCTTGGGTCAAGCAGCAATCTTGTGAAGAAAAGAGTTGGCGGCTTCATAGTTGGAGGGTTCAGAAGATGAAGCAGCATCCGTTGTTGCCACTCTCTGAATTACCTTGGGTCCTTCCCTTTCAAGCAATTGATACATGGATTCCCATTAGGATGTTCAACTATCTATCGTGCATGTAGTGTCTGAGAAAAGCGGGGGCATTTCTATTACATCGGAAGCAAAAGGTGTGGAATGTGAAGCTTCCATGGCTTTCCTCCCTTTCTTTGCTTTGGTCATTTTGTTGCACTGTTGCTTCTCGGGTTTAACCCACAATTGGAAACACAAATGAATGAAGAACAACAGGTTTGAAATGCAAGAGCGTTTGAAAACAAAAGGTTTGAAATGATGACGAATATAGTTTAAATGCAAAAAAATATGAAATATATACATACAGGCCATCAAATCACCTTGGGGATTTAAATCATAAATATCGTTATAAGTCCTTAATAATTGAAATCATGGCTTCACGTGATAATTTATTATTTCATTAATAGATCGTATCGTAAAAACCTTTCAAATGGTAATCTTAAACATGTCTCGATGTGTTTTCCCGATATGCGATGGCGATACCGTTATATCAGCGATTTGGGTATCGGAAGTCCGCAATGTGATGATCGCAATATTGCAATCGGGGGTTTAGAGAAGAGGAGAATGGAAATAACTAAAGGCCTTTTGCAATTATGAAATCACGAGGAATGATGTGGAAGTGGAGCGGGCCCAAGCGATGGCTTAGTATTATGTTTTGATTCGACTTTCCTTTACTTTATTCGTTCTTATAAATTTATTAAAGTTGTGCTTTAATAAAGAGCTTTATCACAATCAGAAGATAGGAACTGAATGGAGCAGCCTACCTTCTGCCAATTTGTGATTCATCCAAACACAAAATATTTATAGGGTTGTTTTAATTGTTATATCGGGTCCAGAAGTGTTATCACATATCACAACCAGAGTGGTCCTTAGGGTTTTTTAAATTTCACCCATTATAAATTTTATGATGCGGGTAAGCTTCGATATAGAGTGGCTTTTTAACAATACTTAAGCCTTTTAAAGCTTTAAGCATTTTTTTGTTCTTGGGGGCTATACGCATTGAGATATGTGATTTGCAATATATTTTATCACATCACATCATTTGAAAAGGATAAAATGGGGAGTTACTCATTAGGACTTGTGAAGTGCGATAACGTCGAGATTTGTTTAAGGCCAATGAAATTTGGATTTTTTAAAATTCAAATAAACTCAAATTTATCCTTTTAAAACACTAAATGTTTTACTTTTCTATGATTTAAAAATTTAAAGGGTCCCCATTATTTATATGATAATTTCCTAAGAGATTTATATATAAATAAATGGGGGGAGTTGTTGAACAGCAAAACAGAAAAACATTACTGAAGAAATATGCATTTTCTTGGATTCCATAAGCAACTAAGGCCTTTGAACATCTTAAAGAGGCAATGTGTCAAGCACCAGTCTTAGCTATGCCGGAATTCACAAAAACCTTTATTGTGGAACATGATGCCTCTAGAAATGGAATTGGTGTTGTTTTAATGCAAGAAGGAAGACCCATTGCTTTTGAAAGTCGTCTAATCAAAGGAAAGTATTTACAAAAACCTATTTATGAGAAGGAAATGTTGGCAATACTACATGCACTAAAGAAATGGAGACCATACCTAATGGGAAGACACTTCAAGGTAATAATAGATCATGATAGTCTTAAAAACATTCTAGAACAAAGACCATCTTCAGAAGAGCGGCAAAAATGGGTCACAAAGATATTGGGGTTATGAATTTAAAATCGTCTACAAAAAAGGGAAGCAAAATGTTGTTATGGATGCACTCTTAGGAAAGGATGGGGATGTGGAAGCATTGCTTTGTGCCATTTCTATTATCCAACATCAAGATTGGATAACTGAAGCAAGGGATGAATGGAAGAATGACGAAGAATTATGGACACTCATTCAAATATCATAGAAATATCCCATTACATCTAATACATTTAGCTTGAAAAATGATTCATTATGGTACAAATATCACTTATAACTTTGTAAGAATTCCCAACTCAAACAAAAGATTATTTTGGAATTGTACACCTCTCCCTTAGGAGGGCACTCCGTATTTTTAAATATTTACCACAGGGTCAAGAAGAAATTTTTTTGGGATGGCCTTAAATTTGACTTTCAAAAGTTTATAGTGGAATATTTGGTTTACCAACAAAATAAAGTTGAGACAATTAAGACCCCAGGTCTGTTATAACCTTTATCCATTCCAAGACAATGTTGGGAGGAGGTTCCAATTGATTTTATCACAGGTTTACCCAAGTCCGAAGGAAAGAGTGTCATCATGGTGGCAGTTAATAGACTTACTAAGTATGCACACTTTTGTGCATTATCTCATCCATTTAAAGCCAATAATGTTACTATTGCATTTATGGAAACAATTCAAAAGCTACATGGAAACCCAAAGATTATTGTAAGTGACAAAGATCCCATTTTCACTGGAATTTTTGGACGAAATTATTTTCTTATCTGGGTGTTATCAGGAAAACTAGTGTCCATTCAGAGCTGCTAGTCCAACTAAGACGGGTAGCTATCTTAGAAACAAACAATTTAAAGTCACTTGTGTTTTCCTTTATGAGAGATAGATGAGACAGAAGCAGAGAGTACCAACCTCAGTCTTTTGCTTGTCTACTTGCTTGTTTCCTCTCTCCCTTAATAGAGCTTTCGCCACTCCTTTCTCACTTGTCCCGCTTCAAAGAACACCTGTAGAGTCAAAGCAGCAAAATACCATCAAAGCATAGAGATCTATTACCATAAAAAATATAGGATCAGATGTATATTAACCATACAAATGCATACACCAATACAAGATTCATAAATATACAAGTATATGGAGGAAAACTCAAATAGCTTTATTGATATAAGTAGTAGAAGAGAGGATTACAACCCAGCTGTCTGATCCAACGCCATCCTCCCAGCATGAAAGCCCTCTTCACCTCATGAAAAGCTTAGATCACCCAACAATACAATGTTTCACAGAGAAACCAACAGCACTTCCCTACAAAATACAAAATTCCAACCTTTGGATCTCTAGGATGAGGTATCCATATATAGATATTTGCAGGTGGGTGAGTCAGCTTTTGGGATTTTGATTAGTGTCATTTCACTGATAGTTCTTGGTTCCACTTGGAGATTTCATGATCTCTTACTCATCCCTGGGCGAATTCAGAGAGGCAAGTGTCATATGAGCAGTTTCTAGAAGATTCTCTGGGTTTCCACCTAGCCAACTGCCTCTGCGATTTATCTACTCTCGCTCATCGCACCCTACAGAAGGGATTTTTAGTATGCATCGCACCCTTTGTGTGTTACAGGTGAGATGCATCGCACCCTCAGCATGGAGCAGTCTGTATGGTCCAGTTTTGACCAATTCTGAGTAGTTTTTCAAGGAGAACTTCTGGGAAATGATGTAATCAATTGACCTTGTTCCTTTAGGGTATGAAACAACACTTTTAGGGGCTTAGAAGCCCTTGATTTATGGACATATGTAATTGGGCTTGCAGTGCCCAAATATGTCTATAACAGTTGCCCCCTAAAGCATGAGGTCGTAAATCTTTTGATGTCGGATAAAATTCTTTATCATGAGGATCCGAGGTTTTTCGAACTCGAAGGTGACCTATAATAAGATACAATACAATACATTATCTTCATAATATTTTCATGATCTAGCTGAGGCGGGCATTCCCATGCTCAACTTTATAAATTAATTTTCATGTACATAGGACAAACAATCGTCTGTGTGGTAGACTGATGATTCCAGTAGAGCCATAATCCCTTGGCTTGGATGATTATCTGTGCAGCTATAGAGTACATTTGATGTCTTTATTTTCCTGAATATATCATAGCCCAGATGGATGAAACTAGATCCGGGGTCTTCAAACTCATTCAATCTTCGCCCGAAGTAAAAGTCGATCCATGTGAAAAGATGTTCTTGTGTCGAACATGGAAAGACATCGCTTGATTACCAGCCAATGATGTAAGCTGTTAACAGGCGCGAGAGAAATCACCGATAATGATAATGACCCTCAAGGTACTGCAGTACAATTCATGTGGTGTGAATATGGGACTTAACGTCGAACACCACACAAAATCTTTCGGTCGAAGGCCATTGATGTAAACCTGTCGCCGAAAGTGAGAAACATGCCATTGAGGCATGCAAGCTTCAAAGTACTGAAAGGGTTGTTCCTAAGTCAACTTCTTGGATAATGAGTTGATGTTGACAAGAAGTGACCCGTTGTAGGAGGGCCTTAATGAATCCCACATCTACAACAAGGAATGGAGCAAATGATTTTGTGGAGGTGAAAACAATCTAATGATACAAGGTTCAGGGTGGCGGTCATGAAAGAATGAAGCGTGAAGGTATTGCAGTGGATGAGGCATTAGATGGGTTGGTGAATTCTTTGAGCGGCTTCTCTTGAACATATCGGCGACACTGAAACGGATTGGTAGTGTTAACCCCAAAAATGGATGGTACGGAGGACCAATAGTGATATGACCGACGAACGGAATAACCCAACCCGACTCAATCATGGTGATGGAGTGAAAGTGTCATGTTCAAGAGCGACTTGCTGTTTGGTCAATTTAGAGTGTCCTGAATTGCTATATTAATTTTCAATCCAGGAGTCGTAAACTACTGAAGTGAGGTGCACTATATATGCAAGATAACCGATTTCTTTCTTTTTTGTCGTTTTTGTTTTTTTAGTTCATTTTTGGGTTTATCTTTGTTGATTCCCTAATGTGAGATGGTAATTCTAAAATTCAAGTATGGATATCAGTGTTCAAGGCAATGGTGTACTTTTAAATGATTTCCAACTTCAAACAAAAAGGCTTTAAAACTTGCAATGATAAAACTAATTCCTAAAAGAGAATGAAAATGTACCACTATTCTAATTAAACAAACAGTGAGCTAGTGACCATGAAACCCATTATCCTTGCTGCTATGTAAATATAAAAGAAAATGAACTCAAAGAAATCCAAAAGTTGCAAGCAAAGCAAAGCTAAGATCAAACTACATCAACTCATATTCTGACCCCTCACCATTTGTCTCGCTCTGGCTTTAGGAGGTAATTGAAAATGACATGAGCAATTCAGTAACTAACTCGCACAAAAATAAACTAATATCAAACTACGCACTCATACTTCAATCCCTCACCATTTGACTCGCTCTGGCTTTAGGAGGTAACTGAAAATGACATGAGCAATTCAATAACTAACTTGCAGAAAAATAAACTAATATCAAACTACGCATTCATACTTCAATCCCTCATCATTTCACTCGCTCTGGCTTTAGGAGGTAACTGAAAATGACATGAGTAATCTAATATCTATCTTGCAGAAAAGTAAATGAACAAAACTGAAAGAAATAAACAATGTTGGAATTAGAACTAAGAAAATAAATCAACAGAAGGACAAGATAATTCCATGTCATTAGTCATTATAAAGCTATGTGCAAATTCCTGGGCTGCCTATTAAAACCTGAAATGAAGACACTGATCAGTTAACAGCATTAGAAAGCATAAAAACTATGGACAACAATCAACATGAATATCATAAGCAGTGCAATATATACAAGTAAACAATTATGGCATCAGGAACGTAAAGGAATAAAGCATGAAACTATACAGAAATTAACAAAACCTTGGTGTGTACAGGGGCCCTCTGCACAACCTCGGCTAATCAACAATCAACCACGAATTGAGCTTATAAACAGTGTCTTCTCATGTATTAAAATGTAGTCATAACACAGAAATAAAGTTACGGCACAGTGGGCTCATAAACAGTCAAAATTACGTTCCAAAAGCTAGCTAATATGCATATGAGAACGCTTTATTTATAACAGAGGATGACACAACTACTTTCCTAAAATCTGCGTTGATAAAAAGACACGTGAATAACCACGTCCAGAAATCTAGGATTATGGTAGCCGTGAAGATTAAATCCAAGGAGGGTGGCTGTTAGATTCTGTTCATGGAGCAATCCACAGGTGTTAACACGTCTCCTAAGATTTAGGAACGGCCACGCAAGTCTTCACGTGGTGAAAAACAGAGTTCTGCGACTGTAAGACTCTTAGGTTGACCACCGCTTGACTATCTTTGACCATGGCCTTCTGTGAGGGATTCGGCTGAACCAATAGGACACGGTCCATGTCCACATCAATTGCAACTTGCCCATGTGGCCGGATTCGCCTGAAGACACCTGTTGTTACTGGGAAAAGTGTCTATTTAGAACGACTCTATCCCACTAAGGTGTGACAGTTACCTTAGAAACAAACAGAGAAAAATACTTTTGTATTTCCTTTATGAATTAAAGATAAAGGGGGATAGGAAGAACCGACCTGTGTCTTGCGCTATTCCTTTGATCCAATCCCTCTCTTCTTTGACAGCTTCCAGCTACCTGCTTCCTTACTTGCCCAGCTTCACCAAGTTCCTATAAGATCACAGAAGAAGAAAACTACACAAAGACATGGATCTATATTCATAAAAAGCTTAGGATCAGATTTAAGCTAAACATACAAATGTAACAAGCATCAATGATACACAAGCATGTAGGAGAAACTCAAATAGTTTTATTGATATAACAAGAAGATCCAGGAGGAGTTACAACCGGTGATTCCTGATCCAGCATCAACCTCCCAGGAAAGAAGCCCCTCTTCACCTCCAACAAAGAATAAATCACCCAATACTCTGATATCTATCTCAAAACCAACAGCAATTCTTTGCAATGTACAAAATTCCAACCTCCGGATCTCTGGGATGAGGGATCCATATATAGATGTATGCAAGGAGGATGAGTCAGCTTATGATTTGACTAGTGTCTTCTCTCTGTCAGTTCTTGCTTCCACTTGGAGACTGAGAGCCTCTTACTCATCCTTGGTCGAATTCAGTGAGGCAAGTGTCATTGGAGAAGATTCTGGAAGCTTCCATTGTCTTTCCACCTCGCGGAATGGCACTGCCATTTGTCATTTCCCGCTCAACGCACCCTGATAGTGCATTTAGGTGCGTTGCAACGCACCTAGCTAGTGTATTTGGGTGCTATGCAACGCAGCTAGCCAGTGGAGCAGCTGAAATGATCCTGATTTGACTGATTCTGAGCATTTTCTGGTGGAGAACTTCTGAGAGAAGCTGTAATTTGTTGACCTTGTTCCTTTAGGGGTCGGAACAACACTTTAGGGACTTAGGATCCTTGGTTTATGGACATTTCATGCTTGGAGCTGCAAGGCACAAAAATGTCTATAACACCTGTAACATAGACTTCAACAAAAAGGCTGCGGAAAGTTGAACTGGCTACGGAAAGTGACAAGATTCCGCAGCTGAATGAGCAAAAATCTAGATCAAACAGCAGACACAAGACATAGTTAGGAAACCATTTTATATGCTCTTTTTAAACTAATATGCAATGATTTGACAGCTTAGGATGTCCAAGTAAATGGAAAAAGGCTAGAAAGGTGTATAGGGAAGATGCAAGTTTGGGACTCAACACCTGCTACCAATGAAGTTATTCAAGTTTTCTTCCCTTTTTCCCCAGTCATTGCTGACCAGTACCTCTTTATTTTTGTCAAGCTTGAGGAGGATAACATATGCTTGTTCTATAATTTGCCCTTCGGGCAAACCTGTCGCTATGTTTTAGCGACCCTAGCGACAGTGAAACTCGCTCTTGTCTGCATGGACAAGCTTGTCGCTATTGTTTTAACAAGTTTAACGACAAAGATAACTCGGTCCTTTTCAATTTTAGAGAGTCTGAAAAGAGATGGAAAGGAAGCTCCAGCAGTCCTTTTTCGTAGTATAATCCCTTAAGTCCGAAAAAGTATAAAATAATACGAAAGGGATGACTTTTCTGATCACTTTAGCGAGCCCAAAAATACAAGCACTCGATCTTTTTGTGTAATAATCCCTCAGGTCCAAAAATATTAAAATATAGAGGAGGGATGGCACTTCCAATCACTTTAATGAGTTGGAGAGGCCAATTGCTCGGCAATCTTTTTATATTTTACAAGTTTAAAAAGATCTTAAAAGAGACTCGTCTTTGAGGAACGAGTGATATTTTTGGGTAGCAGCTGGTTCCAGGTAGGGTTTGGAACTGTTCAATCATGGCAGTGTAAATAAGATGGCTAACAGAATCACTCATCGCAACTATTCCTCAAACGGGTAAACAATCAAGTGGAGGGGTATGATCGGCTAAAAAGTGGAGGTGATGGTAAGAACACGACCAAGTCTCAAAAGCTGATAGTAATGCAATCAAAAAGGTTATTTAACGAAAGTGGGTTCATTTTTTAATGAGCTTGAACTCTGGGGGAACATATGCTCATAGCTAGGTTTATTTTTTAACGAGCTTGAAATTTGCAGAAACATTGCTCGTGCCAGTTGTATAATAAGGATGTCTCTCATTAGTAGGTTCATTTTTTAGGGAGCTTGCCCCATGCGCAACTTTGCTCCGGAGCCTTTTGTATGCAATCTAGGAATGACCAACTACTATCCTAGGGGTTAAAGAACTACGGAGGTTAGGTAGGATAGCTTCTCGATGGGAAACCTTTCCTTTACTTTGTCGGTGCCATTTGGCCCCTGCAAAGGTGAATGGTTGACCAGACCAATCACCTAACTTAAGCAGTTGAAGTTAGAAAAACTATGGGGTTAGAGTTACGCTGGTTGCTTTTCACTTGCGTACAAAAGGTTTGCATGCCCCCAGATATAAAGAGAAGTAGAGTTTCCAGGTTACCATATGGAAGTTCTTGCATAAAAGCAAGGTTGTTCCATCCGCATTTGTGAACAAAACACTTCCTTGGCTTTGTCCATCGAAATAGACAAATGTGAATGGTGGGAGCTTCCACTCACATAACGTTTGACGAGGGAATCTTAATCCAGTCTAATCCCATTTTCCTAAACAGACGGGTGTGTCAGACTAGTCATATATCCTACGCAAAAACCTACCTTATATCTGGGGCTTTCCTGTCGAAGCAGACCAGGGCACATGCCCCCTGGGTTTAGTCACATTCACCAAATCACTCGCACTCATCAGGTGGATGGACTGGAGGTTTATGAGACATTCCTTGTGCAAAAAGACCAGTTAGGGATGTCATCTGACTAGTATCCATGTTTGAACCAGGGAATGAAAGCTGGTCTACGAGTTGGACCATTCTGCCTTCATACGAGAAACACGTCACTCGAAAGATGAGGAAACAATAGCTCCCATGTTGTAAATGTAATCACACCCAAGGAGTAGATTGTAATCTAGAGGCCTTTGGAATACCATCGCACTCAGATAAACGGTTTTCCTTGTCAAAGTTATAGGAAAATTTGGAAGGATCCCTAACAGTCGACTGGTTCCTTTGTTGAAGCCTGACAGATTTCGAATCTCAGGCAGAAGTGATGGCGAACCAAGCACTTTCCAAGAAGTTGAGGAATGGATACTCATAGAAGCCCCTTCATCTATGATAGTGCCAGCCATGACCATTCTGTAAGCTTGTACTATGATCCGGAATGGTACATTAGATGGAAGGCGGGGTCTCGCTAGTAGATTCCATTCGAAGGAAACGACTAGATTGCTTGGAGGAGGGACCAAATAAATGACCAGATGAATCTCTGATGAACTTCCTTCCTATGGTAAAGGAACGGGTAGATTGTCCCCATGTTCATCTGACTCTGTGTTAACAAAAAGAATTTGAACGGTGTTGTTCTCATTCTCTTTGGAGATTGTATCATCTGAAGATGGACCTTCTGAAGACAAGACTGGATCGACTACCGTCTTGACCTGTTGACTTTGGTCCGGTGTGGACTCAGAGGGTTTATCTTCAATGATAGGCATTTCGACCGACAACAAAGGTGTGTCAATCAAATTTTCAACTAGCGATGGACTTGGCAAGAGTTTCTTGTATCCAGGAGGAAGTCACTGCGGTGAAGCAAGATGGTTATCCAAGACTCTTTTAGCTTCGTCCAAGAAGCGACAACGATGGAGAGCATGATCGACTTCACACAACTTATAAGGAAATTTAGATCTTCCTTTTTCTCCATTGACTTCATTTTCACTAGTTGATGGTGTACTCTCAACATGATCGTCAGAGGTTGAAGACACCAGATTGTGAAAACGGGGAGACCAGTCCCTTAGGATCCACGGGATGCAAGGACAATCTCAATGATAGTGGTCTCCTTTGCAAATGACACATGGAGATTTAGGTTTGTATGGTGCAGTGTGTGGATTTTCGCCAGATGATGCATGGTTGCCCCCTTTCGCCATTGGCTTCTTCTTCTCCTTCTCCTTCCCTTTCTTCTTCTTCTCAGTTACTTGGTTTTAGTGTTACTAGTTTCACCAAGTGAAGAGGAAGAAGGAGAGGGAGAAACAAATGAAGTAGAAGGTGGGGGAGCAACTTCAGCATCATCTGGTTTCTGATTTGATTATTGAGGAATTACGGTGTTTTGAATGATAGAGGTCGAGAATAGCCATACCGGCAGGCCAATTGTGAGTCCTGGAAGGGACAATGTAGCCATATGTGGAGCACCAACATCTCCCCAAGAAGAGAAAGGACTAGGATTTCCCCCAAGGGGAAATCCTTGATTGGTGGACTCCATTTTCTCAACCTAATACCAACGAGGGAACAATGATGTTATTCCAAATTAAATGAATTTTATGACGCTTTGACACAACTTGCTTTTTCAATTTTTAAGAGTCAAGAAAAAGCTAAAGGTGACTCTAGTCACCTTCGATTTTTAATGAGGTCGAAGTGACAAGTGCTCATATGGACCTTTTCTTTTAAGGAGTCTGAAAAGGAACGAAAATGACTACTCTGGAAATCTAGACAAAGGGATCACAAAACCAATCGCAAAACTGCAAAATACTTTTTACATACAGCAGTCAATCTTCCAGAATGTTGTGTTCAGTGCATTGCGATCGATAGGGCGGAAGACACGGCTTCCTAAGGATAAAGGATATAGCCTATTGTGGTCTCCCAATATATACTCGACGGCACATTTGAGCACAAGTCTGTACTGGCACTTATCGTATCAAAGAGGAGGAATCACCCAACCTACTATGAAAACAATAGTTACCAGGGTTTATGATGCCGAAATACGTCTCTAGCCTAGACTTTTAGATGTTGTGCATTAGGTTCCAAAGCGTTTTTATGTTCATTGAGGTTTATTTTACAGTTGATCTTTCTTAAGAAGTTTTCCTTTAAGGTTCACCACGTGATGTAGATATACAATTCCTAAATATGCTATCTAAGATGATAAACAATCGTTTATTTTCTTTTAGCAATGAAAATCCTAGCTACTAAGGAAAGAGGAGTAAAATTCTTTCAACATAGAGTAGAGAGCACACACTAAATGCACTTTCCTAAATCAATTTCCGCATGTAGTCTAAATGCAAATGCACATGCATGTATTTGTTTTTCAATTTCCTTAATGTGAGAATGACAAAAAGAAAGCTAAGTACAGATCTGAATTGCTTTTCTTCAAAGCGACACTTCAGCAATTTCTTTTCAAAAAAGAAAGGAAGATTAAGATGACACTTTCAATTTCGACTTGAAAACTGCTTTCGACACTTCAAAGAATTGATGATTCAAATCAAATACAATGGAAAAAGTGTAATCGACTATCTAAAAGAGGAAGACTTTACGACACTCTTTTCTTTGACTGAAAATGACACTTGCGACACTTTCAAATCAAAAGATGATAGTTCAATTAAGCTATTGTTTGCAAAGGAGAATTGTAAATGATGAAAAGAACATAAAAAACATTCACAATTCTTTATCAATGGAGGCTGAATAATGCAAAGGAAGAGAGTTTCAACAGTGATATACTGATCATAGACAACAAAACTATTGAATAGAGCTGAAAACAATGAAGGAAAAATAAAAATATGGAGGCAGAAACATTCTCATTCAATCATCACACCTGTAACACAGGGAAACAGGGATGCATATCACCTGCAACACACGGGAGGTGCGATGCATCCAGGTTGCCAATGAGAGATAGTGCGATGGTCTAGGGACGAGACTGAGCTTGGTTTTTACTCACAGTTTGCAGCTAAGTTCAGGGATTTAGGCTGAGCTAATGATAGACAGTAAACAGAAAGTATAGGGGCTGATCTAATGAGGTTATTTGAGCTACCACCAGGGCACTTAGGATGTTTGCAAGTCAGATGTTTAGTTCATAAACTAACCCAGAGATTGACTGAAGCAGCGTTGATCTACTTTGCAGTTGCATAGCAAAAGAAATTCGAAGGCTAGCTGGCTTAACTTCAAGCTCTGTCTGTAGTTTATAAAGCAAACAACAGTTACTAACAATCAAACTATCTGCTCCCCAGCAGAGTCACCATTTTGTTATCGGGAAAACTAGTGTCCATTTAGAGCTGCTAGTCCCACTAAGACGGGTAGCTATCTTAGAAACAAACAATTTAAAGTCACTTGTGTTTTCCTTTATGAGAGATAGATGAGAGAGAAGCATAGAGTACCAACCTCAGTCTTTCGCTTGTCTCCTTGCTTGTTTCCTCTCACCCTTGATAGAGCTTTCGCCACTCCTTTCTCACTTGTCCCGCTTCAAAGAACACCTGTAGATTCAAAGCAGCAAAATACCATCAAAGCATAGAGATCTATAACCATAAAAAATATAGGATCAGATGTATATTAGACATACAAATGCATACACCAATACAAGATTCAGAAATATAGAAGTATATGGAGGAAAACTCAAATAGATTTATTGATAGAAGTAGTAGAAGAGAGGATTACAACCCAGATGTCTGATCCAACACCATCCTCCCAGCATGAAAGCCCTCTTCACCTATGAAAAGCTTAGATCACCCAACAATACAATGTTTCACAGAGAAACCAACAACACTTCCTTACAAAATACAAAATTCCAGCCGTTGGATCTCTAGGATGAGGGATCCATATATAGATATTTGCAGGTCGGTGAGTCGGCTTTTGGGATTTTGATTAGTGTCATTTCACTGATAGTTCTTGGTTCCACTGGAGATTTAATGATCTCTTATTCATCCCTGGGCGAATTCAGAGAGGCAAGTGTCATATGAACAGTTTCTAGAAGATTCTCTAGGTTTCCACCTAGCAAACTGCCTCTGTCATTTGTCTGCTCTTGCTCATCGCACCCTACAGAAGGGCTTTTTAGTATGCATCGCACCCTTTGTGTGTTACAAGTGAGATGTATCGCACCCTCAGCATGGAGCAGTTTGTATGGTCCAGTTTTGACCAGTTCTGAGTAGTTTTTCAGGGAGAACTTCTGGGAAATGATGTAATCAGTTGACCTTGTTCCTTTAGTGTATGAAATAACACTTTTAGGGGCTTAGAAGCCCTTGGTTTATGGACATGTGTGATTGGGGTTGCAGTGCCCAAACATTTCTGTAACACTGGGTACTCAATTGGCTCATAGATCATCTTATAATCCTCAATCTAATGGGAAAACTAAGATAGTGAACAAATGTTTGGAAGGATATCTTTATTGCTTTGTATCTGATAAAAAAACACATTGGTCCAAGTGGTTACCTCTGGCTGAATGGTGGCGTAACACTTCTTTCCATACTACAGCAAAAATGACCCCATTTATGGCACTTTATCGATATCATCCATCTTCCATCACATCATATTTAAGAGAAATTTCTAAGGTTCAAGTTGTGGAATATCACATTGAGCATCAAAAATAAGTTCTCCAACTCTTTAAGGATAACCTCACTTTGGCGCAGAATCGCATGAAACAATAGGCAGATCAACATTGCAACAAAAGAATTTTTGATGTAGGCGACTGGGTATTTTTACAGCTCCAACCATACAAACAAATGTCCCTCAAGCAAGCTAAGAAGGATAATAAATTATCACCAAAGTACCTGTTGAAAATATCAACAAGAAATGTTAAAAATAATATCTGGAAATTCTAATTTAATTTGTCCTTGAATTAAATTAAGAATTAAACTGTAATTATATTCTCATAACAGCTTTTAGCAATTAACTAATTTAAATTGACTTGATTGGCTTAAGAAATTCGAGTTGGAATTCTATCTGGAGTCATGTAGAGTGGTCCCTAAATTTTAGGAGACCGGGTTGAGTTCATTTGAGTTGTAATTAATCAAGTCAGTCTAACTGAGTTATAGTTAGTTAAACTAGTTCTAACTGTTGGAGGAACTAGTAGGAGGTCTAATAGTGGGGATGAGCACCAGTGCATCCTCAGTACCACACTAGTTAACTAAATATTCACTCATAAATAACTCATGCATGTCAGTTCAAAGGAAGACCTAGTTGAGATTAGAGTTCAGGGACAGTGTACTATCAGTTGTATAATTTTCCAAGTTGTACAGATGGTGCATGCAATCAGTTGAGGGCCTATGTATGGATTGCACAGTTATGGAGAGTGGATTTCTCAATTAAATATGGGCTAATTCTCTCAAGAATTGTGCAAGGAACTAGGGGCTTGGAAGGCAACATATTTGGCTAAGTGTTGGCTTGAGCTGGCTTGTGACGCAGAGAGATAGATTGTACTAGTGCAGGAATTGTTCGGGTTGAAAAAGCCTTCACTAGTACAAAATGGCTAATTATTTACTAAAAAAACTACTAAAATTTGCATATAAATGACTATTTTTCGGTCGATGACCAATAGTAGCTAATTTACAGTATCTTATCACGTGACCAACTTTTAGTCATTTTTAGCTTAGTCATTAATTGGTTGTCTCAATTTTATTATCTAGTAGTATATTTAGTCATAAATTTGGTCACTAATTTAGTCATTGATTTAGTCATTAATTGCCACAATTAATGACGAAATATACAACAAAATATATTACTAGATGATCACCCGAGAAAGTCAATTAATGACTAAAGAAATATGACCAAAATGTTGGTCGTGTTATAAGACACTGTAAATTAGCTACTAATAGTCATATATATGCAAATTTTAGTCATCGTTTGAAACCAATTAATGTCCAAGAAATATGACTAAATTTTGGTCATGTTATAAGACACTGTAAATTAGCTACAAATAGTCATATATGTGCGAAATTTAATCGTCAATTGTAATCACAAATTTATCATTTGCAGTAGTCATTTATCTTTTTTTGATAGTTTCATATTCATTATATAAATGACTACTTTAATAGTTTATAGTCATTTCATTTACTTTCATTAACAACCATTATAAGAAACTAATTTAGTCGTATATTCATTTTATTTGTGACCATCATTAATCAACATAAACTACTAATTTAGTAGTTTTAGATTGATTTGATGTGTTCATTATTAATCAAAATAAATCAATTAGTATGATTTTGCAACTAAATTTAAAAAAAAAAAAAAAAAACATACAATGTACATGTTTATCTAATATGAAAACAAAAAGTTACAAATGTTAATTATAATACTCAATAATATCAAGTGAAACTACAAATAATTTCAGCCACGAAAATTATATTATATAAAATGTCAAGTATTACAATATGAGTTTCCAACTCAATATTTTTTGGAGTAAAATTGACACATGAAATAGTGTTTCATCACTTCAAAACATTATCGTTGTGTTGTCAAGGCATTGCAGGTGAATTCACTAAATATGCGGACTTGACCATTAGTCTTTGTGTGTGCCTTATGTGGGATATTTTCTCTACAAGTACTACTAGACCAATTCTCTTCTCTCTCTCTTTAATTTGCATTTTGTCACTCCATTGTTATTGTTCTCAACTAAATTAAAAAAAAAAAAATGTCATATAATGTACATGTTTATCTAATATGACAACACAAAGTTACAAATGTTAATTATAATACTAAATAATATCAAGTGCAACTATAAATAATTTCAACCACGAAAATTATATTATATAAAATGTCAAGTATTACAATACAAGTTTTCAACTCAATATTATTTGGAGTAAAATTGACACATGAAATAGTGTTTCATCACTTCAAAAACATTATCATTGTGTTGTCAAGGCATTGCAAGTGAATTCACTAACTATGCGGACTTGACCATTAGTCTCTGTGTGTTCCTTATGTGGGATATTTTCTCTACAAGTACCACTAGGCCAATTCTCTTCTCTCTCTTTAATTTGCATTTTGTCACTCCACTGTTATTGTTCTCCTCTTTCTTCAATTCCTACTTCTTACTGTCAATACTGAGTTCCTTTTATGAAAAATAAAGAAGATATAATGCAGAGTATAAGACATGAAATACGATGAACATTGGAATATAAAATAAATCATACGATAAATGATTTATATGATATGTATCTTAACATCAACAATATTGTCAATGCCATTTTTCCCCATAAAAGCAAGAAACACGAACATTTTTTCTTCATTTGGGCAATAATGATCATTATGTGGCCAGATGACTTGTATAAACAAAGCAAATAAAACATCACCATAGAAAATAACACCTTAGAAAAATTAGTATTCAACCTTCAAGGAATTATAGGCACAATCATGCTAGGCACAGTCATGCCAACTAAGTTACATGCTAAAAATCTCAAGTTGTAGATTACTTATACAGTGTGGGAGTGCAAACAAAACTCCTAGAAAAAACCAAAGCTAAGTCTAGAATAAAATGAAATGAAGTAAAAAGGATAAAATAATAGGATAGCCTTGTATACATGTATATAACTAGATAATGTAGAAGGCTAAGTGAATAAGTCCAAGGTTGGAGGTCGATGATGTCAAGAATGCCCAAGTATGATGAGCATTTCTTCATATAAGAACTACTATTTGGGTCCATTATCACATATGAATAAGCCAACTAGTCTATATCAAATTATTAATGTTTTTCTTATATTTATGGATCACTACAATATAAGTGGATAAATTGCAAAGACAATTCCCTTCCCATTGTGTTCTTGACCTGTGGTACAATATATTAGCTATGATTTGGAGAAAATTTCCAACATTGAAAATATGTAGCAATCACCACTAGTAATCCCCCAAATAGGATTATTTTGGAATGTAACTTTCAGATTCCAATTGTTATATGATTCTTGAATGGAAAATCCACACTGAA
This sequence comes from Pinus tabuliformis, assembly GCA_031772625.1. Classification (NCBI taxonomy): domain Eukaryota; kingdom Viridiplantae; phylum Streptophyta; class Pinopsida; order Pinales; family Pinaceae; genus Pinus; species Pinus tabuliformis. Next base: position 143,901,010 of record CM062819.1, on the reverse strand, counting down.
TTCCAACACCAAACTTCCAATTTGAGGGAACACATGTGGCCATCCTCAATCACTCAAACTCAAAACATCAGTGATCATTATAATGAAAAGATAAAATAAGAGTAGTTTTGATCTGTTTTGCAGATTTACATGCAAAGCACCAATAGTTTTCCCATGTTTACGATACTTGTAATTTCCAAGATATAACACATCGATTGATCTTTTATAGCAAATACTTGATTCAATACAAACAATAATTTAACATATTACAACAATACCACCAATGTTTGATCCTCAATTAGTTCAAACTAGTTAGCACAAAAACTTCAAGAAAGAGCAACAAGTAGAAATAACAAATCCATCAATTAATAATCAATCAAAAAAGGATAATCTTTTTGTTGAAGCTTGATAAACAACTATAAATTATATTGACAATCCACTGCAACTAGTGGTCTTATTCAAAGAGAAATACTACCTAGAGAACTCATCTTCCAAATTCTTTGCTCTATCCATGAAGCTTTCTACAATCCTCAAAACAAAATTCGCATTCAATATTTTAGGTTTCTGAAGCTTCCCAAAGGCCTTGCCAAATGAAGCTGTGAATTTCATTGATTTTCATAAAATGCTTCTTGTACTGGAGAATAGATATATATATATATATATATATATATATATATATATATATATATATATATATATATATATATAGTTTGATCATGTGATAGATAATTCAAGCAAGTAAAAAATTGTGTAAATATTTCTTAGAAGACTTCATGTTAAAAGGAAAAGTTGCATATTTTAGATAGAAAAAGAATCTTAATAGAGATGGTCAATATTAAAAAACTATAGAGTGGATATAAAACTGCAGGTAGAACGAATAAAATCCTAAATGCAATACAGTTGATTGATTAGAAGCCAACTATATACATACAAGTGTTCATTTTCATCTTTCTTTCCCATATCTTTATTGGACGTGGAAGCTAACTTGCATGCATCTCGCAAGGTTGTTTTAGCAAGAGTATATGTTGCATTCTCATATTCCACACTTTCTTTTCCATGAAACATCGCAGCAAGTATCGGAGGAATTCGTTGCTACGTTACTTGACTTGTCAACTTTCATTTTCTCGATTTATGTTTTCCTGCATGTGCATTATTTGAGTTTTCCTTAGTGGAGTTTTAGATAAGAAAACAATAGGTCTAAAAAGAAAAAATTCATCATGCAAAACAATGACTAGTTATATGATGCCAACCCATATTTCTTTATTTTTGGAATAAAACTAGTCAGCTACGCTCAATTGACATCATTAAAGTTATCCAAAACCAACTTGGTGGAGATTTCAAGTTTTTCTACATGAACTTGTTCCTTTGTGTGGATAACTTTCTCTTTGTGTGTGGTAATGGATATTAAATTTTCTGAGAGTGATGACTTATACTTACCATCAGATTTTACCATTTCCAACTGATTTTTTAGCATCTTGACATATAATATTTTTCGTTGCATCTCAATTGTGTATGATCTCAATGCCCATAACATAGATTACCTATGCATGAGGCTATTGGTAAAAAGAATATAACACATACCCAAAAATATGAAGGGCATTAATGATTATAGATGTCTATGGATCAATGCTATAGCTTGTAGGAGCAGTTGGTTGTTGCCTAGAGATCTTTGGGAAGGCCCTAAGAGAATGAAGCTAGGACTGGTCAATGGTCCAAAATTGGACCCACTAATTTATTTTTTTTACTTTACAAGTAGCGATGATGAGCGTTCTTAACCCTTATTTTTATTTTGTAACAAGGTGTGAATTTGGATTAGTAATTCTCCTTAGTGGAGATACTTACTGGTAATATTTTCCAGCATTCAACACATTCCCTCTATTCATTATATTTCCATTTTTCTTCTTTTATTCCATTGTGTATGCTCCCATCTGTAGCTATAATACATAACTAAAATATTTCCATGAATTCATTCTCTTGTAAATTCATATGCTCTAGGCCCAAGGTGATTAATATGATATTGTTTGCAAGAAATATGAACAATATATTGCAATAAACAAACACAAATGTGGTCATAATATAGCAAGCCAACCAAAACAGGAAATAAGAAAAATGTCAAACATGGTTGAGAGAGATGGAGATGAATATATCAAAAAGTGATATTTATTTGTATCATAATTCAAATCACCCTGCATAGATCTATCTTAACCCTAGATCTGTCAAGCACCAAGACAGACAAAATCCTTTGAAGTGCGAACCTTTCCTTAAGTTTTTGCACTCTAAAAAATTTTTGCACCTTGAATCTCAACACATGATAGATACACGGTTAATACGAATCTACACTGGTTTATATTTTATTGATAATACATCAACTTTATATATTTATGGTTTTTGGCATACTAGAGATGTAGATTATAGAATGCACCTCTTGATGCAATGCCAAATGTCAATATATTTAGTTGAAAAACTACAATAGGATATTCTCTAATGGTTTCAATACAAGGCTAATATCATAGAAGCTAGAGTAATAAAGAGCAGAAAAGAAACTAAAGACATACAAATCAATTAAGAAAGTTTTTAGTAGGAGAAATTGTTGATATATTAAGCCATGTTCGCTCTAGACCAACCATAAGACAAACAAGTGACTCAAATGGATTTTAGAGACAATAGTCCTAAAATAGTTTAGGAAATATTCAAGAAAACTAAAGATGAGCAAGCAAAAGAGTTAAATTTATGTCAAAACACAACATAAAGAATATAAAGTGGTCGTAATTAGTGATGCACTTGAGTAGGCACCTTCACACCTCTCGTCTACAATGTCTTGCCTACCACCTACCACTACATGCACTAATTTTCTCTAATATGGTCATTCATAAACCCTCTATGTTTGGCAATGAAGTATTAATTCACTGTTCAGTTCAATAGGCAATTAATTTGTCCACTAGGATTCCATTTTCAATGTGCTTTGCCCCACCCGAATGGCACAAATTTGAAAGGGATGGCACTAGGTAGAATTCCTAGGTGCAAGCTCTTTGTAGAATCAGCCAAAATAGCTTCTCATGGTTCCCCCATCGATCTAGTAAAATTCAATCAATTTTTGTAAAATAGTACATCACTGGCAACCAAATTCATTCTTAGGGGGTATTTTTCCATGTTGATTAGTGGTAGACAATATTGTTTTGTCTCCAAGTAGAAAATGTAATAACCAGTACATCATAATTCAAATGTGACATATCTTCTACCATATACAAGTGTTTACATGAAATAGGGAACTCACCTATTTGATTGCAAATTACGAATATGCACCTAACACTGCAGCATTTGATGAGTGTACATGTAGGGATATACACCATGAGATGTTCAAAACCACCACATCCAATTGTGTTATCCCAATGTATACCCTCTTAAATGATGCAATGTTGTGTTTATTAATTGCTATTAATTGTATCAACATATCCGTCATGACTGTCCAATGTTAATCACTATTATGTTAAGCTAAATATCATAATGCAACCTTCACTAATATGCACTTCAATAGAGCAGTTTACAATGTATCATCCAATATACATTACAAGGAGATAATGTCATTAATACATATCAAAATCCTCGTGGAAATATATGTCACTTAAATTTTTATTTTAAGTTAGCTTGCAATTAAAACGATATCACAAAGACAATAGGGAAACACAAAACACACAAGTACCTCTATGCAATGTTAGTGCCTAAATGAGGGATAATATGTTATAATTAGTGCCTTAAAACGACCTTTAGTTTATTTTCTATCACAACTGTAACAAATCCATTTTGCTTTTTTTTCTTCCAATTGTTGTGGTGTCAACCTTGTAGGTTGTGGAAGGCTAGGAGCGGAAACACTTCCATCTTTATAGTTATGAGTGGTAGGCTTCCTTGTTTCCATAATTTTGGTTTCAATTTTTCTTTCCAACCTGAATGCCTTCTCCAATGAATCATGTTCCCAAAGGTGAACCTCATGTTGGATTTTATCCTTTAAATTCCCTATGAATACATCAATCCTATGCTCCTCTAGAATATCATTTACCATTATATTCAATTTTTTGAAGTCCTCAATGTGCTCCGCCATTGAACCCTTTTGTTTGAGATTTATTAATTGGCTAAAGGAGGTGTTTCTCTTTGTATCCTCATAATGTGCTTTCATTGCCTCCATAAAAATTGACCAAGTGACAAGTGGTTTACGAGAACAAATCCATCGATACCATACAAACTGATTGGGTTCTAAATATAAAGTTGCAATGAATACCTTTTGTGTGTTTTTCACACTATGGAGATCAAAATATTGCTCCATATGTAGTATCCATGTTACCGTAGCCTTGCCATCAAACTTCCTCATATCGATATTTAGAATATGATGGGTCTTCAATCCAATGTTAGAGTCTATGAAATCATGATTATTTCTTTTGTTCTCATCATGAGTTTCATCTAATACCATTTCGCCATTATGAAGAATTTCTTGTAGCAACTTTGGCAAACCTTCCTTCAAACCTTCCATGTATGCTTTTAAATCATTCTTCAAATATTCCATGTCTGATCTTAAACCATTCTTCAAACCATCCATCTTAGCTTCCATTTCATTTTTTATTACTCTTTGCGAGAGAAAAATTTGTTGCACTTCGTCTCATAATTTTGATATATCATGTTGCATTTCTTCCTCTTCTTCATGTGTCATAGAAGAGCTTTCGGGTTGCTTACTAAGTGTGTCCATTTTTTTATTTCGAGGTATTTTGAAATCAAACAATGATATCTATGCTTCACTATGCCCTTTGAATCACTTCAAATTGATTTTTTCAAACAAAAGTTATGCAAAATTTAAAAGACACACACCTTTTTTCTCATTTTGTAGGAGCTAGATATTGCAGTTGTTGTACCTCTGTAATTGTGAATCTCCAAGATCTGAAATTATGTCTTGTAGTAGCCCTCTAAATCTTATTTCAAACCCAACAAGTCAGGCCAATATTGGATTCTTCAAGAAATATTTATGCCCAATCTCCCACGATGACCTGATTATAGACTAGTTCAGTAGAGAAAACTTGTATGGCGTGCCACATGTCACTGTTTCAACCTTCAGCCCTAAAAATGATACCCACAAAACTAAATTTTGTCTTGTTTCTGACACTTTTTACGAAGTTCAAGTCTGATGCTCAGAGAGAAAGTTATGGCGATTTTCCCTAGGTCACATGTTTGAGATGGAATTTTGGATCTTGCAAAAACCCTAACTTCCACGGATCATGTCTCCAAAAATATAGCGAGACAAGATCTGAAATTCATACACCAAGATTTCGGTTCCACTTGGTTGCAATTTCAGCTTCTGAAGCTTCGTATAAAAAAGGTTATAGCCAAAATTCCACGATGAACTGTTTGAAGCAGCGAAACCCTGGAATTCAAAGCTCTGATACCAAATGTTATGCAACCAGCTCACCAACAGATAGATCAACAACTTAAAAATTATCCTCTTCGAGGGGGAAACCTCCTTTAAATTACATAAATGAAAAATTCTTGGATGATTCAAATGACAAAACCTCATTTCTATATATCGTAGTCTAAGGGGTCATAATATAATTAGAGCCTACATAACAATAATAATGTAAGGGCACAATATTAACAATAGTGGGCTTCTATGGGGCACAATAATAACAATATGGGGACTACATGCACACAACAATAACAATAAGGGGGCCACACTAACAATAACAATAAGGGCTACACTAGTATTATAGGGACCTAACAATTGGTACATGATGAAATATATCCAAGTGAGTTATGGCACCGAAGGCATGGACATGTTCATTTTAGAGAATTGCCTTAATTAAGTGAAATAGTGTCAAGTGTTCCTAAACTATAGATAAAGAATATGGTGTATGCAAATGATATGATGGTATTGGGAAGAACATTAAGAAACCATTTCCAAATAATGACAATAGATCCAAGGAAGCTTTGGATTTGATTCATTCTGATGTATGTGGTCCAATGCCCGTAAAATTTCTTGGTGGTTCGTTGTACTATGTGACATTTATTGATCACTTCTCCCATAAAACATGGATATATATCTTGAAGACTAAAGGTGAAGTATTCTAAAATTTCCAAGAATTCAAAGTTAAAGTGGAAAACTTGATAGGAAAAAAGATCAAGACATTGAGATATGATAATGGAGGAGAATACACCTCAAAGGAGCTTGTCGCTTTCTGCAAGCAGGTTGGGATTAAGAGGGAACTAATTGTCCCCTATAATCCACAACAAAATGGTGTAGCAAAACAAAATAACATATCCATTGAATAATATATCAAGGCCATGATGCATAATTTGGACTTGTCGTTTTTATTATCGGGTGAAGCATTACAAGCAGTTGTGTACATTCAAAATTGAAGTCCCCATAGAGTTCTGGAAGGTATGACTCCCAAAGAAGCCTTCTCCAAAAGGAAGCCAGAGGTTGGGCACATGAGAATATTTTTTTGTCCTATATATACTCATGTTCTTGAGGATAATAGGAACATGCTTGAGCCTTCATGAAAGAAAGGAATATTTGTTGGGTATAGTGAATCTTCAAAAGCCTACAAAATTTACATTCTAGAACAGTGACGGGTTAAGGTCAGTATAGATGTCACCATCGATGAGAAAGTGGAATATTGGAGGTCTAAGCAATTCTTCATAGATTCCTTGGATGAAGTAAATCAAGAGGCCTCAAGGGAGGAGAATTCAAGTTCTACAAAATGTACCAAAAAGCTAGAAGGGCCTCAAGATCCACCATAACCAGTCATAGTTCTTGAGATCAAGAAGAGACCAGCATGGCTTAGATCCACATTGGAAGAGGAAGAAGGACATGTAGCTCTCGATGGAAAAGCTAGAGAGATGAAGAGGCCTAAAATGTTCTCCAACTATGTAGCTCTCATGACAAAAATCATTGATGAAGAACCTTCCACACATGAAGAAGAAGTTGGTCAGTAGGTTTGGAAGGAAGCAATGAATGAAGAGTACCAATGAATCATGAAGAATGATGTTTGGGAAATCATGCCGAGGCTTGAAGGGAAGTTATTGGTGACTTCCAAGTGGATATACAAGATTAAGCATGCTTCAAATTGGAGTATTGAAAAATTCAAGGCACGGTTCATGGCTAGAGGATTCTCCTAGAAAGAGGGAGAAGACTATGATGAGACTTTAATCTAGTTGCTAGGTACACCTACATTAGATCCATCATCTCACTTCTTGCTACTATGGGATGGGAACTGTACCAGATGGATGTAAAGGTTCCTTCCTTAATGGCATGAATGAGGAAGAGGTGTACATAGAGAAACCTCAAGGATTTGAGGTATATGGAAAGGAGTATCATATTTGCATGTTGAAAAAGTCCTTGTATGGACTCAGGAAAACTCCAAGAACTGTGTATGCTTGTATTGGCATATATTTGATGAGACTAGGATTTACCAAGAGTGAAGTTGATCCAAAACTTTCCTTTAAGGTTGTGAAGAATGCATTTGTGTTCTTATTATTATATGTTGACAACTTGTTTCTCACACGTGCCAAACCTCTTATCATTCACTGCAAGAAGAAGTTGGATTCTGAGTTCGACATAAAGGATCTTGGGTTGATGCATTATTACTTAGGATTAAAAGTATGGAAAAAACCTGGTGAAGCCTTCCTCATTCAAGGAAAGTATGTGATAAATATCCTTCAGAGATTTCGTATGATGGATTGCAAATCCATGGTGACTCCTATGGTGACTAACTTGAAGAAGTTAAGAGGCTCAAACTCCAAATTGATAGATCCATCTATGTATTGACAGTTCATTGGTGTGTTCATGTATTTGATTAACACGATATCGGACACCTACTTTTTTGTGAACATCTTAAGCTAGTTGTAGGTATAACCAAGGCACGAGCAATGGATTGCAGAAAAGCACATTTTGATATATTTGCATGGTACAATGAACTATGGCTTAAGGTATGTTGCAAATAAGGATGTACAACTTTAGGATATACAAACATTGATTGGGCATGAAGTGTTGAAGATAGGAACAGTACCTCAAGAGTATGCTTTATTTTGGGATCCACTATGATATCGTGGATGAGTAGGAAGTAGAGTTCAATCATGCTCAGCACTATTGAAGCAAAGTAAGTCACAACTAATGAGGCTTGTACCAGAGTAGTATGGCTTCGGAAGTTGTTTACATGATTATTTGACCAAGATTTGGGACCAACAGTGATACATTGCCATAATCAAAGTTGTGTGAAGATTTCAAAAAATTTCATGTTCCATGGCAGGCCAGAGAATATTGAGATTAAGTACCAACACATCTGTGACATGGTGTAAAGGAAAGAAATAAGGCTCGAGTACATCTCCACTGACAAACATACAACTGATGTTCTAATGAAGTTGTTTCCAAGGGACAAGTTCGTGTAATTCAAAGATAAGTTGGGGTTCCTGGAGATCACCCCTCTTGTTGAGAGGGAGTGATGATTTGTATGCAACATGAATGTACATTCTCCCAAATGGGAGAATGGGTCCAAGAGACCCAGAGGACTCAATATGAAGTGTTGAGTGTCTTTTGGGGGACCCTGATCACACACCTAAAATGATGGAGTGAGGTCTTGGACCTTGATCACTCACCAGGCATGGTGGAGTTAGTTCCTTTAGCATCTCGATCTTGATCACGCACCGTGTTGGTTATATTATTTCCATGACTATCCCCCCTAGTTAAACCGGGTGGTTATCCCTTCATTGCACCAATGCGCAACGAGGGGGTCACAAGGGGTTTGAGGGGAGCCATTAGCCCCCCTCTACGGGGTCCAGGGCACCGCCCCGGGCAATTTTTATTTTTTTTTGGAACCATGGTTTTGTCCATGGTTTTGTGCATGGTTTTCACACATGGTTTTGGGTGCGATGCTTTTAGATCCATGGTATTGGATGCTTCGGCATGTATATATATGTATTGTAACATTGAAAGGAACATAATGAAAATCCAATCTGGTAGTCCTGGTTTTGGGATCCAGGGGAAATCTTTGTGTATATTTGTTTTATGTGTTATGCTCTCGCCTTTGTTTATTTTATGTTTTAGAATTCGTATGCAAGTAATTTTTGTAAGGGGTTAAAACCTACATTTGGTATCAGAGTTGTTTTGGCTTTAAGGGGACGCCTTTGTTGTTGAGGGGTTTCGCTCGGGCTTATGGTAGACCTTGTTCAGTGGGAGATATGCAGGATAGATTCTGGTGGTGAAAGAAGATGGCGAGCAGTGGAAATATAGAGATCAAGAAATTTAATGGTCAAGGTTTTGAGTTATGGAAACTCAATATGGAGGTTTTGTCGGTGAATAAAGATTAGTGGATCGTGGTAGATCCAGGTACTAAACCAATGGGAGTGTCCGATGAAGAATGGAATAATTTGGATCGGAAGGCAAAGAGCACAATGCGATTGTGTGTCTCAAATTTAGTATTGTTGAATGTATCAAGGGAAGCTATGGCGAAGGCTTTGTGGGACAAGTTAGGGACTTTGTACCAATCTAAGTTTCTAGTGAATAAACTGTTCCTACGGAAAAAATTATATAACCTGAGGATGAAAGATGGAGACTCGGTGACAGAGCATCTAAATGCATTTAATACTGTGAAAAGTTAGTTATTATCTGTTGATATTAAAATTTCAGATAATATAAGTGCATCAGTTTGTTGTGTTCTCTACCAGATTCGTGGGATAGCCTGGTTGTTGCAATAGGTAGAAATGCAACTACCTTGCAGTTTGATGAAATAGTCTCATCCTTACTGATCGAGGGGATGATATGGAAAAATATGGAGAGCCAGAATGGTGATGCCTTGTCTGTACGAGGACAGTCCCAGAATAGAAACAAAAATAATTGATCGAGTGGGAGATCTAAATCTCCAAAAAAACTTATAAAGGTGTGCTGGAAATGCAAAAATCAAGGGCACTACAAAAGGGACTGTAAATCTAAAGCTCCTAACAAAGGAAAGGGATCTGATGATGCTCCTTCTGCAGAGGTGAAAACCACCTCAGATGAAGGTGGGGATGTGTACTTGGCTTCTTCAAGTATAGATGTAGATCATGAGGCATGGTTGATTGACTCAGGTGCATCCTTTCACTTCACTCCCCATAGAGAGTGGTTCTATGAGTATGAGAAATATGATGGTGGTGATGTCTTCTTGGGGGATGATAGGAAGGCTAGAATCATTGGTCATGGAAAATTCAAGTTGAAGTTGCAAGGTGGAAGGATTAGAACACTTCTGGGTGTTCTACATATTCCTGCATTAGCCAGAAATCTGATTTCTATAAGCAAGTTTGATGATGCAAGTGTAAAAACAGTGTTCAAGAAAGATACCTGCAAGGTGGTTCGAGGAGCACTGGTATTGATGCGGGGAGTTCGGATTGGAACTCTATACAAGCTGCAAGGTAGCACAGTTATTGATGGGTGCAACAGTTATGTGGTTCCAGAAAGTGTAGCAGAAAATCTAGTGGTTTCTAGAGAAAAGACCATGCTATGGCATCAAAGGCTTGGACATATTGGAGAGAAGGGCCTTCGAGTACTTCATGGTAAAGGTATGGTAGAAGGTATGACTAATATCTTTCTGGATTTTGATTTATGTGAAAATTGTGTATATGGGAAGCAAAATTGGGTGAGTTTCCCCTCTGGTGTTAATAGGGAGAAACGGATATTAGAGCTTGTGCACAGTGATGTGTTTGGACCTGTGAAGGTTCCATCACTGGGTAAGTTTGTGTACTATGTATCATTTATAGATGACTTCTCAAGGAATACATGGATATATTTCCTAAAGAAGAAATCTGAAGTCTTTGACAGGTTTAAAGAATTTAAGGCTTTGGTGGAAAACCAGATAGAGAAGAAGATAAAGGCACTGAGGACAAATAACAGTGGAGAATTTTGCAAGAAGGAATTTGAATACTTTTGGAAGAAGTGTGGTATAGCACGATAGAAGACTACTCCATACATACCTCAGCAAAATGGATTTTTAGAAAGAATGAACAAGACATTGATGGAAAGGGCAAGAAGCATGCTCAGTGGTGCTGGGTTAGAACAGGAATTCTGGGCAGAGGCGGTGGAGACTGCATGTTACTTGGTCAACAAATAACCTTCATTAGCGTTGGAGGATAAGAATCCACAAGAGGTATGGATTGGTAAGAAACCCTCTCTTTCACATCTGAGGGTATTTGGATGTGATACATATGTACATGTTCCAAAGGAGAAAAGAACAAAGTTGGATAGTAAATCTAAAAAGTGCATCTTTATTGGGTATAACGATGGTTTAAAAGGCTATAAGCTTTGGAACCCAGTAACAAGGAAGGTCATGTACAACCGAGATGTGGTGTTTAGAGAGGTGAAATATGTTATTAAACATGAATTCCCATCAAAGGAACCTAAGAAGATAGAGTTTGAGCTAAAGGAGGAAGAATCAGACTCTACAGCAGAAGGGGAATCAGAATATGAAGAGCCACAAACTCCGGTTGTGAGAAGATCAGTTCGAGAAAGAAGGCAGCCAGAAAGGTATAGTCCATCTGCTTTCTGTTCAAATTTTTCTTTATCTATTACTGATGATGATCCCGGAACTGTGAAGGAAGCAATTGATTTAGAAGATGGAAAACTCTGGAAAGAGGCCATGGTTGATGAAATGGCATCTTTGTAAAAAAATGAGGCTTGGGATCTGGTGGAGTTGCCGGCTAGAAGGAAACCCATTAGCAGCAAATGGGTGTTCAAGAAGAAGACAAATGCAGAAGGAAAGGTGGAGAAATACAAAGCTCGGTTGTAGCAAAAGGTTATTCCCAGGTGCCAGGAATTGATTTTGGTGATATTTTTTCTCTTGTTGCCACGGTAGCTTATATTAGATTACTTTTATATGTTGTTGTTGCTTTTTATTTGAGGTAGAACATATGGATGTGAAGACAACATTTCTTCACGGGGATCTAGAAGAAGAGATCTACATGAAGCAACCTGAAGGCTTTGCGGTGAAGGGTAAGAAAGAACTAGTATGCAACTTTAAAAAGTCTCTGTATCGGTTAAAAAAATCACCAAGGATGTGGTATCAGAAATTTGATACATTTATATAGAGACTTAGCTTCACAAGAAGCAAAGAAGATCACTATGTGTATTTTAAATTAATTGATGACCATGTTATTTATCTGGTCTTGTATGTTGATGATATGTTGTTGGTTGGAAATGACAATGAAATTATCCAGGATTTGAAGACCCAATTGTCCTCCAAATTCGACATGAAAGATCTTGGTGTTGCAAACTATGTTTTGGGCATGGAAATTAAAAGAGATCAGGAAAAGAGGAAGCTCTTGTTAAATCAGAGGAAGTATGTTGAGACAATACTGCAGAGGTTTAATATGTAGGATAGTAAACCACTAAAGGTTCCTATTCCTGTAGGTGTAAATTTATGTGCTGAACAGTGTCCCAAGACACAAGAGGAAGAGGACATGTCTTGTGTTCCATATGCAAGTGTAGTCAGTAGCCTGATGTATGTGATGGTCTGTACTAGACCAAACATTGCACATGTAGTGGGAGTATTGAGTAGGTTTATGTCAAAACCAGAGAAGGAGCATTGGACAGCAGTGAAGCGGGTTTTCAAGTATTTGCGTGGCACTAGTGATTATGGTTTGTGCTACCAAGGAAGACCAAGATTGGACAGAGTTTTAGATATTTGTGACTTTGTTGATGCAGACTGGGTTGGAGATCTAGATCAGAGAAGATCTACAAGTGGATATGTGTTTAACCTATTTGGAGGTGCAGTCAGTTGGATGAGTAAGAAACAATTTGTAGTGGCACTATCAACTACAGAGGCAGAATACATGGCAGCCACTCATGCAAGTAAGGAAGTAGTTTGGTTGCAGAGATTGTGTTCAAGTATGGGGTTAGTACATGGAGCTATAAGGATAGACTATGATAGCCAGAGTTCAATTTTCTTGGCAAAGAACCCTGCTTACCATTCAAAGACAAAGCACATTGATGTTTAGTTTCACTTTGTGAGGGATATGAAGAATACTGCAGTTGTAGAGAAACAATGGGCATTATAGGGCTAGATAATGACTAAGCTCTCTTGTGGCCCCTTGTGGAAAGAAAACAAAAAGTGGGAGAATGTTGGGTTGTGTTATATTCTTTCGACGACTAGGCCCCCTAGTTAAAACGGGCGGTTAGAGGGGGGGCGGATACCCCCCTTCGTTGTGATGATGTGCATTGGGGGGGGTCACAGGGGGTTTGAGGGGTTAGCCCCCCTCTATGGGGTCTGGGGCAGTGCCCCAGGGAAATTTTTTTTTTTGGACCCATGGTTTTGTGCATGGTTTTCACACATGGTTTTGGGCACGATGGTTTTCGGTCCATGGTATTGGATGCTTTACATGTATATATATGTATTGTAACATTGAAAGGAACATAATGAAAAATCAATCTGGTAGTCTCGGTTTTGGGAAAATCTCTGTGTATATTTGTTTTATGTGTTATGCTCTTGCCTTTGTTTATTTTCTGTTTTAGAATTCATATGCAGGTAATTTTTGTACGGGGTTAAAACCTACACACCGAAAGGGTGGAGTGAGGTCATGGACCTTAATCACACAACATATAGGGTGGAGTGAGGTCCTTTCAGCATCTAGACCCGATCACCAACCAAGGAAGGGTTGAGTGAGGTCTTGGCCTAGAGTGCTCAACAAGAAAGGTGAGTGAATGCTTGCTAGTTGAGGGTCTGAGTATTTTGGCCTAGGTAGAGGCCATGGGATTTGAGGACCAATCACTCTAGAGGAGTGACTCTTGATATGTTGATGATATTTCCATGGGATCGGTACCACCCTGGATATGGCCACTAGTAGATGTTGATGATAGATGATGATGTTGGTGATAATGGATAACCTTTTTCTTTAGATAAATTTGTTCAATTTGAGAACATATATGATAATGATTATTAATACCTATCTAGTTAAGAGGGAGAGTTGAGTTTGTAGTTATGGTCGGTCTTCATAATGTACTTTTGGTCACTTGATGTAATGATATTTATCATTGTAAAGCATATTTGTAAATGCTTGGGTTAAAGGAAAATTTGTTTTGATTCAAAGTCCCTTTGCAACTTTTAAAAGATGTAAATTTGAATTTTTAAAATGAAAGCTTTAGCTCCAAAAAGGACAAGTTGACTTCCCTCCAAGTCAAGTCGGCCCTGGCCAAGAGACATGTCTATTCACCCTAGACAGATCACTATATAAAGGTACCTCGAGCTCCTCATTTGTGAAATTTGCATTCCTCTCTCAAGATAGTTTTTGGGCAAGTGAGCGAAGGACAAGATGGACAAAGAAAGACAAAGAAGGACAAAGAAGAAGGATGAATTTTCCCTCTCCTCTCTCTCTCTCTCTATCAACTCGCACATTTGAAGGAATCTCTCTATATGTGATTCACAGTTTTTGGTGCAACTATTGCAGGGGGGCGAAATTTTCTGGGTTATCGGAGCAATTGTTGCATGGGGCCAAAATTTTCTAGGTTACTAGGGCAACTGTTGTAGCAACAAAATTCTAAATAACTGGTTATTTTAAGAGGGCCAAAATTCTAGAAGTTCAAGATCAAGAGCAAAATGCAGGATTAGTTTGGGTGACTTGACTTGGAGGAGAAGACCAAGTTTGACCATAGGTCTAGTTGTGTCTCTCATTGAACAAGAAGAATTTCTCTATTGAAAAGGTTGATGGGTTTTTCCCCATAGTGGGTTTCCTGGGGTAAATCTTGTCTCTCTTTTGTGCATTGTGATCTATATTATTCTATTGTTCTTTATTGTTGAATTTCTAAAGTATAATTGTTGAATGATATATGGATTAAATTAGAAAGAAGATCTACATCAAAAGTAATTATCAGAATTTCAGAAATATTGTGCTAACCCTAATTACACTAGAAAATCAACAGGGGTGAGGGTTACATTTTCGTTGAAAGGAGGGAACCCAAGGCCATATGCCAAACTCATTGACACCAAACCGTAGTCCATGTATCCTATTACTATGAACAACTAGCTAGAACACTACTAATATTGATAGGTCTTTCTAGTTTAGGGTGGAGAAATCACTCCACTTCCAGACAATGTAAAAACTACACGAGCAATAAAGAAGGTTTAGGAAATTTGTTAGATGATCCAAACAATCACTGCAACCAACACTATAGTAAAGACCACAAAGACCACAACCACCTAGACATGTGATGAGCCCCAATTTTGGTACAATTTGGGCTCATTTTGGCCTATTCTACTTGCTCAAACCATTCATTTTTTATTGCTTATGCATGCATTTCTTAGTTTGTTCATGTTGTTTGTAGGAAGAAGGGTAGGCACTCTATCTACGTGACTAATGCATTATGATTCCAGGTTTTGGCATTAAAAGGGAGCAAAAGACAACGAAAAAGGAGACAAGGAGACAACGAGGTGGCACTGCTGGTTTTTAGGAGAGGATGTCCACGGTCTTGGGGACATTCCTCGTGATTCCCACCAAGAACTCCGAGCTCCAATCCATCTCCCCTCCGAGCTTAGAAGCAGCCAGCTGTTCTACAGGAACATCAGTTACAACTGTTCTACAGGAACAGCACTTATGACTGTCCTACAGGATCAGCAGTTAAACTCTAGTTGGACAGCCGAGCTCCTAAAATCAAGGACACTTGTTGGATCACTGTTTTGCATAAGTATAGAGGACGTAGCCTTTGATAGGTTGTTGAAACGTTCGCATTACTATTGTAATTTTGGAGCACAGCTCAGTTTTTGTTCCTTTTTGTAAGCCAATTTGGCATGACATCAGATTATGAATAAAGAAGGCAGATTTTGATCTAGCTCTGAGTTTTTCTTAAGGAGACTATAGCTCTCAGGTTAGGGCCCAACCTGAGAGCCATAGATCCCCTCTGCTGTAGTGTTGTTTCCATTTCGTTTCAGCACTTTGAGTTTTCATTTGCACATGCAATTTGAATTACAGGTTGTCAATTTGGTCTTTTTCATGAGTTAGATAGGATTTGCTTATGGTGAATTTGTTTCCACTTGCTTAGTGTAGCAGAGGATAGATAAAATCGATCGGAGCTCCAGCAAAAAGGTTGTTAAGGCTCACTGCCATCTCATTTGGGATTGGGGTGCAGTCCATGACTAACCACCAAAAAAATACGCATTTCTTTATTTCATGATTGCTGCAAACACAGTCACGTTATGATATATCTTTCCACATGATTCACACCTGCACACACGCCTTCATCACAGCTTCATGCACATTCTCCTTCGCGTTTTGGATTGCTGTTCATTGAATTTATATGCACAGGTAGTTTAGGTTGATGCATTTTCGGTTTGGTGACAGTCATAAGCATTTGTTTCACTTACACTGCTCTCTCTCGTTCCATTACCTTCTCCTCCATCTTGATCACGCATGCAAACACATCTTTGACCTCTGTTCCGCTCTGTTATCTCCCAAAGTCTTTCACTCCTCACATAGCTTCATTCTCTAGCCCTTTCGTTGACCTAGTCCTCTATCTCCCAACCTACTCCCTACACTCACTCCCTATCCTATTCTTCCACTTCTGAGCCATCACCAACCTTATTCCTACCTTACACATCTCCCCCTACCATTCCATCACTCCTCCATCACTTTAAACACTCACGGTAGGTCATCCTGTAGCAATTTGTAGACATCCTGTAGAAATCTCTGTGTATCCTGTAGGATCCCCTGCAGACATCCTGTAGGAGGCCACTCACTCGGTTGCTGAGCTTCTGAATGCGAGGAACCTCTGTGGATGGATGCTAAGGATCCCTAGGGACCTCTCCTAGCCTCCCCAACCTGTCCCACGCTTTCCTTCCTTCTCCATCCCATCTGCACAACCAAACCCTAGTTAGCACAAAATCACAATCCTTCCATCCACTTAAGGGAAAAATACAAAAACATGTATTTTATGATGCAAGTAGCTTAGATCCATGCATTTCCACTTATTAGAGGTAACAGCAGCATTGGTAGAGGTTTCATTCACATTCTTTGCATTATAGAGGTTAGACTAGCTAAATTAGGGTTTCCTAGGTTTACATGCTTTGATTTGCTTTCAGTCCATTTTGTCAAGTAGAGTAGTTTTCCTTTGAGAATAGCTTTCATCCATCAATTAGCAAGCTTCTTCTGAGAGCCTATAGAAGTTGTCTTGAGCCCTAGCGGACTTGTGCCACTTGACCAAGTGACAGCTGCGACAAGAGCTAGTACTTGTGCATATAGCACCGTCGCTTCCAAGTTTGTACGAACTACCAGGTTGATAAAATGAGAGACAGGAAGCCCCAGGAGTTGTAGCATTATTGCTACAATACTGGAGCTCACCATCTTTTTGGCGCCGTTGCCGGGGAAGCGTCAGAGTATTAGTAATTGTTGCTTTTCTTCTACTTCCGTACTCTTACTTCTGCTCAGTAGTTTATTTCATTTCCATTCTGCAAAAGTAGCTTAGTATTTCTTGCTTTCCTAGCTTAGTATTTCCTGCTTTCATAGATTAGCATTTCCTGCTTTCCTAGATTAATATTTCCTGCTTTCCTAGATTAATATTTCCTGCTTTCCTAGATTAATATTTCTTGCTTTCCTAGATTAGCTTTCCAATTCCGCAAATTTCATTTGAGCAATATAGTTAGTTGTAGATCACTCTGTTTCAGTTTTGCAGGTACCAAAGAAAAAGCAAAAGCACTCAAAAAAAAAAAAAGAGAAGTCCTTTCCATTTCATGCCTCGTAGGAACCGAGATAGATCAGGCAAATTCCTACCAAACACCCCCACCACATCACTGAGTCACCCTTCTCTCTTCTTTGGTGACAGTGACCCAGAGGAACCTATAGGTGAACATCCTGAGATATACCAAGACCCTATAGAAGAAGAAGAGTTAGAGACCACTCCAACTGAAGCCATGGCTGATAATAGAGGAGAAGATGAGAGAATAGAAGGAGCTTTCCCCATCCGAGAGACCAATGGAGAGATGAAAATGAAGAACATTAGCCCCTCCGCCTTGCCTCACTTCCATGGACTGACCACTGAGGATCCTGATACCTTTTTGTTTGAGTTTGTTGTCCTCTGTAGAACCTATGACTATACTGAAGATGAGCAAAAGCTGAAGCTTTTCCCTTCAACCCTTAAGGATGCAGCACTACGCTGGTTCATGGGATTACCTGGGAATAGTATCACTACTTGGGCTCAGATGCAGCAAGCCTTCAATACCAAGTATAGGGATTACTGTAGGTCTAAGGAAACCAAGGGAGAAATCTTTCGGATGACCATGGGGAATGATGAGTCTTTAGAGGATTATGAGGAGAGGTTCCAACTTAGCTATAAGCGGGCCAGGTGCACACTTGACCCTGAATCCCTCAAGTTGGTTCTACTCCGAGGAGTCCCTGAAGATCTCTTAGACACCCTTCACATGTTAGCTGGGGGGGACATTTACCAACTGCCTTATGAGGACATCAAGACTGTGTTTAGAAATCATTCCAGGGCAGCTAGGAAACGAGGGAGAGGAAATCTCCTCTCCACTGGTGTCCCTTTCTCCAAACATGAGTTTACAAACCAATTAGAAGATCTTAAGAGTGAGGTGAGATAGACCATTGCCATGCAGCTGGACACATTCAGGATCCAGCAGAAGAAAGAAAGAGGAAGCTGAGAGAGCCTTGGATATCTTCTGCCCTAGGTGCACCAGAAGACACCCTAAGAACGAATGCCCATTGCATTCGGTTGAAGTGTGTTTCGTTTGTGAGGAGGACCACCCAACAAATCAGTGTCCAACCTTACCTGGGTTTAAAGCCATGTACCAAGGAACCGAAGCCCCCACTGAACCTCTCTACTTCATCAACCAAAGGAGGCCACAAGGATCTAGACCTTATCAGCAGGGGATGCAAGGGGCACCACAAGCTTATTATAACCCCAACCAATCGACTCCCATGCCTTCTTGGGGTCCCCCTGCTCATCCTTCTTGGTCCATGCCTCCTCCATGGTCTTATCCACCTCAGTACCCCACTCAACCTACTTCTCATCCATATCACTCACATACCCAGCCACAGCCTCAATGGAATGCACCTCAGTCGGGGTGGAGGCCTCAGTACAACACTCCACCCGCCATTCTGCCTCCACCTCCAGTTCAACCACAACCATTACCTCCTGCTCCTCCAAGGCAACCTCAAATGCCTGCTCAACCGAACCCGAACCCCAACAATAGACAGGCCCAGCAGGTATACACTGGGGAAACCTCATGCCCTACCTATGCTGTGGAGATCCAGGAGATCAATCTTAGATCTGGAAAGACTCTTCCAGATCGCCAGCCTCCTCCCCCAGAGGATGAGGAGGACCATCAGGAGAGTGAACCAAAGCCTATTCCACCCTTTCCTGAGAGACTAACAGCCACCACACAACCTAACCCAGAAGAAGATGAGCTTCTGGGAGAGCTCAAGCAGTTGTGTGTAAAAATCCCACTTCTCCAAGCCATCAAGGATGTGCCAATATATAACAAGCTGGTTAAGGAGAAGTGTTTCAAACACCCAGGCAGACGGAAGAAAGATGCCTCAACTATCAATGTCATAGGACAACTGTCTGACCTTATGCTAGGACAAGTCATCTGCCCAAAGTACCTAGATCCAAGAAGTCCTGTAGTAGATGTTCACATCAATGGCACCATTATCCCCCACACCTTGATTGATCTGGGGGCGGCCATCAATGTGATGACCAAGGATACCATGCTTAAACTCAATCTTCAGGGTTCCTTGAGAAAGACCTCGACAGTACTGCAATTAGCAGATCGCTCCACCGTGACTCCCGAAGGGATTGTGGAGGATGTCATGGTCTCCATTGATTCTTGGGAATACCCTGCAGACTTCCTGGTTCTGCAACCAAAGGCCAAGCTTACTGGATATCCTCTCATTTTGGGAAGGCCTTGGTTAGCTACTGCAGATGCTTACATAAGTTGTCGGGCAGGAAACATGACCATCAAAAATGGTCCCATGTCCAAGCAGCTAGTCCTATACCCTCCTGCCCAACCTTCTTTGGAGCATGATTTACCACTCTGGTTGGAAGAAGGAGAAGAAGACGAGGTGTACTCAGCACCTCTGTGCACCTTAGATACCACTAGGAAAGACCCCCTAACCGAGGATGACTTGATCGAGACCTTGATCCAGGATCCACCTACCAGTGCACTACCCTTAGAGGAATTGGTGGAGGATGCCCAAGCTAGCACCTTAGTGGATCTTTGTACAACCAACCCTGTTACTCCCAAGGTTAAGAATGTGGAGTTCGGCCCTGAGAAAGCACTGAAGATCAGCTCCTCCTTATCTCCTTCCCAGGAAAAGGAGCTGTGTAGTCTGTTGGCCAACCACCTAGATGCTTTTGCTTGGAGCTATAAGGAAATGAAAGGAGTCCATCCTTCGGTCTGTACCCATCATATATACATCAAAGAGGATTGTAAACCGGTTAGGCAACCTCAGAGGAGAATGAATCCAGCTCTTAAGGACATTGTCAAGGAAGAATTGCAGAAACTGTTGGATGCCGGATTCATCTACCCCATTTCAGATAGTGAATGGGTGTCCCCTCTAGTGTTGGTTCCCAAGAAGAATGGGAAGTGGAGAATCTGTGTGGATTACCGGGAGCTGAACAAAGCTACCAAGAAAGACCATTTCCCTCTACCTTTCATAGATCAAGTGTTGGATGGACTGGCAGGAAAGAAGTTCTTCTCTTTCCTGGATGGGTTTAGCGGGTACAATCAAATCCAAATCAGCCCGGAAGACCAAGATAAGACCACCTTCACTTGTCCTTGGGGTACCTTTGCCTACCGAGTCCTTCCCTTTGGGCTATGCAATGCTCCTGCTACTTTTCAGAGAGCTATCTTGAGCATCTTCTCGGAGTTGGTCCATGATGCAGTGGAAATATACATGGATGACTTTACTCCTTATGGGGCCAACTTCCAGGAAGCATTGTCCAACCTTGGTAAAGTCCTAACCAAATGCACCGAGATGAACTTGTCCCTTAGTCCTGAAAAATGTGAATTCCTAATGACTGAGGGGACCGTGCTAGGCCATACCATTTCTTCCCAAGGATTGCAGGTGGATCCTAACAAAATTGCTCTCATCAAGAGGGTTCCACCTCCTCAAAAAGTAAGGGATGTCCGGAGTTTCTTGGGATTAGCAGGATACTACCGAAGATTCATTAAAGATTTCAGCAAGCTAGCCTCGCCATTGTTTGGTCTGTTAGCAAAAGATGTGGAGTTTAAGTGGACTGACGAATGTCAGAAGAGTTTGAATGAGTTAAAGGACAAGTTGGTGTCAGCACCAATCTTGAGAGGTCCAAACTGGGCCCTACCTTTCCACATCCACACTGATGCCTCGAACAAAGCCATAGGTGCAGCTTTAGGACAAGTTGAGCAGAAACTTCCATATGCCATTTACTTTGTTAGCAAAAACTTGTCCAAAGCTGAGCTGAATTACACTGTAACCGAGAAGGAATTCTTGGCTGTGGTCCATGCATTAAACAAGTTCCGACATTATATTACTGGTTACCAGACCTTTGTACATACTGACCATGCTGCTATTAGATATTTGATGAATAAACCAGATGTGAATGCTCGTATTATTAGATGGTTAATTTTATTGCAGCAGTTTGATCTAACCATTGTTGATAAACCAGGTAGAGAAAATGTTGTTGCTGACTTCTTGTCTAGATTGGATTTGTCTGCAGATGAAGATGGGACGGTGGATGACCAGATGCCTGATGAGCATCTGTTTGCTATCTCAGTACTCTCTCCATGGTTTGCTGATATAGCAAACTGCCTTGTTTCAGCTCAGTTCCCTCCGCACCTCTCTTCAAAAGAGAAGAGCAGAATCATCAGAAAAAGTGCCTCATTTACTTGGATCGGGGGCAACCTGTTCAAGCTTGGCCCCGATCAGATCTTAAGGCGTTGTGTAAGGGAAGAGGAAGTCTTTGACATCCTCCTCACCTGTCATGATGGGCCTTGTGGAGGACATTTTGCAGCAAAGAGAACTGCCTTCAAGATCCTGCAGGCAGGCTACTATTGGCCCACACTTCATCAAGATGTCAGAAGATATGTCAGCCAGTGTGACCAATGCCAAAGAATGGGGAAACCGACCCAAAGGGATGAGATGCCTCTCCAACCTCAAGTGACTCTTGAGCCATTTGAGAAGTGGGGCATGGACTTTGTGGGTCCAATCAATCCCCCTTCGAGGCAGAGATCCTACATCATTGTGTGTACTGACTACTTGACAAAGTGGGCAGAGACTAAAGCAATCAAAGCAGCAACAGAAGAGAAAGTGGTCGAGTTCCTAAGAGAGAACATCTTCTACAAGTTTGGCTACCCAAGAGAGCTGGTGACCGATCAAGGGAGCCAGTTCACATCCAACTTGGTTGAAGATCTACTAGCTCATCACAAGATCAAGCATAGGACTTCCACCCCCTATCATCCTCAAGCAAATGGGCAGGTGGAAGTCACCAATAGAGCATTAGAAGGGATCTTGACCAAAGTGGTGAGCAGCAGCAGAAAAGACTGGGCAGATCGCCTGGTTGAAGCCACATGGGCTTACAACACCACTTGGAAGACCACCACCGGCTTCACACCTTATGAGCTGGTCTATGGGAAGAAAGATTTGCTGTCCATTGAGTTTGAGTATAACACTTTGAGGATGGCAGCTCAGCTGGACCTAGATCTCAGCCATGCACAGCAAGAAAGGTTATTGCAGCTGAATGGACTGGATGAGCACCGCATGCAGGCCCTCCTTCACTCAGAAGTGGTTCAACTTCAGAGGAAGGTGTGGCATGACCAACATCTCCATGACAAGCAATTTCAGCCGGGAGATTGGGCTTTGTTGTATGATTCCAGATACAAAGATTTCAAGGGGAAGTTGAGAACCAGATGGCTGGGACCATATTCAGTGGAAAAGTGTCATGACAATGGATCTGTCCTCATTCGAACCATTGATGAGGAAGCCATTCCCATGCTTGTCAATGGGCATCGATTGAAGATCTACAGGAAGCCTCCCTCAAGACAAGAGTTCATCAAAACAATGGAGAAGGCAGTATTGGTCATAGAGAAGGGTCCTGCCCCTGCTTTGGGCACACCCTGAAGCATCTAAAAAAAAATAATAATAAAGATCCTTGGGTGAAAACCTCTCTGAGGCGCCCAAGGCAGGTGGTAGGGGTGAAAACCTCATTGAGGCGCCCCTGCTATCTTCCAAAAAAAAAAAAAAAAAGAGATAAAGATCCTTGAGTGAAAACCTCTCTGAGGCGCTTAAGGCAGGTGGTAGGGGTGAAAACCTCATTGAGGCGCCCCTGCTATCTTTCAAAAAACAAAAAAAAAAAAAAATACAAGATCAATAAGTCATTATGTGAAATTTGCATGCAGATTGCAGGTGTTCTATGGAGGAGAGGAAGCCTCTCAACTCAAGGCCAAAAGTCCTTATCATGCAGCCAGGACACCTCACCAGCACCTCCTCCAAGAATGCTTATGTTCTTCAAGGTATGTGCACTTTCATTATAAATTGAGTCTCCTACAGGAAGACACAGATTTTCTACAGGAAGGTGCGATTTTCTACAGGAAGGTGCAAATTTCTACAGGAAGAGCTGCCTGTCTACAGGAAGCTCTGTATTTCTACAGGAAACTTCCTGTAGAAGCTCAGAACGGCCCATAATGCGTTTCATGAGCAGATCTGATGACTACGGGTTGGTGTGGACGCATGCAAGCCTCTTTTGGGCCCATGCACGACGCTGTTACCTTGCTCCACCACCCGTGTCGACATGCGGCCAAGTCCCTGCACCCACAAAGAAAATCGATGAGTTCTCGCGGGCAAGCCATTTCCAAAGGTAACAAATGACGAGATCTCATACCATATGCATCAAGAGCGCTGGGATCGTGATCGAGAAGCCAGAACCGCCAGCGTGCAGCATGCACCCAAGGAGAAAGGACTGTGACGAGACCCCTCGCGGGGATCCTGTAACAGTTCAACTTGCTCGAGTGAATACCGTCCACAGCACCGCCATCCGAGATGAAACGCGGGTGCATGAAAGCAAAACCATCCACTCCAGCGTCAGCAACCTGTAACCATGAGCCTCCGGGTCTGTGTAAGCCGCGTGCAGCAGGTAGATCCGTCGTCCAAAAACTGAAAATCGTGTGCAGACGCGCGCAGGTAAGTGTCTCAACCTTCTCTCCATCAAATCGCATGAATATTACTTTGATTTGTTTGCATGGCGTAAGAGTGAATGGTTGAGCAGCCGTATGGCCAGTTGACTGGCCACGTCGGCTAGTTATGGTATAGTCGGATGATCGGGTGGCAGCCACGACAAAGAAAACACGCAGCACGCACGTGAAGATAGTCCCGTCAACCGAGAAACGAGTTTAACCGAAAAGGGCGGCGGCAGATCTGTGGGAATGAATGCGGCAGCGAGTGAATATGCAGGCGAATGATGGGTGACGTCGCCCAACGGTCCGGCGGGGACAGCTCACCCCCCGCGCCACGAGCTGCGCCGATTCAAAATCTAATCGGCTAGATTATGCGCATGTATTCATCAACCTCCACTTCAAAACTTAAGTGGCTCTTCTGATTTCCTCGGCACGTTGATACGCCAAGCTTTCGGCTACCAGAACACCGGTGAAGCGCACCTCAACCGCAGTCCAATTGCAGTCCTCCCCGAAGTTTGCATATTGCTCCTACAGGAACAGTTTCTACAGGAACGCAGTCCTACAGGAAGCAGTCTCTACAGGAACGCGGGTGTTCACGTAAAAAAAGGTGGTCGAGTAACGAGGTAACCCTGGACTCCTCATGCAATTGCTCATTTAAGGTGGTAGGATTGTCAGTTACTGTCTGGGTAAATGAGAAAGTAGACAAATTGTTGTCTGTGTGCCCATATTGCAATTCTACAGGATTGTTGTGTGGTTAGACTGTGTTGTAAAATTTTTGTGGGTTATACGCATTGTTCTGCACTCTGTCACCGAAACTAAACTCTCTTCCACCATCACCACCTCCGGTTAAGAAAATTGTGCCATCATGCCGGGTGGATTTATCAGGCGAGAGCCCACTGATTCAAATACACTAAGAAGAAATCAGGCAGTGGTAGAGCTCTTCACCAGAGCACAATGGATGCCTTTTTGTGATAAGTTGCAGGGGTACGATGAGGAAGTGGCCGAGGAATTCTTGCAGGCCCTGAGGCCAAAATCCAAGGTGCTGGCCACAGTCAATTTCAGAGGCCTAAGCCTCAAGATCACCCCGCAGTCTATCAGTAGAATCACTGAGCTTCCTATGGGTCTCCCGTGGGATAAAGAAGAACGAAAGCTAAGCCAGCAAGCCAAGAAGGAGTTCTTCCCACCTGAAGAAGAATTCACAGAGGATAAAAATGGGGTGAGAAGGACAAGCCTGTTGCCACCATGGAACGAAGTCAGCTTGCACATCATGAAATATATCACCTGTGAGGGTCGTTACAGCATCGTGTATGCATATCATTTCAGACTGCTCACCGAATTAAGACACCGGATCAATCTTCCTGTAGAGCAGAAATTAAGCATTCCTTATTTCCTGTTACAATCCTTGATTGAGTGCGCTACAAAGCTCAAAGATGGTATACCAGATCAAGTCGCACACCATGGGCTGATCAAATTGCTTGTGGAGGATGCACTGCACTCATATAAAGTTCCCCTCTCCTGGGAGTCATTTAGGAATCTAACACGAGATGGGGACATAAAAATGCTAGTCGAAGCTAGTGGCTCCTCCAGCGGTGAAGAACGAGAAGCAGAGGCCGAGGAAAAGAAGGAAACTAGCCCAAGTACCCCGACTACCATGCAGGAGAAGCAGCACGAAGAAAAAGATGCTGAAGAAAAAGCTGACTCCCCCATCCTGTCAGCAAGGGAAAAGAGGTTGAAGAGTAGGGCAGTCAAAACTGAGGTGGTCCCTGTCAGCCCAAGCACCTCGTCAGCTCCTGCAGTCAAAGCCAAAAGCAAAATCCATGCAGCCAAGCAAGAAAAGGTGGTGACAGTTGCGTCTACAGGAAAACAAAAGCAGGCTTCTACAGGAAGCCCGGAAGCAGCCCCTACAGGAAAACAAACGCAGGTTTCTACAGGAAGCCCAAGAACAACGCCTACAGGAAAGCAGACGAAGGCTTCTACAGGAAGCCCAAAAACAGAGAAGGGGTCTCCTACAAGAAGCCCACAGAGCGTAAAGAAAAAGTCTTCTACAGGAGGGCCGAAAGTGGACAAAGTAGGGTCTTCTACAGGAAGCCCGAAAATAGAAAGGGAAGGGCCTTCCACAAGGAGCACCGGGAAAGTAAAAGGCACGGGAGAGAAGGCTGATCCTCTCGAGAAGGAGGCGGCAGCTGCGCTGGCCGCCCTCAGCACACCTGCAAAACCAAAAGAAAAGAGGGCGAGGGAGATCCCTCTACCTTCCGAAACCAGGAGAAGTCAGAGAATGAAGACAGACAAGCCGCAGCCTCCTCCCAGCAGCACAACCACTTTAGGGAGTGTTCCTACTTCACCCAGTAAGCAAACTCCCTCTAAGACACCGGCCACCCCCGAGAAAGGAAGCCCAAAAATAACTTCCTGGACACGAAAAATAAGCCAGTCGCCTTCTGAAGCCCGGCTCAAGGAAATGAAAAAGGGAGAAGAAGCGCCACCCTCGTCACCACCAGGGGCAGAGAAGGCAGGGCCATCAAAAGCAGAAAATAAAGAGCCTGTTCCGGTCCCGAGTCCTCGGCCAAGGACAAGGAGCAGGAGCAAGGTTGCTCAAGGATGAGCAAATGGTTCAGCTGGGGGGTGATGATGAGCCCCAATTTTGGTACAATTTGGGCTCATTTTGGCCTATTCTACTTGCTCAAACCATTCATTTTTATTGCTTATGCATGCATTTCTTAGTTTGTTCATGTTGTTTGTAGGAAGAAGGGTAGGCACTCTATCTACGTGACTAATGCATTATGATTCCAGGTTTTGGCATTAAAAGGGAGCACAAGACAACGGAAAAGGAGACAAGGAGACAACAAGGTGGCACTGCTGGTTTTTAGGAGAGGATGTCCACGGTCTTGGGGACATTCCTCGTGATTCCCACCAAGAACTCCGAGCTCCAATCCATCTCCCCTCCGAGCTTAGAAGCAGCCAGTTGTTCTACAGGAACAACAGTTACAACTGTTCTACAGGAACAGCACTTATGACTGTCCTACAGGATCAGCAGTTAAACTCTAGTTGGACAGCCGAGCTCCTAAAATCAAGGACACTTGTTGGATCACTGTTTTGCATAAGTATAGAGGCCGTAGCCTTTGATAGGTTGTTGAAACTTTCGCATTACTATTGTAATTTTGGAGCACAGCTCAGTTTTTGTTCCTTTTTGTAAGCCAATTTGGCATGACATCAGATTATGAATAAAGAAGGCAGATTTTGATCTAGCTCTGAGTTTTTCTTAAGGAGACTATAGCTCTCAGGTTAGGGCCCAACCTGAGAGCCATAGATCCCCTCTGCTGTAGTGTTGTTTCCATTTCGTTTCAGCACTTTGAGTTTTCATTTGCACATGCAATTTGAATTACAGGTTGTCAATTTGGTCTTTTTCATGAGTTAGATAGGATTTGCTTATGGTGAATTTGTTTCCACTTGCTTAGTGTAGCAGAGGATAGATAAAATCGATCGGAGCTCCAACAAAAAGGTTGTTAAGGCTCACTGCCATCTCATTTGGGATTGGGGTGCAGTCCATGACTAACCACCAAAAAAATACGCATTTCTTTATTTCATGATTGCTGCAAACACAGTCACGTTATGCTAGATCTTTCCACATGATTCACACTTGCACACACGCCTTCATCACAGCTTCATGCACATTCTCCTTCGCGTTTTGGATTGCTGTTCATTGAATTTATACGCACAGGTAGTTTAGGTTGATGCATTTTCGGTTTGGTGACAATCATAAGCATTTGTTTCACTTACACTGCTCTCTCTCGTTCCATTACCTTCTCCTCCATCTTGATCACGCATGCAAACACATCTTTGACCTCTGTTCCGCTCTGTTATCTCCCAAAGTCTTTCACTCCTCACATAGCTTCATTCTCTAGCCCTTTCGTTGACCTAGTCCTCTATCTCCCAACCTACTCCCTACACTCACTCCCTATCCTATTCTTCCACTTATGAGCCATCACCAGCCTTATTCCTACCTTACACATCTCCCCCTACCATTCCATCACTTTAAACACTCACGGTAGGTCATCCTGTAGCAATTTGTAGACATCCTGTAGAAATCTCTGTGTATCCTGTAGGATCCCCTGCAGACATCCTGTAGGAGGCCACTCACTCGGTTGCTGAGCTTCTGAATGCGAGGAACCTCTGTGGATGGATGCTAAGGATCCCTAGGGACCTCTCCTAGCCTCCCCAACCTGTCCCACGCTTTCCTTCCTTCTCCATCCCATCTGCACAACCAAACCCTAGTTAGCACAAAATCACAATCCTTCCATCCACTTAAGGGAAAAATACAAAAACATGTCTTTTATGATGCAAGTAGCTTAGATCCATGCATTTCCACTTATTAGAGGTAACAGCAGCATTGGTAGAGGTTTCATTCACATTCTTTGCATTATAGAGGTTAGACTAGCTAAATTAGGGTTTCCTAGGTTTACATGCTTTGATTTGCTTTCAGTCCATTTTGTCAAGTAGAGTAGTCTTCCTTTGAGAATAGCTTTCGTCCATCAATTAGCAAGCTTCTTCTGAGAGCCTATAGAAGTTGGCTTGAGCCCTAGCGAACTTGTGCCAGCTGACCAAGTGACAGCTGCGACAAGAGCTAGTACTTGTGCATATAGCACCGTCGCTTCCAAGTTTGTACGAACTACCGGGTTGATAAAATGAGAGACAGGAAGCCCCAGGAGTTGTAGCATTATTGCTACAATACTGGAGCTCACCAACATGTAAGTCTTGCAACATGAATGTTGTTGTATACCAAATTGACTTCTCCACTTAACCAATTCAAATGGAAAAAAAAAGTGCACCACTACCAATATCTCTCCCTCTCCTAATTTGTGGATATAACCAATTATGAGTTCCTCAACTATAAAAATTGTATTGTCTTACATTTATAGAACATCTAAATACCTTAAATTTTTCCATATATTATTACAATTACACCTCATTTAAAATTTTAATAATATTAAATAAAATATACTCTTTAAGCAAATAATATAAAACTATAACGAAATAAAGTAAGATATATATTATCACAATTAAAAATATCTTACTTTTGATAATATATACCCCAATTTATATAACAAGCAATTACTATTTTTGAAAGTATATTTAGCCTACGGGGCTTTGGATTGACGGTGAATGGGTGCACTATTAAAGCACTCCTTGCGATAGGTCACTTGTTCAAATCCCCATAAGTACTTACCTAAAAAAAAATACAATACATTAATAATGGTTATATAAATACAAATGAACATAAACAAATATTTTTCTATTTTACTATATTTTTTAACCATAAAAATAAATTCTGTGACTTCATACCATAAAAAAATACCACCTAGCTAAACGACAAATATTTTTCTATTTAACTATATATATATAATATCTGTCACTTCATACATAAAAGAGTACCACGTAGCTAAACGACAAAAGCACGCTAACTATCGAAATGTAGCAAGGTAGACGAAGATAACAACCTTAATAGAGAACGAGTAGCATCTCATTTCACAAGTTAGAACCACGTAGCTAAACGACAAAAGCACGCCAACTATCGAAATGTAGCAAGGTAGGCGAAGATAACAACCTTAATAGAGAATGAGTAGCATCTTATTTCACAAGTTGACGTCTTCACAGCGTGCTCTAGAGCATGGAATGTACTTCACTTCCATTTTTATGCCACGCAGATGGAAAACCACGAAATATATCTCAAGAATATATTAGTTAAGAATAAAAAGTTAGTTGTTTTATTAATATATATATATAAAAGTTAAATGTTGAAGTACTTCCTTAAAATAAAAGTATATAAATAAAATATTATTTTTTATTAGAATGTTTTAATTATTTTATAGGCGATTTTTTTTTTTTTTTTTATTAGAATGTTTTAATTATATTTATAGGTGAATTTCTATTCGAATTTAGAATAAGTATTTTAATAAATATGAATAATTTGGATTTATAATTTAGAATATTTTTGATAGTTTTAAATTTGAGGGATGAAATTAAACTTAAATATCTTAATATTGAGTATTTTTAAATTTAATTAATAGTGTAATTAGATTGTTTCAGTTTACATTTTGTGTATATTTATATATTTTGTGTATTATCGGATTTGTTTTCTTTTTATAATTTCACTTAAAAGTGCAAATTGTGACCAGCTTGTTGTTCAGGGAAGAAGGTAGAAGCACTGATTAGGTCAAGTCCCTCTTTTGCTTTTTCCAACTCCAACAAAAGTGTAGAAAAGAAAAACCCAATTTTATATGTCTAAATTGTAATCATTAATTATTAGCTCTAAACTTGCCCCTGTTGAATTTACTATTAATGAACTTAAGGCCATGCGAAGAGAATGCATAGGCTCAATAATTTCGTGTTCACTCTCTCCACTACATGGTTTTGATTTCGTGTTCACTCTCTCCACTACATGGTTTTGAGGTCATCATTAAGCCCTTGCAAATTTTCTTGGTGCAGAGGAAGATGTGTACAGTGTAACTTAAATTTGTATATTAAATATGTATATAATAATGTAGTTTATGCTCTATTATGTATGGGGATAGGAAGATACAATGTTATGTGAAGTGTTTATATGCTTTTATATAATTTTTATATGTTAATTTCATATGTAATAAAATAAATTGTCATATTTTAGAATACATATTTTATAACTTAATTTAATATAATGTGGTGACGCATACTATGATATTTATTTTTTTCACATAAGATAATTTTATGAAGGAATTTATGAGTTTTATATTTTTAACTAGTAATTTTAATCAATGTTGATAATATTGGTAACATTCGAAAATATCGTGATATTTTTGGCAAAATGATATATCTCCGAGTAAATATCGCAATATTTTCCATTTTGAAAATATCATGATATTTTCAAAATATCGGCAAAAAATCGCCATATTTTGAAAATATCGACAAAAAATTTCCATATTTGGAAAATATCGCTATATTTTGAAAAAAAAGGCAAAACATCACCATATTTTGAAAATATCAGCAAAAAATCGCCATATTTTGAAAATATCAGCTATGTTTAAAAATCTCAAAAAAATGATTTTTTATGCTTGTCGATATTTTCGTCGATATTGCCGATAAGATATTTTCTGGATCCTCAGTGATATTTTGCCGATATCGATATTGTCAACACCGATTTTAATGCATACACCATTTTAAATTATTTTGCATCGTAAAAAGAGATTCCATTTGGGCACATAATGATAATAAATCTAACCAAATACTTCATAATGTTAGTGACAATTAGTTATTATAACTTTATTGATCAAATTGAATACCCACTATTACTATAATTAAAATATACATAAATATTCAAAAAAAATTATAATGCAAAAATACAAAATGAGTTAAAAATCAATGTTGTGAGATGCATTATAAATTTGAAACCTTTAAAGTTGGAATTTGGAAAGTTTGGAATAAAAAAGAAGATGTTTTAGCCAACAAAGGAGCTAGGATGGAACAAGGTGTGATGGAGATGGATGATCTCCATTTATCTTATAGTTTGTTATCATGATCTGTCAATAAATTATAGAGAAAAAGATTGGGCATTTTCTTCAACAAAATGACAATCCTTTTCATTAAAAAAATCAATTGGAAAATCCATAAATAATATCATTTATTTCTCCCAAATTCAATCTTGCGCTAGCCTCAAGGTAAATCGGATAAGGGGCCAAATGAAGCTTGAGTACGCAGATCATTATGACATCTTCCCAAGGCCCTTACAAGACTCCAAGAGAGGAGATATCTAGTGGTCAATCAGGTCTTGCATAGAGAAGGAGGGGACAATCCATTTAAATGTGCTTGGTGTCTCAAGAAGGTACCCAATTCTCAGACATTCTGAAATAAATGTGAAAATACTTTGCATCGAATGTGCACTAATGGAACTTGTTGGAGTGGATCGCAACCTCAACACCATGGATTGGGTTGCTCTTGCATTGATTACATACAGTTGGCAACTTCATAAGTGGAGCTTTATCTATTTATTTAGCTCCAAAAGTTGTGTGCTTATTGCTTTTGTAAATCAATAGTGAAGCAAGCTTGCTTCTTGTAGATAGAATAGTAAGGGTGCAATTTTGTAGGCTGAGTTCAATGGCATCTTCGAACTAGCATTCCCTTGAACAAGCTCTGGCCTAGATGAATCAATTAATTAACAAATTATTGGTAACAGTAGTATCCTTGTTGGCACTCGCGGACTGACAAAGCGATATAGTAGAGAAGGAAAGGGCATTGTAACTGGTTCTTTTGGAAAAGAGATTTGAACTGCTTCAGAAGAAATTTGAAAAACTTCAAGATTTCATGGAGACCTAGGTAGTAGTCTTAAGCATCATAGTGGGTAGATTAGAAGTTGTGTTCAGTTAGGGATCTGGGAACAATCAAGCAGATTAGGAGAAAAGTGCAATCCGGTCAAGGAAAAGGGGACGTAGCGTTGTCAATTGAGCCATGGAAGTTTTAGAACAAGCTACGAACCCGAGCAAAGTAGACATGAAAGTTGGGCCATCTGGTTTAAGTCACTCCTAAAGACTTAGTTGATGTATTGCAAGTACACTATGTTTTTAGGTGCCTTCTTTAGAGTCCATGGTAGATATCAGTGTTGGAATGTAGCTAGACGATCTTCTAGATGTACGAAAATTCCTTATGGAAATGTTTAGTGAAATTTTTTAGAATAAAAGTATTGGTTTAGAATCCAGTTTTTATTTTTAATACAAAAATCCCTACCCGTTCCATTTTAGAAAAAAACAATGAACCATACAACACAACACATATAAAAAACAAACAAAAACAAAACAAAACAAAATACAATATGTACTTAAATATAGAATGAAAAAACCTTCAATTTTACATTTTAGAATATTATAAGTTATTAAATTATGTTTGCTCTTTTAAGATCTAAGAGAATCCATAAATGATTGAGATATTTAAATGATGTTTAAAAAAATAAAATCTAACAAAACAACTAATAAATTATTACATTATTT
This sequence comes from Pinus tabuliformis, assembly GCA_031772625.1. Lineage (NCBI taxonomy): Eukaryota > Viridiplantae > Streptophyta > Pinopsida > Pinales > Pinaceae > Pinus > Pinus tabuliformis. The sequence continues at coordinate 143,867,877 of CM062819.1, read as the reverse complement.
TAATTAATTAAAATTATTTTAAAATAAATAAATAAATTATTACATGATTTTAATTAATTGAAAAAAAAAATCAATTATTATTATAAACTTTTGAATATGTATAAATCACATTTAACATAAAATTTAAATTAAGATTAAAACATCCTAAATATGACACCTACCATTTTAAGCCAAAAGCAGATTAAATCAATTTTATTCCCAACCTAATGAAAAATATTTCAATTTAAATAAATGGATTACAAAAACTTTCCTCATCCATTTGAATCACTACCCTCAATTACTTATCTTTATAATAAGATAGGTAAATGAAATCCTTTGCACATGTTGTGCATGATAGGACGGCTGGGGCGGTTGGCTTTCGCACTCCCCAGCCGTGATCGAGTCCTGCGGCGGCCCCTCGCTGGGCGATTTCTATCGGCTATGCCGTATTCTGCTGGCTTCGGCCATTAATTCTGCTGGCTTCGGCCGTAAATTCTGCTGGCTTCGGCCATATTGATTGTAAAAAATATCTATAGGCTTCGGCCATATGTGAATTTTCTCTCTGAAAAGATACGTAAATGAAATCCAATATAATTGATTTTAAGAACCTAGAGTAATTTTAAGAACATTGTTTTGATTTTAAGAACCTAGAGTAATTTTGAGTGGATACCATATGATTTCCTTGCTCATCAACCCAACCGTGGTTTTGATTTTGAGTACAATGGAATAATTTTGAGTGGTGGACACCAAACATTACATTTGAACCGTAAGTGTAAAATATCTGGGTAGTGATAAGGTACTTGGATACTTGAACTCCCTACGCATGTTAGGCGATGTAACCCTACATATACGTGTACACCAATTAAAGCAATGAAAGCGACCTTTTGACATTATTACATTAATAACATTTGGGGTAGTGACAAGGTACTTGGATACTTGAACTCCCTAAGCAGGTTAGGGCCATGTAACCCTACATATATGTGTACACAAATTAAAGCAATGAAAGCGACCTTTTTGACATTATTACATTTTGTATTTAGTAGCACACCATTATTGACATTCATTCAATGGAATATGCCCACCTCTCATGCAACGTTGTCCATACAAAAGGAGGTTTAAAACATGTAAAATTTCTCTAGAGAGTGTAGACTTCATCATCACTCGTACGTTGTAATCAGTGAAAACAAAGTCTACGACATGTGTTGCTCACGAGAGGGTACCAAGACGTGTAAAGTAACGCCGAATAAGACGTGTAAAGTACCAAGACGTGTAAAGTAACGTTGAATAAGTCTAACAAAAGGGTACAAAAAGTTTATTTTTGAAAAAATAAAAAAAATGGAACCTTTTGAGTTTTGTGTTTTGTATTCATACTGCTGGTTGCGAGAAATCGAGTGAGTATCACTTTGGGAGGAAACAATTACCTAAACAACTTTTACCTCATTCCTTTATCCCTGAGATTTTGAGAGCACTTCTTGCCTACTTACACCCAGTTTATCATTTTAGAGTATAAGAAGCAATTGGTGGTAATTGTTAATTATATATGTGTTTTAATTGGTGTTGTGTTTATAGAGCACATAAATTTTGGATTTCTAGTAGTAGTAGTTTTATTTTTTAGACGGTTATGAACCTTTAAAAGGAAAACAATGTTTTTGAAAAATTCGAAGGTATTTTATGAGTGTTATCTAATTGGGAAGTTTGGACGTAGACACCGCATGAGTCGACGGCGTGGAGGATTATGGTGAAGGGTGTGGGGCCTATGGATGTTCTCCTATAGAGCGGCCACGAGAAGTCACAATGGCAAGTGCAATCCCACTCTACAATGTGATGCCCCAATCTTGTTTAACTCACAGTTATGGACTATAGTGAATCAACTCAATACCCAATTCAGTGGCCACATTTATACATTTGTTGATAACTTCTCAGTCGACATGGAAATGGTATCAAACATTGAACACACAGTGATATATACATTTATTAGCCCACTACTTATTTTCCATCTCATGTATCTCATGATCGTGTATTCATTGGTATATTACTTTCTAGGATTCGAGAACGCAAGAGACACTTGATTATATCTATATGATCAACGATAATGATGCCTAGGCTATATTGTTTATCGCTTGTATTAGCCCGATCTCTGCATAAAAGTTTGGAGTGGAACAATTTAAAAAGCCTTCATTAACGAAGGATATCTTAATTAAGATTCATCTCCCCAAATTATAAGGGAAAGCCCCTCAAGTTATAAATTAGACGGGCACGCCAACATCAACAGGATAACTCTGTGTTCATGAGATTAACTCAAAATCCAACACAACTCATTCAAGCATGAACATGATTCCACATATTTCTAATATTATCATATATTTAAATTGAAATACTCAATCGAAATTAAAAATATAACTTTTTCTTTTTTCCAAAAAGAAAATTGTTATTTAAAAAATATCATATACTTATAATTTTATAATATTTCTAATTAAAATTTGTAAATAAAATATTTTTAATATTTCACTAAATTATTAGTGTGCTAGTATAATAAGAAGATTGGCGTGATAACCGACTACACCACAGAACCCTAATATAAAATGGTGATTTAATAAAATGCCTATATCGTAGATTTCTTAAAATATATGTTTAACATTGCAATCATTGAAAGGTAGGGTGGTGTTGTTGAATGATTACAGAGTGGTATGGGTCAGAATGGATGCGCAGGAGGCTCTGCAACTTGATCTAGGGTTAGGGTTTTGATGTTGGGCACCATGGCGGGACGCGCAGGGGGGAGTGTTGCTCCCTCCTACAGTCAAGTAGTTACGATAGAAGCAAGGATGCGGGAAAGCAGTGTTTCAAGAAACCTTTAGAGAAGGCAACAGTGGCAAGTAACATGGACACATTGGGAGGAAACAGACCTCATGAATAGGAAGGGGAGCAACAAGAAGCTAGTAAGGAAAAGGAGAAAGGGGATAGCAGTCAAAAACCTACTTCTATAAGGACATCTGGGGTCTGCAAACCTAAGTCGAACATCATTCCTCGGGTCATCTTGAGCGACCCTGCGCTACAAGCGCATAGGGATCATATGACGGAACATGCGGTCATCTGCAAATTCATGGGAATATGGCTGACAGAGAGGGCGTTGCATGTATGGATAAGGAGCCACTAGAAGCCAAAGGGGGAAATACACCTTCATCTAGGATCCAAGGGCTTCTTCACAGTAGTATTCACAAGCCTAGAGGATAAAGACAGAGTGTTTGAAGGAGGACCATATTTCTATGCTGCTGCAGGCCTCTACATGCGGCCATGGATAATGAACTTTGTTCTGGAACGCGAGACATTTACATCGGTACCGGTATGGATCAGACTATACTCCCTTCCTCTGGATTATTGACTGCCGAAATCGTTGAAAGCAATAGGCAACAAATTGGGGCATTTTCTAAAGATCTCAGATGCGACTCTGAAAGGAAAATACACCTCCTTCACCCAGATCTATGTGGAAATGGACTTATCTGGAGCACTTCCTAACGCAATAATTTTAGAAGTATATGATGAAGAATGGGTACAAGCGGTGGACTATGAGCACATCCCGTTTAGGTGCCGCAGATGCCATGAGCATGGGCATCTATATAAAGACTACCCAAAAAAAAACATCGATAGAAATGTGAAAACCACTATGGATAAAAATCCTGAGGGTTTTACCAAGGTTGGGGGCAAAGGGAACGACAGAAAGAGGCCGAAAAAGAAGATCAATGAGGAAAGACAACCAAGCCACAATAGTTTTAAGATCGTAGAAGAAGAAGAAGGAAACAAAGAAACAAACCAGGAAATGAGAACATTATCACTAAGAAGGAAAGGGATGATAGCATGGAATATATCATAGAAAACATGATGGAGATAAATAGGGACTATGAGATGACTCCAAGTGAGGCGGGAATAGAGGACCATGAACTGCAGGAGATTCTAGATAGGGAAAATCTGGATCTAGAGAAATTTTTGGAACAAGGAACGACTAAAGGAGTGGACTCCCTGCCAAAAGAGGAATATGACAAGGTTCACTGACTCTTCCTATGGAGATCACAATCGAAGGGAACTGGAGTCAAAATAAATCATGAAAGCTAGGAACATAGAGGGGTCAAAATGATGGAGGAGACACAGGCACAATCTCCAAAGAACCCAGGCAAGAAAAGAGGAAGAAAAAGACAGAAGGAGTTGTTGAACGAATGTGAGAAACTATTGATTCACTCAGGTAAGATGAAAGAGCTTACCGGTTACTCCTTTACAAACCTTTCTTAATGAAGCTCACAACCTGGAATATTAGAGGCATAGGAAATAGAAGGAAACAAAGAATTCTCAGTACTAGAATAAAATAAGAAAAACCAGATATGGTTTTTATTCAGGAGACGAAATGTTCGATGGATAAGATTAGAGAAATTCATAATAAGTGGTTAATCAAGTATGAGTATCTAGAGGTTAAAGCAAAAAAGGCACATGTTTGGCGATGTAACCCTACATGTATGTGTACACCAATTAAATCAATGAAAGCGACCTTCTGACATTATTACATTAATAACATTTTGGGTAGTGATAAGGTAGTTATATACTTGAACTCGAACTCCCTACTCATGTTAGGCCATGAAAGCAACCTTTTGACATTATTACATTAATAACATTTTGTATTTAGTAGCACACCATTATTGACCTTCAATGGAAAAAGGACAGAGTTGTGTGTACATCTCTTCTCTCTACGAGGCAAAAATATGCTCACCTCTCATGCAACCTCCTCCATTCAAAAGGAGGTTTAAAACATGCAAAATTTCTCTAGACAGTGTAGACTTCATCATCATTCATACATTATAATCAGTGAAAACAAAGTCTACGACATGTGTTGTGCACTTTACTCACGTGAGGGTTTGCAATTGTAGCAAGACGTGTAAAGTAACGCCGAATAAGTCTTACAAAGTGGTACAAAAAGTCTCTTTTTGCAAAAAAAAATGGAACCCTTTGAGTTTTGTATTCACACTCTTTTATAACCTTTTGATTTTCTTTAGCCTCTCATAATCTTGTGTCTCAAAATTTTCTATATCCACCTACAATCCAAACAATCAACAATTTCTTAAAACAAAATATTAAACTAAATCTAAATAAAATGTTGAATAAAATCTAAGAATAAAAATAAAAACTAATATAAAATTTAAATTTAATTACATTAAAGTAATGAACTAAAAGTAATTTTAGATAAAAATTAATTTAAAATAACTCAAAGTATAACGATTAATTCAAAATAACTTAAACTATAAGGTAAATAGATAAAATTCAAATTTATATGCTAATATTATCATTCAAGCAAAAATTAAAACTATTAAATAATAAAAACAGAAATCAACGTTACTAAATCAAAGCTAAATACTTAAGCGTAACCAAATTTAAAATAAATTTAAGCTAAATTAGTTTTTAACTATAACTAAAAAAACCAATGATATAACTAAAATAAAGTATTTTAAATAAAATAAACTAACAAAAACTAAAATGACTACGACTTAGATTTTCAAGTTCGCTTGCCCCGCAACTTGTATGATTGAATTATATCTATAATTTTCATTCATTTGATCCCCAACATGAGAATGGAAGGAGTATTGATTTAGATGGGTCTAATATTGTTTACAGGTAGATATTATTAGAATGTCACAACAACTTGCATATTTAAGAAAACATCATAAACAAGTTGCAGCGATAATTGGACGTCCTGCAATCAACAGGCTAGTTGCGAGAAGTCCAGTGAGTATCACTCTGGGAGGAAATGATTACGTGAACAAATTTTACCTCATTCCTTTCTCCCTGAGATTTTGCGAGTACTTCTTGCCTGCTTACACCCAGTTTATCATTTTAGAGTATAAGAAGCAATTGGTGGTAATTGTTAATTATATATGTGTTTTAATTGGTGTTGTGTTTATATAGTAGATAAATTTTGGATTTCTAGTAGTTTTATTTTTTAGACAGTTATGAACATTTAAAAGGAAAACAACGCTTTTGAAAAATTCGAAGGTATTTTATGAGTGTTATCTAATTGGGAAGTTTGGACGCAGACACTGCACAAGTTGGGAGCATGGAGGATTATGGTGACGGGTGTGGGGCCTATGGGATGTTCTCCTGTAGAGCGGCCACAAGAAGTCACAATGGCGAGTGCGATCCCACTCTACAATGCGATGCCTCAATCTTGTTTAACTCGCAGTTAAGGACTATAGTGAATCAACTCAATACCCAATTCAGTGGCCACATTTATACATTTGTTGATAGCTTCTCAGTCGGCATGGAATTGGTATCCAACCCTGAAGCACACGGTAATATATAAATTTATTAGCCCACTACTTATTTTCCATCTCATGTATCTCATGATCGTGTATTGATTGGTATATTACTTTCTAGGATTCGAGAACGCGAGAGACGCTTGATTATATCTATATGATCAATGATAATGATGCCCTAGCCTTGTCAACTGCAGCCATGCTGATTATACCATCACCTTTTGTCCATCATCAGCTTCCTGTTAGACTATATCAATTCTTCTGGTTTTCTTCATCAAAATCTTCTCAGAGGTATAATTGGCCTTATTAGTTAGTAAGTATAAAAATATTCCAATTATCCACATGCCTGGGTTTTCCATGCCTGGCTACTCTCGCTATATTGTTTATCGCTTGTATTACCCCGATCTCTACATAAAAGTTTGGAGTGGAACAGTTTAAAAAACCTTCATTAATGAAGGATATCTTAATTAAGATTCATCTCGCCAAGTTATAAGGGAAAGCCCCTCAAGTTATAAATTTGACGGGCACGCCAACTTCAACAGGATAACTCTATGTTCATGAGATTAACTCAAAATCCAACACAACTCATCCAAGCATCAACGTGATTCCACATATTTCTAATATTATCATATATTTAAATTGAAATACTCGATCGAAATTAAAAATATAACTTTTTCATTTTTCCAAAAAGAAAATTGTTATTTAAAAAATATCATATACTTATAATTTTATAATATTTCTAATTAAAATTTGTAAATAAAATATTTTTAATATTTCAGTAAATTATTAGTGTGCTAGTATAATAAGAAGATTGGCGTGATAACCGACTACACCACAGAACCCTAATATAAAATGGTGGTTTAATAAAATTCCTATATCGTAGATTTCTTAAAATATATGTTTAACATTGCAATCATTGAAAGGCAAGGTGGTGTTGTTGAATGATTACAAAGTGGTATGGGGCGGAACGAATGTGCGAGAGGCTCTGCAACTTGATCTAGGGTTAGGGATTTTATGTTGGGCACCATGGCAGGACGAGCAGGGGGGAGTGTTGCTCCCTCCTATAGTCAAGGAGTTACGGATAGAAGCAAGGACGTGGGAAAGCAGTGTTTCAAGAAACCTCTGGAGAAGGCAACAGTGGCAAGTAACATGGACACATTGGGAGGAAACAGACCTCATGAACAGGGAGGGGAGAAGCAAGAAGCTAGTAAGGAAAAGGAGAAAGGGGATAACTGTTACACAAAAATATCGTCACCATGATTATTTGTAGTCAGTATGGGTCTATCATCACTTGTACTGTCCTCCTAAGCAAGTCTCAGACCTCAACTCTTCAAGTCAAGCTTTGAAAATGAGAGAAAGACATTGAAAATCAACAAAGCTCTGGTTCCACACTTTCTCTCACTGTTGCCTGCGGTCCCGCACCTCCTGTTTACAAAAACTACGGACCTACCCGCTCTGTCCCTAAAGGAGTGGGTGCGGACCCCTGTGAAAGTCAAAAAGGCGCAAGTTTATTCTAAAAAACTCACTTTGGGTTAATTCTAGATGATTCTAGAAGGAATTTTGACGTGGATTGGTCGCTCTTAGGTGGTTCATGCATCCCAAAAGAGAAGGAGCTAATCCCTTGATGAGAGGAGCTATCCCTTTGAAGGAGGGCTTTATCCCTTTGAAGGAGGACCTAGTAACTTCCCTCCATTGCACTATAAATTAAGGCATTGGGCTGGTTGCTAAGGAGGTTAGAAGCTGAACATTTTTTAGGGTAAATGCTGGTGGAATTAAGACTTCCTAGTTAAGCTTGAGAGGAGAGATCACATACCTTTTTGGCTTCATTAGGAAGAGAGTGAAACTTGTCAAAGTAGAGGAGACTTCTTGCGAGACCTTGGGAGGAGCTTGTACAACGTCAAGGCACAGGTTGTAAAGTTCTTCTTTGATTTGAATTAATACAATCAGACTCATTTTTCTCAACAAATTGTCTTATGTCATTTGTTTCATGAATTCCTTGACCTTCATGTTAAATATGTTTTATAATATTGGCTTTTCAGGTGCTATTTAATTTTGTTGCTTGTTTGTGTTTGCAGATTCGCAACAAGGGAGCTCACTTGGATCAAAGGAGTGAGGCTTCCACAAACTTGCGTTGTAGCCAAGGTAGGCCTAAAACACTTGTTTGCATTTGTTTATAAATGCATATTTAGAGAAAGATAGTTTGTGATTGGCTTGCTTGTCACTAGGTCTCTTTAGATTCTAGGAAGGTCTATCTTGTCCGCAAGAGCGACTCATTCCGTGTGACAAAATGGCGACTCCACTAGGGACTTGATTTTTTCCTTGTTTTTACTTTGACCTGAGAAACTGTGTTTTTGTTTCTGTTTTTGGCTTGTTGTGTGTGGAATTGGGTAGAATTAGTAGATCCAGGGTTATTTTTTGTTTTTCGTAATTTTGGGAGAGGACCGCACCCTAGGCTTTTGACACAGTGCGTACCTATTCGTGCTTTTGCTTTTAGCACAGAGCGGTACGCACCTGTGTTAACTGTGGGCCTGCGGACCCTGTGAAAATTTTGGAAAACCTAAGATTTCCTCTGTTAGTCAGCTTAGTTTTTATTTAGAAGTTATTATCCCCTGCCCAGACCTACATATAACCTGTCAAAAGCTTTCCTTAGGTTGATTTCATTGGTGTTAGGGTTTTAGGTGAAATTCCTAGAAGTTTTGCTTGTTGGGTTTGGTTTTCATTTTGGTCTTGTAGTAGCTCTGAGCTTAGAAGCTGTAGGAACCTCAGATCACCTTGGTTTTTACCAGCCTTCTTATGAGTCTGACCATTTGTGAAATCTACCTTTGTTGAGGAATCCGCCTTGTGATTTCTCTTTACAAAACTTCGAAAAGCTTGTGTTTGAAAGTTTGGATTTCATTTTTAAAAAGAAAACAAAATTGGTTGTTTTTTGACTGATTTGTGATTCTGCATAAATTGGTCCTTAGTTTACATCTAGCTAAGTAAAACATCCTTAAAAAAGACATCTTGTAAGCTTTGACTTCAAATAGTTTTTTATAATTTATAGATCTCAAAGTTAGTCTTTTTCATAGTTTTGAGTGTTTTATAAAAAATAAAAAAAATCTCTTTTGGGAAAAGTTTGTTTTTGTAGTGGTTGAGTGTTTTGAAAGAAAAGGGAAATTTTTGTGGAAATAACTAGTTGTCTCGTTTTGAGTGCATTGGAAAGGACAAAAATCTCTTCTTTTAATTTGTTTGTTAAGAAAGATTTGTGTTTACAAGTATTTGCATTCTCAAACTCTTTCCTAGCTAGAAGTTCATTGAAGGGAAAAGATTGTTTAATCATCTTAAGTGAATTTTTTTAGTGATTTTGAGTCAAGTCTTCATACCACGAGTTTCATCTCCGCACCTCTTGACTTAAACAAAAACCAATAAAAATAACGCTTAAAGTAAAATTCATCTAGTAATATTTTATTTCTAGGGCTCTGATACACCAACATAGCTTTGGCTAGTATCTTGGAGTAGGAGAGTAATTAACTCTCCAAGACAGTAAAACAAACAAGTAGTTGTATCTTGTGGTAGGGAAGAAATCCAATTGTTGCATTTATGCTCTGGGAAAGCTCCTCTCAAAGGAGAAGCACGAGATCGTGTCCAAACCTGTGTGGGAATCAATCCTTCCTCATTGGGAACAACGCCATATATTCATGTATTAAAACGGTAAACCTCGGATTAACCATTGTCGAGGAGCCTGGGGTCACTTGTTCGTAAACCTTCGATTATGTCAAGGAGCCTTCAAGGGGATTGAGCTTGCTACTCTGCCCTTGCGTGCGTATCGGATCGTAGATTGTTCCCCCAGGTATATTTGTTTTGGTTGGTAACCTTAGTGACCATATTCTTTAGGATTCTTCCTAAGGTGACAGTGGTGGGAAGATCCCACTGTACCTGGAGCAAACATCAGCTAGACTGACTTGGATTTTCTGGGGGGTTCTCTTCACTCGAGACGGTTAAGTGGAGGAACTTGTGTCAGTCTATTCATTAAGCAGGTTGTCGGGGTAACTGTTCCAACCGCCATTTCTGTATTGAACCCTGCGACGTTGGATTTCATCACCAACTAGTGTTTTCAGTACGGAAAGTTACTGTTTGTGTGTGTTTGATCTCCTAGATTCTTTAGGCATGTAGAGTTGGGTCACCTGAAGAAGGAGAGTCTTCTTTGGTAGTACATCCTGATTTTCAAGCTTTAATAGCATATTATAATCCATAATCAGTGTATGTTTCCAAAGTTACTGGTAGCTTTTCATCTACTAATGATATAGGTGAGGAACCTGAAATATCCAAACCTGAAAGTGAATTTGCTGCTACTCCAACATCGGGGTTTGCTTCTCCAGCTTCTAGTGGTCCTGGTTCACCTAGGGTAGAAATAATAATTACCCAAAATCTTCCTTCTGGACTTATAGCTATTGAAGAACTTGCTACTCCGGAAGAAGAAGTAGGCATCCCTATCCCTGAAAATCAACCTGCTATTGAACTAAGGGAGCGTGAATCAATTTTTTACAGTCCACCTAGGAGCAGTGCTTGGTATCTTTCTTTGACTAATTTCTTAGAAACCCAGGGTTAAGTTTTTCACCACCTCGTGTTCCTTATCACCCAACACCTAGAGGTTACTATCCTCCGTTAAATATGTCAAGACAGTCGTCCATGTTTACTCAATCGCCAGAATCCTTTTTGTACGGCGGTCCTTCTGTTCCCTCTGGGTATCAGTCACTTTCTGGTACTTTTTCAGGAGCATCTCCTCAACCCATTGAACAAGGGTTATTAACTGGAAGCAATGGTACTAAGCCATTGAGCGTAGAAGATATTATCATGATGTCAGGTACTATTCCTAATCCTCAACCTCAAGGTGGCCAGCTACCGCCTGGGGGGCAGCCTCAAAATCTTCAATTATCGCCTGGGGGCAACCTCAAAATCTTCAATTATTGCCTAGGGGGCAACCTCAAGGACAGTACATACCTACGGGACAGTACGTTCCTCAAGGTCAACCCCAGACTCAATATGTACCCCAAGGTCAACCCCAGTATCAATATGTACCTCAAGGTCAACCCTAGTATCAGTACGTGCCTCAAGGGTATCAACCCCAAGGTCAGTACTCGAACCAAGGTTTCGAACCACCCTCCGGTCAATCATATATTCAAGGAACGAGAAATGTACCTTTGAATTATCAATCCTATCCTCAACCCGGTTATGGTCCTCAATATTCTCAACCTGTTATGGGTCTGTACCCCGGAATTAATTTAGTGTGGGATACATCGCAAACTCAACAGGTCTTGCAACCGAATGTATAGTTGTCATCTCAAACTGGACAACCCTTAGTTTCTGGTACACCCCAGCAACCTATCCAGTCTACTATTCAAACTTCTGTACCTTCGGTAGTTTCTCAGCCTGGGCCTAGTACGCCTCGTACTCCGCCTCAAACGACTGCTACAACTGCCGCAACATCTGTTCAATCTACCCCACCTACTTCTGGAGTATCGACAACTCTGATTTCTACTGTTCCTGTATCTACTCTTCAGACATCTTTACCTCCGTCTGGATCCACGATTCAAACTTCGGTTCAGATGCCTGTAGGACAACCTGGTTCAAGTATGGTTGTCACAAGTCAACCGCAATTTACTTATCAACCATACCAAGGACAACACCAATTCGGTCCTGTTGTGCAGCAGCTAGTCTATCAGTATCAACCGTACCCTAAGTACACATATCAACAACCTCAACAACCCCAGTACGATCCGGTTAATCCTGGTTTTTCGGGAGGATACAATATCCCAAATGCAATTCCTATTTCTAGTTATCCTGGATATCCTCCTCCTGGGGCTGGTCTCATGACCCAGAGTTTTAGGGACCCTAATCGTCAGTTACCGTTTATTGCAACTTTGGACTTGCCTCACTTGTCGCGCCTAACGAACGATCCCATTAATTATCTTCCGTTTTGGCTGCCAATGCCGAATAAGTTGCCTAGTGATATTCCTAAGTTTGAAGGCAAATCAGGAGAGGACCCATTGAACCATGTGATGACTTATCACCTCTGGTGTGTGTCTAACTCCATTTCAGATGATTCAATCCATCTAAGGCTTTTCCAGCGCACTCTAATTGGTCTCACGGCCAAGTGGTACATTGAGTTACCGCGAGGCACTTTTTATAATTTTAGTCAGATAGCTACCTCATTTTTAACTCATTTTCAGTTGCCAGTCAGATATGATAATGGCACGAAATTACTAACTTCATTAAAGCAATCAACATCCACTTATGTTTCAGATCACATTCATGAATGGAGACGTCGACGGTGTTTAGTGAAGGTTTTTATTCCGGATCAGATCTTGGCTGAATGGTTTGTAAAATCTTTGTTGCCAAAGATCACTGAAGATGTAACTAAGGTCGAAGTTGTTACTGAGGAGCAAGTAATTTCTCAAGCACAATACCTTGACTTGGTCTATACTCAGTCAGGTACGTTACACGAGAAAATCCCCGATCTTCCCAAGCAAAATCAAATTGCTGCAGCTCCTTCAGGGTCTCATGCCACTGATGGTATGATTGGTATGGTTAACACTAAAAGTAAGAAGAAGTCTTCCAAGAATTCTTCTCCTATCATAACCTTGCCTGATTCCCCGACAGGAGATTCTTCCGCGGAGATTTCCGCCGATATTCACATTGTAGAGTCATCTACAGCCAAATCAAAATCCAGTGGCAAGAAGAAAGGGAAGAAGAAGAATAAAACGGACAAAAATTCAAAAGAGAAACCTGAAAAATCGGAATCCAATGATGAAAAACGCAAACCTCGTTATCCTTGTCTCATTTGTGACGAAGAACATTTTACAAGAGACTGCCCTCATCGTGCAGAGGTTGTGAAGATTGTCAAAGGTTCCCAAACGCCTGCTGTTTTGAAGGATCCTTTTCCAAGTCAAGACACTAAGATGATAGGTTCTTCCTCGAGTGCCAATGAAGAACCCATACTGATGATGTCCCATGTTAGGATTGCGACTCGATCGCATGATTATGGTAGTAAAAGTCCTGTTGATGGTAAAGAAGCAGAATCTTCTCATTCTAACCCATCAACCTCAACTCCCGATTCTGATCCACTATAGATCGAGAAACCTAATCCAGACTTGGTAATCAAACCGCCCGCCAAGGGTATACTTCAAAAGTCATCTTTCAATCCACATGCGAGAGCGGCTCAGAACTATAAAATTGTTGAGGATTTAGTTGTTTCACCCTCAACAATGTCGGCTTTGGAAGTGTTGCAATCATGTCCAACACAGAGTAAATTACTTTTGTCGGCTATAGGAGCTGTTGACGTTCAGGACTCAACCCTAATAATTTTCGATCTAGAAAATAGTACACCGCGCTTTACCTCATCAAATGGCTTTCCAGATTCCAATAATAGTCAAAAACAGGCCTATTCATAGGACTGTGATTGATGAGGGAGCCTCAATGTGTATTATGTCGATACAGTGTTGGAGATCGCTTGGTTCTCCTTCGCTAAATCAATCCCTGACGATTCTAAAGGCCTTTGATGGCAGTGGGTTTCATCCTTTTGGCATTCTACAGGATTTACATATAGGGGTTGAAGGAAAAACCGTTAATTTAGATGTGGAGGTGGTTGATGCCCCTCTAGATTACAACCTTCTCTTGGGTCGTAGTTGGTCTTATGCTATGATAGCTGTCGTTTCATCGGTCTTTCGGGTTATAAATTTTCCTCATAATGGAAAGATCGTAACAATAGACCAGCTGGCTTACTTTTCATCTGACCCAGCCTCTTCTGAAAGTATTCAGCATGTCGGTAAAACGATTATCCCGTATAAGGATGTTGGAGTAGGACTAGTTAAAGATGCCGATTTACTGGGAACTTTTCCTTTTCCTCTGATCAACGCATCGTCTTCATTTGCAACCATTCATATGATTTCATTAGACACCATTGTTTATGATGATCCTTGGATCGTTCCTTCTGAATCTGAGATAGACTCATTTGGTGATGTTATGCCTTTGAGTCCATATGAAATTGTGTATGAGGCCGTACAATCATTTGCCGACCCATCTTCAACCAAAATTGACTTAATGAATGTGGTCCGTGAGGAATCACTTTTCACATCAAGCTCGGATTCAATCACGTTTTCTGAACTTGTTCACTCTGATGAGAAAATTCGTGAAATCCTATGTGTAGATGATTTACCATGGGAAGATCTCCATCAAATCTTCGTTCTTACCCGAGAATGATCGTTTTGAAAATGATTTTTCATCAATTTTTATGACTGAATATGTCAAGGAACCTCAGAATCCAATGAAAAATCCTGATTCAGAGTTAAATTTGGGAAACATCTCTCGAACTATTCCTATTGACATTTCAGTTAAGCCTGGAATTGTTGAGAACATTCATATAGGTGCCTCGTGTACAGAAGACGAAACTCAAATATATAAGGCCCTATTTCAAGAATTTTGCGACGTGTTTGCCTAGTCCTATGAGGAAATGCTAGGAATTGATCCCGTGATTGTTGTTCATGAAATAAAGACTTACCCGGACGCTAAACCCGTCCGGCAACGTTTGCGTCAGATTCACCCAAGAAAAGCTGCTGCTATTAAAGTAGAAGTTGAAAAATTACTCAAAGCAGGTTTCATTTATCCGATCCCGTTAACGGATTGGGTATCGAATATTGTTCCGGTTAACAAAAAGCAAGGGACAATAAGAATATGTATCGATTATAGGGACATTAATCGAGCCTGTCCAAAGGAAAATTTCCCAACTCCCTATATCGATCAAATCATTGATGATTGTGCCGGCAAAGAAATATTCTCCTTCATGGATGGTTTTTCCGGATACAATCAAATCAATATTCTACCTGCCGATCAACCAAAAACGGCTTTCATTTGTCCATGGGGGAAATTTTCTTATTGCAAATTACCTTTTGGGCTCAAGAATGCCAGAGCAAATTTTCAAAGGGCCATGTCTTATGCGTTTCATGACATCAAGCACATTGTGCAACCCTATCTCGATGATTTTCTTGCTCATTCATTACATCGAGCTGATCATCTCATTCATTTACAAGCAATCTTTATGAGGTGTAGGCATTATCGGATTCGGTTGAATCCACACAAGTGTGTTTTATGTATAGAAACGGGTCGATTGCTGGGTTTTGTTGTTTCGAAAGCCGAAATTCATGTCGATCCCTCGAAGGTCGAAGATATTGTCAAATTGCCTCCTCCTTCGAGTCTTTGCCAACTCCAAAGTTTGCAAGGGAAAGCAAAATTTTTACGACGATTCATTCCTAACTACGCTGAGGTTACCAAGGGTTTTACCCGGTTGTTGAAACAGAATACTCCATTCTATTGGGATGAGATAGCTCAGAAATCTTTTGATGCACTAAATCACGCGTTGACCCATGCACCGTTATTGCATCCTCCCAACTACAACCAGGATTACTTCTTGTATCTCGCCGCCTCTCATTCCACCATTGGAATGGTCTTAGTTCAGGAAGATGAATTCGGTACTGAACGTGTGATATATTACCTTAGTCGAACTTTAAATCCAACTGAGCTAAAATACTCACATGTGGAGAAATTGGCATTGGCAGCTGTTCAAGCTGTCCAACGTTTTCGTCACTACATTTTACTACGTAAAACTACAATAATTTCTTATTGCAACCCTATGATCTACATTTTGACCAAGAAATTGCTAGGGGGAAAGTACTCTAAATGGATTGTTATCCTGCAGGAGTTCGACTTGGAGTTTGAAAAATCTAAGTCTAAGAAATCTTTAGTTTTTGCAGAGTTAATGTGTGACTTCCCGCACGCTGACACGGAAACTGTGGCAGAGGAGCCCATTGCGGATGAATCCTTGTTTCTAATCAGCACTTTAGATCCATGGTATGGGGATATCATCGTTTATCTCTAGACCCAATCCTTTCGGCTGGAAATTTCAAGGTCGGAACGTCGGAAAATACGATTCCAGTCCCAACAATTCAGGATTATTGGAGATACTCTTTATCGCCGTGGGGCGGACTCTGTTTTTCGACGTTGTTTAACTCATGAGGAAGCTGAAAGGGTTCTAAATGACTGTCACTCTAGAGCGTGTGGCGGTCATATGTCTAGGTATGCCACAGCCCAAAAGATACTGCGCGCTAGCTACTTTTGGCCGTCTTTGTTTAAAGATTGTATTAACGCGGTCCAAAAATGCCACAACTGCCAAATTTTTGATCGAAAGATGTGCGCTCCACCTGCTCCTCTCCACCCTATAATTGTTGTTGGTCCTTTTGCCAAATGGGGTATCGATTTTATTACATGTAACCCTCACTCGACCGGGGGCCACGCATATATCATCCTTGCGGTAGATTATTTTACCAAGTGGGCCGAGGCGATGCCTACATTTGAGGCAGACGACAAGACAACTGCAATTTTCGTGTTCAATCATATAATTGCTAGGTTTGGTGTCCCACAAGTGATTATCACTGATCATGGGCGTCATTTTTGAAACGTTATGATGATCGAACTTACAGACCAGCTTGGTTTGCGTCACGATAGTTCAACTCCTTATTATCCACAAGCTAATGGTCTGGTTGAATCCATCAACAAAGTTTTAGTCATCATGATCCGACGAATCATTGGGATTCATCGGTCGAATTGGCATAACATGTTATTTTCAGCGCTTTGGGCGTATCGAACCTCAGTAAAAACATCAACAGGGTTCACTCCTTTCCAACTAGTTTATGGTCTGGAAGCTGTGTTACCCATTGAATGCGAAATCCCATCATTGCAAATGGCCATCAAGTTACTTCCAGCTACTTCCGAAGAGGAAAAACGTTTGTTATACTTGGCTCAATTAGATGAGAATCGACGTGATGCTGCATTGGCGATCGAAACTCACGCAAAATGTATGAAAGCTCAGTATGATCGAAATGTGACCCCTCGAAATTTTTCGGAAGGAGATCTAGTCTTAGTGTACGATCAAGCTAGTGATAAATTAGGCACTGGAAAATTCGTTCCTATGTGGCATGGTCCCTATGTTGTAAAGCGAAAGCTAGCAAAAGGGGCCTATGAATTGGTAGACTTTGACGGGGACTCTTTAGGTAAACCCAGAAATGGTCTTTACCTGAAGAGGTATTATGCTTAAAGAATGGGTATGGAGATCCTTAGTTAGGATAGTTTTTCTTTCTAGCTGGTGTGTTTTAGTTTAAAAAGTGTGCTTAGCTTAGAGAGTGTTTTTCGTCATCATTCCTGCTTATCTTGGTTTTACTCTTGGTATTGCAGATGTCGATGCCTCTCCAAACATACATTGTTTTCGCTGATGGTGCTTGTCGTAATACACGGAACATTTCTTCCGCAGCTTGGGTTATCTATTCGCCCTCTGACGAGTTAGTATCTATGCATGGGGTAAGCCTCGGTCAAACAACGAAAAACATTGCCGAGTATAGTGCAGTGATTGAGTTATTATCTGAATCTATTTCATTTGGGATTCGGAGTTTGATAGTGAGGTTAGATTATGAACTCGTTGTATTACATCTAAATAGAGTGTATGCCATTAGAAATCCAGTGTTATTGAGATTATTTTTGAGAGTGCGTCTCTTGGAACGTGAATTTGATTATATTGAATATCAGCATATTCCAAGATCTTTAAATACATTAGCAGATGCAATTGCTTCTCAAATGTTAAGTAGACATTTGCAATAATCATACATGTAAATTTAAAACCATTCCATAACATGACTTACAAGATAAGCCGGTAATAGTGATATATATATAGGAGTGTGTCAAAAAATACATCGTCCTCGATTATAGGTTGAAAAACACCTTATGATCGGCAAAAATGATAAGAGCAAAAATGTCATATGTGCCCACAATAGGCGATCATCCTATCACTGGTGATGATCTTGATAAGAAACCACTGCACGGGCCACCTTGCAAAGGAACCTCCTAAAAGGCCCTAGGACCCCAATCACATAGCGCTGAAGTCGACGAGGAATGTCATCTATGCTGGTCTCCGGAATATCTCCTGTCAAGCACTCTAGATGACTCTCCAACTCGGCCAAAGTCTCTGCTGATTCGTCCTATGGGGCTGGTGCGGCTGCAACTGGTTGTCTCCTCTCGTAAGGCCGAAGAACGGCTGGTCGCTGTGGACCCACATCTGCATTTGAAACTTTTACTATCAGTTTTGGGACGATAGAAAAATAATAAACATTAATTAAAATAGGAAAATTTTGAAAATGATTTTACCTGAGTCATCCCATTGCTCTCCTGGTGGAAGAGCCATGTCTAGGTCACCACGAAAATCTACCCCAGTGTAAGGGAAGTCCTGAATAGAAAAAACTTGGTTTTCCAACCTTTGGAAATACTCAGGTTTGAATCGAACAACCTCTGTCCCCTCGCCCGGATGATGGGCCATAACTGCGACCCATCGCATCAGTTTGGGCTCTCGAGGAAGCCCAGCTCCAACAATAAGGTGTTGCGGGATCAACATGGGAACCCTCTCCCGACCAAAGCTCACAACCAAAGCCCCATAACCAAACTTCAGTTGTTCGTTCTTGGCTCTGGTCAGTTGGCCTTTTACATTGGCCAATACAGCATCGCACCAGTTGAAGATGGTGCCTCGAAAGCAGTCAACTGCCATCGGCATCTGGGATCCGATGGCAATATGTAATGCGGCACTCCCGCAAAGTCTGGTGACAGTAAACGCGATCACCATGAGTTCAGGAAGGAATATGGTTTTAATGCCTATCCCTTTGTCTCTAGCCTGGCTGTTGCAGAACTCTAGCCGGAGGCTATCGACAGACTGGCCACCTAGCCTAGTCCCTAATAGAGTCAAGTCTTCGC
Organism: Pinus tabuliformis; assembly: GCA_031772625.1. Lineage (NCBI taxonomy): Eukaryota > Viridiplantae > Streptophyta > Pinopsida > Pinales > Pinaceae > Pinus > Pinus tabuliformis. The sequence continues at coordinate 143,848,786 of CM062819.1, read as the reverse complement.
CTCTCTTAGGCAAACCGATCAAGAAGTATATGTCTACCGCTCAATTTCGAGCTGGTGGCCACCAATGAAGAATCACTGGTCCTGTATGCTCCATCTGTCAACCAGCCACTGTAGGAAATCCACCTAGGCCCTCATGCCAGGTATGGCCCAGAATTTGTACAAGCCGCATGCCTTCAATGCATCAATCGAAGGTTGGTGATTCAACGCGGCAAGATCCACGTCCTCATGCTCTCGTTCACACCAATCTAGCAAGATGTACTCTCTACATGCAATAAAAAGACAAATTAAAATGCTAGAAATTAATTTGTTTGGGTTAAATTTGAGAATTTTTGGGTTAAAAACCCTTGTTGTGGGGACCGCACTCTCTGTGTTAGAGACAGTGCATGGGTCCGCACCTTGCCTACATGGAAGGTGTGGACCCCTGACTTTTTCCCCATTGAGAAAAAGTCGGGGTCCGCGGGCTGCCAATGTTACACCTGCGGGCCCCCGCGCACGGGTTTTTAGCCTAAAAACGCTCCAAAAAATGAAATAAAAGCCTAAAACAAGAAATGAAATGGTTAAAAATGAAGAGTAGGATGATGTGGATTACCTGGAGAAGACAACGTTCGATTCCGACGGTTGGATTTTCCGCAATCTTCACAGGAAGTTTCTAGACAAAAGCACTATTTTCTCACCCAAATCTCAAACGGTAAAAATGAATTGACGAAAGCCCTTTTTATAAGTTTTTTGAGTAAATAAATTGCAAATTTGTTTATGTTTCACTTTGGAAAGGTAATTTTTGTAGCATGTTTATCCATTTCAAACAAGTATGAGTAATGTTTGCATTTTTGTTCAGGATAACGGATTATTCAGGCGAAATCTATCATTTTTGACGAAAAAAAAATTAGAGTCACCTTTAAGCTCTTTTCTGACTCCTAAAACATGAAAATATCACCGAGTTTTTCTTTTTAAACTCGTTAAAACGGAACTAAAAAGACGGTCCACTTACAGCTCTTTTCTGACCGTAAAAACATGAAAAGATTACCGGATTTTTGTCGTTTCAAATTCGATATTGGTTATAAAACGACATGTCGTTGATCAGTTTTTTACTTTTTTGGATTAGGGGCACTAATTACAAAAAATACTCCTTGGTCGTAAAGATCAAGCGGTTCTCTCAAGTGTTTTTTATACTTTTTCAGGCTTGAGAGACACAAATTTAAGAAAAAGGTCAACCCTGGAGTCTTCTTAAGTTTTTTCAGACTCTCTAAAATTGAAAAACGCCGAGTTTCTCCTATACTGGACTCGTTAAAATTTTACAGTAAAGGACCTGTTCAATTACAAACAGGAACGAACCACTCCTTCTTAAGGTTCGAATTTAAACTAAGTTGGACTCATCCGAAGGATGAGCTTATAATCAAGAAAATGTTATCCTCCTCAAGCTTGTCAAAAATAAAGAGGTACTTGCCAGAAATGGTGGGGGAAAAGAGAGAAAAATGAGCCTGCTTGTCATACTTTGTAACCACTCTTGAACACAACACTTTTATTCACCTGGGTTGGGAAATCCTTTGCCTAACAGTTGATCAAACCACATTGAAAGTCTTCAGCCAGTTTCTGGGTATTAACTTTGGGTCAATTGTCACCAAACCATCTATTCTGTCGTTATGTGTTCAAGAGGTCACTGCCAATAAGCCATTCATCTGTAAAATATCTGTCATCCATCTTGACCATCCCTGAGTCAGTCCTTGCAACTAAATTTCTTCAACTTGATCTATGATTTCGTGTTGTAGGCTTGCCTGTGACGGATCGCTTTCTATCGACTTCAGCTCATTATCTAGAAAGATGATCTAGAAATCGTCAGTACCTTGGGATCTACATGCCTCAATGGCAGGTTTCTCGCATTTGACGACAGGTTGCATCATTGACCTTCGATCAAAGGATTCCATGACATGTTCGACATCAACACATTTATTCACATCTCATGGATTGTACTGGGTACTTTGAGAGCCATTGAAATCACTGGTGGTTTCTCTCACACTTGTTAACAGTTTACATCCTTGACTGGTAATCAAGTGGTTTCTACCATGCTCGACATCAACACATTCATTCGCATGGATAGAATCGTACTGTTTCGAGAAGTAGAAATGAAGACCCTGGATCTAGTTTCTGCAATCCAGGCTGCGAGGAATTTTGTATTCATTATATGATGGACTATTCATAAACAGATGGCTGCGTCCATACTGTGTCCACATGAGTCTATACTTGTGATGTATTACAAGATCATTCCTGTATCAGAGCAGTAGTTAGTTTTCTAAGTCAGTTTTGATCTGAGTACTGGAATGCCTACCTCAGCGATGATATGATCTCATATAAATATCTTGCATTGAATGTTTTTACAGGTTCCAACCGGGCTCTCCACAAGATGATCCTTGAAATGATAAAGTACTTCACTCTTCCTAAATGATAAATGAAATCCTCATCTACTACAGACTTTGCACTTTAGGGGGCAATTTGTTACACAAAAATATCGTCACCATGATTATTTGCAGTCAGTATGGGTCTATCATCACTTGTACTGTCATCCTAAGCAAGTCTCAGACCTCAGCTCTTCAAGTCAAGCTTTGAAAATGAGAGAAAGACATTGAAAATCAACAAAGCTCTGGTTCCGCACTTTCTCTCACCGTTGCCTGCGGTCCCGCACCTCCTGTTTACAAAAACTGCGGACCTACCCGCTCTATCCCTAAAGGAGTGGGTGCAGACCCCTATGAAAGTCAAAAAGGCGCAAGTTTATTCTAAAAAACTCACTTTGGGTTAATTCTAGATGATTCTAGAAGGAATTTTGACGTGGATTGGTCGCTCTTAGGTGGTTCATGCATCCCAAAAGAGAAGGAGCTAATCCCTTGATGAGAGGAGCTATCCCTTTGAAGGAGGGCTTTATCCCTTTGAAGGAGGACCTAGTAACTTCCCTCCATTGCACTATAAATTAAGGCATTGGGCTGGTTGCTAAGGAGGTTAGAAGCTAAACATTTTTGAGGGTAAATGCTGGTGGAATTAAGACTTCCTAGTTAAGCTTGAGAGGAGAGATCACATACCTTTTTGGCTTCATTAGGAAGAGAGTGAAACTTGTCAAAGTAGAGGAGACTTCTTGCTGGACCCTGGGAGGAGCTTGTACAACGTCAAGGCACATGTTGTAAAGTTCTTCTTTGATTTGAACTAATACAATGAGATTCATTTTTCTCAACAAATTGTCTTATGTCATTTATTTCATGAATTTTTTGACCTTCATGTTAAATATGTTTTATAATATTGGCTTTTCAGGTGCTATTTAATTTGTTTGCTTGTTTGTGTTTACATATTTGCAACAAGGGAGCTCACTTGGATCAAAGGAGCGAGGCTTCCACAAACTTGCATTGGACCCAAGCTAGGCCTAAAACACTTGTTTGCCTTTGTTTATCAATGCATATTTAGAGAAAGATAGTTTGTGATTGGCTTGCTTGTCACTAGGTCTCTTTAGATTCTAGGAAGGTCTATCTTTTTTGCAAGATTGACTCATTCTGCGTGACAATAACAGTCAAAAACCTACTTCTATAAGGACATCTGGGGTCTGCAAACGTATGTCAAACATCATTCCTCGGGTCATCTTGAGCAACCCTGCGCTACAAGCACATAGGGATCATATGACTGAACATGGGTCATCTACAAATTCATGGGAATATGGTCGACGGAGAGGGCGCTGCATGAATGGATAAGGAGCCACTGGAAGCTAAAGGGGAAAATACACCTTCATCTGGGATCCGAGGGCTTCTTCGCAGTAGTATTCACTAGCCTAGAGGATAAAAACAGAGTGTTTGAAGGAGGACCATATTTCTATGCTGCTGTAGGCCTCTACATGCGGCCATGGATAATGAACTTTGTTCTGGAACGTGAGACATTTACATCGGTACCAGTATGGATTAGACTATACTCCCTTCCTCAGGATTATTGGCTACCAGAATCGCTGAAAACAATAGGCAACAAATTGGAACATTTTTTAAAGATCTCAGATGCGACTCTGAAAGGAAAATACACCTCCTTTGCCTGGATCTGTGTGGAAATGGACTTATCTAGAGCACTTTCGGACACAATAATTTTAGAAGTATATGATGAAGAATGGGTACAAGCTGTGGACTATGAGCACATCCCATTTAGGTGCCGCAAATGCCATGAGTATGGGCATCTATATAAAGACTGCCCAACAAACAACATTGAGAGAAATGTGAAAACCACTATGGATAAAAATCCTGAGGGTTTTACCAAGGTTTGGGGCAAAGGGAAAGGCAGAAAGAGGCTGCAAAAGAAGATCAATGAGGAAAGACAACTGAGCCATAATAGCTTTATGATCCTAGAATAAGAAGAAGGAAACAAAGAAACAAACTAGGAAATGGAGAACATTGTCACTAAGAAGGAAAGGGATGATAGCATGGAAGATATCATAGAAAACATGATGGAGATAAATAGGGACCATGAGATGACTCCAAGTGAGGCAAGAATGAAGGACCGTGAACTGCAGGAGATTCTAGATAGGGAAAATCTGGATCTAGAGAAATTTCTAGAACAAGGAACGACCAAAGGAGTGGACTCCCTGCCAAAAGAGGAATGTGACAGGGTTCAACAACTCTTCCTATGGAGATCACAATCGAAGGGAACTGGAGTCAAAGGAAATCATGAAATCCAGGAACATAGAGGGGTCAAAATGATGGAGGAGACATAGGCACAATCTCCAAAGAACCCAGGCATGAAAAGAGGAAGAAAAAGACAGAAGGAGTTGCTGAATGAATGTGGGAAACTATTGATTAACTTAGGTAAGATGAAATAGCTTACCAGTTACTCCTTTACAAACATTTCTTAATGAAGCTCACAACCTGGAATATTATAGGAATAGGAAATAGAAGGAAACAAAGAAATATCAGTACTAGAATAAAATAAGAAAAACCAGATATGGTTTTTATTCAGAAGACAAAAAATTTTATGGATAAAATTAGAGAAATTCATAATAAATGGCTAATAAAGTATGAGTCTCTAGAGGTTAAAGAAAAAAACTCAGCGAGGGGGATTCTCACGTTGTGGGATCCACAAAAATTTGGAATCTTGGATGCTGAGGCATCTAGGAACTATCTTTCTTTGGTTTTTCAACCTTTAGGTGATAAGGATATATACATGATCACAAATGTATATGGACCTCAAAATCAAGAAGACAAACTCAAGCTTCTCACCTCCCTTGAGGAACTAAGAGCAAGACACCCTAATATGCCCTAGATCATTGCAGGATATTTCAATATGATAAGATCTCTTACAAAGAAAAAAATGGTATCAAATAGCTAGGCAGAGACTCCATGACCTTCCAGAACTTCATAATGAACATGGATAGTGGACATTGGAACAATAAATGGGACCTTCACCTAGAACAACAAAAGGGGAGGGGCTTCACAAGTCGCATCTAAACCGGATAGATTTATTATCTCAGAGGACCTCTTTCTCTCAGGCCTTGCCATAACAGCTTCTATTCTTCCCTTTGGAGGTTCGGATCATTGGCCTCTATAGCTGGAAGCCACTTTTATGGGTACACCAAGAAACATACCTTTCAGGTTTGAGAATGCTTGGATCTCTCACCCTGAATTCACCAATAATATTTACAAATGGTGGAGAGAGGATCTAAACATTCAAGGCACTAGAATTTTCCTTCTCCAATAGAAACTTAAACATATCAAATCCAAGCTTAAAGGTTGGAGCAAAAAGGAATTTGGAAATATCTTCAAAGCCAAAAGAGAAGTTGACAAAAACTCTAGGATATCAATCAGATCAACATCACATAGGGCTTTACAGAGGAATGGAAAAAGCTAGCTGATTCTTTGCAGGAAGAATGGGAAGAACAGTGCTTGCAAGAGGAGATTTTCTAGATACAGAAGTCAAGGATATAATGGATTAGAGAGGGAGAAAGAAACATGAATTTCTTTCATAAATCCACAATGGATCACAGGGCACACAATAGAATCACAAAGCTCAAAGACTCTCAAGGGAGAGAAATCGTCTCTCACAAAGACATGGAATCTCTCCTTGTACAACATTTCCTTAGTATTGCAGACGAGCCTCTTGGGGATAGATCCAGGTTCATCAACCATTTCACTTGGTATATTCCTCAGCTGGTTACCAGAGAAGATAACCACAATCTTAACAAGCTAGTGTTGGAAGAGGAGGTCAGTGAAGTGATCAATGAAATGCAAAATGGAAAAGCTCCAGGCCCGGATGGGTTCAATGTAGACTTCTTCAAAGCATGTTGGAAAATAGTCAAACAAGATATCCTTGAGGTGGTGAAAGACTCAAGAAGATCCAAAAAGGTTATGAAGGCTTTTAGTGCTTCCTTCATAGCTTTGATTCCAAAACAGGAAAAAGCCATGACTCCAGATGGATTCAAACCCATAGATTTATGTAATGTGGTGTATAAAATTATTTCCAAGGTGATCACCAATAGACTCAAGCCCCTTTTACCAACTCTCATCTCAGAGGAGCAAAAGGGCTATGTGGAAGGAAGACAAATCCTAAATAATATCACCCAAGCTCATGAGGTGGTACACTCTCTCAAAAGCAACAAACAAGCTGGTATGATCATTCAACTGGACCTAGCAAAAGCTTATGACAAGCTAAGTTGGTCTTATATAAGGGCAGTTCTAAGAGCCTTTGGCTTCGACCAAAACTAGATAAGATGGGTTATGGCACTAGTTACCACAACTAGTTTCTCCATCCTTCCTAATGGCGCTCCTTCAAGACTCTTCACACCCTCCATAGGTCTCAGACAAGGGGATCCGCTCTCATCCTTCCTCTTTGTTCTCATGATGGAAGGGCTAGGTAGAGCGATTAAAATGGAAAATGTTGAAGGAATAACCCATGGCATCAAACTCACCTTGGATAGAGCGGCTAACACTCATCAACAATTTGTGGATGATAGAATGCTGCAGGGCATACCCACAGTCAGGGAAGCCAGAATGATCAAACATATTTTGAATGACTTTGCTATGGCTGTTGGCACAGAGGTAAGCCTCAACAAATCAAAAGTTTTTTTTAACACTCACATTGCTATTCAAAGAAATATCACCAAAATTCTTGGGTTTCAAAGGGACCAGCTACCTTCCAAGTATCTGGGCATACCTCTCATAGATAAACCTCTCAGCAAGGAAGTGTGGGAGCCAATTATAAATAAACTTTAGGAAAAGATAAGAAAATGGACATGCAGGTCTTTAAATTTGGTGGGGCGCCTTGTGCTCACACAGGCTATCCTGCAGGCCATTCCCATGTTCATGTTCTCAACTCTTCCTGCTCCTAAAGGAATTAAGCAACAGATCAAGAGCATACAAAGGGACTTTCTATGGGGCAAAGGAGAAGAGAAAAATAAATGGGCTTTATTTTCCTGGGACAAAATTTGCAAACCCAAGAGCCATGGTGGCTTAGGGCTTCATGATCCTGAAACCATCAGCAGAGTTTTGGGAGCTAAACTTTGGTGGAGGTGGATCAAGGAATCGGAAACTCCCTGGGCTAAGCTTTGGAAACAAAAATATGCCAAGCATTGGCAGGAGAAGGATCACATTAGAATGCCAGGGCATATTAAGGGCTCCCACATTTGGAACCTTGACTGGGAAAATAAAAGTATTGTTCAACAACATAGTTTCTGGGAAATTCGAGTTGCGAACCTAGCTCGATTTTGGGAGGACAACTGGCAACAAGAACCCAACTTGTATAAGGATGAATTAGAAACTCTCAAGAATGAAACAGAAAACAAAGGTCTACTTATGGTAAAATACTTCTGGGACCAGGATAAGAACAATGGAAAATGGAGAACTTGGAAGGATCTAGGCCACAGTGAAGAGAGTCCTCTGAAGGCCCAAGCAGACTCTCTTACCTAGGATCTAGAACATAGGAGGATTCTAGTATCCTACATTCCCATGGAGGAGCAAGATGCTGACATTTTGACAAAGGCATTGTCAAGATATAAATTCGAGTTTCATAGAGACAGGATCGGGGTAGCTGATAATCCATTTATTGTTGAGAGGGAGTGTTGAAAAATGGCAACAAGAAATTCCAGTTTAATTTGTCCTTGAAATAAACAATGAATTAAAATCAAATTCTATTCTCATAGAAACTTGTAAATAGTTAATTAAGTTTAATTAACTTAATTAGATTAGGAATTTTGAGTTAGAAGTCTTTCTGTAGTCATGTATATGTTCTCCCTAAGTTTTAGGGGTCCAGGATGAGTTTATTTGAGTCGTAATTAGATTAACTTAGTTTACTGAGTTATGGTCAGTTAGATTAGTTCTAACTGTTTTTGGAACTAATAGAGGACTAACAGTTAGTTGGTGCACTGGTGCATCCACAAGTATTACTCCAGTTAAATAAAGATTCCCTCATGAGAAACTCATGCATGTCAGTTCAAAGAAAGACCCAGTTGAGACTAGAGTGTAGGGACAGTGTACTATCAATTGTATGATTTGCTGAGTTGTAAATATCATACATGCAATCAGAGAAGGACCTATGTTTGGATTGTGCAATTTTGGAAGCATGAATTCCCTTTAAATACGGGCTATTCATCCTAGGAATTGCGCAAGGAAATAGGGGCTTGGAAGGTAGTGGAAATTGGCTAAGTGTTGGCTAATAGCGGGCTTGTGAGGTAGAGAGTTGAGCATACTTGTGCGGAATTGTTCTTGTGAGAACAAGCTTTGTATCTTCACTCATATTTCTGATTTAATGCAATACATATAGGCGGGGTTTTGAGCAGTGGCTTTCCCCAGGAAAACTTATTGTGTTATGTGCCATTGATTTGTCTTCTTCTTGTTCATAATGTTTTCATCAATCTATTGGCTTCTGCTAGTTGAAAATAGAATGAGATTCTTGTCTTGTGCTTTAGTAAATTGCATGAGCTTGTGAATCTACTAGAAATTATACAGGGAGTCGGTGAAGTGAATGAATTCCATTCTCATGTTTTAATGCAACGACAAAATTTTTGAAAAGTGATGCAACAACAGAATGGAGTGTCATGCCAGGAGTACACTCTTGGGTAGTGTGGATGGCGACGGAGACAGTATTAAGCTCAATGCAGTAGAGAAACAAAACTAAGGATTTCCATTGAGCAACTGGGGGAATACAATATTGTTGTGTATCTGTTGAAGAGTGTGGAGTAGAGTGTGCAAAAGTTGAGCGACTGACCCAAGTGTTGAACTGAAGTAGAGTGTTGTAGAGAGCTTGTGCAATAGAAGGTCAAGAGAAGAGTATATGTTGTTGAGAGCAGAAGAATGAGTACAGTGTGCTGCTATAGAATGAGCAGAGGATAGGGTGTTGTTGTGTAAGGCCGAGAAAGCTCGTGGAACAATAGAGGACCAAGAGCAAAAGCATGATACTGCAGTGAACCAGATTGATATTTCTCTATATATGTATTTTCCCCTGTTTTCAGTTTGAAAATTGTATGAAATGTAGAATAGTGGTTAGAGTAGGTGGTGATCTGCATTTATAAGAGGTTAGTGCCTCTTGGAAAGTATGTGCTTGCTATTTTAAGGGGGCCTGTGCCTCCTTTGAGTGGGTTCTCACAAACAAATTGATGTAATTAAGTATGTGCTTAATTTACATCATAATAACAAACAGATTGGTGGTTTTTCCCTTTGAGTTTCCACGTAAAAATACCTATATCAATATGTATATATTGCTCATATGATGGATTGTATGTACAGGTGAATGTCTTATCTTGTTGATCATCTATATTGTATATAAAAGCTCTCACAAATAACTGACCATAATGAAAAGAGTTAAAGACTTATACTTAAAATTCAAAGAACTTCACTTTTACTAATTCACCCTCTCTCAATTTTCCCTTATTCCAACACTATTTTCATTAAAGAAATCATTTCCTTATGGCTTAGAATTACACATTCAAAATAGCCTCTTCTATTGATTTTAGATTCTATAAATTCCACCGGAAGCAATGTAATCTCGATAATATTATTTATTAATTTTTTTTACAATATTACGTATGACAAATATACCTCCCTTGACATCTCTATTTTTATTTGATTTAGAAACTATATATATATATATATATATATATATATATATATATATATATATATAAATAATTACAATTTATTATATTCTTGCTCAAAAAAATATACATTTAAATGGTGTTTCATTGTTATCTTATTTTAATTCACGTGAAATAATCAATAAGTGGATTGATGTCCAGTAATGTTTCCTTTTCTTTAAAGCAGGGTACATTTAAACAATATTTGGTTGTTATATTATTTTAATTGATTTGAAATAATTAATAAAAGATTATCATTTTTTTCCTTTTAGGTTAATTTACATTTAAGTTTTTTTCGGATGAAATTTTGTTTTAATTGGTTTGAAATACGGAAAGTTTTTTTTTTTTTGGTAGAAATCACATAATATAGTGTTTTGGTCGACACATTTAGAACTAACAAATGTAGTTTATCATTAGGACCAGATGAAGACGCAGACCATGGCCATGACTTAAATAAAGAGCAATGTAGAGACCAAAATTTTCGAATAACAATTATTTTTGAAAAATAGTATTTAAATTATGATATTAATGAATATTATTAAGTAACGACTATATTAAAATGCTAGTTTTTGAAAAATAATATTTAAATTAATTTATTAAAATCAAATATTATTAAAAATTCTATTAATGGGAAATAATCGAAAAATATAACTAACAAGAATAAAAAAGTCAAAGTCAATAATATTTAAATTATGATATTAATTTATTAAAAACAAATATTATTAAGTAACGACTATATTAAATGCCAGTTTTTGAAAGATAATATTTAAATTAATTTATTAAAATCAAATATTATTAATTATTTTTATTAATGAGAAATAATAATAAAAATATAGCAGAAATAAATAAATCAATCAAAGTCAATAATATTAAAATTATGATATTAATTTATTAAAAACAAATATTATTAAGTAATGACAATATTAAATGAGTAAATTTTTAAAAAATAATGTTTAAATTAATTTATTAAAATCAAATATTATTAAAAAATTATATTAATGAGAAATAATCTAAAAATATAACTAACAAGAAAAAAAATCAAAGAGAGACTCCAAAAAAGGAGGGAAGTCAAAAATTATAAAAAGGAGTCAAGACCCTAATCAAGACAAGATCATATAACAAATAAAAACAATTAATGGAAATAAAATAAAATAAAATAAAAATAATTAATGGAAAATAAATAAAACAAAACAAAAATATACACATGTTTGTATATGTATATTCAACAATAAAATACAAGGTTGAGGCTCATTAAACAAATACCAAAATACTAAAAGGATTTAAGAACGAATAAAATACTTAAGAAAACGCGAAGGATCAAGAATATAAACTCTAATGAAGAATAAACCAACAACAAATACTGTAAAAAGGACACTAATACCTACACAGATAAATAAACAAACAAAATAAACCCAAAAAGAAAGAAACCTAAAAAAATAGGAGGATAGGACACGGACCCAACTTCTACTAATAATCCAGTCATCGTCTCTATTCAAATTATTGGGCCTTTTTTCGATTTCTAGGCCCTCCCTCAATTTACGATGATGGAAATGACTAACCCTAGCAACAAATTGGGCCTCCTCAATGCAGATGTGATGCTTAGATTTATCTGCATGCTCTACCAAAGTAGAGGAGCGGATCCTACCATGCTTGATGTCAGCGACATGTTCACGAATCCTTTGATTAATCGAGTGACCAGTCTCACCAATGTAGGGAGCCCCACAAGAGCATGGGATAACGTAAACACCCTTCATATTCTTGGGGTCCACTAGGTATTTTACAAATCTAAGGGAGCTCCATATGGTATTTAAATGCCTAAAGGTTGAAGTTACCTTATACTTCCTTAGGATCTTCACAATCTTGTTAGTGGTCCCTTGGATAAAAGGAAGATGAACACCAGAAAATTGATCCTTGGTATCTTTCTTAGCCCTAGGACCTTTTTGAGTTGTGAGGAAAGCCTTAGTACATTGGTGTTTATTATACCCATTATTAAAGAAATCACTTAGGAGATGTGATTTCTCTTCATTGAGATGGTTTTCATCATAAACTCTTAAAGCTCTAGTCGCTAAGGTGTTGAGAACACCAAGCTTTTGAGCTGGGAAATGATGAGAATTAGCATGAAGATATTGCTCTATGTGAGCTTTCTTACGAAATACCTGATGAAAAAAGAGCCATCATCATTCCTTGGGAGGAGGACGTCAAGGAAGGAAAGACTACCATTACTTTCAAATTTCACGGTGAACTTTATGGAACTAGATTGATTGTTAAGATGGAGGAAAAACAGTTCCAACTCTTCCTTACCATGGGACCAAATGACACAAGTGTCATCCACAAACCTCTTCCACATCTTAGGCACAAGACGATAAGAAGCTAAGGCCTTTGATTCAAAATCCTCCATGAATATATTATCTACCACAGGGGAGAGGGGGCAACCCATGGAGACACTGCAAATTTGCTCATAGAATTCCCCTTTGAATGAAAACAAAGTTGAAGTAAGACAAATACCAACTAAATTAGCCATATCAAGATCCGTAATGCGCTTGATGACTTCGATGGCCTCGTTGATAGGGATATTAGTGTAGAGGGATACCACATCGAAGCTCACAAGCTTGTCATCCAGATTAAGCTTGAAACTCTTTTACTCATTGACAAATGATGCAGTGTCCTTAATGAAGGATTTTGTATGGCCAACAAGGGGCTTAAGCTTTTGGGATAAATATTTATCAAGAAGATAAGTTGGCCCTCCTATCGTGTTGACAATGGGTCTCATAGGAGCTCCTTCCTTATGAATCTTTGGCAGGCCATAGATTCTAGGGGTAAGAGGGCAACTTTCTATAAGTTTATGACTGAACGAGCTGACTAAGCTACTGGCCTTTATAGCAAGAGCCACACTTTTGTATATCTTCTTCAGGGGATCCTTGTTGAGTTTCCTGTAGCTCCCGCTATTATGGAGGTGGTCCAACATCTTCCTACGGTAATTATCCTTATCAAGAATAACCACAACACTACCTTTGTCGGCTTTGAGAACAACAATATTCTTATTATTGTTTAATGATTTGAGAGTGTCAAACTCAGGTTTATTGATGTTGTTCTTGGGTGGATTTTCCTTTCTAAGGACAACCACACAGTCTTGACGAATGATATCTTTAGTGACGTTCGATAAGTCTTTAATACCATATTCAATGTCACAGATGATATCGTCGACTAGGATCTTTCTAGGAGCAAGAGAAAAATTTAAACCTTTCTCCAAAAGACTAAAGACAAGGGGATGAAAAGAAAAAGTTAGAAAGATTGACAACTCTATTACTATAAGAGGAAAGAAAATTGGAACAAACATTATTATCCAAACCTAGAGCCTTATTACCAATCCTAATATTATTACTATTATCAAAATTGAAAACAAAGTCACTAACCTCATTAATATTATTATTATTATTAAGCTCAATGATATTGTTATTATTATACAAATTATTACTATTATTATCTAAACATAACACATTATTTATATTCCTAACATTATTATTCCTATCCAAATTAAAAATACAGTCACTATTATTATTATTATTATTATTATTTAATTGAATATTATAAAAATTATTATTAATAGAACCACTTCCACTATTTTCGAAACCAACAGAAACCAAAGAAGAATCAATAAAGAAACTCAAGAATCAAAGTCAAACTCCAAACAAGGATAATAATGAGAGATTTGTATATACTTATATTTTGGAGCTTAATTCTTTCATTAGGGGCGTCTCTTTTTTGCTTTCCTGACAATTTTATAGTCTTTTTCATACCAAGGATTGGAAGTTCTATTATTTTTCTTTTACGAAATATTAGTAAAGAATTTTCTAATGGTGGTGGAAAGAGTAGTAGTAAAATGGTAATAGATTTTATTGATGTTGTTTTTATAAGTCAGGGAGCCTAAATCCCTTTCCAAATCCCCTAAGAAAATGACAACATTACTTCTATCGAAGTGAATGTGACTTTTTCTTTCATTGTTCTCCTGCATGTGGGTGGTATGCATGGCACGAATGAGGGATAAAGACAAAGGTTTGTGGTCATAGTCAATCTCATACCGGTTAAGAAGCTCAAAGTTTGTAATATGGTTGAGGACATGGATGTCATAAATCACATAATCTATAATGTTGCTACCCAGCCCATGGAAACAAGTCATCTGACTAGAGAGAGGCCATTTATTGATACCATTACAAATGATTAGGCCCTGGGAACTACAAAGTTTGAGGAGTTCGGTGCCGAATAATTTCTCGATTATGTCTTCAGATTTTCTCTTGAATCTATTAGCTAAGTTACCATCATCATCAAGCCACAAGGGGTTGGGGTTAGTAATGGCTATTAAATAATCAAATTATTAGGTATTTGTTTTTACTTATAAAGTTGTTGAAATAGACAAATTACAAATATTTAATTTAAATAGTAAGTGGTTAGAAACACGTTGACTTGAAAATTTATATGTAATTTCGTCCTAAAAATATTTGACACAAATTATTGAATATAAAATTTAAACTTTATTAACTATGAAAAGAAATGGTTGTTAAATAGTCAAAATTATAAATTTATATTGGGAAATTTGTTGGATGAATAAATATGATTATTGAATTTAAATAGTGTAAAGTTTTAATTTAATTAACAATAAAAATGAATAATTTTTAAATAATCAAATTATAAATATTCTTAATATTATGAAAATAAAAAGATGGTGAGATGGGGAGGGGTTATCTATAACCTTGAAGGAAATCTAATTATTAGTACTTCTGGGGGCTTGGAAGAAGAACCAATAACCAAGCTGAAATGTATGACCTTTTGCTTGGATTAAATTTGGCCAAAGATATGGAAATCTCTAAGATTGCAATTCTGAGGGACTTTGTCCTCACGATCCAACATTTATAAAAGGCTCATTTTTGAAAGAAAATCATCTCAAAATTCCGTTTCAAATAATTACTAGTGCTTTGGATCACTTTCGCTTTAAGTCCTTTTTTATATCCTCATATTGTAAAATGTGGAAGCTAATAGACAAGCTAAACTAGATTGCCTCCTAAAAGTGTGCCAAACTAAAATAAATGGTTCTACAAGATGAAGAAACATCCCATGAGCCCTCCCCCTCCCCATCCTATCTTAATGAATCTAAAAAGAGCCACTATGCTTAAACCCCCCCACCCAAAGCCAAGTCTTGATTATAACATCACAATACAGGTTTAAAAAAGGTGGCGAATCAAACACGATGTCATGTCTTTTAGAGAGAAAGATGATCATGCATGGGAATTCCTCTCAGGGTGCTTACATGATTTGAACCCTAAGTCTAGACGGCATAGCTAGACTTGATTTGACCTTGCACCTAGAGCATTGATGGATTCATTATTGTGGGCCATTATGAAGTTTAATGGTGATAAGATTTGCGCAGTGTGTGGGATCTCCTGCGTTGGAATTAAATCCATGGCTTACGCTAGCCCTCTCAGTTATATTTTTCTTGTGTTGTGGGAGTTGGGGTTAATTCTCTTGAAAAGGTGCTCAGAGACTGTTCATCTAAGTTGGGTTAGCTTCCCAGAAGTTATTGACAATAATCGAGATTCTTGGAACCCAATTGCTATGTCTCTTAATTGGTAGATGGGAGAATTTATATTGTGTGAATAGTTGCATACCACACATCACCATAATTTATTGGGCTCTTAAGGTCCCATTATCTGTGTAGGAAGTCTCAGTTCATCCATCTTTGATTCAAAGAAGTATAATTGGCGGCTATGCTCAGGCTTGGGAGTGCATGTACGTGAAAATAAATTTTATTACATACTTAATTCACTGAGGGGAGGTTGCAAATTGAGCAGCACAACAACTTTAGGAGCCAATCATGTCTTATTATTTGTTCATGAAGTCTCTATTTATTCTTGTCTGGTTTGTGCCAACCTAATTTGTAGCTCTACTCATGCTCGGGAGTGCTCTTCTATGCTAGCTTGTTTTCCTCTTTTGCGCCCTTTTGAACTCAGGTACCTCTCTTCCATGTCTATGGATTTCTCATTTAAATTAGCTCTATGTGGTACTTGTATCCTCTTTTATGGCATGTTATCCCCGGCCTTGTGGA
Organism: Pinus tabuliformis; assembly: GCA_031772625.1. NCBI lineage: Eukaryota > Viridiplantae > Streptophyta > Pinopsida > Pinales > Pinaceae > Pinus > Pinus tabuliformis. Next base: position 143,832,617 of record CM062819.1, on the reverse strand, counting down.
CAGTTGTAACCCCTTCATTCATCCCTATTGGTAGTGGCTTCATTGCACTTCCCTCATGGTGTTGTTGTCTGGCCTTGGTATGTCATTCTTTCTTTTTCTTTGACTGGAAGCCTTAGCATTGGACCTATGTCTCCCCTAAACCTTTTCCTCCCCAACACCTAGAATCTGATCTACTGTAACCAAACCATGTCAAACAGGAAAAGAAAATTTCAAGTTCCAGGGGGCATTAGTGACTATATAAGGTTCTCCTAACAAATTAAAGTTTTACAAATGGGGCATATCCAATCCCATAAATATAAAATTGTTCACCAAGACGATGAAATTGATGCGCTGTGTAGGCAACTAGAAGACCTGAAGTAGCTGATTATGACAAATGAAAACTAGAATTCCAAAAGTGTGCAACATCTAGCCGATTGGAAAATTATAGTTCGATCTCAACATGACTCCGAAAAAAGTTCTCTCCTTTTCTATGATGATGTCTTATTGTAAATGTATTTTTTTCCTTGGAAAATTTTGTAAGGTCTATGTATGCCATTCTTTTATAGTAGTCAATTTTTAGTTTATTCTTTTTTATGCTCCTGTTAGTCTCTCTTGGGAGGATCCTCTACAGGAAGAAACATTGTACCAAATTTCCCCTGTATTGGTTGCGTCTGGGTACAAATTTTAATAGAAGCTTTACTCATTTATGTTAAAAAAATGTGTATATGTAATGAAAAGAAATAATTGTAAAATATCAAATTTATAAATATTATATATTTGTAGCTTAATCAATATATTTTTTGTAAGTTTAAATTGTATTATCTTAGAAAATCAAGAGAAACAAGTACATTCGTCATGCATTATCATCATGTATGACCTTGAGTAGGTGGTCTACTTATGGAATAATTGGTTTAAAATTCGAGTATCAACATTATAAGCATAACTAAATTATCTATATGTTCATTGTAAAAACAAAAACTAGAACTGAACATGTAAACTCAAGTATCTCAAGACGTGCTCGAAGTTGTGTCTTTAGCACTTGAACCTGGAGGAGCATGAGAATCAGGTTTTCATCGGAAGTGAAGCTTAATGTGATCTATCTTCTATTCAATCATGTCTAAGCGATAATTTTGGTTATGATGATATCTTTTCATATCTTCCAATCCAATAAATATGCTCTATCTTTCAACTTGTTTATCCATCCAGATTCTTCCCAGCATAGTCTTCATCTTCCACTATAGTGTTGAGGCTCCAAAACAATGCTTCCTTCATCCTTGGGTGTTCCCCAGGTCGGGAATTCACTTGGATAAGTCTTCCAAGATTTCAGAATCTGAGAAAACTTATCTTTCCTAAACAACATGAGTCTTTCAATTATGGATTTCATTATGGGTATTAGGGGGGATCGTTGCGTGATAGCTCTCAATAGCCTCCTAGGCCTACTCCTGGGAACTATTGCAGCCTTGGAGGCCATGACCCCCTCTCCCCCTCTTGTTGCATATTCTTTGGTGCTCTATTTTCCACCAACAACACTGGACACTTGTACTAACACTCATTGGGTTTGACACTAGGGTAGGGGAGACACAGCTAACTGTCTTGGTATAGATTGAATTACTAATTTTAATCCCACCCTCGGGCTGCCAACACAAACTATGAAGAGAATAAGACCGCGATAGGAGAATATGACACTTTTCTATTTAAAAACCCCACACAAGATTGGTTGTTGACAACTACTCATGAGGGTCGGCAAAGGTAATGCCAAATGGACCCCTTCCCTTTATAAACCAGTTCACTACCACATAGACCCGTAAAATCCCAAACATGGATAAAAAGGACACAAACACAAAAAGAGGAACGAAAACCCAGAACATCCCAAATACAACTCAATAGAGAGCAAATAGAATTAACACAAACAAGTGCACTAACAAGGACAATAGAAGCATACATGGTAACGAAGTTTTTAACCAATAAGTTATTCAAGCTATCGCAACAATAACTCTAAATATTTTGACAAGTAAAATAATTTTTAAAGTTGTACCAAATTAAATGCAAGGGATAATCCTTAAGATTTGAAAACAACTGGAAGAGGTAGAGAGGTACCCTTTTATTGCAGGTTAGGGTAGGCATCCCGCTCCAAGAAGGGGTGTCAGCATTTGAATTTTCAAGCTCGAGTAAGCTGAGAGGTTCCCTATAGTCGCCTCCACCATTATCTTCTTCAAAGAATCCAAATCCTACCCCCGATTAATCTGCCATGTTGGCCATAAACCGGTGGACCCCTTGCTCCTTTTCTCAAACACCATCAAAATTTCCTCTCTAAACCAAACCCTGCTACGTTTCTTCCATTGTCTCAACCAAAATATTTTCAAAAGTCTCTCGTAGGGCAAGGAAACAACCCCTTGGTGCTCTGAATAACTAGGTCATACCTCACTCCTTCATAGCTTTATCACACCTTTGAAATTCATGTTAAAGACATGGATTAAATTGGCTTGCAGCTACATGTGAGGAGGCAACCATGCCACCCTAACATTAATTCGCCTCGTAAATATAAGGTGGCATGCAAGACCCCTAAATTCCTTTATCTCTCGAGATTCACCTTATCGGGGGATATATACTTAAAATATTATATACAAATAAATTTCTTTTTTCTTCAAATTTTAAATATTTTTTTAATATTTAAAAAAAAATTACAATAATTTATATTAGAGAAAAAATAAATGAAAACATACAATAATAAAAATAAGTTTACGTTATAGACTTGAACCATTATACCTTCCATTTTATAAAAAATTTCCATTCTAATCCAAAAAATTAATATATAATAAGTTTTTAGCTTTTTCCATAATAATAAACTTAATATTATAAAAATAAATAAATAAATATTAATTTACATTAAGTAAATATTCCATTTCAAATATATTATTGATAAATTTAAATTTTGATCATATTTTATTTTTATAATTAGTTTTTTATATATATAAATAGCATTATTTTAAAATTTCAATGCAAATCATTCCAAGCATCAAAGTTTAGATTGTAATAAATGTCAATCTGCATCGAAGGAAACTAGATCTAATGATTAATAATTTAAGAGCAAGTATATCAAAATAAATGTTATGCAACCAACTCACAAAATAAAATAAGAGATAGATCAACGACTTTAAAATTAGCCTCTTCGAGAGGCAACCTCCTTTACATTACATAGATTAACAATTCTTGGACGATACAAATGATAAAACCTCCTTTCTATATATAGGAGTCTAAGGGATCACAATATAATTAGAGCCGACATAAAAATGATAATGTAAGGGCACAACAATAACAATATTGGGCTTCTATGGGGCACAATAATAACAACATGGGTACAATAGGGGCACAAATATAAAAATAAGGGGCTACAATGACAATAATAATGGGGGAATACACTAGTATTATAGGGACCTAACATGCCCCTCTCCTTCAAAAAATTGTTGTCCTCAATGCTTGAGTAATTTTGGATGCTTCAATATAAAATTCTCATCTTCCCACGTGGAATCTTCAGCGGATAAGTTCTTCCACTTTATGAGATACTCTGAAATTGGTCGATTTCATAGCTGTCGAGTTCTTGATTCTGTGATTGCTTCAGGTTATAATATGATTTTTCCTTCCTTGTCAAGTTTTGGCAATATTGTTTGAACTGAGAGCTTGTCACCTATAACCTTCTTTGAGCATGAACATGGAAAACAAGCTGCACTCGGGAAGATGCAGGAAGCTCCAATTTGTATGCCATAGTACCAATCTTTTGCAACACCTCGTATGGACCATAATACTTTGGTGATAATTTATCATCCTTCTTAGCTTTCTTGAGGGACATTTGTTTGTATGGTTGTAGTCATATAAATACACAGCCACCCACATCAAAACTTCTTTCTCTCCAATGTTGATATGTCTGTTGTTTCATTCCATTTTGTGCCCAAGTGAGGTTATTGTTTAAGAGTTGGAGAACTTGTTGTTGATGCTTGATGTGATCTTCCACTACTTGAACCTTATAATTTTCTCTTAAAGATGTTGTGATGGATGGTGGATGATCTCCATAAAGTGCCATAAATGGGTCATTTTTGTTGCAGTTTGGAAGGAAGTGTTATACCACCATTCAACCAGAGGCAACCACTTGACCCATTGTTTTAGGCCCTCTACTACTAGGGTAAACCCTTATTGCTATTAGTACAACCCCCTTATTATATTGATGTACCTATGTAGTGCCCATATTGTTACTATTGTGCCCCATAGAAGCCCATTATTGTTATTATTGTGCCCTTACATTATTATTGTTATGTCGGCTCTGATTATATTACGACCCCTTAGACTCCTCTATATAGAAAGGAGGTATTTTCATTTGTATCATCTAAGAATTGTTCTTTTGTGTAATGTAAAGGAGGTTGACCCCTCGAAGAGGCTGAATTTTAAGGCGTTCAACTATCCTTTCTATCTTTTTGTAAGCTGGTTCCATAACATTTGGTATTAGAGCATTGGATTCTAGGGTTTCCCTGCTCCAAATAGGTCATTGTGGAATTTTCGCTATAACTTTTTTTCTGCAACGTTTCAAAAGCAAAAAAAAAATCCATTTGAGAATAAATCTCATTGAACCTTGGGTCCAAATTTTAGAGCTTTTCGCACTATATTTGCGGAGATATGATCTAAGGAAGTTGGTCTTTTTGCAGACTCCTGAATTACATTCCAAACAGGTGACCTGGGGAAAATCGTCATAACTTTCTCTCTGAGCTCGAATTGAAATTTCGTAAGAAGGTACAGAAAGAAGACAAACTATAGTTTCTTGTATGTATTTTTCAGAGCCAAAGGTTGAAACAGTGACACGTGGCATGTCGTACAATTTCGCTCTACTGAACTAGTCTATAATCAAGTCATTGTGGGAGATTTGGCATAACTCTTCCTTGGAGAATCCATTTTGGATCAAACTAGTGGCATTGGAAAGAGGACGCATAGGGCTACTACAGGTCACAATTTCAGAACTGGAAGAACCAAAATTACAGATTTATAGTCATTTTAATATCGAGCTCCTAAAATCAAGAAAAGGCGATATGAGGAAGTTTGATGGCAAGGATCCAGTAAATTGGATACTTCAGATGGAGAAATATTTTGATCTACATGGTGTACCGCTGTTACAAAAGGTATGTATTGCATCTTCATATTTAGAACCGGATCAATTTTTATGGTATAAAGGGCTTTGTTCTCATAAACAACTTGTTACGTGGTCAATTTTAATGGAGGAAATGATAACACATTATGAGGATACAAAGAGAAACACCTTCTTTAGAGCAACACCACAACAATTTGAAAGAGTAAAAGGGCTTTGTTACATAGTGGAAAGTAAATTATGGCAACAAGGAAATCTACCACAACCTACAAGGGTTACACCACAACAATTGGAAGAAAAAAGATAAAGAGGGCTTTGTTACAATTGTGATAGCAAATGCACTAAAGGTCATAAGCGTGCTGAGAAGAAATTATTTTACATAGATTATGAAGAGGAGGAAGAAAAGGATCAAGAAACATCAAAATAAGAGGATATACGCCAGGACCCAACCCCAGAGAAAGAAGAAATGAATCAGACCATATCTTGTAAAGCATTGGCAAGAATTACCACTCCTCAAACTCTCAAGATAGAAGGACATATCAAGAAGTGAAAGATCACATCGAGAAAAAAGAAATGAATCCAACCATATCTTGTAATTCATTGGTCGGAATTACCACTCCTCAAACTATCAAGATAGAAGGACATATCAAGAAGAAAAATGTTCAAGAAGTGAAAGATCACATCGAGCATCAAGAAATGAATCTGATTATATATTGTAAAGGGTTGGAAGAAATTACCACTCCTCAAACTCTAAAGATAGAAGGAAATATCAAGAAGAAAAAGGTTCAAGCAGTGAAAGATCACATTGAGCAGCAACAGCAAGTTCTCTAACTTTTAAAGGATAACGCCACTTTCGTCCAAAATTGAATGAAACAACAGGTAGATCAACATCATAGTGAAAAATGTTTCGATGTAGGTGATTGGGTATTTTTATTGCTGCATCTCAAGCAAGCTATTTATGAGAAGGAAATATTGGCAATACTACATGCAGTTAAGAAATGGCGACCTTACCGAATGGGAAGACACTTCAAGGTAAAAATGGATCATGATAGTCTTAAATACTTTTTAGAACAACTATTATCTTTAGAAGAACAGAAAAAATGTGTCACAAATGTGATGGGTTATGACTTTGACATCATCTATAGAAAATGAAAGCAAAATTTTGTTGCAGATGCACTCTCAAGAAAGGATGAGGATGTGGAAGCATTGTTTTGTGCTATTTCTATTATCCAACCAGATTGGATAAACGAAGCAAGGGATGAATGGAAGAAGGACGAAAAAGTATGGCCACTTATTAAAAAGTTGCAAAAGATCCCAATTCAAACAATATTTCCAGAAATTGAAGAGGAAGGAAAAATCATATTGGAACCTAGAGCAGTCACAGAAACAAGAACCCAACAGCTACGAAATCGATCAATTTCAGAGTATCTCATCAAGTGGAAGAACTTACCCACTAAATATTCCACATGAGAGGACAAGAATTTTATACAGAAGCATCAAGAAATACTTAAGCATTGAGGACAACACTTTTTTAAAGAGAGGGACATGTTAGGCCCCTAAACTACTAGGGTAACCCCTTATTGTTATTAGTACAACCCCCTTATTATATTGATGTACCCATGTAGTGCCCATATTGTTACTATTGTGCCCCATAGAAGCCCACTATTGTTATTATTGTGCCCTTACATTATTATTGTTATGTTGGCTCTGATTATATTATGACCCCTTAGACTCTTATATATAGAAAGGAGGTCTCTTCATTTGTATCATCCAAGAATTGTTCTTTTGTGTAATGTAAAGGAGGTTGCCCCCTCAAAGAGGCTGAATTATAAGGTGTTCAACTATCCTTTCTATCTATTTGTAAGTTGGTTCCATAACACATTGTGTCTGTTTATCAGATACAAAGCAACAAAGATATCCTTCCAAACATTTTTTCACTATCTCAGTTTTCCCATCAGATTGAGGGTGATAAGATGAGCTATGAGCTAACTGAGTATCAAGACAAGAAAATATTTCTGTCCAAAAATTTCCAGTGAAAATGGGATCTCTGTCGCTTACAATAATCTTTGGGTTTCCATGTAGCTTTTGAATTGTTTCCATAAATGCGGTAGATACTGTACTGGCTTTAAATGGATGAGATAATGCACAAAGTGTGCATACTTGGTAAGTCTATCAACTACCACCATGATGACACTCTTTCCTTCAGAATTGGGTAAACATGTGATAAAATCCATTGAAACCTCCTCCCAACATTGACTTAGAATGGATAAGGGTTGTAACAGACCCGGGGTCTTAATTGTCTCAACTTTATTTTGTTGGCAAACCAAACATTCCATCACAAACTTTTGAATATCAGATTTAAGGCCATCCCAAAAAATTCCTTTTTAAACTTGTGGTAAGTTTTTAAAAATCCTGAGTGCCCTCCTAAGGGAGAGGTGTGCAATTCCAAAAGAATCTTTTGTTTGAGTTGGGAATTCTTAGAGAGGTATAAGTGATCTTTGTAACATAACAAATTATTTTTGTATCTAAATGTATCAAAGGTATTGGGATCTTACTGCAACTTTTGAAAGAGTGCCCAAACTTCTTCGTCATTCTTCCATTCATCCCTTGTTTCATTTATCCAATCTAGTTGGATGATAAAATTGACACAAAGCAATGCTTTTACATCCTCATCCTTTCTTGAGAGTGCATCCGCAACAACATTTTGCTTCCCTTTATTGTAGATGATTTCAAAGTCATAACCCAACATATTTGTGACCCATTTTTGCTACTCTTCTGAAGATAATCTTTGTTCTAAAAGGTATTTAAGGCTATCATGATCAGTTTTTACCTTGAAGTGTCTTCCCATTAGGTAAGGTTGCCATTTCTTAAGTGCATGTAATATTGCCAACCTTTCCTTCTCATAAATATATTTGTGTAAATACTTTCCTTTGATTGGATGACTTTTGAAAGTAATGGGTCTTCCTTCTTGGCTTAAAACATCAGCAATTCCATTTCCCGAGGTATCACATTCCACAATAAAGGTTTTTGTGAAGTTTGGCATAGCTAAGACCAGTGATTGGCACATTGCCTCCTTAAGATGTTAAAAGGCCTTCATTTCTTCTAGAGTCCAAGAAAATGTATATTTATTCAGTAATGCTTTTAGAGGTGTTTCCATTCTCCCATAATTCTTAACAAACTTGTGATAATACCCTGTCAACCTGAGAAATCCTCGTAGATGCTTTATGGATGTGGGGATTTTCCATTCCTTAATGGCTTTAATTTTGCTAGGGTCTACCTTAACACCTTCATGAGATACAATATTACCCAAATATTCCACCTCCTTTACTCCAAAGAAACATTTGGAGGTTTTTGCATATAATTGTTTCTCCTCCAATAGTTTGAGCACCCTGCCAACATGTTGAATATGATCCTTCCAAGACTTGTTGTAGATTAATATATCATCAAAAAATACTAACACAAATTTTCTAAGGAAGGGTTTGAAAATGGAATTCATCAAACCTTGAAATGTATAAGGTGCATTGGTAAGGACAAAATGCATGACCAAAAATTCATAATGACCCTCATGAGTTCTAAATGTTTTTTTCGGAATGTCTTCAGTCTTCATTCTGATTTGATGATATCCTGAATGAAGATTCAACTTGGTAAGTAAATCGCTCCATGTAGTTCATCCAATAATTCATCAATGACAGGAATGGGAAATTTATATTTAATAGTGAGCTTGTTGAGCTCCCTATAATCCAGACACATGCACCATGATCCATCCTTGTTGTTCACCAATCCTATTGAAGCAGAGAAAGAACTTAGACTAGGTTGAATTATACTAGACTCTAGCATTTCTGCAACAATACGTTCAATTTCACTCTTTTGGGCGTAGGGATATCTATAAGGCCTGATGTTTGGAGGAACACTTCCTGGAATCAAATGAATGGCATGATCATGATCACAAATAGGGTGGGGGAGGGGGGGACTTTGGGAGTCTCAAATACCTTGGAATGATTTTCCAAGACATTTTGGAGATTTAGAGAAATAGATGATTTCAATGTGCGAACCTCTAGTGAACATAATTGTGCAATTACGTCCCGTTGTTATTTCTTTAGAAGCTTTTTCATGCCATTACATTTTATTATCTTTCCTGATCTCCTTGCAGTACCCCTTAATTCAACTTCCTTTCCTTCCCAAAAATATTTCAAGAAAAGTTCTTGACAATTAAAAGCTATCATACCCAAAGATTTTATCCATTAGACTCCTAGTACAACATCAACACCATGCATTGGAATGGAAAGCATTGGACCATGCAATACATATTGTCCCATGGATAGCTTGATATTATGGCACTTTCCAAAGCAATTTATGGTTCCTCCATTCGTGACCATCACTTGACACTTTGGTGTTGGATATAGGAAGCAATTCAATTCCTTGGATATCTTACAATGAATTAAATTATGGGTACTACTCGATCAATCAACACTATTACCTTTTTCTTCTTGATATGTCCTTCTATCTTGAGAGCTTAAGGAGTGGTAATTCCTAACAATGCATTACAAGATATGGTTGGATTCATTTCTTCTTTCACTAGGGTTGGTTCCTGTTGTATATCCTTTTCTTTTGACGTTTCTTGTTCATTTTCTTCCTCCTCTTCACAATCTATGTAAAATAATTTCTTCTCAGCACACTTATGACCTTTAGTGTGTTTGATATCACAGCTCTAACAAAGCCCTTTTTCTCTTTTTTCTTCCAATTGTTGTGGTGTCAACCTTGTCAGTTGTGGAAGGCTAGGGGCAATAACACTTCCATATTTATAGTTGTGAGTGGTAAGCTTCCTTGTTGCCAAAATTTTTCTTTCAATTTTTCTTGCCAACCTGAATGCCTTCTCCAATGAATCAGGTTTCCAAAGGAAAACCTCACGTTGGATGTTATCCTTTAAAGTCCCTATGAATGCATCAATCCTATGCTCCTCTGGAATATCATTTACCCTTATATTCAATTTTTGGAAGTCCTCAATGTGCTCCACCATTGAACCCTTTTGTTTGAGATTTATTAATTGGCTAAAGAAGGTGTTTCTCTTTGTATCTTCATAATGTGCTATCATTTCCTCCGTAAAAGTTGACCAAATTACAATTTGTTTGCGAGAGAAAAGCCATCGATACCATACAAACTGATTGGATTTCAAATATAAAGTTGGAATGCGTACCTTTTGTGTGTTTTGCACATTATGGAGATCAAAATATTGCTCCATCTGTAGTATCTATGTTACTGGATCCTTGCCATCGAACTTCCTCATATGGATCTTTGTAACATGGTGGGTCTCCAATCCAACGTTGGAGTCTATGAATCATGATTAACATTTCTTTTTTTCTCATCATGAGTTTCCTCTACTACCTTTTCGCCATTAGGAAGTCTTTCTTGTAGCAACTTTGTCAAACCTTCCATGTCTTTCTTCAAATATTCCATGTTTCCTTTTAGTTTTTCTTGTATACCATCAATCTTAGCTTCCATGTCATTCTTCAAACCATTCATCTTAGTTTCAATTGCTTTTTGTGAGAGCAAAATTTTGTTGCACTTGGTCTCGTAATTTTGATATATCATGTTGCATTTCTTCCTCTTCTTCATGTGTCATAGTAGAGATTTCAGGTTGCTTAATAGGTGTTTCCATTTTATTTCTTTGGTTCATAAATTAATGATAATTATGCTTCATAATTCCCTTTGAATCACTTCAAACTACTTTCTCAAACAAAATTTATGCAAATTTAAAAAAAAAAAAAACTAAACACCTTTTTTTTCGCTTTGTAGGAGATCAATATTGAATCTGATGTATCTCTGTAATTTTGGATCTCTAAGGTATGAAATTGCGTCATATGGTAGCCCTCTAAGTCCTATTTCCAACGCCACAAGTCTTATCGAGATTGGATTCTCAAAGAAATAGTTATGCCAAATATCATAGGATGACTTGATTATAGACTAGTTTAGTAGAACAGACTTGTACGAAGTTTCATGTGTCACTATTTCGACCTTCGACCCTGAAAATGACACCCAACAAAATATTTTTTGTTCTATTTCTTTCATTTTTTACTAAATTCAAATTCGATGCTCAGAGAGAAAGTTATGACAATTTTCCCAAGGTCGCCTATTTGAGATCGAATTCTGGAGACTGCAAAAACCCTAACTTCCTTGGATCATATCTCCGAAAATATAGCGAGGAAAGATCTGAAATTTATGCATGAGGTTCACCAAGATTTCGGCTCAAATGAGTTTTAATTTAAACTTCTGAAGCTTTGTAGAAATAAAGTTATAGCGAAAATTCCACAATGACATGTTTAAAGCAGCGAAACCCTAGAATCCAAAGCTCTGATACCAAATGTTATGCAATCAGCTCACAAAATAGAATCAAAGGTAGATCAAAAACTTCAAAATTAGCCTCTTCGAGGGGGAAAACTCCTTTAAATTACAAAATGAACAATTCTTGGATGATACAAATGACAAAACCTCCTTTCTATATATAGGAGTCTAAGGGGTCACAATATAATCAGAGCTGACATAACAGTGATAATGTAAGGGTACAACAATAACAATAGTGGGCTTCTATGGGGAACAATAATAAAAATATGGGGACAAAAGGAGCACAAAAATAATAATAAGGGGCTATAATGACAATAATAATGGGGGAATACACTAGTATTATAAGGATCTAACAATAAAGCATTTACTCCTAAAAACTACTAGAACTATAGAAAACTAAACTACATAGAGAAGCAAAGTAACTACTAAAGACATATTATGTGATGAAAAGTCTAAAGAAGTCATTGGAGTAGGGCCTTGGGAATTTTTACTAGCAGGAGCATAGGGCTTAAGTTCATATTGAAGATGAATTTCCAACTGAGCCAATCGAGCATCCAAGCTAGCTAAACATGAGTGTTGATATTGTTGTAGCTACTTGATCACATTCAAGGAAGAGATGATATCATTGTCATCTTTGTGCTTCTCTTTCAAGACCATTCCCAAGAGAATTTTCATCTTCCAATGGAGGGTGATGGAGTTCAGGTATTGGCTCTATCTTCCCCAAGTATAACCACAGCCAAGAACCCAATTTCCTACTTCCTTCGGAATTTTGGAGTCAAAATATTCCTGACATTCATTAATGGTAAAGGTTTCAAGCTGGAAAATGTCTTCACGAATGTGAGAAGGTGTCGTAGAGTGAAATATATTTTTATCTTCCTAACATAGTCCTAGGCATGCGAACTTCCTTGTGATCCTCTACCACTAGCTCCCAACGACTACGCATATGATTCTAAGACATTTTACAACAATAGGGGAAACACCATGCAAGACAATTGTCCCACAAAAAACCCAAACTAAGGGGGTTGAGACTAAAAATATTGAAACAAATGAAAGGCTAGGAGATACATAGGATTCAAGGTGACCTAAACCAACAAGAATAGAAAGACAAATAAACAAAAGATGTGGATGAGTACCTTTGGGCAGGGTCACCCGCTCATCAAGAAACACCAAAGTGCAGGTCATAGTCCACCCCCCATAAAAATTAAAATGAAACAACCAAACTTGTATCATGAAAACTCGGAGCCATAACAACAAATAACATAAATAGAGAGATAAGCATGTAACCTGATATCACTAGCCCACTTTTTTGGAACCGATATATACACATAACTGAGTGTAGGGTGACAACGCCAACAACTTCAACCTCCAACTCTAGTGAAATTTGCAGATTCTTGTGGCGTGAAGTCCTTGTGCCCAGGTTCTTACTTTGGTCCAAAATCCAACACCCCAAGTGAGCAATTGTTTCCTCTAAAATCAGAGGTTGAACTAACTTGCATGCAAACCACTACCACTTCATTATGAGAGACAAGTGACCTCGTCTTAGGAAAAGGTCGTGGATCATGCCATGGATCTGCAACCTTCCACTCGTGCACAAACCTATCACTACCAAACAACCGAGAAAATAAGTCCACCAACGATGAGGAAGGAGTTCAAACACACCTTAAATTTTGGAGCAGAGTCTCTCTTCATAGGATAAGATAATAGAGGAAGGCTTAACATCATAGTGAATGAATAATAAACAGTTCACATGTTTTATGCATGGGGCGAGCTGGCCATGCTCTTAAATGACATGGAGGCTGCGAGGTGGTAGCCCCTCGGCAACCTCCATCGCCACATCATTAATAACTCAATCGGAGTTTAATTTTATTATTTCGAAAAATAATATAAATTATTATAATATATTAAAAAAGTTAATAATACATATATATATATCTATATATATATATATATATAAGGATGATGCTAATTATTAATTTCTATTATTCACATTTATTTATTTATTTGTTTTTTCTTATGTTTGAAAAATACTAAGAGAAGCCATTACAATAAGGCATTGTCTAACCATTTTACATTTTGGAGTTTTTGGCATAAATTTGACTAAAATATTTTTGGTCAAATTGTGATCTTTTGTTATTTAAAATGAGATTTTGATTGTATATATGGATTCAACACTCTGAAAAACCCAAGGCACTACCATTTTGGAGAATTCACAACTCAAACTTGTGATTCCAATAAATTCCATTGGAAAATATGCTTGAAAAAACTCCAAAATGTATAACACCACGACTTACAACAAAGTTAATCATGTCATAAGATTGAATATGGATAAGGAGGATCATAATCATTTCTCCCATATACCTACTATATAAAAGTTCTAAAAATATATTTTACAATGTCTTTTAAATCATAATTAGTACTAAATTCAAAATTTTATTAAATTTTATTCCAATAATTAATCTTCATATAATCATATGATATATTTTTTATTTCTAAATTTTAATTTTGAAAATATGAAATAATTAATTATAGACAAATTTATAAATAGAAGTTAATCATAGCTTATTTCAATCTAAAATTCCTAAAAATCTGGAAAATCTAATGATTATATATTTTTACTTGGATGATTGATGTTTAAAAACCATTTTAATATGCAGATCTAAATTGTTAAGAGGTGACAGTTGAGAGTGCGACAGTGAGAGTTCTTAAGGAGGTATTTTAACTGACAGAGACCTTAATTCCACCAGTGTAGCGAAACCGAAAAACGAGCCTGAGGAGCAGTGGAATTCAGAGCATGCAATGAAGGTAGTGGAAGAAAATGGTAGCAGTGGAATTCAGAGCATGCAATGAAGGTAGTGGAAGAAAATGGTAGTGCGCCGACAACCGACAGGAATCTAGGGCTGTAGTCTTGTTTATATAAACCTTTTTTTTATAAATGTTATAAAAAGTAGTATTATATAATGGCTTATTTTGGAGACAGTATAGGATAAATCTAGTTAGAGGCATACTTGGGTATAATTAGGGTAGCAATAGATATAATTTTGAACCGTTTTGGAATTTATTATATGAACATCAACACATGGATGCAAGGGTACTGATCCATATTAATATAAGCTATTTGTTTATATATATATATAATTTTATTGGGTTAGAAACAATTTTTATAATGGAATATTTTAAATTTTTTTTTTTTTTTTTATTTTAAAAAAAAATATATTTTTAATATTTTTAGAATAGAAATCAAAAAGTACAATCTCTTAGTTGCATAGTAGCTCATTTGATTTTTTAACAAACAGTTTATTTTAGCATCGAAAATATGTTTTAGTTATACATAAAGAAGAAAGACTAACTTGTCACTATAAAAGAAAGATTAAAAAGATTAAAGGCAAAAACCAACGAGTATAGAATTATGAACATGTACAAATGCCAACATCCAAAAGTAAAGCTTCAATAATAGTGAAGGATTTGAAGATCATCAATTTTTTTTATAGTTGTCTAATCTTCCTTTTCCATGATTCCAACTTAAGGATTCTAAAATCCACCTTTCCATTCAACTAGTCCACTATTATTTTTGGAATCACCAATCAGTTTAAAGACCTTCACCTTCTACAAAACTAACATCAAAGCACACTACAAAGCAATTAACTCAACAATAATTTGTACCATTTCAATGCTCAACTTATATTTTAGAACCACATTGTAAGGGAGTAGAATGACAACACCAACCCTGCAATTCTCCCTTTGCCAAACGGCATAAAAAAAAACCCATACATTTCCTTTAGATAATACCATCACCCTTATAATTCTTGTCTTCTTCAATTTCAAGTGTTTGACTTGTTCCATAAAAGCAACTCTAGAATTATGTATAATTACTATTGAGCAATTATAACAACAAAAGTTATAGATTATATTACTAACTTTAATTTTAATTTTTAGTAAAATTATGATAATTTTAAAATGCTTTTCTTGATGTTTTTAAAAATTAAAACTATAATTATAAGCAATTTAAATAATCCTTGATACTCTTAAGGTCTATAAATCAAATTTGATTTAAGTAAATGTTAACCATCATATAAATAATGGAAATTAAAAAAATCTTATTTCATTGACCAATGCTTTTTAGGTATATGTAGATGTTTAATTCCTTCAACACTTACTATGGAGTTGAAACTTGAAATTTAAAAAATTAATAATGAAAAAAAATTAACATTAATTATAAATAAAATATATTAGTATGTACATTGAATTGAATTGATTTGATTATATATATATAATGAAGTATAATCTATAATTCTTTTTTTTAAAACATAGTATAGAGCTAAATATATAATTAACACATAGTTGTAGGGATTTGTCTCTACATTTTGTAATTTAGGGAAAAAAAATCCAATTAAGTGGAACAATTATGGGAACGAAGAAGTTTGTTGAGAGTTTCAACTTCCAGGAAATAGAACATCAGGAACAATTTTCTAATATAGAAAATTTTAAATTTTAAATTAAATTTTTATATTAATAAATATTAATATTAATATTATAGATTGGCATAAGGATACCTAGTTTTTGCTTAACCATTAAGGGATAAAGGAAAAGATCATCTTAGAGAATAAGGATAAATTAAAAGAGAATAATCTAACTAATAGATGAAATGGCCTTCTCCACGAATTTTTTTTGGTTAATTTTAATCAAAATTAGGTAGTGATTTTTAAAAATTTGAGTTTAAATTGTTTAATTTGTAGAATTCTAGTGTCCCGCAGGTTTTTTAGTATGTATTCAAAAATGTATTTTAAATAACAAAAAACCACAAAATTGCTTGAAATTGTATGGCTAAATTATGGTGAAGAAGAGTATTTCATCTATAAGTCAGACAATGCCCAATTAAAAGTATTATTACTATCAAATTTAAGGATAAGTTGTGGGATGCTAAGGAGTTAGAAGGAAAAAAGAAGCTAAGGTATTAAAAGAATGCACGATCAACTCCAACTTTGCTAAGCACAATTATCTTTATGTCTTAACCAATGCTAAGAAGAAAATGAACATTTTGAAGATAAGAACTAATTCTCATAAGCTTCGAAGTGAAACTCGGTGTTGTTCTATTCGCAAAACACCTTGGCACATGCCACCTTTGCGATACTAAAAAAGTTTAAGATGAAAAACACTCTCTTGGATTGCCTCGCTCTTACTCACATTCGTTCTCATTTCCAAAACCTTTGCCCGACAACCAACCTCCTTGATTTATTAATTCCTCAAAACTATAGTGATCTAGGAATGCTTCTCTCCCTCCTTTTTTATCATAGAAATAAAATATTAAAGAGTCTCAATTAATCTCTTTCTTTCTTAAGGCCCGATAGACCATATTTATCTTAGTGGACATTAATCATCATCATAATTTAAATATTAAAAATACCTATTTTATTAAAAATATTTTTGATATATTTGTTCAAAATATTATGGTAAAATATTAAACTTCATGTCAATCTTATTTAAAAAACTATTTAAATAGTCCATGAGGTCTTCGATAGATGGTGATTAGGTGCCTTGATAAGGCACTCCTAGATGTTAAGTCATCGGTTCAATTACCCATCATATTCAAATGTTATTCTTGAACATGACCATTGATGCAGGAGCATCTAGCTAAGGGTGCCATGACCGAGTGTTGGTCTCAGCTGAGGAGGAGAGGTCATCAACAATTTGAATTTCATTTGTGTTTTTTAATTAAAGACAGTATTAGGAGCCTGTTTTATGTTTTGTTTTTGTCTATTAATGAGTAGTTAAGGATAGTACAGTTAGGGACAGTATAGTTAGGTAGAAACAGTTGCAGACACCTAGTTGTCTGGTCTCTTGTGTAGTTTAACTTTCTAGTTGTTTACTTTTAAAAAAACAACAACAAAGTAACAGGAAAGAAAATATTATCATTGTATTTTACAGAACGAAAAGATCAAATAGCAAGATAGTTGATAACTGCATAACCAAACAAGCAACTGCCAATAGTTTGCTTAACTGTATTGCAAGGAATTATAAAACAATTGTACACAGCATGGACGGGGTTCATTCTTTTCGGGACAGAGAATAATAATACAAAACAGAGATATCTTCTCTACATTCTATTTTCCTGAATCCATCTAAATTGACTATTGTATCTCCTATAATCTATTTTTTTTCATGCAATGTAAGAACATACAGACAGTCCGTCAAATTCCTTCCTGAACAAAAGTAAGTTCCTGAATACAAGGTCAAGCAAAAGCATAACTAAAGTTGAGACACAGATATACAAAATGAAGACAAGCACATAGACCTGTGCACGCTACAGAGGCTATAGAGGCGTGAAGATACACTACAGTAAAGAATTATCAACAAACACAGTTCCAACATCGAATATAAACAAGAGGTAACCCTATGCAAGATAATACCAAGTTTCTTTCCATTAATCTTTGACAAATATTATTACAGTCCACATTGAGGTTGCAAACACGTGAATACAAGTCTACAGCCAACAGTTTCGAAGACGAGGAAGCCCTCCTTCAGAAACACAGAAATAGGACGAGGGTTAGGGTTTCAAACCCATAAAACAAAGTTCATTACAGCCACGGTTGAATCCACATTATATAGCCAATGAACCAGAAAACTAGATTTGTTCACAATCGAATGCATTGCAACCGAACAGGTCGAGCACAATAAGAACACAACCAGAAACCCTTCGACCAGACAGAGACAACAAGGAAAGATCCTACTGGGTCTATTCGAAGAAGGAGCCGAGGGTTACGCTAACTGGAGACCAGAGACCTGCAAGAGAAACACGACAAGGTGTTAGCAACGAGGGTTTGAGAACCAGACAACAAGCGTAAAGACTGTTAGAAAGGGAGTGTGAGTGCTGGATGAAATCACCCTCTCGATAGCAAAGCTGGGCAAGAAGAATTACCATTGACCGCGGCCATCACTAAACCAGAACCCTGCTAGCAAGGAGCCAAGACTATTAGCACAAAGAAAAATTGAGAACATAACTTGCAGCAGAGAGAGATATCTTACCTTGCCAGAGGAAACAGTCGCGGATGGAAGGGTCCCGTTGAGGCCGCATCCTGAGCACAAGCACATACAAATTCAACAACAAATTATGTAGTCATTCAAGTAGCAGAGGAACTGTAAATGAAGTTAAAGGGTCGAACAAGCAACCAGAAAGAAACAATGAACAACGAGCCATCCAAGAGATAGGAGAACCTCATACAATTCGACCAAAGACGAGCAGAACCAAGCCAGTAAGGCATAGACCAAGGAGAAACAATATTATTGCATGACTGTAACTTACCAACAGAATCCACAGTCGGCGCAGGCAACCATAGTTGCAGAATAGTAACAAACCCTCACGGAGTCGCAGAGCTCACAAACAAACAACACAAAGTGAAAATGACCAGGAGAACCCAATACCCTAGGGTTTAGCCAAACGTGGGACGGAAGCCCGAGGTCTGGACACTTGTCCTCTCAGCGTACAAACACATTAAAACAACAATCAATTTCCAACCTAAATATCTGCGCTAAACCCTGATTAACAATATAATTATTCATAAATCATTGTAATCAACAGTTGCTTGATTAATGTGTGATTAGTGATTATTCGTAAGCCAAATACATATTGTTAATCAACACTGGACAGACATTAATAAAGATTGTACACCGTATTGTGGGCTGATCCGGTCATAGTGGTATCAAAGCAGGATTTGGAATTGGCTTGAGAAATGGAGGTAGGAAGATGAGGTCGTGGAAGAGGTGCTTAAGGGATAACAAAGGAAGGATTGAGGGAGGAGATCAAGATCCTTACTGCCCGTTTGGAGGCAGTTGAAGCAGGGAGAAGAAGGAATCCATAGGAAGGAGATGATAGCGAAGAAGAAGCTATAGTGACAACAAATGGATCGGATGAAGAAGGACCGGAAATGAGGCTGTTGAGGTCGGTCCTAATGGCGAGCAGCAAACCCAAACCAGAACTCCCAAATTGTGACGACAGTTTGTCCATAGAAGTTCTATTGGACTGGATCAGTGAGCTGGATAAGTATTTCGAGTGTGAAGAGGTCAGTGAGACCATAGAGTCAAGTTCGCTGCGACAAAGTTGAAGGGACACGTAGCCCTGTGGTGGGACAGTGTCCAAACAGAGAGAAGGAGGTTGAACAAGTTGTCGATCAAGAAATGGTCAAGGATGGTGGCCAAGTTGAAAGGCATATTTCTGCCTAAGGATTACCAGATTGCACTACACAGGCAAGTGCAGAATCTGAAGTAGAAAGGGATGACAGTAAGGGAGTACACTGAAGAGTTTTACCGAGTGAACTTAAGGGCCGGTTATACAGAGGACACCCCAGAGAAAACAGCCAGGTATGTAAATGGTTTAAGGTTATAAATCTTAGATGAAATCAGCATTCTTTCCCCGAAAAACATTGAAGAAGCATATCAGAGTGCTATGAAAGTAGAGGAGAAAAATGCCAGAAAACAAAATGTTAGGAGAGGACGGGGAACCAACAAAGGAAGAGGACAGAATTATGGCAAAGGGCGAACTACTAGCAGTAAGGAAGAAGGCAGCAGTTCTAAAGCTTCCGGAACAACAGAAAGAGGTGAAAGCGCGAGAGGTGGTAGGCCATATCAGCGAGGCATGGGAAATGGACAAGGCAGAGGAGCTGGTTATCAATGTTACAGGTGTCACAAGTGGGGACACAGATCGTTTGAGTGTCCTGAGGCAGAACAAGCTGGACAAAGGGGTGCGTATGTCGCACAGCCAGAAGAAGCAGAGGCACCTCCCCAAGAAGCAGAAAATGTGCCAAAAACAGGGGAAGCCTTAGTTTTGAACAAGGTGTTGCTGAAACCAACCAAAGAAACAGCTGAACAAACTCAGCGGAAAGCTTTGTTTCGAACGGTTTGTAAGTCACACGGTAAGTGCTGTAAGCTGATTATTGACAGTGGAAGTACAGATAATTTGGTGGCCACAGAGATGGTGGAAAAGTTGGGGTTGAAGCATTTGAAACACCCCACTCCTTATAAGGTATCATGGCTGCAAAAAGGCCATCAGTTGTTGGTAGATGAGCAATGCGAAGGGGAGTTTCATATCGGCAAATATAAGGATAAATTCATTTGTGACATAATGTCGATGGATGTATGTCACATACTGCTAGGCAGGCCATGGCAGTATGAGAGGAAGGTGGTACATGACGGAAAGACAAACTGTTATAAGTTTGTCAAAGATGGGATCAAGCACATGCTTGTGCCCATCAAGGAGGAAGAAACAACAGGGACAAGTGAGACAAGAGTATTGTTAATGAGCGGGAAACAGTTTCTGAAACAAGTTGAGGACAGCGAGGTGAGCTATGCTGTTGTTAGAAGAGCGAAGATGGTGCTACTACACACAAAGGTGTTAGATTTACCCACAGAAATTCAGCAGATGTTGCAGGAGTTTAGTGATATAGTGGTGGATGACTTGCCAGATAAACTGCCCCCTAAAAGAAGCATAAGTCATCATATTGAATTTATACCCAGAGAAAGTTTGCCAAATAAGGTAGCATATTGGATGAGCCCCAAAGACAATGAAGAGATTAGAAAGCAGGTGCAGGAATTGCTAGACAAAGGGTTGATAAGGGAGAGTTTGAGCCCTTACGCAGTTCCAACAGTTCTCGCTCCCAAGAAAGGAGGAGAATGGAGAATGTGCACAGACTCGATGGCCATCAACAAGATCACCATCCGGTACATATTTCTAGTGCCACAGATGGATGACATGATAGATTGCCTGAGCGGGGCAACATATTTTTCTAAGATTGATTCAAAGAGTGGGTATCATCATATTCGAATTCGAGAGGGGGATGAGTGGAAGACAACCTTCAAGACTAACGAGGGACTGTATGAGTGGCTGGTCATGCCATTCGGACTGAGCAATGCATCCAATACCTTTATGTGGTTAATGAATGAAATGTTGAAAGAATACATTGGGAATTTTGTGATAGTGTACCTGGATGACATATTGATTTTCAGCAAGACAAGGGATGAACACTTTTGACATGTTCAAAAAGTGCTGGAAAAATTGCAGTAGAATAAACTGCTGACAAATCTAAAACAGTGTACTTTTTTGCAAAAAGAATTAATTTATTCGGGCTTCGTAATAGCAGAAAACGAGCTAAAGATGGATCTGGAGAAGATTTCAGCGATAGTCAATTGGCCATCCCCGAAAAGCTCATTTGAGGTACATAGTTTTCATGGGCTAGCGAGTTTTTACCAAAAATTTATAAGAAATTTTAGTGAAATATGCGCACCTATGTTGGACACCATCAAAAAGGAAAGTCAGACTTTTCGATGGATTGCTGCAGTAGAGAGGAGTTTTCAGCTACTAAAGAAGAAGATCACAGAGAGACCGATCCTGATATTTCCAGATTTTAAAAAGCTTTTTCAGGTTCGCTATGATGCAAGCGGTACGGCTATTGGAGCTGTACTTAGCCAGGAGGATAAACCTGTTGCATTTTTCAGCGAGAAATTGAATGAAAGCAGGCACAAGTATTCATCCTATGACAAGGAGTTCTATGTTGTCGTCCAAGTGCTGAAGCATTAGAGACACTATTTGTTGGGGAATGAATTTTTTTTGTTTTCAGATAATTCTGCACTGCAGTATGTGATGCAACAGCACAAGCTGAATCACAAACATGCTAAGTGGGTTGAATATTTGCAGAGTTTCACCTTTGTGTTGAAACACATCAGCGGGCAGGCCAACAAGGTGGTGGATGCGTTGAGTAGGAGAACCTTACTCTTGTAGGAGAGTACTATACAAGTGCTGGGTTTTGAGCACTTGAAAGATTTGTATCATACTGACACAGATTTTAAGGAGGCTTACGAAGCGTGCCAGAATCCTTTGGTGAGAGACAATAGTCCATGGTTGGACTATAATTTGCAGGAGAAGCTGTTGTTTAGGGGAGGACAGTTATGCATTCCTGACTGCTCAATGAGAGAGAATATTATTTGGGAGAAGCACAGTGGAGGTCTAGCTGGACATTTCAGCATAGACAAGACATTAGAGCAGCTCAACCATTTTTACTTTTGGCCAAAAATGTGAAGGGATGTATAGAGATTTGTGACCAGATGTAAAGTGTGCCAGTTGGCAAAAGGTCACAGTCAAAACACGGGACTTTACACACCATTGCCCATTCCAAGTAGACCATGGGACTCAGTCAGCTTGGACTTCGTCTTGGGTCTACCAAGGACGCAATGGGGTTATGACTCGGTGATGGTAGTAGTGGACCAGTTTTCGAAGATGGCGCATTTCATCCCTTGTAGATAAACGAGCGATGTCACTCACATGGCCCACTTGTTCTTTACAGAGATTGTTAGGCTACATGATTTCCCTAAGTCTATTCTCTCTGACAGGGATGTGAATTTCACAGGGCACTTTTGGCGCACCCTGTGGAAGAAGATGGACATGCAGTTGAGTTACAGCTCTGCTTATCACTCGCAGACTGACGGGAAAACAGAGGTGGTAAACAAAAGTCTGGGGAACTTGTTACGAAGCTTGATTGGTGAGAATTCGCGGATGTGGGATCGAGTACTTTCCCAAGTAGAGTTCGCTTATAAGGACTCGCCCAATCACAACATGGGTTGCAGTCCTTTTCAAATCTGTATGGCATGAACCCTCACGGAGTGCATGAATTACGAGATCTGGGATAGCAGGTGTTAGCCTCCTGCTACAACAGGTTAATCATATTTCATGATCGACATTTTTACATGCCAAATATGTCATACTTTGCTTGCTGCAATGCTCCATATTTGCTACAGATGGCCAGAGAAGTATCTATGAGAGTGTGCTAGTCTAAATGCCACTGCTGTGTTCCATTTTTGATGAGTTTTCAGCTAAGGGAGGTCCAAACAGCTTAATCTTGGTCTCCCTAGATTTCAATTTCCTGTTTTAGAATATAGAGAATAAACATCTGTCCAAACTGTCTAATCTTGGCATATTAGTAGATTAGGTAGAGAATAAAGGTTCCCAACTGCTTAATCTAGGGCCTTGGAAGTGATAAGGGTAGTTGTAGATAGAAACTCAAAAGGAAAAGAAAAGAAAAAGAAAGATCAATTGAGGGTTTGCAAGTCTAAGTGCACCCTCCCTGAAGTAACAAAAAATGCTAGGTACTAATCTGGGTAGGTAGCCAGAAGTTGCAGAAACCTGATTCTATTCAGTTTTGGCCTTGATTAAGAAGGCACATATTAGCACTTGCAGAGGTATCCATGCAGCAGTTTGATGATAAAATATGAAAGCATGTCTAACTTCCCCTGTTTTCCCCAGAGATTCTCTTTCTAACATCCCCTTGAGGACTTTAGGATCTCCCTAAATAGTCCTCCTTGCATTTCTCCTTTGAAAAATTCATGACAAATTGTGACCTTCTTCTCTGAAAAGAAGCCACATTTCTTGTGTAAAATCATTCCTCACCCTCATTTGCTTCTAAATCTAAGTTTACTCCTTAAACTTAGCTCTCTGTTTCTCTCCCACATCTCAAAATTCATATTAACTTCTAAACTTACTATATAGCTCCCTAAGTTCTCCCATTCCCTATTATTATAGCATTATTGTGCAAAAAATACCAGAAATATATATATTTTCCCCCTTGGGCAATCTAGCCATATATCCCAAAGTTTGGAAGTGTGAGAAAGTCGGAGTCCCATGGAATATCTGTTCATACTTTATTTTTGGGAATTGAATCAACACCCGGTTGATTTAATAACCCTAAGAGCACCTTATATATGGATATATTGTTTACCATTTATCCCCGAAAACCTCAAAAAACCCACAACTTCATTTATCCAAAGTTTTGTCCGGTGTAATTTTCCAGAAATAACAATTGTTTATTAGACGGGCCCCACCGTATCGCTCTGCCATGTCCGCGTGCCGTCATCTGTCGGATCCGGGCCCTCCCATCCGACGGTCATCGGCGATTTTGGACCACCCCCGATCACCGTCCTTTAGCGCTCGAAAAGTGTCAGAGGATGACGTAGGGCCTGAGGCGCGTGTCAATTTCTTGTTGGATCGGGTGGCTTCCGACACAAACCGGGCGCGTACCAAAAGCTGTCCGATAATACCGCTTATCGCTCACCCATTTTTACGATATCCGCCAATATGAAAGCTCCGATGGGCTAAACCCGATCTCCATAAAGAAAGAGCCTATAAGCATTTCGGGTCCGCCAGGTTCATCGCTTTTCGGAGGTTTTATGTGTTGGGACCAATGGTCCGCCCCGATGCGATTTAGCGCCAGCCGTTGGATTGGCCCGCGCCGGATCCAACAGCCAGCATTCAATCTTATGAACAGTAATCGCTCCCGCCCCAATTTTGATGGATTTTCACGTTTAAAGCATTTTTTGCCTTATAAGAGGGAAAAGGGCCATTTTCTTTTAAACAGTTCGGCGCCCGTGCCCGCCCCGACTCCAAAAGAAACATGGCATTCTTTAGTCCATATTTGATCGCTCCAGGTCCGAAATAGCTCCAAATTGCAGGATTTTTGCCTCGGCGTGCCTCCAACATCCAACCTTCCGCTAGTTAGCAGTTGTTCATCATTTTTAGTACCATTTTTTATCAGCCAGCGCCGATAGCATTCCAATACCCACGGGGAACCTTTGCAGCAGTTAATTTTGCATTAAAAGGTAGAAAGGGGGCGATGGGACAGTTTAAAGAGTATCAACAGTGAGAAAAGGCCCAGATTCAGTGCCAAAGTGTATAAGGATCCGACAAAGTGTATCAGTGAAGGTGTTCAATGCAAACTTTGAACCCAAAGCAGGAAATCATTAAAGAGCCTCCCAGCAAAGTCAATAAAGCAGCTCTGAGCCATAAAGGCTCACCAACTCTCAATTTTTGCCATTTAAGGCAGCAGGACCACTTGAAGGCACAAGTAAAGGGTTTTCAAAGCAGATATTGGCAAACACAATGAACCCAGTCATATTTTGGAGCAGCGCTTCTTCCTTAAATGCGCAGTTATCACACAGAGGATAGCGCGTGGCTCAAGGAACTCTTTTAGTCCATTTTTGAGGCTGCAGGACCATGCGCAACCCTAAAGAGCCATTTTGATGAGGCTGCTCCCTCATGAACACCTGTTTTAGATATTTTATTACATTTATTTCCAGTACAACTTAGCATTTGAAGCAATTATTGCACAGATCTCTTTGAATCTGTTTTGATAGATATTTTGAGATATTTTCTCCCTTGACACCTGTTCAAGGGATGTTTGTAAATATTTTCTATTTAAACCACCCTCTGCACTGTTTTAAGGTTGGTTGGTCGATAACTTCCTCTAGACTTGCATTGTATTTTCTGAGAGTCTCTATAATCAAAGATCGTTGGAATGTTTGGGAGATGAACTGACTGTTGTGTTTTGATGTCTGAAGAGCGATTATGGAATCCTAACGCTTCTACATAGCCCAATAAGTGTTTCTTATCTCTGTTTACAGTTTATATGTGTTTATGCCATCATTGTTTCACTATCTAAATAGCAGAAAGAAAGAATAGTTCAGAGCTCACTTAGTTGTATTCTGTTCTCAATTTCTGTGATTTATCTATGTTTTCCTCTGAATTAGTCCTAAATATGAATACTGATTTGCTCATATTTACACTAGTTCCTTCATATATGAATGTTGTTTAGGAATCCTTGATTGCTCCTATATAAATGTTCATTCACCTTCCCTTTGTTAGAATAATGAGAGCTACTTAGTTTCCTTTCATTCACTGACCTTCGTTCCATCTTTATTCTAGCTAGATATTGTTTTATGTGTAGCTATCCTGCTCTGTATTCCTCTTGTGACCAAGAAAACGCAACAGCAAGCCTAATCCACGACTCCATGCCCAATGGTTTGAACTTCTCACACTATGCATCCCAACTCTGTTTGAAAGAATCCTCCATCCCACCAAAATCAAAACAAAACCCAAGAAAATCATAACTAGCCTAAAATCAACCCAAAACAAAGCTAAATTATAAAGAGAGAGCCCTCTCTGATTGCAGGTAGGCTAGGACCTGCAGTCCAAAGATTGGTTTGTGGTTACCTCGGCCGTATCCTTTAAGGAGCTTTAAGGACAACCTGAGTGATAACATAATGGCGACTCCACTGGGGACCATCCTCAGATAATTTCACAAATCAAGTTGGAAAGCTCCACTGGGAAAGAACCAGACCTTCAAAAGTTTCTTTCTAACCCATACATTCTTAGAAAATCCCCAAAAAACAAGCCAGAAGCTGGCTCCCAGGAAGAATTCACGTTATACAAGGTCAAATCCAGACCCAAATCCTACAGCTGCCTTTGAAAATTCGAATTTGATCCAAAGAAACCTCAGGAAATTAGAGCTAAATGAGGATTTTGTTGATTCTACTCCTGTGATAGTTCAGCCACGCTGTGGCCCAACCCCTGTAAAAGTTTTATTTCGTTCAACCCCTAGTTCCCCTTGTTCTTCATCCACCTCTCAAAGCACTCCTTCCACACCTCCATTCACTACACATACTACCACTACTACTCCTATTATCCCAGTTGTTCTAGCTGTTCCGTTTATCCCTGTTGTTCCATTTATCCCTGCCAACATGGCGAATAGATATGCACCTTTACAGCTGCCTGCAAATCCCGGGGCTATGCCTCAGGATTACCAAACTAAAATCACATATTTTGATGGCACAAGTGCCTGCACAGCCCTTCAGCATACAAAGAAAATGCAGGATTACTTTGAAAGCTATGAGATTGACGATGATGGTGTGAGAATGAAGATTTTTGTCCAAAGTTTGACAGGCGATGTCAGGACTTGGTTTAGAGCACTCCCAGCCAATTCCATAGCAGACCCAGAAGCCTTATACCAGTCATTTATCAACAGATGGGAGAAAAAGAAAGATCCCTTGCACATACTAGCTGAATACGATACAATCAAAATAGGTCCACAAGAAACAGTCTTGGACTATTGTGCAAGATTCAATAGCGTTTATAATGCTATCCCACAAAACTTAAGGCCCCCACCTGACCTTGCCTTATATAAATTCCCTGATGGATTCGACCCAGATATGGCCTACCAATTAAAATAAAGAGCCCTTAACATCCTTGCGGACATGCAAAATTTAGTTGTCACTGTGGAGGCAAATTTAATTGCCAAAAGAAACAGAGCTAGAATTGAGAGAAGAACCACCTTCAAAGAAGAGCCCTCAGCCTTAGATCAAAAGCTAGATGTTATTATCAATGGCATGCACAGGCTGGGAGACAGAGTAGAGAGTGTTGAGAGGAAATCATCATGGGAAGGGCAACAGCCCAATACCATAAGGAACCCAAATTTCAGGAAAACTCAGAACTCAAATGCTGGTAGATCTAGCCCAGACCGCGATATAAGGCCTCCTTTCCAAGAGAACTATACAGAAGCATCCACATCTAGTGATGCCATAGACGACACTCACATGAACTTGGTGGATTTGAAGGGTGAGCAACAAATTTTCCTAACTCAACAAGACCAAGATGAGCATGACTTTAATCAATTTCAGACCCAGTCAGGTGAGTCTTTTGACTTCAAACAAGGTTATGATTCAGTTGTTTATGAAGTGCACAAACAATATAAACTGAGAACTAGAACAATTGATGTAACCAAGCCCATCAAACAGAAGGAATCAAAGCAGCCCAAGAAGATTAAGGGCAGAGCTGCTTCCACAGAACCAACCAAACAAACAATCCTAGATTCGAAAGAAGTCACAATAGAGGATATAACAGACACACCAGACATGCAGCCCTCTAATGATCAGCCTCTGCTACCTTCGTCCTCAAAAGAAAATGTAAATATCACTCCTAAAAGCCTTCCCAAAATAGAAATACCGCAAGGTATCACTCACCATAACACTGATAATCAAGAGGAAAATGTAGAAAATACACTTGAAAAGGGGAAATCTGCTATTGCCAACACAAAGACTCCATTGGAGAAACCATTCAACTTAGAAGCAGAAATAAGCAAACTTAAGATTTCCATCCCCTTATCTGAACTTGCAAAGCATGATGTGTATAGGCAACAAATCCAAAGATCACTGCAAATGCCAGAGAATAGGGATGATGTGAATGTTTTAGATGATACACCTGAGTTGCTTTTTCGTCCAGAAGTTGATGGCAAATCAGCACATGGAGCTGTTCTACCCTTTTATGTCAGTCTGCACATACATGATAAAGTTTTACATAATGCAATGTTTGACTCAGGTGCCTCACACAACCTTATGCCCAAAGCTGTAATGGAGAAGCTAAACCTTGATGTAACAAGACCCTACAAAGATCTATTCTCCTTTGACTCAAGTCAGGTCAAATGTTTAGGCCTCATCAAAGACTTGTGTGTCTCCTTAGTCCAAGACATTCCACCAAAATATGGCATGCTGTTGTCAAGATCTTGGGGGGGCAAAACTCCAAGGATCTCTCCAATTAGACCTCTCCTATGCCACTATTTCAGTCTTTGGGCAACCAAAGAGACTGTATAGAGAAACACTGATGAAGTATGTGGTAAGTAGTGAGGAAAAGCCCCAGAATTTCCTATCTATTCAATCCATTCTGATATGGATTCTTTTATTTTGTTTAATGATGAAACAAGTCCTCCAACTAATCATAGGCCTTTGCCTTTAGAACAAGAAACATGCATCAATCAAGAATCGGTTGCTCATACCCAGGAAACTGTCAAAACAATTAGCGCAACCAGCATACAAGAAGAACCACATGAAGCACAAAACCTAGGTCTGCCCAATCCTAAAATGACTGAAACTCTTAATGTCAACCACAAGCAAGAAATCACATGGTATTTAGAGTTTTATGGTTATGTTAATAAGCTAGGAGCAGGGGCAGGAATATGGATTCACAATACACATAATAGCCATGCAGAGGGTCATGCTTACAGACTTAACTTCAGATGTACCAACAACATGGCAGAGTATGAAGCTCTCCTTTTAGGCCTTAAACTGCTCAAAGCTCTAGGAGCTGCAAAGCTGTCCATTCTAGGTGACTTCGATTTAATCATACAACAAATGAAGGGCAACTTCGTTACCAATGATAGAAGGCTAAGAGCTTATAGGACTTCTGCCACTGCAATACTTGATACATTCACTGAATCCAAGCTTGCCAAGATTTCAAGAAATCATAACATTCATGCTCACAGCCTAGCCACTTTGCTAGTACATGCAAGCTTCCCTTTGAGCCAAATCACCATTTCACTGTTGAAATAAAACATAGGCCTGCTGTCCCAAATAACATTAAAGACTGGCAAGTGTTTGAGGATGATGCTCAAATCAACAATTTTCTTACCTTACAGCATGAGTTTTCAGGCCTAAACATTGATATGGATGCTATGGATGATCCACTGCAAGCAATAAACCAGATCCTGCAAACTGTAACAGCTGAAACAGCTAGAAAATTGCTACAGCCAACCATCTTTGATGAAGAAAACATAGAAGAGCTGAAACAGATGCATTTGAAGGAAATAGCCAAAACAGAGGCCGAAATCATTGATCTAAAGGACAATTTTCTCCCGGTTGGCCTCACTCCACTAGAAGACATGTTTGATGCAAATGATGTGCCCAAAAAGCCAAAAATGCAGCCTATAAACAATGCCATAGAAGAATACAACATTGGGACAGCAGAGAAGCCCAAAATGATCAAACTATCTCAATCTTTTCCGCCCGATCAAAAGCCCAAATATGTTGATTTGTTCAAAGAATTCCAAGATGTATTTGCTTGGAGTTATGAGGACTTGAAGTCCTATGACACCTCAATTATTCAACATACCATTCCCTAAAGCCAAATCAAAAGCCCTTCAAACAGAAACTAAGGAGAATCAATCCTGTGCTTCTCCCTTTGATTGAGACAGAAGTGCAAAGAATGTTTGAAGCAGGTATCATAGCACCCATTAGATTTTCTGAATGGGTATCCAATCTTGTTCCCACAAGAAAGAAAACAGGTGAGATTAGGCTTTGTGTAGATTTGAGAAACTTAAACCAAGTCTCCCTTAAAGACCACTACCCATTGCCCAAAATGGACCACATCCTACAAAGAGTAGTGGGGTCATCTAGAATCTCTTTGCTAGATGGCTTTTCAGGTTTTAATCAGATACTGGTTCACCCAGATGATCAAGACAAGAAAACCTTTACA
Source organism: Pinus tabuliformis (assembly GCA_031772625.1). Classification (NCBI taxonomy): domain Eukaryota; kingdom Viridiplantae; phylum Streptophyta; class Pinopsida; order Pinales; family Pinaceae; genus Pinus; species Pinus tabuliformis. The sequence goes on along the minus strand of CM062819.1, from coordinate 143,802,060 downwards.
ACACCGTGGGGAACATTTAAATATGTTAAAATTCCTTTCGGCCTAAAGAACGCAGGTGCCACCTTTCAAAGGGCCATGGACATTGCATTTTCCAAGGAAATCCATGATTTCTTGGTTGTCTATCTTGATGATCTTACCCCTTTCTCCAAATCTGATCAAGAGAACCTAAGACATTTGAGACAAGTGTTCCTAACATGTAGGAAATATGGCATTTCCTTGAACCCCAAGAAGTCTTTATTTGGCCTTGAAGAAGGCAAATTACTTGGACATATCATTTCAAAAGACGGGATTAGAATTGATCCGCAAAGGATCCAAGCCATTCTCCAAATCCCATATCCAAGAAACATAAAAGAGCTGCAAGCATTCCTAGGAAAGATCAATTTCCTACGGAGATTTATCCCAAATCTAGCCGAGCTGATAAGACTGTTGAGCAACATGTTAAAGAAGGATGCCAAGGTAAAATGGTCTCTTGAAACCAAGAAGGAATTTGAAAGTATCAAAGTTGCCTTAACTCAAGCCCCAGTCCTCACAAGTCCTCAATTTGATAGGGACTTTATCATATTTTCTTTTGCATCTGATAATACCATAGTTGTTGTCCTATTGCAAAAGGATGACCAAGGAAATGAAAAGCCAATTGCTTTTTTCAGTCGAGCCTTAAGAGATGCACCCCTGAAGTACCAAATCATGGAGAAGCAGGCCTATGCCCTTGTTAAAGCAATCAAAGACTTCAGAATTTACATTTTATATTCCACGTGATTGCCTATGTCCCAAATGTTGTTGTAAAAGACATATTAACCCAAGAAGGATTAGAAGGCAAAAGAGGCATGTGGATTGCTAACATTCTTGAGTATGACATAGAAATAAAACCAACCAAGCTAATAAAGGGACAAGGTTTAGCCAAACTGATGTCCGAAACAAACTTTCAAGCCTTAGACATCAACCAATTGGACAATGAACAGGAGCTAGCGACTCCACAGATCAGTGAAACCTTTCTGCAATCCCCATGGTGTGCTGATATATGATTTGTATTATTAAACCTATTTGCTCCCCCAGGATTGTCCAGGACCAAGAAGAGATTTTTAAGAATGAAGGCTTTGAAATTTTGTGTCTTAGATGCTGCTTTATTTTGGAAGAATCATGAAGGCATATTGCTTAATTGTTTGACCATGAATGAAACTAATAATGTCATGAAAGAATTCCATGCAGGGGACTGTGGAGGACATCTATATTGGAAGTCCACTGCTGATAAAATTTTAAGGGTTGGTTTCTATTGGCCCTCTTTGTTTGCAGATGTAAAGAAGTTTGCTATCTCATGTCACAAATGCCAAATCTTTGAGGGCAAAAGAAAGTTGTTGCCCTTGCCTCTTAAGCCCATCTCAACCAAAAAGCCTTTTCAACAATGGGGTCTTGACTTCATTGGAGAAATCCATCCCTCTTCCTCTGGCCAGCATAAGTGGATTTTAACAGCCACCGACTATTTCACCAAGTGGATTGAGGCCATCCCATGTAGGCAAGCCAATGACACCACCATTATCCAATTCCTTGACTGCAATATCCTTTCTAGATTTGGCTGCCCTGAGAAGATCATCACTGACAATGCCGTTGCTTTCAAATCCAAAAAGATGATCAATTTTTGCCATAAATTCCATATCACTTTAGGCCATTCCACAGCCTATTACCCTCAAGGTAATGGCTTAGCCGAGTCATCTAAAAAGAGCTTGATCAGTATTATCAAGAAGATCTTAGAAGAAAACAAGAAGAACTGACATAGAAAGCTCACAAATGCCCTATGCGTAGACAGATTGTCAACCAAGAAATCCATTGGGATGAGCCCTGTTACGCAGTAATTTGTCACTGTCTCCCTGTCAGTCTCCCTACTGTGTCATGAAATCAAATGCTCATGCTCTCTAAACTGGCCAAATGACCCACTTTGCCAAAGTTTTTGCTATCAGCGCGACTTTTGGCCAAATAACCGCGCTGATGGGCGCTTCATAACAGACCGAATGCGCTATCAGCGCGGAAGTACACGTGTTTTCTGCGCTGATCGAATTTCATGAGCCAGCGCGTCCGTTATTCGTATCTGATCACGCTGACATGACCTTCTTTGTTATTCAGCTGCGATGTCAGCGCTCCAGTTCAGTTATGGACCCGCCGGCCTTCCAGATGACTCCAGACCTGGTTGTTGGCTTTGTAAATGTCACCCTCCCCTCTTTGGCATGTTCGTTTCGTCATTTGAGCCACCTTCCTTGGAGATAAGCTCATCCTCCCACCATTCATGGAGACTCCTTCTCCTATTTATGCCTCTATCATTGCCATGAGCAACTAGTTTGGAGTTTTTGGATAGTTTGGAATAGCTTAGGTTGTGTGGAGCTCATAATGCTCAGATTGCTGCTACTATAGGTAGTTGGTGTGATAAGTGTGGAAGTGTTTGATTGCTTAGGGAAGGTTGTGTTGTGTTGCTTGTGTGAGAGAGAGAGTTTCTTGTCTTGGGAGAATCATTTCCAAAGGTGAATGCTTAAGAGACTTGCTGACTGGCCCCTCCTGAGAAGGATACCGATGTCAGAACATTTGGTTGTACTCTTCTCTGTTTGATTAATAATAGATGACTACTATTATTGTTCCATTCTCATTTGTCTCTGCAATGGTTAAATGTGAATTACATCCTTTCTGACTGATGTATGGTTTCTTTTATTAGATTTCACGCTTGTGTTTGTTTCCTCTTCGTGTGTGCAGGTATCTATTCGCGGAGATCGCGGAGGATCGTGACCAGCCAGAGCGAAGGAGCGAAGGTGGCATCTCTTCATCAAACAACAGCGCTGGAATCCAAGTAGGTGTTCTTTGCCTACCTTTTAATTGCAATTAGGAACTTGCATAGTAGCATTGACTGATTGTTGCTAGACCCACTCTGGGCTAGTAGGGATCGCCTCTATCCGTAGAGGGGATTTGCCTCTCCAACAATTTGGCGACTCCACTAGGGACTTCAGCCTTTTGTCTCTTGTGTTCATTCTTGTGTTTGAATTTGATTGTTCTCTCTTTTCGAGTTTGGGGACTAGTTCTCTGTTTTCAGACTTCCTGGGTCAATCTGGGAGGTGTATGAATTGTTTAAAGAGTTCTGGCCTTGGTTTGGGAGTTCTTGGCTTGTTTTTGCCTCTTTTTTAAACTCAGCGCGGTTTATATCAAAACAGTTGCGCTGACAGCGCATAGCTGTTTCTTTAAACCTGTTGTCATCGCGCTTGTACGTAAAACAGTCGCGACGGTTCTGAAATCGAACCAGCGCGCTTAATCCGTGTCCTTCCGCGCTGACAGCGCCAAGTTGCTACGCGTGACCTAGTTTCAGCGCACAGTTGCTGAAGGCTACCCGCGCTGATCCCGTAAAATTGAAATTGTCTCAGTTTTACCTCCTGAACCTGTTGGTTTGGCCATCTCCAGCTCTTTCCACTTGGTTTGTGACTTGATATTCATTGTTTGAACTGTTGCACACTTGCTTGCAAAGCCTTGTCGAACGAATCTCATTTTTGCGCCCCGTGACCTAGTGCCATCATCCAGTTTTCACTGGACCAACCTTGTTTTGTTCGCTTGTTCACTTGTTCGCAAAAGTTCGTTGCTGCTTGCCTTTGCTACTGCGTAAACCTTCCTTTTCGCTTTCTTTGCTTGGTTGTTTAGGTGACTGTCCTCGAACCAGCCCTTCGGTTGTTTCGGCTACTCTTCGCCACCCAGACATAGATTACAATTGCTTGGGTTCAACCAGCTCTTTTCACGCTTGTTGTGTGTTCCATTGAGTGATTTTTGTTTTCTTTGCTCGGTGTTGCTGTCTCTCAAAATTCATTGTAAGTGCATTATGTCATTGAAAAGAGAATCGAACTAAAATCTTTTGCATTCAATAGTTAATCAAAGGAAAGAGCATTTTGTTGATTTGCATTCTCAAAAGAAAAGTCTCATTTCTTTGTCATTAGCTGCATTAGATTGTTTGATTGATTGATTTCGTTTTGTTTGATTGAAAGCTCTTAACCTTCTCATAGTTAGAATTCATCGAACGAAATGATGTTCTTTGGCATATAGCTTGCATCTAGGAAATTGTGAGAGACCATACGATAGGGCCTGAAATCGAAACTTAATTTCAAGATCAACCATAAAATGAACTGAATTAACCTAAAAACGCATTGGAACTAAACGCAAACATCTAGAGGTCTAGGTTAGAGACGTGTTCCGGCGTCTTTAAACATAGTCACTATTGTTTCACATTACGGTTGGGTGATTCCTCCTTCTGTGACTCGATAGTGGTCTAACACGGATTGTGCTCCCACGTACCGTCGCGTATATAGGGAGACCCCACTAGGCTTTTATCCTTTATCCATAGGAAGCCGAGTCTGCTGCCTTGCGAACCGTAACGCACCGAACACAGCATTCGGGAAGATTGACTGCAGTACGGAAAGTCCTTGGTTCTCATACGATTTCCAAGGTGTATAAGCAGTTTTACGGATTGCTTGGTAAACCCTTTTCCTAGAATCTCCAGAGCAGTCACTTTTGATCCTTTTCGGACTCCCTAAAAGAAAAGGTGCCAGTGAGCATCTTGTCACTTCGTGCTCATTAAACATTCGAAGAAGACTAGAGTCACCTTTTCGTCCTTTTCTCGACTCTTGAAACATGAAAAGGCCAAGTTTATTTCCTGTGTCTTAAAAACTTATTCGGCCATGATAACATTACCTGGTTAGATCTTGTGTGCGTTAGCTTGAGTAGGCTTCCTTTTGTTTTCCATGGCAACTTTTCCGGGGTTCACCAACCCAAGTTCCCCTCCTGACGGGAATCCTGGTCATTTCCCTCCTCTCAGGAATATTGGTGCTCCTTATATGGCGACGTTATCCCTTCCAGGGTTAACTGTCGGGTTGCCTGTTTGGTTGCTTTCAACCTCTTTGGTCCCTACCATGTCGGCTGCTAGTCCATTAGTCCCTCCACCTGAACAACATCATGTTGATCCTAAGGTGGATCTCTCCCCTTCGACGCCTACTTCTATGTCTTCCTCTTGTACTTTGCCTGGTGAAAGTCTTGATTCGAATAACCAGGTGGCTAAGAAGAAGAAGAAGAAGAAGAAGACGAAGAAGAAGAAGTCTCCTAAGGGAGAGGCTACAAGTATAACTCTTACTCCCTCGAGTACACTTGAAGTCGGGCCCCCTTCTGCTCCTTCGCGGAAGGTTAAGTTTCCTTGTCGATTATGCAAGGAGGAACATCTTCTTCGCGATTGTCCTGGCATTCCCAGGGTATTAGAAATTTGGTCTCGTGATCCGGCCCACCCCTCATCGTCCTCTGGAGCTCACGACGATGCTACCTTATTAGTTGGAAATGGTAAGGGAAAAGGGAAGATTCGAATCCCTTGTAGACTTTGTGAAGGCAATCATCCCCTTCACCTTTGTCCAGTCATGGATAAAGCCTCCAGTGTCTTGGAAAGTCTCCCAGCTCCCTCACCCCAACTTCCCGTTGGATATCAACGTCTTTCTGCAGTTGCAAATCATCCGCCTCCCGACAATGAGATTGGTTAAAAATCTTCTCTTGTCCATGCCCCCCTTCCCGAACCCGGCTCTATCCAACCTGTTCCAGACCAACCATTGGTTGGAAAAAGTGTCGACTCGAGTCCACCACTCGCTCACTCTGTTTCGGAAGAGAATCATGCCCACGTTCTTCTCGTCTCTTCAAATTCTCCGGAGTCCCGAAATGACTCTCCTAACCCAGCTGCTCCCGAAGGTTCTCCTTCGTTCCCTTTAGCACCTGGGGGCAATCATATGATTCCCCCACCAAGTAGTCTGGTCGCTTCCTTTGATTGGAATCGCCTGATCGTCGGTCGACTTCCATCCCATGTGCCCTTCCAGGTTACAGTACTTGCTTGTGATAAGGCAGTACCTGACACTCTTCTGGATGAAGGTGCGTCGGTCAGTCTTATGCCGTACACTACTTGGCAAGCTTTAGGTTCTCCGCAGCTCGGGCCGGTCACACAGAATTTGTTGGCCTTCGACGGAGGAGCCTGTCCATCTCTAGGAGTTCTCCCGAAGTTCCCTATTACTTTGGGAGGAAAAACTGTCTATATAGACGTCTTGGTTACCCAAGGTGTTTTAGACTTTAGTCTTCCCCTTGGTCGCGACTATGTTTACGCCATGGGGGCACTTATTTCTTCGCTTTTCCATGTGGTTTGCTTTCCACATGATGGAAGAATTGTGACTATCGATCAATTGTCATTCGTTAGTCCCCCAATGCCTCCTGCGCAGTTGTCACCCCCTCCTAGTTTTTATCCACCAGTTGTATCTGCCCCACCGCAGATCAACTACGTGGCCACCTACCCCGTGCCTGGATCCAGTGATGCTGCCATCGTGCATAGTGTCCTGGGGGCATTGGGCCCTGACTTCCAAGATGTTTCCCTTCCACCGGGAGTGGCAATCTTGGAAGCCCCGACTTTCTATTCATTATGATGAAGTTCGGGTGGAGCATAGTTCACTTTCCTATGTCAAGCTCCTTAAAAAATGAAACTGGGTCTGGTCGGAGCATAGTTCATTTTCCTATGTCAAGCTCCCTAAAAAATGAAATTGGGTCTGGTTGGAGCATAGTTCCTTTCCGGTGTCAAGCTCCTTAAAAAATGAAACTGGGTCTAGTGGAGCATAGTTCCTGATCTTGTGTCAAGCTCGTTAAAAAATGAAACAAGGGTTATGAGGATAGTTCTTTTACTGTGTCAACCTCATTAAAAAATGAAACACCTCCCTTTCAAAATCGAGTCTTTTGATTAAGATCTCGTAAAATACAAGTCGAGTCTTTCATCAATCTCGAGAGTGAACCTTCATTCCATCCACTTTGTTGAATGCAATGAAGCTTGGGGGGCATGTACCTCGATTTGCGTCAGTATGCTGGGGGCATGCGAACTTATAACAAGCATAGTTTTTCATTTCAAGCTTGTGTAAACATGAAACTGATTCCAAGCAAAGTTCTCCATGGTTCAAGCTTGTGTAAAAATGAACCCATACCCATTTTACATCTCGTGATTGCTATCTCTATCTGCTAAATTCTGCTAGATGAGCCTTGGTTGTTTCATTCCATTGCTACCATCTCTTTGGCCGATCATATGCTCTCACTTGGTTGTTTATCCTTTCCTGAGGAACCGTAGCGAGGAGTGGTTTTATTAGCCTGCCTCTTGACCATTACATGTTTTGAGCAGTTCCACCATTGCCGGAACCAGTTGCTACCTTTTATACCACTCGTTCCTCTAGGACGAGTCGCCTTTAAGCTCTTTTCTGACTCGTAAAATATGAAAAGATTGCCGAGTATTTTTCCCTTTTTGACTCGTTAAAGAGAATAAAAATGGAGGTCTGCTTTCAGCTCTTTTCTGACCGTTTAAAGACGAAAAGATTGTCGAGTCCCCCTCTCGGCTCGTTAAAAGGAACGAGAGGCGGTCGCCTTTAAAGTTCTTTTTGCGACCGTTTAAACTAAAAAGATTGCCGGGTGTTTGTCGTTTTGCACTCGTTATTGGCTCCAAAATGACGTACTTCTGACCGCTTTTTTACTTTTTCAGGTCGAAGTCACTACTTACGAAAAGTACTCCTCGATCATACTCGTCGAGCGGTTCTTTCGAGCATTGTTTTATACTTTTTCAGGCTCGGGAGACACAACTTTACGAAAAAGGACCCCCCCTGGAGTTTTCTTTTCCGTTGTCTTTTCAGACTCTCTAAACAAGAAAAGGCGCCGAGTTCTTCCTTCGTCAGGCTCGCTAAAACTTAATGACATCGGACACCGTCAAAATGACGCCTTCCAAGCATATGCTATCCCCGTCAAGCTTGTCCGCCAAAAATAATCGGGGTACCTGCCATAAATGGTGGGGAAAATGAAACTGTAATAATGGTCGTGTCGGCAGTATGTCGCTCTTGAACATGGCACTCGTTTGCATTCGTGTCTGGGTGGGGATTTCTCATCTTGTTTTACACTAGCCTCCGTGGGTTTGGGTTATCCTATTTGACCTCTCATCTCCTCATTGCCATTGTCACCATGACCTTTGCTCATTTGATGTCAGATACTGCCAAATCCGTTGTTGTGCCACCGATATGTTCAAGAGAAGTTGGCCTCTGCAAGCTTACCACCTCCCTCTGATGTCTCACACAAAATATTTTATCCTTCTCTGTCTCGTGTCGATGATGTGGGAAACATTATGGCCCACCTTCGATCAAGGTTACTTCCTGTCGACTTCAGCTCATTATCCATGAAAGTGACCTAGAGACTCCCTTCAGGTGCCTTAGAGCCTGCATGCCTCAATGGCAGGTTCTTCGTGTTCGACGTGAGGCTTTCATCACTGGCCTCCGATCGGATGATTCTGCGGGTGTTCGACACCAGCTCATTGATTCACACGCCGCAGATTGTACCTCTAAGTACCTTGAGGACCATTGTCATTATTGGTGGTACCTCTCGCGTCTGTTAACGATTTTCATCATTGACTGGTACTCAGACGATGTTCATGCATGTTCGACTTCAGCTCATGTACTAACATGCTTGGACTTGTACTTTGTTTGGGTTGGGATGGAGCGTAAGACCCTGGTCTTTGTCTGTTGCGAACCAGGCTGCGATTTTGTGGATTGTTATTACATGACTCATTGATGGATGGCTGCGCCCATACCTGATTCTTTGGGATGGCTGCGACCATACCTTCTTATCATCATGGTCTCTTCAGCTGGGTGGCTGCGTCCATACCACAGACCTTCTTCATATGTCTTTTGGATGGTTGCGCCCATGCCTAGACTACATGTAATCGAGATATCAGTTGTACATACGTGTAGGTCCTTCCTGGTGGTGTTCTGGTTCAACAGTTTTGTAAAGCATTTCACCCCTCCCACTCTCTCGGGCTTCATGCTTTAGGGGGCATTTGTTACACAGTAATTTGTCACTGTCTCCCTGTCAGTCTCCCTACTGTGTCATGAAATCAAATGCACCATGCTCATGCTCTCTAAACTAGCCAAATGACCCACTTTGCCAAAGTTTTTGCTATCAGCGCGACTTTTGGCCAAATAACCGCGCTGATGGGCACTTCATAACAGATCGAATGCGCTGTCAGCGCAGAAGTACATGTGTTTTCCGCGTTGATCAAATTTCATGAGCCAGCGCATCTGTTATTCGTATTTGATCGCGCTGACATGAACTTGTTTGTTATTCAGCTACGATGTCAGCGCTCCAGTTCAGTTATGGACCCGCGCTGATCCAGTTTGGGCGAGTTTGTTCTAAGAGCCGACCTTCCAGATGACTCCAGACCTGGTTGTTGGCTTTGTAAATGTCGCCCTCCCCTCTTTGGCATGTTCGTTTCGTCATTTGAGCCACCTTCCTTGGAGATAAGCTCATCCTCCCACCATTCATGGAGACTCCTTCTCCTATTTATGCCTCTATCATTGCCATGAGCAGCTAGTTTGGAGTTTTTGGATAGTTTGGAATAGCTTGGGTTGTGTGGAGCTCATAGTGCTCAGATTGCTGCTACTATAGGTAGTTGGTGTGATAAGTGTGGAAGTGTTTGATTGCTTAGGGAAGGTTGTGTTGTGTTGCTTGTGTGAGAGAGAGAGTTTCTTGTCTTGGGAGAATCATTTCCAAAGGTGAATGCTTAAGAGACTTGCTGACTGGCCCCTCCTGAGAAGGATACCGACGTCAGAACATTTGGTTGTACTCTTCTCTGTTTGATTAATAATAGATGACTACTATTATTGTTCCATTCTCATTTGTCTCTGCAATGGTTAAATGTGAATTACATCCTTTCTGACTGATGTATGGTTGCTTTTATTAGATTTCACGCTTGTGTTTGTTTCCTCTTCATGTGTGCAGGTATCTATTCGCGGAGGATCGTGACCAGCCAGAGCGAAGGAGCGAAGGTGGCATCTCTTCATCAAACAACAGCGTTGGAATCCAAGTAGGTGTTCTTTGCCTACCTTTTAATTGCAATTAGGAACTTGCATAGTAGCATTGACTGATTGTTGCTAGACCCACTCTGGGCTAGTAGGGATCGCCTCTATCCGTAGAGGGGATTTGCCTCTCCAACAAGCCCTTATGAGCTAGTATATGGCATGGAGGCCAGATTTCCTTCATCACTAGGCATTCCTATTATCAAGCTACTGCAAGAGATTCAAGCTGAGCCAAATGATATACAAAGGAGGATAAACCAGACAATTCATTTGCAGCAGACAAGAGAGCAAGTCTATGACAGAGCTCAAATTATGCAAGAGAAGCTCAAAAGGATGTTTGATAAGAGGACTAAGGCTGAGAATTTATGTGTTGGCAACAAAGTTCTAAGGTGGGACTCACGAAGAGAAGACAAGCGAAAACATGCAAAATTTGATTTCCTTTGGAGAGGGCCATTTGTTATTTCTGTTGTTCAGGGAAATAACACATATTTCCTCAAATCTGTAAAGGGCAGCACTACTGAAAAAGGCCCTGTAAATAGCCGTATGCTGAAGCATTATCATGATCCCTTTTGTTGAACATAACGCAGCTTTGTAAATATCTCTGTGTACATTGATATTTGTATATATCAGCACTTTTGTTTTTATTTTGTATAAACAGTCCGATTGTTAGAGGAGCAGCAACAAAGTTTGTGAAGACACAGCCAATGCAAGTCCTCTATTTTTAATCTCTGTCTCTGCAGCAATCTCAGCAAAACAGCAAGAGCAGCGTTGTCATATCATAGTGATTTATGTTAAAGAGAAGTTGTTTGCAGCTTGTAGTCTTCAAGTCAACAGTATCAAAAAGAAAGGAGGATTTTCAGTTTACTTCAGCACCCTTTCAAAGACAAGAAAAAAAGAGCTCCAGTTTTATTCCCTTTTTGTGTTTATTTCACAAGGCAGTTCTCAAGAAAAAGTGTATGCAATATCAAGCACGCAGAAGAAAGCAGGCGATGCTTTATTTTTCACAGTGTTTCAGTTAAGAAGGGGTGCTGCATTCAGAAGTTAAAGTTTTAGTCGTTCAGCAGTTAGCACAGAAGAAACTTTCAAATAACAGCAACTACAGAGGATCAAGGCATTCTGACCTGCTGTTCTTGGCTTGTCACAAGGAAAAGCCATCCCCAAGTGGAGCCATTGTTAGCCTCCTGCTACAGCAGGTTAATCATCTTTCATGATCAACATTTTTACATGGCAAATATGTCATACTTTGCTTGCTGCAATGCTCCATATTTGCTACAGATGGCCAGAGAAGTATCTATGAGAGTGTGCTAGTCTAAATGCCACTGCTGTGTTCTATTTTTGATGAGTTTTCAGCTAAGGGAGGTCCAAACAGCTTAATCTTGGTCTCCCTAGATTTCAATTTCCTGTTTTAGAATATAGAGAATAAACATCTGTCCAAACTGTCTAATCTTGGTAGATGAGTAGATTAGGTAGAGAATAAAGGTTCCCAACTGCTTAATCTGGGGCCTTGGAAGTGATAAGGGTAGTTGTAGATAGAAACTCAAAAGGAAAAGAAAAGAAAAAGAAATATCAATTGAGGGTTTGCACGTGTAAGTGCACCCTCCCTGAAGTAATAAAAAATGCTAGGTACTAAGCTGGGTAGGTAGCCAGAAGTTGCAGAAGCCTGATTCTATTCAGTTTTGGCCTTGATCAAGAAGGCACATATTAGCACTTGCAGAGGTATCCATGCAGCAGTTTGATGATAAAATATGAAAGCATGTCTAAATTCCCCTGTTTTCCCCAGAGATTCTCTTTCTAACATCCCCTTGAGGACTTTAGGATCTCCCTAAATAGTCCTCCTTGCATTTCTCCTTTGAAAAATTCATGACAAATTGTGACCTTCTTCTCTAAAAAGAAGCCACATTTCTTGCGTAAAATCATTCCTCACCCTCATCTGCTTCTAAATCTAAGTTTACTCCTTAAACGTAGCTCTCTGTTTCTCTCCCACATCTCAAAATTCATATTAACTTCTAAACTTACTATATAGCTCCCTAACTTCTCCCATTCCCTATTATTATAGCATTATTGTGCAAAAAATCCCATAAATATATATATTTTCCCCCTTGGGAAATCTAGCCATATATCCCAAAGTTTGGAAGTGTGAGAAAGTCGGAGTCCCATGGAATATCTGTTCATACTTTATTTTTGGGAATTGAATCAACACCCGGTTGATTTAATAACCCTAAGCGCACCTTATAAATGGATATATCGTTTACCATTTATCCTCGAAAACCTCAGAAAACCCACAACTTCATTTATCCAAAGTTTTGTCCCGGCGCAATTTTCTAGAAATAACAATTGTTTATTAGACGGGCCCCGCCGTATCGCTCTGCCATGTCCGCGTCCCGTCATCTGTCGAATCCGGGCCCTCCCATCCGACGATCATCGACGATTTCGGACCGCCCCCGATCGTCGTCCTTTACCGCCCGAAAAGTGTCAGAGGATGACGTAGGGCCTGAGGTGCGTGTCAATTTCTTGTTGGATCGGGCGGCTTCCAACACAAACCGGGCCCGTACCAAAAGCGATCCGATAATACCGCTCACCCATTTTTACGAAATCCGCCGATATGAAAGCTCCGATGGGCCGGACCTGATCTCCATAAAGAAAGAGCCTATAAGCATTTCGGGTCTTCCAGGTTCATCGCTTTTCGGAGGTTTTATGTTTTGGGACCAATGGTCCGCCCCGATGCGATTTAGCGCCAACCGTTGGATCGGCCCGCGCCGGATCCAACGGCCATCATTCAATATTATGAACAGTAATCGCTCCCGCCCCAATTTTGATGGATTTTCACGTTTAAAGCATGTTTTTCCTTATAAGAGGGAAAAGGGCCATTTTCTTTTAAACAGTTCGGCGCCCGTGCCCGGCCCGCCTCCAAAAGAAACATGGCATTCTTTAGTCCATATTTGATCGCTCCAGGCCTGAAATAGCTCCAAATTGCAGGATTTTGGCCTCGGCGTGCCTCCAGCATCCAGTCTTCCGCCAGTTAGCAGTTGTTCATCATTTTTAGTACCATTTTTGATCGGCCAGCGCCGATAGCATTCCAATAGCCACGAGGAACATTTGCAGCAGTTAATTTTGCATTAAAAGGCAGAAAGGGGGTGATGGGACAGCTTAAAGAACAGCGGTGAGAAAAGGCCCAGATTCAGTGCCAAAGTGTATCAGGATGTGGCAAAGTGTATCAGTGAAGGTGTTCAATGAAAACTTTGAACCCAAAGCAGGAAATCATTAAAGAGCCTCCCAGCAAATTCAATAAAGCAGCTCTGAGCCATAAAGGCTCACCAACTCTCAATTTTTGCCATTTAAGGCAGCAGGACCACTTGAAGGCACAAGTAAAGGGTTTTCAAAGCAGATATTGGCAAACACAATGAACCCAGTCATATTTTGGAGCAGCGCTGCTTCCTTAAATGCGCAGTTATCACACAGAGGATAGCGCGTGGCTCAAGGAACTCTTTTAGTCCATTTTTGAAGTTGCAGGACCATGCGCAGCCCTAAAGAGCCATTTTGATGAGGCTGCTCCCTCATGAACACCTGTTTTAGATATTTTATTACATTTATTTCCAGTACAACTTAGCATTAGAAGCAATTATTGCACAGATCTCTTTGAATCTGTTTTGATAGATATTTTGAGATATTTTCTCCCTTGACACCTGTTCAAGGGATTTTTGTAAATATTTTCTATTTAAACCACCCTCTGCATTGTTTTAAGGTTGGTTGGTCGATAACTTCCTCTAGACTTGCATTGTATTTTCTGAGAGTCTCTATAATCAAAGATCGCTGGAATGTTTGGGAGATGAACTGACTGTTGTGTTTTGATGTCTGAAGAGCACCTATGGAATCCTAACACTTCTACATAGCCCAATAAGTGTTTCTTATCTCTGTTTACAGTTTATATGTGTTTATGCCATCATTGTTTCACTATCTAAATAGCAGAAAGAAAGAATAGTTCAGAGCTCACTTAGTTGTATTTTGTTCTCAATTTTTGTGATTTATCTATGTTTTCCTCTGAATTAGTCCTAAATATGAATACTGATTTGCTCATATTTACACTAGTTCCTTCATATATGAATGTTGTTTATGAATCCTTGATTGCTCCTATATAAATGTTCATTCACCTTCCCTCTATTAGCATAATGAGAGCTACTTAGTTGCCTTTCATTCACTGACCTTTGTTCCATCTTTATTCTAGCTAGATATTGTTTTATGTGTAGCTATCCTGCTCTGTATTCCTCTTGTAACCAAGAAAACGCAACAACAAGCCTAATCCACGACTCCATGCCCAATGTTTTTAACTTCTCAAACTATGCATCCCAACTCTGTTTGAAAGAATCCTCCATCCCACCAAAATCAAAACAAAACCCAAGAAAATCATAACTAGCCTAAAATCAACCCAAAACAAAGCTAAATTATAAAGAGAGAGCCCTCTCTGATTGCAGGTAGGCTAGGACCTACAGTCCAAAGATTGGTTTGTGGTTACCTCGGCCATATCCTTTAAGGAGCTTTAAGGACAACCTGAGTGATAACATAATGGCGACTCCACTGGGGACCATCCTCAGATAATTTCACAAATCAAGTTGGAAAGCTCCACTGGGAAAGAACTAGACCTTAAAAAGTTTCTTTTTAACCCATACATTCTTAGAAAATCCCCAAAAAACAAGCCAGAAGCTGGCTCCCAGGAAGAATTCACGTTATACAAGGTCAAATCCAGACCCAAGTCCTACAGCTGCCTTTGAAAATCCGAATTTGATCCAAAGAAACCTCAGGAAATTAGAGCTAAAGGAGGATTTTGTTGATTCTACTCCTGTGATAGTTCAGCCACACTGTGGCCCAACCCCTGTCAAAGTTTTATTTCGTTCAACCCCTAGTTCCCCTTGTTCTTCATCCACCTCTCAAAGCACTCCTTCCACACCTCCATTCACTACACATACTACCACTACTACTCCTATTATCCCAGTTGTTCTAGCTGTTCCGTTTATCCATGTTGTTCCATTTATCCCTGCCAACATGGCGAATAGATATGCACCTTTATAGCTACCTGCAAATCCCGGGCTATGCCTCAGGATTACCAAACTAAAATCACATATTTTGATGGCACAAGTGCCTGCACAGCCCTTCAGCATACAAAGAAAATGCAGGATTACTTTGAAAGCTATGAGATTGACGATGATGGTGTGAGAATGAAGATTTTTGTCCAAAGTTTGATAGGCGATGTCAGGACTTGGTTTAGAGCACTCCCAGCCAATTCCATAGTAGACCCAGAATCCTTATACCAGTCATTTATCAACAGATGGGAGAAAAAGGAAGATCCCTTGCACATACTAGCTTAATACGATAAAATCAAAAGAGGTCCACAAGAAACAGTCTTCGACTATTGTGCAAGGTTCAATAGCGTTTATAATGCTATCCCACAAAACTTAAGGCCCCCACCTGACCTTGCCTTATATAAATTCCCTG
Organism: Pinus tabuliformis; assembly: GCA_031772625.1. Taxonomy (NCBI): domain Eukaryota; kingdom Viridiplantae; phylum Streptophyta; class Pinopsida; order Pinales; family Pinaceae; genus Pinus; species Pinus tabuliformis. The sequence continues at coordinate 143,786,671 of CM062819.1, read as the reverse complement.
ATGGATTCGACCCAGATATGGCCTACCAATTAAAAGAAAGAGCCCCTAACAGCCTTGCGGACATGCAAAATGTGGCTGTCACTGTGGAGGCAAATTTAATTGCCAAAAGAAATAGAGCTAGAACTGAGAGAAGAACCACCTTCAAGGAAGAGCCCTCAGCCTTAGATCAAAAGCTAGATGCTATTATCAATGGCATGCACAGGCTGGGAGACAGAGTAGAGAGTGTTGAGAGGAAATCATCATGGGAATGGCAACAACCCAATACCATAAGGAACCCAAATTTCAGGAAAACTCAGAACTCAAACGCTGGTAGATCTAGCCCAGACCGTGATATAAGGCCTCCTTTCCAAGAGAACTATACAGAAGCATCCACATCTAGTGATGCCATAGACGACACTCACATGAACTTGGTGGATTTGAAGGGTGAGCAACAAATTTTCCTAACTCAACAAGACCAATATGAGCATGACTTTAATCAATTTCAGACCCAGTCAGGTGAGTCTTTTGACTTCAAACAAGGTTATGATTCGGTTGTTTATGTAGTGCACAAACAATATAAACTGAGAACTAGAACAATTGATGTAACCGAGCCCATCAAACAGAAGGAATCAAAGCAGCCCAAGAATATTAAGGACATAGCTGCTTCCACAGAACCGACCAAACAAACAATTCCAGATTCGAAAGAAGTCACAATAGAGGATATAACAGACACACCAGACATGCAGCCCTCTAATGATCAGCCTCTGCTACCTTCGTCCTCAAAGGAAAATGTAAATAGCACTCCTAAAAGCCTTCCCAAAATAGAAATACCGCAAGGTATCACTCACCATAACACTGATAATCAAGAGGAAAACGTAGAAAATACACTTGAAAAGGGGAAATCTGCTATTGCCAACACAAATACTCCATTGGAGAAACCATTCAACTTAGAAGCAGAAATAAGCAAACTTAAGATTTCCATCCCCTTATCTGAACTTGCAAAGCATGATGTGTATAGGCAACAAATCCAAAGATCACTGCAAATGCCGGAGAATAGGGATGATGTGAATGTTTTAGATGATACACCTGAGTTGCTTTTTGGTCCAGAAGTTGATGGCAAATCAGCACATGGAGCTGTTCTACCCTTTTATGTCAGTCTGCACATACATGATAAAGTTTTACATAACGCAATGTTTGACTCAGGTGCCTCACACAACCTTATGCCCAAAGCTGTAATGGAGAAGCTAAACCTTGATGTAACAAGACCCTACAAAGATCTATTCTCCTTTGACTCAAGTCAGGTCAAATGTTTAGGCCTCATCAAAGACTTGTGTGTCTCCTTAGTCCAATACCCAAACAAGACAATCCTCATGGATGTGGTGGTTGCTGACATTCCACCAAAGTATGGCATGTTGTTGTCAAGATCTTGGGGGGCAAAACTCCAAGGATCTCTCCAATTAGACCTCTCCTATGCCACTATTTCAGTCTTTCGGCAACCAAAGAGACTGTATAGAGAAACACACATGAAGTATGTGGTAAGTAGTGAGGAAAATCCCCAGAATTTCCCTATCTATTCAATCCATTCTGATATGGATTCTTTTATTTTGTTTAATGATGAAACAAGTCCTCCAACTAATCATAGGCCTTTGCCTTTAGAACAAGAAACATGCATCAATCAAGAATCGGTTGCTCATACCCAGGAAACTATCAAAACAGTCAGCGCAACCAGCATACAAGAAGAACCACATGAAGCACAAAACCTAGGTCTGCCCAATCCTAAAATGACTGAAACTCTTAATGTCAACCACAAGCAAGAAATCACATGGTATTTAGAGTTTGATGGTTCTGTTAATAAGCTAGGAGCAGGGGCAGGAATATGGATTCACAATACACATAATAGCCATGCAGAGGGTCATGCTTACAGACTTAACTTCAGATGTACCAACAACATGGCAGAGTATGAAGCTCTCCTTTTAGGCCTTAAACTGCTCAAAGCTCTAGGAGCTGCAAAGCTGTCCATTCTAGGTGACTCCGATTTAATCATACAACAAATGAAGGGCAACTTCGTTACCAATGATAGAAGGCTAAGAGCTTATAGGACTTCTGCCACTGCAATACTTGATACATTCACTGAATCCAAGCTTGCCAAGATTTCAAGAAATCATAACATTCATGCTCACAGCCTAGCCACTTCGCTAGTACATGCAAGCTTCCCTTTGAGCCAAATCACCATTTCACTGCTGAAATCAAACATAGGCCTGTTGTCCCAAATAACATTAAAGACTGGCAAGTGTTTGAGGATGATGCTCAAATCAACAATTTTCTTACCTTACAGCGTGAGTTTTCAGGCCTAAACATTGATATGGATGCTATGGATGATCCACTGCAAGCAATAAATCAGATCTAGCAAATTGTAACAGCTGAAACAGCTAGAAAATTGCTACAGCCAACCATCTTTGATGAAGAAAACATAGAAGAGCTGAAACAGATGCATTTGAAGGAAATAGCCAAAACAGAGGCCGAAATCATTGATCTAAAGGACAATTTTCTCCCGGTTGGCCTCACTCCACTAGAAGACATGTTTGATGCAAATGATGTGCCCAAAAAGCCAAAAATGTAGCCTATAAACACTGCCATAGAAGAATACAACATTGGGACAGCAGAGAAGCCCAAAATGATCAAACTATCTCAATCTTTGCCGCGGGATCAAAAGCCCAAATATGTTGATTTGTTCAAAGAATTCCAAGATGTATTTGCTTGGAGTTATGAGGACTTGAAGTCCTATGACACCTCAATTATTCAACATACCATTCCCTTAAAGCCAAATTAAAAGCCCTTCAAACAGAAACTGAGGAGAATCAATCTTGTGCTTCTCCCTTTGATTGAGACAAAAGTGCAAAGAATGTTTGAAGCAGGTATCATAGCACCCATTAGATTTTCTGAATGGGTATCCAATCTTGTTCCCACAAGAAAGAAAACAGGTGAGATTAGGCTTTGTGTAGATTTGAGAAACTTAAACCAAGTCTCCCTTAAAGACCACTACCCATTGCCCAAAATGGACCACATCCTACAAAGAGTAGTGGGGTCATCTAGAATCTCTTTGCTAGATGGCTTTTCAGGTTTTAATCAAATACTGGTTCACCCAGATGATCAAGACAAGACAACCTTTACAACACCGTGGGGAACATTTAAATATGTGAAAATGCCTTTCGGCCTAAAGAACGCAGGTGCCACCTTTCAAAGGGCCATGGACATTGCATTTGCCAAGGAAATCCATGATTTCTTGGTTGTCTATCTTGATGATCTTACCCCTTTCTCCAAATCTGATCAAGAGCACCTAAGACATTTGAGACAAGTGTTCCTAAAATGTAGGAAATATGGCATTTCCTTGAACCCCAAGAAGTCTTTATTTGGCCTTGAAGAAGGCAAATTACTTGGACATATCATTTCAAAAGACGGGATTAGAATTGATCCGCAAAGGATCCAAGCCATTCTCCAAATCCCATATCCAAGAAACATAAAAGAGCTGCAAGCATTCCTAGGAAAGATCAATTTCCTACGGAGATTTATCCCAAATCTAGCCGAGCTGATAAGACTGTTGAGCAACATGTTAAAGAAGGATGCCAAGGTAAAATGGTCTCTTGAAACCAAGAAGGAATTTGAAAGTATCAAAGTTGCCTTAACTCAAGCCCCAGTCCTCACAAGTCCTCAATTTGATAGGGACTTTATCATATTTTCTTTTGCATCTGATAATACCATAGTTGTTGTCCTATTGCAGACCAAGGAAATGAAAAGTCAATTGCTTTTTTCAGCCGAGCCTTAAGAGATGCACCCCTGAAGTACCAAATCATGGAGAAGCAGGCCTATGCCCTTGTTAAAGCAATCAAAGACTTCAGAATTTACATTTTATATTCACACGTGATTGCCTATGTCCCAAATGTTGTTGTAAAAGACATATTAACCCAAGAAGGATTAGAAGGAAAAAGAGGCATGTGGATTGCTAACATTCTTGAGTATGACATAGAAATAAAACCAACCAAGCTAATAAAGGGACAAGGTTTAGCCAAACTGATGTCTGAAACAAACTTTCAAGCCTTAGACATCAACCAACTGGACAATGAACAGGAGCTAGCGACTCCATAGATCAGTGAAACCTTTCTGCAATCCCCATGGTATGCTGATATATGCTTTGTATTGTTAAACCTGTTTGCTCCCCCAGGATTGTCCAGGACCAAGAAGAGATTTTTAAGAATGAAGGCTTTGAAATTTTGTGTCTTAGATGCTGCTTTATTTTGGAAGAATCATGAAGGCATATTGCTTAATTGTTTGACCATGAATGAAACTAATAATGTCATGAAAGAATTCCATGCAGGGGACTGTGGAGGACATCTATATTGGAAGTCCACTGCTGATAAAATTTTAAGGGCTGGTTTCTATTGGCCCTCTTTGTTTGCAGATGTAAAGAAGTTTGCTATCTCATGTCACAAATGCCAAATATTTGAGGGCAAAAGAAAGTTGTTGCCCTTGCCTCTTAAGCCCATCTCAACCGAAAAGCCTTTTCAACAATAGGGTCTTGACTTCATTGGAGAAATCCATCCCTCTTCCTCTGTCCAGCATAAGTGGATTTTAACAGCCACCGACTATTTCACCAAGTGGATTGAGGCCATCCCATGTAGGCAAGCCAATGACACCACCATTATCCAATTCCTTGAGTGCAATATCCTTTCTAGATTTGGCTGCCCTGAGAAGATCATCACTGACAATGCCGCTGCTTTCAAATCCAAAAAGATGATCAATTTTTGCCATAAATTCCATATCATTTTAGGCCATTCCACAGCCTATTACCCTCAAGGTAATAGCTTAGCCGAGTCATCTAACAAGAGCATGATCAGTATTATCAAGAAGATCTTAGAAGAAAACAAGAAGAATTGGCATAGAAAGCTCACAAATGCCCTATGGGCAGACAGATTGTCAACCAAGAAATCCATTGGGATGAGCCCTTATGAGCTAGTATATGGCATGGAGGCCAGATTTCCTTCATCACTAGGCATTCCTATTATCAAGCCGCTGCAAGAGATTCAAGCTGAGCCAAATGATATACAAAGGAGGATAAACCAGACAATTCATTTGCAGTAGACAAGAGAGCAAGTCTATGACAGAGCTCAAATTATGCAAGAGAAGCTCAAAAGGATGTTTGATAAGAGGACTAAGGCTGAGAATTTCTGTGTTGGCAACAAAGTTCTAAGGTGGGACTCACGAAGAGAAGACAAGGGAAAACATGCAAAATTCGATTTCCTTTGGAGAGGGCCATTTGTTATTTCTGTTGTTCAGGGAAATAACACATATTTCCTCAAATCTGTAGAGGGCAACACTACTGAAGAAGGCCCTGTAAATAGCCGTATGTTGAAGCATTATCATGATCCCTTTTGTTGAACATAACGCAGCTTTGTAAATATCTTTGTGTACATTGATATTTGTATATATCAGCACTTTTGTTTTTATTTTGTATAAACAGTCCGATTGTTAGAGGAGCAGCAACAAAGTTTGTGAAGACACATCCAATGCAAGTCCTCTATTTTTAATCTTTGTCTTTGTAGTAATCTCATCAAAACAGCAAGAGCAGCGTTGTCATATCATAGTGATTTATGTTAAAGAGAAGCTGTTTGCAGCTTGTAGTCCTCAAGTCAATAGTATCAAAAAGAAAGGAGGATTTTCAGTTTACTTCAGCACCCTTTCAAAGACAAGAAAAAAAGAGCTCCAGTTTTATTCCCTTTTTGTGTTTATTTCACAAGGCAGTTCTCAAGAAAAAGTGTATGCAATATCAAGCACGCAGAAGAAAGCAGGTGATGCTTTATTTTTCACAGTGTTTCAGTTAAGGAGTGCTGCATTCAGAAGTTAAAGTTTTAGTCATTCAGCAGTTAGCACAGAAGAAACTTTCAAATAACAACAACTACAGAGGATCAAGGCATTCTGACCTGCTGTTCTTGGCTTGTCACAAGGAAAAGCCATCCCCAAGTGGAGCCACTGTTAGCCTCCTGCTACAGCAGGTTAATCATCTTTCATGATCGACATTTTTACATGCCAAATATGTCATACTTTGCTTGCTGCAATGCTCCATATTTGCTACAGATGGCCAGAGAAGTATCTATGAGAGTGTGCTAGTCTAAATGCCACTGTTGTGTTCCATTTTTGATGAGTTTTCAGCTAAGGGAGGTCCAAACAGCTTAATCTTGGTCTCCCTAGATTTCAATTTCCTGTTTTAGAATATAGAGAATAAACATCTGTCCAAACTGTCTAATCTTGGCAGATTAGTAGATTAGGTAGAGAATAAAGGTTCCCAACTGCTTAATCTGGGGCCTTGGAAGTGATAAGGGTAGTTGTAGATAGAAACTCAAAAGGAAAAGAAAAGGAAAAGAAAGATCAATTGAGGGTTTGCACGTCTAAGTGCACCCTCCCTGAAGTAATAAAAAATGCTAGGTACTAAGCTGGGTAGGTAGCCAGAAGTTGCAGAAGCCTGATTCTATTCAGTTTTGGCCTTGATCAAGAAGGCACATATTAGCACTTGCAGAGGTATCCATGTATCAGTTTGATGATAAAATATGAAAGCATGTCTAACTTCCCCTGTTTTCCCCAGAGATTCTCTTTCTAGCATCCCCTTGAGGACTTTAGGATCTCCCTAAATAGTCCTCCTTGCATTTCTCCATTGAAAAATTCATGACAAATTGTGACCTTCTTCTCTGAAAAGAAGCCACATTTCTTGTGTAAAATCATTCCTCACCCTCATCTGCTTCTAAATCTAAGTTTACTCCTTAAACATAGCTCTCTGTTTCTCTCCCACATCTCAAAATTCATATTAACTTCTAAACTTACTATATAGCTCCCTAATTTCTCCCATTCCCTATTATTATAGCATTATTGTGCAAAAAATCCCAGAAATATATATATTTTCCCCTTGGGCAATCTAGCCATATATCCCAAAGTTTGGAAGTGTGAGAAAGTCGGAGTCCCATGGAATATCTGCTCATACTTTATTTTTGGGAATTGAATCAACACCCGGTTTATTTAATAACCCTAAGCGCGCCTTATAAATGGATATATCGTTTACCATTTATCCCCGAAAACCTCAGAAAACCCACAACTTCATTTATCCAAAGTTTTGTCCCAGCACAATTTTCCAGAAATAACAATTGTTTATTAGACGGGCCCCGCCGTATCGCTCTGCCATGTCCGCGTCCCGTCATCCGTCGAACCCGGGCCCTCCCATCCGACGGTCATCGACGATTTCGGACCGCCCCCGATCGTCGTCCTTTACTGCCCGAAAAGTGTCAGAGGATGACGTAGGGCCTGAGGTGCGTGTCAATTTCTTGTTGGATCGGGCGACTTCCGACACAAACCGGGCCCGTACCAAAAGCGATCCGATAATACCGCTTACCGCTCACCCATTTTTACGAAATCCGCCGATATGAAAGCTCTGATGGGCCGGACCCGATCTCCATAAAGAAAGAGCCTATAAGCATTTCGGGTCCGCCAAGTTCATCACCTTTCGGAGGTTTTATGTGTTGGGACCAATGGTCCGCCCCGATGCGATTTAGCGCCAGCCGTTGGATCGGCCCACGCCGGATCCAACGGCCAACATTCAATCTTATGAACAGTAATCGCTCCTGCCCCAATTTTGATGGATTTTCACGTTTAAAGCATTTTTTGCCTTATAAGAGGGAAAAGGGCCATTTTCTTTTGAACAGTTCGGCGCCCGTGCCCGCCCCGCCTCCAAAAGAAACATGGAATTCTTTAGTCCATATTTGATCTCTCTAGGCCCGAAATAGCTCCAAATTGCAGGATTTTGGCCTCGGCGTGCCTCCAGCATCCAGTCTTCCGCCAGTTAGCAGTTGTTCATCATTTTTAGTACCATTTTTGATCGGCCAGCGCCGATAGCATTCCAATAGCCATGGGGAACGTTTGCAGCAGTTAATTTTGCATTAAAAGGCAGAAAGGGGGCGATGGGACAGTTTAAAGAGTATCGGCGGTGAGAAAAGGCCCAGACTTAGTGCCAAAGTGTATCAGGATGCGGCAAAGTGTATCAGTGAAGGTGTTCAATGCAAACTTTGAACCCAAAGCAGGAAATCATTAAAGAGCCTCCCAGCAAAGTCAATAAAGCAGCTCTGAGCCATAAAGGCTCACCAACTCTCAATTTTTGCCATTTAAGGCAGCAGGACCACTTGAAGGCACAAGTAAAGGGTTTTCAAAGCAGATATTGGAAAACACAATGAAGCCAGACATATTTTGGAGCAGCGCTGCTTCCTTAAATGCGCAGTTATCACACAGAGGATAGCGTGTGGCTCAAGGAACTCTTTTAGTCCATTTTTGAAGCTACAGGACCATGGGCAGCCCTAAAGATCCATTTTGATGAGGCTGCTCCCTCATGAACACCTGTTTTAGATATTTTATTACATTTATTTCCAGTACAAATTAGCATTAGAAGCAATTATTGCACAGATCTCTTTGAATCTGTTTTGATAGATATTTTGAGATATTTTCTCCCTTGACACCTGTTCAAGGGATGTTTGTAAATATTTTCTATTTAAACCGCCCTCTGCACTGTTTTAAGGTTGGTTGGTCGATAACTTCCTCTAGACTTGCATTGTATTTTCTGAGAGTCTCTATAATCAAAGATCGCTAGAATGTTTGGGAGATGAACTGACTGTTGTGTTTTGATGTCTGAAGAGCGACTATGGAATCCTAACGCTTCTACATAGCCCAATAAGTGTTTCTTATCTCTGTTTACAGTTTATATGTGTTTATGCCATCATTGTTTCACTATCTAAATAGCAGAAAGAAAGAATAGTTCAGAGCTCACTTAGTTGTATTATGTTCTCAATTTCTATGATTTATCTATGTTTTCCTCTGAATTAGTCCTAAATATGAATACTGATTTTCTCATATTTACACTAGTTCCTTCATATATGAATGTTGTTTAGGAATCCTTGATTGCTCCTATATAAATGTTCATTCACCTTCCCTCTGTTAGCATAATGAGAGCTACTTAGTTGCCTTTCATTCACTGACCTTCGTTCCATCTTTATTCTAGCTAGATATTGTTTTATGTGTAGCTATCCTGCTCTGTATTCCTCTTGTGACCAAGAAAACGCAACAGCAAGCCTAATCCACGACTCCATGCCCAATGGTTTGAACTTCTCACACTATGCATCCCAACTCTGTTTGAAATAATCCTCCATCCCACCAAAATCAAAACAAAACCCAAGAAAATCATAACTAGCCTAAAATCAACCCAAAACAAAGCTAAATTATAAAGAGAGAGCCCTCTCTGATTGCAGGTAGGCTAGGACCTGCAGTCCAAAGATTGGTTTGTGGTTACCTCGGTTGTATCCTTTAAGGAGCTTTAAGGACAACCTGAGTGATAACAGCAGGAGAGATGGAGTGTTGATGGGGAAGACTTCGCTAACGCAATGAAAGATTTGCATGAGCAGGTGAAAATCAAATTGCAGGACAACAGCCGAAAATATAAGCAACAAGCAGATTTGAAACGGAGGGAAGTGCAGTTTAATGTGGGAGATGAAGTCCTCGCGCATTTGTGCAAGGAACGCTTCCTTATAGGTGCATACAACAAGATGGAGTACAAGAAGATAGGTCCCTGGAAAGTCCTTCAGAAATTTTCAGCGAATTCCTACGAAATACAGTTGCCACTAGGGATAGGCATTTCACCCATCTTTAATGTAGCAAACCTGTTTCCCATCTTTAATGTAGGAGACTTGTTTCCATACACTGTTGGTTCAAAGGAAGACAGTACCACACGGCTTACACAAGACACCCAAGATGGAAGTGAGACTTGGATGAGACAAATTCCTTACGTTCAGCCTCCCGAGATTGAGAGGATCCTCGACACTCAGGTGGCTAAGCGAACTTGATGGAAAGAGTATCTGCAATACCTGGTCAAGTGGAAGAACTGTCCTATTGAGGACAGTTCGTGGCTTGACGCCAGGCAGATAGAGCAGACGGGTCATTCAGTCGAGAAGCTCATGGACCGGAGTCATGAATTTTTCTTACCCCGGGAGCCTGATGCAGGAGCATCCAGCTAAGGGCGCCATGACCGGGTGTTGGTCTCAGCTGAGGAGGAGAGGTCATCAACAATTTGAATTTCATTTGTGTTTGTTAATTAAAGACAATATTAGGAGCCTATTTTATGTTTTGTTTTTGTCTGTTAATGAGTAGTTAAGGATAGTACAGTTAGGGATAGTACAGTTAGGTAGAAACAGTTGCAGACACCTGGTTGTCTAGTCTCTTGTGTAGTTTAACTTTCTAGTTGTTTACTTAAAAAAAAACAACAACAAAGTAACTAGAAAGAAAATATTATCATTGTATTTTACAGAACAAAAAGATCAAATAGCAAGATAGTTGATAACTGCATAACCAAACAAGCAACTGCCAACAATTTGCTTAACTGTATTGCAAGGAATTATAAAACAATTGTACACATCATGGATGGGGTTCGTTCTTTTCGGGATAGAGAATAATAAGACAAAATAGAGATATCTTCTCTACATTCTATTTTCCTCAATCCATCTGAATTGACTACTGTATCTCCTATAATCTATTTTTTTCATGCAATGTAAGAACAGACATACAATCTGTCAAATTCCTTCCTGAACAGAAGTAAGTTCCTGAATACAAGGTCAAGCAGAAGCATAACTAAAGCCGAGACACAGATATACAAAATGAAGACAAGCACATAGAACTGTGCACGCTACAGAAGCTACAGAAGCGTGAATATACGCTACAGTAAAGCATTATCAACAAACACAGTTCTAGCATCAAATATAAACAAGAGGTAACCCTGTGCACGATAATACCAAGTTTCTTTCCATCAATCTTTGACAAATATTATTAGAGTCCACATTGAGGTTTCAAACACGTGAATACAAGTCCACAGCCAACAGTTTCGAAGGCGACGAAGCCCTCCTTCAGAAACACAGAAATAGGACAACGGTTAGGGTTTCAAACTCATAAAAAAAAGTTCATTACAGCCATGGCTGAATCCACATTATATAGCCAACGAACCAGAAAACTAGATTTGTTCACAATCGAACACATTGCAACCGAACAGGTCGAGCACAATAGAAACCCTTCAACCAGACAGAGACAACAAGGAAAGATCCTACCAGGTCTATTCGAAGAAGGAGCTGAGGGTTACACTAACTGGAGACCAGAGACCTGCAAGAGAAACACGACAATCTGTTAGCAACGAGGGTTTGAGAACCAGACAACAAACGTAAAGACTGTTAGAAAGGGAGTGTGAGTGCTCGGTGAACTCACTCTCTCGACAGCAAATCTAGGGAAGCAGAATTACCATTGACCGCGATCATCACTAAACCAGAACCCTACTAGCAAGGATCCGAGACTATTAGCACAAAGAAAAATTGAGAACATAACTTGCAGCAGGGAGAGATATCTTACCTTGCCAAAGGAAATAGTCGCGGATGGAAGGGTCCGTTGAGGTCGCATCCTAAGCACAAGCACATACAAATTCAACAACAAATTATGTAGTCATTCAAGTAGCAGAGGAACTGTAAATGAAGTTAAAGGGTCGAACAAGCAACCAGAAAGAAACAGTGAACAACAAGTCGTCCAAGAGACAGGAGAACCTCATATAATTCCACCAAAGACGAGCAGAACCAAGCCAGTAAGGCGAAGACCAAGGAGAAACAATATTGTTGCATGACTGTAACTTAACAAACCCTCACAGAGTCACACAACTCATAAACAAACAGTGCAAAGTGAAAATGACCAAGAGAACCCAATACCCTAGGGTTTAGCCAAACGCGGGATGAAAGCCCAAGGTCTGGACACTTGTCCTCTCGGCGTACAAATACATTAAAACAACAAGCAATTTCCAACCTAAATATCTGCGCTAAACCCTAATTAACGATATATTTACTCATAAATCATTGTAATCAACAGTGTCTTGACTAATGTGTGATTAGTGGTTATTCGTAAGCCAAATACATATTGTAAATCAACACCGGACAGACATTAATAGAGATTGTACACCGTATTGTGGGCTGGTCCCATCAACCATGATGTAGCCTCACCATGGAACTCACCAAAACATAATATTTAAATTAAAAAAAAAAACTTAATAATGCTCACTTTATAGTAACATTTGGTGGATATATATTTGTCTTTTTAGCCAGTACTAAATACAAGAGTTTAATAAATTAATGTTTGAGTTTGTTGTTTCCATTAATCAACTTTGTTCTTGATTTTTATTATATCTTCATATTATCATAGTATTATTATTTAACTTTTTTTTCAAACAGAATTAGAACCAAAATAATATTTCAAATTTAAAATATATTTGAAGTTTTTATATATGTAAAATATATTTTATTTTTCTAAATAAATATTTATAAGTATTAAAAAAAAATCATATAATTATTAACAAAAATTAAATTGATAATTTAATTTTATAATTTTATAATCATTCCTTTATGACCTATTATTGTTTTTCTTTCTTAAGACTTCTTTCCCTCATCCCTTTATAACATATTATTGTTTGTCTCTCTTAAGACTTATTTCCGTCATTCCTTTATAGCCTATTATTGTTTGTCTTTATCAAGAGTTCCTTCCCTCAATCCTTTATAGCCTATTATTGTTTATCTTTCTCAAGACTTCCTTTCCTCAATCCTTTATAGCTATTTATAGCTTATTATTGTTTGTCTTTCTCAATACTTCCTTCCCTCATTCCTTTATAGCCTATTATTGTTTCTTTCTCAAGACTTCCTTCCCTCATTCCTTTATAAATTATTATTGTGTGTCTTTCTTAAGACTTATTTCACGTATTCCTCTATAACCTATTATTGTTTGTCTTTCTTCAGAATTCTTTCCCCCGTACCTTTATAACCTATTATTGATTGTCTTTCTCAAGACTTTTTTCCCTCATTCCTTTATAATTTATTATTGTTTTCCTTTCTCAAGACTTCTTTCCCTCATTCCTTAATAACCTATTATTGTTTTTCTTTCTTAAGATTTCTTTCCCTCATTCGTTTATAACCTATTATTGTTTTCTTTCTCAAGACTTCTTTCCCTCATTCCTTTATAACCTATAATTGTTTTTCTTTCTCGAGATTTCTTCCCCTCATTCCTTTATAACCTATAATTGTTTGTCTTTCTCAAGATGTCTTTCCCTCATTACTTTATAACCTATTATTGTTTTTATTTCTTAAGACTTTTTTTCCCTCATTTCTTTATAACCTATTAATGTTTGTCTTTCTTAAGACTTCTTTCCCTCATTCCTTTATAACAAATTGTTGTTTGTCTTTCTTAAGACTTCTTTCCCTCATTCCTTTATAACCTATTATTGTTTCTTTTTCTTAAGACTTATTTCTATCATACCTTTATAACTTATTGTTGTTTGTCTTTCTTAAGACTTATTTCCCTCATTCCTTTATAACCTATTATTGTTTGTCTTTCTTAAGACTTCTTTCCCTCATTCCTTTATCACCTATTATTGTTTGTCTTATATATATATATATATATATATAGAGTGAGAGAGAGGTGTACATATATTCTTATTTCTTTATTATATTCATTCTTATTAGCATTCATTAACTTCCCGAATATTTCTTTCTTTGTTATATTATCATTTTATACTTCTGGATTGTTTAGTCTTTTGAAAACTAGTTTTTAAACTTTTTCTTTGTTATTTACAAAAACAATTGTTTTAACTATAAATAAAAACATTTCAATCTCTTAATTTATTTACTTTATTTTTCTTAATTATTTTAATCCTTTTTAAAATATTAATATACTTTTTAATGTTTTTGATTCATTTTTATATTAATATTATTCTTTCATTGATATAGTCTCTTCCCTATTTATTAATCTTGACTTTCTCTTTTGGATATTTTATATTTTGATGTGTTCCTTTATATAATGTGAATTAGTTGTTATTTCTTAATTTATATTTTTGTCTTGACCTTGATTTACTCATTAATTTTACCTTATTGTTTTAAATTCTTATTAGTTAGTTGTTAATTCTTAAACTCATTTATTCCTTTGACTATTTATTATTTAGTTTTGACCATATTTTTGTTTGACCAGTTGGTCCCTTGTTCATTCTTTTTAGTTTATTTTTAATCTTTATAACTTTCCTTGAATATTTTAATTCATTTTTAGTTTATGATTTAAAATATATAAATATTCATTATTAATAAATAATATTTTTTTATTTAAAATTAACTGTTATATTCTAACAATTGGAATTAATTGTCTCTACATGTCTCTTTATTTAATCTAATGCCAATATTTGATTCTCCATCTTGTCCTGATGGCGAACCACAGTGGTTGGTTTGAAACACGTGGAAAAAATATTTCTATTGTGATTATTACTTAAATATTTCTCAGTATTCAAGATATGGATCGCAGGACCCTGAATTCGGATAATAAAATTTTAGTTCTAAATTTTAATATTTTTAAATATTTACAATTGTTAATATTGAAAATAAATTTTAATATATTAAAAAAATCAAGTTTAATTGCGTCGAGAGACGCTTTCCAGCCCAATATGGTAAAGATGTTGTAATGTAATGCTTAACATTTAGACTTAGTCAAATTATATAAAAATAAAATTAAAACTAAATTAAATACAAAGATTAATGTAATGTAATATAGACATTTTAACTTGGTCAAAATAAATTAAAAATATCTCTATAAAAATAAAATAATAATAATTGTCCAAGGTACCAGGATGTCAATTGGTTGGGGAGAAATGATGGAGTGCACTAGGGCTTCACTACTCTTTGCAATTGAGGAGATTGTCGACATTGGGGTTGCGTCTCTCATCCAATGTGTTGAAGGACAGATCCAACGTTAGGTCCCTATAATACTAGTGTATTCCCTTATTATTATTGTCATTGTACCCCTTATTGTTATTGTTGTGCCCATGTTGTGCCCATGTTGTCCCAATATTGTTATTATTGCGCCCCATAGAAGCTCACTATTGTTATTGTTGTGCCCTTACATTATTATTGTTATGTTGGCTCTAATTATATTGTGACCCTTTAGACTCATATATATAGAAAGGATGTCTTGGCATTTGTATCATCCAAGAATTGCTCATTTGTGTAATGTAAAGGAGGTTTCCCCCCGAAGAGGCTACGTTTTAAGTCGTTGATCTATATCTTTCTTCTATTTTGTGAGCTGGTTGCATAACAATTGGTATCAGAGCTTTGGATTCTAGGGTTTTGCTGCTTCAAACAGGCCATCGTGGAATTTGCGCTATAATTTTTTTTCTACAAAGCTTCAGAAGCTAAAATTAAAACCCATTTGAGACGAAATCATGATGAACTACGTTACCAAAATTTAGATCTTGTCTCACTTATTTTAGGAGATATGAACTGCGGAAATTAGGGTTTTTGTAGGCTCCCAAATTGGATCTCAAACAAGTCACCTTGGGAAAATCATCATAACTTTCTCTCTGAGCATCTGATTCAAATTTCATAAAATGTGACAGAAATAAGACGGACTGTAGTTTGTTAGGTACTGTTTTCAGAACCTAAGGTCGAAACAATGACACGTGGAACTTCGTACAAGTTAGCTCTACTAAATTAGTCTATAATTAGGTCATCGCATGAGATTGGGCATAACTCTTTCTTCGAGAATCCAATTGCGATCAGACTTGTGGGTTTGGAAAGAAGACTCAAAGGGATATAACAGACTGAAATTTCAGAACTTGGAGATCCCAAATTACATATTTACATGCATTTCAAGATCGAGCTCATACAAAGGGAAAAAAATTAGATATATATATATATATATATATATATATAGAGAGAGAGAGAGAGAGAGAGAGAGAGAGAGAGAGAGTCTTTTTTTTTTTAATTTGCATAAGCCTTGTTTGAGAAACTAGTTTTAAGTGATTCAAAGGGCATTGTGAAGCATAATTATTATTCATTGATGACCCGAAGAAAGAAAATGGAAACACCTAGCAAGCAACCTGAAATCTCTACTATGACACATTAAGAAGAGGAAGAAATGCAACATGATATATCAAAATTACGAGACCAATTGCAACAAATTTCGCTCCCACAAAAAAGTAACTGAAGCTAAGATGGATGGTTTAAAGAATGGAATGGAAGCTCAGATGGATGGCATGGAAGTTAAGATGGATGGTATAGAAGCTAAAATTAAAGGCAAAATGGAAGATTTGAAGATAGATTTGACAAAGTTGCTACAAGAAATGCTTACTAATGGCGAAAAGTTAGTAATGGAAACTCGTGATGAGAATAAAAGAAATGTTAGTCATGATTTCATAGACTCTAATGTTGGATTGAAGACCCACCATGTTCCAAAGATCAATATGAGGAAGTTTGATGGCAAGGATCCCGTAACATGGATACTACATATGGAGCAATATTTCAATCTCCATAATGTGCGAAGCACACAGAAGGTACGCATTGCAACTTTATATTTGGAACCAATCAGTTTGTATGGTATCAATGGCTTTGCTCTCGTAAACAAATTGTCACTTAGGAAATTTTTATGGAAGAAATGATAGCACATTATCAAGATATAAAAAGAAACACCTTTTTTTAGCCAATTGATAAATCTCAAACAAAAGGGTTCAAAGGTGGAGCACAATGAGGACTTCCAAAAATTGAATATAAGGGTAAAAGATATTCCAAAGGAGCATAGGATTGATGTGTTCATAGGGACTTGTTGACGGGCCAAAATGTACCCCCAACAACTAAGGGGTCTCCTTGGTGTGAAGTCCCAATTAGACCTCACACCATTTGGGATATGAGCCCCATCCGGTATGTGGGCCCGATTTCCACCATGAATGCTTTCTGCACTTGGTTATCAAATGAGAAGATTCCAGAGTGGGGCAAAAATGAAGTGCTCAAGCAGCGAAACAAAATCGGCCCAAGATTGATAAATTGCAGAAAAAGGTGCAAACAAGTCACAACAACTATAAGAAGAGATAAACGATGAGAGGAATTATTGAGCTAAAGCCCCATCATACATAATAAATAGGAACATGTCGGAGGTCAATTACAAAGAGTTCACAATAGGTTACTGACATGGCAAGGGACAAGTAAACATATATTCGAAAGAGAAATATACATGCAACAACTATGTATCAGTACATAACATCTCTCATATATGAAAGCACACATACAAATATGGTGAGGTACCATACAGTTAATACAACCACCATGAGTAAGCATGGGAATTAGAGAAAAAGGTGAAAGAAAACATCTTATTAATATTGCTGCAACTTCAAATACATATCATAAAATTGGTCAATACCTAATAGTGGAACATGGGTTGTTCATACCATCACTCAATGCCACAACCCTAAACCCATTGCAAATCCACTCTACAAGCTACTAAGAGCTGATTGGCCCTAGCTCTCGAGCATAAATTAGCTACCTGTCTCTGCCTCAACTCAAGTGCTGAAATTCCTAGCTAAATGAGGCCTAAGGGAACATTTATAGAGGTGAGGTGACTGCTCACCTACTGTGATCCTTGGCCTCCCTTATGACCTTTCGGCTACCCTCATGACTCTTGAGATTACCCACTTCTTCCTCAGGCCACAATGATTATTACATGCCCAGATCAGACCTAACATAGTGGTTGATATAATGGTGGGTGATATTTACATCATGATGAAAGAGATAGAGAGAAAGATGTGGAGGGTTATTGGAAACCCTAGAATGCTTGATGCCCAAATCTCACAATGATGCGGATGCTTGGTCCTGAAATCAATTCGTTTTCTTGCCACTATGCCTCACTTGCCTTCATCTATCTTTTGGTGATGTGCCTTTGAGTTTATTGAAAGGTTATTAGAACTTGGAAGGGACCACCTAGCTTACTGAAGGAAAACCTAGTTATGCAAGCTCCATGAGAAACCCTAATCCTTTTGTGTAGACCAATATTTGTTATGTTCCTTCTACCTGCAGGAAAATAACATTACTCAAACATAATTTCAAACAAAGAATGATAATGGAATTACAACCAACTAATTTGAAAGAATGACATTAATAAATAATTAATCTAGACCCTTGTGTGGTCAATTGTTGTGCCACAGTATTATCAATGCATGTGACCGTAGGGGGTCCTCTTGGACTTCCTCAAATGTATTCTCATTTATGAGTTTCTATCTTCAATGAGAGAAGTTTTGAATTCGATCTCATTGTTACACCTGGCACAACCATCTTCAATTCAAGGGGATGCACTTATATAGTTTTCTTCAAGAGATCCATAATGGAGTAGCCCACTTTTTTGTGTCGAAATTCCTTCTTTTAAAACATTTTTTCATGAGTTTGACGATGCCCCTTTTATGTTATTGTACTTCCTTTTAACCATTTTGATCAAGCAATCATATACATAACCATCACCTTTTTCCATATTTTAATTATTTGACATGCCCCTTTTGAATATCATTTCTGAATGTTGTGACATGTGTTGGAGCATGTATGGTCCTACCTTCTTTCTATGTTATCCATTTTGATTCCTATTACATGGTATTGCACACAAAATTCGATGCAAGCCTCCCCTTTGTCATATCGTGAGCCACCCCAAGTCTTCCCTCAAGTTTGTATCATTTCTCCCATCATCTAAACAATATGATAGAGTTGCCGATGTAGTGTGATTGCATGGACAAAGGACCTTTCGAAAAGATAATTGTATCGATGTAGTGACCCATGAAATGATTTTGCAACTTACGAAAGGTCGCATAGTCGCAGTAAATGTAAAGTCGCATCTCTGGCTGCTTCCACGGGGCATACAAAATTCAACCTCACGACCGATGAGGGAGAACGACTTATTAAAGGTCACATGGTTGCCGCTGATGGTTAGTTGCCATTCTGAGGAGCTCATCTGAGGAGTTGTAACGCAAACCAATGAATTGGTCGAAAGTGCAACTCCGCTAGAGATCACTTGGTCGCAACGCATCACAGGTCACATCTTAGTCTAGGTCGCATTTCTTGGGCACCCGCCTGAGGTCTTCGAGTGCGAGCAACCATTAGTCGCATAGTCGCATTTTGAGCAAGGTCACTTGAACTGGCTGCTTTTGGAATGCGATTTTGTGATTTGAGTGAGTTACCATGGGTCACGTGGTCACATAGAGAAATAGGTTGCATATTTTGTTGTTGTAGCATTGGGCATCATCCTATAGTATATCATATGTGCAGCCCCTTACAGTCATCGCTTCTCTGGAATAAGAGAAAGGCAAGTAAGACGACTTTTTGTGCCCCAGGTCGAGGTGCGACCCACAACAATGCTCTTCTTATGTGACCCCCTTCATTGCCTTCATCGCCTTCCCCATTGATCAAAGTAGGGCAGCGCTATTCATAGGATGCGTCGCTTTAGAGTTGCTAATGATTGTGCTAACCCAGGGGAACATTGAAGGGCATGACCGACTTCCACATTCGGTCAAGGCTTATGGGTATGCCAAAGCTTTACAAAGGGAGGATTCGCAGCCAAACCACTCCCATCCGCAAAACATTCAATCTTGCCTCCTTCATTTGAGCTTCGGCATGCAATCCATCCCATCGCTGTAATGAGTCATTCATGACCAACATGTTGCTCACATTTTCAAGCACAAAGGTGCCAAAGCCTTAACCACACAACGCTTCTCTGTTTAACAAACTATTGTGAAGACCTTCCCTCCGCGGAGTAGGGCCACTCAGTGCATGAATCCACAGTCGTATGTTACCTGCCATGGAATCACAATTGTAGATATAACATAGATTATAATACCCCTTGCAATCGTCGACATGGCATGATACATTTTATTCGATGGCTCCGTCAATATTAAATTAAGCATGCATGGGAACGGATTTTGTTAAAAGCCCATTGTTGACTTATGGCCTTCAAGTCATTTCAACATGCATAGCCATTAAAATCTGCTTAAACTCCATTTGTATGAAATTTTTGAAAGGGTCGCCTTTGAGCTTCGACTTTTAAGCATATTACTCATACCCTTTTATCATTGATGTCCCATGCCTCACTTAGATGAGCGTGCTAGTTTTTTTTATGGTAGATAACCGTATGGGTTTTGATTACCCTCGGCAAGAACTCTTCGAGAACTTGAAAGCGTGAATTGTGCTCATGTGTAATACATCCCCGTCATTCCATGTATCATTAATACACTATGCCTTGTAGAATTTCCCTATTATTATTATTATATGGTCTTTCTTCCCCATGCAATGTTACTCATCCTTATTCGTTCAATTTCAACCTTCTTCATTTGACATGCGCCGCAAGAAGATCCAATTAAATTCCTACAAAGAGAAGGAATCAATAATTAAAACATTGAAAGAAATCAATTTAAGACAATTGGGGTGATAATATAATTATAAATCAATTCTACGTGTAGAGTGATAGATGATTGCACTTTAAACCAACTCAACATTTGGGCATTTTAATGAGCGTGCTTAATGCAAGGAATTTTGACATCACGTGCTTCCTGAGGTGGCAAGGCAATCATAATGTGTATGCCTTAAAGCGAAGATACATTATGGAGAGCGAGGGCTAATTCCAAGCAAGGTTGGATCCCTAATCACATGCACCTAAGGTTACAAAGACGATAAGGGAAAGTCGTGATGCTTACATAGCCTAATGCGCCTGTTGATATGGGGAACCAGCCATGAACCTAGGAGGATCTGAAATGCAATGATTCCTACCATAATGCCAAGCAGTTTCTATGAGAATGCAACTACAGAGGTAGATGAATTACGTTAAATCATGCAACGATACATTCTAGGGTCGATTTAGGGTTTCTCTCCAAACCCTAGTATGGCCAATCATAATGAAAGCTAGATTGGGGTATTTCTCGCCCACACATGGTGTCACCATTGATTTTAACTGTATAGGGAAAATATTTGAAGTCTTGGGAAAGACATCACACTTCCAAAACCCTAATGGAAGGGTTGGGTCGGTGTGCAAGATGGAGCATGACAAAAGAATGCAATATATATCGCATGATTACATGAGTGAATACATCGACAAGGTTTGAAAAGAACAAGCCATGCGGTGAATTAGCCAATGAACAACTGGAGTGTCCCTAGATGGCTTGAGGCGAGCAGCGGGGGACCCAAAAATTTTAGATATGCCCAAAATTTTGGGTGGATTTGTAGTGGCTACAACAATTGGCGAATCACTGGTAGAATCTAGTATCTCTGTCAACATCCCTATAATAGTCTGAGTCCTCTATGATGCAAGGAATATTGAACGATTACTATGGGCACCTCTTCCATTGCCTCGACCTTTGTAGATATGCCTTCCCTTCGTGTCTCAGCTACGTCTTTCCAATCAATAAACACCCAATTAAATCTCACATGTGTCGGTATTTGATGATCATGCGAAGGATGTGGCAAAGGGCTTATTGTATTCAGAATTTTAAAAGTAAGTTTTTGGTGTTGCTCCACTGCCAGCGAAGCTGGACAGTACCCCGATGGGGTCACTCCAAGAAATCACAAATGTTGCTCTACTGCCAGCGAGCCTGGTCAGTACCCCACTGGAGTTGTTGCATTACCTCTCTACGCATGGAGCCTTTCTCGATCCTTTACTCTTTATTTGGTTTCATTTATTTATTTTTTACGTGTGCATTTGCACTTATTTCTGGGAGTTCATTGCACCAGGGCGGATGAGGGATCCCGACTTATTTTACGAGAAAGAGAGGTTGTTTCTTATTTGACAGAAACTAAAAAATATCCTGATTTAGGCTTTCCCTTATGCCAAGCTTCCACATCTCATTTCCAGTCAGCAAGTGAACAAAGAACACAAGTCATTGAAACAATAAAGACCATTGTGAGCACTAGGTTCAGCTAATGGGTATAGGTCATTCAAACTGACTAGGGCTTCCCATGAGCAATCTGTTCTTATTTTCCTTGTTAATGAATAAGTCTCGTAGGAGATATGTCTAGGATTCAACTTTGATGACTGGTTCCAAGAGAGGCTACTCATTGGTGTAATCATCACAACTTCACACCATCATTAGGGATATGATTTCAGTTCGAGGGTTACCAAACGCGTTCGAATAGCTTGAAGTAATTCACTTTGAGGCTGGAGCAAGAGAAAAAGGTGTGAGAAATCTATTCACAACACCACGGTTTGAAAACTTCAGGTTCATGAAGGCTCATGTAGCAGCATGAAACATAGGGGAAATTTCCAGGCTAGGTCCAAGGTGAGTGTGTGCCAAGCGAGAAGGAAAGTGTATGATGTAATGCGACAAACAGGGCTAATGGTGAAATGTAATGATAAGTGCAAAAGAGATCAAATAATTGAAATTAAAGGACCGAAGCGATGCATATGTAGAGATTTCATGAATGTCCTACAACAATAAACAAATGTAAGGACATGAGTGCAGAAATAAACCAGCAGGGAACTAACTACCTACAGTAAAAAAAAATGAAGCGTGACAAATTTAAACCATAAAGCAAATTCTAATCAGCCAGCTAATAAGCAAAACTAAAACCTAACTAGTCTAAACCCTAAATCCTAATTTAACCAAATCATAGGTCGAGTTATGTGAAATCAAACTTCCAATGTAGCCATTGCAACAATTCTCAACTGGCAAAAACCAAGATGGCAACAATTAGAATTTTTTAAAAGAGTTGTGAAAAAATTAAAATGCTTACCTATAAAGTATGCACAATAGAAAGAAAACCTCATCTACTTATAGGGAAACATGCCAAAAAGGACCTTTCAAGGAAAAACGCAACCTGATCCTGGTAAACCAAATTACAGCGTGAAATTATAGTTGTCGATACATGACATACCTATGTTCATGTTTAACCCTAAATCTAAAGTAAGCAAGTCAAGATGCTCACGGGTAGCAAAGGAATCTACCAGATTAATCCGATCAACAACCCTATCATGATGTAGCAGATGGTCAACCTGATAACCTTGAAAAGAGGGGCTTCTGTCGGGTGTAACTGAGATCCCTGAGAATTCAAATGCAGAAACCCTAATTTCAGAAACCCTAGTTTGAAATTGTTCATAGGCTTCATCTAGGGTGCGAGGACCTGACATAGCCATCAGCGGAAGTTGAAGTGCCTCATCGTCCTGACAAATCTGTGAACCTTCAAACGACATGCCATCAAACATTGATAGATTCGCAAGATTTGTAGGTGGATGCATATGGTTATCATTGGTTGTGACCAGACAACTCTCAATGAAAATATTGTAAATGGGACCAAATCTCTGAATATTAATATTTTGGCAGCTCGACAAATGAGATTCTTTAGATTCCCGAGAATGAACTAAATCAATCAAAAGAGTGTGAGGCAGAGGGGAGATCAGCCGATTGGCACCCTCCTATATAGGGGATTGTAATACATCATTCAATAGTGTATATTGGTAGACTGTACTAGCTGGGAAACAATAAAAAAGGGTTGGGGCAAGGGCTAGAGCACTCCCTTCAGTAAACAAATTAGGATATAAAGGTTTATGTGCATCGGCTACAAGGTGATGGAAAGGTTTGCCCAGAGTGACATTTCCT
This sequence comes from Pinus tabuliformis, assembly GCA_031772625.1. Lineage (NCBI taxonomy): Eukaryota > Viridiplantae > Streptophyta > Pinopsida > Pinales > Pinaceae > Pinus > Pinus tabuliformis. The sequence continues at coordinate 143,763,171 of CM062819.1, read as the reverse complement.
AAATCAGAGGATTACTAAAATGAGCTCACATCCAGCAAGATGATGTTGAGAGGAGTGCAATGTGTAGAAACCCTAATTCGACTTAGTTCAGGGGTCTCATCAAGAACACGAGAACCTGACATAACCATCAGCGAAAGCTAAAGTGCCTCAACTTCCTGATCAGTCCCTAAACATTTGAACGGTGGGTAATCAAATTCTAGTTGCTTCGTAGGATCAACAGACGGATACGTAGGATAATCACCAGAGGTGTGAGTGAATATATCTCCGATAAAATGAGAATTGCTAAAACCACTAGTTTTATCAAGTTGGGTATCTGACACATAAGGCTCTTCTTGGATTGGGAGTAAAGAGGGATTAATGAGAGAACCAAATTGAGCTGGGCGAGAAGCATGGCCCTATTTTTTACCTGTTAAAGATTGCGAGTGGAAAATATAAGGCATAAGGGATTCAGATTTTGGATCCCTTGATTGTAGAATGGATGCATAGGGTCAGATGAAGGGGTACTGATTGGACCCGAACTCACATCCAACCCATTTATGTTCGCCAAAGCGAAAGACAGATTTGCAGGCCTTATGTGGTCCATGGACTTGTTAAGATAGTCAAATTTACTTGAGACAAGACCAAAGCCATCATGCACAGGTGAATGAGATCCCGGGATATAGTGAGAGGTATGTTGAATGGACTCGATCGGAGTTCCATCAACATGAAGATATGTTATGTAATTTTTAGATTCAAGATCAAAAAGATGTACAAGGGATTTAGAGGCGAGACCATCAGGTCCATTTCCTAGAAAGCATTGTTCATTGTTTGAACCATTTATGGCCACAATCTTATTATGTAACAAGTCAAGAGGAGGATGAGAAATCCCACAAACAGTAATCTCTTCCTTGGTGGGTTGAGGTTGTTCCAGATTCAAAGAGATAGGGAAAAAAAATTACGGGTATAATCTGGACACTTTGTGATCTGCAAATTATGATGATATTCATGCAAAACAAGACTTGTTTCTAATTGAAAATGTTGTTGAGAAACGAGAACCAATCGTTGAAAATCTATATTCTAATACACCCAGTTGACATCACTTTCAGGAAATTCAAAACAAATATGTAAATATCTGAAAGAGAAACCCTCTAAAGATTCTTCAAGTTTCATCCTAAGCTCATTTATCCTCTTTAACACATCTTGAAAATCATACTTGTCAAATGCTTATTGGAGCTTACCGACCAGTTGCTCAAATGAATGAATGGACGTCGCTTGCAACATATGGCACCATTTCTTGGTGCGACCTTCAAGGGTGAGGGAGAAGACCACACAAGAAAATTCTTCATCGTCGATCTCAAAGGATTCACAAAACTTGAGGAAATCAGAAATGTACTCAGTTATGGGTGTTCCATTCTCACCATCAAAATTTAACTGAGACAAGTGATGTGGCTCCTCCTGGGGGATGGAAAATCGAAAAATAGACAAACCAGATAAACATCCTGGGAGAAAGATTCTAGTTGTAGCCATTAACAGATATGAGACTAAACTGCAAGCTCCAAGGGCTCAGCTTGTCATCTGGCCCTCCTTCTAGCGCCAATTTTTTAACAAGCCAAAATGTACCGCCAACAACTAAGGGGTCTCCCTAGTCTGAAGTCCCAATTAGACCTCACACCATTTGGGATAGGAGCCCCATTTGGTATGTGGGCCTGACTGCCACCATGAATGCTTCTTACTCTTGGTTATCAAATGAGAAAATGCCAGAGTGGGGCAAGAATGAAGTGCTCGAGCAGCGAAAAAAATCGACCCAAGATTGAAAAACTGCAGAAAGAGGTGCAAAAAATTCACAGCAACGATAAGAAGAGATAAACGATGAGAGGGGTTAGTGAGCTAAAACCCCATCAGACATAATAAATAGTAACATGTCGGAGGTCAATTGCAAAGTAGTTCACAATAGGTTACCGAAATGTCAAGGGACAAGTAAACACATATTCAAAAGCGAAACATACATGCAACCACTATGTATCAGTACATAACATCTCGCATATATGAAAGCACACATACAAATATGGTGAGGTACCAGACAGCTAATACAACCACCAAGAGTAAGCATGGGAATCAGAGCAAAAGGTGAAAGAAAACATCTTATTAATATTGCTACAACTTCAAATACATATCATACAATTGGTCAATACCCAATAGTGGAACATGGTATGCTCATATCGTCGCTCGATGCGACAACCCTTAACCCACTGCACATCCACTCTTCTAGCTACCAAGAGCTGAGTGACCCTAGCTCTCAAGCATAAAGAAACTATATATCTCTACCTCAACTCAAGTGCTAAAAGTCCTATCTGAATGAGGCCTAAGGGAACATTTATAGAGGTGAGGTGACTGCTCACCTACCGTGACCCTTGGCCTCCCTATGACCTTTATTATTACATGCCCAGATCAGACCTAACATAGTGGTTGATATAATGGTGGGTGATCTTTTACATCATGATGAAAGTGATAGAGAAAAATATGGGGGGGTTATTGGAAACCCTAGAATGATTGATTCCCAAATCTCACAACGATGTGGATGCTTGGTCTTGAAATCAATTCATTTTATTACCACTATGCATCACTTACCTTCATCTATCTTTTGGTGATGTGCCTTTGAGTTTATTGAAAGGTTATTAGAACTTGGAAGGGACCACTTGACTTACTGAAGGAAAATCTAGTTATGCAAGCTCCATCAGAAACCCTAATCCTTTTGCATAGACAAATATTCGTTTCCTTCCTTCTACCTGCAGGAAAATAACATTAATCAGACATCATTTCAAAAAAAGAATGATAATTTAATTACAACCAACTAATTTGAAAGAACGACATTGATAAATAATTAATCTAGACCTATGTGTGGTCAATTGTTGTGCCACAGTGTTATCAATGCATGTGGCCTTGTGGGGTCCTCTTGGACTTCCTCAAATGTATTCATGTTTATGAGTTGTTGTCTTCCATGAGAGAAGTGTTGAATTCGATCTCATTGTTCCACCTCTTAGAGCCATCTTCAATTCAAGGGGATGCGCTAATATAGCTTTCTTCAGGAGATCCATAGATGAGTAGTCCAATTTTCTGTGTTGGAATTCCTTCTTTTAAAAAATTCCTCCATGAGTTTGATGATGCCCCTTTTATGTTATTGTACTTCCCTTTCACCACTTTGTTCGAGCAACCATATACATAACCATCACCTTTTTCCATATTTTAATTCTTTGACCTACCCCTGTTGAATATCATTTCAAATGTTGTGACATGTGTTGGGGCATGTTGTGGTGTAGGTAAATTCTCAGTGCAGACACAAACAATTCCTCTAGCCCAAGAGAGCAGGTCTAGCCACAAACAAACAATCTATGGAAAATCTCCTTAAGCTAGAATCAATTAATAGGGCCTACCTCTTAGAACGTTATTCCACTTGGTGATGATCCTGCTCCCTCACTCTAGCTATCTTTCGTTTCCTTCCTTCGAATACATGAAACAAGCAAACAAAAACAACAACAAACGTGATAGCATACAATATTGTATTCAACCTACTTAATAGTTCAAGGAACATTAAGCCATAAAAATGTAAAATGACACTTCATGTAGGAAATCAATCGATAGTTGCATTAATATAAATCAGAAAGAGATTGCAATCGGTGCCTTGATGTTGTTGGGTCTCCTCCGACATATCCAGGTTCCCACACTTCTGCTAGCACTTCATGGATAACCCCAACAATGGAATTTTTAAGGCCTCTTTCCCTCTAGTCTCAAACCAAACCAAAATCACACTATTCTCCCTCAAACACACACTAGAAAGCTACAAGCTATAGATGACTTGCTGGTTATTCAAACTTGCTCCAAAATTCCAACTAGATTTTTCTTGGGAAAAAGAGAGGTTTATATAGCTTGGATGGATGGGAGATGGTTCCTCTCATCATGGTAGAAGGTCTTATCTCTTAAGGTTGTTCCATCCTAATAGGGGAAAGGAGCCCAAACTGATTTACTCAGCTCTATCTGGCCCAACTATCTACCAGACTTCTGTTATGAAGCTTCTAGACATGGAAGTTTTGGATCCCTATTTAAAAAACCTTCCAAAAGAGGATCAACACAACTAGAAAAGGGGATCAATCGGTATGATCGATGCGAGGGCTAGTTTTAACCTTTGTAAATCGACGCAAGGGGAAAACTAGTCAGTAGCGTCGGTCTTGTAAACTGGGATAGAAGGAAGATTCTTGGGAAATGATGCAAAGGGGAATTATTTTGCTCATGAGGAGGGACATATTGGGAGTTTCTTCATGATGGGAAAGCATGTTTGGTACACTATATAGGTCCTCCAGGATCGTATACGGGGAGTACAAGGATAGTGACAAAATGTTGTGTAATAGATGCCTCCTAAAGCGTGAAGGTTGAACTAGAGTGAGGGGTGAAATGCTTTACGAATAGATGTGGGGAACCAGAGTCCATCGTCGGAAAACCTGTAAGAAAGCATACATGTACATATCTGAAATTTGGTAGTCATTCCTGATAAACATGAGAGGCATCTAAGAATACATGAATCCATGGTATATGAGCAGCTATCCATCAACAAAAAGATCATGTGCATGGATCCTCGGCATGGATGTAGCCATCCGACTGGAGGGATCATATGAAATAGATCCACGGCATGGGTGCAAACATTCGTCTAAAGAATCATGTATATAATCATGAATGACTCATTACTCCTTGCAACTTGGAATTTTTTTATCTAAGCCCAGTATCTTGTGCTCCAACATGACCCGATCAAAGTACAAATTCTAACATGTGAATAGACGTGCTGAAGTCGAACATTCTAGAAATTTGCTTGATTACCGGCCAATGATGTGAACCGTTAACAAGTGCGAGAGAAACCACCAATAATGAAAATGGATCTCAAGGTACGCACATCATAATTCACAGGGTGTGAATAAGGAACTAAAGTCAAACACTCGCGAAATCATTCAATCAAAGGCTGATGATGAGAACTTGTGGTCGAGTGCGAAGAACTTTCCATTAGGGCATGCCAACTCTAAGGTACTGGAAAGGAGTTTCTATATCAACTTCCTAGATAATGAGCTGAAGTCGACAGGAAGCGATCCGCTGAAGGAAGGTCATAATGAATCCTTCATCATCAGTGTGAAATGGGAAACACAATGAACGAGAGTAATCCAAGATGATCAGACAATGTACACGTAGGAAAACTTCTCTCGAACATATGGATGACACGATTCCGGAGTTTGGCAACATTTGACATCATAAGATCAAAATTCATGGTGACATGGCAGAGATAAATTAGAACCCAGGGTGGCAAGTGACAAAGTAAGGATGTCCCAAAAACCGACACGAAAAGCAGATGAGTGTCAATGTTCAAGAGCGACAGGTTGCCTCAAATTAATACAATTGATGAAATACTTCCAATTTCCCCCACCATTTCTGGTGAGTACCCCAATTATTTTTTAATCGCAAGCTTGAAGGGGATATCATATGCTTGCATTCTAAGTCCATCCTTGGGATGAATCCGATCTAGTAAGTTTAATGAGCCTTAGGAAGTAGAATCTCACATTCATCATGGTGACAAATCCAATGTCGTTTAACATTTTAACGAGTCTGACAAAGGGGTAACTCGATATCTTCTTCATGTTTTGAGAGTTTGAAAAAGACACGAAAAAGAAAACTTCACATGGTCCCTTTTCATACATTTGTGTCTTTCGAGCCCAAAAAGGTAGAAAACGATACTTGAGAGAACCGCTTGACCATTTCAGTCAAGGAGTACCTTTTTCGTAAATAGTGCATCCTAGCCCGAAAAAGGGGTAAATTTATACTGGGTGCATGATGTTTCGTAGCCTTTAACAAGTTCAAAACGACAAGAGCTTGGCAATCTTTTCATGTTTAAAGAGTCGACAAAGAGTTGAAAGCAGACCCCCCATTTTTATTCTCTTTAACGAGTCAAAAAAGGAAAAATACTCGATGATATTTTCATTTTTTACGAGTCAGAAAAGATCTTAAAGGTGACTCGTCCTAGAGGAACGAGTGGTATAAAGGGTCGCAACTATTTTCGGCAATGGTGGAACTGCTCAAAATATGTAATGGTCAAGAGGTTGGCTAATAAAATCACTCATCGTTGCGGTCCCTCAAGAAAGGAAAAACAACCAAGTGAAAGCATATGATCAGCGAAAGAGATGGTGGCGATGGAATGAAATAACCAAGGCTCATCTAGCAGAAATTAGCTGATAAAAACAGCAATCATGAGATGTAAATTGGGCATGGGTTCATTTTTACAGAAGCTTGAACCACGGGGAACTCTGCTTGAATTCAGTTTCATGTTTACACAAGCTTGAAATGAAAAACTATGCTTGCTATAAGTTTTCATGCCCCCAGCACAATGACTCAATTGAGGTACATTCCCCCCAAGCTTCATATCAGTCAATTAGGTGGATGGAATGAAGGTTCACTTTCGAGATCTTGGAAAGACTTGAATGGGATTTTACGAGATCTTAATCAAAGACTTGATTTGGAAAAGGGAGTTGCTTCATTTTTTAATGAGGTTGACATAGTAAAAGAACTATCCTCGAGACCCTTATTTCATTTTTTAATGAGATTGACACAAGACAAAGAACTATGATCACACCCTTTGTTTCATTTTTTAACAAGGTTGACACAAGACCAGGAACTATCCTCATGACTCCTTGTTTCATTTTTTAACGAGGTTGACACAAGACTAAGGACTATCCTCACGACGTCTGTTCATGACCCATAAGAGAACATGACTCCTAAGAGGTCTTCACTAGACAGAAGAACCACACTCTGGGAAGAATACATGTCATTTGGTACCAAATAAAGATTGGGTTCCAATGCCCCCAGTACATAATGTACAATACCATTTATGTGATCATTAGCAGATGCGAAGACGGAACAGGTAGCCACATAATTGACTTCTGGCGAGGAAGGTATTGCTTTCAAACAAGAACCAATAGGGGACAGTGATTGCATAGGAGGCACCTGGTGACCAACGAACGATAATTGATCAATGGTTACTATTCCCCCTTCGTGTGGAAAACAAACCACATGGAAAAGCGAAGAAACAAGAGCTCCCATGAAAAAAACATATTCGCTCCCAAGGAGAAGATTGAAATCTAAGGGACCTTGGACTACCATCATGTCTATAAAGACGATATTTCCTCCCAAAGTAATAGGGAACTTGGAAGGATCCCTAAGTGTTGACTGGTTCCTCTGTTCAAAGCCAACAGATTCAGGGTGATAGGCACAAGCTGTGGGGAACCCAAATCTTTCCAGGTAGTTGAAGACATGATGCTAAAAGACACGCCTTCATCTAATATAGTGCTATGTACTACCATATTATAGGCTTGTACTGTGCTCTGGAAAGGCACATAAGATTGGAGGCGAAAAGCAGTCAATTGACTCCAATCAAAAGAGATGACAAAACGACTTGGTAGGGGGTATCATATGATTGCCCCCACACTCTAGGATGAATCACTCTCTTTACCAATTGGGAGAGGGTCGGAAGAAAGCCTTCAATAACCAACAAGGAGTTGGTCCTGAGGAGCTGTAAGGTTTTCCAAAAATTTGGAGGCTTTATCCATAAGAAGACAAAGGTGAAGAAGATGCTCTCCTAGAACCCAAGGAGGCAAGTGACAGAGTGAGGATGTCCCAAAAACTGACACGAAAAGTAGATGAGTGTCAATGTTCAAGAGCGACAGGCTGCCTCAAATTAATACAACTGATGAAACACTTCCAATTTCCCCCACCATTTCTGGCAAGTACCCCAATTATTTTTTAATCACAAGCTTAAAGGGGATAGCATATGCTTGCACTATAATTCCATCCTTCGGATGAATCCAACCTAGTAAGTTTAATGACCCCTAGGAAGGAGAATCTCACGTTCATCAGGGTGATGAATCCAATGTTGTTTAACGTTTTAACGAGTCCGACAAAGGAGTAACTCGGTATCTTTTTCATGTTTAGAAAGTTCCAAAAAGACACGGAAAAGAAAAATCCACATGGTCCCTTTTCGTACATTTGTGTCTCTCGAGCCGGAAAAGGTAGAAAATGATACTTGAGAGAATCGCTTGACCATTTCAATCAAGGAGTACCTTTTTTATAAATAGTGCATCCTAGCCCGAAAAAGAGGTAAACATATACTAGGTGCATGACATTTTGCAACCTTTAACGAGTTCAAAACGATAAGAGCTCGGCAATATTTTCGTGTTTAAATAGTTGACAAAGAGTTGAAATCAGACCCCCCATTTTTATTCTCTTTAACGACTCAAAAAAGGAAAAATAATCAGTGATATTTTCATTTTTTACGAGTCAAAAAAGAGCTTAAAGGTGATTCGTCCTGGAGGAACGATTGGTATAAGAGCTTGGCAATATTTTCGTGTTTACAGAGTTGACAAAGAGTTGAAATCATACCCCCCATTTTTATTCTCTTTAACGAGTCAAAAAAGGAAAAATAATTAGTGATCTTTTCATTTTTTACGAGTCAAAAAAGAGCTTAAAGGTGATTCGTCCTGGAGGAACGAGTGGTATAAAGGGTCGCAACTGGTTTCGATAATGGTGGAACTGCTCAAAACATGTAATGGTCAAGAGGTTTGCTAATATAACCACTCATCATTGCAGTCCCTCGGGAAAAGAAAAACAACCAAGTGAAAGCATATGATCGACCAAAGAGATGGTGGTGATGGAATGAAATAAACAAGGCTCATCTAGTAGAAATTAGCTGATAAAAATGGCAATCACGAGATGTAAATTGGGCATGGGTTCATTTTTACACAAGCTTGAACCATGGGGAACTCTACTTGAATTTGATTTCATGTTTACACAAGCTTGAAATGAAAGACTATGCTTGCCATAAGTTTGCATGCCCCTAGTACAATGACTCAATTGAGGTACTGTTGTGGCCACCAACAACCCCCCTCCTTCTTTAGTATTAGCAATAACACTAAACAAGTGGGGACCCTTAGTAAAAAATTCAAAAAAATTTATAAAAAAAATTTGTATTATACTCCTTAAAAATACATCGCATGGAGAAGAGTAGAACATTTCTTTATGAGCACAATAAAAAACTGCGAATAAGCGACGCGAAATTCATCGCATCGCATACATTAAGAAGCGCCCATAAATGAAAGAAATCTCCAATGGCCGATATGCGACATCGCATACCACAACATCGCATAAACAACACACAATAACTTAACAAATTGCATCGATCTGCGATCTGCGATCTTGCGATAAACGCAATGTTGCGATCTTGCGACAACGCGATAACGCGATTCTTTGATAAACTAATCAGGAAACTTTGAGATGACACATCTTGATAATGCGATCCGCGATGCTGTGATGCGAGTCGCAGAAATCACCCATCGCAAATTTTCCTCGGCTCAGCGTTCAAGAAAAGTTGTCCTTAAACAAAAAATTGGGCGCGCGCCTTAAAGGAAATTAATGAATGTACGCCAAAGTATTCATGAAGGACAGTTTTGTGTTTTTCGAAGAGTCAGTTCACTATGGGTGTCATGATTTTATACATTCGTAGAGCTTAGAGCTTTCGTGTCAAAATTTATTATCATTACTCTTTTCCTTTGCGTGAACTGCAGGAATGAAAAACAGGAAACAACATGAAGCAATGTGCAGGAAACATCTAAGAAAAAAGGGAAAGCGTCAATGCTCAGAGAACGGAGAAGAGATGTCCTCATAAATGGATACTGCATGCAACAGAAACGTAGATTTCAGAGTATTACTAAATAGATGTTGATATCAATAGGCGATTCGACACTCAAGGTCAAAAGCTCACAAAAGCAGCATGTTTACAAAATTCTGAAGCTTATGCTCGGTAAAAGAAAAAGCGCTAAAGATGGAAAATGCACCAGAAAGGCCCGGATCAAAGAACGGAGGCATTTTTCGATGCGCGATTAGCGCCTAGCGCTAATCGTGCATCGCTAAGAAAATTGTTCAGAAAGCAAAGTCCCTGATTTGCTTAGTCATCCACGAGTCCGAAGACCAAGATAGCAAAAGCAGAAGCAATTTGAGAGAAATTTGGGTTGTTACCAAGTATATACGCAGTAAATTCGACCAGCCAGAGGATGATTCCCAAAAATATCTTCTATTTTACTAAAAAGTGGTGCCAACGCTTGCCATTTCTATTTGCGTAGCCCAAGCAAAAGCAGAAAACAACCAGCCGACTCTTCCCAGGCAAATGTTGCATACTCGCAACATTAAGGAGCAAATGCAGAAATAGTTAGGAATTAGATTCAATTTTTAGAAATAAGTTTGCTTAGATAAAGAGCGGTCATTTAAACCGTATCCTAAATTTATGTAATTAAGTTATTTAGTTAGCAGTATTTAAACCCTTCTCATGCATTTAGAGAAGGGTCCAGAAATTTGTCAAAAACTTGTCCTCAGAACATGCACTTTTGCACCCTCAGAGGAGGTTTTGGTGAATGAATGGATCAAGGTTTATTGATGTTTGCATTTGATATCTGCTACTGATGTTGCACTTCTGTACTCTTGGTAGATATTAGAACAAGGAGAGATAAATCATTGTTGCTTGAAGCTTATGAGTAGGACCAGTCATAAATGGTACTTTTATCTCTTGGCCATTTCTGCTTATATTCTTAAAGTGATATACAGTTTTTAGTTGTTTATATGTTATTGCATGAATGTTTGAGTTACCATTTGGCACTTTTGTACGGTGGAGCCATTTATTTATGTTTGATATATGAATAACTTATTATGCGATATGTTGTTCACAACTGTTTTGCCTAACTTTTTATGCAAAGTGGTTCATCTTAATTGATTTCCATTCTTATGATAGCTGAATGATCTTTATTACCAGTTATTATTTGAAATCTCTTTAGATCACATAATAGAAGAAATACATCCTGGGTTAGCATAGATTAGATGTGATGTTCTCATTAGATTACAATAGCATAGAATTAGATTAAAGTAGCTTAGGTTAGAACTCTTAGATCAGCATCATCCAACTTTGCGCACACACACACCCTTAGATTGGGAAACTGGTCCCATTATCCCCAGTCGGACCCGCTATACCAAACGGATAAGGAGCTGCCAACCAAGGTCCGGACCGGGCGGGTATCCCCCTTGTTGTCGACCCAATTTTCGGGGCTTCAACATATTTGGCACTAGAAGGAGGGCCTAAACTATGAATGGCACCTAAATCAAAATCTAAATACCATTCTGAGAGTAAATTGCCCTCATCATCTCCCCCGACTTCTCCAGTATATTTAATCCAGAGTCAGGAGTCGCTCAAGTATCAATCGCTGCTACACACCCTGATATTTCAGACCAATCTACCATTAAACCTCCTGGATTTGAATCTTCGATTCACAAACTTCAGGGATTTTCCATTTCTCCTCAGAGGTCTAATAAATCTCAAAGCAGTGTGACTTCGCAGTAAAATCCTGCTCATCCCCTAACCAGGATTAAAGAGTGAAAATTTTGGCATCCAACCAACTGAGTTGCCTCTTCCCACCAGGAAAAGAGCGAGGAAATCACCACAAGAGTCTGACAATGAGACTCTTTCGTCTACATCACCCATTTCAACTACCTCACCGCGAATTCAACCACCCACACCTCCATTCCAAACCATCATCCATCCGTCTACCGGAACTCCCACAACCCCTCTTCAATCCTCTACGATCATAGTATCCTCATCTTCCCAGCCACAGAGCTCATCTCCTGCACTTTTCTCTACTAGCAGCTCAACGATGGCCCAGTCTCCATGGAACAACCCTGGGGCAGTTTTAATGCTCGCGCCCTTTAGTCAAATACCGGCCCATCCTGAGAAATGGCTGCCCAAATTCAATCCAGAAGCAGGCATGCTAGCAGAAGAACACATAAACAATTTCATGCTTTCTATCAATCTCAACGGAGTTACTAACGAAGATGCTATTGTTCGGCTTTTTCCCTATACACTGCAAGGGACAGCCGGGTCATGGTATTTTTCATTACCCTCGGGGTCTATCACAAGTTGGGATATCTTCTAGAATCAATTCCTTATCAAGTTTGGTGATGACAGATCAACGGCAACATTAATCAATGACCTATCCAATCTTAAGGCCCAAGCTAAAGAACCTATCAAATATTTCGATTTAAAGTTCAACAAAATTCCCACTACTTCCCAACCCAGCGAAGAAGTACGATGTGAATGGTATATTACTGCTTTACCATCAAACATAGCAATCTTCATGGATAGAGCAAATAAAAAAACCTTAGTTGAAAACATGACAGAGGCGATAGCAGTAGAGAAACGCGTAATAGCCCTGGAAAAGAGATCCGCGATAAAGGAACGGAAGTCTAAAAAAGTCACCTTCAAGGAAGACTCCAAGAAGAAACAAACAAAAGACCCTTTCGATTTGGAAGGATTACAGAAAGTATTAAAGACCATGTCTAATGAGATGGTTGACATAAAAAAACAAGTAGCAGAAACTTCTTTAAAAAATCCCTACAGAGCTTTTAAAAGAGGTCCTTCAATGGATGCAAAACTACCCAATGCCATCTCCAATGCTGAAACTGAGGAAGAGGAAGAAGAAGAAAGTGCCACTGAAGGGTAGACCGATGACGAAGAAGTTATGGAATTACAAGGAATGTGGGATTTCATCCTCCCACAAGAAGAAGATCAAGAAGTATTTCCGGTTAGCACACGAAGCAGAAATCAGCTTGATCCTCCCCAAACTACCCCTAAGCAGAAGAGCGCAAGCCCTACAACAAAAGATAAAGTCGCAACAAAGAAAACAACCACTAAAGCGACTCAATCTAGCCCAGTCCAAGCAAATCAAACAACTCCATCAAAAACACTGATAGTGTCGGATGAAATGGAGTACAATATTATTGATGACATGAAAAAGACTAGGGCTAATATTACCCTTTATGAATTGAGCAAATTGAAGCATCAACAGAAGATAATGATGAAAGAATTACATGCCGTGCCTATTGTACCTTTGCCTACCGTTGTACTCTCTCAAGCTTCCCACAACATGGGAAGACCTCCAACTAACGCGATCAATAATATTGATCCAAATGATATCGCCTTGATTGGAGGAAGATCAAGATCTCACACTCCCCCGTTTCTTCTCACTTATGAAATTTTCAATAAAAATGTGCACAATTGTTTGGTAGATTCTGGTGCTTCATCAAATATTTTACCCAGATCAATATGTGCTAAGTTAAATGTTCAACCACAAAAATCCGCAGTGCGCATAGTTCAGCTTGATCGATCTCAAGTCGAAGTGATTGGTGAAATTAATCAAGTAACCATAAGATTTTCATCTAACCCGAAGGTATGTCAGGTTATTGACGTTCTAGTGGCTGATATCCCAGAATTCTATGGCTTAATTCTTAGCAGGGATTGGTCCGAGAAACTCCATGGATACTTTGCAACCGACTGGTCGCACATGTGGTTAGCCTACAATGGTAAACCGAATCAAATAAAGGTTGAACGAGAGTTACACCAGAAGTACATAGTAACAGAATTAGAGGGAGAAAATGAAGCAGTATCGTGTAACAGCAGTATCATAGGCAATTACTCGATAGATTCTTTTCTCGGTAATTTCAATGCTCAACATCACCTTACTTAGAAAATTCAGTTTTGTCCCAAGTCGAAATTTTTTCCCAAACTGATAGTTCAAAGTGTGTTAATTTTGTAGATGAACCTGTAAATACATCTTTGTTTTGGAAATTATATTTCGATGGCTCTAAATCTAATGAAGGAGCAGGAGCAGGATGCGTTCTGATTAGTCCAGAAGGAAACAAGACCATGCTTACGTGCAGACTCGAATTCAATTGCACAAACAATACAGCAGGATATGAGGCCTTGGTGCAAGGCCTATACAAAGCAATCAGGTTAAACGTCAAGTATCTTCAAGTCTTCGGAGACTCTGAGATTATCGTCAAACAGGTACATAACACTATGCATTGCCTATCAGGTCATTTAAAACACTATCAATCTTTAGTACAAGATCTAACTGAGCATTTCATAGCATTTAATATTTCTTCAATCCCGAGACTCCAAAACGCAAGCGCAGACCTTTTGGCTAACGTAGCCTCTAGGCTTATTCCCTCCGAAGATTTTAGTCCAGATAGATTCTCAATATAATTAATCTTTAGATTTTCCATCCCTGACAACATTACAAATTGGAGAGTATTCAATGACGATCCTGATATTGTAAATTTCCTCACTTCTGAAGGATCCTACTCCAATCAGATAATTGACGAAGACCATCACGATCAACAAATACAACAAAATAGCACTGATAATGCTATACCTAAATCGGTGGTTAAGTTAGAAGACTTATACGATTTGAAAAATCAGTTTAAAAGGTCTACCAATTCAAAGCTCTACAGTCCAACTCTGAACTACGAATTAGTAAACCTAGGAACCGATGATAAACCACAAAATGTTAATCTAGGCATCGGCCTAGTCCCTGAAGAAAAACTAGCGTATATTCGTCTTTTAAGACAATATAAAAATGTTTTTGCCTGGAATTACAATGAGTTGAAGACGTACGACACTTCTATCATTCAACATACTATTCCTATGATTGACAACAAAAAACCTATCCAACAAAAACTGAGAAAGATCCACCCCAATTTAGAAAATCAGATAAAAACTGAGCTAAATAAGTTATTAAAAGCCAGAATAATTTTCCCCGTCAGACATTCCAAATGGGTCTCCAATATGGTACCCGTTATAAAGAAAAACGGAGATATTAGAATCTGTATCGATTTTCGGAATCTTAACAAAGCCTGTCAAAAAGACAATTTTCCTCTTCCACCTATGGAACAGATATTACAGGCAGTAGCAGGCTCAGAACTGATGTCTTTCTTGGACGGATTTTCAGGATATAATCAAGTGCTGGTGCATCCCGATGATCAGTTGAAAACCACATTCAGAACTAAATGGGGCACATATGCATATCGGAAGATGCCATTTGGTTTGATATATGCTGGCGCTACATTTCAAAGAGCCATGGACATCGCATTTAAGGGTTTAGTCAATAAATCTGTAGTAATTTATTTGGATGATATAACAGTGTACTCCAAGAAGCGAAGCGACCATCTCAAAGATTTAAAACAAATTTTTCAACGATGTTTAAGGTATGGGATTTCACTTAACCCAAAGAAATCTTTTTTCGCATTAAGTGAAGGAAAACTTCTAGGATTCATAGTGTTAAAATCCGGTATTCACATTGATCCTGACAGAATCAAAGAAATCTCTGAAATATCTCTACCTCATAATAAAAAAGCCAAGCAATCTTTCCTTGGTCAAATCAATTTTGTAAAGAGATTTGTCCCAGATTTTTCACGAATTGTGTCTCCTTTGCAAACCATGATTAAAAAGAATTCAAATTTCAAATGGGGTCAAGATGAACATGAAGCATTCAACCTGATCAAACAAGCTATTATCAATGCTCCATCTTTAGCAACCCCGAATTTTTCAGAATCTTTTGTTTTATACACATTTGCCTCAGAGAAATCATATGCTGCGATTCTAACTCAAGCAAATCAAGAAAAAGCGGAAGCTCCAATTGCATTTTTTAGCTCAAATTTACAAGGTGTTGAACTCAATTATTCAGACGTGGAAAAACAGGCCTATGCTATTTTCAAAGCGGTCAAATATTTCAGACCTTTCTTACTTAAAACCCATACTAAGATCATAGTACCGTTTCCAGCGGTAAGAAATCTTCTAGTACAGAAGGATATGGACGAGAAAAGAGCAAATTGGATCACTGTTTTACAGGAATACGACCTTGAGATCAAACCAGCAAACATTGTAAGAGGTCAAGGCTTCTGCAAAATGTTGGCTGGAGCATCGCAAATCTCTGAAATTTCGTCCGAAGAGATATAAATGTATGAGGTAAGCCTAAACGATGCAGAATCATTGTATGCTGATATCATTTATTATCTTAAGAACGGGTATGCTCCATCACACCTGGATCACACTAAGAAAAGAGCTCTGAGATTGAAAGCTAAACAATATCAGCTCATAAATGATATTCTTTTTAGAAAGAATTATGATTCTGTTTTTCTTAGATGTCTTGAAAAAACTGAAGCTGAAAAAGTTTTGCAGGAACTCCACGATGGACCAACAGGCGGACACTATGTTGGAGATGCTACTGCACATAAAATTTTACGTGCGGGATATTACTGGCCTACGCTGTTCAAAGATTCACACAGTTACGTGAGGAAATGTCAAGTCTACCAAACTACTGCTGGAAGTCAAAAGAAGTCGTCCCTGCCACTACAACCGGTAAACATCGAGCAACTATTCAGTCAGTGGGGCTTGGACATAATAGGTGAGATCGTTCCTCACTCTTCTAAGCATCATAGATACATCCTCACGGCAACAGATTATTTTACTAAATGGGTAGAAGCAGTTCCTCTCAAGACGGCTAATTCTGAAAATATTATCAAATTCATAGATCAATTTATAATCACTAGGTTTGGATTGCCAATGGCTTTAATGTTTGATAATGCATCATACTTTTCTAGAAATGCGATGACTGAGTTTGCACTTAAAAGAGGGTTCAAACTAAAATATTCGGCCAATTACTATCCGCAAGGTAATGGGTTAGCTGAGTCAACAAATAAAAACCTAATCAGGATTATCAAAAGAACAGTTGACCAGAACCAAAAGAATTGGCATAAAGCTTTGGTAAATGCTTTATGGGCAGATAGAATAATGAAAAAAGCTTCGATCGGCACTTCCCCCTTTAATTTAGTTTATGGGAAAGAAGTGGTTCTTCCAACTCACTTAGTCATTCCCTCTTTGTCTTTAATACAATACATTGATGAAGTACCTACTTCCTCCATACAACTAAGACAAATGGAAATAATTAAATTAGAAGAGCAACGAGAACAAGCTAAGAAAACCCATGCTCATCATCAAGTGCTAATAAAATCCTCTTTTGATTCAAAAATAATGACCAGAAAAAAATTTCAGATGGGAGATTTAGTTTTAAAATGGGATAAGGCTCATGAAGAAAAGGGCAAACATACAAAATTTCAAAAGATGTGGCTTGGTCCTTTTCAGATTGTTGAGGTCATAGGTCCATCAACGTTTGTCTTACAGGATTTAGCAGGTAGAAGGGATTCTTTGCCTATTAATGGAAAAATCCTTAAAATATATTTTCCATAGAAGATTATTCTTCTATTTTGTAGAATAGCTTTATTTTTCTTTTCTTTTTCATAATAAAACCAGTTGTAAATGGTTACTACCGGTATTCACGAAAAGACACCAATTCTCTTTCAGATTTTGAGCTTTTCGCTTGTATGAATAGAAAATTTTTGAAAATCTGATCTTTATTATTCACAGATACAGTTAAAAACTTTAGCCTATATATGATACTAGTTTCAACTTCAAAAAATTTGATGAAAGCAACCTTTAGCGAAGAAATTGTTTTATATCAGCACAATGAAAGGTATCAATAACAAAATAAAGATTCTCTATAAAACTGTTGTTTTCAAACTCTATTATTATCGTCCAGATCTTTCTTAAGGAAAACAATGATTTCCTCCCTGTTAAAGAAAATCGCAGCATTCAGAGGGACAATCCAAGAAACACTATATCTCAAAGAATAAGAGGTCTCATCACGAGCCGGCTTGTTCAGCAAAAGTGTAAATCAAGTGAATGACTGTGTCACAATTTGGCTACCAAACCAAGACATTGTTCTTTAAGAATAAAAAAGGAAAAAGTGTCAATGTGGATTTTTCTTTGAAGGTTGTAGATAACCTTAAGCAGGATAAAGGATCATTGTTGGGTAACAGGTAACCCTGTCAAGGCTATGGACGCCTGCTGGCAGCAGAGGATCTACCTACGACAAACGAGCATATTTTAAAGATAGCACACAGAGAAGACTTTATTTTATCTTTACAAGACCAAGTAATGGCTGATATAAATACAAGGACAAGCCTGAGGAAGCAAACAATTAGAATAGAAAGAGGTTGAAACAAAATATCATTGATAGAATAAGGCATAATGTACTCTATCTGTCCATAACAAAGTTTAGATTTATGAAAATTTTTCCGTTTTTGAAGTTTAAAAAATTCAATAGAAAAGCAGAGATAACTGGTTCTTCCAAGTGAATCGCCATTGTTGTGGCCACCAACAAGTCCCCTCCTTCTTTAGTATTAGCAATAACACTAAACAAGTGGGGACCCTTAGTAAAAAATTCAAAAAAATTATAATTTTTTTTTGTATTATACTCCTTAAAAATACATCGCACGGAGAAGAGTAAAACATTTCTTTATGAACACAATAAAAAACTGCGAAGAAGCGAAAATAAATTCATCGCACCGCATACATTAAGAAGCGCCCATAAATGAAAGAAATCTCTGATGGCCGATATGCGACATTGCATATCGCAACATCGCATAAACAGCACACAATAACTTAACAAATTGCATCGATCTGCGATCTGCGATCTTGCGATAAACGATGCTGCGATAAACGCGATGCTGTGATCTTGCGACAACGCGATAACGCGATTCTGTGATAAACTGATCAGGAAACTCTGCGATGACACGTCTTGATAATGCGATCCGCGATGCTGCGATGTGAGTCGCAGAAATCACCCATTGCAAATTTTCCTCGGCTCAGCGTTCAAGAAAAGCTGTCCCTAAACCAAAAATTGGGTGCGCGCCTTAAAGGAAATTAATGAATGTACGCCAAAGTATTCATGAAGGACAATTTTGTGTTTTTCGAAGAGTCAGTTCACTATGGGTGTCATGATTTTATACATTCGTAGAGCTTAGAGCTTTCGTGTCAAAATTTATTATCATTACTCTTTTCCTTTGCGTGAACTGCAGGAATGAAAAACAGGAAACAACATGAAGCAATGTGCAGGAAACATCTAAGGAAAAAGGGAAAGCGTCAATGCTCGGAGAACAGAGAAGAGATGTCCTCATAAACGGATACCGCATGCAACAGAAACGCAGATTTCAGAGTATTACTGAACAGATGCTGATATCAATAGGCGATTCGACACTCAAGGTCAAAAGCTCACAAAAGCAGCACGTTTACAAAATTCTGAAGCTTATGCCCAGTAAATGAAAAAGTGCTAAAGACGGAAAATGCACCAGAAAGGCTCGGATCAAAGAACGGAGGCAGTTTTCGATGCGCGATTAGCACCTAGCGCTAATCGCGTATCGCTAAGAAAATTGTTCAGAAAGCAAAGTCCCTGATTTGCTTAGTCATCCACGAGTCCAGAAACCGAGATAGCAAAAGCAGAAGCAATTTGAGAGAAATTTGGGTTGTTACCAAGTATATAAGCAGTAAATTCGCCCAGCCAAAGGATGATTCCCAAAAATATCTTCTAGTTTACTAAAAATTGGTGCCAGCGCTTGCCATTTCTATTTGCGTAGCCCAAGCAAAAGAAGAAAACAACTAGCCGACTCTTCCCAGGCAAATGTTGCATACTCGCAACATTAAGGAGCAAATGCAGAAATAGTTAGGAATTAGATTCAATTTTTAGAAATAAGTTTGCTTAGATAAAGGGCGGTCATTTAAACCGTATCCTAAATTTATGTAATTAAGTTATTTAGTTAGCAGTATTTAAACCCTTCTCATGCATTTAGAGAAGGGTCCAGAAATTTGTCAAAAACTTGTCCTCAGAACATGCACTTTTGCACCCTCAGAGGAGCTTTTGGTGAATGAATGGATCAAGGTTTATTGATGTTTGCATTTGATATATGCTACTGATGTTGCACTTCTGTACTCTTGGTAGATATTAGAACAAGGAGAGATAAATCATTGTTGCTTGAAGCTTATGAGTAGGACCAGTCATAAATGGTACTTTTATCTCTTGGCCATTTCTGCTTATATTCTTAAAGTGATATACAGTTTTTAGTTGTTTATATGTTATTGCATGAATTTTTGAGTTACCAATTGGCACTTTTGTACGGTGGAGCCATTTATTTATGTTTGATATATGAATAACTTATTATGCGATATGTTGTTCACAACTGTTTTGCCTAAATTTTTATGCAAAGTGGTTCATCTTAATTGATTTCCATTCTTATGATAGCTAAATGATCTTTATTACCAGTTATTATTTGAAATCTCTTTAGATCGCATAATAGAAGAAATACATCTCGGGTTAGCATAGATTAGATGTGTTGTTTTCATTAGATTACAATAGCATAGAATTAGATTAAAGTAGCTTAGGTTAGAACTCTTAGATCAGCATCATCCAACTCTGCACACACACACACCCTTAGATTGGGAAACTGGTCCTATTATCCCCAGTCGGACCCGCTATACCAAACGGATAAGGAGCTGCCAACCAAGGTCCGGACCGGGCGGGTATCCCCCATTTTTTCGACCCGATTTTCGGGGCTTCAACAGGTACATGCCCCCCAAGCTTCATATTAGTCAATTAGGTGGACAGAATGAAGGTTCACTTTCTATATCTTGGAAAGACTCGACTGGGATTTTACGAGATCATAATCAAAGACTCAATTCGGAAAAGGGAGTTGCTTCATTTTTTAATGAGGTTGACACTGTAAAGAATTATCCTCGAGACCCTTATTTCATTTTTTAATGAGATTGACACAAGACAAAGAACTATGCTCACACCCTTTGTTTCATTTTTAAACAAGGTTGACACAAGACTAGGAACTATCCTCATGACTCCTTGTTTCATTTTTTAACAAGGTTGACACAAGACTAGGGACTATCCTCACAACGTCTGTTCATGACCCATAAGAGAACATGCCTCCCAAGAGGTCTTCACTAGACGGAAGAACAACGCTCTGGGAAGAATACATATCATTTGGTACCAAAGACAGATCAGGTTCCAATGCCCTAGTACATAATGTAAAATACCATCTATGTGATCATCAGTAGATGCGGAGACGGAATGGGTAACCACATAATTAACCTATGGTGGGGAAGTTACTGCTTGCAAACAAGAACCAATAGGGGACGGTGATTGCATAGGAGGCACCTAGTGACCAACGAACAATAATTGATCAATGGTCACTATTCTCCCTTCATGTGGAAAAAAACCACACGGAAAAGCGAAGAAACAAGAGATCCCATGATGGAAACATAGTCGCGCCAAGGAGAAGATTGAAATATAAGGTACCTTGGACTACCATCGCATCTATATAGACGATCTTTCCTCCCAAAGTAACTTCGAAAGGATCCCTAAGGGTTGATTGGTTCCTTCATTGAAATCCAACAGATTTTGGGTGATAGGCACAAGCTGTGGGGAACCCAAATATTTCCAAGTAGTCAAAGACATGATGCTAACAGATGCACCTTCATCTAATATAGTGCCATGTACTACAATATTATAGGCTTGTACTATGATCTGGAAAGGCACATAGGATGGGAGGTGGAAAGTAGTCAATTGACTCCAATGAAAAGAGACGACATAACTACTTGGTAAGGGGTATCATATGATTTCCCCCATACTCTGTAGGAAAAGAAAAAATACTTTCTTGAACAACCGAAACGGGAGGGTCACTCTTCGATTCATGAGAATCTGAGGAGACAAGAAGAACATGAGAAGTATGATCACCACTCTCTTCGGGAACAGAGTGAACAATTGAAGGCGGAGCCAAGTCGACACTCTTTTCGACTAATGGTTGGTCAAAAACAGATAGAAGAGGGTATTGCTCGTGAAAAGCCGGATGGGAAAGAGATGAATTAATCTCTTTACCAACCTGGAGAGGGTCAGAAGAAAGCCTCTGATAACCAACAAGGAGTTCGGCTTGAGGAGTTGTAAGGTTTTCCAAAACTTTGGAGGCTTTATCCATAAGAGGACAAAGGTGAATAATATGTTCTCCTTCACATAACCTACATGGGAATATAATCTTCCCTTTCTTCTTACCATCGTTAAAAGAGGTTGCAACATCAACATGATCTCCAGAAGTCAATGGGGATGGTCGATCCAAATTTGAGACCATACCTCTAAGATTATGGGAATGCCAGAACAGTCTCGAAGGAGATGGTCAACCTTACACAACTTTCAAGGGAAGCTGACCATTCATGGAGGACCAGAAGGTTTGTCGATAGGAAGTGCATTTAGTGCAATAGTTGCATGGTTGGCCTCTTGCTTATCTAACTTCTTCTTTGTTGTCTTCTTCTTCTTCTTCTTAGCCTCATGGTTACTAGATTTGAAACTTTCACCAGGCGAAGTAGAAGAGGAGGGTGAAGAAATGGGGGAATAAGGTAAGGGGTCAACCTTAGAATCATCGTGACGTGATTCGAATGAAGGAGACGTTTGGACAGGAGTCGAGACGCTCGAGACCACCGAGGTCGAAAACAACCAGACAAGTAGACCAATGGTTAACCCAGGAACGGAAAACGTCGCCATATAAGGAGCACCAGTGTTTCCAAAAGAAAGAAAAGGACCAGGATTCCCATCCGAGGGGAATCCTTGACTGGTAGATTTTGGAAATGTTGCCATTGGAATCGGCCTTAAATAATTACTAAGGAAGATAACTTTAACCAGGAATATTTCGTGGGTAGTTAATTATAAAACACTGAAACAAAACTTTGACTTTCATGTTTTAAGAGTTGAGAAAAGGAGGAAAGATGACTCTAGTCGCTTTCAAAGTTAACGAGCTTGAAAGGACAAGAACTTGGGTGATCTTTTATATTTACGGAGTCAAAAAGATCAAAATGACTACTCATGATGATCTAGGTAAAAAGGATTACCAAGTAATCTTGAACTGCAGAATACCTCCCGGCGAACCAAGAATTATGGAAAGGCAATCTCCCCGAATGCTGTGTTCGATGTATCGCATTTACAAGGTGGTAGACTCAGCTTCGTATGGATAAAGGATTGCAACCTAGTGGGGTCTCCCTTTATATAATCGATGGTACGGGGAGCACAAGTCCGTACTAGTGCTGTCTAGTGCCGAAGTGAATGACAGTTTCTAGGTTTAAAGATGTCGGAACACGTCTCTAGCCTAGACCTCTAAATGTGAGCGTTAAGTTTCAATGCTTCCTTCGGTTAATTCAATAAATTTTAACAATTGATCTTGAATTAGGTTTCAATTACAAGGTCCTACCGCTCTCATCAGACAAAAATCCTACATGAAGCTATATGAGAAAAGAGATCTTTCTTTGATGAAAGTTAACACTAATTGAGGTATAGAGAGCACACAATCAATGCAACAATCAAAGAATGAAAACTTTCACTAACACATGTCCTAAATTCACTTAATCTTCCCTTAACGACAAAAGAAGTTTCATTTCATTTCCAATGCTTATGATGATGCAATTCTAGCTTCTTAATGACACTACTAAAGCATTATTTTCGCTTAAGTAAACTAGAATGATGTTCTTCTTTACATAAAATGCGAAATGAATCTTTCACATAAAGCACTTTAATGAAAATTTTCACAATTCTGAACAAAAAGGGCATCGATCAATACCAAAGCATGATAAATGAAAATAAAACAACTTCTTCCCTGAATTGAACAAACCAAACACATAAATGCTTCAATCGACAAACCAAGCAATGTAATCTATGCTCGAAACGGGAAAAGAGACACTCAAAATAAGAGAACAAACGAGAGTCTTTCACTCAATTGAAAATGAAGCAATGAAGATGTTGTGACTGAAATATGGATTAAATGAAGCAACAAATCAGAAACTTGACATAATGAGTAAACAAACAAATGAACGGTAATTGACCTAAATGCCCTAGGGTCATAGAAACCATCCAAAAACTCAAAAAATCAAGCAATGAAACTTCAAACCAATCAATCAATCAAAAACCAGCAAACAAAGCATTCTAGTCACTTATGGGCGAAAGAAGAGAGTCATAGGGTCAAGACACATTGGCACTAGAATGGGAGTAATTTTGATTTTTCCTTAACTCAGAGACCAGCACTATTGCCTAACTGACAACTAGTGCTGATCGGCACGACCGGCACAACTGACCAGACTACAACTAGCACTGATGGGTTGATTGGCACGACTCGCCAGGCTACAAGTAGCGTTTATCGAAGGATTCAAAGAAAAAATAAAAAAGAACTTCACATAGGGCCAAACTTAACACATCAGAGGGTGGGTTAAACCAAACAAGCACACAAACCAATCTAATGAAGCTTTCCTGTCAGTGAGCAAAATGAGCTAAGAGGTAGAAATCAAGAGGGCAAGACACACTGGTTATGATCTAGGGGAAACCCTGATCGTCACCTACAGGAATCGGTGTGACTGCATAACTGACAACACACGTCAAAAAAATAAACACGCTAACTGAGGATTCAAGGAAAAAAATACAAATTTTCAAAGGCTAAGACCAGACTTGCCACTATAAATTTCAGGCTCAGAGCAGTAAACCAGGAAAGGCAGAGCTAAAGGGAAATGGTGATACTAGAAAAGTTCACAGAAAACCATAAAATGATAATCAATCAAACAGAAGGATTGGCTCCCCAACAAAGTCGCCAATTTGTGGTGCAGGTAAATTCTCAGTGCAGACACAAACAATTCCCCTAGCCCGAGAGGGCGGGTGTAGCCACAAACAAACAATCTATGGAAAATCCCCTTAAGCTAGAATTAATTAAGAGGGTCTACCTCTTAGAACGCTATTCCACTTGGTGATGATACTGCTTCCTCACTCCAACTATCTTTCGTTTCCTTTCTTCGAATACCTGAAACAAGCAAACAACAAAAACAACAAACATGATAGCATACAATATTGTATTCATCCTTCTTCATAGGTCACGGAACATTAAGCCATAAAAATGTAAAATGACACTTCATGTAGGAAATCAATCGATAGTTGCATTAATATAAATCAGAAAGAGATTACAACCAGTGCCTTGATGTTGTTGGTCTCCTCCGATGTATTCGGGTTCCCATACTTCTGCTAGCACTTCACGGATAACCCAACAATGGAATTTTTAAGGCCTCTTTCCCTCTAGTCTCAAACCAAACCAAAATCACACTATTCTCCCTCAAACACACACTAGAAACCTACAAGTTATAGATGACTTGCTGGTTATTCAAACTTTCTCCAAAACTCCAACTATATTTTGCTTGGGAAAAAGAGAGGTTTATATATCTTGGATGGATGGGAGATGTTTCCTCTTATCATGGGAGAAGGTCTTATCTCTTAATATTGTTCCATCCTAATAGGGGAAAGGAGCCCAAACTGATTTCCTCGTCTCTATCTGGCCCAACCATCTACCAGACTTCCGTTACGAAGCTTCTAGACATGGAAGCTTCAGCTCCTTATTTAAAAAACCTTCCAAAAGAGGATCGGCGCGACTGAAAAAGGGCTCAATCGATCCGATCGGCACGAGGGCTAATTTTAACCTCTATAAATCAACACGAGGAGAAAACTGGTCAGTAGCACCAATCTTGTAAACTGGGATAGAAGGAAGATTCTTGGGAAATGATGCAAAGGGGAATTATTCTGCTCATGAAGAGGGACATACTGGGAGTTTCTTCATGATGGGAAAGCATGTCGGGTACACTATAGAGGTCCTCCAGGATCATAGATGGGGAGTACAGGGACAGTGATAAAATTTTGTGTAACACATGTATGGTCCTACCTTCCTTCTGTGTTATCCATTGTGATTCCTATTGCATTTTATTGCACACAAAATTCGATGAAAGCCTCCCCTTTGTCGTATCGTGAGCCACCCCAAGTCTTCCCTCAAGTTTGTATCATTTGTCCCATCATCTAAACAATATGATAGAGTTGGCGATGTAGTGTGATTTCACGGACAAAGGACCTTTCAAAAAGATGATTGTATCAGCGTAGTGACCCATGAAATGATTTTGTGACTTATGAAAGGTCGAATAGGCGCAGTAAATGTAAAGTTTCATATGTAGTTGCTTTCACTGTGTTATAAAACATGACCTCACGACCTATGAGGGAGCACAACTTATTGAAGGTCGCATGGTCGCAGCTGATGGTTAGTCGCCCTTCTGAGGAGCTCGCCTGAGGAGTTGTAACGCGAACCAACGACTTGGCCGAAAGTGCGACTCCCCTGGAAGTCACCTGGTCGCATCGCCACATCTCCTAGGTGCCCGCATGAGGTCTTCGAGTGTGTCTTAGAAACCATTAGTCGCACAGTCACATCTTGAGCAAGGTCACTCGAAATGGCTACTTCCGAAATTCGATTTTGTGATTTGCATGAGTTACCATGGGTAGTGTGGTCGCATAGAGAAATATGTTGCATAGTTTGTTGTTGTAGCATTGGGCATCATCCTATAATATGTCCTATGTGCAACCCCTTATAGTCATCGCTCCTCTGGAATAAGTGCAAGGCAAGTAGGACAATTTTTCATGCCCCAAGTCGAGGTGAGACCCACAACAACGCTCTTCTTATGTGACCCCCTTCATTGCCTTCATCGCCTTCCCCATTGATCACAGTAGGGCAACGCTATTCATAGGACGAATCACTTCGTAGTTTCCAATGACTGCGCTAACCAATGGGAACACTGAAGGGCATGGTCAGCTTCCACATTTGGTCAAGGCTTATGTGATCTGAAATGGGGCACTAAAGGCTTCTTGTCAGCTTACAAGAACCTCTCCCACTCCAAAGCTTATATATTCCCAAGATCTAGCTTATGACTGATAATTTGCAGAATTAAAAGAACTGGAAATAGTGTATGTCTTTGTTTGCCTTTAACTATTCAAGCGTTTGAGTTCATTTGCTTAAACTGATATTTAAACATATGACAGTAAATATGATGCAGCAAATAAGCAAACACATAAGACAACAATATAACATGGAGTCCACCCCGATATCTTGGACTACGTCTCCTAGAGCTTTAATCAACTCAACTAGGCTCTTTGGGATTATGGATTGAATTCTTTTACAAGTCTTTGACTCAACTCCATAGGTTTACAACTGAACCAATGGGCTTAGAATGCCATCTTTATCCCTGGCTGTTTGGCTCTCTGGCTCTCGGCTCTGGCTCTCAAAGTATTGGCTCTTGGCTCTTGGCTCTCGTAAGGAGAATAACTGCCTCCAACATCTGGTGGCTTCTCTCTGTTCTCCTCTCACTGGCTCGGATTATTACAATGTGTGAGTTCTTTTTGAGTCTCTTCACAACAATGGAATTTATCCCTAAGATGGCTCAAACTCCTCGAGTCCACAAGAATAATGCCTCCAGACCCCTTGGACGGTTACCAAATCCTCTTTGGTTCCCAAAACGCCTTCCTCTGTGCTGGACCCTTCTGTCCGCCTCTTCGCCTTCTCTTCTGCATTCGAATTCGTGTTTTCATGACACATCCAGTTACATCATTTTCTTATTGCGAGTAGTAATGATGTTTGAAATAGAAAATGGCTTGGAAAACGAAAGGACCGGTGGGTGTGGGCAAAACCCTTTCAATTGAGCTAAAATCCCCAAAATAGAGCATTTTACCAATACACAGGAAAACATGGAAAAATAGATTAATTTGGATCTCAAGGAACAATAAACTCGACACTATAATGTCTTCAAGTTCGCCCATCGCAATCGCATGTCACATGGTGCATTGGCCCCTTTGCATTATCACGATCTGATTTACCGATCTCCAATCACTATGATCGACACCTCATCGGCTATTGGCATTATCACTATATTTCTTATCAGCAGTTGCTACTTCCATGGTCCACAACCCTTAAGCTTCCCCGATCAACGATCTCCGATCAGATCCTGGCCATTGATTCCTTTTCCAATCCGACGGCTCAAAGTGCTTATCACAATCGGTCTATCGCATATCGAAATGCCTTAAGGCCTATGGTTAAGTCCTTCCTTTGGAAACATCACGACTTAATATTGTCTGTCGATTTACCGTTTAATCTGACGGTTCGCACTAAACCTGTAACATCAAACAATCCGCTCAATCTCCATAATTGATCCACGATCTCCAATCCAACGACTAGCAGCCATTTCGGGTGACCCACTTGCATGAATATTACCCGCCCGAAAAAGTAGTTTTCTCTCTCCTACGGCGTGCTACGTGTTGGTTGGTGTATGAAATCGGGTGAAGCCCTTCCAATACCACTTACCGCCTGAAGCCCACCCAAAATACCGTTTAAGGTTTAGTTTATTTTCTATAAACTCTTCGAATCCGATTGTTTGTAGGTTTAGCTGTAAAATGTGTTGATATCCCCTGATCAGACGATCCTCCACCTTTGACCCTGTTCTTCATTATCAAAGACCTGAACCAATCTCTGACTACCACATCATTTGTTGTGCTGACATCATCAGACACCCGTGACTCTTTCCCGATTGCCACATGTCTTACTGACATAGCCATTGACTTTTTGGCCAATCAAACAAGGCCACATGGCCCAATCCCGGCCAGCCATGTATCAGTTGTGGATTGGCCCGTGAGCCTATACCAAAAATCAACATTTTCAATATAGTTTTAAGATTAATGAAATTGCCTCCTTTTCTAAGGATATTGGACAATTTTCATTTTATAATAACTCCTTCATCCAGAGTCCGTTTTGGTCCATTCAAATTGCATTAAATTTAGATTGAAGAGATCTATGCAATGGGACTATTTTCAGAAGCATCCTTCGACTTTCATTTTCCTCCGTGAGAAAGATTTTTTGACTTATAAGTCTATTCTAGATCCATTTTGGATCACGCCTTCCCACTAAAAATCTTTTGGACTCCAAAATACTGATATACTGATCTAAACAGTAACTAAGAGTACGTCGCCCTCTTCTTTTAGCCTTCATACATTTGCCTTGCATAGCTAGTGCCTCTGAACCAAAGCCTTTGAACACTTCCTTCCTAGATGTGCTTGTCCTTCGATTAAGAATTTTCTTCCTCCTTGACTTCATGTAGAACTCCTGCTGAGAAGGTTACAGTAGGTAGTTTGAACTTCTCTTCCTGGATCATTGATCCAAGTTGGCTCAAACAAATGTGAAGTTACATCTTCTTCACAAAAATTTACATTTGTATCTGTTTGAAATATTGTCAACAACAATTGTTAACAACAACAGAATTACAGACAACAACTAGATGGCCTAAACTCTTGCTTCATCAAAAGAAATAGATTTCACATCTTGTGAACACCTCCATGTCTTTACATCAACATACAAATGATTGACTAGATAAAAAGCCAACAAAACATGCCTTTAAACAATTGACCCTTCAAGTCAAGCATGTAGAAAAAGAACTGCAAGATTCTTTTTTTCAAAGATGAAACACTCCATCATTATCTCCATCTTGGAGACCAAATCAACTTTTTCCAAGTCAATATTACATTACATGCATGTTTAAAACAAAGCAATCAACCCTTCAAGATAATTACACAAACATGTTCAAATACAAGGAAATCATCAACATCCCTATGGTCATGCATATCATGCTTATGCATGCATTTCATCTTTCAACTTTCGCTTAAGTAACTATACTTTCGAAGCTGACATGAATATAATGTTGCGGCAATAAAGTGATTTTCCGAGTCAACTTTTCCATTCACCTTCTTGGTAAAATCCTGCAACTTGCATCTCATTAACAAATAAATGCAAATAGATGTGACACATTTCTTTTCACATCACAAGATATGCAACTTTAATTGGATAAGAACTCTAACCTTTCTTACCAATCCATTTCAAAGGTCCTTCCTTTGTCCGCACATCAACAACAACATGTGAATCATCTTGAAACACATCATTTATGGAATCTTTCTTCCCATTCCAAACATTCTTTCTTTCCACCTTCTTCAAGTTTCGTGGAAGCATTTTTGATTCAAAGGCCAACACTTTTCAGCTATATGTCCTTTATGGCAATAAGTGAAACACACGTGCATCTTCTTGACAACATGATTTGCCTTGTCCAGTGGACCTTTGGATTTTCGCTTCCTTTCCTTCAAAAGTTTCTTGCATGTGGCCATCCTCTTCCAACAGCTAGAAACATTTTGGTTATCCCAACCACAAAAGGAACATGTAATTCTTTTCCAATGCTTATATGGAAATTTACCATGCTTTACATAATCAAAATGAATATGATTAGAACCAGATGTATACCTTTCTTTTTCACCTTTATTACCTTCATGAGGAGGTGAATCAAATGAAGAAGTGGCTCCCTTTGGAACACCATCAATCTCTTCAAGGATTTTTGAGTTTCCACAACTCTCTAGTTCCAGTGTATGCTTATGAACACCTTCATCCTGGAAATGATGTTTCAAGCTATTGCATTCCCCAAGAATACAATATTTAGGCTTCTGAGGTAGAAGACTTGACATGAAACTCCTTCTAGGAACTATTTCAATTGCCTTCATGGCAGCTTTGGAACTTTCTCCATAAGATTTTCCATAGCCAAGATCTAAATAATTAGGCCTTTCCTCAACCATTATTGGCTCAACAATACCCTGTGCATGTTTTCCCAAGCCTTTTCCTTCATAGCCCATCTTGGACATTAACTTGGAACCTACGCCTCTGGTATGTTTTTCAAAAGAACCAACATAATCATGTTTAGAATAATTTGAAGAAAAAATGGAATTATTTACCTCTTCTTCAAGCTGATACTTGACTAAGGCTTCTTTGGCAAAAAGGAGTTGTGTCTCCAACTCATGCACCCTTTCTAGGTTCATATTTGCAATATGAAGTTGTCTTTCCATTTCTTGCAATTTGTCAGAAAGCAACTGATTCTCTTCCTTCATGGAATTCAACTCCTCTCGAAGTATGATGCTTTTCTTTCCATCCTCATACATTTCTCTCACCATTTCCATCATGATGAACAAGTCTTGCTTCATGTCTTCATCAAATAATCTTGTGATGAAGGAAGAATTTGAGGACTCGCTTGTAGGAGTAGTCATTATCAAAATGATCAAAAGAACTTCAAACAAGATTAACAAAGAGCTTATTCAAGCAACCTTTTGCAACAAACCTCTTGTGCTTCAAGGATTGTCTTGAGGTCCCTTAGAATAAGAAGAATGCCTTCAGCACCTCTTCCTTCTTGTCCTCTCCTAGACTTAGCTAACAACAACTTTACTTGATCCCTTGCAAACTCAAACAACAGTAAATTTACAAACAATCAATCCTCGACGGTTTAAACACCTTTCAAGTTAAGCAAGAAAATAGATTGCTCTGTCAATCAAGCATTCTGCTTTGATCAATCAAGCATCATGATACCACCTGCTCTGGTATAACTTTCTCTCATATGACCAGTTCTGATACCACCTTCGTTGAAGGTGGGGTTAATCAACCTGATGCTCTTATACCACTTGATTTGAAATGGGGCACTAAAGGCTTCTTGTTAGCTTACAAGAACCTCTCGCACTCCAAATCTTATATATTCCCAAGATCTAGCTTATGATTGATAATTTGCGGAATTAAAAGAACCAGAAATAGGTGTATGTATTTGTTTTCCTTTAACTATTCAAGTGCTTGAGTTCATTTTCTTAAACTAATATTTAAACATATGACAGTAAATACGATGCAAAAAATAAGCAAACACATAAGACAACAATATAACATGGACTTCACGCTGATATCTTGGGCTACATCTCCTTGAGCTTTAATCAACTCGACTAGGCTCTTTGCGATTATGGCTTGAATTCTTTTACAAGTCTTTGACTCAACTCCATAGGTTTACAACTGAACCAATGGGCTTAGAATGCCATCTTTATCCCCGGTTGTTTGGCTCTCTAGCTCTTGGCTTTGGCTCTCGAAGTATTGGCTCTTGGCTCTAGCTCTCGGCTCTTGGCTGTCGACTCTTGGCTCTCGTAAGGAGAATAACTGCCTCCAACATCTGGTGTCTTCTCTCTGTTCTCCTCTCACTGGCTCGAATTATTACAATCTGTGAGTTCTTTTTGAGTCTCCAAATAACAATGGAATTTATCCCTGAGATGGCTCAAACTCCTCGAGTCCATAAGAATAATGCTTCTAGACCCCCTGGACGGTTACCAAATCCTCTTTACTTCCCAAAATGCCTTCCTCTGTGCTGGACCCTTTTATTCATCTCTTCACCTTCTCTTCTACATTCTAATTCATGTTTTCATGACACGTTCAGTTACATCATTTTCTTATGGCGGGTAGCAATGATGTTTAAAATAGAAAACGACTTGGAAAACGAAAGGACTGGTGGGTGCAAGCAAAACCCTTTCAATGGAGTTAAAATCCCCAAAATAGATCATTTTACCAATACATAGGAATACATGGCAAAACAGATTAATATGGATCTCAAGGAACAATAAACTCGACACTATAATGTCTTTGGGTCCGCCCATCGCAATCGCATGTCGCATGGTGCATTAGCCCCTTTGCATTATCGTGATATGATTTACTGGTCTATGATCACTCCGATCGGCGCCTCATCGGCTATTGGCATTATCGCTATATTGCTTATCGACGGTTGTTTCTTCCCTCGTCTGCAGCCCTTAAGCTTCCCCGATCAGCAATATCTGACCAAATCCTGGCCATTGATTCCTTTTCTGATCTGATGGCTCAAAGTGCTTCTCGCAATTAGCCTATCGCATATCGAAATGCCTTAAGGCCTATGGCTAAGTCCTTCCTTTGGAAACATCACGACTTAATCTTGTTCGTCGATTTACCATTTAATCCGACGGTTTGCACTAAACCTGAAAACTCAAACAGTCCACTCAATCTCCACCATTGATCCACGATCTCCAATCCAATGGATGACAGCCATTTCGGGTGGCCCACTTGCACAGAGATTACATGCTTGAAAAAGAAATTTTCTCTCTCCTGCAGCGTGCTACGTGTTGAATGGTGTATGGAATTGGGTGAAGCCCTTCCATACCACTTACCGCCTGAAGCCCGCCCAAAATATCGTTTAGTGCCCTCCTTATGAAGCTCAAAAGGTTTAGTTTATATTCTATAAAATCTTCGGATCCGCTTGTTTGTAGGCTTAGCTGTAAAATGAGTTGATCTCCCCTGATCAGATGATCCTCCACCTTTGACCCTATTCTTCATTATGAAAGACCTGAACCAATCTCTGATTGCCACATCATCTACTCTGCTGACATCATCAGACACCCGCGACTCTTTCCCGGGTTTCCACATGTCTTACTGACATAGCCATTGACTTTTTGTCCAATCAAATAGGGCCACATGGCCCAATCCTAGCCTGCCATGTGTCAGTTGTGGATTGGCCTGTGAGCCTATACCAAAAATCAACAGTTTCAATATAGTTTGAAGATTAATGAAATTGCCTCATTTTCTAAGGATATTGGACAATTTTCATTTTACAATAACTACTTCTTCCGAAGTCCGTTTTGGTCCATTCAAATTGCATCAGATTCATATTGAAGAGATCTATGGAATGGGACTATTTTCAGAAGCATCCTTCAACTTTCATTTTCCTATGTGAGAAAGATATTTATACTTAGAATTCTTTTCTAGATCCATTTTGGATCATTATGGGTATGCCAAAGCTTTAGAAAGGGAGTATTTGTAGCCAAACCACTCCCATCCTTAAAACATTCAATATTTCCACCTTCATTTGAGCTTCGGTGTGCAATCCATCCCATCACTACAATGAGTCATTCATGACCAACGTGTTGCTCGCATTTTCAAGCACAGAGGTGCCAAAGACTTAACCATACAACACTTCTATGTTGAATAGATTGTTGTGAAGACCGTCCTTCCATGGAGTAAGGTCACTCAATGCGAGAAACCACAATCGTATGTTACCTGCCATGGAATCGCACTTGTAGATATAACATAGATTATAATAATCTCGCAATCGTCGGCATGGCGTAATACATTTTATTCGATGGCTTTGTCAATATTCAATTAAGCATGCAGGGGAATGGATTTCATTAAAAACCCATTGTTGACTTATGGCCTTTGATGCATGAGCACTCACCCAAGAGAAAAACCATTGTAATTAAGTAGACATAGGGGGTCATGTATTTTTAGGAAGTTGGATTCCTAAGTGACAAATTAATGTAATAATTAGGCCTTCAAGTGAATTAATTAGATAATGGGAGGAAATTGTAAGTGCTCTCGAATAAATGAGAACATGAGTGGTAATAATGACAAAAGAGCCTAAAATCAATTAGGACTCTTAGAACGGTTCATGATTCGAGGAACTAACGAGAGCCTTTAGGAATTAATTGAACCTATAAGTGGACATAGAGGACCTAGAGGATTTAGGAGGTAGTTCAATAGATTTAGGAGTCGAACCAGGACCAGTTCAACAAAACTGTCTAGCATATATGTAAGCCTATGGGCAGAGTCAAGAGAGAGGCCACTGACATTGAAAATTAGGCCTGTGTGAGACCGAGAAGCCTCGAATGTAACCCTTGCTTTTATATTAATATATGTAGATGTTTGTTCCTGACTTTGTTAGAGTATTGAAGAGTATTTCATGAATGATTTACTGTGAATTCATAGACTTGGCAATAGGTTGCAGGCAGAATTATGAAGGAAGCAGAGGAATGGAGTGATTTAGAGGAATCACAATGGGCCATTGAATCCAATTGAGGAAGCAAAGTGAAGCTCTGGAGAGAAGGACATGCGGAGTTAAGCTCTATTGGGAATGAATTGAGCAATAGAAGGGTATAAGGAAAAAACTTTAAGAAAACCCGAGCCATAGAGAAATGTTGAGGAAATAGCGTAAACTCTTAGTAAAAAAGGAAGAACGGTGAAGTGGGGCTTCAACACACAGGAGCCATTGGATCAATATGATCAACAGATAGGATCATATTGCAGAGACAATCAAAAGTTGATATCGCATCGGCGGGTTTACATATAGGAGTGGTATTTTGGGTGAATGAGGAGTGGTAAGTGGTGTTGAGGGCCGAGCACCCAATTCCACTCACCATTCAACACATAGTAGCGAGCAGAGTGGAGAAACCGCTTCATCGGGTGATTAAACGTCGTGGGTATTATCAACCTGAAATCAAGTGTGAACTGTCGGATCTACAAAGTAAAGATCAATGGCGGAAGGCCGTCAACGAAATTTGAAAGGGGGAAGGATCTCGACTGTTGGATCGATCACTAGATCTACGATCCGCTTTAAATCGGCGATCGGAGAAGGCGAATGTCGGAGCAGCACCGTGGAGTGATAAGATATGGACCTGACGATAAATATAGTCACGGGTCTAATGAATTTGAAGTCCGCTATATGTGTTCATAGCGGAAATTCCATGTATTCCCTTCATATTATGTTAAAGTGTTGAAACACTTCCAATAGTCGCATATCGGAGGGGAAGGGGTGATGAGGCACATGTGTAATGTGGCCTGCAAAAGTTTCGATAGCCGATAGTGATTGTGATAGAGATACAACCTTAGAATCTATGCAAAGGTCGTACGGAAGACGAAAAGGTATTTTTTGTGGTTAATTCCTTTGTTAACATATTTTATAAGGAAAAGCGCCAATGAAAGGGTTTATGTGTAAATATATATATTAACCAATCTTTTAAGAGGGAAAGGTTGATATATATGCCGTTAAGGGGATATGTAAAGGTGTTGAAGGCTTTTTAATTCCCGATAAGAAGGATTAATGAAAAGACTTTAATCAAAGTCTTATATAAAGGCTCGAGGGTTTATATAGTCTCGATAGGAGGTTTAGGTGGGGTGATTGGTTCCAATAACAAAAGAACAATGGCAAAAAGGTCCTTAACCACGTATGGTTGAAGATTTGACTCCATTGCGGAGTTAAATACCTGGGAAAGTTGTCTTTGTGTGTATTGATGCATACAATTGGTATGTGTGGGGGTAACCCTGCATCATTAGTGGGATCTGAGCAGGTTTGTAATCAGAGCAGGTTTGAAATCAGAGTGAGGAAAGATTTCTGCGAAAGGGAGTTTGCACAGAGAAGAAGGTAATGTGCATAAGTTAAATGGATGAATGATAGAGACTAGAGTGGAAGACTGTAGCAGTTCCAGCAGAGGCTTGGAGTAGGTAGGAACAAAGGATTCCTTGAAGGAAAGAGAAAGCAATATTGCTTAATGCAAGTTCTGAAGGAAAGAGGACTTGGAGACAAACCATAGGACAATCCATTCAAAGTACAGGTGGAATGGTGAAACAAGATCATGTTGAGATCTTGAAGGTGAGGTAATATGTTATGTTCTGTTTTAAATTGAGAATGTGTGTTTTTATATTAATGCACAGGTGAAAGCAAGAGAAGCTATGAGAGGGGAACCAGATGTGTTGTTGAAGACAAATTAAGGAGAATACTCTGATAGAGAAGTGGTAGTGAACCTGAAGAATCCAACAAGAGATTGGACAGAGAGGACAGCTGAAGTGTTCTCAGGAGAGAGTAAGAGATTGCAGAAGCCTAGAAGGAGAAAAGGTATTGCTCAAGAGGAGGTTCCAGATAGAGGACCGTGCTTACCAAAAGAATGAGTGAGGAGATCTCAGTGAGGTAAGATTGCAGTGAGGATGACTAGTTGTAGCAGAGGCTTGTTGAAGATGAATGAGGAGCTCATGAAGAAAGAGGAGAAGAAAATGACTACTGATAGTCATAGTAGAGGTTCAAAGAGAAGCCACAATAGAAGAAATATGAAGAAAGAGGATGCCAAGGCAAATGGAAAGAGGATGAGTCAAGAGGAAATTGACAAGGAGATTACAAAGTTAAAGGAACAACTCAATGCATTGAGGAGAAAACTTGAGGAAAGCCAAAGACTAGGTTGGGTCTCGAGGAGGAAGACAGTGGAATGGCATGAGATGCAGAGAAGGCTACAACAAAAGCAAGTGAAGTGGTTGATGGAAAAACTCAAGGAAGATGAGTTAGAAATGGAAGAATCCATTTGTGCACCAAAACAAGGAGAAATTCTGGGAGAAAGTGAAGATGAAGACTTGAAGACTGAAACTTAAAGTGAGGCCAAAGGGTCACATGGTTTTAAATCTGACAATTTGTGTATGTTTGCAGGTGAAACATGTAAAGAAGGACAATTTGTGGATATTGTCATAAATGAGGAAGAAGACCAACATAATCTAAATTCTGTTCTGGAAGAAGATGAGATAGATAGGTCTCATAAATAGCTGGAGAAAAATATCATGCAACCAAGTGAAGGGCTTGAGAAGATTGAAGAGGAGATAATTGAAGAATTTCTGAATCATATGGAGGATTTAGAACAGCAAGAAGATATGATGGTTGAACCATCAAGTGGGACCATAGAGTCTATTATCTTTAAGATTGATAGTTTGTTTGTGGATGTAGAACAAATGCAGGAGAATGTTAATGCAAATGGTGAGACAAGGATAGCTCTTAGAGAAGATAAACAATAAGAGATTGAAGGCAAACTTGAAGAAGAAACTATGTTAGCTGAAAACATAGTAAAGGATCATCAATTCACTATGATGATAGGCACAGTGGAAATAGCCATGGAAGCTGTTGAGGAAGAAGGAATATACTGAAAGATGTTAAGAAGGAAGAATTCTATGCAAAAGATTTAGAAAAGGTAGAAATACCACTAACAAAAGAATGTTTTGCAGAGGATGAGCAACCTCTAGAAACTGTCTGAAGTATGGAGAAATATCTTTTAGGAGATAAAAACTCTGAAGTAAAGGAGGATGAAGAATGTCTCTTAAATGAGAGAAGTAGTGATTCATTACAACAGAAATAATTTAACAATGCATGGATGTGTGAAGATGTGACAACATAGGAACAAGTTCTTGTGGAAGAAGGAGATGAAGTTCAATTTGAAGAGCTAATATGTGAAGCAACAGTTGAAATTTTTGAACCTTATGATTTCCAAGCTAATAATTTGAGTGTAAATGCAGGAAACATAAGTGATGATGAAATACTAGCAACGTGTCACAAAGAAATTGCATTATTGGAATATTTGCTGGAGAATTCAGAGTATCACAGTATGATTGCAGAAAAAGGAGTTCACTACTCTGGACAAGGGTAGGAAGACATCATTAGAACAAATGATGTGGAGGAGAGACCAGTTGATAGTCTCATGAATTCTTTTGAGAATTCAAAGCAGCGTACAGATGTGCTGACAAAGGGGAAAGAAACAGAGCAACAAACTGAATTGTTGCCAAAGGAAAATAAGACACAACAGCCATATATTTTTTATTTTATCAAGTATTTTGTGAATTCATGTTTCGTTGCAATTGTTGGAGGATATTTGGCACAAGTAAAGAGCTAAATAAAGGTGAAGGAAGAGAATTCTATGGAAAAATTCAATATATGGAATAGAGAAGTTAATTTGCTAGATAGAGTGTTGGACAGTCATGATTCAATCATGAAAGAGGGTAAGGATGATAGGGAGGCAGCAAGTAAAGCAAGAGTTAGCATAGAATTCATAGCAAGCAAAGTAGAAGTCAGCAAATCAACCAAGGCAAAAGTTGAAGAAAGTAAAGAAGAAGAACAACAGTTTGAAGAAATAGTGGACAACAACAGCAACCTGAAGCAAAGAGAAGGAGGAAGAAGTAAGAAACAGAATATGGACTAGTCCAAAGGTGTACTGGAGACAGAAATTGAAGAAATGTGGCAGTTGATGATGAAGCAGACCAAATGGAAGAAAATGGTAGCAGAAGGAAGCAAGATCAATCAGAGTTTGAACATGATTGACAAGAAGAAGAAGATGGAGCAAATGACAACAGAGGTACAGTAGCAACAAGGGAATAAGGCATGTGGACAGTTACAGAACAAAGTGTGGGATCCAGGAAGACCAAGATCAGAAGACACATGATCAGGAGATCATGAATATTTTCTACTTTGGGAGTCTGATGCAGGAGCATTCACCCAAGAGAAAAACCATTGTAATTAAGTAGACATAGGGGGTCATGTATTTTTAGGAAGTTGGATTCCTAAGTGATAAATTAATGTAATAATTAGGCTTTCAAGTGAATTAATTAGATAATGGGAGGAAATTGTAAGTGGTCTTGAATAAATGAAAACATGAGTGGAAATAATGACAAAAGAGCCTAAAATCAATTAGGACTCTTAGAACAGTTCATGATTCGAGGAACTAAGGAGAGCCTTTAGGAATTAATTGAACCTAGAAGTGGACATAGAGGACTGAGAGGATTTAGGAGGCAGTTCAACAGATTCAGGAATTGAACCAGGATCAATTCAATGGAATTGTTTGGCATATATGTAAGCCTACGGGCCGATTCAAATGAGAGGCCGCTGACATTGAAAATTAGGCCTGTGCAAGACCGAGAAGTCTTGAATGTAACCCTTGCTTTTATATTAATATGTGTAGATGTTTGTTCCTGACTGTGTCAGAGTATTGAAGAGTATTTCATGAATGATTTACTGTGAATTCGTAGGCTTGGCAATAGGTTGCGGGCGGAATTCTGAAGGACGCAGAGGAATGGAGTGATTCAGAGGAATCACAATGGGTCATTGAATCCAATTGAGGAAGCAGAGTGAATCTCTAGAGAGAAGGACATGCGGAGCTAAGCCCTAGTGGGAATGAATTGAGCAGCAGAAGGGTATAAGGCGAAACCTTTAAGAAAACCCAAGCCATAGAGAAACACTGAGGAAACAGCGTAAACTCTTAGTAAAAAAGGAAGAACGGTGAAGTGAGGCTTCAACACACAGGAGCCGTTGGATCAATATGATCAACGGACGGGATCATATTGCGGAGACAGTCAAAAGTTAATATCGCATCGGCAGGTTTACATACAGGAGTGGTATTTCGGGTGAGGGAGGAGTGGTAAGTGGTATTGAGGGCTGAGCACCCAATTCCACTCACCATTCAACACGTAGTAGCGAGCGGAGTGGAGAAATCACTTCATCAGGAGATTAAATGCCCTGGGTATTATCAACCCTAAATCAAGTGTGAACCGTCAGATCTACAAAGTAAAGATCAACGTCAGAAGGCCGTCAACAACATTTGAAAGGGGGAAGGATCTCGACCGTTGGATCGATCACCGGATGTACAGTCCTGCTTTAAATCGGCAATCAGAGAAGACGGATGTCGGAGCAACGCTGTGAAGCGATAAGATACGGACCCGAAGATAAATATAGTCGCGGGTCTAATGAATTTGAAGTCCGCTATATGTGTTCAGAGCAGAAATTCCATGTATTCCCTTCGTATTATGTTAAAGTGTTGAAACACTTCCGATAGTCGCATATCGGAGGGGAAGGGGTGATGAGGCACATGTGTAATGTGGCCTGCAAAAGTTCTGATAGCCGATAGCGATTATGATAGAGGTACAACCTCGGAATCTGTGCAAAGGTTGTATAGAAGATGGAAAAGGTATGTTTTGTAGTTAATTCCTTTGTTAACGGATTTTATAAGGAAAAGTGCCGATGAAAGGGTTTATGTGTAAATATATATATTAACCAATGTTTTAAGAGGGAAAGGTTGATATATATGTGGTTAAGGGGATATGTAAAGGTGTTGAAGGGTTTTTAATTCCCAATAAGAAGGATTAATGAAAAGACTTTAATCAAAGTCTTATACAAAGGCTCAAGGGTTGATATAGTCCCGATAGGAGGTTTAGCTGGGGTGATTGGTTCCGATAACAAAGGAACTATGGAAAAAAGGCCCTTAGCCATGTATGGTTGAAGATTTGACTCCAATGCAGAGTTAAATACCTAGGAAAGTTGTGTTTGTGCATATTGATGCATACTGTGGGTATGTGCGGGGGTAACCCTGCATCAACCTTCAAGTCATTTCAACATGCATAGCCATAAAAATCTACTTAAACTCCATTTGTATGAAATTTTTGAAAGGGTTGCCTTTGTTTTGAGCTTCAAATTTTAAGCATAATCATTGATGTCCCATGCCTCACTTACAAGAGAGTGCTAGTTTATTTTATGGTAGATAACCGTATGGGTTTTGATTATCCTCGGCAAGAACTCCTCGAGAACTTGAAAGCATGAACTGCGTTCATGTGTAATACATCCCCGTCACTCTGTGTATCATTAAAACACTATGCCTTGTAGAATTTCCCTCTTTATTATTATTATTATATGGTATTTCTTCCCCACGCAATGTCACTCATCCTTATTCATTCAATTTCAACCTTCTTCATTTGATATGCACTGAAAGCAGCTCCAATTAAAGTCCTGCAAAGAGAAGGAATCAATAATTAAAACACCAAAAGAAATCAATTTAAGATGATTGGGGTGATAATATAATTATAAATCAATTCTACGTGTAGAGTGAGAGATGATTGCACTTTAAACCAAATCAACATTTGGGCATTTTAATGAGCGTGCTTAGTGCAAGGAATTTTGACATCACATGCTTCCTCGGGTGGCGAGGCAATCATATTGTGTGTGCCTCTAAGTGAAGATACATTATCGAGAGTGGGGGCTAATTCCAAGCAGGGTTGGATCCCTAATCAATTGCACCTAAGGTTAAAAAGGTGATAAGGGAAAGTCGTGATGCTTACAAACCCTAATGTGTCTGCTGAGATGGGGAACCAACCATGAACCTAGGAGGATATGACACACAATTATTCCTACCATAATTCCGAGCAGTTTCTATGAGAATGAAACTCTAGAGGTAAATGAATTAGGTTAAATCATGCAGGGAGACATTCTAGGGTCTATTTAGGGTTTCTCTCCAAACCCTAGTATGGTCAATCATAATGAAAGCCAAATTGGGATCTTGCCCACCCATGCACGGTGTCACCATTGTTTTGAACTATATAGGGAAAATATCTGAAGTCTTGGGCAAGACATCACACTTCCAAAACCCTAATGGAAGGGTTGGGTCATTGCGCAAGATGGGGCATGACAAAAGGATGAAATATATATCACATGATTACACGAATGAATGCATCGACAGGGTCTAGCAAGAGCAAGACATGCAGTGAATTAGCCAACGAATAAATAGAGTGTCCCTAGATGGCTTGAGGCGAGTAGCGGGGAACCCGAAATTTTAGATATGCCCAAAAGTTTGGGTGGATTTGTAGTGTCTACAATAGGACTTTAAAGGATAACATCCAACATGAGGTTCACCTTTGGGAACCTGATTCATTGGAGAAGTCATTCAGGTTGGCAAGAAAAATTGAAAGTAGAATTATTGCAACAGGAAAGCCTAACACTCACAACTATAAAGATGGAAGTGTTGTTGCCCCTAGCCTTCCACAACCTATAAGGTTGAAACCACAACAATTGGAAGAAAAAAGAGCAAAAGGGCTTTGTTGCAGTTGTGATAGCAAATACACTAAAGGTCATAAGTGTGCTGAGAAGAAATCATTTTACATATATTGTGAAGAGGAGGAAGAAAAGGAACAAGAAACATCAAAAGAAGAGGAGACACACTAGGAACAAACCCTAGATAAAGAAAATATGAATCCGACCATATCTTGTAATGCATTGGCTGGATTTACCACTCCTCAAACTATCAAGATATAAAGACATATCAAGAAGAAAAAGGTAATAGTGCTGATTGATTCGGGCAATACCCATAATTTTATTCATTGTAAGATATACAAGGAATTGAATTGCTTCCTATATCCAGCACCAAAGTGTCAAGTGATGGCTACAAATGGAGGAACCATAAATTGCTCTGGAAAGTGCCATAATATCAAGCTATCCATGGGAGAATATGTGTTGAATAGTCCAATGCTTTCCATTCCAATGGGTGGTGCTGATTTTGTATTAGGAGTCCAATGGCTACAACCTTTGGGTACAATAACTTTTAATTTTCAAGAACTTTTCTTGAAATTTGTTTCGGAAGGAAAGGAAGTTGAATTAAGGGGTATCATAGGGAAACCAGGAAAGATAATTAGCTCTAACGGTATGAAAAAGCTTCTAAAGAAAGAACAACGAGGCCTAATTACACAATTACGTTCTCTAGAGGTTCCCACATTGGAATCATCTATTTCTCCAGATCTCCAAAAAGTCTTGGACAATCATTCAAGGGTATTTGACACTCCCAAAGGCCTCCCACCTATTTGTGATCATGATCATTCTATTCATTTGATTCCAGGAAGTTTTCCTCAAAACATCAGGCCTTGTAGATATCCCTATCCCCAAAAAAGTGAAATTGAATGTATGGTTACAGAAATGCTAGAGGCTAGTATAACTCAACCTAGTCAAAGTTCTTTCTCTACTCCAGTAGTATTGGTGCACAAGAAGGATGGATCATGGCGCATGTGTCTGAATTATAGGGAGCTCAACAAGCTCACTATTAAAGATAAATTCCCCATTCCTATCATTGATGAATTATTGAATGAATTGCATGGAGAAATTTACTTCACCAAGTTAGACCTTCGTTCAGGATATCATCAAATCATAATGAAGACTGAAGACATTCTGAAAACAACATTTAGAAATCACGAGGGTCATTATGAATTTTTGACCATGCCTTTTGGCCTTACCAATGCACCTTCTACATTTCAAGGTTTGATGAATTCCATTTTCAAACCCTTCCTTAGAAAATTTGTGTTAGTATTTTTTGATGATATAATAATCTACAACAAGTCTTGGAAGGTGTAGAGTCTCTACTTTACACTTGGTTATCCATCATTTCCTACAGTTTTCCCTCACTCATCTCTCCCTTTTGCTCTATTTTGCTGCATAAACTCACCCAGATCATTACATATGATGGCATTAAGCATGATTTAGGGATTTTGCTAATGTGTGACTGTTTTGTTTATATTTTGACATATTTACAGGCATTCCGCAGCCATCTGCTGATTCCGCAGCCATCTGATGATCCCGCAGCCTTTTTGTTAATCTCAAGGTTCCACGTGTCATTTTGCCAAATGATCCACATGGGCACTTAGGAATCAAGGTGCTCGAGGTTCCTGTGCTATCCGTTCAGCCATCCACGTCATCTGTACCTCCGGTCAACGAGGGTCAAGTTACGGTCAATAAAGG
Organism: Pinus tabuliformis; assembly: GCA_031772625.1. Lineage (NCBI taxonomy): Eukaryota > Viridiplantae > Streptophyta > Pinopsida > Pinales > Pinaceae > Pinus > Pinus tabuliformis. The sequence continues at coordinate 143,719,484 of CM062819.1, read as the reverse complement.
CAGCTTAACGGTGATACGTAAGCTGTTGGGTCACGTCAGTTCAAACGGTGACTTGTCCGTCTTATGCAAGCCGTGGGGAACATAATCCAACTCTGGATTCAATGCCCATAACGACTAGAACCTCCAGCTCATCCACGCAGACTTATGACGTGTTTTGTTCCTTAAGTACGCATGACAGTTAGTTAGTTTTCCAGTTTTAGCTGTACGCATTAGGCCGTCTTTCAGATGCCTATAAAACTAGCGTTTGCATACGCTGAAGGTTACTTTTTAGTTGCTGCATTTTATAAACTTGTTGTTATTTTAGAGCATTCGAAGACTCTGTTTTTATAGTGCTGTTCTAGCACTCTGGACTGTATTTTTCTGCACATGGAGTAATAGAAACAGCGTTGTTTTGAAGTTTCCAATTCCTTGAGTCTCTTTTGGATGATATGAATGGAGGGCCCCTGTTCATGTTATCCTTGTAAAGTATTTTATGTATTTTATATGCAGCATTTCCTTATTTCTATTCATCATTTCTCTTAGTTGAAACATGTACAGCGTAATTTACTTTCTTGTTGTTTCATTTCCAGCCTTTCTTTTTAGCTGATCAGCATTGTTCTTTTGCAGGTTTTTTAGCCTGGGATTGATTTTGTGTTTGTGTATTTGCTTAAATATCTAGTGGTAGTTTCAGTTGACAGATTCTAGTTGCTGCCTTTACTTTATTTTCATAGCTGATTTTTTTAGTTTTATTTCTCAAAGTGGTTTGCTAACATATGAATGATCTCTTTATTATGAATTGTCTATCTTTTAGAGATCAGAATATTAATAACTTGCAGCTGGCTTTGGGTGATTTTTAGACTAATCTTTAACTACTTTCTAATCGTGTCTTACACAGTACTATGTGTTAGAGGCAGAGAGTTAGAGAGAGTTGAACATCATAACTAGTCTTTAAAGTAGATTTTTCTCATTTTTATCATTTCTTAGACTTATCTTTAGCTACTTCCTAATCGTGTCTTACACAGTACTATGTGTTAGAGGCAGAGAATTAGGAAGAGATAAACTTTATCATTGGTCTTTTAAGTGATTTTCTTACCTTTTATTTGCAGCAGCATGAATGGTGTCTAATGCCATTAGAAAGTGGTTCTTTGCTTTCAAGTTATTTCAAGTTATTTATTTCATTCAAGCTTTTCCTTTTCAGCAAGTAGTTAGAAATCACTAATCACACACTCTCACTCATCTAGAATTCACTTTACACACACCATCACTCATCTGTTTATAAATCACCACTCCATTTTAGGAAGATAAATCAACCACAAACAACACCCCCAAACGACAAAAACTCTAAGAGGTTGCTTAAGTACATATAGTACACCTTCACTTCATCAGCTTACGAGCCCCGGGTTGACAATTAATGACATCAATTTAGGAACACTAAATTGACTAAACATTTTGGCGCCGTTGCCGGGGAAGTGAAATTAAGTAGCCATATTCTTAGAAAAAAAAACATAAAAAAAGATTTCAAGGAAAGAAGTTGATAACCTATCGAAGTATGCTCTCCTCTTGCACTGCAAGGTGATCTGGAGGATCAGAAAAGAGAAAGTTATTGATTTGGTAGTTTCTTGAGTATGCTCTCTTCTTGCACCTAGAGTGAACTGGAAGATCAGAAAAAGAACTATTAACTTGACTTGAAGAAAAATAAAAAATGACATGCATAGAGCTAGAGATTCTAGAGGAAGGTTTTTAGCTAGAGCTCGAAGTTCAATTTTTACAAGTCCATCTGCTTCAAGGGATAGACAAGAGACACCCCCCTTATCTCCAACCGAAACTCTTAGTCCTAGAATTCCTGGAATTCAAGAGCCAAGAGTTGACTCTCCTACACCTTCTATTGAGTTTGAACCAGGAAGAGACTCTTCTCTTTCTCCTACAGGAAGACCAATTGTAATTGAAGAATTGGAATCATCTGAAGAAGAAGGAGAAATCTCTTCTCATTCACCTTTTGTAGAGGAACCAGAAGATTTTGAAATCCCTAGGAGAATCATCATGGCAGAGGAAGAAGGAGGAGGTAGAGGTAGAGGTAGAGGAGGAGGAGGAAACAACAATAACAATAATGGAGGTAGAGGTCCCATTGGAGGAGGAAATAGAAATGGGGATAATTCATTTGGTTTTCCCATTGTTAATGAGGATTCCCGAGCCACTATGAAAAACATATCACCCTCTGTCCTCCCTAACTTCCATGGGTTAAGGACTGAGGACCCTGAAACATTCTTATTTGAGTTTGAAGTGGTGTGTCGAACTTATGACTACCTGGATGACTCTCAGAAACTCAAGTTGTTCCCTTCAACACTGAAGGATCAAGCCTTGAAATGGTTCATGGGGTTACTCACTCAATCCATTAGGACTTGGGATGAGATGAAACAGACATTTTTGGATAGGTATTTAGACTATTGCATGCCTACTAATCACAAGGACGAGATTTTTAAAATGATACAAAAAGAAGATGAGAGCTTAGAAGATTTACTTGAAAGATTTCAATATAACTTGAAAAGAGCAAAAATGAATACCTTGGATGAAGAGACCTTAAAAGCCCTCTTATTAAAAGCCATTAGGGATGAATGGATAGACATCTTAAACATGATGGGGAAAGGGGATATTTCTCAACTTTCTCTCAATGACATAGCAGAACTTTGTATCCATCTCTCAAGGGGCAAATCAAAAACTCAAAAAGGGCCTAGAGATCCTTCTCTCCTTAGTGCAAATAAATCTGCAACAAGATTAGTGAGTAGGGCTGAAATCGGCAGTATGCTTGATGAATTTAAAACTGACATCTTAGGGAGTCTTAGTGAACAACTTGATACCCTTAAGATTCACAATAAACAAAAAGCTGAGGCTTTGGCTATCTTTTGCCCGAAATGTAGAAAGAAACATGCTTTAAGGGAATGTCCCTTAGATGCACACGTTGTAGAAACATGTGTAATTTGCTCAGAAACTCATGAGACCAAGGATTGTCCTTCAATTCCTGGCCTCAAATCAGTCTTTCAAGAGGATCCAGATACACTTGAATCTCTCTGTTTTATTGCAAGGAGACCTTGGCAAGGACAACAGAATCAAGGGTTTAACAACTCTATGAATTCTCAATCCCAACCAAATTGGAATCCTTGGCAACAACCTTGGCCTCAACCTCAAAATGCTTTCCAAGCATGGATGCAAAGCATGCAAAATCCTTATGGGAGATTTGCTCAATTCTATCAATATCCTCCATCATTTCAGAATCAGCAGGCTCCACAACTTCCAAACCAAGGTCAACAACTATCATTGCCATACCCTCAACAACAACAACCTCCTCCACAAAATCAAAATTCTCAACTAGCACTTCAATCCCAGTAGAAATCAAATCAACTTCCCTCTCAGCCATTACCAAATCCAAATAATAGGAACCCTCAAAATGCTTACATGATGGAAGGTCAACCATTCCCTACCTATATGGTTGTTCCTCTCAATGAAGTACAACTTAGATCAGGTAGAATCTTAGATCAACCTTCTACAAGTGTTCAACAACCAAGCATTTCTGAGGAGGAATCTCTCAAAGTCAATAAAGGTTTTGAAGTATCACTTCAAAACCAAAATATCCAAAAAGAAAAAGAAAAAGAATCAACCTCTACAACTCCCATAGTTGAGCAACCTACACCTTTAGCTACACCTCCTTTTCCTGAAAGATTGCAAATTGATAAAGGGGTGGAAAAGCAGATATGGGTGCCTGACTATAGTTTCCTAGATGAATTGAAGAATGTCTGTATCAAGATCCCCTTGTTACAAGCCATTAAAGAAATTCCCATTCTAGCGAAGACAATAAAGGAGTTGAGTTTGAAGAAAATAGGAAAAAGAACCAGAGATACTAAAAGGATACATCTAGTTGGAAAAATTGCAGACATAATGATGGGTAAGATTACCATGCAAAAATATGTAGATCCCGGTAGCCCTATTGTCAAAACTCATATTAATGGGGTTGAAATCCCAAATACTCTGATTGACTTAGGAGCCGTGATCAACATCATGAGTAGACAGACCATGGATCAGTTAAAGCTTCCTAACCTTCTCTTTACACCTACTTTGCTGCAGCTTGCAGATAGATCAATCATTAAACCTGATGGTGTATTGGAAGATATTCCAGTCTCTCTAGATTCTTGGGAATATCCAGTTGATTTTATGATTTTAACTCCCAAGAACAATCTAGGAGGACATCCTCTTATTTTAGGAAGACCTTGGCTGGCCACAGCTGATGCTTTCATAAGCTGTAGGTCTGGGGACATGTATATCTCATATGGTAATTCCACCAAGAAATTCAACTTGTATCCCCCAGCAAAAGCTATAACAGAAATAGGAGAAGATGAATGGGTAGAGGATGAAGATACTATTCAACCTGTTCTAACCATCTCTGAGATTAGTGAAGACAGTCAAATTCTAAATACATTAGAAAATTTTGAAGTATCTCTAGAATATGACTCTACACATTTTCAGATAGATGCAGATATTGAATATCTCTCCTCTAGACAGATGTCTCTCTTCTCAATGGAAGAGTTTGGTAGTTCTACAGTTGAAATCCTTCCAGGAAAAACATTGAACATTAATAAAAACTTGGGAAGACCACAGCAAGAAGAATTAACTAAACTGTTGCAAAAATATTCCACTGCTTTTGCATGGGAATACACTGACATGAAAGGAATCGATCCTAAGACTTGTATTCATCACATCTACATTGAAGAAAATAGCAGACCTATTAGGCAACCACAAAGAAGGATGAATCCAAACCTTAGGGAAATCGTGAAAGAAGAACTCCAAAAATTGCTCAAGGTAAACTTCATTTACCCCATTTCAGATAGCCAATGGGTTTCTCCCTTGGTTATAGTGCCCAAAAAGAATGGTAAATGGAGAGTTTGCATTGATTATCGAGAATTGAACAAGGCAACCTTAAAGGATCATTTTCCTCTACCTTTTATTGATCAGGTACTAGACACTTTAGCAGGTAAAAAGTATTTCTCATTCTTGGATGGTTTTAATGGATACAATCAAATTCAGGTAGCACCTGAAGATCAAGACAAAACCACATTCACTTGTCCTTGGGGAACTTTTGCCTACCGAGTACTCCCTTTTGGATTGTGCAATGCACCCGCTACATTTCAAAAGGCTGTATTAGGAATCTTTTCAGATCTGATTCATGATTGTGTAGAGGTATACATGGACGATTTCACAGTTTATGGTAATACATTTGAAGAAGCTTTAGAAAATTTGGAAAAAGTACTGGTAAGATGTAAGAAAACAAATCTTTCTTTAAGTCATGAAAAGTGTTTTATGATGTTTACTGAAGGGATTGTTTTAGGACATCATATTTCGGGAGATGGAATTAAGGTTGATAAATCCAAAGTTGAAGTCATCTCTAAGTTACCTGTTCCAAATTGCCAGAAGGATGTTAGAAGTTTTCTTGGGTTTACTGGGTATTACAGAAGATTTATTGAAAACTTCACTAGGATAGCATCTCCTCTTTTTAAATTGCTTACCAAAGACTGTGAGTTTAAATGGGATCCTGAGTGTCAATCTGCCTTTGAAGCTTTAAAGTCTAGAATATCTGAAGCACCCATCTTAAGGGGGCCAAATTGGAAACTCCCTTTCCACATTTCTACTGATGCTTCAGATACAGCTCTAGGAGCTGTTTTGGGACAAAAGGATTTGATCCCTTATGCCATTTATTACACAAGTAAGAATTTGACTCCCACTGAGTTAAATTATACTGTTACAGAAAAAGAGTTCTTAGCTGTGGTACATGCGATCAACAAGTTTAGACACTACATAACCGGCTATGAAACCTTTGTCCATACTGATCACTCTGCCATAAGATATTTAATGAACAAACCTGTCACTAATGGTAGAGTTACAAGATGGCTTTTACTCTTGCAAGAATTCAACATTACTGTGTTAGATAGACCTGGAAAACAAAACACAGTAGCTGATTTCTTGTCTAGAATCCAAAACACTAATGAGGATTCTCCAGTAGAAGATAAGTTTCCAGATGAATACTTGTTTGCAGTGACTACCAAGACTCCTTGGTATGCAGATATGGCTAATTATCTTGTTACAGGGAAGCTTCCTCTACACTTATTTCCTAATGAGAAAAGGAAAATCATTCAGGAGAGTGCACATTATTCTTGGATTTCTAATGAATTGTTAAAAACAGGGCCAGATTGTATAATCAGAAGGTGTGTTCGGGAAGATGAAATGCCTGACATCCTTAAGGCATGTCATGATGAACCATGCGGCGGGCACTTTGCTGACAAGAGGACAGCCTATAAAATCCTTTCTCTAGGATATTATTGGCCTTCTCTCTTTAAAGATGCAAAGCAGTATGTTAGAAGGTGTGACAGCTGCCAAAGAGTTGGGAAACCAACTCCTTCAAATGAAATGCCTCTATAGCCTCAGGTATGCATCGAACCCTTTGAGAAATGGGCTCTAGATTTCGTTGGACCAATTAATCCACCATCAAAGCAAAAGAGGTATATACTGGTTTGTACTGATTATGTTACTAAGTGGGTAGAAGCAAAAGCATTGCCTTCTGCCACTGAAAATTCAGTTGTTCAATTTCTTTTTGAGGATATTTTCACTCGTTTTGGTGTCCCAAGGGAAATTGTGACAGATCAGGGCAGCCAGTTTACATCTAAATTGATGGAGAAGCTGATGGAGGAATATAAGATTAAGCACAGAACATCTACTCCCTACCATCCGCAATCCAATGGCCAAGTGGAATCTACCAATAAAGTTCTTGAAGGCATTATCACCAAGACTGTTCATCTTCATAGAAGAGATTGGGCGGAAAGGCTCCCTGAAGCCTTATGGGCCTATAGGACTACATGGAAGAACACAACAGGACATTCTCCCTATGAACTTGTTTATGGGAAGGAAGTCCTGCTCCCCATTGAGTTCCAAATCAAGACCTTCAAGATGGCAGTCCAATTGGGAATGAGCCTCTCAGAAGCTCAAAGACACAGAATGGACCAGCTAAATGAGCTAGATGAAATAAGACAAGATGCAATTCTAAGGACCGATCTAGTTCAGCACCAAAGATCTAAATGGCATGATCGTCATATCAAAGAAAGAAAGTTTCAGAGAGGAGATTGGGCTCTATTGTTTGATTCAAAGTTCAAAGACTTCAAAGGAAAGTTTCAAACTCATTGGCTTGGGCCATATGAGATTGATGAAGTCTTTAGCAATGGAGCAGTTCGAGTAAAAACTATTGATGAATTTCATACTCCTCTTATTGTGAATGGCCACCGCTTGAAAATCTACCAGAAGCCATTCTCAAAAGAAGAGTTTGTCAGATTGTTCAAAGAAGATTCTGCAATCAGGTTGGTGGAGAAGGATTCTTCTCCTCCATCAGCCTAATCTTTGGTTTTTGAAAAAAAAAAATAAATAAATAAAAATTAAAAAAAAAAAAAAATTAAAAAAATAAATAAAAATAAGAAAAAATAAATAAATGTATGAGCCTGAAAACCAATCTATGATTGGCAGTCTCATGCAGAAAACCTGAGGTGAAAATCAGGGTCACCTGACACCTCATGTTTTCCAAAAAAAAAATCTCTCTCTCTTCCATCTCATTTCGCCATTTCATTCACCTCATTCACCATCTCATCACTTTCACTTCACCTCACTTCTTTCTATCCATCCATCCATTCATTACATTTCACTCCATCAATAAGTCATTTTTTTAGACAACTAAAGTTATTTTGTGCAGCCGGAGGGTACTACTGCAGATTCCGCAGCCATCTGAAGATTCTGCAGCCATCTAACGATTCCGCAGCTCTCTGCACCTGCATAAAAAAACACAGTCTGTTTGAAAAAAAAAAAGTTACAGTTCAGAAGTCATCAACAATAAGTGGAAAAGGGTCATGCAACAGCAACAACACAATGAAGGGTTAGTGGAAAATAATCAAAGGCAATTCAAACGCGAACCTGAGGTATGATCTAAAATCCTAAACTTACGGTTATCTCATTTTGCTAAAGTTCCGGGGTTATGTTTCTTGCCATTTAATGTAATGATTATCCGTTTTTATCCATCATACGACCAAAAATCCACGTATCTCCCCACTCATCGGTCATGATTCATCACGATTTTGAAACTGGATTGCGGCTGCTCTTTCATTAAGGGTTTCGTACCTAAGTGACGTAGACTGCTGTACTACGTCTCTCTAAGTCATAATCCCGCAGCCAAGTGGAGACCTGTGACCGAAGCCTAAGGACCTAACCGTTTACACCCATCACTTCATAACCCTCATACGCTCGTATCACTCCATTTCATTCACGCTGTTTCATTTCCTCATTTCCCTCATTCCGCTGTGCTCACTACGCTGCTACCTCAGTCATACTCTGTTTTTTTTTACGTCTTCCTCTCTGCTAATCCAGGTTATCAGTGTTACGGCTGTTACATTAGAGCCGTAATTTTACGGTGTTAAGGCCACTGTTGAAGCCGTGTAGCCTTTTGATTTAGAACAGAGCCGTAAATTCACTGTGTTAAGGCTACTGTTGAAGCCGTGTAACCTCCCTTTTCCAAAAGTTTGAAGAACAGAGCCGTAGAGTCAATGGGTAAACTTTTAAGGGCAGAACCCGAGGGTTCAAAATTTCTGGAGGGATATCCTCAAGTTAAATAAGCGTTGCAGAAAGCAAACTAGCTCCAATGCATCCAGAAATTCAAAGGTTACCACAGAGAGGTTACGAAGGCCTTTGCACGTTCCTTCAGGGATAAAGATAATCAAGTGGAGATAGGGGACCTGAAGTTTACAGTCACTGAGAGCAGCATAGCACAAGCCACTTCCCTTCCACAAATTGGAGAAAGATGGTTTAAAAACCGATCAGTACAAGACCAACAGTGGAAGCAAATCTTGAAGAACCCAGGTATGGGTACCAGCATTTTTACAAAAGGGATTCATGTTACTTATGTCAAGGAAGAATGGACAACTTTACTGTTATTAGTGCAAAAATTCTTTACTTGTGAGGGAAGGTTTGGAGTCTTATATGTTTACCATGCCAAAGTCATGATGCATTTCTTAGGAGATGATATTAACCTTCCATATTTTCTACTCTCAAGTCTTAGAAAAATGTGTTCAATGGCCCAAAAGAACCCAACAAACATTGAATCACATCTATGTCATCATGGTCTTGTTAAAATGCTAGTTGAGGAACAGTTGAAAGCAAAAAGAGATACCTGGGAGAAATTTCTTGTAAGAAACCATTTTGAGGAAGCAGGAGAAACCTCTGTGCCTAGAAAGAGTAGAAGAAAACGAAAGGAGGCTACCCCTGAAACTGTTGACCAAGAGGAAATTGTTGTCCAAGAGGAAACTGTTCAAGAGCAGATTGTAGAAGAAACTTATGTACATCATTCTGAACATGATATTGATCCTGAGCCTGCTGTGGAAATTGGTCAAACAGCTCAAGGAATTATCACAGAAACTCTTTCAGAACTTGCCCAAGAAATTGCTCAAAAGAGAAAAGAGAGTAGGATGAAACAAAAGAAAGATAAAGGCAAAGCTGTAGCTCAAGAAAGTTACGCTACTCCTGAGAACTCTAGTGAAGAAGATACTCAGCCCTTAGCACAAAGAATGGCCAAACTCCATGAAACTGCCCTTTCCAAAAAGGAGGAAAAACAAAAGCAAAAAGTACCAAAAGAAAAACAGAGTACCACCTCTGTAAGAAGGAGCAGCAGATTACAAAACAGAAAAGTAGGGGCCACAAAGGGTAAACAGTCATTCTTCATTGACTTAAGCACACCTCAAAAAGGTGCTACAAGTCTTGACTTGGAGAAAAGTCCTTCACACGCTGAGTATCTAGAGACCAGTCCTCCACATGAGGAAAGTCCATTTGAGCATGAGCCTGAATTCGAACAAGGATCCAAATTTCAGTATGAGCATAGCCCAAGGCGTTCACCTGAGGTTGACCCTGATCAACAAAAAGTTTATAATTACCTGGAGACGCTGGAACAAGCAATGGCTGGGCCAAGCACTGCTCAACCCTTGGAGCAACAAGTCCAATCACTGAAGCAGGAAATATTTGAGCTAGAGGTGCTAAATCACCACATCAAACAAGAAAATGAAAAACTAAAGATACAGGGCAATGTGGACAAGATGGTCCAAGATAACACCATGCTTCATATGGGTTTGTGGCAAAAGGAAAACAAAAAGCTCAAGAAGAGATGCAGAAAATTAAACAGAGCTTTAATCAATCTGAAATTCAGGTGTTTGATGAAAAGACCAAGGGTCAATGTGGCCACATAGAGAAAGAAGAGAAGGTTGGATGTCCTAGCAGAGGCATCCCAGCAGGTGGACTGAACCATGTTTTTGATTGCATGAGGACATGCAATACCCTCGCAGTGGGGGTATGTAGAGTCTCTACTTTACACTTGGTTATCCATCATTTCCTACAGTTTTCCCTCACTCATCTCTCCCTTTTGCTCTATTTTGCTGCATAAACTCACCCAGATCATTACATATGATGGAATTAAGCATGATTTAGGGATTTTGCTAATGTGTGACTTTTTTGTTTAGATTTTGACATATTTACAGGCATTTCGCAGCCATCTGCTGATTCCGCAGCCATCTGATGATCCCGCAGCCTTTTTGTTAATCTCAAGGTTCCACGTGTCATTTTGCCAAATGAGCCACATGGGCACTTAGGAATCAAGGTGCTCGAGGTTCCTGTGCTATCCGTTCAGCCATCCACGTCATCTGTACCTCCGGTCAACGAGGGTCAAGTTACGGTCAATAAAGGCAGCTTAACGGTGATACGTAAGCTGTTGGGTCACGTCAGTTCAAACGGTGACTTGTCTGTCTTATGCAGGCCGTGGGGAACATAATCCAACTCTGGATTCAATGCCCATAATGACCAGAACCTCCAGCTCATCCACGCAGACTTATGATGTGTTTTGTTCCTTAATTACGCATGACAGTTAGTTAGTTTTCCAGTTTTAGCTGTACGCATTAGGCCGTCTTTCAGATGCCTATAAAACTAGCGTTTGCATACGCTGAAGGTTACTTTTTAGTTGCTGCATTTTATAAACTTGTTGTTATTTTAGAGCATTCGAAGACTCTGTTTTTATAGTGCTGTTCTAGCACTCTGGACTGTATTTTTCTGCACATGGAGTAATAGAAACAGTGTTGTTTTGAAGTTTCCAATTCCTTGAGTCTCTTTTGGATGATATGAATGGAGGGCCCCTGTTCATGTTAGCCTTGTAAAGTATTTTATGTATTTTATATGCAGCATTTCCTTATTTCTATTCAGCATTTCTCTTAGTTGAAACATGTACAGCGTAATTTACTTTCTTGTTGTTTCATTTCCAGCCTTTCTTTTTAGCTGATCAGCATTGTTCTTTTGCAGGTTTTTTAGCCCGGGATTGATTTTGTGTTTGTGTATTTTCTTAAATATCTAGTGGTAGTTTCAGTTGACAGATTCTAGTTGCTGCCTTTACTTTATTTTCATAGCTGATTTTTTTAGTTTTATTTCTCAAAGTGGTTTGCTAATATATGAATGATCTCTTTATTATGAATTGTCTATCTTTTAGAGATCAGAATATTAATAACTTGTAGCTGGCTTTGGGTGCTTTTTAGACTAATCTTTAACTACTTTCTAATCGTGTCTTACACAGTACTATGTGTTAGAGGCAGAGAGTTAGAGAGAGCTGAACATCATAACTAGTCTTTAAAGTAGATTTTTCTCATTTTTATCATTTCTTAGACTTATCTTTAGCTACTTCCTAATCGTGTCTTACACAGTACTATGTGTTAGAGGCAGAGAGTTAGGAAGAGATAAACTTTATCATTGGTCTTTTAAGTGATTTTCTTACCTTTTATTTGCAGCAGCATGAATGGTGTCTAATGCCATTAGAAAGTGGTTCTTTGCTTTCAAGTTATTTCAAGTTATTTATTTCATTCAAGCTTTTCCTTTTCAGCAAGTAGTTAGAAATCAATAATCACACACTCTCACTCATCTAGAATTCACATTACACACACCATCACTCATCTGTTTATAAATCACCACTCCATTTTAGGAAGATAAATCAACCACAAACAACACCCCCAAACGACAAAAACTCTAAGAGGTTGCTTAAGTACATATAGTACACCTTCACTTCATCAGCTTACGAGCCCCGGGTTGACAATTAATGACATCAATTTAGGAACACTAAATTGACTAAACAGAAGGATCATGTTCAACATGTTGACAGAGTGCTCAAACTATTGGAGGAGAAACAATTATATGCAAAAACCTCCAAATGATTCTTTGGAGTACAAGAGGTGGAATATTTGGGTCATATTGTATCTCATGAAGGTGTTAAGGTAGACCCTAGCAAAATTAAATCCATTAAGGAATGGAAAATCCCCACATCCATAAAGCATCTGTGAGCATTTCTTAGGTTGACAGTGTATTATTGCAAGTTTGTTAAGAATTATGGGAGAATAGCGGTACCTCTAACAACATTACTGAAGAAAGATGCATTTTCTTTGACTCTAGAAGAAAAGAAGGCCTTTGGACATCTTAAAGAGGAAATGTGCCAAGCACCGATCTTAGCTACGCTAGACTTCACAAAAACATTTATTGTGGAATGTGATGCCTCAAGAAATGGAATTGGTGTTGTTTTAATGCAATAAGAAAGACCCATTGCTTTCGAAAGTCATCCAATCAAAGGAAAATATTTACACAAATCTATTTATTAGAAGGAAATGTTGGCAATACTACATGCACTTAAGAAATGGTGGCCTTACCTAATGGGAAGACACTTCAAGGTAAAAACAAATCATGATAGTCTTAAATAATTTTTAGAACAAAGATTATCTTCAAAAGAGTAGCAAAAATGGGTCACAAAGATGTTGGGTTATGCCTTGAAATCATCTACAAAAAATGGAAGAAAAATGTTGTTGCAGATGCACTCTCAAGAAAGGATGAGGATGTGGAAGCATTGCTTTGTGTCATTTCTATTATCCAACCAAATTGGATAAACAAAGCAAGGGATGAATAGAAGAATGACGAAGAAGTTTGGGAACTCATTCAAAAGTTGCAGCAAGATCCCAGTACATTTGATACATTTAGCTGGAAAAATTATTCGTTATGGTACAAAGATCACTTACACCTCTGTAAGAATTCCCAACTCAAACAAAATATTCTTAGGGAATTGCACACATCTCCCTTAGGAGGGAATTCATGATTTTTAAAAACTTACCAGTAGGTTAAGAAGGAATTTTTTTGGGATGGCCTTAGATTTAATATTCAAAAGTTTGTGGCGGAATGTTTGGTTTTCCAACAAAATAAAGTTGAGGCAATTAAGGGCCCAGGTCTATTACAACCTTTATCCATTCCAAGTCAATGTTGGGACGAGGTTTCAATGGATTTTATCACAAGTTTACCAATGTCTGAAGGAAACAGTGTCATCATGATGGTAGTTGACAAACTTGCCAAGTATGCACACTTTTGTGCATTATCTCATCCATTTAAAGCCAATACAATTGCTATTGCATTTATGGAAACTATTCAAAAGCTACATGGAAACCCAAAGATTATTGTAAGTGACAGAGATCCTATTTTCACTAGAAATTTTTGGAAAAAATTATTTTCTTGTTTGGGTACTCAGTTAGCTCATAGTTTATCTTATCATCCTCAATCTGATGGGCAAACTGAGATATTGAACAAATGTTTGGAAGGATATCTTTGTTGCTTTGTATCTGATAAACAAGCATAATGGGTCAAATGGTTGCCTCTCGCTGAATGGTGGAATAACTATTCCTTCCGTACTGCAGCAAAAATGACCCCATTTATGGTGCTTTATGGATATCATACACCATCCATCACATCATATTTAAGAGAAAATTCTAAGGTTAAAGCAATGGAAGATCACATCGAGCATCAACAAAAATTTCTCCAACTCTTAAAGGATAACCTCACTTGAAACAAGAGGCAGATCAAAATCACGGCGAAAGAAGTTTTGATGTAGGTGATTGGGAATTTCTACGGCTACAACCATGCAAACAAATGTTGCTCAAGCAAGCTAAGAAGGATAATAAATTATCACCAAATTATTATGGTCCGTAAAAAGTGTTGCAAAAGATTGGTACTATGGCATACAAATTGGAACTTCCTGCATCTTCCTGAGTGCACCCAGTTTTCCATGTTTCATGCTTAAAGAAGGTTATAGGTGACAAGATCCCAGTTCAAACAATATTTCCAGAGCTTGATGAGGAAGTAAAAATCATATTGGAACCTAAAGCAATCACATAAACAAGAACTCGACAACTGCAAAATCGATCAATTTCAAAGTATCTCATCAAGTGGAAGAACTTACCCACTGAAGATTCTACATGGGAGTATGAGAATTTTATGTAGAAGCATCCATAACTACTCAAGCGTTGAAGACAACACTTTTTTGAAGGATAGGGGCATGTTAGGTCCCTATAATACTAGTGTATTCCCTTATTATTATTGTCATTGTACCCCTTATTGTTATTGTTGTGCCCATTTTGTCCCCATATTGTTATTATTGTGCCCCATAGAAGCCAACTATTGTTATTGTTCTGGGTTGTTATTTCCCAAGGTATTGACCTGTGGTATTGACCCATAGTATTCATGTGGAATATAGCCTATTTAAAGGGGGAAATTAAACCACCCTAGATCCATCTTAACTTCGAATCTACCAAGCCTCGAGAGGGATCAAATCTCTTGATATGCAAACATATTTTAGAGTGAAAATAGATTTGATCCCTCTTGAAGCTTGGTAGATCCAGAGTTAAGATGGATCTAGGATGGTATACTAATAAAATCAAGTCTCATATATTATCATATAAATACTATACAACAATTCTAGCATATCATAAAATATATATATATATATATCTATATATATATATATATATATATATATATATATATATATATATATATATTGTAAGTCAATAGATTCTATTAATTTAGGAAAAGTTTACATCGTGATGAACTTTTAATCAAAACACATATGACATCATTCCTACCAGACTTATTGGCCAAATTATACTAACAAAAATGTGCATATAACAACATAAGAAAGTTAATTGACCAAGCAATGGTTACTCGTTGAGATCAAAATTGACCAAGGATCAACATACAACCCATTACCATAGCTAACCAATAGGATTACCTGGCCCCGAGTCTTTCATTTCATCTCCATGTGGTTGATGGAAGGCTTCATGGATATGCCCCTCCATATGGTCCATCTTTCCTTCAATGTTGTGAGCCCTTTCCTGTAGCCTCCTCTAACCTCGCCAGAGAGAAACCAATCTGTCCATCATGTGCCATTGGTTATGTTCAGATCATTCATGTAAGAAATGATCTCATTGTGGTCTTCGTGTTTGTCTTGAGCCAATTTCTCCACCATGGTTTTCAGCTAACGAATCTAAGTTACAAGAACATCAAAGCAATAGGTCAACATTCTCAGTGATTTTCCCTATTGCAGCTTGAGCACCTCTCCATTTTCCACCTGCTCAGTATGATGGCCATCTACATGACCTCTTTGACCACAAGTTGTGACGATCCCTCCAATGTTGGTGTATCATGGCTCCCTCACTATCCACAAGCGAAGGTTGTGTAAATCGTCCGGACCAGAGATTGTTCTCGCAAGGCTCGAAGTCCACATGGGCATATCACTCACCCACACCCTCCGTCCAACTGGACCCTTAAAACCCTGCATCGTCGATTAGTTGTCTCCACCACCTTTTGGACCCTTGTCATAACATATTAATTTCCCAATAGCGCCCAACCCATGACCATTTATGGCATGATCAACCTTTGATAATAAAATCCACTCAACTACCCTTCAATGAGCTACGCCTCTCGAGCAAGAGCTATCGACCGCCTTGTTAATTGAAAAGAGCCCCTGAGCTTCTAGACCCACATTGAACGAAGCCCTGGAGACCGAATTGCAAGGAGGGGAACACTAAACACCCAAGGATTTGTCTGGCCCCATACATTCTTTTGAATTCCTATGCAACAAGCCACATACACAAATCTGGAAGCCCCACAAAAGAAACTCCAGTATGTAATGAAACTTAGAATAAGATGAAATACTTATAGTTCTAAGTGAGCTTATCAATGGTGAACTCCTACCCTTTGAGAATCTTCACCCCAAATGTCCAACTCTCCCCAATTTTCACGTAGAACCTTGGACCAAACTCCACCACACACTTCCATCAGGGTTTCAAGACTACCAATTGTTTGAAAAAGCCCCCTAAAACTTCGAGCCCCTCACCTTGTAAGGAAAGGGTTGTTGAAAGAAGTGAATTTTGAATGCTTGGGTTCCAAGTGTCTCATCTTATCTTTAGCCTAGGATTCCTAAAGGCACCATTAGCCCCATCATCAAGATTACGTAACAAACAAGCACAAACAAGTGCATTGACATAGACAATAGAAGCATACACAGTAACAAATTTCTTAACCCATAGGTTATTCAAGCCATCACAACAATAACACTAAATATTTTTATAAGTAAAATAATTTCTAAAGTTGTACCAAATTATATGTAGAGTATAATCCTTAAGATTTAAAAACACCTAGAAGAGGTGGAGAGGTACCCTTTTACTACAGGTTAGGGGAGGCGTCCCTCTCCAAGAAGGGGTGTCAATATTTGAATTCTCAAGCTCGAGCATGCGGAGAGGTTCCTTGTAGCCACCCCAACCATTGTCTTCTTTAGATAGATCCAACTCCTACCCACAGTTAATCCACCATGCTAGCTACAGACTCGTGGCTCCCTTGCTCCTTTCCTCAAGCACCATCAAAATTTCCTCTCTGAACCAAACCTCACTACCTTTCTATCATTGTCTCAACCAAAATATTTCTTGAAGTCTCTCATAGGGAAAGGAAATAGCCCCTTGGCACTCTAAATAACCAGACCATACCTCACTCCTTCATGATTATATCACACCTTTGAACTTCATGTTAAAGACAAGGATTAAGTTGTCATGCAATTGCATGTGAGGGGGCAACCATGCCACCCCAAACATTAATTTGCCTCGTAAATCCAAGGTGGCAGGCACGACCCCCTAAATTCCTTTGTCTATTAGGATTCACCTTATTGGGGGGTATCTAATTAAAATATTACATAAAAATAAATTTATTTTTACTTCAAATTTTTTAGCATTTACAAAAAAAAAAAAAAAAAAAACTGATAATAAAAATATGTTTACATTATAGACCTGAACCATTAAACCTTCAATTTTATAAAAAATTTTCCATTCTAATCTAAAAAATCAATCAATGATCATATTCTTTTAGATTTTCTCATAATAATAAAATTAATATTATAAATAAGAAAATAATATTAATTTAAAATTAATGTTATAAAAATAAATAAAATAATACTAATTTAAAATTAATATTATAAAATAAATTAATTTATTCCCCAATCAGGGTGCGTACGAGAATCTCGACGCAATCAAATGTTTTTATGGGAAGGGCCTTGAATGAACAACCCACCACCTTCCACATGCATGTCAAGGCTAGCAGGGTCCCGTCGGGCATATGGAAGAGCAATATGTATGTGGGTGGCAGCAGGAGGCGTATTCAATTCAATTGTGAGGTGTTGGGTGATTTCATGAGGTTAGAAACTTGGAGGTTGCAAGGAGTTCGTAGCTGAGGAGAGCGGAAGGACCAGAGGTGAGCTAGACCAGGCACTGCGTGGGTGAATTGCTATGTTTTCTGCTCCATCTCCCTTTTCGCAATGCTGAAAGTATATTGGATTTACGTTCTGGGTTGGATAGGCATAATTTAGTGGGGTTCTGAGAGTCCGGGTCCTGCACTGTCTGGGTTTGCGTCAAGTCAGGGGGTCTATATATGGAGTTAACTGGTAGGCGCCACCATTTATATGAAATTTGGCATACGGTTGTCCTATCGGGGGATTTTCTTAGCCTAGAATGCAAGGAGGATTTGCAGGAAGGGTAGGCAGGGTTGGAGGATTGCATGCATTCGACCCGTTGGGCTTCTGGACAAATGGCCTTTGGAAATGGTTTATGCTATGGGGACAGATGAATCACCATAACCATAAATAGTATCTTGCTTGTTAAAACTGTGGCCTCGGCTCCACAACTAAGCGGGGCTTACCCGACAAAGAACTGGGTAATTATAGCGAAGCCTATGTATGACTAGTGTTGGAAGTCTACGGGAAATTGGGCCAAGGGCGAGCAAGGTAACTAGATGCATGGGGATATTGGTGTGGTTGCAACCTCCTGTCAACATGGGGAGGTTATTCCCTCAAGTCGCACTCAAGCGAGGTGGAATATGTGGAGCTAGGCGCCAAGCAACCATAATTCTGAGTCTGAATTGGCATGTGTCACTTCTGCGAATTACATTAAAATATGTTCTAAACCTCAGATGGATGGTAGGAAATTCTTTCAGGCTTTATGTATTCTTGTTGCTCTCTGTACAGGTAAGCAGATTGGAAATAGTTTTGGGTATTCTGAAGGTCGAGGGCTCACTCCTCCGGAGAGCATCCATCGCCACAAAACACCTTGCAAGAAGTGGGATAAGGTGGTTCATGCAGTGGCTAACTCTCGCAGCCCAACCCCACGTGGCCAAGGCCGAGACCAGAAAAACAAGGGCAAGCAAGCGAAAGGGGAACCTAACAACCTTGGGGGAAAGCCGAGAGGTCCAAATCAATTGTTAATATCATCAACAAAGCAATGAAAGCCTATCATGAAGGCATAAATGAAGAAATATGAAAGTTGATAGAGAAGCGGGAGGAAGACCTGAAATGTCAGGAACGTTCTATGGAGATCAAAGCCGACGGTTTACGGTTCTTAGTGCTGGAACCATGGCACACTGGAGGCCGAGTGAACCAATTCAAACACACTCTTTTCCTCTACTAGTCGATGAAGGGAATCCTAGTCAAGGCCCTAGAACAAATTGCTTTGAATATGGTTGTTGCAGTGCAGACATTACCAAACTATAAAAAGGACTTCCATAAACTCACGTTTTAGATGCAGAAGAAAGATGGGCACCTCTAGCAAATCGAAAATAATTTTCCATGCATACTTCCAGTAGATGAACTCCCGGGGTCGAATGCAAAAGACCCGACTCTAGTTGAATCTGCCTCGGCAGAAGAAGCAAATCAGTGAAATGATGTCTCTATCTTTTTGTAGATTTTGATGCGGATATTATTTACTTTTACTTGTAATTACAGTTATGTTAGTAGGCAAGTAGATAGAGGGATAAATATGGACATACAATCATATGTATCTTGGATACAAAGACTCAAAATGTATCATTTTTGGATGGCATACCATGTTGTTAGGTGGCCAACAGACTTAGTTTCCCACGGGGCAAGTTGAGGCCACCTAACAAATTTCAGAATTGGTTGTAACTCGCTATTAAAATCAATAGAAAACTGAGGTCCTACCGAGCTTTAAAAAAAAAAATTATTAATATTAATTTAAAATTAATATTATAAAAATAAATTAATTAATATTAATTTATGTTAAGTGAATATTCCATTTCAAATATATTTTAAATCATAATATTATATTATTAATAAATTTAAATTTTGATTAAATTATATATATATATATATATATATATATATATATAACTAACATTATCTTAAAATTTCAAAAAACATCATTCCAAGCATAAAAGGAAACCATATCTAATGACTAATAATTAAAGAGAAAGTATATCAAAATAAAGCATCCATTGCTAAAAAACTACTA
Organism: Pinus tabuliformis; assembly: GCA_031772625.1. Classification (NCBI taxonomy): domain Eukaryota; kingdom Viridiplantae; phylum Streptophyta; class Pinopsida; order Pinales; family Pinaceae; genus Pinus; species Pinus tabuliformis. Next base: position 143,699,754 of record CM062819.1, on the reverse strand, counting down.
GAACTAAAAAAAACTAAACTACATAGAGAATCAAAGTAACTGCTAAAGACATATTATGCGATCAAGAGTCTAAAGAAGTCGTTGGAGTAGGGTCTTGGGCACTTGTACCACCAGGAAGAGAGGACTTAAGATCATATTGAAGATGACTATCCAACTGAGCCAGTTGAGGATCCAAGCTAGCTAAACATGAGTGTTGATATTGTTGTAGCTACTTGATCTCATTCAAGGAAGAGATGATATCATTTTCATCTTTGTGATGCTCTTTCAAGACCCTACCCAAGAGAGTTTTCATATTCCAATGAAGGGTGATGGAGTTCAGGTACTAGATCTATCTTCCCCTGGTATGACCACAATCAAGAACCCAATTGCCTACTTCCTTCAGAATTTCAGAGTCAAAATATTCCTCACAATCATTAGTGGTAAAGGTTTCAAGCTAGAAAATTTCTTTTCGAATGTTAAAAGGTGTAGCAGAGTGAAATATAGTTGCATATTCCTAGCCTAGGCCTAGGCACACAGCCTGCCTTGTGATCCTCTACCACTAGCTCCCTAGCATCTACGCATACATTTCTGGGGCATTTTACACCAATAGTGGACACACCAGGCAAGACAATTGTCCCACAACAAACCCAAACTGAAGGGGTTGAGACTAAAAAGGATAAAACAAATGAAAGGTTAGGATATATAAAGGATTTGAGGAGCCCCAAACCAATAAGAATATAAATATCAATAAACCAAAGATGTGTATGAACACCTTTGAGTAGGGTCACCTGCTCGCCAAGAAACCCCAAAGTGCAAGTCAGAGTGTACCCCCATAAAAATCAAACTTAAACCACCAAACTTGTAACATAAAAAATCATAGCCATAGCAACAAATAACATAGATAGAGAGATAAGCATGTAACATGATATCACTAGCCCACTTTGTTGAAACTGATAAATTCACATACACTAAGTGCAAGGTAGCACTGCCAACAACTTCAACCTCCAACTCTAGTGAAATTTGTTCAGTCTCATGGTGTGAAGTCTTTATGTGCCCAGGTTCTAGCTTTGGTCCAAAATCCAACACCCCAAGTGAGAAATTATTTCCTTAGAATCAGAGGTTGAACTAACTTGCATGCAAACCCAAGTCACTACCACTTCATTACCAAAGATAGGTGTGCTCGTCTCAGGAAAAGGTTGTGGATCATGCCATGGCTTTGGAATATTCCCCTCACGCACAAACCCGCCACTACCAAACAACTGAGAAAATAATACCACCAGCGATGAGGAATGAGTTCAAGCACACCTTAAATTTTGGAGAGTAGAGTCTCTTTTCACAAGACAAGAGAATAGAAGAAGGCTTAACATCGTAGTGAATGAAGAATAAACAGTTTGCATGTGTTATGCATAGGGTGGGTTGGCCACGATACACCCCATCTTCAATGATGTGGGAGGCAGTGGGTTGGCGAGTGCCCTCCGCCCCCCTTCTCCCCCAAACCTCCATCGCCACGTCACTAATCACCCCGATCGGGGGTTCAATTTTATTATTTTGAAAAATAATATAAATGATTATAATATATTAAATAATTTAATAATACATATATATAATGATGATGATAATTATTAATGTCTGTTATTCACAATTAAGTACTAAGAGAAGGCATTATTATAAGGCATTGTATAACTATTTTATGTTTTGGAGTTTGTGGCAAAAATTTGGCTAAACAATTTTTTGTCAAATTGTGATCTTTTGTTATTTAAAATGAGATTTTGATTGCATATATGGATTTAACACTCTGAAATCCCCTTCTACAGCTGTTATCACCAAGATTCCCATTTGGGTCAGGCTGCCGAACCTTCCGGCGCATCTATGGAATATCTCGGTCTTCATAGCCATTGCAGACACTTTAGGACGTTACCTGGCTGTAGATTCTTCTCGGAAGGCAAATGGGCTCTATACCTACGGTAGAATCTGTGCAGAAATAGATATTAGCAGAGGACTGCCGGATCAGATTAATCTTAAGTATGGAGATTTCCATTGGACTCAAACCTTGGATTACGAGAATACAGCCTTCCGTTGCCGCCATTGTCATCAAACAGGACACCTCCAAAGTACCTGTCCCCAGTACCTCGACAAAAAGAAGAATCTGAAGCGCAAGCCCAAGTCTAAAAGTTGGAATTCCTGTGTGCCTCCTCCTCTTACGGACGATTCAGATTCCTCCAGTTCAGATGAGGAGGAAATTGTAGCAGATGGGCAGAACATTGAGATTCTTCTGGAAGCTCCCTTGGACGATCCGGCAAACCCCTCCGTCTCTTAGATATCCCAGAAACGTTCTCATCTTACTTCGTCCTCAGACTCTGATAAGGATATTCCGCCGTTAGGGCAGATTAGTCTTCAACTTGTTTCGGCTCAGCCAAACTCTACTGGATGGGTCAAAGTAAGCAAGAAAAAAGGGAAAAAAAGTCGTGTGATAGTAACAGCCCCCTCAGGGTAGTTCTCTCTGCTAAGTCAGTTCTTTGTTATTCCGTGCTCTCTATAGTCCTCTCCTGGTTCTTCGCCAAGGAGCAAGGTGGAGCCTATCTCCTTAAGCTCCCTTGATTTTCTACTTCGCTTGCATGCAAGCTTGATTGTACTATACTCTTCTTATCTTAATATAGTCTTTACTCAAAAAAAAAAAAAAACAACAACAACAACAAACAAACAAACAAAAAAACAAAAACAAAAAACAAAAACAAAAAACAAAAACAAAAAACAAAAACAAAACAAAAAACAAAACAAAACAAAAAAACAAAAAAACAAAACAAAAAACAAAAAACAAAAAACAAAAACAAAAACAAAAAAAAACACTCTGAAATCCCATAGGGCACTACAATTGTGGAAAATTCACAACTCAAACTTGTGATTCCAATAAATTCCTAGAAAAAATCCACTAGAAAATATGCTTGAAAAAACTCCAAAATATGTAACTAATATACTACAACTTGCATCAAAGTTCATTATATGATGAGATTGAATATGAATGAAGAGAATCATAATCATTTCTCCCATCTACCAACTATATAAAATCAATGTCCTTTAAATCATAATCTAGTACTAAATTCAAAATTTTATTCTACTGATTAATCTTAATATATTTACGATATATTTTATTATTTTGAAAAATAGAATAAATTATTATAATCTATAAATAAGTTAATAATACTTATTTCAACGAATTCTAAAAATATAAATATGTTGTAACTGTATTGTGTTAAAAACCATTCTTACAATCTAGCACGTTTTATTTTTTTCTTTCTTTTTCCCATTAAAAAAAAACTAAAATCATACTTTCGAAATATATTTATGATATATTTTTATTTTATTATTTTGAAAGATGACATAAATTATTAATATATAAATGAGTTAATAGTATTTATTTGAAACCTTTTTTATAATAGAGTATCTTTTAGTTTTTTTTTTTTTTTCAAAAGAAAAAATTTAACAAACATTTCATTTTAGTATTTAAAATATGCTTTAGTCATACATAAAGAAGAAAGACTAACTTGTCACTTGAAAAGAAAGATTAAAGGTAAACACTAATGATAAAATACCATTGCAGAATTAGGAACATGTACAAATGCCAACATCCAAAAGTAAAGATTCTTTTGAGAGCATATCTATTAGAACATTATGCTCCCTATAATAGTGAAGGATTTGAAGATCATCAAATTGTTTGTATAGTTGTCTAATCTTCCTTTTCCATGATTCCAACTAAAAGATTCTAAGATCCACCTTTCCATTGAACTAATTCACTCTTATTTGGAATCACCAATCAGTTTAAAGATCTTAACCCACTTCCACAAAACTAACCTCAAAGAACACTACAAAGCGGCCAACTCAACGACAAATTTTGTACCATTTCCAATGCCAAGCTTACATTTTAGAACCACATTCTAAGGGAATAAAATGACAACACTAGCCCCACAATTCTCCCTTTGACAAGGGCCATCAAAAAAAACCCTATAAATTTCCTCCAGATAGCACCAACTCCCTTATAATTCTTGTCTTCTTCAGTTTCAATGGTTGTTCCTTAAAAGAAACTCTAGAATTATGTATAATTACTATTGAGCAATTATAAAAACAAAAGTTATAAAACATATTACTAATTTTAATAATATTTTAGCTTTTAGTAAAATTGTGATAATTTTGGTCTACTTGGGGTATCTCAATTGGCAATGGTCATGGAAATGAAGTCTCGTCTCACTAAACCGGAAGTCTTGGGTTCAAATCTTGTGTTATCCCCCCTATCTAGATGAGAAGTTAGACATGATGAAGATGTAGTCCTACCAAGCTTACAAAAAAAAAAAAAAATTATGGTAATTTTAGAATGTTTTTCTTAAAAAAAATAAAAATATTATAAGCAATTTAAATAATCCTTGATACTATATGTTATCAGGAAAACTAGTGTCCATTCAGAGTTGCTAGTCCCACTAAGACGGGTAGCTATCTTAGAAAAAAACAAATTAAAGTTACTTGTGTTTTCCTTTATGAGAGATAGATGAGAGAGAAGCAAAGAGTAACAACCTCAGTCTTTTACTTGGCTCCTTGCTTGTTTCCTCTCTCCATTGACAGAGCTTCGCCACTCCTTCCTTACTTGTCCTGCTTCAAAGAACGCCTGTAGAGTCAAAGCAGCATAATACCATCAAAGCATAGAGATCTATAACCATAAACAATATAGGATCAGATGTATATTAACCATACAAATGCATATATCAATACAGGATTCAAAGATATACAAGAATATGGAGGAAAACTCGAATAGCTTTATTGATAGAAGTAGTAGAAGAGAGGATTACAACCCATTGGTCTGACCCAGTGCCATCCTCCCAGCATGAAATCCCTCTTCACCTCATGAGAAGCTTAGATCACCCAACAATACAATGTTGCACAGAGAAACCAATAGAACTTCCTTACAAATACAAAATTCCAACCTCTGGATCTCTAGGATGAGGGATCCATATGTAGATATTTGCAGGTGGGTGAGTCAACTTCTGGGATTTTGATTAGTGTCATTTCTCTTATAGTTCTTCGTTCCACTTGGAGATTTCATGATCTCTTACTCATCCCTGGGCGAATTCAGAAAGGCAAGTGTCAAATGGGCAGTTTCTAGAAGATTCTATGGTTTCCACCTAGCCAACTGCCTCTGCCATTTGTCTGCTCTTTCTCATTGCACCCTACAGAGGGGCTTTTCAGTATGCATCGCACTTTTTTCATGTGACAAGTGAGATGCATTGCACCCTTAGCACTGAGCAATCTGTATGGTCCAATTTTGACCAGTTCTGAGTAGTTTTTCATGGAGAACTTCTGGGAGATGATGTAATCAGCTAACGTTGATCCTTTAGGGTATGAAACAACACTTTTAGGGGCTTAGAAGCCCTTGGTTTATGGACATATGCAATTGGGGTTGCAGTGCCCAAATATGTCTATAACACTCTAGCCTCTGGAATTTTGGTGTTTGGAATCGATTTGCAAGTAGTCCCACCCGTGTTCTTCACGTCTAAAAAAAAAATTTGATTTAAGTGAATGTTAATCATCATATAAATAATGGAAAGTAAAAAAAAAACTTATTTCATTGACCCATGCTTTTTAGGTATAGGTAGATGTTTAATTGCTTCAACACTTAATATGGAGTTGAAACTTGAAATTTTAAAAATTAATAATGAAAAAATTTAATATCAATTATATATAAAATATGCCCATTGGGCATAGAATAGACGATGATGGGGTGTAACGGTTAAGTCACTTCATGTAGTGAAGGCCACTGGTTCGAAACTCCCTGGGCAAAAATCCAGTCATGTTAAGGGCTAGTGTGGCCCAAGCTGGATGTGATCCCTGGATGATTATGACGGCTTAGATGCCCCTAGGTCATGGTTTCTCAAGAGAGATGTAATCTCTGGTAAACTCAAACCACTTCACAAACAAAAAGAAATTATAAATAAAATATGTTAGTGAATTGAATTGATTATATATATATATATAGAGAGAGAGAGAGAGAGAGAGAGAGAGATATGAATGGTGAGGTATTTAGTCTAATAGATAACCCCTTCGTTTTTACTTACTATAGAGTTCAATATATATTTAACACATAGTTGTAGGGAATTGTTCAACGTTTTGTAATTTAGGAAAAAAAATCCAATTAAGTAGGCACAATTATAGGAACCTCGAAGTTTGATGACAATTTCAACTTGGAGAAACGATAGCTTGGGAACAAGTTTCTAATATAAAAAACTTTAAAATAAAATTTATATTTTTTGATATTAATATTAATATTATACGCTATCCAATTTTAGTTTGACTATTTGGGGATAAAGGAAGCGATCATCTTAGAGAATATATATATATATATATATATATATATATATATATGTGTGTGTGTTATAGACATTTTTGGGCACTGCAACCCCAATCAAACATGTCCATAACCCAAGGGCTTCTAAGTCCCTAAAAGTGTTGTTTCATACCCTAAAGGAACAAGGTCAGCTGATTACATCATCTCCCAGAAGTTCTCCTCAGGCAACTGCTCAGAACTGGTCAAAACTGGACCATCTCACCTGCTCCATGGTCAAAGTGTAATGCATCCCACCCAATGTACACGAGAGGTGCGATGCATGCTGAAAATCCCTTCTATGGGGTGCGATGGGTGAGAGTGGACAAATGGCAGAGACAATTTGCGAGGTGGATGATCATGGAATCTTCCAAAAACTTCTCCTGTGACACTTGCCTCTCTGAATTCGCCCAGGGATGAGTAAGAGATCATCAATCTCCAAGTGGAATCAAGAACTATCAGAGAGAGGACACTAATCAAAATCCCAAAAGCTGACTCACCCCCTGCAATCATCTATATATGGATCCCTCATCCCAGAGATCCAGAGGCTGGAATTTTGTATCTTGTAAGGAAGTGTTGTTGGTTTCTTGTTGGAATATCATAGTGTTGGGTGATCTAAGCTTTTCATGAGGTTAAAGAAGGGCTTTCATGCTGGAGGATGATGCTGGGTCAGAACAATTGGTTGTAATCCTCTTTGCTAATTCTTGATATTAATAAAGCTATTCAAGTTTTCCTCCACATTCCTGTATGTTTGATGATATATGCATTTGTGTGGTCAATATACATCTGGTCCTATATAGTTTATGATTGTAGATCTCTATTCTTCGATAGTATTATACTGCTTTGATTCCACAGGTACTCTTTGAAGCTAGGTAGACGACGGAGAAGCGGCAAGGATCTGTCAGAAGGGAGAGGAATTGCAAGGAACCAAGCGCAAGACTGAGGTTGGTGTCCTTCATTCCACTCTTATCTACTTCTCATAAAGGAAAATGAAATGACCTTTTTCACTGAATTTTTCCTAGTTAATTTTAATCAAAATTAGGTAGAGATTTTTAAAAAATTGAGTTTAAGTTATTTAATTTGTAGAATTCTAGTGCCCCATGGGTTTTTCGGGGTGTTGAATCCATTTATGCATTCAAAAATATATTTTAAACAACAATAAACCACAATCTTGCTTGAAATTGTATGATGGGACTCATGTGAAGAAGACTATTTCGTCTATAAGTTAGACAACGCCCAATTAAAAATATATTACTTCCAAATTTAAGGATAAGTTATGGGATGATAATTAGTTATAAGAAACAAGAAAGCTAAGGTATTATAAGGAGGTGATCAACCTCAATCTTGCTAAGCAGAATTATCTTTATGTCTTGACTAGTGCTAAGAAGAAAGTGAACATTGTGAAGATAATAACTAATTCTCATGAGCTTTGGAGTGAAACGGGTGTTGTTCTATTCCCAAAACACCTTGGGACCTGTCATCTTTGCAATACTAAAAATGTTGAAGATGAAAAACACTTTCTCTTGGATTTCCCCGCTCTTACTCACATCCATTCTCATTTCCAAAACCTTTGCCACACAACCAACCTTCTTGATTTGTTAAGTCCTCAAAACTATAATGATGTATGAATGCTTCTCTCACTACTTTTTTATCATAGAAATAAAATATTAAAAGTCTCAATTAATCTCTTTCTTTCTTAAGGCCCCATAGGCCATATTGGTCTTAGTGGAAATTAATCATCATCATCATCATCATCATATAAATATTAAAAATACCTATTTTATTAAAAATATTTTTGGTATGTTTATGTTGGGCATGGAATCCTCCCCACAGCAAGTTTCGGGGCTCAAAGCCCAAGTTTTGGTCAAAGATGTTGTAAAACTCTACGAATTGTGGGCGTGGAGCACGAAGTGTACAACTGAGTCATAGGGTTGTCCGCCCTAAACATTGTATTGTATTGTAATGTAATGTAAATTCATGTCAGCCTACCCATGGTCCACGGACCATGGGATTGTATAAATAGAGCGAGGCTCTAAGTTGTAAAGATAGTTGATAGTAGAGAGAGTAGCGAAGGAATGGTTCAAGCTTAGAGTAGAATTCTAAGTGGCTTGGGTTGTAGTATTAGGAAGAGGCTCTGCAGCTGAGTGCACAGAGGCCTAGTAGAGTCTGCGGTTGAGTGCGCAGGGCAATGTCGAGTCTATAAGTGGGATTGAAGATTAATAAAGAGAAGCTGATTCCTATTTTTGTGTATTTGTTGTGCATTATATTCTTTATGTTGGTATTCATTTATGTATCGCGCACGTTGATATGATTGTTGAATATGTTGTAATAACCATAACTCTTACACACACAAGTCAAGTAATAGGGTAAGTAGCAAGAGGGTTGGGTACTATACCGGTCGCGCCCCGAGTAGGGCTACACAGAAGCCGCACCGCAGGTTACGAAGGGATCGCAAGTGCGTGTAGCAACAAGTCAAACCGCAGACCTCCAGAAGCCCATCAGACATCCCAGGGTGCGGAAACATGGTTCTAGCACCATCCCATACTACTTCGGGTGAGACCTCTGTAGAAATTTTGAATAATATGACACTTATTCATAGAGATTATCCTGATTATACACTATTGCGGAATACATGCACAATACATAACCTCCTCTATGTTGATCATCAATTTAGCAGCATTAAAAACAATGAAACATCAATCGCATGCACACATTAACACAGTATGTAACCCGGGGAAAGCTTACAGCTGAAAACCCCACACTATCTGTATATTATAATGATTGAGAACATGTAACAATACATAGTACAATACTCCTCACAAGTACTCAGTACTATCTCCACCTGTTACACACAAACTAGCTTTGATCTGATGCCTCAAATCTCCTCCACTATTTGCCTGCCTCCACTGCGCAATCTTGCAAGAGAATAATGATGAATGGTTGAAGCAAACTCATATTTCCTTGGCTGAACCACGCAATCCTCATTGACATTACTCAATCCCACTGATTTTGCAAGATCTCATGCACAACTATAGTCAACACTCATAGCAATCTCAACCTCTAACACCTGTCTCCACTGAACTGTCCATGCACTGAGTTAACTGATGTATTCTTTAGTTGCTTTATGAGTTAATAATTAGTGAATTAGTTTAACAATTAATTCACATCACTCATAACTAGTGTATTTGCAGTTAGACTAAATACAACTAGTTCAACCAAGTCAAACTGAACACAACTCCATCAACTCCACCGAAACTCAACCACATGAGTTCTAACTGAAGTCCTGCATGCAATAGCTCAACTGACCCACAAGAAAAGTGTGTTTCCTTTTGATAGCTGCATGTGCCACATCTGTAGCTCAAACTGAAGTGCTCCAAGAGGATAAGATAATGTTTATAGTCCAAATATTATTATGAGCTAATAATATTTGACTGTTCTATTTTTAGCCTGGCAGTTTAAAAATAGAAACCGCCTATATTTCTAAAAATAGAAGTCTATCTATTTTTACCAACATGACCAGTCATCCACAAATAGCATCCTGCAACTCATATACCACGATCCATATGTCTAAAAATAGACTTTGCGCCAAAAATAGCCTGCGGGCCCACTTAGTGAAGGCGACTTCTTTCCACTTAGCTCCATCATCTTGTTGCATTCTCAACAACCTCAGTGCGCGCTCTGCGGACTGTTGCCAAAAGAGCCAGTAGTACCAAGATTTTCTTGGTTAAATCATCTCAGAACCTGGGTCAGGCCCCACTAAGCCAACAAATGGTTCCGTTGTTGGGATCGGGATCTGCATAGAGGATGTATGATTTCATGCCACTGGAATCCTACAAAGAAAGAAATTGAAGAGTGGTTAGACAAGAAGATTCACGAGTTTGCGGCGTGAGAAAATAGAAATCCGCGAGTATCTAAGGAATAATGGTTGGATCGCTACTTGTACACTGAAACCCATGAAATTTTCTTTGCATCTTTTCCGTCTGGTTGTATGAGTGGATCGCAAAGTTAGCAGACAGCCAGGGAAGTTGTAGGCTTGATAAACCAATAGTGTGGACTCTGGAACAAGTGCGCGGAATAGAAGCCTCATAAGATAAGATAGCGCGAGCTGTGGACCACCTCTCTACCGAATAATAGGAGGATTTATCATTCAGTTCGCGATAGACACGACCGTCAGCTACAGTGAGGCCGAGCGACGTTTTCTCAAGGCATCACAAGGTAAGTATATTAAATCTTTGAGCCCTTGGATTAAGATGTTATCATGTGAAAAGGGAGTTATGAGAATAAATAATTTTTGGGACTACGCGAAGCAGAAATATCTAAAGAAGCTTTAGTAGTGAAGAATTAGAAAACAATCCCTTAATTTCACCCTCACGGGAGAGTGAGGACGAGCTCGCGAAGGTTTCTCCGAGAAGCGCGATCAGTTTGATAAGGCAGCAAATTCCACGTTTACCACCTCCACCCACACCGCCACCCACTTCACCCTTCTCACCTCCATCTCCACCCACTCCACCTTCGCCACCCCCACAGTTCAGTACGGCAAGTGCGATCAAACTACCAGTATTCAGAGGAGTAGGGAATGAAGATCTGGACCAATTTTGGTCCGTAGTAAGAGTAGTATGGGAAGCACAGGGTGTTGTGGATGATAATATTAAAAAGGCTATGCTAGTGAGCAAGCTGCAGTATCATGCATTAACATGGTATATCAAGCATTCTAATCACCACTCAAACGTAAGAATTGCGGAGATCCAGACCGCGTTGAATAGGGAATTTAGCAGGCCAAAATTAGAGACACAATCAATCATCAGGTTTAAGGAGATCGCGATGCTCCCGGGCGAGACCCCCTGGGATCTGAACCAAAGGCTAAAGAGTACGATCTGTGAAGCCAATATGACCTTAACATATGCACAACATCGCGCATGGTTTGTGGCCTCACTTACACCACATTTAAGGATGGCGTTGTCACAATAAAAACTTTCCACGCAGGCCGAAGCATGGGAGATGGCGATGAGGTTGCATGAGACCACTATACAAGACCCTGGATTGGGAGTCCAATAGATCCATGCGCAACTACATAATCTATGTCTGGAAATGCAGAGTTTGAAACAGGATAGGGCACCTCGGCCAGAGGCACACGAGGAAGTATGGTGCATAAAATGCAAAGGCCAGGGCCACGACAAAGATCACTGTCCAGTGTTCACAAACTACTTGGCAGGAGGTGGGAAAATGCCATTAAGACCAGAGGCACAGGCGGGGCCGAGCGCGGCGTTTTCATTATGGTGTGTGATCTGCCAGATAGGAGGAAAACACACAACAGATAATATCATCTGTTACAGAAGTATACGCAGACGTCCCAGCAATTGTTTTGTAATTTCTGCAGGTCGATAGGCCATGACGAACGCACCTGCCGAAGCTATGAACTAATGATGGATCAGGGTCCTGCCTACAGGGTGTAGGCTGAAATGCGAGCCCTCGACCCAAATGCAGGGATGGCGCGCGTTGGGTTTCACGGGGATGGTCGGGGTCGAGGTTGAATGGGACCAGGAAGGGGTCACGGCCAGGTAATTTTTTACAATTGCAGAGGGTCAAGGCATTATGCTTGCGATTGTATGAACTTAGCTAGGATATCATGTTGGCACTATAATCAGTTTTATCATGAGGCAGAAGATTTCCCTTCGCAGATAGCGAGGATGTGCGAAAGGGGGTACTCCAGCCCCCTCCAACCCAGAATTTACAAATGATGAGGTCTGAACCGCGTGACGAAGACCCAAATGTAAACATGATGCTCAGGAGCAGTATGACAACGGGAGATGATAAAGGGAAGCAGACAGAAGAAAGTGCATGGGTTCGTAAGGCTCCTACAAAGGAACCCGAGTTTGATTTAGAACGCGCGAAGGAGACATTCATGGAAGCTAAGAACAGCTTCACGGAGGCCTCCACTTCAGGAATTAAGGATCAACTAGAACCAGGAATGTATCCTTCCATGATCACTACCTTTCTGTAGACATGCATGAAACTGCTACGCGACAGCAAGGCAGTTAAAGGGCTATAGGAACTTATCGCTAGGTGCGTGGGATTGGGAGAACTACGCATGGTCCAAAAATTGGGAAAGCATGCATTGCGCACAAGAAGGGAGATGAGGTTGATTGCGCAAATAGGCAAGTACGAAATGGATCCAGTAATCATGGATTTGGGTTCAAACGCGAATGTACTACCAAAAAAAACATGGGAACGCATGGGCAAACCCACGTTACAATGGTCCCCTATTCAGTTACGAATGGCGAAACAACAAAAGATTTTGCCCGTGGGAAGATTGCAAGGGGTGACAGTTGATATTGAAGGCGCGAGCGCGCAGGTGGATTTTGAAGTGATAGAGATTTTCGATGACAACAATCCCTATCCCGCGCTATTAGGAATAGACTGGGCTACCGATATGAATGGGGTCATAAATCCGACGAAGCGCAAAATGACCTTTGAGAAAAAGTCACTACGCATAGTAGTACCACTGGACCCAGCCGAAGGAGCGCGATACACTAAACTGGTGTGCGACGACGATAATGATGACGATCTCAACTGTATCTATAAGATAACTACACAAGGTGAGGATTGGGTGAATCCGACTGCAGATGGAAGGATTTCATGGGAGCACGAAAGCTCTTGCACTTCGGATTAAGACGAAGAGATAGAGCGATGGCAAAATCGTCTGCACAAAGTAACAACACTAAACTGCAACATGATGATCAGATCATTGCGTTTCGTAAAAACAAAGGCAAGGGAGTTGCTGACATATGATGGATTGTTAGTGGTAGATGATTTTCTGAGCAAATTCAAAAGCGCAGTACCAGAGTAGCAGCGATTCGATGTGCTGAAGTGGGCACTGCGCGCAACACCCACACAATGGTGGGGTACGCATCCAGGAACTTTTGAAGACTAGCGCGAATGCCAAACGATGATGCACATATGTATTGGAAAACCAAAAATTTGACTAGTAGACAAATATGATAGGAGAGATGATCCACGCATGCACCTCGCAAAATGGACCAAGATCTACGGGGAAGAGCCCTAGCCTGAATGGGTACATTTATTCTACCATAACCTGGATGTCATACCCATGAATTGGTATACGGAGACGAAGCTCCACCATGGTACGGGAAAATGGGATGTCTTGCGCGAGGGATTCTTGTTAACATTCACATTTGAAGATCGTTGGTCAGATACTGTTGACGATGCGCTACAAGCAGTAAAAGCCGCTATCTTTAAAATACCATAGGAGCCAATGGGAGTACTTAAGCCAGAATGGGCGACACAGTTAAGCAGCACACTGGAGTGTTATAACGTGAATGTTGAGGAGGATGATGAGGACCCACAAAACATTAACATTTCAGAAACAGAAAGCTCTCATGAGATTCACGGACCATCACTTGAAGACCCCGACATCACAGCGTTGCTAAAGACGAAGTAGGTCAACACTGGCACAGAGACAGAACCAAACTACGAAATGCTTGGGGACTATTGGGACGATGCCACAGTCGATAAGGTCATTGAGTTACTCCGCGAATACCAAGACTTGTTCTCGACCAAAATTATGGACTTAAAAGGGATCGTTGGCAATTTAGGGACGATGAAGATCACCTTGAAACGCGACGCAAAGCTAGTTAAGCAGAGGCCTTACCGATTGAACCCAAAATTTAAAGAAAAGGTCCACAACGAATTAGACAAAATGCTCGTAGCCTGAATTCTTGAACCAGTGGAAGAATCCGACTAGGTGAGTCCTATGGTAGTATAGGAGAAAAAACAAAAAGGTGAAATAATAATATTCATAGACCTCAGAAAGCTTAATGATGCCTGTGTACACGACCCATTCCCAACACCATTCACAGATGAAGTACTAGAGAATGTTGGCGGTCAAGAAGCATACTTGTTCACGGATGGGTTCTCAGGGTACCATCAGATCAAGATCGCGCCAGAAGATAGGAGCAAGACGACCTTCGTAACAGAATGGGGATGCTTTCAATACACCGTGATGCCGTTTGGACTGAAGAACGTGCCAACTATATTTTTTCACATCGTGGTAGCCACGTTCAAAGAATACATCCACAACTTTTTGGAGGTATATATGGATGATTGGACTGTTTTTGGATTAGTTAAGCACCATGTAGCGAGCCTACGCTTGATGTTGGATACTTGCCTCCGACACTAGATTGTGTTGAACCTGAAAAAGTGTACATTCCTCGTTCCCTTTGGAAACCTGTTAGAACATGTGGTCTGCAAACAAGGATTGATGGTGGAACTTGTGAATATTGCCATTATCCTAAATTTGGAAGCACCGCAAAGTGTTAAACAATTGCGCACTACCTTGGGACACACTGGATACTATAGGAAGTCCATCAAAAGTTATGCCCAAATAACCGCGCTGATGGAAAAGCTATTGAAAAAAGATGTTACATATTGCTGGAATGATAGCTGCATGAAGAGTTTGGATGTCCTGAAGGGGAAACTGGCCTCCGTGCCAATCCTGGTCTTCCTGAAATGGGACATGGAATTTCATGTACATGTTGATGCGTCATGTATCGCATTGGGAGTTGTACTCACACAGGAGGGAGTGGAGGGTGTGGATCACCCGATCGCATTTACGAGTTGAATATTGTCCAAAGAAGAAAATAACTACTCTACCACTGAACGCGAGGGGTTGGCAATGGTGTACGCACTCCAAAAATACTGACACTATTTACTTGGAGGACATTTCAAGATGTATACCAACCATTCCACGTTGAAATACCTGGTGAACAAGCTTGTGTTGGGGGGGTGAATATGCAGATGGCTTCTACTGTTTCAAGAATATCATTTTGAGGTCATATTTAAGTCGGGACGCTTAAATGTAGGACCAGACCACTTTTCATGAATTGAGATGGGCGATGAACCAACAAATTTGGAGGAGGGACTACCTGATGCATAGCTCTTCGCAGTGCGCGTCACGGACGAACACTTCAAAGATATAATCCATTTTCTAACAACAAGGACTGCGCTGAAGGATTACTCAATCCAACAGAAGAATGAATTGGTGGTGTGCGCAGCAGACTTTTCTGTCATCGCAGGGCACCTCTACAAGATGGGTAACGATGAGATATTGTGAAGATACATACCTGAATTTGAACGAGGTCAAATCCTCACGAAAGCACATGGGAGTGTTGCAGGAGGACACTACACAGGATGTGCGACTACACAAAAGATTCTTCACGCAGGGTTATGGTGGCCTACCCTGCACCAAGATTCGAAAGTGCATTGTAAAGCTTGCGATATATGTCAAAGGATGAGCAAAACATCATGAAGGGACGAGATGCCACTAAATCACCAAATGACACTGCAACCATTTGAGAAATGGGCAATAAACATTGTGGGCCCAATCAAACCTCAAGGAAAGACAGGTGCACGCTACATCATCACCACGACGGAGTACCTGACACGATGCACGGAAGCACAACCAATCAAGGACTGCATGGCCACTACGGCTACAAAGTTTTTGTTTGAAAACGTGTTTGGGTGTGGAGCCTAATTATCTTCTGTATTCAAAGTTTCATCCGGATGTATACCCCAGGAAGACTGTACACCCCTCCATGCAGGGGGGTGTGGGGGGACTTGTCCCCCTTGTGGGGGTCCAGGGGCCAGCGTCCCCTGGCAGGGGTTCGGGGCAGCGCTCCCGAAGCTAAAAATAGATGTAAAATTGCCTTGTAAAAGTCTAGTAATTTCTAGTCAATCTAGGCCATTCATTAGGCGAATGATCTGATGGTGGAAGTTATGTTTAGTTTAGGGTTTTTTCCCTAGAAGGCAACCCCTCGCTATATATGAGGGAATTGTATTGCGTCTATGTATATCTGTATTCTAAGTGAGGAAGAGAGAGGAGATTGAGAGCGAAGAGGGTGTTACAATGGATCTGTTGTAAGTTGTATCTCTTCAGTTTGCTGGATAATATGAAAGGAAGGACTGATTGTTTCTCTGTGGACATAGCCCAAACTGGGTGAACCACGTATATCTATGTCTCTCTTGTTTTATGCATTTTTTGTGTTTATATTTCTGCAATATTTTATGTGTTCCATTGCTCCGTAATATATAATTTTCTAACAACTGGTATCAGAGTCGAAGGTCTATTTGGCTGATAAGCTCGTAGGAGAGAAGGGTTCCTAATTCGAGTGGGAGCAACGACGGAAGATGGTAGGTTTAGGGCCGAAAAATTCAACGGCCGAAACTACTAGCTGTGGAAGATGCAGATGGAAGATTATCTGTATCAGAGAGATTTGTACCTACCATTAAGCGAAAAGACAAAGAAGCTGACGAGTATGATAGACAAAAAATGGGATATTCGCGACAGAAAGGCACTTGGAATAATACGGTTGTGCCTGGCGGCGTCGGTAGCGTTTAATATTTCAAAGGAAACGACAACAGAGGGTTTAATGTCCGCATTGGCCAAACTATATGAAGAACCCTCGGCCTCAAATAAGGTATTTCTTATGAAGTGTTTATTTAATATGAAGATGTCATAAGGTGGATCTGTTGCAGACCATTTAAATTATTTTAATACAGTTACAAGTCAGTGAAGTTCTATAGGGGTAAATTTTGATAATGAAGTTAGGGCTATGTTATTTCTGTGCTCATTGCCAGAAAGTTGGAATGGTTTAGTTATGGCCATTAGTAACTTTGTCTCTGGATCTAGTACTTTAAAGTTTGACAATGTTGTCAGTGCAATCCTTAGTGAGGAAATGTGACAGAAAAGCTCTGGTGAGACATCAGGTAATGCTTTGACTGCAGAGACTAGGGGAAGAAAAATGGCAAGAGGAAAGAGCCCAGCATATCGTAGTAAGTTAAGAAAAAGAAAATCCAAGTCTAGATTAGGGATAGTGTGTTGGAAATGTGGGAAGAAAGAACACCTGAAGAAAGACTACAAGTCTCGAAAGGGAAAAGAAGGTGTCACGCAGCAAGAAACTAATCATGAAGTGAATGTAACAGGTGATGTGTTGCAAGATGCTTTGATTCTTTCATTAGAAAATATTATTGATGCCTGGGTGGTATGTTCAGGGGCCTCATTCCATGCCACGCCTAATAAGAAACATTTTCATGATTATGTTCAAGGAGATTTTGGACAAGTTCGATTGGGTGATGATAAACCCTGTAAAATAATTGGAATGGGTAC
Organism: Pinus tabuliformis; assembly: GCA_031772625.1. Classification (NCBI taxonomy): domain Eukaryota; kingdom Viridiplantae; phylum Streptophyta; class Pinopsida; order Pinales; family Pinaceae; genus Pinus; species Pinus tabuliformis. The sequence goes on along the minus strand of CM062819.1, from coordinate 143,682,229 downwards.
AGTTTTCGTAAAAAAACAAAATGGAAATCAGTGGCTATTGAAGGAGGTAAGGCATGTTCCAGATCTGAATAAAAATATGATTTCAACAGGGCAATTGGGAGGTGAAGGTTGCATAACTACTTTCACAAATAAAACCTGGAAGGTCACTAAAGGATCCCTAGTAATAGCGAAAGGAGGAAAGGTTGGTACATTATATTTATGCAATGAAATTTCTAATTTTGTTAATGCTTTAACCTCTACAGGAGAAGATACAGCATTGTGGTATCATAGGCTCAGGCACATGAGTGAGAATGGGATGTAGATTCTTCACTCAAGAAATTTTTTGCTAGGTTTGAAGCATGTTGATTTAAAATTCTGTGAAAATTGTGTTTATGGAAAACAAAAGAGAGTCATATTCCTTAGAGTTGGGAAAGAAAAGAAGAGCAAAAAATTAGAGCTTGTGCATACAGATGTATAGAGACCTACTCAGGTATCATCTCTTGGTGGCTCTCATTATTATGTTACTTTATTAATGATGCAACCAGAAAAACTTGGATTTATTGTATTCGAAATAAATCTGATGTATTTGATACTTTCAAGAAATGGAAAGCTTTGGTTGAAAATGAGACAGGGAAAAGGTTGAAGTGTCTCAGATCAGATAATGGAGTTGAATATTGCAGCAAAGAGTTTGATAGGTATTGTTTAGAGAATGGAATTCGCAGAGAGAAGACAGTTTCAGGAACACCACAAGAAAATGGTGTGTCAGAAAGGATGAACAGGACCATGAGATTGCATGCAGGATTGCCTTTACAATTTTGGGCAGATGCTTTAGACACTGTTGTTTATCTAATATACAGAGGGCCTTCAAGTTCCTTGGATGGTGGTATTCCAGAGGAGGCATGGACAGGTAAAAAGGTAAACTACTCATTTTTAAATACTTTTGGTTGTGAAGCCTTTGTCCACATTAATAAAAAAAATAGAATAAAGCTTGAGGCAAAATCAAAGAAATGTACCTTTATTGGATAGGGTGTTAATGATTTTGGTTATCGCTTATATGATTATGAAAATCACAAGATCATTAGGAGCAGAGATGTAATATTCTATGAAAAGGTATTGTATAAGAATCAGTTGCAAGAAAACAAACAGGAAAAAGAAAACAAAGAATACACTGTGCTTGACGATATCATAGGAAAAGTGATGGTGCCTAAAAATCATAATGATAAACAGCTAGAACAAAAACCACAACAGCGACAAGCACCTCAAACACCTGAAAGTGGTGTTAGAAGATCTACCAGGATAAGTAGACCCCCTGAACGATACTCTCCTTCATTATATTATGTATTGTTCACTAATTCTGGTGAACGAGAATGTTATGAAGAAGCAGTGCAGGTAGAAACCAGGAAGAAGTGGGAGCAATCCATGAAAGAAGAGATGGACTCCTTAGCACATAACCAGACTTGGGACTTAGTCAGGTTGCCTGCAGGTAAAACAGCATTGCAGAATAAATGGGTTTAGAGGTTGAAGGAAGAAGATGGAGGTAGAAAAAGGTATAAAGCTAGACTTGGTGAAAGGGTTTTCACAGAAAAAGGGTATAGACTTTGATGAGATATTTTCTCCTGTTGTGAAAATGACTTCAATCAGAACTATTCTAAGTCTAGTAGCAGCTAAAGATTTGCATCTTGAGCAGTTAGATGTAAAGACATCCTTTCTCCATGGGGATTTGGAGGAAGAGATATATATGCAACAGCCACAAAGATATGAGGTAAAAGGGAAAAGAAGAGCTTGTATGGCTTAAAACAGGCTCCAAGGCAGCGATATCTAAAATTCAACAGGTTTATGTCTGAACAAAGTTATACTAGATGTCACTCTGATCATTGTGTTTATCTCAAAAGGAAAAATGATGGAAAATCTATTATATTGTTATTGTATGTAGATGACATGCTTGTTGCAGGTTCTAACATGCAGGAAATAAATGTGCTCAAAAGGAAATTGGCCAACTCATTTGCAATGAAGGGTTTGGGTGCTGCAAAACAAATCCTTGGTATGAGAATAACTAGAGACAAGAAGAATCGCAAATTAACATTGTCTCAAAGTGAGTACATAGAAAAGGTGTTGAAAAGGTTTAATATGCAAAATGCAAAGCCAGTTAGTATACCTTTGGCTAGCCATTTCAAATTAAGTAAAGGAGGCGTGTCCCAAGACTCAGGAAGAAATGGCTCATATGTCTAAAGTTCCATATGCATCAGCAGTTGGAAGCTTAATGTATGCAATGGTCTGCACAAGGCTTGATATAGCACATGCAGTGGGAGTTGTAAGCAGGTACACGAACAATCCAGGAAAAGAACATTGGATGGTGGTGAAGTGGATTCTCAGGTATTTGAGAGGTACCACAAATCAAGCATTATGCTTTGGTGGTTCAAACATTGCTCTACAGGGATATGTTGGCAGATATGGTAGGTGACAGAGATAACAGGCGGAGCACTACAAGGTATGTATTTACTGTAGGTGGAACAACTATCAGTTGGGTTTCAAAAATCCAAAGTGTTGTTGCACTTTCAACAACAGAAGCAGAGTATGTCGCTGCTGCAGAGGCTAGTAAAGAAATGATTTGGTTACAAAGGTTTCTGGATGAATTGGGTAAGAAGCAGGAGTTGGACAGGTTATACAGTGATAGCCAGAGTGCCATACATCTTGCAAAGAACTCTGCATTTCATTCTAAGACTAAGCATATACAACTCAAGTACCATTTCATACGGTCAGCATTGAAAGATGGACAGTTGAAGCTAGAAAAGATACACACTAGCCAAAATCCTACAGATATGTTAACAAAAGTTGTAACCAGGGAGAAATTGGGAATCTGCTCAGTTTCAATTGGTCTTCAAGTATGATGAAGAAGATGAGAAATAGCCAGGTCCAAAGTGGAGTCATTGTCTAGTAAATGAAGCAGTGGTGTAGTTGCTATAATCAGTCTCCAAGTGGGAGATTGTTTGGGTGTGGAGCCTGATTATCTTCTGTATTCAAAGGTTTCATCCGGATGTATACCCCAGGAAGACTATACACCCCTCCACACGGGGGGGTGCGGGGGCTAGCGGTCCACCGGCGGGGGTTTAGGGGCAGCACCCTCGAAGCTAAAAATAGATGTAAAAGTGCCTTGTAAAAGTCTAGTAATTTCTAGTCAATCTGGGCCATTCATTAGGCGGATGATCTAACGGTGGAGGTTATGTACAGTTTAGGTTTTTTTGCCGTAGAAGGCAACCCCTAACTATATATGAGGGAATTGTATTGTGTCTATGTATATCTGTATTCTGAGTGAGGAAGAGAGAGGAGATTGAGAGCGAAGAAGGTGTTACAGCAGATCTGTTGTAGGTTTTATCTCTTCAGTTTGCTAGATAATATAAAAGGAAGGACTGGTTGTTTCTCCGTGGACGTAGCCCAAACTAGGTGAACCACGTATATCTGTGTCTCTCTTGTTTTATGCATTTTCTGTGTTTATATTTCTGCAATGTTTTATGTGTTCTATTGCTCTGTAATATATAATTTTCTATCAAAACGTGTTGACACAATTTGGCTATCCGAAAATATTACTGAGCGATCGCGGAACACATTTCTTGAATGAAACCATCAATGCGCTCACAGAAGAGTTCCAGGTGTATCGTCAGAAAAGTACACAGTACCACCCACAAGCCAATGTAACAGTAGAAGCATTCAATAAAATACTGGAGACTGCACTGACCAAAGTATGTAATGCGCAACGAAACGATTGGGACCTGCGCGTACTCGTTGTGTTATGGGCGTATAGGACAACGTGCAAGAAATTGACGGGACAGACACCATTCCGATTGGTCTATGGTACAGAAGAAGTCATGCCGATGGAATACATCGTACCTAGTCTGTGAATAGCAACGCTCACAGGCATGACGGACCATGAAGCTCTGGAAGAAAGGCTCACGCAATTAGAAGAACTCGAGGAAGAACGATTTCTGGCCAGATTTCACTAGCAGGTACAAAAGCAGCATGAAAAAGCCTGGCACGACCACCATATCAAGTTGCGCACCTTCAAGGTAAACGATTTAGTGCTACTGTATGAAAGCAAGTTCGAAAAATTTCCGGGAAAATTCAGGATGCACTAGTTGGGATCATATGTGGTAAAAGAGGTCACAGATAGAGGTGCGGTCTAGCTAGTCAAACTCAATGGAGAACCCTTGCCGGGTAAAGTCAACGACAACCGCTTGAAACCCTACACGGGTGGGCCAACTCTTTGACTAACCGGCCGAGGCACAGTCTTTGCGGCCCGAGGAGCTAGACAAGGGTGCAAGACTATAAACACAAGCACCAGAAGTCGGTACCAAGGAAAGGACACGAGTCAGACATAGATGATTCCCAAGCAGGAATGCAGCAAGTCCAGCAAACAACAGAACAGTGCATTCTGGACCTCCGCGCAGCGCAGGATCAGTTGGAAGGGCTCTGTGCCAAGATCACAGCACTGGCAGATTGACTCAGGACGAGTCACAATGATTGTGTTGGGGGCCTATTGGGCATGGAATCCCCCCACAGCAGGTTTTGGGGCTCAAAGCCTAAGTTTTGGTCAAATATGTTGTAAAACTATACGAATTGCGGGAGTGGAGTGTCAAGTGTACAATTGAGTCATAGGGTTGTCCACCCTAAACATTGTATTGTATTATAATGTAACGTAAAGTTATGTCGGCCTACCCATGGTCCGCGGACCATGGGATTGTATAAATAGAGCGAGGCTCTAAGTTGTAAAGATAGTTGATAATAGAGAGAGTAGCGAAGGAATGGTTCAAGTTTAGAGTAGAATCCTAAGTGTCTTGGGTTATAGTAGTAGGAAGAGGCTCTGTAGTTGAGTGCGCAGAGGCCTAGTAGAGTCCGAAGTTGAGTGTGCGGACCCCTGCAGCTAAGTGCGCAGGGCGGTGTCGAGTTTGTAAGCGGGATTGAAGATTAATAAAGATAAGTTGATTCCTATTTTTGTGTATTTGCTATTTATTATATTCTTTATGTTGGTATTTGTTTATGTATCACGTGCACTGATATGATTGCTGGATACGCTGTAATAACCATAACTCTTACACACACAAGTTAAGTAACCACGTAAGTAGCAAGAGGCTTGGGTACTATATGGGTCGCGCCCCGAGTAGGGCTGCGCGAAAGCCGCACCGCAAGTTGCGAAGGGATTGCAAGTGCGCGTACCGCGGACCTCCAAAAGCCCATTAGAGATCCCAAGGGTGCGGAAACCTGGTTCTAGCACCCTCCCATACTACTTCGGGTGAGACCTTAGTCCGCGCTCCACGTACTATTGCCAAAAGGGCCAGTGGTACCAGGATTTGCTTAGCTAAATCATCTCTGGACCTGGGTCGGGCCCCACTAAGCCAACAATTTATTCAATATATTATGATAAATTATTAAACTACATGTAAATCTTGTTTCAAATATTTTTTAAATATTTCATGTGGTCTTGGATAGATGGTGATTAGGTGCCTTGTTAAGGCACTCCTAGATGTTAAGTCATCAGTTCAATTACCCATCATATTCAAGTGTTATTCTTGAATATGACCATGATGTAGCCTCACTGCCAAACTTACAAAAAAAATATTTAAATAAAAAAACTGAGTAGTACTCACATGAAGATTATCTATCTATATAAATAATGTTTGATGAATATATATTTGTTTTTTAGAAAGTACTAAATACAAAAGTTTAATAAATTAATGTTCGAGTTTGATATTGCCATTAAACTTTATTCTTGGTTTTTATTATATCTTCAAATTATCAAAGTATTATTATTTAATTGTCAACTTTATTCTTGATTTTTATTTATATTTAGATTACCAAAGTATTATTAATTTTCAATCAAAATCAGAAACAAAATAATCAAAACCAAAACCAAAATAATATTTCAAAATTAAAAAATATTCAAAATTTTTATATATGTATTTTTTAATAAATATTTATAAGTATTTAAAAAAACATCATAAAAATTATTAAGAGAAATTAAATTAATAATTTAATTTTATGATTTTATAACCATTTCTTTATACCTTCTTAAGACTTCATTCCCTCATTCTTTTATAACCTATTGTTGTGTCTTTTTTAAGACGTCTTTCCATGCCTTTATAACCCATTATTGTTTGCCTTTTAAAGACTTCTTTCCTTTATTATTTTAATACCTTTTATTGTTTGTTTTTTTTAGGATTTCTTTCTCTCATTTCTTTATAACTTATTATTGTTTGTCTTTTTCCATTTCTAATTAAATATGATTTTTAGTTGTTTTGTTTTATTCATTATATTATAGATTTATTTTATGATTATATATATATATATATATATATTCTCAAGGAAAAATTGCAACTTTATTTATTTGAACAAAATTACATATTATAGATGCTAAAAAGCATATACAAAATAATAGATTCTGATGACTAGGATCAATAAAATCTCATAAGAGAGTTACTTTTTTCTACTCTTTCTTACCTTCCTTTTTTTCCACTTTTCGCTAACAACTAGAGTTGGGTGTGAATGATACAATTTTCATTTGCTTCTTGTTTACATTTCACGGAATTTCTTTGTCAGAATCCGAACTTTTAGATGCATGAGTTCATTTGGCATTGTTAGAGTCTGTTAGTTTATCAGTAGTCAAATGTCTTCGAATCCATAATTTTGTTGTCATGAAATAGGTCAAACTCACAAACATTTTTATTGCCATGAGTTTGACCGATCATTGCCTGGAAAGTCGTCATGAATTGGTCGTCAAAGTTTTTGGTCATTAATGTGAAGTGGTGTTGAGCTTTTGGGAGTCTTCATTTCATATTTTTTGGGTCATGAGGAATATTATCAAAGCGAAAGTTTGTTAAAGGTTTTATTTGAAAATTAATTACAATTAAGGGGATGTTGCTAAAGGAAGCATAGTTATTAAGTATTATACTTCTTTCCCACTTCTAATATCTCTTATTCCTTTCAATGCTTTCCCCATTACCTATCCTTTCTCCCTATCCCATTATTCCCTTTCAAATTATTCCCCATCCCTATAATATCCCTTATGTTATCCTAGGCCTAAATTCCCCCTTGCTAAAACATCATTGCACATGATGAGTAAAAGTCACCCATGTAACCCATACACAAGCTTATCCCATCATGTGAAAATCTAATTCCCAAATGCTCCTATGCTCTTATAATCTAGCATGATTACCCTTCAGGTGGAGTGTCAGCCAAATATAAGGTCATTAACGAATAATTATTAATTTCAAATTGTTTGAGGAGACCGCCATTTTCATCAATTCTGATCACGGGTTGGTATCTTGGTTTGTAGTGCAGGAGTTTTGAGAGGTTATTCACAATTTTGAGAGGTTAGTCACAACTTGAAAGGCAGATTGTAGAGAGATTAAAAAGTCGTGCTACGCAAGTACTACATCAGTGCTACACCATTGCTATGCAACTGTTGTGTTGTGATTCCTTCACGCTACTAGTGTGAAAACAAATTAATTTCAGTTTGTGGGAGGTAGGGATCTGTTTCTCATCCTATAAGTTTTATGTTCAATACTCCAATTGAGGACAGTAATACCCTTATAAAATTATCTTTGAGACATTTTCTACGCGCACCCTGTCTGCCATGCCTACAGTCAAAACTAAAGGCTTAAAGTTGTGTCTTTTAAATAAGAATCATGGTCAATGTGGAATGTTGGGTGGTTAGGGTAAATTATAGGTTGAATAGAAAGTTTTCCCACTCATCTTAAATGTTATAAGCCTTCTTTGTCATCACTGCATAGTGTTGTTGTCTAGTGGAGTTTTTCACTGTCACGATTGTGAAGTCTCTCATTCTTTGTCTTGTACACGTAGTCTGCCACAAAGTTCAACCCAATTTTCCAGGTGTTTTAGGGTTAAATGGCTCCTACTACTGGAAAAAAGGGAGAGTATATTGTACGCACTGAGCCCACAACTTTAACCCAGTGAACTCTTCCCCAACTATTAGAGCTTCCTTCAAGAATGTTGGATGGATTTCATTTTTCCAAAAGGTTTAGAAAGTGGGTCATACCATAAGGTTGGCTAGTCTTTTCGCCTTGAACTTCCATGATAACATAGTCAAGTTGGGGAATGTGGAAATTGTTGTCACTGAGAAGCTTATTGCAGATGCCACAAACCTTCCTACAATAGGTGAGAAGTGGTTCAAGGGTGATGAGTTGGATATTTCAGCCTTCAAGCAGTTTGTTAAACCTGAGTTTAGCAACAAATATCCCACAACCTTCCCTACTGAGTATCTTCAAGATCATTACATCAACCTTGGTTATCCAAGGTATTTTTCATGCTATGGTAGATTTAGCAAAGCTTACCAGTACCATTTGAGACTCCTGTTGCATTTCACAGACAAAAAACCCATGAAACTACCTTTCTTCTTGCTCAAAAGTTTGGAAAGAATGACAACAAAGGTTCATCTTCAGAAAGACAACCATATATCTAGTATGTTTCATTTTTCTCTTATTAAGATTTTTGTTAAGTTTGTAGTGAACAAAAATAAAGTCTATTGGTCTTATTTTCTATCTAGCATTGATTTACTACTCCAAACAAAGTCTTCGTCAGTGAAAACTTGTGAGGAGGAACAAGAAGTACATGAAACACATGAGAAGAAAGTCACCCAGACATTGAAAGAAACAAATATAGTTGAGGAAAAGGATGAAAAATCCAGCAAGAAACCCAAAGGAAAACTTGGTAAGTAGATGGGTAAGAAGCATATTACAAAGGTTAAGGAGAAAATCCAGGAAGCAAAGGTTTAGGTGGCATCATATCAGACAACGAAGATTCAAGAAAAAGTAGAAGAGGCAGTCAAATATGAAGAGTTCGTGATAAGGCCTAGGACTAGGTCAAGAGTCAAGAATAGTGTGGGGAAATTAGTTCCTCGGGTAGTTGTTGAAATTTCAGAGGACAAACAAGAAGAAAAACAAGAGGACAAAAAAGAGAAAGAAGTGGAGCAATAAGAAGATCCAATACATTTTGAGCAAGGAACAATGCAGTTTGAAGAAGAAGATCCCAATATGGTGAAAATGAAAGAGGCTCTTTCTAAAGATCAGTTGAAGATAGCATCCTTGAAGAGGAAAAAAAGAGACTTGAAAGAAACAACCCAACTAACAGATGAGCAAAAGGAAAGGGAAGAGACACCTCCCAAACCTCTTACAAAAGATAAAGGTAAACATGTTTCATTTACTAAGCATTCCAAAGAACTTAGAGTGGATTCCAACAAGCCTACAACTAGAGCAACAAAGTTGAAACAAATTTGGGTGCAACAAATGAAGAAAGTGGCCCAAGCGCCCGGTAGGCCACATTTTGACCAATGGAAGTAATACCAAAGATATTTAGAAGATCTTGAGGAGATTCAAATACATGTTAAGAGGTTTAAGCAATAAAATCATAATTATAAGAAATCTATGTAGCATTTACTTGAAAATTGTAACAAAGAAATGCGTGAGGCCTCCAAAGCCCTGGATAGAAGTAAGCACTTTGTCAAATGGTCACTTCCTGTAAGAAGACAATGCAAAAACCTTTATGTCAAAAACCTGGTATTAAATGCAAGGCTGAGGAGTATGAAGAAAAGTTTAGACAAGGCATGGGGACTAGTCAAGAAATACAAAGAGGCAGCCAAAATACCTCCATATGAAAGAGTACCAAGGCTAGGATATAAGGCTCTATCTGAAGCAAAGCCTAATCAACCAATTCTCACTGAGCACAAAGATCCCACACCTAAAGTTCCTAAGGTACAAGCTTCCACCAGCAAAGCATCCAGCAAAAGGAAAAGGAGGTAACAGTTTCTTGTTTAATTTTTTGGCAATTTTGTCCATGGCCAAGGGTGCTTAAGTTGCACCACAGGGGTACATTTTTGTTTTCAAGTTGCAGTGGGAATTTTGATCAGTAGGTTGAAATAGTTCTGATATCTGGAGTGACCTATAGTATTATGAATTTTTTTATTAAAGCTTGATAGCGTAAAAGAGGCAATCATGAAAGTTTGCTACGCAACTGCCACGTAGCCCCTGCCTACAGATTTTCATAAGCATTGAGAAGAAGCCAAATGTCATAGTTTAAAGGGGTGAACATGTAGCAAAGGTGGTATCCAACTCAAACCATCAGTCACCATCCACGTGCCATTCTTGGAAGGAAAATGTGCTAACACCGTCGCTACCCAACTACTACCAAGTCACTGCGCAGTCAACAGCCAACTGTCCACGCTTTTTACTTTTTTATTTAATCCATGAGGATATAGTTTGAAGATAGATATGCCTTTAGAGATTTAGTTTTTTAAGTAGTTCTATGTTTTTTTAGTTTTTAAGAAGTTGAAGAAAAAACTTGAAACAACAAAGGATTTCCTCTTTTTGTTTTGATTTGATCCACTGTAAGGATCAACAATGCATTGCATCTGGACATATTTTACTTGCTGAAGTATGTTATATAAACTGGAAAATATAGATGGAATAGGTTGTTGTTGGTTGGAGATTATTATGAACTGGTTAATGTGACTATAATCGAATTTATGAGTAAAATGCTTATGTCTTGAGGGTTTTCTAGTTATTGTTCGCAATAATTCTTATGGTATGATATTTTGGAGTTGTTATTCTCTGTGTATTAGATTTTATGTTGATTTCTTCTATATAGTTTCCATGGTTTATGGGTATGATTACTTTAGTTGAGTTAGAATTCGATTTTTAAACTGCTCTGAACCACCTGTGTCAATGTTTCGGTTGCAAATGGGATATCTTTTTCTCATATACTTTGTTATTTCTTCTTCATTTCCTTCACATATATGTGCAGCGTATGAATGTCTTGCTATTTTGTTATATTTGAAAAGGAAATATGTTTTTCCTATTTCTCCTCTATACTACAATTTTATTTCCTTTATCCAAAGTACATACCTGCTAAGCCTTTGGGAATATTATTGGATATTACATGCACAAGCATGGTGGGATAGTAAATCACATGGTCACAGGCGTTCATCCTCCTTCAACCACTCATATTCAAATCATTTCTTTAAAATTATTTTCAAATCTGGTATCTCCTAGAATTTGTGTTTCAAAGTCCCCTATCTTTGAATTTTTCGAGTGAGGGAGCCCCCTTTAGTTGGAGAAGACCAGTCTCTCAACCAAAAGAGGTAGTGGTTACCTCTGTGACCCTTTTTCCTTTAGCCTAAAAGGAATCATGGAGTGCTAACATGTACCACTTGCTTCTTTTTCGAATGTAATCATCTCAATCTGTTATTGTTGTTCGGAAAGCATTGGAACTAATGCGGATTTGTGCTCGGCCTCATCCTTCTGCATGGTATCCTAGGATTTCTGTGAATTGATATTTGTAGTATTTTCTGTGGTTTCTGCTTCTTCTGTTTCTGTTGTCCGTGTTTCTGAAACTGTCATCGTTTTGGCTTTTGTGGTTGTCTCCTTTTTCTTTATTTTTTAACTTGAGGACAAGCACTTTGAAGATGACCAGTATGAAGACATGTACGCCATCTGAAGGTCATATTCTCATAGTCAAGGGGTTGGGACCACTACTGATTGTTGTGATAGAGTGGGATGCGATAAGAAATCTTTTACTTAGGTCTACCTCTACACAGATTCTTGCAAAGTTCATTAGGGGAATTTTGAGGTCTAAAATGGGCCTCATAATAAAAATATACAACCAAAAATAACTTCATAAGAACCAATAGGATTTAAGATGATGATGTCAACCAAGGGGGGTGATTCACCATTTTTGGATTAAAAAAGTAAAAAGATTAAAAAATAAGAAAATAAGAAAACTACTTTTTCAACTTATACCCCTAAGGTTTATTCAATTTTGAGCAGGATTACTCATTGGATGAAAAGTTTAATTCCTCATCCAATAAGTACCAATGTTTCATACTTTTGATGGACCTTACTACACGAAAAAATGAGAAATACATGAAAAAACGTGATTGCAATCACATTTTTCATGTAGTTCAAATTTTTCGTGTAGGGTCCATCGAAAGTATGTGGCATGGGTACTCCTTGGATTAGGAATCAAATTCTGCATCCAACGATTGTTTTCACTCAAAATTTGAGTAAACCCATAAGGAGATAAGTTGAAAATACGAGTTGAAAAAATAGATTTTTCTTTTTTCCCTCTAAAATTTGATGTAGTAATCTAATCTTATTTTATTATTTTATAATTTCCTTGGGAGGCCCATTTTGGACCTCAAAATTCCCCTAATGGAAAATTCCCTTTGAGACTCGATCTGCATCTACCTTTATAAATGTCCCCAGAGAATTCCCAATTCCTGTTAATACTTTATGGTGCCAGAAATGCATAGGTAGATTATGTATCCTTACCCACATGGGAATTTTGCAAAACACAATGGTATTTGCATAAAAACTTGGAAACCATGGTATCATGAATAGACTCACATTGCCCCAAAACCATGGTCCCTCGTTTAATGCATATTCCTTATCTTTTGTTGTATCAAACTTGACAATGAAAAAACCTCTAGAACATAAATGGATATCACAACTTTCTGTCCATGTGGAAAAAATCCATTGATGTAGTGCCTCCAATTTGGGCCAAAATCCATTGAATCTACATATAACTGCTCTAGAGTGGAAGTCATCATGAATCTCATTTACCTCAGTAAGTTGATTGTCAAGGTTGGCACCTGGGTCATCTACTCCACAATGTAGGGACCAAGAATAGTGGGAGGTTGTTCTGGTTGTTTTTGTGGCTCCATCTTCCCTTTGACTGCATCTTTGAATGAAGTTGGGCCTTTTGAGCTAGTCCCAGGACATCCTCCTAGAAGTCTTGTGTTAAGAAAGATGGTTGAGTCGGGTCCAATTCCATAATCATGTATCTTGTATTCCTCTTGCAAAACTTTCCCTGCATAAATTAGATTTTGTAGGCTAACTAGGATACCATCTTGTCTTGAATCATTTGTTTGAGAGTTTTTATCCACTCCCAACTCCAGACCCTCATACAAACATATTTTCCTTCAAGTCGTCTGATAAAGATTTGGACTAGGGTTCCTTCTGATGGATCTAGCAATTGATCTTCAAGGCCCAACCTTTTATTAGTCACAATTGGTCGACACTCTCCGCCTGCCTTTACGTCTTGTTGTGAATCAAGGGCAATACCATACCCATATTGTGTCTCCCTGCGTCGAATGTATATTGCATCCCTAGAACAACAATCATTGATTTGATGCAGTGACAAATATAAACATCGTTTTACAGAACCCCTACGTTGATTTGGTAAGAACGTTGGGTATACCTCATAATGCAGATCTATGAAGAGTGAGAGGGATTGCAGTAGAAGTATAGGCTTCGTAATTGATAGCTGAACCATCAAACCAACCTGATGTGATGGAGGAAAAATCCAATCCGGCGAAGAACGAAGCAGACTCCCCAAATCTATAGTTATTCCTCCATTTCGGCTGATTAATTTGTTCAGGGGATTGAGAAAGTTCAGATCTGGGATCTTTAACAAAGGATCTATGAAATAAAGCATTCTAGATGGAATATTTGATTATGTAGTTGGAGGTTTGCATATCGCTCTAACCAATATTTCCCTTGTGTCTAAGAACAGACAGGGATACAATTTCTGCTCCAAAGTCACCATAATCCTAAAAGGATCCAGTCTCAGCTCATGATTTCGACACCCTTCACTCCCTTCTACATCATCACAAACGTTCGGGGTGAACAAAAACTCTACATCAATGACCTGGTGAGTGATACTACCGACAGCTCGAGCTGTCAATCTCCATCCCCACACATGAGGTCAATTCCAATGTTCATCCCATCCAAATAACCCCTTATCAGCCCCTCGAGCAATAAGATCATGCCTTGGCAATGATGCAGGTGGTGGATATGATTTCTGAAGAAAATCGACCACATTTGGAAAGCAAAAAGACCGTGAAACCCTCGACATTGCACTGTTGTCCGACACCAAGTGGTTTATCGTGATTTTTGATATATATATATATATATATATATATAAGTGTACATAAATATTCTTATTTCTTTAGTATATTTATTCTCATCAACATTTATTAACTTCCTAAATATTTCATTCTTTGTTATATTATAATTTTATATTTTTCTATGGTTCAGTCTTTTGAAAACTAGTTTTTTCAAAATTTTCTTTGTTATTCATAAAAAAAATTGGTTTTAACTATTTAGAAAAAAGTCAAACTCTTAATTTATTTACTTTATTTTCCTTAATCATTTTAATACTTTTTAAATCATTAATATACTTTTAATGTTTTTGTTTTATTTTTATATCAATATTATTCTTTCATTGGTTTAGTCTCTCCCCTATTTATTAATCTTGACTTTCTCTTTTGGATATTTTATATTTTGATGTGTTCTTTTATTTAATGTGAATTAGTTGTTATTTCTTAATTTATTTATTAGCATTGACCTTGATTTACTCATTAATTTTACCTCATTGTTTTAGATTCTTATTAGTAATAGTTAGTTGTTAATTCTTAACCTCATTTATTCCTTTGATTCTTTATTATTTAATTTTTGACTATATTTTTGTTTGACCTATAATAGGTTGGTTCCCTTTTTACTTCCTTTTAGTTTATTTTTAATCTTTATAACTTTTCCATGAATATTTTAATTCATTTTTAGTTTCGATTTGATATATTTATTTTTTTGTAAGCTTGGGGGGACTACAGCTTCATCATGTCCAATATATCACCCTGGGACGGGGAATTGAACAAGTGACTTCACATCAAGGAGTGTCTTAACAGAGCACCCGATCACCGTCTACCCAAGACCCTGTGGACGTTAATGATTTAATATATTAAAATGTTCCTTATTAATAAATAATATTTCGTTATTCAGAAATGACTGGTATATTCTATGAATTGAAGCTTCTGTGATCCATATTGTGTTATATTCTAACAGTTAGAATTGATTTTCTCTACATCACTCTCTTTATTTAATTTGATGCCAAGATCTGATTCTCTGTTGTGTTGATGAACCACACTGGATGGTTCGACAAGCGCCGACAAAATATTTCTGATGTGATTATTACCGAGAGATTTCTCAATATTCAACATATGGATCAAAGAAGCCCGAATTCTGATAATACCAACCCAGTGTGGTAGAGATGTTGTAATGAAATGTTTAACATTTTGACTAAGTCAAATTACATAAAAATAAAAATTCAATTCAATAAAATACAAATATTAATGTAATGTAATGTTGACATTATAACTTGGTTAAAATAAAATAAAAATAACTCTAGAAAGATAAAATAATAAAAATGGTCCATGGTATTGACCCATGGTATTGAAAACTCATGGTATTGACCCATAATATTCATTTGGAATATAGCTTATTTAAAGGGGGCAATTAAACAAGCCTAGATCCATCTTAACTTCCGTTCTACCAATGTTAGGTGGACTAATCCTTCTTGTAGGCATGAAGGATCTCCCTATATTTCAAACAAAACCTAGCAACAAACATGAAAATAATTGCTACCATTCATCAACTTATGACTGATTAAAACATGTTGTATGTGAAGAATCACTTACCTATTTAGCGAAGTGCATGTTGAAGTTTTCAGTGCTTTCCATAACCAGTTTTTCCTTAATGCCTTAGAGGCTTTCCCAATGTTTTCCACAACTTCTCCATGGTGCTCCAAAAGAGATCTGCATGTAGGGAGTCATGTCATCACCATAGTCACCATCATCAAAGTTAGTAATTAGGGAAAAGTTTTCAAAAATATTTCAAAGGTATGTGTACTCCTGATGGAGATGTAACCTTTCCAAATAAAGTTATAAAGCTGCAGTACACTACCACATCACATCATTTCTTAAAAAGGACATGTGATGTGATACCATCACAAAAATAAAAAAATCGACTTTCAAGCTATAAAGAGACCATCTAAGCATTCAAACACTTCATTTCATCTTCTTAGAACTCTCCTCCACCATTGAGTTTCACCTCAACCTTCAAAACTCAATGTTTTCCATCATCAAGCCTTTGCCATCAAGCACGTCGCATTTATGCCTAGCACGCTGCGCTTCTAACTAGCACGTTGCGTTTTTTAGTTTGGAGCTTAGAGGAAGCCACAAAAGGGTTCAATCAACAAATTACAGCTTCCAGAGACTCTCAACAAGTAAGTATAGCCTTTCATCAATCTTCATGCAGTGATTTTCCTTCAGCAAATGGTGAAATCCCTCTCCTAGGGTTTTTCGCTATGCTTTTGGTCTTCTTGGTGTTTTCTTTAGTTCAAAGAGAAATACCCTAGTTTTCCTACCCTAACACCCCTGTACACACTTCATACACCTCCCTCAACCATTTCCCACACTCATCTCCTTCATTTCCATCATTTTCCCAAAAACCCTGGCCCACGCTATGCTTTTGCTAAAATTCTGGGTTAGGACTGTGTTTTTGGTTTTTTTTCCCTCTTTCCCTCACTCATTTCAAGAAATTCCACTTCCCAAGTCTCCTTAACATCTACCCCTACACCCTAGAATTTTCCTACAAATTTCCCTAATCACTATCCCCTACATTCCCTTCCCTAAACTAGCTGTTCTTTTTCCCTTTTTTTCCCTATCCTACCCTACCCTTCCCTCCTACCAAGACTAGGGTTTTATCAAGCAAACCAAAACTGTGGCTAGTGAGAAGAAGAAGTATAACAAAGGAGGGCACGTCTCTAGATATGAGCCAACTCATATGCAGGAGATCAATGCCTCACCATTCATCAAAATATCATTTAAAGAAGTAGGTTGCCTAGGGTTTTGTGAGAAAATACAAGAGGTGGTCTACCATGCTAAGTTGACCACTCTTTTTACCACAAATTTCAAGAGGGGTAAGACTACCATAGCAGGGATGGAATTCATCATATCATCAGATGTCATAGCTTCAGCTACAGGTATCCCTAACCAAGGAGAAATTCGGTTTAAAGGGATGGATTTGGATATTGAAAACTACAAAGTCTTCCTGAAACCACACTACAAAGATGCTCCCACTCATATCTTTCCTTTTAGGAAATTTCTAGATAACTATGCTCCTTTCATGAAGGTGATTATGAAGCATTTTACTTGTGAAGGGAGGTTTTCTAGGTTGCATCAGTATCACATAAGGTTGCTGATGCATTTCACTGCCATCAAACAACTAAACCTACCCAATTACTTGTTTATAAGCCTAGTCAAGATGACTGAGAAAGTGAAAAGCAAAGGGAGAGATCATCAAACAAGTTTATTTCATCATGGTTTGGTCAAAATCATAGTTCTTTATCATAGATCATTAGCACTATTTAGGCCACAGGAGGTTGGCTCATCAAGTAGGCCATCAATGACAAAGACATCTAGGTAGAGATTACAAAGACTTATAGCAGAGGTAAAATATTGGTGTTTTCCCCTGAAATAACTAAGATGCCTAGACCTCAAACTAGGGCTCAAGCTAAGATGTTTCCTAGGAAGACTACCAGTGAGGAAAGAGTTCAACCTAACACTATGAGACAAAAGATACTAGGAGGCAAAAATGATGCACCATTGCATAATGAAGAGTAGGCACCTTTAGATGTTGACATGGCTAACCTAGCAGATCACAATGTAGACAAATCAACTAAAGAAATAATTAAAGAAAAAGAGGTAGAGATCAGAGAGCTCAAAGATGATCTTGCTAAGGCAAATTTCATGATATACTTTTTGTAGCAAGAGAACATGCAGCTCAAAGTAAATCAACTATTGCTAAGCAAACCTAAAGGAGATCATCCCTCATCTAGTAAAGAAAATTTGGTGGTGGAGAAGGATAAGGGCAAGGCCATCATAGATGTGGAGCAACTAGAGGACAAGGAAGTTCAGGTACAACCAAGAAGGCCGAAGACAAGAGCAATAACAAGAAAGGAAGGACAGGAAAATGAGTCATCTCCTCCTCAAGTACACCAAAACCTAGATGACACTATAGCAACTGAGGTTGAGAAGGACAAAGAAATCTGGCTTGAGAGAATCAATGAACACCTGGAGAAGCTACTAAAGAAGGAAAACATAGACACAAACTTGCGAAGGCACATGGCAAGGCATTATTACACTAGAAAATTGATTTACAAAATTAGGGTTAGGAACATGAAGAGAAGGCTTAAGGAAAACCCTAAGAAAGCTCAAGAAAGGAGATAACCTAGATTTGTTCGCTGATGCATCTCTAGTTGTCTAAGCCATGACTAAAAAATGAAGAAGCAGAAATTTTTGGCAAATTTTGAGTTTTTGGTTAATTCTGGAAATTTTGATGTACAAAAGCGTAGCGTGGCCATGCTATGCTTCTTCTCATAGCATCCAAATGAGGAATTTCAAACATATCCAGGTTGCTTTTGACCTCTACATCATAGTAATATAGTTGGTCTCTCATGTCAGCTCACAGTTTTGAAGAAAAAGTAAAAAAAATAGCAATTTTTCATGTTTCTGCCACTATTCTGGACCCCACGTTGTGCTTCTAGAGTAGTCTTGGGAGATTGGATTTTTAGGTGCTTTGGAGGTGTATTTTTCCAGGCTTGAATCTTCAGAGGTCTTCTAGACATCCTCAACTACCTTCACCAGCCATCAATTAGGCTTCCTTTCTCATCCTTGGGACATTGAGGAGTGCTAACACTATCTATACAGAGCCCAGGGTGCCTTGGACCAAAAGCCACCCAACTCAAGAGTTAAATTTCTCTGCTCAACACTTGTATCCCCCATCTCACTTAACCAAAAAGCCATCTCCTCTCACACACTTATGGAATTAAATCGACTTGGATCCTCCAGAAGCTTCACTAGCTAAGCGCCAAGTGAGGCCTTCTCAAAACCTTCAACTTGCATTAGTGTTGGGTGGGAAGGGAGATGTTGGTCGTCTCCCTAGCCGTCGATCCAATTTCCAACACCCCCATCGAGGAAGATTTATCCTTGTCAATAATATTATCTAATTGCCCAAGATCATGTTGATTCGCTAGAGAATGCCAAGGGGTGTCTAGATCCAAATTGAATGTCCGAGTCCCCCAGTTAACTAGCCAATCCACTACCTAATTTCCTGATCTTCTTGTATAATCAGCAATAACATAAGAAAAAAAGAGAAAATCTCTAATCTTCACTACCTATCTTATCATAAAATAATTTTTTTAATTAAACTACCATTTATTAAAATTATACTAATTTCAAATATTTTTATAATTTTTAATGTACAACATTACTACTTAAAAAAACACCCGTGTGCATGTTTTCAATATTCATACAACATAGTTGTAAACTCTTCCATTGAAAATTTATTTTTATTATTTTAAAATTAATATATAAAATATATTTATCAATACCAATTCCAAGACGTAACTTAACTTTTCAAATATTTTATAAAATTATTTAAAGTTATTGGATTTTATAAAATTATTTAAAGTTAGTGGTATAAAGTTACTTTTTAAATATTTTATAAAATTATTTAAAGTTACTAGATTTTATAAAATTATTTTAAGTTATTGGTATAAAGTTACGTTTGGTCAGTCTGGAGTCTGCCGTAAAACTGTTTCTGCTTGACTAAGAGCTCGTCTTCCTCTGACGTAAGGAAACAGGTTAACGGCCCAAGACCCAGAGGCATTTGGCAGGAGTGAAAGCCCAGCGGGTTATTACACGTGGCCTGGTTTTCCTTGATAACAGTGATGAGTCAAACCGACATTCGCGGATAGCAGTCAGAGATGGTTGTCCTCACTGTTGGTTTGACACCTGAATTTGATAGGTTTTGCCACCTTCAAGAAAAAATAAAAAAGAAAAAATAAAGTTGCGTCTTGAAATTGGTATTGATAAATATATTTTATATATTAATTTTAAAATAATAAAAGAAATTTTTAATGGAAGGATTTTCGTGATTTTTCTTTAACTTTAAAATAATTTTATAAAAGAATTAAGTTAACAGAACTTTGTACAAGTAACTTTAAATAATTTTATAAAATATTTAAAAAACTAGAAGCAAAATCACGAATCACTCTTTTTCCCATCGAATATTATACTCCATAAAATATAATAATTCATTTTTCGTTGATTATTTCCCTAATCAAACGGAAAATATTATTTCAATTCCCTAAAAGTTGACTGCTCAGGTAGTGTCTCTAAACCAATGGAAACTGGTCCATTAAAAATTAAAAAATAATGATGGTTTGTTTCCCTAAAAGACTAGTAATACCACTCAAAATGTATGATGATTTGTCACACGAAAATTGGTTTTTGAGAATCGCAATCATAAATGTCTTGAAATAACAAAGATCCACTATAAATATGGGGCGCATCTCCATCCCATTTCCACTCGCGGCCTCGAACGGTTTCTTTTCCCCACGGTTTCTCCGTCAATCGCTGGGCACGAGTTCAATCCTCTGAGGGCCGGCCCTTCTGATCAAGCAACCAGCCATGGATGTCACTCGAGCTTTCACCAAAGACGTAAAGCGCGTCATAGTAAAGGTATTTCTTTTTCGATTCAGTCCTCTTCAATTAGATATATGTTTTCATTTAAAATAGGTTAGTTCCCTCTGTCTCTGTCTCTTTTTATGGCTGGCTTTGATTTAGAATGCGAGGAAGCAATTCTGTCGAGTTATTTTGTAGAATTCATCTTTTCGCTTTTATTCTTTTCTTCTTCTGCCTAGCAACTATATGAAAGTTCTTATTAGTTTTTCTTGTAAAGATTTTACATACGATTTAATAGCATCGCTTGCAGTCTTAAAATTTAACAGTATTTCGAAAATCTTTAATAATTCTTGTGCAGCTTCAAGATTGGCCGTTAAATAAATTATCACTGGTAGGATTCTGTTTATGATATGAAATTCTGTGTATACAATAGCAGATTTTGATCCTTTGTATGCAGAATATAAATTCTGCTTTTTTGCATTAAGCTGTGCATGTGGAATTCCAGGTTTTCGTTTGCAAATAGCAATTTGTTCATGTATTACCCGATCTTAAGCGTTTATATGAAAAATTTTGTGCTCTTATCATACTGAATAGCCGGAATTGTAGGACTGGCCACCGATCACTGGAATAATGCCCCAGCCTTGGTACCTGATGAGCAGCTTTTATATAGATCTATTCGAACCCTCTCTCTATATATATTCGAAACTTTTAACACCATAATTATTAGTCGATAATTATAAGCTATTTGATTGGATTTGAATATGTTTTAATCGATTTTATTAGAGTTGAATCATAAGGCTGTGAAGAAGAGTGCTTGGATTGATAATTCGCCAGATTTACTATTATATATATATATTTACTATTATATATATATATTTACTATTAGACTAAATAGTTTTTTCTGTTTGTGTTTTTTTTTTTTTTAAATAGATTAGCGGTTTTGTTTGATGTCATTATTATTGAATTAATAAAACTCGGCCAACTTATAAAGTAATAGTAATGTTTACTTCCTTTTTGATGTGAACTGTCACGCGAAAAAACCGGCGCTGTTTGACGCGTACCAAAATATCTGATCTCAAGTCTTTTCAGCATGGATGTGGTGAATGGGATCCACGGCTTCGTAAGTGTTTGACGAATAATTTCGGCTACACGCTTCTGTTGACTGCCAGCTAGCAGTCTGCGACGGTTAGCTATCTTAATTTAGCTCCTGCACTAGCCGTTTTGTAGCGCCTTGAATTTCCAAGTTAGGTTAAACTAAAATAGTTTGCTGGCTGACACACATTGGGAAATGGGCATAAATAGGGATCTTCGGATGTTTATTTTCAGATTTATTTAACAGAAGTCGCTGACAGGGTTGCGTGTCAAATTATAACTTGGGAAAATGGCCCTAGATTATTGTTTCTTCACGGAGTGTTCCCCTAGCCACGGCTTTGAGTTCTGTGAGACTTTTTGAGGCTTTCATTAACTATTATTTAAACTAATTCATAATATTATTAAAAAATTATACACGAAAATACTCTATTATATTTAAAATATATTATTTTATATAAAACATTTCTAAATAAACTAATATATTATTATTTAAAATTATCATTTTATTTAAACTGTTTTTTTAATATATTGTAACTTGATTTAGTTGGAATTTTAAATAATTAAAGACCTCCAAAACATTGGGTATGAATGGAACTTTGTTGACATATTTCATATAAATTAGATTATTAATATGAATATTAGAATGGTAAAAAGAATTTTTGAGATATTCTCTCTAGATAAAATTATTAAGATATTAATTAATAAAATATAGAATATTTAAATATTCCCAATAAATAAGAATATTAGGTTTACCACCGGTTGAAAGTGATTAGCTTGCATCAGCCATTTTCAGAAATTTTCTCTCGTGATTTAATCTTGACTGAATTATTTTTAATATCAATTAATTATTATATTAAAATTTTCAATCTTTTACTTATATATAAAGTTAATAAAAAAATAAAAATACAATCCATGGAAAAACAATTTAAATAATATATATAAAACTTATTCTCTAATTTTTAACTTTGATTATCCCTTTAAAAAAATCACAATCATACGCCCTTGGCGCCTAATCAGCCTCGACAAACTCCTACACACTTCGAGCACAAAACATAATCTATATTTAGAATATAGATTTAAAAATATTATAAAAACTCCTATTCACTGAGCACAAAACATAATCTATATTTAGAATATAAATATATATATATATAAAACAATATTAAAAGAAATATTACATATGTGAAACTTGAGAATGCATGTGCTTCCTTTATCCATGAATAGACTGCTTTGCGCGAAGACATGGAGCCACACCATGAAATAAGAAAATAGATTTCTTTAGATTTCTTTATTATATACTCAAAAGTCAGGTGCTTCATTAAGTTAAATTTGTGTGTAATAATTAAGTTTTTGTGATATACTTTTAAAAATTTATTATTTTAAATAGTTTTCATAATATATATTTTATTAATTTAGGAAAACAAAAATGTACGATTGTAATTGATACAACGTGTCTTTCACTTATATATTATAAAAAACTTTCAAAATCTTTTGGGGGCGCGGAGAGGTATCAGAAATGAAACCATGCCTTCATTAGGAAAATGATCAAAATTTTGTGAAAAAAAATTAGTAAAATTTAATACAACTTAGATGGGTTAAAAGTTATCACTAAAACTAAAATGGGAATTAAAATATAGGAATATGCGCCTCTGTAACTTCTATTACGCCGAATCCGTTTTCTAAAAGGGCACGGTTACCATAGCCAGACTTATGCTAATTGCTCTGTGTCCAACTGCGACAACTTAATTTTTCACCTTCGCGTGTCCTCTATGCGACGTTGGTCCTTGTCGTATGTGTCATCCAGTTCGTCCACCTGTTCTCTGAGCCCATGCACTGGCTGCTCCTCCAAAGCTGCCGTACCTGCCAAATTGCCACTACGATTCCTATGCAGTCATGCTGTGTCTTTTGTCAGTCTACGTCTTCTGACTTCTCCGGGCAGCAACGGTGGGAATCCTGTGTGTAAGTAATCATTTGGTCCTTCAAGCGGTGGGAATCCTGTATGGGATCACTTGGTCCTTCCAAGTTCCAGGTTAGACGACAAAATTCTCAGGCACTTGCAGAAATATCAATACTTTTGATGTCGCTAGCGGAGACATTGTCGGATTCGATCCTGGGGTTTTTGACAGTCAGAACACAGGGTTTCGAGAGCCAGAACACCGTTTTTCAATTTGGCAGATATGCCGATGACATAAACATTTCCCGGCCGCCGGAATTGCCTCAGTAATGCCCCGCAGCCCGCTCAACCGTTCCATCTGCTGCCACTGGTCCATGTCCCGGGTAGCGTCCATGTTTCTTTCTCCACACTCTTTCGCAAGGCTTCCTTTGTCTACTGGGGCAGATTTCTGAAGTCCGCAGGCTTTGCCTGTTAATAAATTGACATTGACACACCAGTGAATCTTGCAGATAATAGATTTGGATTAGGGTTTTTGGTGGTAGAGATTGCGATTAAAATGTATATCTGTTAGTAGAGTGATTAATGACGATTGGTAATTGAGGTTGCCAGTTTTGATTGCATGGGGAGATGGCCATCCAAGAGGTTGAAAAAAATGCTGAGCAAGCAGAAGAGAGGGGCATAGTTTTTATGGGCAAAGTCGATCAGATAAATGATATGTTCCGGTCCTGGTTATGGGTATAAAAAGAGGGAGTTGTTTATAATGTGATTTTTTTTTGAGATTCTGTACGGAAGAAATTGAGGTTAAATCTTGATTTGTTGTAGTTAAAATGGTTTTTTAACTACATATTTGGATTCAGCACTCTGAAAAACCCCGCTTTGATTATGCAGAAACTAGCTATCAAACTTGGGATTCCAATAAATTGCTGCCGAATTTTGACCGGAAAAACACACAAAAAAACTTTTAAAAAATCGCATTATAGAACATTGCTAAAAAGAGCATCAATGCTCGAGTACCCGGACAAACGATTCAATCTGCTTAATGAGACGTGCCTGACTTCTCTAATGAGAATGAAAAGTACATTATAGCAGGTTGCGGATCATACCCTCCCTTAGGAAGACAAGGCCTGGCGATTGGATTTACAAGACAGGATCCTTTGAGTTTGATCCCAGAGGAATGTTTTGCTTTTACCGTTATTTCTGTTAATGCACTTGGAAATCTTGAATAAATCTGGTTTGGCTGATCCAAACACAGCCCAGGGAATCTCTAAACTCCTCCACGCCGCAGATCGTTTCATCGAAAGTTGCTTTTAGAGTCTTCGTACAGAGAGACATCAACATGCTCTGGAAAATCCAGCCCTGACGACCCTAATATGTCAGCGGAATAGGGTCCAGCATTTTGGGATGTTGCCGCTTGAAGATCTGGAAAGTGGCGAGCAATTTAAAGGACTTTCCTGCTTTAGATTTGGGTTTGGAGGATTTTGGCATTTTTTTGAAGCAGAGTCGCATACCAAAGCCTGGAAGGGGCTTTTTCTAAAGAAGAATTTGGGTTCTCTGGACATTTTGCCGCGAAAGCTTGATTAACGTTAAACGTGTATTTGCAAGGTTGATTAGGCTTACGCGCGTTTTCATCGGGAAATCGATGTGTCTTTTGACAGATTTTGATGAAATTGATGGTTTTTCAAAACGAGGTTGAGGTTACGTGGGGTGGGCCAGCCTATTTATTGTCAACGGAATAAAAGAATTATCGAATTATAAGGTAGTTTAGTTTATTGAATGGAAGAATGATTATCTACAATGAGATGTTGTTATTAGGATTTTGTTAATTAGTTTATTAGATAGAAGAATGATTAACTTACAGTAGAATGTTGTGTGAAATTAGGTAGAACTTGATATTTTTTGGCATAATTTAATTCCCAAAACTTGTTTCCATGTTGTTATAAAGATTTTACAGTAGAATGTTGTGTGAAATTAGGTAGAACTTGATATTTTTTGGCATAATTTAATTCCCAAAACTTGTTTCCATGTTGTTATAAAGATTTTGCTAATTAGTTTATTGGATGGAGAATGATTAACTTACGCTAAAATGTTGTGTGAAATTAAGTAGAACTTAATACTCTTTGACATAATTTAATTCCCAAAACTTATTTCCATGATCGGCCCCTTCTCATAAAATTTGAACCTACCTACTCAAAATAACTAGTTTATATCTCATTGATATTATTAGTTTTCATCATTATTAAAACTAAACTTATTTTAAAGATAATTAGCATATACATAAAATTTACAATTTAGGGAGAGCTTTGCAAATCGAGGTTGTTAGAGTTTCACCCGAGCCACCTGTTCTTACCTTTGATGCAACGATTGTGAGAGTTTCACCTTAGCCATCTGTCCTTACCTTTGATGCATGGATCCATCGGTCATACTATTGTGTAGTTCTCGCAAACTCCCAAGTTTTAGGGAAGAGGATTGTTTCTTTGGAAAGAGTGGTGGTTGGTTCAACCAATTTTATTTCTCAATTAAATCAAGCCAAAGTTTTTTACAATGCCATGTTGAAATATTGATATATTCTTTTGATTGTTCAAGAAGTTTCTACTTGAAATGTCGCCTTTATACTATTGTGTAGTTTTTCCAAACTCCCAAGTTTTAGGGAAGAGGATTGTCTCTTTGGAAAGAGTGGTAGTTGGTTCAACAAATTCTATTTCTCAATTAAATCAAGCCAAAGTTTCTTACAATGCCATGTTGAAATATTGATATATTCTTTTGATTGTTCAAGAAGTTTCTACTTGAAATGTCGCCTTTATCTGTGATATTATATTATTTTATTTATTTTTTCTTGAGCTTGGTGTCGTCTTCACTTGTGATATTATTTTATTTTATTTTATTTTTCTTGAGCTTGGTTTGGTGTGTAGATTTAATGGATTTTGGTTGTTGTTGATCGATTTCCATAAGTGGATCTCTAATACTTGGAAACCCATATTGCCTCAAGAGTTGTATATCTACCCCCTAGCTTTGGAGTTTTTCTGTTGTTATTTTTTTTATTTTTTTGAGGATAAGAAGCTTATTTATGATTCCAAGCCTTGGTTTTGGGGTAGTGTTGGTCCCTTCATCTAGCCTTGGACTCCTACGTTTTTGGAAATGATTTAGTCATATTATGGATGGGTAAGAGATGATGCAAAGCATGTTCATATCTTTAATGGGTGGGTAAGAGATGATGCAAAGCATGTTCATATCTTTATGGTAAGTTTTTTTTTTACAATGTCTCTTCCATTTTAAAAGATAATTTTCTTATAATGTGAAGTACATTATGATTATATTTTCACACTTACGTTTTTTTTTAATATTTTTCTTCAACTTAATCTTCATATATGGGGAAACATTAGGGAAAACATTTTGGGTGGGGAAGGACATTAAGTAAAATTTAATGGAGGCATTAAGGAAAACTTAATAATTTTCCCGTAATGTCGACTCTCTCATGATGGTGAGGGTGGGGTGTGATATTGGGGAAATCTCTGTGAGGATGAGGGTGGGAGAGACATATTACAGAAAACAACAGGAGGTTGGGGGTGGAAAGAGATATTGGGAAAAATCTATAAGTGTTGAGATGGGAGGAGATATTGGTGAAAGCTCAAGTTTTTCCCAATATCTACTCTCATGAAGTTTTCTATAGTATCTCCCCCACCCTGATATCCATGAAGTTTTTCCCAATATATCCCCCCCACATCTAGCCTCATGTGTGGATACCCTAATATCCCCTCGCCTATGGAGACTTGGGGGTAGGGATAAATGTTTTCCCTAATGTCTCTCCCCACATGAGGGTCACTAGGCTCATGTAGGGGTGGGGAGAGATATCTTCCACCACTCTTCTTATATCAAATCTTTTCAAAGATAGATTAAACCTATGGATATCTCAATATAAAGATATTGCAAAAAAATAAAAACTACAAGCTAAATATGCCCCATCTTGACGAACATTCACAACTACCAAAGGAAATGTAGTGAAACAACAAGAAAAAACAGAAGTCAAGGATGGTCCATAAGTTCTAGCAACCAAGCCAAAGATGATCAATGAGTTTTACTTTAAATATATAGGGATATACACTTGTGACAAGATAACCAACATCTTGCTATATATATATGTCATTATAGTAAGATAGCCAACAACCACAAAGCAAGTGAGAATGCTATCACATAAACTTGAGGACTTGCACCTTAAAACCAACTTTTGAATTAACAATGTTTTTTTGGTGGGTAAATGCCTTATAAATCATCTTATTTTCATGATTGTATGTGTGTGGGATTCTTCATAATACACACAAGTTAAACAAAGTCCACAAAGGTTACAAAAGCATATATGAAAGATGGTTTATGATAGTAAACAACTAGGTCAAAGATGGTTCACTATTTTGAAATTGACACCAGAAGAAAAGGAGTATTAACTTGGAATGATATGAGATATTATTTTCGGGATTATATACAACCATTATAGACCTATGTCTATAAGTATTAGTTGCAAATGATCAATTTCTCAATATTTTGAATAGTCTTCTTAGCACTCATTGCATGAAGGGATGAACTTGCACCTGATAACTAGGACTTCCTGGTAGGTCACCCATCCCTATACTCCTTTGGCTCAGGTGCACTTAACTTTGAAATTTTCTTGATACTCAAACCTACTTAACTTGCTACCTCATTTGTAAAACTTTAACTAGTATTATTGTGTTATATGAGAGTTTCAATTAGAACTCCCTTAACCTTTTTATTTATTAAGAAACTTCAACTATTCATCATATAAAAATAATATTTCAACATAAATACACACTTTTATAACAAAATATTTAACAACTACAACTAAATATAATATCACAAAATCACAAAAATACGTTAAAAATACTTTATAATAATAATAATCAATACTATCAAAACAATATAACAAAACAATTAATATAACTACAAACAATTTTTTTATAAATAAGTTAACACCAAATCTATTTTTATAACAACATAACCAATATCTTACCTTAAATATATTATTAAAACATATAACCAAATATTTCATAGCTAAGAAAATCAAACAATTACTAGAAAAACAAATATATACCAAAATGAACTAAGATTTTCAATAAGATTAAATACCTTTTGACTATCTCACTCTCATGATTATTTTGAGAGTCTAAGAAGATCAGACATCAAATAAATCTTATACTATCACGTTGTATTGAGCAGCGGCTGTATATACTCACACCTTGACAAAATTTAATGATAAACATATACAACCATCGCTCAATTAAAACCGTATAACATAGAATTTATTTATACTATTAGGATGTATTGAGCAAAACCGTATAACATAGAATTTATTTATACTATTACACTGTATTGAGTGGTGGTTATATATACTCACCGTTAAATTTTAGCCTTGAGAAAATAAAACAGTAAACATATACAACCACCACTCAATTAAAACTTTATAACATAAAATTTATTTGGTGCGATAGAATAAGATTTATTTATTTCCATATCATCCTATTATGGGAAAGAGAAACACATTAAAAGCGAGAAAGCATTTTCCGTGACGATCAGTCTTTGTACCACTCAATGGTGTGTATGTACCTTCTCCATTATTTGTTTCTTTAATGGAGCCTATGCTGATTTGTCCCATAGTTATTGGGCATGGCTCTGTAAATTAAAAGGCATTTGTTTAAATTAAGATTGAAGTTTTATATGATTCGTTACACAGTGTTTGTCCTCTGTAAATAAAAAATCATTTGAATCTAACATCGAAGTTTTAAATGATTCGCCCCATATTGATTGGGCGGGGCCTCTGTAGATGATGAAAGGTCATTTGTTTAAATGTAAGATCGAAGTTTTATATGATTCGTCGCAGAGTAATCAGTGAATGGAGGAGTTGTGTAAATTAAAGTCGTAGTCTTTAACGCGACTTTTTGAAAGTTTTTTCGGCGATTTTTTCCGGTGAAAATTCGGCAGTAATTTATTGAAATCCAAGTTTGATAACTAGTTTCTGCACAATGAAAGCGTCCTAGGGGTTTTTCAGGGTGCTGAATCCGAATATACAGTTAAAAAACCATTTTAACTGCAACAAATCATGATTTCATCTCAATTTCTTCCGCCGGATTCCGTCACCGGAATCTCAAAAAATCGCATTATAGACAACTCCTAAATTAAAAGCCGTTTGTTTCAACTAAGATCGAAGTTCTATATCATCGCCCACTGATTGGGTTTTGTAAATTAAAAGTTTTGGAAAGATCGACTCCACTATAAATACATGCGGCGCATCTTGTCCGCCTCACATTTTCTACCCCGAGTCATCTATCGTGTACCTGAGCTTCGGTTTGTCCGTCAATTGCCGGGCACAGATCCAGTCTCCGAAACCCTATCGCGTCCAAGGGTGAAAGCAGCCATGGATAACACTCGAGCTTTCATCAGAGGCGTAAAACGTGTCGTATTAAAGGTATTTTCCCGTTCAATTCTAGTCTATTCCATTACATTTGATTAAAAGGAACAAGTTCCCGTCTCTTGACATGCATATTTATATTTAAAGTATATAAAGTTCATCGCTTACTTACTTAAAACATGGGCAGTCATATGAAAGATTTGATTAGCTTTTACTGTAAAAACTTTACAGAAAATTTTAAAATAGCTGATGCAGTCTTAAAAATTGGCAGCAGTTTGAAAATCTTCAGGAGTGTCATGCAGTATTCTATTGTTTATAATAACAGATTTGAGCTTTATCTGCTGAACCAGCCTCGTTAGCTGACCACGCTTCCTAGGAGACGTTTACATGCAGTACTATAAACAGTTAGCAGTTGTTCAGGCGTAATTTGTGTTAACCGCGTTTTTCTCGTAGAGACATTTTTCGGCTTTTTTTATTATTATTTAAATGTAAAAGTATCGGTCTCACGAAATGTCGGTTTTCACATTTTTTGCATCTTTCAATGTAAAAACTACTGGGCTCACATTGTGCCTGTGTCCGATTCCTCCTCCTTTTCCGGTATCTTTGACTTTTTAAGGGAGGTGGTGAAGGGATCCACGTGGGTGTTTGATCGAAAACTTTCCGATAGCATTCGAGTGGTTTGACAGATGGCATTCAGTTACCTGCATGGATGTTAATATAGCGACTGCTGCAGTTTATACTTGCTGACGTGTCAATATGTTTACTCTATTGTAGTGTAACCAGAGTCGAGTCGATTAATGATGTAAGATATGCTTTTAAGGTTCCAAATTAATCTAATCTTTGATCTCATGGACCGAAACACAGTAATGAATATTGTATTGTTCTGAGAAAAAAATGGGGTATCCAGAAAAACCCTTTTGAGGGAAGAAGCGTCCTGTGGCCCTCTGGGCGTTATCGGTTAAAACCCTAGGCTAAACGCGAAAAGGCTGAGAATTGGTCCTAAACGCTCTCCCTGTTCCATCATTAGACCACAACCCAATCAACAGATACGTTTTGTAGTGTTTCTCTACGATTAGGATCGTTGTTATGTTATTTACCATGTTAACGAGATTATATACTCTGTATTGTTGCAAGCACAAGAGAGAAAGGGTCAATGGAGTAGAGAGAACAAACTCAGCGATCTCAACATTTGTCGAACTGTGGGCCCTGCATCTCTGTAGGTCAACAGTGAATCTGCAAGTTTTGGGGTTGTCGACAGAGGCTTGAATTTCCAAATAAATTACTTTATTTGCTTTGTGGTCAAGGTATCGTGAGGTACTTTAAGCAAAGAGAGGGAAAGTTTAGGGCCTAAAAGGGATCTTGAGGTATAAATGTTCAGGTTGACTTGGCTGTGTCTTGTTGCATTGTTGGAACTACTCACAAGAGAAAGAGTTAAATTTGGAGTAGGGCGAGGGTCGTTGCAGCGCAAACACAGCGATTTCTCTCGATGAGTTGAACCGTGGATCCTGCATCTCTGTAGGGCAACATTGAATCCTGCATCTTTTGGGGTTGTTGGCAGAGGTTCGAGTTTCCAAATAAATTACTTAATTGATTTCTGGTCTAAGTACATCGCGGGTCACTTTAAGCACGGTTTAGGCCTACAAGGATCCTGCGCTACAAGATCTTTGGTAACGGTTTAGGCCTACAAGGAAAAACCATGTTGAATAGATACGTTAATTCTGTGGAGCTTGTATGCTAATTCAACCTCTTTAGATACGGTTGGCATGCATGCTAACTCTACTGTGCTGATTCTGCAAATAAAGCGGAGATTGGACCTCATCATCGGGCATGAGGATATTCTTGGAACTCTTTTCTTGGCCTATATTTGCATGAGAATTCGTGGGATAATGCTGCTTTGGGCAGATATCCAGCAAGGAAAGTATCTGCATCTCAGAGGTCTAAGAAAACGCAAGTCAAAAGAGCGGCATATTAAATGTGGTGTTCATGGAAACAGCGCTAAACTTGCCACAGATCAGCCAGGAAAGTATCTGCATTTCAGAGGTCAGAGAAAACGCAAGTCAAAAGAGCGGCATATTAAATGTGGTGTTCATGGAAACAGCGCTAAACTTGCCACAGATCAGCCAGTTCCTGTAGGGAGTGTGCTCGAAAACTTACGATACTTGGCACACATGAACAGATTTCAAGTATAATTTGTACTCGGTAAAATCCATAATAATATCTATTTTGATGGGGGTTAATAAAAATTCATTATTACACAAAACCGAACATAAATTATGAATCATTTTGCTTTGTCTATTTCACAAGTCTTCATGATACCTAGTGTATTGCCTATATCCAAAAAAACCCACTCTAGAATTCTAGACAAAAAGGATGAAGATGAATTTATACCAAAGCTTTACTAATTTTTTTACTTTATTAGATTGAATATTTCTGTCTCATACCTAAAATGCACTTGTGTTAAATTAAAAAAATATAGATATATGTTATGTTTAGTCTTTTATCCTTGACATTAATAAAGACCACTATTAAACTTTTAACATGCTACGTTATTGTAATCCATTGCGTCAAAATATGTTCAAATAACTAGCTAAACATAAATGTACAAGTGCTTTCATGTAATTTTTCCCGATTATAAATAGGTAATATAGAATGAAAATATCTTTATACTTTTTCAAACATCTCTTTAGGTGCCTCAAATTAGCACTCAAACACTCTTTGATGTGTATTCCTTCATGGCACTCACTTACCTAAGAGACTTCTAGGTACTTCGAATTATGGCTATAGATGCTAGAGGTAGTGTAGGAGGGATAATAGTTACGTGGAATTTATTGGAGGTAATATTTCAAGATTGGATGGCAAGTATCATATTGGCTTAAACGAGATAGTAGGATTATTCGTAAAAGGAAAAACAAAACTTTTTGAAGGATATTCAATGGCATAGATTTATGTTCACTGATGCATTACGGATTGTTGGGGGATTTTAATCTTATTAAAGCATTGAGTGAAAAGAAGGGTGTATTGTGCCAATTGGATTTGGAATCAACTTTTTTTGTTGACTTCATAGAATAGTTGCAGTTGGTTGATGTCTCAACTATCAATGGCATGTTTACATGGAATAATCATGGAGGGGTAAGCAACAGGTTGTTTGTTGTTCAGATCAATTTTTAGTGTCTAAAGCAATGGTGGACAAGGATATTTTTATTGAAGGTACTATTCTACCATGCTTGGATTCGAATCACTGACTAGTCTGTTTGGAGATCGACCTTAATGCTACTCCTAAAAATCAACCCTTTCGTTGCAAGAGCTTTTGGCTTTAGTTTACAGAGTTTTTGGATAAAGCTAAAGCATGGTGGAAGAACAATAAGGTTAGAGGCAAGAACAAGATGCACACTTTGCAATTGAAGCTTAAAGAATTGAAGGCACAAATTCAATTATGCATGTAGAAATTTGGTGATAAAATTGCAACTGCTGAAGAAATTTAATCTAAAATCAAGAGACACAATTCTACTCTACTGCTCCACGGAAATTAATTTACAATTTACAACAACAATCACAAACATGCAATAAGAGAAACCACACATGCACAATATTTTTCTAGGGGAACCCAACTGTGAAAAAACCCTCAAGCTTCTTTGCATTCATCAAATGAATAGAGAATGTATTACAATTGTTTGCTCGCTCTGAGCTCAACCTGCAAGTGAATAACCTATCTCTTTGCTCAATGAGAAGCTCTAACCCAGACTTAGTCAATTTCTTTTTCCACCCGAGCTCTTGTTTCCTTGCTCAAATCCTCATTAAATCAGCAGGAATGTCCTTCAAAATGATTGTGCAATTCCCAAGGATTGATTATTGATTGCATGCAACATCTGTACACCCAAGACTAGTCTACAACTAATGTTACACTGCCTTGGAATCTCCATCGGTATAGGCAACCATCGATGCTCTCATGTATCTGGTCAACACTAGGCCATGCATATGCTTCACAGTTAACACTCTTAGTCAATTTATGGTGGAACCAAAGAGAGTGCATTGGAAAATAGTGAGGCACATTATGAGGTATTTGCATCACACAATAGATTATGGCTAAAAACTTACCCGAGGGGATGATGTCAGACTATGTGGATTCAGATATTAGATTGGGCAAGCAATTCAATGGGTAGAAAAAGTACCTCTAGGTACTACTTCAGTGTTGGATCAGGGATGGTTTCTTGGTGCCACGGAAAACAAAAGTCAGTAGCATTGAGCTCTGCAAAAATAGAGTATATGGCAACTAGCACAGTCGCGTGTGAAGCTATATGGCTTTGGAAGTTGTTGGTAAGCTTGTTCAGGCAGAGGTTAGAGGCGACTAGTGTTTACTGTAATAATCAGAGTTGCATCAAGCTCTTTGAAAATCCAGTGTTTCATGACAAGTAGAAACACAGTGATTTTGTGTCATTTCTTTAGAGATTGTGTGTAGTGTGGAGCAGTCCAGCTACAATATGTTCCCACAAAAGAGCAGGTTGCAGATATACTCACGAAGGCTCTAGGAAGAGCTAAGTTCAAATATTTCAGAGAACAAATGTGTATAGTGGAGAACCGTTTTAGTAGCAGGGACAAAGTATTTTGGATGCTTCTTAGTTGGAGTGTTTGCAGTAGCAACAACAACAATGATAGGGGTGATAGTTGGGTTGTAGTGCAGATGTAGAGTTGGTAGCATTAAAAGATGTACAGTGCAATGTCAGCAACAACAAAGATGCAACATGGTTAAGCTACAATTAGTAGCAGATGAATCAGAGTAAGCACAATGGTTGGTGGACAGTGGCTGGTGGCTACAATTGCCAGACATCAACATGTGAGGATGTTATGGAGATAGTTGGATAACACCTTCTTCACTAAGAGGGATTGTTAGTCTTTGTAGCATCAGATGATGTTCTAGTCTCAAACTTTATGGAGAGACTAAAACACATGAGTTCTCCAAAACCCATAAATCGAATTTGGAAATTCGACCTAGAGATAACTCAATTAAATTAATTGACCATCATTTAAATTTTCCTAAGTCTAACTTAGGAAAACTGGTTAATTAATGGTAATTAATTGAGAAAGGTGAGAATTCTATAGAAACTCACATGAATTGACTTGGAGATGAACTCAACCATTAATTCAGTTTGAATATTGGTCATTGGAGTCCCAACTAGAGATTATAAGAGGTTGATGGGTAGATGGAGAAATACATAGGAGAGAGTTAGCAGTGTGAGTTCCTTGGGTAGTTCGAACAAGCCAGCAACAGAGTTTGAGCCAGAGAGGGGACATAGAGCTAGAGAGCCCTAGAGACAATGATCCAGAGGAAGGTTTCAAGTTTCAGAGAGGCATAAAGATAAGGTCAAATTATTTCTCCAAGAGGCACACATGACCTTTGTAGAGCTTCAAAAAGTGCATTTGATTTAACTGGAGCAGTGACAATTTTAGGTGCTAGTGGTCAGGAATATTTCCAAAGGGGCAAGTCAGAGGTTTCCAGACCAACAATAGTGAGTCAGAAGTTGATTCGAGGCAGTTTCAAGCTAGCGAGATTCAGGCTTGTGCAAAGGTGATGCAGGGCCTACGCAGAGGTGGTAGGAAAGCCAGTTCGACTAGCTAGATTGAGCTGAGATTGCTCATGGAGGAGGGTGAATTCCCTTAGTTGATCTTGCCAATATTTCTCTCAGGTTGGATAGTTAGTTGGGCATCCATATTTATTGTACCCAGAATTTCACTGCTTCATAATAATAAACCCTAAGTTGTTGCATCGATTTTCCCACATTGGGTTTTTTCCGATGACAATTGTCTAAAAATAATTATGTCAATTTTTGTGTGTGAGTGCTAGCATTTCTCAGTCCCAACATTTTATTTTCCGCAACATTTATTTTATTTGGTGAAAAATTTCTAGTGTGATTAATTCGATATTAATTCATAAAATTAATAAATTGCTAATCAATTTGTTAGGGTCCCACCCTAACCCCCTTATTTATGTAATGGGTTCGAGTCATAGTCAAGAGTCAATAAAACCCACATTAATAATTGTAAGTGGTTAACCCGCAATTAATGATGGGACCACAATTAGTTGCAAGTGGGTCGTAGTATTAGATAGGTGGTAATAATAAAACCCATGGTATTGATCCTTGGTATTGCATGTATGAGTCATATATAAAGGATAGAGACTCCCTGCAAGGAGCATCGTGTCTTAATTTTGTATCGAGCTCTGCTCTATTGGAGGTTGCCCCCTCGAAGAGGCCAGTGAACATTGCTTTCTCAATAACAAAGTATTTGCTGTTGTCTCTCACTGTTCTATGTTCTGGGTATCTTTCTTCACATATTCTGTATTTGGGTATCTTTTGCAGGTTAAGAGCATAACACAATTAGAAGAATTAATTCCAGTTTTTGCATTTCAAGGAATTTTCACAATTTGAATGTTGAAGGTTCAAGTATCTGGAAATGGACTTAGGAAAATCGTCACTTGGTAAATAATCATATTTTTGGGGAAATACAAAGAGACGACTCAACTTTCTTTCGGTCTGATTCTTGGCAACAATCTCCTTGCATTTACGACATAATGGAATTTCGTTCTTTGGTAACTTTTACATCTGGGATAAGTGTAATGAGGTTAAAGGACTTTTTGGCAGGAAGAGCTGGAAGATGAGCTGTGAAGAAGATGGAAAGTCAAAGATGATTGGCTAGGGGACGTGCCATAATGTTTACGGGATACATTACAATAAGAATACTTGGAACGAAATATTTGTTTCTCCCAAGAAATAGATATCTTAAGGTGAGGATACACCCCTACAGGTATGATTACTGCAAAAAGGACCTATTCTATTTGTGTTAGTCATAGTAGTCTTGACAATAATCATATGTGGAACATTTTATGGATGGGGTTTCATTGGCCCAAAATATCAACTTTCTTATGGTTGATTTTAAGGCAATGTTTGCATAGGTGGGAGAGAATCAAAATGCAAGGTATTGAAGGACCATCCTTTTGTATGCTTTGTTCAAATGCAGAAGAAACTATGGACCATTTGTTTACGTCCTGTCCGTTTGTAGAAGGAATATGGGCCAATATCTTATTAATTTTTGGTTTGGAGAATAGGCACAAGGGCAACTTGGTAAGGTCTATAGTCCAATGGAAATAGGTCGCTTTTAAAAATCCCATAATTACTAGAGCCTGTATTATGGTCATTGGAGTTGTGTTATAGAGCACGTGGAAGGAAAGAAATGCATGAATTTTTAGGGGTAAAGAAAGGCCTGTTTCAACAGTAAATGAAGTACTTATTCAAAATATCAGGGAAATTATTCTTGTTGCCTCATGGAAATCAGATGATTGGAAGGTTGATAGTCTGAAAGCAAGAATATTAGTCAAACTTAATCTGCACCAGAAAATGAGCTTTTGTCTCAATAGACATCTTCAAGACATCACTCCCTGATTGCATACCTATTTCTTCCCTCTCCACGCTTTATTAAACTCAATTTCGACAAAGTATTTAAGGGTAATCTAGGGAATGCTAGCTTTGCCGGTATTTTTCGTGACTGCAGTGCTACATCAATGATTTATGCACAAAGTTGTGGATCTACTAGTAATAATTTGGCTGAATTTTGGGCATTGGAAAAGGGGTTGAGGATAGCTTATCGAGAGGGTTTTCTTATATTATGGATTGAAGGGGACTCTCAAATTTCCATTCACTGTATTCAAAACTTATTAAATGGTCAGCCCCAGATTTAAGAGTTGGCGCTTGAAGAGTGTTGTCGGACGTCTAAAAGTCTTACCTTGTAAATTGGAATATGTAACAGTTCAACACTCTAGGCGATCTACTAATAAAGTCACAGATTTTTTGGCCAATTTGGGGTGTAGAAAGTGAGAGTTGATTTTGGATGAATTATGGCCTTAGTCTGTCTAGGTTGATAATATGGACAAGCTACAAGATTTGTTAGGTTTTGATTGGGTAGTCCTTGATGGGGGTGCGTACATTGAAGGGAATGAGACTTTGTTGAAAACCATGTCCCCACTACACCTGTCGTCTTCTCAGCATGGTGTGGCATCGAACCGATGTTAAACCTTGGAGTGGGTACCTGCTACCACATTGTTATAAATGCAGAGGTAATGTACCAGGGTGGTAAAGGTATGCACATAACAGGAATGGAGGGGAGCATAATTCCTCATCCTCATTCACATGTGTTCCTGTGATATTAGGTCCTTTGGTTTTAAGTTTTCATGTACTGGAGGTCTGTCCTATTATTGCGAGTCTAGTATTTTGGTATCTCTCATCCAAACTAAAGAATTTGTGGAGTCGATGCTTGTCATTGTATATTTTTATGTGACAAAGGTTGGGCTTGTCTTTGAGTTGGTGGCCATCCATTCAGATTTTCCCTTTCTGGATAGCAATTACCAAGATATTTTTACCCCTGTACAGTTCGTGCTTTTGGGTGTTGGTATCCTGTTTACATCTCTGTGGCTATGCGTTTGAGGGAACTATAATTCTGGTTATTGATTCTTGGTACATATTTAATGTTTTGTGCGGAGTTTTGTTGCTTGTGTCACTAGTATACTGTAAGCCTGTCATTGGGAAGATTAATTTGTTAATTTTGGTCACAAGAGTTTGTTATAGTCTAGTTTTTACCCTGTTCTTGGTATTATTTCATTTGAACGCCAATAGTCAACGTGTTGTCAGGGGTAGTTTGATTATCTGATATAATAAAAAATCGGTTTTCCTCCGACTTGGGTTTGTCAATTGTCTTATGTCATTAAAATGTAGTGAGTTTCAAATCTTGGTTGAACTTGGTCCTCTGGTTTGGAATTTAGCGTATGGCTTGGTAATTTTTCGGTCTAGGGTTAAAGGGGCGATAATTCGTCTGTTTGATTATTACTTTGGTGGTGGTTCCATCAGTGCATGTTTACATTGTTCCCTTGCATATGCAATTATGCCTGCTCAACAGAGAATGGTGAACAAAAGAGGAGGAATAAGCAATGTTGGGTTCAAACGAACTTGAACTTTTACCTGTTAGCTCTGCTACATACTTCAGCGTTTGGAGGACCAAATATCAGCTCGGCCATGTGTTTATGCAAAAAGGGCAGATCGCAGCAGTCTTTTCCTCCTTCTCCCTCATGTTCCTTATGCTCCATAGCCCCGCTATCTCTATTTTTCCTCCTTAAACCTCTTCATTCCCCATTTAAGCCCTCTGAAACCCAGAATAGCCCCCTTTAGCCCTTGTCCTTAATCGCGAAGCACAAAACCTCCATAAGACCCTACCATATAACCTCGGCGCTTTCATTCCTCATTGCAATCAGCAAATCACATCATGCGTGTATAAGGCCCAAACCCCTTGACTTCCGCCGATGCGATATTCCTTAAAAACAGTTAATTCCTCATCGGGTCTGCGGTCTAATCGCAAATCGGCAAACGCAAAGGCCCAAGGTTTTCAAAGGAAAGCGCTAATCCGACTACTCCTTCACCGTTGGATCAGTTCCGCCATGATCCAATGGCCTGTGCCCCGCAAACCAATCTCCGTCGTCCGATCATCCACCAAAGCGATCCGATGGCGTTCGCACCTCCCGATCCCGTGAGCTGCCCACTCGTTAACCTGCGGGGAAAGTGGTTTTGGCCCTGTCACATCAGCCACGTGTCGCGCGATGATTGTGATCGCTTGCCCATTGTACGTTTACCGCCCATCCCCGTAAGCGGTGTGAGGAATACCACTTACCGCCCGTCTCGCTTGTCCCCTTCGCTATCGCTTGTGCACGTTAGCCGCCCGATAGCCATTGGATCTACCTGCCCGGGATCCAACGGCTCATGCTTGTTCACTCCCATTTCCTCCTGATGTCTCCCTCCGAGTCAATCTCAGCCATTCAGCTGCGCGATCCAACGACTGATAATTGTTCCCGTCATATTCACGCCTCTGCCATACTGTCTGTACCACCCTTGACTGTTCTATGTTGCTGAAGGATGAAGGTGATCACCTACCAGCACTCTGCGCAATTAATCTTCAACCACCGCATTCAACAAACAGAGTGGCCGAGAACGAAAAGAACATGCCTCGAGCAGTTGAATTCATTCAGCAGTTATGGAGCATTTTTCATACGACATTCCACCTGCTCAAGAAGGACAACAGAATATCAGGAAAGGGTCAATTTGTTCATTAAAACACACAGATTGTAGCAGAGACTCTATCAGAGAGTTAAGGTGGTTGGTGGTCGATTATGACCCCTCCATGCCTGGAATAGCAGAATATCTTTGTAAACAAACTCTATATATACCCAGAACACAGATGTAATCAAGGATGATGGTTGTTGTTTTGATGTAAGGTTCAACTTCTGGAGACTGTAACTACTTTGATACTTGCAGCGTCTGGTCTTCATTTTCAACTAATACAAACTTCTTTTGCTGTTAATTGCTCACTTTCCACTCCTTCTTTGTTCTAGGCTGTGCCTGTTATGCATTTTTCACGTGCTCTTGATATTTAGCATTTGAGGGGCTGCCATCCCACCTCTGTGTTAAAATTTAGTATGTATGATTGAATGCGTTATGCAGGTTTCTGTTATTTTAGTGCCAGAGAGCTGTCATCCTGTTTGTGCATTAGGAAGTAGATTTGCAGACCTTTTTACTGGTTGCAGCTAGCCATCACATGGTCTTGTGCATCTGCTGGTGTGGTCAGTATTCTCCATCTTCACCTATTCCTTAAACTGTGAGTGATTGGTGGTCTAAAGCCTTGTAGTCTGGGGGTGTTCACCCATGTCTGGAGTTAAGCATAGTAGAAG
Organism: Pinus tabuliformis; assembly: GCA_031772625.1. Taxonomy (NCBI): domain Eukaryota; kingdom Viridiplantae; phylum Streptophyta; class Pinopsida; order Pinales; family Pinaceae; genus Pinus; species Pinus tabuliformis. The sequence goes on along the minus strand of CM062819.1, from coordinate 143,641,728 downwards.
TGGTTATCTGGCTTGAATATGCATCATTCCTTCCATTCATCCACCCATTTTCAACATTTTTGTTGAGTTTGTAATGTTCTCAAGCATCTCTGAGATACAACCTAGGATAGTTTCTTGGGGTGATAACATTAATTGGCGCCGTTGCCGGGGAGAGGAGATTGAAGCTTAGCTTCCCTGGGAGACGACACAGTTCCAGATTTTGATGATAGACAAAGTCTGGGCACATTTATGGTTGTAATCATCTATCTGGCGACTCCACTGGAGGAAGACCATCCTTTGGCGACTCCACATCACATTCTTGGCTCAGTTTATGAGGCATGCTCGGAGAAATCTTCAGAAATCACCAGCTGACCCAGTGCCTGATCCTGAGAAGATCGTTAAGCAGAAGAAAACATCGTAGAAAGGAGCATCAGGATCAGGTAAGCCTTAAAATTCCCATGTATCTCTACTAGTGGAAATCACCTTCAGAGATTCATAAAGATCCTTGTTCATTCATTTCCCTTTCGGATCTCAGTCCAAAGAAGAATCCATGTTGTCCATCATATTCCTCTGTCTCTGTCATCCTTTTCATTGATCCATACCACTCAGTCTACCAGTATCCTTTCATATACCCTAGTCATGGCAGGTCAACAAGCTCTTACAAAGATAGAAAGAATCGTTGCTGCTAGGTATGGACCCTTGGTCTTGCCTGTCCCTTTGAATGCCATGCTTGCAGGAGATTATCAGGAATATATGCCTAAGTTTACTGCTACAGAAGGAGTAACAACTGAAGAGCATCTAGAGTCCTTTTATAGCTATGCTGATAATCTAGATATTAATGAAGAGGATGTGTGGATGAGGGTTTTTGTCCAAAGCCTAGATGGGGAGGCTAGAAAATGGTTTAGAGAATTACCCCCTAGGTCTAGAGTAGATATTGAGGCCTTAGATGATGTGTTCCTAAAGAACTGGGGGGATAATAAAGATCTGCTTTATTATCATACTGAATTTGGGAACTTGCAGAGAGAAGGTGGTGAGCTGCTGTCTGATTTCAACAAGAGATTCAACCATATGTACAACAGAATACCATGTGAAGTGAAACCCACCCCTACTTCTGCTATGCTTACTTATGCTAATGCCTTCGATTCTCAGTTTTGCCTGCTGTTAAGAGAAAGAAGATGTGCTTCTTTCGCTGATTTGCAAAATGCAACCTTTGAAGTAGAATCAAACATCATGGCTGCAGAAAGACTCGAAGGTGATGCTGAAAGAAGAAGATAGGGGGGTGACTCCTCATCATCCTCTGATCCTAAGATCAATAAATTGGCCAGGATGATAGAGCTATTGGCCTCTAAAGTTTCCATATTGGAGGCTGAGCAGTATTCTCAAGAAGCAGGAGCTCCTTGTTCCTTTACTCTTCCAAAGCCAAATCCATATAGAGGAGCACAAGAGCAGTTACAGATTTTGCAAAAAAGTAGAGATACAAACAAAGACAAAAGGGTGAAAACCCTTTTTCAGAATATAGTCATGGAAGAAGAGCAATATGAAGAAGAGGATGAGGTCCATGGTTTGGAAGACAAGGGTAGTTCCCCTTTCTTAACCAGAGCTGCTTATGAAGAGTCACTATCTAAAGGCATTGCTCATGAGTTTGCTGTACTTGCAGAACAACAAGCTTATTAGCAGAAGCAAATAGTAGTAGGTCCTACCATCCTCGAAGACGCTGAGCCTAAAGCCAGCCTATCTTCCAATGACTATGTAGATCTGCAACTTGACCAACTTGCTTTTGTCCCTAGCACAGTGATCAAAAAGGGAGAAGAAAACTCCCCATCATCTTTTGCTTCTCTGTTTGTTCAAGAGACAATCCCTCAAAGTTGCCCCCTGAACACTGAGGCAGGACAAAATTCAATGCTCAAGGCTGATATGGGTAATATCTGTCTTGATATTCCAAAACCTGCTCAGGTAGCCTCCACACAGATTGAAAAGGCAGCTTGCCAGATGACAGAGGAAGAGGGTGCACAGTCTTGGGACTCCTCCTTGGATGTGGACTGTTCTAAGAAAGATGAAGGAGCAGATGAGGTCTCTGTGTCCCCCGCACAAGAATACATTGGTTCACCATTCATACTAATTGTGCAGGCCACAGATGACACAGACAAGTACACAACTATCATTGTTATTCATTAGGTGTACAAAGGCTCCCATGAAGAACATCCAAGGAGGAGAGCATACAAAGAGGGGATGAAATATAAATCATCTCTACCTGATAAGGTTAAATGCCCCAAACTGTTTGAGGTAGATGATCAAATAAATCCAATTTTGCAGATCTATGATGAACGGGCCGAGAGGCAGAGAAACAGTTTTGATGGTCCTATAAATGGCCAGTTTTTGAATATTTATTTTGTCTAAGGTTTTCGAGCCTTAATGATTGTAAGCATTTTCTTTTACAGGCTTTAGTGTAGACTTAATTAGACTCCATGCCCAATGGAATACTAGGCAAATGTTTTTTAAGCTTGTTTTGTATGAAGGCATTGGTATGCCGTTCTTGAGACCTCACAGGGAGGGTCTCATCCCCAGAAGGAGCCAGTGTTAGCTCTGCTACATACTTCAGCATTTAGAGGACCAAATATCAGCTCAACCATGTGTTTATGCAAAAAGGGCAGATCGCAACAATCTTTTCCTCCTTCTCCCTCATGTTCCTTATGCTCCATAGCCCCGTTATCTCTGTTTTTCCTCCTTAAACCTCTTCATTCCCCCCGTTTAAACCCTCCAAAACGCAGAATAGCCCCCCTTTAGCCCCAGTCCTTAATTGCGAAGTGCAAAACCTCCATAAGAACCTACCATATAACCTCGGCGCTTTCATTCCTCGTCGCAATCGACAAATCGCATCATGTGTGTATAAGGCCCAAACCCCTTGACTTCTGCCGATGCGATATTCCTTAAAAACAGTTAATTCCTCATCGGGTCCATGGTCTAATCGCAAATCGGCAAACGCAAGGGCCCAAGGTTTTCAAAGGAAAGCGCTGATCCGACTACTCCTTCACCGTTGGATCAGTTCTGCCATGATCCAACAGCCCACACCCTGCAAACCAATCTCCGTCGTCCGATCATCCACCAAAGCGATCCAACGGCGTTCGCACCTCCCGATCTTGCGAGATGCCCACTCATTAACCCGCGGGGAAAGCAGTTTTGCCCAAACAAGTAAAGATAACTCATTTAGTTGTTACGTAACACTAAATAATATTGAGTTAAAAAAATGAAAAATACTACATTTATATTAAAACTTTTAACCAACTATAAGTTTTAAAAATAAAAAATATAATAAGTTTAAAAAAAAATTATTATATTTTTAAGTGTAGTTTAAAAAAATCACAAATTAGCTCAAAAAATATTAGAAATTTTGATAAAGTTATGATAAAATTTGGCAGAAATTTTTGAAAATCTGGGTTTTTATATTAAAATTAGAAATTTAACCCTTCATTCATAAATTATTAATAAAAAAAAATATTTTTTATTAATTAACAAAAATGATTAAACTCTATATATAAGGGACTATATCCCTATTTTTAAAAGTGGGGATACAAATAACCCCTCTAATTATTGGACAATTATGATCAACCCTCTCATAGCCAAGTTATATGGTATTATTTTGGAAAGGAAGTTGAGCATATGACTTGAAAGTGAAGGTAAGCGGGTTTTAGAAAGCAGCACGCAACAATAAACCACCACGTTACGCTTAGGATCATTGTGGAGGAATGGCGCAATGATAAATCCAATCTCTTTTGTTGCTTTGTGGAATTTAGAAAGGCTTTCGATACGGTTCTTAGAAACAACCTTTGGAACATATTAGAAGAGCTAAAGGTTCCTTTTGAGTTGAGAGCTGCCGCTATAAGGTTATACGAGAATGTAATTACCAAGTTAAAGAGCAATGAGGGGTGGTCGAAAGATATTAAGTGTAATATCGGAGTTAAACAAGGTTGCCCCCTCTCCCCTACCCTATTTGGCATTTACATCGACAAGCTAGAAGGTTGTTTAGAGGAAGCAGGATGTGCTGGCACGATCTTAGCTGGGATAATCATCATCCTTCTTCTCTACGCTGACGATATTGTTCTTCTCGCAAGGTGCCCATCTAATCTTGATAAGCAACTTATACTTCTTAAGTATTTATGGCTACCATGGGTATGATTGTTAACACTGACAAAACAAAAGTTATGCTTATCAAATCTAAGGACACTTACGCTAATTTTATGTATGACAATAGTAACTTGGAGGAAGTGTCTTCCTACAAGTACCTAGGAATTGATATTCATCACAAGCTCAACTGGAACTATAGCATTGAGAAAAGGATTAATGGGGGATGGAAAACTTATTTTGGTCTTGAAAATAATTGTAAAACAACAAACCTTGTAATGTGGAATAGAAAGAAGTTCCTCTTTGAAACTTTAGTCACTCTGGTTATCTTATATGGATGTGAGGTTTGGGGTTGTAGCATCTCTAGAAAATCTTGGAGAAAGATTGAGCAAATCCAGAAGCGTTTTATAATGTATAACCTCAAAATTAAAAGCAACACACCCTATCCTATTCTCCTTATAGAAGCGGGTCTTTCCCCTATTGAGAGCCTAGCTATGACTAGGCTTCTGTTGTACAAGCACAAACTCAAAAACATAGGAGACCATAGACTTCCTAAGCTAGCTTTAAATTCCAGCCAAAACCACCTAAGGGTCAAACAAGGTTGGTATAAAGACACCAGGGCCTGATTAAACCATTGGGAGATCGACGAGAATGTTGCATTGCAAAACATTAATAACATTAAAAATATTGTTACTTCTAAGTTCAATGAAAAAATGTGGTATGAGAAAGATTTAGCAGCTAAAAGAAAATTAAGATATTATAAGGAGGTCATCAACCCCACCCTAGAAGATCAAAAGTATCTCTCTGTTTTATCTAGCTCAAAGAAGAAAATTAATATAGCCAAGATTAGAACGAACTCTCATGAGCTCCATAGTGAAACGGGTCGTTGGGCAGTGCCTAAAACACCATGGATGGAAAGGTTCTACCATCTCTGTGAGAATACAAACATTGAGGATGAAAATCACTTCCTCTTAGAGTGCCCCGCGTACAACCACATTAGATCTCAGTTTCAAAATCTTTGTTGTAATACTGACCTTCCTAGCCTTTTACATTGTCAAAATTACAGTGAACTCGGGAGGTTTCTCTCCAAGCTTTTTGAGCATAGGAATAAAATCTTAAATCAAACTAAATAATTCGTTTCTTTAAGTCCGATAGACCAAAGTTTGGTCTCAATGACCATTAACCATCATCATCATCAAATACCTTATAGGAGATTTTGTAATCTAAAAAAAAGAATAATTATTTTATATATATCTATAAAATTTTACAACAATTAAATTATATATATGTGACAACATTTTAAAAATTAAATTAAATACAATTTTCATTTAAAATTGATATTATTAATATTTAATAAATCTAAATTTTAATTAATTATAACAAAATGATAAAACATTTTATAATGAAAAGTTATTATTATATATATATATATATATATATGAATATTGGCTCCAAATAGTTAGTTCAATTGGTCCAGTTCTCATTGCTAAGCATATAGCTAGTTGAGAGGTTAGCTCAATTGGTCCACTTCTCATTGCTAAGTACCTAGCTAGTTGGGAGGTTAGCTCAATTGGTCCACTTCTCATTGCTAAGTACCTAGCTAATTAGGAAGTTAAGAGGTCAAATTGTCTAGACACCCTTAGAGTTAGGCCTTACTTATTTGGCGAACAATTAAATCTTATCTCTAAACCATATACAATAACAAATATCATTATATTATAGAAGAGAAAACCACATTTAGATTAAACCCAAATACACCTATACACCTATGTTGATTAACCTATATATATGTGTCATATGATTCTCATAATTAAGGCACAAATATCAATATATTATAGAGGAGAAAAACACATTTATATCAACCCCAAATACACCTATTCGTTAACCTCACAATCCATCTTTGTACTGTTGAGCCCTATGAACCTAGCATTCTAGTGCTAGAGGAGAAAAAACACATTTATATCAACCCCAAATACACCTATTCGTTAACCTCACAATCCATCTTTGTAATCTTGAGCCCTATGAACTTAGCATTCTAATGCTATTCGTAGCTCGTTTAATTTTTTTTCTTTAAAAGGGCTCTCTGCCGATTTGTCCCATGGTGACTGGGGCACGCCTCTTTAAGTAAAAAGTCATTTGTGTGTGTTTATATATGATTGGGCCATCCTAACTTCAAAGTGGGAAAGATCAAATCCACTATAAATATATGCGGCGTCTCTTAGCCGCTTCACAGTTTCTCCTTGAGTCATCTATTGTGTACCTGAGTCATCTATAGTGTATCTGCGCTTCGATTTCTCCGTCAATTGCCGGGCACAGATCCAATCTCCGAAACCCTGTCCCGTCCTGGGGTGAAAGCAGCCATGGATAACACTCGAGATTTCATCAGAGACGTCAAACGTGTCATATTAAAGGTATTGTGCTATTCAATTCACTGCTATTCCATTACATTTGATTAAAGAAACAAATTCCCGTCTCTTGACATGTATATTTATCTTTAAATTCTATTGAGTTCATCGCCTGCATGCTGAAATATTGGCAGCCATATGAAAGTTTTGAACAGCTTTTACTGTAAAAGTTTTACAGACAATGAAATCACATCGCGTGCAGTCTTAAAGATCGGCAGCGGTTTGAAAATCTTCAATAGTTTTATGCAGCTCAAAAATTTAGCGATGAAGTGATTTTACTAGCAGTATTCTATCGTTTATAATAACAGATTTGAGCTTTCATCTGCAGATCCAACTTCGTTAGCTAACGATGCTTACTAGCAGATGTTTACATGAAATAATATAAACATTTAGCAGCTGTTTTGAGGTGGTAATAATTTAACCGCCGTATTCCATATAAATCAGATGACGGTTTTCACATTACCACTCAGCATAGGAAATGCTTTTTTTCTTGTTCTTCCCCTTTTAAATGTGAAATGTTGTTGAGTTCATATAAGGTTCGATTTCTTGTTATTTTCGAGTACTTTTATACTTTTGAAAGAGGTAGTGAAGAGATCCACATCGATGGTTGACAGAAAACTTTCCGATATCATTATATTGCTCTGACAGCTGGCATTCTATACCTGTATGTATGTTAATATAACCATTTTGAAAGAGGTAGTAAAGAGATCCACGTAGGTGATTGACAGCAAACTTTCCGATAACATTATATTGATCTGACAGCTGACATTCTATGTATGTATGTTAATATGGCGCTTTCGATAGCATTCTATTCATCTGACAGTTGACATTCTGCACCTTTATGTTTGTTAACATAGCGCTTCACTTGGAAGTCGTCGTAGTTTATATTTGATGACCTGTCGGTTTGGTGACTATGGGATTTGAGCATTCATCTGCTGAACCAGCCTCGTAGCTGACTACGCTTCCTAGAAGATGTTTACAATTACATGAAATAATATAAACATTTAGCAGTTGTTCAGGCGGTATTTGTGTTAACCACGGTTTTCTCGTGGTCTCACGAGCTCTCTGTTATCACATTTTTTCCCTTTTCGATGTACACTACTGGGCTCACATAGTGCCTGTTTTCATATTTTTTTCGCCTTTAAAATGTGAAGGGGTGGACAGTTGGACTCATGAACTGTCCGATTCCTCGTTATTTTCGGGTATCTTTGACTTTTAACAGGTGGTAGTTAAGGGATCCACGTTGATATTTTATAGAAAACTTTCCGGTAGCAGTCGAGTGATCTGACAGCTGGCATTCTGTTACCTGCATGTAAGATGAGGTAGGAAACTATTGCAGCTTATACCTGCCAAAGTGTCAGTATTTTTAGTCTATCGTGACCCAACTGGAGTCGATTAATGATATAAGATATGCGTTTTAAGATTCCAAATTAATCCAATCTTGCTTTGAGGGACCGAAACACATTAACGAATATTGTATTTTTATTATAAAAAGAAATGGGGTATCCAGAAAACCCTTTTGAGGGAAGGAGCGTCGCTGTGGCCCTTCGGGCATTATAAGGTAAAACCCAGAAAGGATGAGAGAGCTAGGTGTATCAAGACGACCGCCGTGTTCTATAGTTAGACTACACCGCAATCAACTAATACATTTTGTAGGGTTGCCCTATGACCTAGGATCTCCATTATATTATTCCCCATGCCAATGAGATTATATACTGCGTTTTGTTGCATTATTCGAACTACTCACAAGAAGAAAGGGTTAATGGAATAAAGAGAGCAAACAGAAGTTGTCCATTTGATGAACATTGGGCCTGTATCTCTCTGGGGCAACATTGAATCGACATCTTCTGGGGCTGTACACACAGGCTTGAATTTCCAAATAAATTACTTTATTTGATTTCTGGTAAAAGTATCGCGGGGTACTTCAAGGATAGAGAGGAAAAACACAGTTTAGGCCTTAATAGGGATTTTGAGGTATTAATGTTCAAGTTGACTAGGCTGTCTTGTTGCGTTATTGCAACTACCCTCAACCATTCGTCTCCATCAGTTCAACAGTGGGTTTTACATCTCTGCAGGGAAACATTGACAGTGGGTCTTACATCTCTGCAGGGAAACATTGAGTCCTGAATCTTTTAGGCTATTGGTTAGATTATATCTATATATAACTTTTTCTACTTAAATGTAAAGATTTGTAATATCGCGGGGTATTCAAGGATAGAGAGGAAAAACACAGTTTAGGCCTTGGTTAGATTATATCTATATTTAACGTTTTCTACTTAAATGTAAATATTTGTTGGAATCAAGTTGTGAACTCTCCATCATCTAAATATCCTAGAGATTTTTCATGGTGATTAATTTAAATATGCAATCAAAAACGATATTCCACCCAAAATTTCTAAGAAAATTGGTAATATATAGACCACACCCATCTTTTAGGATTGTTGGCAGAGGCTTGAATTTCCAAATAAATTACTTTCATTGATATCTGGTGAAAGTGGAACGCGGGTTACGTTAAGCGTATGAGAGAGCACGGTTTAGGCCTATATGGATCTTGCGTTCCAAGATCATTTGGAACAGTTTGGGCCTATAAGGAAAAACCAACGTGAACCTAGCTATAGTATATTCTTTGGGCATGAGTATATTCTTGGAACTTTTTCCTTGGCCAGTATTTCCATAAGAATTCGTGGAATAATGCTGTTTTGGGCAGCATATTCAGCAAGGAAAGTATCCGCTTGTCAGCTGCCAGAGAAAACACGAGTCAAACAGCAGCATATTAAAGGTGGTATCCAAGGAAACAGAGCTAAACTTAGCACAGATCAGTGAGTTCCTGTAGGGAATATGTTAGAAAGCTTGGCATACTTGCCACTCAGGAACCTATTTAAAATAGTATTTCCTACACAGATACTATTCTATGATTACAGTTCGCTCTGAAAGGTTGGTTCTCGGGAAAGTGCTAATGCTAGAACAAGAACAGTTACAGCCTGCATCATAGCTGTGACTTGAGGATTATCTCTTAAGACTGGGAAACTAGTTTTTGATCTTAAAATAATTATCTATGATTTGGACCCAATGGTATATGATTTTTAGTTTGATTGATTTTAATTTTATATGGTTCCAAATCATAGAATATTAGAAAACCTCAAAACGTAGATTACGGTTCACAAAATTGAACAAGGCGGTTGAATGTCAATCTATAGACATTGAATATTATAAACACGTGACGAATCACCGCTGCCGTTTACTTTTAAGAAGACCTCTCGTTTTCATTCCCTTGTATTTCTCCGTCGATTGCCAGGCAGAAACAGCAGCGCAGTCTCCCCCTGCCGGAGCAGCAAAGCAGCCATGGACATCACGTCATATTAAGCCGTAAAACCCGTCATGGTGTGGTTTTTCCTATTTTCACTTCTATAGCATTATAAATGCTATTTGACATGGAGAATAGCCGTTGTCCTTTGAGTGACAGCATGTGGAGAGAGTTCTAACCTGAAGAGGGCATTCCATGGCTATTCCCCTCCCGTGTCAAATAGCATTTATAATGCTATAGAGGTAGAAATAAGAGTTTCCTCGTGATGTTATCAACTATTATAAATGGATATGGTTAGATGTGTTTTTAAGATAACAATTAAAAGACCCACCAAAATTATATACTGTTTTTATACATGGAAGGTTATAAAACATTTTTCATTTTTCATTTTATTAATAAAAGATATTATTATTTTAAAATGAATATATATTCAATTGATAATGAAAATTAAAAATATTGAAAATAAAATATTTTATTAAATAAAATTATTAATTCATTATCAATTAAAAATATTGAAAATAAAATATTTTATTATATAAAATTATTAATATAAACTAATAGAGTTGTTTTTAAGTTTGATTTTTTGAAAAGTTTTCTGGTGTATTTTTTGATGTGATTGATTTAAAATCTATAAAAATTCATTGAAATCACAAGTCTAATAGGTGAACTCTAATGTTTTCACCTAATATTCCACGAAATACATCTTAATAATGAGTGCACCTCTGAGAAAACCTTGAAATGTCTGGATAAACGTTTCTCACCTTCCCTTTTGAGGAGACGCAAACGATGCCACTCCCCCAAAAAGGTACGTGTGGGCGTCACAGTGCTCGCCGAATGTGAACTTTGAAGTTCGAAATTTGGCGAACCCAATTTTTTTTCCAAATTCGTTGCGAACGTGATAGTCCAATCTCAAATTCGAATCTCAACGAATTCGAACCTAAATCCAAATTTTATAATGGCATTCGAGGTTACAGTTCGGACTGTTTTTGTCAGTTCGGACTGTTTTTGTCAGTTGTTTTAAGGTTTATGAGAAAAACCATGGGAAGCACAGTTTTCTCTTGTTTCGCTTCCTGCCAGTGAGATTTTTGCGGTGACCATTGGTTTGGCTTTATTTACCATCGATAGACTTTCATAAGCCAAAGTTAAGTCTGAGTGTATTTATTCTTTTATGCCCAGTGTTGTCACTTTACTCTATTATGCTCTGCGTTGTCACTGCATGTTGTATTCTCTGCAATTCCCTGAATACACTCACTCTATTATGCTCAGTGTTGTCACTGCATGTTGTATTCTCTGCAATTCCCTGAATTCAATTTCTAGGTGTTGCTTGTAGCCGCCGCCCAAAGCTTGAAGTGAATAGTGATCATGATTGATTTTGATTTTTTATTATTTTATGTCATATATATATATATTTATTGAAAAATATGTATAATGGAACTTAAGGTCGAACCTCATTCGAAAATTCAAATTTGAATAGAACTTTGAAGTAAAATTCAAACCCCAACTGTGTGACATAGTTCCCCCTCAAAATGGGCTATGCGGGATCCTGTTTGATAGTGGGATACTGCCTACTCGTTCAAATCATTAATATGTTCTTCCTGCAGTGCTCTTAGCCCCTTAAGTTTTTACAATGAAGATATTGATATCAATCCACGTTTTACAACGAAGATATTGATGTCAATCCATGTTTTACAATGAAGATATTGATCTGCCTGTTAAGATTAATTAGTTCCTCATCTAGGGTGGTTATATGTATGTACAAGTATAGATTTATCACTCATATCAACCAATACATTTTGACATAATTGCATGGAGAGAAGCAGAAAAAACTATAAATACGTATTCCTGCAATATGAAATATGGATCACGTTACTTTGGTTAGCTCACCCACTGTCCTAAACTTCTGAGAGGAACAATCAGATTTACAAGGCAGGAATTGTGATATTTTACATTAGAGCTTGGACTTTTGTCAACATTGAATAGATTGTAGCTTTCTCTGCAGAGACTTCTTTTAGGATTACTGTATGAAATTATTCTAAAGAGCATCGTTCTTACTATTATGGTGACTGTGGACTTATGTCCTTAAATGAAATGGTGATAAAATTACATACTCAGTCTTCAATGATTTGCAGGTTGGAACATCTGTTGTCACTAGGCCAGATGGAAGACTTGCACTGGGCCGCCTTGGCTCATTATGTGAGCAGGTACAAGATATATAATCCAATGATATGTATCTACTATATATTATCACTGTATAAAGCCCGCTTAAAGTGTTGTACTAACTTATGCAAATGTGTGCAGGTAAAGGAAATGGTATCTGAGGGTTTTGAAGTTTTGCTTGTAACCTCAGGTGCAGTTGGTGTTGGAAGACAGAAACTTCGGTATCAGCGACTAATTAATAGCAGGTTCCAATTTGAAATTATGTTCTTGTCGCTGACATATTCAAATCTTCCTTGGTTATTCTCACAGTTCAGAAATATTTCATTGGTAGATGTTATTTTATGCGTATAAGAAAAATCCATGCTGCATTTTTACGCATTACTATTGTGTATGAAAGCTGTGTGTTTGGTTACTGTTATCGTTGAGGTTTTCTTAGTTTTTGAAGTGATCCCTTTGTAGATCTTCAGATGCCTAGATGAGGAAATTTGCACTGTTTCTGCTTGGTATGGTTGAGTTTCTAATGTAAGCTAATGCAATTGTGTTTCAACTTTCACGTCTTTTCTGTTTGACAGCTTTGCAGATCTTCAAAAGCCTCAGCTTGAACTTGATGGAAAGCCATGTGCTGCTGTTGGTCAGAGTGGCTTAATGGCTCTTTATGACAGTCTATTTAGCCAGGTGTATATGGCAATTACAAACTTGCTGCAACTGCTAGGAAATGCTAGCTTACCATTTCTCAAACGACTAACAATGACAACATACCTTAAATTTAGAACTGACTTTGTTTGCTAGAAATATCATTAATATGATGAGACGGCACTAGGATGGTATTTTTATTAAATGGTTTAACTTCTCTATGCTTTTAAGTGCCATTCCTGTTAATTTGGTTTGCTTGGATTTTGCAGCTTGATGTTGTGTCTTCCCAATTTCTCGTAACTGATAATGATTTCAAAGATCGAGACTTCATAATCCAACTGAACGAAACAGTAAACATATTGCTCGAACACCGAGTAGTTCCTATATTGAATGAAAATGATGCGATCAGCAGAATAAAAGCTCCTTACCAGGTAGAATCATCATCTCCTTGAAATTCAGTGGTTTAGAGTAGACAACTTCATTAGATACATATCATATAGGTATGTGATGTGCACCCTGCTATGCGTTTATATCACATCAATAAAGACAACATTGCTAAATTTTTTTTTGGGTTACAACATGTTACGTCCCCAACCTGCACTTAATGATAAAGGCCTAATCCACAAGGTGCATCCTAAGAGGTAAGTATTAGGACAAACACCACTATCACCTAAGCAAGCTAGTAGCTACCCTCTCACTTTAGGTTGGCTCATTTCCAACTCAATGGGGTTATCCTTGGGTATCAGGGTTATCACTTTAGAGGGTTTCCTTTGGATATGTCTGTTCAATTTCCTTGCCTTCCAAGGATTTTTTTTTGGAAATTAAGAGCTACTATTCTCAATGATTGTAAACATTGGAACCCTAATCCAATATTAGCACCACCTATTTGGATTGCAATCATGGGACTATCCAATAAATACTCCCCCATAGTGAGCTTATTATTAATGCACTTCCCTAAGCAATTTATGGTACCTGCATTTGCAATCATTATTTGAAACTCTGGTGTTGGGTGCATAAAGCAACTTAGAAGTTTGGCTAATTTGGAATCAATGAAGTTATTGGTACTTACCATAATCAATCAACATTGTAACTTTTTTCCTTTCGGTTCTTGATATATCCTTCTATATTGACAATTTGAGAAGTGTTGATGTCATCCAATGCACGACAAGATATGGTTGGAGTGGTCTCTTCCATCTCTAGATCTTGTGGTGGTTCTAGTTCTTGATCTTTTTCCTCTTCACAGTCTATGTCGAATAATTTCCTCTTGTTGCATTTATGCCTCTTATTGTACTTCCCTTCACATGTGAAAGATAGTCCCTTTGCTCTTCTTTCATCCATTTGCTAAGTTGTTAACCTTGTAGGTCAAGTGAGGTAACATGGTGCTCTTTATAGTTATTAGTGGCCACCATTCTAGTAGCCATATTTTTTCTTTCAACTTTCCTTGCCACATTGAAAGAATGCTCTAGGGATATAAATTCTAAAAAACATAGCTCATGTTGAATGCTAAGTGCCCATAAAGAGACTCAAATTATCCTCTAGAATGTTCTTTACTTTGGGACTTCATTTCTCAAATTGCTAAATGTGCTTTCTAATTGGACATGTTCGTTAGAGATTTATTGATTGACTAAAGAATGTGTTGCTCTTAATTACCTCTATAATGTGCTATTGATTCATATCCTTTATTTTATCACAAAGTATTGGTACTAGAGATATTGATTAGGTTTTAAATATAAGGATACAAGAGTTACATTTTGTAAAGTTGGCACTTAGTGTAGACCAAAGAATTAATCCATTTCCTATACAATCTCCATGTTTATCAAATTTTATATCATCATCATCTTGCAAGCCACTAGTGTGTGCCATGAAAATTACCAGTAGAATTGAGTTGTGATGAAAATCATAATTGTTGTGATAAAAATTCTAAGGCCTCATACCATGTGAGGGGTAACACTAGCCACTCCAAAATCAAGCACACAAAGATGAATGTGACAAGGAAAGTAGTTGGGGGAAGTGATTTTCTTTTTCCCTTTAGTTTTCCCTAAACCATAAATCTCCCCTAGGTCCCACCTTTAAAGGAGAAGTTTAAAAGATGCCATTTTATACCTTTTCAATAGGGGTGCTTGGGCAAGTTAGTGAGTGCATAAGTAGCATCTAGGGTGGACTAGGGATTGCTTATGCAGCCTGCTCCTTGGTCCAAGATTTTCCAAGGGAGTTTTACGCTCCCTAGAATGGCAGGGAGCCTCTAATGAGGGCCTGCAGTGCTCTCCTTGGATGCTTCCTATGGGGGTGCAGTTCTAGGCAGGAATGGCACTTAGGAGGGAACACATGGTAAGTTGGTAACCTTGCATCATACCAATCTTTAGAAACTCTTTGTTGGCATGGTAAACTGTATCAAACCCACTAACCCATCAAGTTGTGTGTCCATCGATCCATCGACCTATTTGTTGAGAAATCAAAGGCAACTAGATTAGGGTGATTTCTCTTACTTTGATAATTTCTTGTGAGTTGTTTTACTTAACTTGGTGTACTTATAGTTAGCTTCTTCTTTTACTTTATTATTGTGTTCTTTATCATCAAACAACTACTAAACATTGAAGATCAATGAGACAAGAGGATATAAAATATAGGTTGCTAACTAGGGCCAAAACCTCTCCTCTTGAGATGAAAACCCACAAAAATTCTTCTCTTCTTATAGAATTTTCAAATGACGAATTCCAAGACATAAGACCTATTGAAAAGTGTAACTAGGTATGGTCTTCATAATGACATATAATTATGATCTTTGTAAATGATGAAAAGAAGAAAATAAAATTATTTTTGTAATGCCTTGCTTCATGGGTTTCATGAGCAAGAGTTTTTATTTAGATGGCTCCCATTGAGAGCCTTAGGATTTATCATTAGAGTCAAAGAGTCAATGTCATGTATGAAGAAGCCCTTCTTGGGCATGTGTCAAATGTATATGAGTCTATTAAGCCCTCTGTTAATTTTAGGTAACAATGGTATGTTCTATGCTTAAGAGAAATTTACTTCAATTTCTTTATTAGCTCAATATCAATACTCTGTTTAGCAATCACATCAGCATGATAGTAAAATGCAGATAGAACATAAACATATACAATAGAAGACAAGCCAAGACAAGAGGACACAAGATGTGGCACCAGCCAGGTACAAACCCCAATGTGGGGAAACCCTTGATCAATTCTTCTTATATTTTTCAATAGTTTAGCTGAGAGAGATAGTACAAATTACAAATCTGATAATTTATGACAACAGCAGAAAAAAACCTAACCAGAAAAGTCAATGCTGGTCCAACAGGGCAGAATTCTTCTTCTAAGCAGCTTGGTCAAACCCAGTCAACTTCAGCCTCCAATGGTAAACCCAAACAGTCTGAAAAAGTCCAGTCAAATGTTGGTCAACGAAAGTCAAACTACAGCCAGATCTAGGGCAGTCAACGTTGGTCAAATGGGAGGTCAAATAACCTCAATTTCAGTGCCCAGATCTGCGGCCTGCCAAGGAGAAGACACCTCACCAAATCCGCAGTCAAATGAAGGTCAACACAACCCAAAACGGTAACCTCTGAAATTTGGTCAAACTGGTCAACACAACCAAACAGAAAACATCCTTCTTTCGCACGTGTGAGAGATAGCTGCCCAGATTAGTGTACCCAAACAAGTGGTCATGTATCTTATTTCATAAACAACTTAGTGCTTCTCTTAAGGGTTATTTGTGATGGTTAGTGGTGATGCATCTTATTTCATAAACAACTTGAGTCTTTTAGGCACTTAATGCTATTGTGCTAGACAATTTTTCTAGGGGGATTTGTAGGCTAATCGGAAAAGAGAAGCTTCATTAGGGGTATTGCTGCCAATTGAAATTTGTTGTAATTTGATTGAGTTATTGATAAAGCTTTGACTTATATTTAATTATCTGTTCCTTTTATCTTCTATATATACCATGACTCTTCTACCTTTGTATGAAAAGTGAATCACTTTGAAAGGTTTTTAGATATCTGTCGTTGTTGTGGCTCTATCTCTTTTGCTTTTGGTTCCCCCCCCAAACCAAGAGTGTTAGGAGTGATGGACCTTTTCAGTGTTGGTGTTCCCAATATCCCTTCCAAAAATAGCACAGCCAGCCTCCCTCTGCCGCCCTGTGGTCACTTTTTGGACATTAATAGAAGTATCTCATCTGTATCAGAAAGTGTATTAGCCCCTTCATGTTGATTGATGAGTCGGACAAGGAGTGTTCTTCTGACACCTCTCTTTCAACCTTGCGTTTGAGTTTCACCACACCTTCCCATATTCTTGATGTGACTTTGCTTATGAATTCAATTCTGTGTCTTTTTCATTCAGCTAAGTTCATAGATATTTTCCTGTTTCTGTTGCTAATAGCATAGCTAAAGGAGCTGCTTATGCACTCCCACACTATGTATTTGTGTTGAATATACTCTGTTTAGTCCTACTAAGCTACTGTTTTGGTCGTTCGTCGGATGTTAATAAAATTATGATCTTATCTTTATTGATACTGGTTTTGGAATGAGCATTTCTTCCAATGTCTTAACTAAGCTGAAAAGGAGTATTTTAAATGCTATTTTATTTGCATAGAATTTAATTAGTGTACCTGTAATGAACAACAGATATGTGAAGGGGAATTCTTTTTCTTTTATTTTCTGGTTATATCTGTGCTTTCATGCTTAAACATTGAAAGTAACTGTAATACAATGAAAGTGTTTTTCTACGTTGACCTGTTCATTTCTGATAATCCAAATGACTTTTCAGGATTCTTGTGGAATTTTCTGGGATAATGACAGTCTGGCTGCTCTCTTGGCTCTTGAATTAAAGGCTGATCTTCTGATTCTTCTCAGCGATGTTGATGGTCTTTATTCTGGACCTCCAAAAGATCCTCGTTCAAAGCTGATTGACACATACATAAGAGATAAGCATAGTGAGGAGATCACATTTGGTGAAAAGTCCAGGGTAGGACGAGGTGGCATGACTGCAAAGGTTAAAGCTGCTGATTATGCTGCACACGCTGGTGTTCCTGTTGTAATTACTAGGTATGATTGCCTCACATTATTCTTGGTATTTTTTTCCTTGAAAGATTCCTTTATTCATGTATTCTTTGTATGAATGGTTGCTGCCTTTTCATTTTCTCTGTTCTTGTTTGTCTGTTAGGTTATTTTCCAGTTTCATGAAAGCATCTAAAGATCTTTGGGTATAGGAATACCTTTGGCTAGAATAATTTGGCATCTACATTGGATGTAATACAGACCCGGTTGTGCAGAGCAGTATTTAGTGACTCTTAACATCTAGAAGCAAAAAGAAAAGCCTTGTTTTCTCCTTGTTTTAGTTGAGCTTAAAGGATGGTTGAATGTTGATACCTGAATCATTTGGTGATTTTGCATTTACCAGCCGATATGCAATATTGTAGATTGCCAATTTTAGTGCATTAAAGATGACGGTATATGCTATTTCAACTTTAGAACTATCATGCTTTTCTTTCTGTTTTACTTTTTTTTTTCTTCCCCGGCGTTTGTATTTCCTTTTTTTTTTCATTGTATCTAATTGCAATGAAAATGTACCTATGAAAACATAATCTACATGTTCAGTGAATAGGTAGGGTAAATATGGCCTAGAAGAATGGAAAAATGTTGATTCTTTTGTTGGAAAATGCTTCATATGTTACTTTAAAGAATAACCAAGGACAATTTGATGTGAGATAGTTACATCATACAAGTGACATAGGAACTTCCTTTTTTTGACTTTGTATCTAATTGCAATGACAAGTATCTATCCAAAATATAACTTGCATGTTCATTGAATAAGTAGAGTTAAGTGACCTTAAGTCAGTTTATAAAAGTGGAAAAATGTTGATTATTTTGGGAAAATGCTTCATGTATGACCTCAAAAAACAACCAAGTACAGCATAATGCAAGATAGTTACATCATACAGATAACATGGGAACCAGGAAAATCCTTGTTCACAAATGGTAAAACAGCCATCATATGAGCTTGGCCCCCCATGGGGAGGGACTCAACATCACAACAAAAAGCATGTGGGTGAACTCACAGGACTAGAGTCAACACCTACTTAAAACTCTGCCAATTGCCAAGAGGACGGGGATGAGGAACCTCATTGAAAAGAGCTTTACAACCAGATGTTTCTAGAAAAAGACCATATGCAACCAAATGAACTAAAGTAATTTGTAGCTTCCCCTGATCATCAAGGAGGGGCCCCTTTCAAGAGAGTGGAGCTGCAAATAAGCATCAAAATTCACCTTGAAACCATGACCAAATATTCTAGTAGATTGACCTGTCCAAACAACATGTTGAATTGTCTCCTTACAACACACTACACAGGTTGAACTAGTAATGCCAACTTTTTGCAACCTACTGTTGACAACTAATCCATGATGAAGCAATAACCAACCCCATACTTTATGTTAAATCAGGTATGATCTTTTCAAATGGATTGACACTGCCATAGTGATATCTCCTCTCACCTTTTAATTAAGTGGAGCTCTATGTTAGAGTGGCACACCAGCTCATGAATATCCTTCATCTCATTTGTATGACTTGTCTTCCCACTTTTTCATCTTCAATCCCTGCAAAGAGAGCCCTTCCCTTACATCTCTATTTTATATAAAGAACTTTCTAGACTTGTACGAGAAAGACCCATGAGAGTAGCCTTGTCTACACCATAAATCTGTTGAGCATTGTTAAGTGTCATCCATGTATGCCACTATGTTTGAATTTCATAAGCCCTTCCAAAAAAGTAGGTTTTTTGACCCAACCTTTATTTGCATACTGTGGAGAGAGCCCAAGTTGATCCTTAGTCAATGTGAATGTTTAGATTGGTTGGGAGGTCAGATCCCAAGCAACTCAAGGACACTCAAATTGGAAAGTAAGAAACCCAAAACCTACATGCAAAGTTGCGTACACACTCCTAAGAGGAATTGGACTTAGGATAACAAAGGCCTTCACATTACCAATAGTGTGACCAAGCTGAGAAGGTCTCTAATCCCTCTAGTATGAGGTCCTTGTTGAATTTGGTGTTGCAATAAGACTTTCCAAGGAGCATTCCCTTCTACTACCCATATCACCCATTTTCCTAGGAGAGGGCTACCCCTTGGGCTTGGGCATTAGGGTTTCTGAAGCCCTCTTAAGCACATGGTAAGGTAAAAAAGTCATAAGACACAAAGGGTATCCATGTTTCTCCATGTTGTTTTCCCTACATAAAGCTTTGAAGCTGCCACACTTTTTCAACCTTTATAAGTTGATTTGGAAGGAAAGAGACACAAGTAATAATATGAATGGCCTATGCTAAAATTTTGTCCACCACTGCAATGCACATAGCAAGGGGCAAGTTGAGAATAGACCAATCCATCAATTTTTTTTTCAAATTTTCCCATGATCTACCACCATTGATCTCCAAGGGAAGCCCATATGCCAAAGGGGATGCCTGAATACCTAATGATCACCTTAGGCAAGACACACTTTCGCTTTGGATACAACCATTTTTGGGGATCCTCTTACCAATAATAAAGATATCTATTTTGTTTTTTGTACTCCCCAAATTAACCCAACAAATTTGTGAAAGTATCCAAACACAACATCGTGCCCTTGCCAGAATGTTGGGTTAACTCATATGTTAGAGATGTTAGATACCTAATCCTTCGGATTATTGTATATTGTAAATATTATTATTAACTTAGGAGCTAGGAAACCGGATTCGTCCTAAACCCCCTGCGAATCCCGAATCCGACACGATTAGGTCTGGATTCGTGTCCAAATCACAGGACACGTCGTGTCTGAGGGCGTGTCGCGATTTTCAGGGGCGTGTCGCGATTTTAGGACACGTGTCCGCTTTCCAGGACTTGCTAAGCTCAGCGCGGGCATGAAAAGGGCGTGTTTGCTCATTAATATTTTCATTTGGTAAGTGATTTGTGCTGTTGCAGCAAGGAGTAGAGCATTTTGGCAGCTTCATAATCAAGTCTAGGCCCTAGTATTGATATGCTATTCATGGTAATGTTAAATTCTTAAAGTAAAAGTGACATTCTCCTTAATCTTCATTTTCATCCTTTTACTTAAATTTTTAACATTACCATGAAATGACTCAGGATGTTTGAGAGTGGTTCCGGCCTCATTGGATTTCATATGGAGAAAGTAGAATTTTAGATTTCATTCAAAATCTAGTAGACTTATCAGTTTTTCAGGATTTTAGGATTGGGGGATTGCAATGTTTCCATTGAATTTTTTCATGTATTAGGGTATGGAACTCGTATTTAATCAAGAGCACCAAACCAAGAGCTTCTGAATATGTCGCTCCCGCTCCCGTTTTCGCTCCCGCTCCCTGCTTTCGCTCCCGCTCCCAAGTAACACTGTTCTTGATGATATGGGTCTGGACACCATTGTTGAGTTGGCATTGGCCAACATGGATCTCAATGATCCAGTGCTAGAGCCTGTTAGATTTGATGACTTAGAGGGGTCAGCCTCCATACCAGCAGATGCAAAGGCGACTATGGATACAGGGGAGGAGGAGGATGTAGAGGAGAGCAGTGGGGACCATGATGATGGGGACAGTGATGCTGATTCTGATGCTAATTGATGCCTTGAGGCTTGTATACCTGTAGTTGTTTTATATTTTCTATTTCTATTTGCCATTAGCATTGCACCAACACTACCAATGTAACACATTTTGATTTGATGACTTAATGAGAAAACTACAGTTGTCAGTGTGTTTATCTTACTATCTTGTAGTTGTAAGTTGTCTGTCAGTTATGAATTATGAATCATGATTTAAATTTTTAATAGATTTATCATTTATGTGACTAGTACCACTGACATTTATTTGAATTTTGTATGTACTATGCATGCTAATAGCTATAGATGAAGATCTATGTTTGAAATCAACAAATTTGTATCATTAATTAAAATTTGTGTAAGAAATATGATAATATCTAATTTTTAATATATATATTTTTAAATATATATATTATATATATATATATATATTTTTAATAAAATAATATATAACGTGTCCTAACGTGTCCTGTTCCGGGGGGTCAGCGTGTCCCGAATCCGACACCACGAATCCCGAATCCTACGTGTCCCGAATCCCCGTGTCAGGTGACTTAGCTTAGGAGAAATATGAAGAGTCATAGGTGAATAAGAAGAGTCGTTGGACATTTTGGAAGATGAAACCGAAGGTCATATCTCATTATATTTATGTGTGACTAACTTTAATAAAATTCAATCGGCCAATGGAGTTACTGAAGCCTAGTTTGTCAAGAGCTATGTCATTTGCAAAGTGGATATTAAGAAGTTCATTATCATTAGGAAAGTATATGCCTCTATGTTTCCTTGCATTCGTGATGCTTCCAACAAGTATTTGAGAGCATCAATTGCAATGACATACAGATATGGTGCCAACAAACAACCTTGATGGATAGAGCGTTAGAACACAATACGTGTCAAAAGGACACTATTCACACTAGCACATGTAGAAGCTCCTGAGAAGAGTAATGATATAAATCAATGATGCAAAGAGAGAAATATGAGCCAATCCAACATGTTGAGGACGAGGATCCACTTAACTCTTTTATAAACTTTACTAAAATCGAACTTGAAAAATACAACCTTTTGGCCAAAGTCTTGAGCCCACTAAAGGCCCTCTTAAGGAGTGATAAAATTATCAAGAATAAATCTCCTTGTCACTACGCAATGCATATTAAGTAATCTCTTCTAACAAAATCATAACATGATTTAATTTTATAAATTACCCAAGTTTATGATAGCAGGACAACTTTACTCCTATTACATCTGTCAATTCCTAGGACATAAAGTACTTCCTAGGCCACTTCGTTAGAAATAGGGAAATTGATGAATAATTAATGGAAAAGGAAAGGGAAACCTTATGTTTTGGCCCTTAATATCATGTATAATGATTTAAAATATTTATAAACTGGTCCAACTAGTTCTTTATAGCTAGGAATTTTCATTATTTGTTCATGTAAAGACTTTTAAGAGGGAGCTTTGCTTAGAGTTACCATTTTTGCACTTTATTTGTTATCCTTTTTTGTATTTTTCTTTGATTTTTCTTAGTACTTTTCTTCAAATATGCATTTTTAATGTTGGACTTTGGGGCTAGACCTTTTTAACGAGGTGGCATAGCTCTAGCTTCATTATTTTCATTTTTAACATTTATGCTCTTCACATCACTTTTTTTGGTTTATTTAACTTCGGCTTGCATTGTTCTTCAATTTCTTCATTTAGAACATGCTAGATGACATTTGATAAGTCAAACATAAATGGAGATAATATATTTTTATGGACATGATGGTAGTGAAAGGGAAAGGATGTAAAATGGTAAGTATGGTTCACTTGTGTGGATGATGAAATATGCCAAGCGAATGCCATTGAATCCCATAGAAACTCCTCAAAACCCAATGAAACCCCTCCAAAAGCCCCTGGGCCCACTAATGGAGTAAACCTGCTCTTGTGACCTAGCTGCCTCTGACCCTGGAAGTCCATCTTGACCACGCCATAAGGGAAACCAGAAAAAGGAACATGACAAATCCTCCCGCCCCAAGATTGTTTGCCCTGAAGCAATCCATATTTTTCGACTATTCTGGCAGTGTAGTGAAACTGAGAACCAATACCCGGATCCCATACATACCACTGGGTGATACCATGCCTCTGTGCCAGCCAACCATGAACAGATCCCTTAATGCTCAGATCCCAGACTGAACTCTGTCTCGTCCTTCTGTCCGCAGATCCTCCTGGATCCCAATGCCACCATGGCCAATCACCAACACCCCTATCCCATGACTCTAACTGTGCTCTGCCTTGGGCCATAGATGTTGCTCCACTAGTAGAGTACCAATTCATCACCTCTCTCAAGTCCAACCCTTGGCATATATTAAGGTCAACTCCACTATGCAATTTTCACATTTGAATTTTAGCTATATATTATCTTTATGCATTGTTATTTACAACCACATATGTCTTTTTGATTTGACATAAGTAAAAGGACAATTGTGAAGTGCTTTGACATCAGTGAAGCATATACGGGGCTGATTTTACAGTAAATTGTGGTTGTAATGGTGTTATTATTATTTCAGATCGAGTTATTGGCTCATAAGTGACCTTCAAAGGGTTGAAACTTATCCCTTTGGTTTGGTATCTTTCACCTTGAATTACCGGGAAGTTTGGGTTTTTTGGAAGTGAATCATTGTACTCTTTCCACTACTATTGTGTAACTTGTTTTTCAAGGTCCTAAGGCTGAAATTTGTAAGAATTCGACAAACATTCTAGGTTGAAAGTGAAATTGTCGTTTTGCATTGAATTTTAATTTCAAGAAATTTTGACAGAGGCTTGGGCAGAGATTTTATATGAGACATTTAATAAGGTAATGCATTTCTGACCACCCACCAAATCTTGTTTAACACATTTAGGAGTGAAGTTGATGATCCCAATGTTAAGCAACTCCCTGATACCACCTCCCTTGATAGCTTCCTAGCACATCTTCAAATAAGCGGGGCACATCACATGCCACATTTGTTTGTAAGATTTAGTAGGGAATCTACCAAGACAAGGGGATTTCTAGTGATACTAAGAGGGCTATGTGAGAGAGAGAGAGAGGACTTAGTAGTATAAGTCCTTGACTTTTGATTCTTCAGTCTTGCTCTTCTTATGTGGGGCTTCATCGACAATATTCGCATGCTCTCTTTCTCTCTTTCCATTCCTTGGATTCTCTGGACATTGACTTTTATAATGACCCATCTTATGACATTTGTAGCATTTAATCTTTGATAGGTTTGCTTTCTTCTTTTGTTCCTTGTACTTCTTGAAGGTTCCCTTCTTCTTGTGATGAATGAAATATGCATTCAAGGTGTTTTCTTCTCCATCCTCCTTCGTGTTGTTTACTAACGATATTCTGGCTTCTTCTTGAGTGCATGCATTCCACATCTATTCGAATGTTGGAGTATCCTTCCAATTGTTGATTCCTGATGCAAAAACACTCCAAGAACAATTTCATCTATTGCTTGGAGTTCATCTTTGATTCTAAATATCCTTATAAGGAAGGATGTCATAATATTGTCCTTTGTCATCTTAATAGTTCTTAATTCATTTTTGAGGCTTGTAATTTGACTAATGTTCTTGATTGTGAATAATTTGGGTAGAGCCTCATACATTTCTTGAGCGGAATCTATGTTGGATATATATGGAATGAGGTTGTCCTTTACTCCATCCACTATTAAGTTCATGGCCAAGATTTCAGTTTCTTTGAACTTTGCTTTCTCTGCTTCATCTATAGGCTTCTTGAATTTTCCTAGAACTAGATCCAAAACTTTGTTCTTCTCGAGGATGAGATCTATCCTCTTTTTCCAGGCTCTGTAGTTGGAGGCTCCTTCTAATTTTTTTTCTCCCTTCATTGAGTTTGACATAGTTCCTGTAGATAGTAGACTTCTTTTATATTATCCTTTTCCTTAATGACCTTCTTTGAATCTCCTTTTTCTTCAATAAATCTTCAGACTGCCTTTTTTTTTCTTCTTCACCTTAGTGCCTCCAAATCCATGATGTCATCACCAGGGTGCCTTATGTTACCCTTCTAAGGGAAAAAAGCGTGACATGGCATTAATATGCTCAAGCGTTGGGGTCCATTAGTGACGTGCAAGCCCTCCCATGTCATCTCATCATCATCTGGGCTCAAGAATAAGTGATGCCTATCAAACAGTGTCAATGATAGCATGGCGGCATCCTGGGTCCATTTGAGCACATAATCAAATAATACAACAAGCCCTAGTGGTTCATTGTTCTAGGATCTAAGGGTGCTCTAGAGTGTCAAGTACCATGTGTGACGATCTTGTAGCACAATACTTTGCTTTGGAGGGGCAACTTTGTATCAACAAGATCATATTTGTTCTCTAGAATGGGTAAAACGACCTCTGGGATGTTGCAAGAAGGGATGAGAGTCATCTCTCTGGAGGCCTCTACTACTGTTATAATACCACCTAAAAAAATCCTCTTAAGCTCAAGTGAAATCAACAATCATTAGAAACAATAACCATAAATGCATGATACTGGACCATAGCAAATGTTAGGGGCGCAATAATACTTCGCACAAAGCTCACCTTCAAATGTCTAACTATATCAAGCCTCATAAACAAGTTAGCTCCTTATATTAGGGGTGGTTAAGTCAATAATATTATTAGATGTTTCTAGCTCCCAAGGGGAAATTGCATGTCCTACATTAGCCCATCAATATAGGTGTGTGTGAAAGATGGTGGCTACGAAGTGGGAATGACTTCAGGGTAGGGTGCGATAGCCATGCCATGTGACCAAGTGATGGAGGTCCAACATCCCAACTTCCAAGTATATAGATATAAGGAGGGAGAAATCATGGAGTCATGAGTTGCCCCTTTACTTAGCCTACTTTTCCACCCCTCTAGTGTGCCTTTTACTTTATAATTTTCCTTTATTTGGGTGCATAACTAAGGAACTCAAACTTGCATTTGAGATTTTCCATTACCCCTTAAGGATGAGTCAGTTTATTGCTCATCGGGGTTGGGATAATACAAGAGTTACTTTTTATGGATGAAGCATCATGTGCTTGAGGAATTGGGTGATGGATAATGAGGGGGATAGAGCTCCTGCTAGGTTTTTCCCAACCATATTTTGCATCTTATCTTTTCTTTCATTGTGGATTTCTAATGCTTTTATCTTTCTTTTAGTTGCATCAACCTCCAGGCCTAAGTTATTCATGCCCAAAATCAGAGATAATGATTAGAGGTGCCAATCCCAATGACCAATGACCACTAGCCCGAAGAAGGGAGATGAATAACAGGGAAAGATGGAAAATGATAAGTATGGAATATTTTAGACACACTACTTCAATCAATGCCTAACCAGACTGACACTAGTAATGCCCTTTCTAAAACTCTAAGGCCTTAGAGGAGGTCCCATTGGATTGGAGTCAAAGACTAACCTCCCAAGTAAAGTGAGGGAACAAGAATGCAATCAAGATTTATCAATTATCCAGTTTTCCCCTTGACCCATATTAGTATGCCCATTATTAAACTATGAGTCCCTCAACAATAACAAAGTCTGAAAATATAATTTTCATGAGTTGTAATTCTTATCTTGATGAGGTGTTGTTATGATCCACTGATGAGTTTTCAGTGAGATCTAGAAGATTAATTGATGTATTATAAATTTATATCTTGGGATCAATACAAAATATATACAATTTCTTAAGGTCCTTTTTGCCACTTGCTTGTCTTGTCTCACTCTTGCTAATTCTTAACATGGTATCATAGCAAGGCTGACAAGAGAAAGGTTTGAGAAGTTGTGGTTGTAGCTGCAATCAAAGTGAAAACACATGGTATTTGAGTTATCAAAGGTGGAGTAATGATTGGTGTAGGTACAAATTTGTTGGCTCTTTGTTGTGGTAGAAATAAATCCATTTTTGGAGGTCAATAAATTCATTGTAGACAAGAGGGTTGAACCTATGTGCTTGTTAGAATCTTGGATATATCTGATGAGATCTAAAATTGTTGATGTTAGTTAATAAATCCGAGTGCAAGAGGAGATCTAATTGGCTCCCCTTGGACTTGATTAGGCCTTTGCGTGCAATTTCTGGGCCAAGGAAAACATCGATAAAGCTTACCCTCAAACTTGAGGATAGGAGGCTAAATATATTCAGGTGGAAAATCATTATGAGAGTTGTTAAAATTGGCAACTAGGGCCAAACTTCATGTAGGTCATCTTATTCATGGATGACGATAATTTTATTAGATTCCTTTCGTCGGGAGGTGTAGGATTGATCTAAAGATCATCTGATTCCGATAAGTATTTATGGAGATATGAAGTTATTTTGATTATGTACTAATTGTTAAAGTTGGCTAGCAACTTATGTAGGTTGAGAAGCCCAACAGTCACATCTATTCAACTCCAACGTTTTGCATATAAATACAAGGAGTATTCTCCTCATTTGCACACTTCACTCTCATCACATCTCTCTCTCTCCTGTGCAGAAAAGAGTCTCTTCTCTCTACTGCATAGAAAAGACTCTTCTCTCACACGTGTGGAAGGAAGGCCGCATATTTTAGGGCTACAACTGCAGATTGGAAGTTTGACCAGCATTGACCATCATTCTCTCTCGCTGGACTGTGCAGTAGGTGAACCTGACTCTCTTTGGAAGGCTGCATTTTTTGGTGAAGGAATCAAGGCGATCTGACGGTCGGTTTGCAAGATATTGACTGCCCTAATTTAGGGCTGATCTAGCGTTTGCTGCTGCTGATGTAAATCAGATTTTTGTACTATTTCTCTCTGTTGAATTATTGAAGATAAAAGAATATTTGATCAAAGGGTTTCCCCATAATGGGATTTGTCCCTAGCTAGCCACCACATCTTGTGTCTCTTGTCTTGGCTTGTTTTCTGTCGATCGTTTAATGTTCTATCTGCACTTTACTTAATGTACATGTGATTGCTAATCTGTGGATAATAATAAGAAGGATAAGTAAACTGCTCTAAGCATAGAACATACCATAACTTAACATGGTATCGGAGCTTAGGTGAAGACAAAGCCCGAGCAAGAGCAAGAGAAATCACCAAAGAGAAGATTGGCAAGGCTATCGTAAAAGAACTATGGAGTCCTCAACACTCTTCCCCACCGAAGACAAGCTCCGTGAGAAGTCTGACTATCATGGATGGAAGATGTCTCTCGATCTAACTTTAGAAGATTAGGGAGTGTTAGACCATGTGAGAGGCAATATTGTTGAGCCTCCATCAAATGCACACGCTGTTGCCAGGAACAAATGGAAATCCGGAGAAGTCAAAGCAAAGAAGATCATCAGGGACTCTATTGACAAGCACTTGGTGGCCTATGTTTCTGAGCTGAATACCTCCAAGGAAATCTACAATAGACTGGTGAGTTTATTTAAAGTTAATGATGCAAATCAAGTTTTGTTTCTTAGAAATAAGCTGAAGGAAATTAAGAAGGGCAAAGATAAAAATATGCAAGCATATTTATTAAGAATCACCCAGATCAAGAACGATATCCTATCTATTGGAGAAGTAATTCCTGACAGGGAAATGCCACTCAACTCTTGGAGGACTACCATCTGAATGGTATGTATTCAGGACTACTCTCCTCAACAATAATGTAAATCCTGGATTGGAGGAATTAATAGCAATATGCATTCAAGAAGAAGCAAGGATGGAAGAACAGGAAATGCGAGCACTTAAAGGTCATCCCGTTGTCTTTTCTTCTCATGCTAAAAGAAGAAACCATTCCAAAAGGAAGACTGGACCAAAGGGTGGAAAAGGACAATGTTATCATTGCAATAAACCAGGTCATTATGCAAGGGAGTGTCGTGATAAAAGGAACTCACACCGACATGATGATCAAAACCCCTCTCAAGGCAATCAAAGAAATGGCAGGTCAAATGGCCGAGGTAAAGGAGTGCTGGAAATCAAGGAAGAGGAAAACCATTCAAGAAGGCAAGAAATTCCATGTATGAATCTAACACTGTTGACAATAAACAGGATGAATATTATCTATCAGCTGCTCTATCTACCTTTGCTCCTCCAGACTCGTTGGGAAATTGGCTTATTGATAGTGGTGCCTCAAGGCACTTCACTGGTTACAAAGAAGTTCTCCATAATTTGATAGAAAAAGAAACCAACCTGGAAATTGTCCTTGGAGATAATATGAAATATCCCATGAAAGGTGTAGGCAATGCCTCTCTTAAATTGAATCAAGGTAATACAATCCACCTACAGGATGTATTATATGTACTTGATCTCAAAAAGAACCTGGTGTCCATTTCGGCAATGGAAGACAAAGGCTACAAGGTGGCTTTCAACGATGGCAAGGTACGGGCATGGAAAAACAATATTAAAAATGCCTTCACTCTTGGGTTTCAAGTTGATTCATTATATCAGGTTGGAGGAAGTCCACTAGGTGTCATGTCTTGTGACACATCTCTTCAGTCCGAACTATGGCATTGAAGTGTTGCTCATCTTCATTATAAAGCTCTACCTGATGTAAGAAAAATGGTGACCAGGATGCCCGAGTTTAGATTAGAGCAGGAAGGTGTATGTCCCGGATGTGTTGAAGGAAAGCTAAAAAGGCCTTGAAGCCAAAGCAAGACCTTTGATATATTGCAGTTAGTTCACTCAGACATATCTGGTATGATGCCTGTGAACTCCTTGGGAGGATATTCATATTACCTCACTTTTACATATGACTATTCTCGCAAGACTTGGATATACTTCTTGAAAAAGAAAGATGAAGTGTTCTCCTGGTTTTGACACTTCAAAGCCTTGATCGAGAATCAAACCGAAAAGAAGATCAAGGTCTTAAGGACTGATAATGGGACTGAATATGAATCTAATGAGTTTCATGACTTTTGTAAAGAGGCTGGCATTAAGAGGGAGACTACTGCACCGTACACCCCTGAACAGAATGGTGTGGCGGAAAGGAAGAACCGTACGATTGTGGAAGATGTCCGTTCTATGCTCCATGATCAAAGACTTTCAAAGTTTCTATGGGCCGAAGCTGCAAACCCCGCCGTATATGTACAAAACTGATGCCCCCATCAAGCATTGGGTTCCAAGACTCTCGAAGAAATGTTCACCGGTAAGAAACCTGACGTATCTCATTTTAGAATTTTTGGAAGTCCTGTATATTTTCATGTGCCGAAAGAGAAAAGGAACAAATTGGGTGCATCTGGAAAGAAAGGAATATTCGTGGGCTATAGTGAAAATACTAAGGGCTATAGAATCTATGTAGCCTGTCAAAGGGAAGTCGTGATTAGTCATGATGTCACCTTTGACGAAGATATGACTCTCAACAAGGTGAACAATCCTCCTACTGTGAGGAGCTCTCAAGAAGCTGACATCAGGGAACCGAAAGAAAAATATGATGAAACAATGCCCGATGTGGAAGAACCCATGGATCCTATTGATCCTCCTCTACCTGAGCCTTCCTCTTCTCGGAAGAGGCCTTCATGGCTTAGGGGGACACCTGATGATGCTGAAGGACATGCTGCACCCCGAGGAACCTTTTGTGAAAGTAAGAAACCAAACAGGTATCAGGGATACCTGACCATCATGAGCATGATCATTCAAAATGAGCCTTCATCATTCTCAGATGTTGTCAAGCATCAAGTATGGAAGGATTCTATGACCGAAGAATAAGAGTCTATTATGAAGAATGATGTTTGGGAAGTGGTTCCCAGACCCCTGGACAAGACAATTGTCACTTTTAAATGGCTTTACAAGATAAAGCATGCAGTTGATGGAAGTGCGGAAAAGTATAAGGCTCGTTTTGTCGCTCGTGGCTTCTCCCAGAAGGAAGGTATAGACTATGACGATATATTTGCAAATGTTGCCAGATATACCACCATTCGCTCGATCATAGCCCTTGCGGCTTCACAAGGATGGAAACTACATTAGATGGATGTTAAGACCGCGTTCTTGCATGGTTCAATCAAAGAAGAGGTCTACGTGGAGCAACCCGAAGGATTTGAGATTTATGATCGAAAATCTCATGTGTGCAGGTTGAAGAAGGCCCTCTATGAGCTGAAACAAGCACCCTGGGCATGGTATGAGAGGATCGATAGCTACTTGATGAAGCTGGGATTCACTAGGAGTGAAGCCGATCCCAACCTTTACTTCAAGGTTGAAGATGACAAACCTCTCATACTGGTGCTATATGTTGAAGACCTCTTTCTAATAGGTGCAGACTCTCTCATTCACAAATGTAAGAGGGAGTTGGCTTCTGAATTTGAAATGAAGGACCGAGGACTGATGCACTATTTCCTAGGACTCGAAGTTTGGCAGAATCCAGGGGAAATTTTCCTATTTCAAGGAAAATATGTGGTCAAGATATTGGAAAGATTCATTATGGTGGACTGCAAGCCCATAACTACCCCGATGGAGCTCAACTTCAAAAAGTTAAGCGGTAGTGTTGCTGGACCTATTTTACGAAATGCCACTGAGTATCGTCAACTCGTCGGAGTATTAATGTTCTTAGTGAACTCCCGTCCAGACATATGCTTTGCAGTGAACATGTTGAGTCAACATGTGGTTGAACCTCACCACATACATTGGATTGGTGCCAAGAATCTGTTGAGATATCTTCGTGGCACAATTACTTATGGGTTAAGATACATCACCGGAGATGTGAGACTACTTGGATATACTGATGCTGATTGGGAAGGCAATGTGGTGGATCGTAAGAGCACTTTCGGGTGTTGTTTCTCCTTAGGATCTGCTTTGATATCCTGGATGAGCAGGAAGTAGAAGTTGGTGGCTTTGAGCACCGCTGAGGTAGAGTATATTGCTGCTAGGATGGCCTCCCCTGAGGCAGTCTGGTTACGAAAGCTCTTCAGTGAGCTATTTGGATATATAATGGATACCACCGTGATTCTATGTGACAACCAGAGCGGGATCCGTTTATCAAAAAATCCCGTATTTCATGATCACTCCAAGCATATCGATATAAGTTACCACTATATTCGAGAATGGTGCAGCGAGGAGCAATAAGGCTCCAACATATCAGTATAGATGAACAGGTCGCTGACATTCTGACAAAGCCCCTAGGAAAGGTCAAATTATTGACTTTCCGAGAACGACTTGGTGTCGTTCAGAGACCCTCTAATGAGGGTCAAGTATGATGTACTGAGCTCTGGGAGCTCTAGGGGGGGTGCGGGGTACTTCTTGGAGCGACAGAGTAGGAAGCATAAGTTGGTGGCTTTGAGCACCCCTGAGGCAGAGTATATTGTTGCTAGCATGGCCTCCTCTGAGGCAGTCTGGTTACGAAAGCTCTTCAGTGAGCTATTTGGATTTACAATGGATACCACCGTGATTTTATGTGACAACCAGAGCGGGATCCCTTTATCAGAAAATCCTGTATTTCATGATCGCTCCAAGCATATCGATATAAGTTACCACTATATTCGAGATATGGTGCAGCGAGGAGCAATAAGGCTCCAACATATCGATACAGATGAACAGGTCGCTGACATTCTGACAAAGCCCCTAGGAAAGGTCAAATTATTGACTTTCCGAGAACGACTTGGGTGTCATTCAGAGACCCTCTAATGAGGGTCAAGTATGATGTACTGAGCTCTGGGAGCTCTAGGGGGGGGGTGCGGGGTACTTCTTGGAGCAACATATGACCATAGTGTGACTCACCATCCCCTGTTGGTGCACTTGGTACATGGTAACAGGTTCAACCTTCCCCTGTGACACTCCGTGGCGACTATGGAACAGGATGATTAGTTCTCTTGTGGGCCTGGATGATGTGTTCTCCATGGTGATTGTGGACAGGATGATTCGCTCTCCTGTGGACAAGATGATTCGCTCTCCTGTGGACAGGATGATTCGCTCTCTTGTGGGATAGGATGATTCGCTCTCCTGTGGACAGGATGATTAGTTCTTCTATCGAGGCATCCTACCCATGCAATCTGGGACTCATGGGAAGTACCTCTCATTTGATCAATGAGCAGGGAAATGAGGATAGGGACCATAGTAGTATCGATGGGCGCAACGTTGTATCTACCGTATTCCCTATGCTAGGATGTCCTTCACTGATCTGGGATCAATGAGACTGGTTTGGGACCAGTGAGAGTGGTACACACTCTGAGACTGACTTCGGGTCAGTGGAGGATGGTATGATACATCTTCGATCATTTCTTCTTCAAAATTCGAACAAAGCAGAGCAGAACCGAGTAGAGCAAAGCAGAGCAGAGCAGAGCAAAAAGGGTCAAGCCATATAGGTCAATGCATTTGATGGATGGACAACAATGATGGTCCGACAGATTGCAGATGAAGTTCTCCCTAGTTGAGAGGGAGTGTTAAAATTGGCAACTAGGGCCAAACTTCATGTGGGTCATCTTATTCATGGATGATGATATTTTTATAAGATTCGTCTCATCGAGAGGTGTAGGACTGATCTAAAGATCATCCGATTCCAATAAGTATTTATGGAGATATGAATTTATTTTGATTATGGACTAATTGTCAAAGTCGCTAGCAACTTATGTAGACTCAGAATCCCAACAGTCGCATCTATTCAACCCCAACGTTTTGCATATAAATACAAGGAGTATTCTTCTCATTTGCACACTTCACTCTCATCACATCTCTCTCTCCTACGCAGAAAATAGTCTCTTCTCTCTACTACATAGAAAAGACTCTTCTCTCACACGTGTGGAAGGAACGCCGCAGATTTTAGGGCTACAACTGCAGATGGGAAGTTTGACCAACGTTGACCATCATTCTCTCTCTCTGGACTATGCAGTAGGTGAACCTGACTCTCTTTGGAAGGCTGCATTTTTGGGTGAAGGAATCAAGGCGATCCAACGCTCAGTTTGCAAGATATTGACTGCCCTAGTTTAGGGATGATCTAGGTTTTGTTGCGGCTGATGTAAATCAGATTTTTGTACTATTTCTCTTTGCTGAATTATTGAAGATAAAAGAAGATTTGATCAAAGGGTTTCCCCATATTGGGATTTGTCCTTGGCTAGCCGCCACATCTTGTGTCTCTTGTCTTGGCTTGTTTTCTGTCTATTGTTTAATGTTCTATCTGCACTTTACTTAATGTACATGTGATTGCTAATCTGTGGATAATAATAAGAAGGATGAGTAAATGCTTTAAGCATAGAACATACCATAACTTAACAAGAGTAGATTCATTGCATTGTTAAGAAGGCAGCGAGTCATTAGATGTTGTCAATGCCATCTTTGAGATGGAGTATTAAATCATTGTTTGTAGTGGATTGCATATTGATTGGGAGCCAACTATTAATTTACTCTGCCAAGGACTTGCCAGAGCCACCAAATCGCTACCACCATATAGTTACAACTCTCTGAGAGGCATCTAATATCTTCCAACTCCTCTTCATGGCAAGAAACAAAGGTTTCAATGTATGTTTCCATTCCATCACCAAATGATCGTTAAGATCTCGCTTAATTATGGTCGACTTTTTGATACTGTGCATATGAAAAGCGTATGACAGGTGGCATTCATTCAAGATCTTTTTGATGCATGGAGGGAAGCCATCTATTGTCTAAAAATGATTTTAGCATCACAACAAATTAGATTACTTATATTTGTTGTCTATTTCAAAATCGAAGGCAACGTGCTTATCTTAAAATAGATCGTTGCTAAAAAATACGCCAGTCAAGACTATGGTTTGTATACTAGATCCATAAATAAAATAGGGTTAATGTGCTAGTCCCCAGTGTAAATGATGATGTGGATTTGATTGAACATTCCTTTCCTAAAGGAATTGTTGATTGATGACCCACCTTCCTTCAGAGGCCTCTACTATTTTGATAATACAACTTGACAAAACCCTCTCAAGGTCAAGTGAAATCAACGATCATTAGGGACAATAAACATAAATACATCATAGTGGACCATAACAAATGTTAGGGGCACAAGAATACTTAACACAAAGCTCACCTTCAAATGCTTAACTAGATCAAGTCTTGTAAACTATTTAGCTCCTTATATTAGGGATGGTTAGGTTAATCACCCTATTAGGTATTTCCAGCTCCTAGGTTAGCCCATCAATCTATAGGTGTGTGTGTTAAAGATGGTGGATGTAGAGTGGTAATGACTTTGAGACAAGGTGCCATAGTCATGTGACCAACTCAGGGCTATGGGGGAGCGCCCCCCATCCTTGCACTTGCTTCCAAAGCGCGTTTTGAAAAAAGTGCATAGGGAGCAACCCACAGAGTGCACTCTTGAATCACTCCCATTTGGGAGCAATTTTTGAAATCATGCTCCTGCCAAAAAAATTGCTGCCTCCCTAGTGCTTTCACAGGTGGTTAATACTTCTTCTGCATAGAGGTGTTGGAGCACCTATAGCTTCATCCACAATGTGAAAAGAAACTACCTCAGTGAAATTGGGAAAAAAGCTTGGTTTATATACACTACAATTTGAGGTTATTGACAGCATGCTCTATTTGATAGAGCATATATCAATTGGGACAACAACCTGGAGAAGGATAATTTGGAGGATGGAGCCTTA
Source organism: Pinus tabuliformis (assembly GCA_031772625.1). Classification (NCBI taxonomy): domain Eukaryota; kingdom Viridiplantae; phylum Streptophyta; class Pinopsida; order Pinales; family Pinaceae; genus Pinus; species Pinus tabuliformis. The sequence goes on along the minus strand of CM062819.1, from coordinate 143,606,081 downwards.
CATTTAGAAGAGTTGGAACCAAATTTATTTTCTTTTCTTCCCAAAAGAAGTATGCTCTACTGTTCAACACCCTTGTAGAAGTATGCAACAAAGCTAGTCAGAAGGAAAAGTGTTGGAACAACAAGTTTTTCTTGCTCCCATTATAAAACAACCTACACTAGTTCATATACTTGTGTAAGAAAACATCTCTACAAGATTATATTATAAGATTGTATGAGTCAAAACTTGTGATCAAGTGCTAGAAAAATATAGGAACAAATATAGATTAATATAACTTCTAATGGCAGATCTTTCATTTAATGAATAGTCTTGATTGACTACAAAATTACAATATTTTACAAGGCAAATTTTTCAAAAAATTCCTTCCAGAGGATTTCCCTTGAAATCCCGCAAGGGCGGGGGGGGTGTGAGGGGCTCAAAGGTTATTTTCCCCCCTCCCCAACCCCCCCTTGAACCCCCTGCAACAATAGGTGGGGGGAAAGGCCCCCCACACTGCCTCATCAGGGACTGGGATCCAAACGCAGCTGAAACAATACCTCTGAATCAAGAAGATAATCAGGCTCCACACCCAACATGATGAGAATCGAGATGTTGTAACTTGTGGACTTATGGTTAATGAAAATTATAACTACTAGATGATTGATGTCATATGGTTTAATCTATGTGTTAATGTTTTTTTTTATAACCAATTCATCATTCTGCATGATTTTGTTGATATATATGCATCAAAATATATCAAAATATATATTATACAAAAAATATTCCCAAAATTGCTCTCAACCAGAAAACTTCTGAAAATTGTTGCTCCTTGCTCCTACTTCTAAACAACTTTGGACTTGTTGCACTCAAATTGTCAAAGTTCCAAGGAAGCGGAAGTACCAACTTTTTTCAGCAAGGATCAAATCACATATCAGCCAATGTTGTGAACATCTCGATAACATCCCGATTTTATCTCGAAATCACAATTATTTGGCCTAGCCAATGTTTGCTGATTTTTACTGATATTTTCCTAATTTTTATGATTTTTTAGTTTCCCGGACCCTTGCTGATTTTATCCCGATGCCGATGTTCGCAACATTGATATCAACAGTCCATGTGTCATGGTCATCCCATTCTGCGAGTTATATATTGTAAATGATTCTAGTAAACCTTGACTCTATGTAACAACCTAGGTAAGCCTATAATTTGATGACGAATTCCATCCTAGGAGGTTTTTTAACCTCGTCGATTACTTGTGTTTTTCGACATGGCTAATCAGGGTAGTTTTTCCCCTTCAGCTTAAACGCCAAAGCTAGGGTGAAATTTATTGTCGGATTATCAGGTGAGTCTTAGTTTTTTAGTCGAGTCTAGTGGTTTGGGAATAATTTAAGCCAATTGACTTAATTATTTTATTACAAATCACTTGGTTTACTAGATCATATTGTGTTACAGATGGGTTATATGCCTTAAGGGTCTAAGCCAAATGTGTATTCCTTCTGAGTCTTCTAAATGAAAAATCATATGTATTAGAGGGTTGGTAAAATAATTAAATCCCCTCGGGTAAATCAATTAATTTTTTTGGAAAAATAAAATTAAATCCTAAGTTAGAAAAATAAATAATTAGAGTAAAATTAAAAATCATACTTCCTAAATTTTTGAATCACACTTCCTAAAAATCCTTAAAAATTGAAATTTTTAAGTTCTAGTGCATTTTTACTATTTTTGTCATAATGACCATTTATTTTTGGCAATTTTGGCTTGCTAATCTATGGTTGTTTACTGCTGTAAACTAATAATCAGATCTGAAATATCACTGAATACATCATCACAAAGTGAGCTAAATAAGTTAATTTACATTTGCTGGTTATTGAGATATTTTATGTTTTATGTGTGAGACAAATTTCATGATTTGAAGTGGTTACCTCAGTGCTGTTATAACGTTGATAAAGTCTGAATTTTCTGAATTTTTACTACTGATATAAATTGTTATAGATTTGAAATTGGCTTATCTCATCTTGGCACTCAGAATCTGACACTGATCTTGTTGATTGGCGTAATATCTTGTGTTGATAATCATTGTTGGATAAGTTGGTTACTTGAAATTTTCACTTGTATTTCTTAGCACTTATGTTGTTTAAGATTGTATCACAACATTGTTAAGTACTCTTGCATTAAGACAAATTTCACATAAGTACTTAAGTAACTTAAGAAATCTTAACTCAAGATAATCTCAACCATAATCTCTTGCGTAAGCATACTAGATTTAGATTTGCATTAATAATTTACCTCCTAGCATAAGCTAGGTTGATAGAGATACGGGTAACCCTTTTCACTTAGTTTGAGGGGCCTCAACAATTCTTTGGTGGTTAACACAGTGAACTTGCAGTCGTTAGAGCTACAGTCTCTGTTGTACGGGAGTCATCGGGTGATAGAAGCACAACAAAAGGTATCGTTAATCAGGCCCTAGCCTGCTTCCTGTTGGCCTCCTCCCCAAAACCTACCTTGGAGCACAATGTCTAAATAGTTAAAGGGAAGTTTACATCTAGATTAGGGATTTAACTAAAAATAAACCAAGATCTCTGCATCACACATAGGTCATATGTTTACATATTATTTAGGTTAGTCAATCATCTTAAGTAGTGGGTGTCCATCCGGTCATTTGGTTCCAATTTATTATAAACAAGAATTTTTGACTCCATTAAGGCACTGGTCTCATACTTTAAAATCTAATCTAATCAATAATCTTGCTCAAATTTAACCAATTGGCTATCCCACTCATCCTTGCCTCCCAAACTAGTTGGTTTCCAACTTGTTTTCCTTCATTTCATTCCACAGGGACTAACCCCCATAGCCTGCTATTGAGAGTCAACTAGAACATGGTGAGCGGGGCTCAGAGTGACAACCCTTGTCCTGAGTGTTGTTGCAGTGCTTATACAATCCGGGCGACAAGAGGACCAACTAATGGAGGTCAAACATCCCGAGTGTACATATGTAAGGGGGGAGAAATCTTGAAGGCATGAGTTACCCCTTTGCTTGGCCTACTTTTTCCACCCCATTGGTGCACCTTTTACTTATTTTTAATTTTCTTTTATTTGGTGCATAATTGAGGAGCCTAGGCTTGCTTTTGAGATTTTCCATTACCTCTTAAGGATGAGTTAGTTTATCACTCATTAGGGTTGGGATAATACAAGAGTTTCTTTTTATGGATGAAGCATCATGTGCTTGAATATTTGGGTGATGGCTAATGAGAGGGGTAGAGCTCATGCTAGGTTTTTTCCCACGCGCTAAATAATTGTCCCAACCATTATGATTTTATTTTTCTTTTAGCTTCAACCTCCAAAACTATGTTTTCCAGGGCCAGATTCAAAGATGAGGATGAGAGGTGCCAATCCCAATGACCAATGACCAACAACCCAAAGAATGGATATGAATAGTGGGGAAAGATGGAAAGTGGTAAGTATGGAATATCTTGGACATGCTACTTCAATCAATGTCTCCCCAATAGTGCCATTCCTAAAACCCTAAGGCCTCAGAGGAGGTCCCACTGGCCAAAGCCAAAGACTAACCTCCTAGGAGAAGTGAGGGAACAAGAATGCAATAAAGATTGGTCAATTATCTAGTTTGTCCCTTGATCCATATTAGTATGCCCATAACATTAAGTGAAATCACATGATTGCAAAATGGTTAAAGTACCCACCGATGGTTGACCCACCTTCCTTCAAGAAGGAATGCTGGATAGGAGAGAAACCTAACCAGAGCAAAAAGTGGAGGATCCTGGCACCAAGTTATGTGCTGATCGTATATTGTTGTTGACTGGTTGGCCGCCCAATGAGGAGAATAAATTTCTCCTATGGGTTTCCCACTTTTTTGGTGTGTAACATGGCCAAAATAAAATGTCTATGTACCCCTGCTGAAATGGGGGTTAACAGGGTCTAAGAGGCAAGGTCATATGAGCTTATTTCTTTGAAAAACATGGTTGTTTACAGCAAAAATAAACATGATACAGCCACCTATTTATTGCTGTTTACAAATTCCAGAATTTAGATCTAAGTCTTACTGATGGAAATTTCAGCAAATATGTAATAGGAGGATGTCTATAACATGATGTAGAGAATTTCCATCCAACTTTAATCATGAAACTTCATTTCAATTCAATAATTTCAGCCATCAATGATGTATAAATTTAAGGAGGAAATTATCCATCCATAAACTCTCATAGAAAAGGGAAAACAATAACCAAATTAAGCTGACACTTTGAAGAGATGAAAGTTCCAGCCATTGCATTTCACAAATTTGTTCTAAAAGTACACCTCAAGCTCCAAACAAACCACAATAATATGCCAAACATTATTCTAGTGTGTCTCCACGAAGGTTCAACATACATTACAATAGGAGCTCACATGCTAGAATTTAAACTTGTGAGCTACATTATCTCTCAATGACCAGTGACTCTCTATGCTTGCTTCATTATGCTTGAATCAGATCTAAAGTGTTAGTGTGTTAACTAAAAAAACTTTCTCGAATTCCCGTAAATTAGTTGTTATTTTTTTTTGTATTGAGACATCAAAATGGTAAAGTGATGCAAGAATTTAAACTTGTTTTCCTCTGTATGTCTTAATCTAAATGAAATTGTAAAAACTTAACTTTTGTTTATTTGTAGTGGATACACTACAGATGGTATCTTAAGAGCTTTGCGGGGTGAACGTATAGGCACTCTGTTCCACAGAGATGCTCACTTATGGTTACCAGTCAAAGACATCAGCGCTCGCCAAATGGCAGTTGCTGCGAGGAATGCCAGCAGGAATTTGCAGGTTAAACTTTGGACAATATCCATTTCAGATATTCTGTTTACCCATAGATGGATAAATTACCAATGGCTTTAGAATCCTCCATAAACTTCATCGTTTGCTGTATCGTCAAGATTGTAATATCTTTTGGCGATCAACATAGGCTTCCATGTCCTTATAACTAATATTTCAAGGAATTGCAGGGTCTTTCCTCTGATGACCGAAAGAAGATTCTACATGACGTCGCCAATGCTTTGGAAGCAAATAAAGATTTGATAAGGGTAGAAAATGAAGCCGATGTATGTGTTGCACAACAAATTGGCATTCCAAAGTCTATGATTTCTCGATTGACACTAAAGCCTGGAAAGGTAATTTAAAATTAATAATTTCTGAGACTAAAGCCTGGAAAGGTAATTTAAAATTAATAATTTCTGATTTTATTTGATGCTATCTATGCCCTTATGACTGAAAATGTTATTAAGTAAAGCAAACAGTTTTCATTTGCACCTGTTCTGGGAGTAATATATATGAGAAATTTCAATCATACGCTTGGTATGTAGGTATCTGATTTGGCAAAGTCCGTACAAATGCTTGCTGATATGGATGACCCAATTGGTCAAGTTCAGAAAAGAACAGAGGTAAGTGTGAAGTTTCTTTTTCTTTTTTCGAAGCAACCCACTTTTAACTTAATACTCATTGTGAAGATTACAAATTGTGAAGAGTTTGTAAAATTTAATAAATCAAATTGTAATTTGTTTCCTAGTAAACACCCAAACGTGGGGAACATTATGTTTAAGCGGTCAGGTTGTTTTCATATTGTTGGTTAGTCGTTTTCTATGAAATAATCTATTTTTTGGTTCCCATTGCTGAGGTCATATCTGTCATTTTAAGGCTTCTGATTAGTTAGAATACAGTTGGCAGATGGCCTTATATTGGAGAAAACAACATGCCCCTTGGGTGTGCTACTTATTGTTTTTGAGTCTCGACCTGATGCTTTAGTTCAGGTATCATCTTTCAAAAAGCATTTTTTATCTTTTTTTTAATAAAGATTACTTCAGATATTGGTGCAATCATATCTGAATTTTCACTTACATCAACTTAATTACAATTTGCTTTGGTTTGATTATTTTCTTGTCTCACCTATGTTATTGTGGGTTGTTTTATAGATAGCGTCATTGGCAATCCGAAGTGGAAATGGCCTTCTTCTGAAGGGTGGGAAAGAAGCAGTTCGAACAAATGCCATTTTGCATAAGGTATGTGCCATTTCGAATATGGGTACTGTTATTGTTGCAGAAGACATTGTTCTCTCTCTCTCTCATGAATGCCGACATGAATAGTTGTTTGGTTCCATTTTATGCAGGTTATCACTGAAGCATTACCTGAATCTGTAGGAAAGGAGCTTATTGGCCTTGTAACTTCAAGGGACGAAATTCCAGATCTTCTTAAGGTGTTGTTTGGAGATTTGGACTTACATTTTTATGTTTACTTTTCTAGATAAAGCTTTTAGTATAATATTTCTCTTCTAAGTTTGGAAGTTCATCTCTTCTCTTTCAGCTGGATGATGTTATAGATTTAGTCATACCAAGAGGCAGCAATAAGCTGGTATCAAAAATCAGGGAATCAACGAAAATTCCTGTGCTTAGTCATGCTGGTAGTACTTCTCTTGTGATGTGTTTTGGTTCCTATATGTATGGAAATCATTATGCCTAAGTTAATTCAATAGCATGCTATATTCTAGAAGCTGGCTCTGAAAATTAATAGTTTTATAATTTATTGCTTCCAGATGGTGTCTGCCATGTATATGTTGATAAAGCAGCCGATTTGGATATGGCAAAACACATCATTCTGGATGCAAAGACAGACTATCCCGCTGCTTGCAATGCCATGGTGATGACGCAATTAAAGTTGTCTGGCTAAATACAAAAGTTCTCTACTCTGAGTTATACTTATGCCATGTAAGTCTCATGCTTGTGCAATTTTCAGGAAACACTTCTTGTACACGAAGAGTTGGTGAAGAGTGGGGGGCTTGACGAGCTTATTTTGGCATTACAAACAGCAGGTTTTTTTTTGTGATTTTTTTAAAGTGGAGGTCTTAACAGATATGTTTTAGGATTGTTGGCTAAGGAATCTTCTGAATTTCTATTGTAGATTTCATCTAATCTCACAGTCATCCATTTTGTTTTGAAGGGTGGTTGTGAACATTTTGCACATTGTGTTTTGTTCACTGTACAAAGTAGAATCTCTCTTTATGCAGATTATAGCTACTGTTAATCTTAAGTCCACAAAGAGACACTTCTAATAGCAGGAGATACTTTCATAGGCAGTTTAATGCCAACATTCTGATTTTGAAGCATTCTGGTATATGTAGTTGTCACCCATCTTTGTTGATGCTCCTGGGATAATATGGCCAAACCTACAAGGTTTATCTGGTTTTGATGGCTCTAGATCCTCTCATATGAGTCCATTCCTTGGCCATATAGTATGGGGTGTGAGAGAATACCTTAGTACCTCGGGAGCCTTGTGCCTCATGAGCACTTTGGAAATCATATTAATTTGCTTGGGATTTTCATAGGCTTGGTGCAGCCTATGAAATAAGGGTTGAAGATGGATCCAACCAATTATCAGACAATCATGGTAGGTCATGCAATCTGCAAGCTATGCTACTGCCCTCCATTTGTAGCTAGCAAAGCAGCTTGATACACATCACTTGCAAGCTAGAGCATGGGTAGCTTTTCACCTTGGGCGTTGAATTATTCATTAGATACTTACCCTCAAAGACATGATTAGGGAGGCAAGGCACTGGTCTTTGAAAGTGATTGACACAATTTAGAGGGAGGCCTTGTCACAGTGGCTTTGTGACATTGGCATATCAAAGATCCTCATCACTATGATTATGCATCTTTATGAGTCCATCCATAGCCATCTCTATACAACACATGGTTTATCTAAGTTCATCTAGAGCACCATCGAGGTGAAGTAAGGATGCTTTCTTTCTCCTCTTCCTTGTTTGAAATATATATTAGTGACATAGGGTCTTTCCTTTGTGAACACATCCAACTCTTTAATCCCAACTTCTAGCTAAATGGCTATGGGAGGATTCCCTATGCGAATTGCTTCTCCCAAGAGGTTAGTAGACCAGTGCCATAAAATGGGGTCTAGGATGAAGAGAGGAGTTAATTCTTTCTAATTATATTAATCTGGAAATGATATACGTGCAGAAAATAGTGCAAACCAGCAATGAAATTTACTCTAAACTTAAGGTATACAACTTGTAAACAACTCGAAAGAGAAAATAAATTAATATTTTTACAAATATAGAAGTAATCCTTGAAGTGTACCTTGGTAAGGGGATGTCCTATGTTATTTTTCTTGCTGTCCTGTGACTGTAGCTTTGAGAGAACACACAAAAAAAAATGCAAAAACAACAAAGTAAACCCTTTTTTGAGGCCACCCAAAAGTCTATGCACATTCTAGATTAATGATCTAGGGGTGGGGGAAGCTAGGACAACAATGATAGATCAATTTGACCCATACTAAGCTTTTAATCTACAACAAGTGTCCGTTTCCAGCAAGTTGGAAACTTATTGCAGAGGTCTTGGGATCAAATTACCGTTGGGTGACAACCTAGAAATTTATTCCAGCTAATAATTTAACCTTCTAATGGTTGGAATAAGCTCTAGATAGCTCCAAACATTGATATAAACTTGAGAAACAAATTTGGAAACTAATACAATGGTTTGGATGATATATGCTTACATGGAAATGCCCCTTGCACCTTGAATATTGCTAGATCTGGAGTGTATATTGTTGTAAGTTAATGCATATTTGTAAAATAGACTCGATATACCTTGAGAGATATGTGTGTTTAAAGCCTAGGAAGAAGGTATATCTCTCCCTTGGATTGAATATAAACTGTAGCTTAGAACCCCAAGGGTTAACTTGTGATCTTGAGATACAAATATTAGAAAGTGCAAGCTAGTAAATTTTTTTGTTTTTTTTTTTTAATTTCTATAAAACAAGAAAATAAAAGATTTTGAGATTTTTAAATAATATGGTTGTTGAGATATGCTTACCTTGGTCAAATATTACATTCTGATTGCCGAGGTTTGAATCACAACCACTTCTAAGTTAGTCTTGCACTTTGGACAAGAGATGAGCTTGGCGTCAAGAAGACTAATCACTCCCACCTTTGTCTAATATAGCTGCATAAGTTTCTAGATCCAGCTTGGAGCTGCTTCTAGCGAACATTAGGGGAATTTTGAGGTCTGAAATGGGCCTCCTAAGAAAACTGTACAACCAAAATAAACTTTATAAGAACCAATAGGATTCAAGATGATGATGTCAACCATGGGGGATGATTCACCATTTTTGGAGTAAAAAAGTAAAAAGGTTAAAAAATAATAAAACTACTTTTTCAACTCTTATTTTCAACTTATTTCACTAAGGTTTTACTCAAATTTCGAGCGGGAGTACTTGTTGGATGCAAAATTTACCTCATCCAAGGAGTACCCATGTTGCATACTTTCGACGGACCTTTCTACATGAAAAATGAGAAATACATGAAAAATGTGATTGCAATCATGTATTTCTCATTTTTTGTGTAGCAAGGTCCATCAGAAGTATGCAACATGGGTACTCCTTGGATGATGAATCAAATTCTGCATCCAACGAGTTTTGTCGCTCGAAATTTTAGTAAAGAGCGGGAACCAAAGGGACCAACCATGGCTGACCATAATAGGCCTAGGACACCTTAATACAAAACTTCACATGGCCTACAAGGCTTTAACTTGCATCCATTGCACTTACAGTTGTGTTCTAAAAAGTAATTGAAAGACCATATGTACCCCTATTCAAATGTGGGGTAACATGTCCATGCCCAAACCTTGGACCAAGAGATCTCCATGAAGTATGAGGATGACATTTTAAGTCAAAAAACAATCTCAAAAAACCTAATAGCTGCAATATCGTCCAATAAAAGTGGCAGCCTCCTTCAAAGCAGCTTAATAAAGGGCTCAAATAATGCTCCAACAATTCCATTTAATGATCGAAAAGACAACCCATGGATATGTTGCATGAAACTTTTAGGAACCTGGTGTTTTGGGCTGTACATGTACCTGAAACTCCGAAACTCCGTTGAAACTCAGACGAAACTCAACCATCATATAATCATCTATGAGAGTTAATATAGACTTGGTTTTCCTTCAAAATTGTCATCTATGGGTGTTATTCCCCTTTTTCTTGCAAGATAATGCGTTATTCACTTATTTATATTTTTTTATATATTTATATACATATATGATGTTTCAACTAACGTTTCCATTTTTGAGAGTTGACGTTTCTATACGTACTTGTTTCGGAAACTCTGAAACGTTTCGGTGTTTTGTGCAACTTAGGCTCATGGTCATACCTTGGGCCAAGGCACTTCATGAAGCATGGAAGATGCCTTGATAGGTCAAATTTCAGCCAGCAAAGTGATGTCAAGGTACCAAGGGGTTGACCCTCCAAATCAGTTCACATAGTCTTCAATCAATGCATCAAGGCAAGTCTACATTATATGAGTCTCATGGATTGACACCTCACATCTACATCATCCAATAACCCATCTAAGCAGTCAATGAATCCGCACAGTTGTGATAGCCCTTACAAGTGCAAATCAGCCCTCAAAAGATGTCACAATAGCTCATGAAATGACCAATAAGAACAACGTTCTCAATTCCTCCATGTGGCATGCCAAGGAGATGCCCATGTGTCCACAAGCTGCTCTTAAGTTTCCTCGGTAGGTGTGACCAGTGCAGCAGTGCCTTGGAATATGTGAAGTGCCTTAAACAACATGAGCTGCCTTGGGAAACATGAAAGTAGCCAAAAATCAGAATGCAACCAGATTACGATGGAAGGTTATTCCATGTCACTAACTGCCTCATTCACTAAAAAATTTACTATGGGTATCCCTGCTAAAAGGAGGGGTAACAGAACCCATCTAGGAAGTTCAACATTTATTTAACAAATTAAAACATATATATCAGTTACACACTAGTGTAATCATGTCAATAATTGTAATATGGATGTGATACAGTTACAGATTAAGGGATGCATTGGAAAACATCTTTCAAATGGGTTTTATTTGAGTGATAATACTTTCGAGCTATTCCAAAAATATATTATACTTGGATACTTCTGGAACCCTAAAGAATGTCATTTAACTGATTAAATAACATGGGGATCTCCGCAAATAAATTGACTCCAAAGTGTACACGGGTTCTAAATGACTTTGACCAAGTTGAACTTTCTGTTTGTTTCAAGTATTTCTTCTCAAACGTGCTGTCAGATGCAAATGATTGGCCAAAAGCCGATATGTTCATTCTTTCAGTCTGGGATTTATTTACCATCAATTTCACAACTTTCAATATAGCATTAATAACTACCAAATCAACAGGTTTGTCTTAATCTACAGCGTTCTAAGGGAATCTAGCTGTCTAAAACAAAAGATATACAATTATTTAAATTCCATCAATCCTTGAATGAAATTACAGAAAAGTGTGAATGAAGTCTAAAATATACACACGTTCATTGTTAGTTGTAACTGTGCATAGCTTTGATTTCATGGTTTGGGTACTATGGCATGTTTGATTTTTCATTCATGCGTTATCGTCAATTTGAAAAGCTGGTCATTTGTAGACTGTGTATGCCAAAAAATACTATTTTTCATTCTAGCTTCATGCTGTCCTTCCATTCTTTTAAGAACTTCAATTTGATTTCTCCATGTAGGTGTAAAACTCTATGGTGGCCCAAAGGTCACTGATCTTCGAAATATTCCAAGTGCAAATAACCTCCATTATGAATATAGTTCCATGGCATGTACTTTGGAAATAGTGAAGGATGTTAATGCGGCTATTGCTCATATTCATGAGCATGGAAGGTACTTTTCACAACTTAGCGTGGTAATGACTGTGATTCTGGCAAATGATTTATTTGGGATGCAAGAAAGGGTGCTTTTTGTGAAATATGTCTAATCAAAAGAAAGCACTTGTGCTGTAAGTCTGTTACTTTAAGTCTTTAGTTGTAAGTAATAAATGGCATGAATCTTGAGAGGATTTTTTCTATGGTAATTCAGACTAGTAATATTATAAGTGGGTGTCTTTTCAGTGCACACACAGATTGTATTGTTACTGAAGATATCGATGTTGCAAGTGTTTTCCTGCATCAGCTAGACAGGTATGGAATTTATATGTTTTTAACCAATTATATTTTTAGTTTTTGTTCTCAACAATTGAAACACAGGTAAACAGTAGAAATATATAATTATGGAATTAACATGCAGTGCATAGCTACTTAAAATCAAATACATGAGTATTATCATCAATCCAATGCATTGTCTGCATAATACATAGCCTTGTATTATTAGGGAATGCTGTGGCTAACTCCTAGACCTGCCAATGGAGGCCCTCCAAAGGCCAACGACAGGTCTCCATCACCGCTCCATCAAATAAGCAGCTAAAAATGAATTCAAAGTTCACATGCTGCCATGTAAACATAGCAGAAGAGGACAAACTCTAGTGCGTCGAGGCGTATTACATGATAGGCAATATAATAACATCCAGGGCCGTGCCCGATGACATGGCTGCTGCATCCATTCTAGTTAGAATTTCACATTGACCCCTATGTGACAAATTCAGGTAATAAATATTATTTTGTATCAGCTGTAGGCATGTCTAAAGGTGGGGCCTTTACAAACGTAGTTGAAACCAAACACATTAAATATGTATTTTCCAATTTCTATCATTTAGGTTGTCCATGGATGCCTTTATTATCCTCGATGCATGATGTCTTCTAGACTTTATGAAAGGAAAAAGGAAAATTGGGGTAATGAATATTTTCATAATGTCAATGATAGGCTCATCTAAGGGTGGAGCCTATACAGTATAGTTGAAACCGAAGTTGCACAATATGGGGAAACGGGTACAGGTACGAAACGTGACCTCCGCCCACCTCCCCCCCCCAAGTTTTGGAAATGGGGAAATGCGATATATATATATATATATATATATATATATATGTGTGTGTGTGTGTGTGTGTTTTAGGACATTTAAGAAATGTTATGTGCAATCATAAAGCATACATGATACATTATTACATTATGATTAAATTGTCCAATGCCAATGCATAAACTATGAGTCTATCAATTATACATGTCACATAATGATGAAACATACTAACATCACATTTACTCATGAATGACCATGTAATGAAATCAGCAATATCCAAAAACAAACTTGATAATTGAGGTTTATTATAAATATATATCCAAAATCGGCCTTTATTATATATATGAGGCTGCAAGTACAATAGAGACTATGAGACTACAAGTACTATAAAGCAATGTTGCACTAATTGTTATCGGGATTAATTCGGCGCGGGGAAAAAATCGGAAAAAATCGTAATAATCAAGAAAAAATCAGTAATAATCGAGAAAAAATCTTTTGGTACAAAAATATTCATTTTTTTTTCAAATTTTTTAATATCTAAACCATCTACAACATAAAATAAATACATTGACACATAAATATGATAAAAGAACTAATATATTAAATGTTTAATATCATTTCTAGTGCTAAAATTACACATAACAGTGAATCATGTCCTGAATAGTAAGTCCGGACTCCCGAGTCCCAACTCAGCCTCAAAATATCAACAAAAAATATAATAATGTATCTCATGAGTCATAATGTCATATACAATGAAATGAACAAAATAACTGAAGTCTAATACTATTGATTTCCTCTACCCCTCTTGTGAGAAAATGCCATAGCTTTCCCCTTCCCTCTAGATGTAGATGCTGGCGTTGGTGGAGTTGGCAGTGGAGTCTGTTGTGCTCTAGAAGCTGAAGAACTAGGAGTAGGAGCTATAGGAGGTAGACCACGTCCTCTACTAGTGGCAGGGGTAGCCCATGCAGGTGGTGTCACCTCCTCCTCCTGTTGCTCCAACTCCTCCTCCTCCTCCCCCTCCACTACATCCTGCACTAACCAATCATCAACAGACTCCATGAGAGGCCTCTCGGCCTCAACACTCCATGCAGTAGTGGTTTCAATCCCATCCAATGAGATGGCCTCCATATCAGGTGTCCTCCCAAGTTGCCTCACCCACAATCAAAGATTGTAGTAGACGTAGACCATGTCATTAAGTTGCTGGGACTCCAACTTGTACAAAGATCATGAAATAATAATTATAAAAAAATATTGTTTAATGAATTCAAAAATTTATTTGGAAATTTGCAATATTTTAAATTTTTAAGTGTTAACCTGTTGCGCTTCTTGTTGTGTATTTTTTCAAATACACTCCAGTTGCGCTCACATCCTGAGGAGCTACATGTTTGGCTGAGGATTCGAATGGCAAGCTTTTGCAGAAGGGGTACCCTGGCACCATACATTCTCCACCATGCATCTACAACAAAATTACAAATAAAATTTTAAATAAACATAAGAAAAAAAATGGAATTTGAAGAGACAATGAAATTTGAAACAAACTAAAAAATACCTGGCATTTTAATCGTCTTATTAGTCACAACCATGTCAAAGCCAAATGTGCCACCTGCCATCCTATATGTCTCAATTTCTTTAGAGATTTCTGTACGTTCTGCTGGAGATCGCACCATCTTCTGGACACAGGTTAAGAATCCATCTATGATCTTAACATCAAATACGAACCCACATGCATAAGAAAATGCGGGGTTCAGGAAAATCCCAGCAGCATGAATGGGACGATGGAGTGTGTTGTTCCATCATTCATCAATCACTCTCCATAGGAGGAGTTGTCTCTGAAACCCCTCATCTCCCTTATCATCATAGTAGGCCCAAATGGATTCTTTGGCCTTGTCCATGGCCTCATACAAATAACCCATTGCGGGCTTTTCACGATCAACTAACCGAAGAACATTTACCAAAGGTTCAGTAACGGAGCACACCTCCTGCACTCCCGCCCAGAAGTCTTCTTGGTATAAAACTAGTCTGCATATGGCCTCTCCCTCTGGTTTGCGACTCATTGGCAAAGCATGCCACTCCTCTAAAAGAAACATTCTTTTCACATCCCACATAGAATTCAAAAAGGATTGAAGAGATGAAATTGATGGCAAACCGTGTAATGGTGGGGTGCACCAACCCTTTGTTGTTGGTGAATCTTCTCATCAAGCTGAGCACAAATGTATGATTATATATAAATTTTGTAATGCTTTTGGATGACTCAACAATATCTTTCACAAAGGAAATTTTCCCTATGTCCTCCAACATCAAATCAATACAGTCTGCAGCACAAGGTGTCCAAAATAAAGTAGGATGCTTGTCCATAAGCATCCTTCCAGCAACAACATAATTTGTAGCATTGTTCGTTATGACTTGGACAACATTTTTTGCACCCACCTCCAAAATAAACACATCCAACAAATCACATAAAGTTCTTGCATCTTTGATTTGTGCAGATACATCAACAGATTTGATAAACATAGTCCCCTTGGGACAACTAACCAAGAAGTTTACAAGGGTTCTCCCCTTTTGGTCAATCCAACCATCTGACATCACAGTGCATTCTGTTTGTGCCCATGATCCCCTAAAATCCTCCAATCTTTTAGTGCAGTCAAGCTTTTCATTTTGAAGAATCCGGCCTCTCATGTCATGATAAGAAGGGATTTTGTACCATGGGCCAACAATTGCAATAGCATCAACAACAGGCTGGAAAAATGGATTATTCCTTACAATACTGAAAGGAATATCACTCCAATGGAGAAATTTTGCCAGCAACTTGTCAGCTTGTTCTTTCTCAGTTTTTTTTAGCATTGAACTGATAGATGGCTGTGAACCAGGTGTGGTTCGAGGAACAAAAATTGATGAGGCAAATATCGGGTTGGTTGATGTTGCAGTAGAACCACTGCCACTTCCTTGTTCAACTGACTTTTTTAGTTGCCTCTTCATTTCTGCTTTGGCCTCTCTATTGTGATTTAAAGTTTTTAATGCTTTCATGGCTCTTTGGATGAGTTTAGGATTTGCCTATGTGCAAGGCCCTACATCAAATCCAGGGATTGGAGCAAGGTGATACTTCAATCTGTACACCCCCCGGACATATGGTGCCCACAAAACTTGCAAGACAAGTTCATTCTATCATTCGGAGCATCAGGTTCACCAAATTCCCAGAAAGGGTCCAATTTCCTTGGCATGTTTGATTTTTAACTTTGAAGTTGAAAACTTGAATGGTGTTTCGGTGAACCTATGGGAAAATAAGGATTACAATTTAGTATTTACAAGTTACAAACTTACAATCTAGTATTTTACTTTTTACATTGTACAAAAACTAAAAAAAAAATACATACAATTTAAGAAACCCCATTCCAAACCCAACGAAAAAAACTAAAAAAAAATACATTGGACAAATGTCAAAAACCCCATTCCAAACCCAACCAAAAAAACTAAAAAAAATTACATTGGACAAATGTCAAAAATCCCTTTCCAAACCCAACCAAAAACATAGAAAAAAACAAAAACAAAGTTACAAAACAATGAAAACACAAAACGTAGGTGCCCATACCGGTTTTATGGAGATAATGTGTCTCCTCCTTAGCTCACTCTTCGATTTTCTCCTCTAGTTAGTTGATTTAGCTCCAAAATTTCCAAGTCTCCAAGTCTCCAAACCCCAGCGCGCCTTTCGCTGTGCAAATGACCAAAAAAATCGCGTTTTTCTCTTTAAACACGCATTTCCCGATGGTCCCGCGATTTTTACCAAAAAAATTGGCTATATATATATTATATTTATTTATTTTTGATTTTATTGCCCGATTTAATTGTGGTTTTGAAAAAATCGCGATAAAACGATAATATCGCGATTTTTTTCCGATTAGTGCAACACTGCTATAAAGTATAAAGACTAAAGGCTAATAGTCTTCAATCTCCATCCTCATCATCATAATCCATGTCAAAATAGAAGAAGTATGCTCAACAGTGGATGGTGGAGTTGAAGAAGATGATTGGCCAATTCCACTTTTAGGCTCTTGATCCTCAATATTCAGGGAAGTAAGAGAGAGCTCCAAATCACGAGTTTTTGGATCCACATCTCATTCTCTTTTTCTTGCTGTTGAAATCTCCTTTTCTCACTATTGAAAACACCCTAGCTGAAACCATTGCTCTCTTAGTCTTTTCTCCTTGCTAAAATCACCCCTTTCCAAGTGATATGACTTGCTCAATTTGTATGATGAGGGAATGAGGCGAGAGTCTTTCTATAACTTGCGAGATCCATCTAGAAACATCCACACAATATTTAATTGCCAAATAAAAAAAGAAAAAGAAAAACACAGAAAAAAGGTTATTTTTCCTAGAAACGTGGTCGTATGACCTTGAAACGCATTTCAAGCCATACTGGGCCACGTTCAACCTCACAAAACATGCCAGTATGACTTGAAACACGTTTCAAGGCCATCCCATACGTGTTTCCGAGTTTCCATTTTGTTTTTTGCTGGAAACGACCTCCTGCACAACGTTTCTTGCAACATAGGTTGTTAAAATTGGCAACTAGGGCCAAACTCCATGTGGGTCATCTTATTAATCGTAGCTGATATTTTTCTTGGATCCCTCTCATCGAGAGGTGTAGGATGGATCTAAAGACCATCCGATTCCGATAAGTATTCATGGAGATATGAATTTATTTGTTTTATGGGACAATTCGTCAAGGTCGGCCAACAACCAAACAAACGCCACTTGTGCTCAACGTTTTAGTATAAATAGAGGTGGCCTTCAAGTCATTTCTACACACTCACTTGGGATCTCTTCCTCTCTACTTGTCTTTGGGTTTTAGTAGGAGGAGAGATCCTAAGGGATAATGCTGCCTTGATGGAGAAAGGATCTACGCTGCCCTAATAGAGATCTATGCTGCCCTAATGAAGAAGCCCTAGACACAGAAAGGAAGGGAGATCCAGAATGGTGAAGGCAGCCTACATAATGCAGCAAGGAAAGATTTAATTGCTGGTCTAGAAGAGACCCCATCCGCTGTCCTAAAAGGCACCTATACACAGCCCTAGGGAGAGAGACCTATATGCCGATCAAAAGAGCCCTAGCCATAGTTCTGTTCGTGCCCTAGCCACAGTCCATATACGCCCTAATTGCTGGCCTTATTCTGCACTAAGATATTGCTCTACATCCGCAATTCAAGAAGACTCTTATACGCTAGAAATAGGAGGCCTTATCTCCCTAGACGCAGTCCTCTAATACGCTATCTCAAGAGGCCTCTATGTTCCCCTAACCGCAGTCCTCAAAGGCCTTATCTCCCTAGACGCAGTCCTCTAATACGCTATCTCAAGAGGCCTCTATGTTGCCCTAACCGCAGTCCTCAAAGGCAGTCAATGAGAGTTCTATGCAGCAAGTATATGCTGGAAAGGGGAGCCCTTAACACAGTAAAAAAGAAGACTATTCAAGCATGCCCCAGCCGCAGCCATGGAGGAGTCTTTCCTCAGCTAAAAGATGCCTAATATGACCTCAGATTTGGACAGCAACAACGTCAAGCTTCAGGCAGATGAGGAAGGTCTGAAAGTGGCTTGTATGACATGGAGAAGAGTGCTGAAGGGTATACGTTGAAGTCTGTCCAGGAAGGCAACATATGTTAGAACTGTGCTGATAATAGTACAGTCACTTGGATGGAGAAAGGGGTGCTATTTAAGATTTAAGATTTAAGAAAAAGTGGCTTGTGATATTTAAGATTTTACTTGTCAACTTTGTTACTTTGTAGTTTTGCATGGAAACAGAGATTTGAAATTGTCCATCTCCAATATCCTGGCATTGAAATATTGTTTCGTATGGCTTTTGTCTTACAAGATGATGTGCACAAAAAGTGGATATATTGCAGGATCTGTCCACCTGCTCTACTGCTAGAATACAAAAAATAAGCTTAGCTTAACCTTGGTTTTTTGTATGTATGATCTTGCCAGTCAAATTTGTTACTTTTGTAGTTTTACTTGGAAGCAGAAATTTGAAATTGTCTGTCTCCGAAATCAAGGCATGTAAACCATGTCTCTAACTGTTTTCTTCTTAGAATATGATATTCTCAAACAATGGACATGGTTCAGGTTGCAGACAGCAACTGGCATTCTTCTTATGCTGCTGAAACAAACTAATTAGTACCATATTTTTCTTCCCTTGCTATTCCACTTGAATGATGATTATCAGATAGTCTTCCTCACTGCGTTTGTTCATTTTGTTTATGACAGTGCTGCAGTGTTTCATAATGCAAGTACACGATTCTGTGATGGTGCTCGCTTTGGTCTTGGTGCTGAGGTGACATATACAATCCTTTCTAGGTTATAACTTGGACAATGATTCTCTGTTAGGTAGAGCTAATGTTATTTGCACTACTGAGTCCTATTTTCTGCATAAAACTTGAGCAGGTTGGAATAAGTACCAGTAGAATCCATGCTCGGGGACCTGTTGGAGTAGAAGGGCTTTTAACCACACGATGGTATGCACTTTGCTATGGAAGTAAATATATTTTACCTCCATTATTTCAGAATTATTCTCTAGGATGTAATTACTGACATGAGCTATATTTTCTGGAATAATTCAGCAGTGATAGTGCTTTATGAGAATGGTGTTTCATTTGCTGGACCAGTGCAGGATTTGCATATTACTTAAATTATTAATGTCTTCCCTGTGAACATCTGTTTTCCAGGCTACTGAGAGGCCATGGCCATGTTGTGGACGGGGATCATGGGGTAACCTTCAATCACAAAGAGCTTCCTTCTGATGTTGAGTTGGAGCACTTCATGGGTAGAAAAAGTGCCAATGGCGGGGTCTATGCATCTCATCATCATGTACATGGTAACCATGCCAATGGCATATGAAAAATGAGGAAGCTAGTATAGCATACGCTTTTTTTCTGTAGAAGTTACTACCATTCAAGCTAGATGATGTTGTAGACACAACGATATTCAATTACCATTGGGAAATGCCCTTTGGATATGTATTCGTAAGGGATAATCCCAGTTATTACCTCCTTTGTGTCATTACAAATTTTGTAATTTATGATAAGTCAGTTGGATTGGAGATGAGCTTCTCGCTACATTATGTAAATTGAGGCTCAGTTTCATAGTGTTAAATCATAGGGACTCTTCCTTTGTGTAGTCATTTGCAGTCATCAATAAAATTATCTTATATCCTCTGCTTTTCTTTGCAGATCTTTCTGAATGATCAAAAAGCTGTAATACTTTGTGCTTTGTAGCGTCAGTTTAGTTACACAAGAAGAAATTTATGCGTGTCATATAAGGATGACAAAAAATAGCTCTGATAAACACATTCACTTGAGAAAATGATAAAAAATACATATATATATATATATATATATATATAGAGAGAGAGAGAGAGAGAGAAATAAGTAGAAGGTGCATCTAATAACAGCCATGTTAAAATAAATAAACAGTTTCACATGGCATCTGAATAGATACATGAACTCCACATTTTAATAGTGTTGCATCCAGTTTTAACAATCAAATGAAATATTACGAAAAGTAAACTTACAGAACCCATTTAGCAAATAAGTTAGACTCATTAGCGACACACGATGGTGTTGTTTGTAGCGTAGTAAATGACCTCTTAAAAAGTGAAAGGAAAAACTGTTTAGCGCATGAGCATTTTGTGGTACGAATCCTGTGTAATGTTGCATTGAATGATTTGGGTAAGCGCAAAAGAATGCTTGGAGAGTCATAACAGGGAAGAAAGTGGTCCAAGATTGATGGATAAAGGAACCCTGACCCAAAAGAAATACTTTGGCCCTTTACAAAAATGAGTATTTCCCATTCATGGCTCAAAAAATGAATGATCAAAAGGCTCCAATACTTTGTGCTTTGTAGGGTCAGTTTAGTTACACAAGAAGAAATTTATGTGTGTCATATAAGGATGACAAAAAATAGCTCTGATAAGCACATTCACTTGAGAAAATGATAAAAATTACATATATATATAGAGAGAGAAATAAGTAGAAAGTGCATCTGATAACAGCCATGTTAAAATAAATAAACAGTTTCACATGGCATCTGAATAGATACATAAACTCCACATTTTAATAGTGTTGCATCCAGTTTTAACAATCAAATGAAATATTACGAAAAGATAAAATTACAGAACCCATTTAGCAAATAAGTTACTCTTATTAGTGACACACGATGGTGTTGTTTGTAGTGTAGTAAATGACCTTTTAAAAAGTGAAAGGAAAAACTGTTTAGCACATGAGCATTTTGTGGTACGAATCCTGCATAATGTTGCATTGAATGATTTGGGTAAGCACAAAAGAATGCTTGGAGAGTCATAACAGGGAAGAAAGTGGTCCAAGATTGATGGATAAAGGAACCCTAACCCAAAAGAAATACTTTGGCCCTTGACAAAAATGAGTATTTCCCATTCATGGCTCAAAAAATGAACACCAAACAACAGATGGAAGGTTGGTTTGTCCCAATCAACGTTGGCAGTTTCTTCTTTGACCCCTTCATTGGCACATTTGCAAAAGTCACAATGTCCACTTCATTGAACTCAGCTGCCTTCTTTTAAAAAGGTGGTGGCTGGTGAAATATCCCCCTTTCTTCTAGGGATCTCTCTTTCAGATAACATGACCCAAACTGCTTAGACGTGGGTCATGTTATCACTCTAGGAAACTCTCCTAGGTTGCAGCTTGAAGATGCTTGGTAACATATAATCTTCAATATTGTTCTCTGAACTATTGGAATGGATGAACGTTTGGATCAAGCTAGATAACCATTTCAACTTTGTTTTCACTCTAGACATGCATGAACACCCTCAGCTTTACAAGGCTTTAGACCACTAATACTCAATAGTTTGTAGATTCAATGGATAAATGGAGAATACTAACTGTATCGACAGATGCATATATAAACACATATGAATGGCTAGTTACAGGCAGTAAAATAAGTTTGCAAATCTAATTTATCAACGCAGAGATAAGATGACAGTTATTTGACACTAGACACAGAAGAAACATGAACAACCTATTCAATTGAAAATCCAATTTATTAGTGCAGAGATAAGATGACAGTTATCTGGCATTAGACACGGAAGAAATCATGAATAGACTATCCAAGTGCAAACCTAGAACATAAGAGAAATGGATATTGAACATGTAACAACAAAAGAAGCTTGTATTACTGGAATGAAGATGAGAAGTTGCAATGAAAAGAGTATCTACAGTGTCTAGAAGTTGAACCCTTGTTACTCTGATTTTACAAATATTTAAGGCCTGTTTTCAATGCTCTTGAGCCTTCTAAGGCTCGAGAGGTCTTAATCTATCCCTCTGTCTTGTTAACTGTTTGATGCCCTGACTAGGCAAGCATGGCTCGGAGGTTTCTTCTTCCAACGGAAGAGTAACCACATTTTGGTATTTTGGCTACACTGGCAGGGAGCTCTCTCATGCCAGAGATGCCCCATGATCTCTTTGGGTTGATTCGGTTGTGTTGCGCTATGCTTTTTCCCTTTTGGGCCTTTGTTTCTTGGTAATCTCTCTCCCGGACTTTGCTATGTGGTGGAATGGCTCTTCGGGTCTTTGTAATCCCTTTAAAATGCGAACAATGACTGTTTTTCTATTAAACACAGAAAAACGTTGCACACGGTAAAATCCCACGCATCTCTGTTCTTCCAGACTTCAAAAGTCCTTAGATATGGCCTATTCATCTATCGGTTCTTCCCTTAGGGTCGCTATCGCATATCGCAGACAGCCTATCCCTGTGTTCCCTTTGTATTATGAAAATACGTAAAAAAACACTGAAAATACATGAAAAACTTGCTTTAGCGGATCTGTAATATTTTATATTTCATTTCTGAACCCTTTCGGGTCCGGGCCTTATCGCATCGACGCCGCTCCTTGATTTCCTTTGTATTTTGTTATATAACGAAAATACACAAAATACATTAAAAATGGCCTTTCTTGTGGACCTGAAATCTTATGAAATATCATGTATAATACCGTCGGGTCCGGTTCATCGGGTCGCACCAGGCCCATGGTTAGCACTCCTTAATTATCTCTGATAGCGATCCTGCGACGCGATGCGGTCCGTCGATCTGCGCACTTGATTGACGGTCCACATTGCATCGCTGATCGCAATCGCAAGTTCCCCTCAGTCTGTGCTTACTCCGCCGATCCGATCATTGGAGATCGCTGAATGGGGGTGTCTTCCGCTCGACCTTAAGTCCTCTGTGTTGGCCGATTTGCGATTTGCCGCTTAGATCTGGGCCGTTGATCGGCTAGATCTAACGGCTATTGTGCATTGCACTGTGTATGCCTTCAATACATGGTTTTTCACTGTTTTTCATGTGTTTTAGCCTCCCGATAGTGTTTTTCCGCCCTTCCAAGGGCTCTTGGCATGTGATTGTTTCGATCTTTGGATGATCTTAAGCAAATTTTGAAGACTTCAGGAGTGTTTTGGATCCATTTTTGGGCCAAATGCCAACAAGGCTAACACTGGCTCCTTCTGGGGATGAAATCCTCCCTGTGAGGTTTCAAGAATCACAGAACAATGCCTTTCCTATAAAACAAAATCAAATCTTCCTCCTAGTGTTCCATTGGGCATGGAGTCTATTTTGCAATGAAATAAAAACTGGAAAAAACATATTTACAATACCAAGGCTTTAAAGCCTTAAATGAAATAAAGTTTCAAAAACCGCCCATTGACTGGGCCATCAAAAACATCTCCTCCTTCCAGACTGTGCAGAATAAGGGTATTGTTCATCTGATCTTGAGCAACGACAAATAGACCTGTCCATAAGGAATCAAACTTACCATGATTACCCTTCTTTCCCTTCAATGCATCCCATTTGAGAAACCAGTGACCAACTTAGAAATTGTCCACTTGTGCCTTCCTGTCAAAGGTTTCTTTGCTCTTCTTCTGATGGACTTTTGACTTCTCAACCAACTGCTCTCTGATCTGCTATATTTCTACTAGGTTACTCATTCTCCTTGCCATGTCATTTTCTTCAATGGCTTTGTTTTCTTGGTCAATGTGCATTTCAGCAAATTCATCAAAGACTTGTAGAAGCTTTCATCATCAGCTTCAAATACTTTCCAGTATTTGACGTTGTCAGGCAGAGATGGTCTATATTTCACCTCATCTCTATATGCTTTCAGCCTTGGCTGTTTTGCTTGGAAGGTTTTGTTTACCTGTTGAATAATAAGGTCTGCATCTCAAAACACCTTTATACCTTTGATGCCCATTTCTTTAGCAGTGTTTAAGCCCAATATCAAGGCTTTGTACTCTGCTATGTTATTTGTGACTTGAAAAGTCAATTTGAAAGATAAATGAATGCATTCCTGTGTGGGGGACACAAGGACTACACCTGCCCCTGCAGCTTCCTTAGAGCAAGCTCCATCAAAGAACATGTCCGTGTCCCAAATTTGTGGGCCTTCTTCCTCTGTGATCTGACAAACTGGTTTCTTAAGCTGCGTGGAGGCCAACTGGGA
Organism: Pinus tabuliformis; assembly: GCA_031772625.1. Taxonomy (NCBI): domain Eukaryota; kingdom Viridiplantae; phylum Streptophyta; class Pinopsida; order Pinales; family Pinaceae; genus Pinus; species Pinus tabuliformis. Next base: position 143,581,836 of record CM062819.1, on the reverse strand, counting down.
TTCTTCAATATGAAGAATACAAGCTCCAAAATCAGTGTCAACAGCATAGATGGGATGATTAGTGGGATTCCTTTCATCGCTGATGATATAAGCCAATTGAGCTTCTCTGTACAATCTCCTATTTTCACCTCCAAAAACTGGGACAATAGCATAGGACAAATCATTTTGCAATGTTCCACCTAATCTCTTGAGTCTTGATCCAACCTCCGGAAAGCAACATGCCAAACTTGGGGGGTACATCTGCTACCACAATATCCATCATCATGCTTTTCATGGGCAGCTAAGACAAAGTGATGGCTAGGTCCTTGATTAATCCCAGACATTTCACTTTTCTAGAGTCAAAAGAAAACAAGTCATGATAAGGCTTGGTAATGTCAAGACCCAATTTATCCATGACAACCTTGGGCATTAGATTATGGCTAGCTCCAGTGTCCAGAAGGCAGTTGTGAAGGATTTTATCATGAATAGTCAGAGAGACATAGAATGATGGGGAGTTGTCCTCACAATTTTCAATCATTGGGCTGAGAATAATAGCTGGTTTGTCATCTTGCAGATTTACATAGTCGGTGGAGGCTTGGATGGCTTTAGGCTTAAGGGCCTTGAGGATAGATTTCTTGAAGGACTCATTCTTCACTAGTCCAATCAGAGGTATAGGTATTCTTAGCTTTTGAATTTCTGATTCAAAACTGAAAGGAGAAGGGGACTTGTCAAGGCCTCTTACCTCTATCGCTGGAGCTTTGAGGATGATGGGATCAACTGCCAGTTGCTTCTGCTTATTAGCTTGTTGTACTGCAGGGACATCAACTCTTTGAACAGGGGTTTCCTTGGCATTATTCATCTTCGACCTCAGATTATATCTGTGCTGATCTTCAGTTTGTAGAACAGCTTCACTGTCCCACTCTTGGCTGATCTGGTCATTGAATAATGACTTTTCATAGGCAGCTAAGGTCAAAAAAGGGGCACTGCCTATGTCTTCAAAACAATGGATCTCATCATCTTCTTCAAACTGCTCTTCCTCCATGACTGCATTCTGAAAAGGGGTCTTTAGCCTTTGGTCTTCATGGGCATCCTTTCTTATTTGCAAAATCTGCAACTGCTCATTAGCTCTTCTATATGGATTTGGATTTGGATTTCTAGGAGCAAAGGTATTAGGAACTCTTCCTTTCCCAGGGTGCTGCTCAACCTTTAATTTGGAGATTTCAGAGGCTAACGACTCTATCATCTTAGTCATTTTATCGATCTTGGGATCTGAAGATGATGAAGACTTCCCCCTCTGTCTTCTTCTATCAATATTTCCCTTGAGCTTCTCTGCAGCCATGATGTTTGATTCTACTTCCAAGGTTGCATCCTACATGTCAGCCAAAACAGTAGGCAAAAGTCAGAATCAAAAGCACTGGCATAGGTGACTTTAGCAGAGGTAGTGGTGGGTTTTACTTCCGCTGGTATCCTGCTGTATAGGCTGTTAAACCTCTTATTAAAATCAGACAGCAACTCACCATTTTCCCTCATTAAGTTCCCAAACTCAGTGTGGTAGTAGAGGAGATCCTTCTTATTCCCCCAATGCTTTAGGAATGCATCATCTAAAGCCTTAATATCTGCTATAGGTCTTGGGGTTAGTTCTCTGAACTATTTTCTAGCCTCTCCATCTAGGCTTTGGACAAACACTCTCATCAAAACATCATCTTCACTAATGTCTAGGTTATCAACATAGCTATAGAATGACTCAAGATGTTCTTCAGCTGTAACACCTTCAATCCTAGTGAACTTAGGCCTATATTTATGATATTCTCTAGCAGGCATGGCATTCAGAGTGGGCAGTACTAAAGGTCCATACCTAGCAGCTATGGTTCTTTCCATTTTGGTAGGTGCTTGTGGGCCTGCCATAACTGTGGTGGTTATAAGAGTAATGGCAATCTGAATGATAGAGGGCTGAGGAGTGACTGATAAGACTAAAGGAGTATGATGGATAGGAGGTGAGGTTTCCTTTGGGCTTACAACAAAAGGAGAACCTAAAGAATAAGGAGCTTTATGAATTTCTGAGATTTTTTCTTCACTGCTAGTATTAGATACTATACTCTCAACATGTATTTGTTCTATTGTAGGATTTTCTTGAAGAGATATAGAAGATTGTTTAGATTTACCTGAACCTGATGCTCCTTTCTGCAATACCTTTCTTTCTTTGATGATTTTTCAGGGTCAGGTACTAGGTCAGCTTGTGGCTTTTGAGGATTTCTCCGAGTATGCCTCACAAACTGAGCCAGAACTATGAAGTGGAGTTGCTAAAAAGGTTCGGCCTCCAGTAGAGTCGCCAGATAGATGATTACAACCAAAAAAGTGCCCAGACTTTGTCTATCATCAAAGCTAGATCTGTATCGTCTCCTAGGGAAGTTGAGCTTCAGTTTCCTCTCCCCGGCAACGGCGCCAATTATGTTATCACTCCAGGAGACTCTCCTAGGTTGCACCTCGGAGATGCCTGGTAACATATAATCTTCAATATTGTTCTCTGAACTATTGGAATGGATGAAGGTTTGGATCAAGCCAGATAACCGTTTCAACTCTGTTTTCATTCCAGACATGCATGAACACCCTCAGCTTTACAAGGCTTTAGACCACTAATGCTTAATAGTTTGTAGATTCAATGGATAAATGGAGAATACTGACTGTATCGGCAAATGCATATATAAACACATATGAATGGCTAGCTACAGGCAGTAAAAGAAGCTTGCAAATCTAATTTATCGACGCAGATATAAGATGATCTGATGACAGTTATCTGGCATTAGACACAGACGAAACATGAACAACCTATTCAATTGAAAATCCAATTTATCAATGCAGAGATAAGATGACAGTTATCTGGCATTAGACACAGAAGAAATCATGAATAGACTATCCAAGTGCAAACTTAGAACATAAGAAAAATGGATATTGAACATGTAACAACAAAAGAAGCTTGTATTACTGGAATGAAGATGAGAAGCTACAAGGAACAAAGTATCTACAGTCTCTAGAAGTTGAACCCTTGTTACTCTGATTTTACAAATATTTATAGGCCTGTTTTCAATGCTCTCGAGCCTTTTGAGGCTTGAGAGGTCTTAATCTATCCCTTTGTCTTGTTAACTGTTTGATGCCCTGACTAGGTAAGCATGGCTCGGAGGTTTCTTCTTCCAACAGATCAGTAAGCGCATTCTGGTATTTTGGCTGCGCTGGTAGGGAGCTCTCTCGTGCCAGAGATGCCCCATGATCTCTTTGGATTGATTCGACTGTGTTGTGCTGTGCTTTTTCCCTTTCCAACCTCTGTTTCCTGGAAATCTGTCTCCTGGACTCTGCTATGTGGTGGAATGGGTCTTCGGGCCTTTGTAATCCCTTTAAAATGCGAACAATGATTGTTTTTCTGTTAAACATAGAAAAATGTTGCACATGGTAAAATCCCGCCCATCTCTGTTCTTCCGAACTTGAAAAGTCCTTAGATATGGCCTATTCATCTATCGGGTCCGCCCTTAGGGTTTCTATCACATATCGCAGACGACCTGTCCCTGTGTTCCCTTTGTATTATGAAAATACGTAAAAAAACACTGAAAATACATGAAAAACTTGCTTTGGCGGACCTGAAATATTTTATATTTCATTTCTGAACCCTTTCGGGTCCGGGCCTTATCGCATCGGCGCCGCTCCTTGGTTCCCTTTTTATTTCATTATATAACGAAAATACACAAAATAAATTAAAAATGGCCTTTCCTGCGGACCTGAAATCTTATGAAATATATTGTATAATACCATCGGGTCTGGTTCATCAGGTCGCACCAGGCCCATGGTTAGTGCTCCTTAATTATCTTCGATAGCGATCCTGCGACGCGATGTGGTTCGTCGATCTGCGCGCTTGATCGACGGTCCACATTGCATTGCTGATCGCAATCGCAAGTTCCCCTCAGTCCGTGTTTACTCTGTCGATTGTGACCTGCCGATTGCGACCCGCCAATCCGATCATTGGAGATCGCTGATCGGGGGTGTCTTCCACTCGACCTTAAGTCCTCTGTGTTGGCTGATTTGTGATTTGCCACTTAGATCTGGGCCGTTGATCTGCCTTCAATACATGGTTTTTCACTGTTTTTCATGTGTTTTAGCCTCCCGATAGTGTTTTTCCGCCCTTCCAAGGGCTCTTGGCATGTGATTGTTTCGATCTTTGGATGATCTTAAGCAAATTTTGAAGACTTTAGGAGTATTTTGGATCCATTTTTGGGCCAAATGCCAACAAGGCTAACAGGTCACAATGGCAGACTATTTGCCTCGTTGAAAAACTTGTCTTAGTGGATAACTCTGCAAGGCTGGAGGCTGGAGATGAGTTTGACTTGGTCTTGGGAAAAACTCAGGATTGGAAATCTTTAAAAATGAGGGTTTTTCTTCTCCTTTATGGCATTTATATTTGAGCTGCCTGCAACTTCAACTTGTCGAGCAGCAAACAATCTACTAGTTTGACTTTTTTGAGGTCATGTTTGACTTGTAGTTGGCGAGTTTGACTCATCAAAAGAGAGTCAAACTGGGGACCAAGATAACTCAGCTTCACAATAGGGCTAAGGAATATTCGTGAGTATTCAGATTACTCACCAATTTCTTCATCTATGGTTTGCCTACACTGAGCATTTCCAGACAATTTCCCACATCGACCATCTCTGTTGGAGGTTTGATGTACAGGTTTAAAGGACTGTCTAGCCCACAAAGTTGTCAGTTCAGGTAAATTTAAGTTCTTTGAGCTTCTCCTTTGTACAAGAAGGTTCTTTGTAGAAATGTTTGTACAGAAGAAGATAAGTTAGTTGTTGTTGAAAAGGGTCCCTTGCTTTGGAAAAGCTGCATTCTCTATTTATTATGGCCATGACACCTGTAATTTAATCCTTCTTTAAAGAATATGAGTTAAGCTACCTAATCTGCCTCTCTGTTTCAGGGAGGTGACTATCTTAAATATAAGGAAATCACTGGGGAAAATTTTCTGTTGAATGTTTCCTTGTAGGGAAGTATGTTTAGAAATGAGTGTGCACAGAGGACTTGGAATATTTAAATCTAAAGCTGAAAGAATTACTTGGACGTAAATATTTGATATGAGAACTTGGCCTTTGTGTGGAAACTACCATCTTTATGGAATCTTGGCTCCACTTTCCCTCTCCCAAATCATGCCTCTAGTAATGAAGAGAGGGGGTTTCAGGGACCAAAAAGGGGAGAAAGAACTTAGAAGAGAGAATCTAGCATCAAACAAAGGAAAAAATATTTCAAATTAGAGATTATAAAAAGCGTCCTTAAAACTTCTAGAGACCATCTTGGATAAAATCATCTCCCTAAACAGAAGATATCCAACATTTTCCCTTGGAAAAAGAGAAAAGGCATATAGACTATAAAGGATGCGCAAACAGCTTTTAGTATTTGGATGTAGCCTGTTCTGAAGAAACACCAGGACATTCCACATTTGAGTAAACAAAAGAAAATGAAGATACTGCAGTTTCTAGACTTCTCACAAAAATCAAAAGAGAGGGCAAACAAAGAAAAGGTGGGATCAACACTGGAAAACTCTGCTTGATTCAAACAGAAATATAAGATTCTCTAGATGTTAGCATCTTTGATGCTTTTTTCTTTTGTATCACTATTCTTGCTTTTAGTTCATGAGGCAGGGACTAAGAGGAACTTGTGAGTATTCACAAAATTGTAATATGAAGAACTTACGAGTTATAAGTTGAGAATCAACAAGTTGAGAATCAAATCACTCACTCCTAGTTTTTTAAACATGAGCAGTCGATGTATAACTCTTAAGCCAGTAATGAAAATGCGTTCCCCTCTACATTTTGGGCTTTCTACAATAACGGCTGCCCTTTATATAAAAGGACATCTTATGGTTGAGTGACATGTTACATCATTACATGTTTTCTAGAGAGGAATTAATGAAAGACAAAATATGGAGTGTGAAGGATTTGACTTTGGTGGAGAGTGCTATGAGATTGTTGGGGACAACCTCAATTTAGGAATTCCTCGAAGCACATCATTACATGTTTTCTAGAGAGGAATTAATGAAAGACAAAATATGGAGTGTGAAGGATTTGACTTTGGTGAAGAGTGCTATGAGATTGTTGGGGACAACCTCAATTTAGGAATTCCTAGAAGCAGGAATTGTACAAGTTCGAAGAAGAAAGATACACTTTGCATTGAAGCAATGAGGAATACAATGTGCGTGTTGACCAAGGTTGACAAGTCTCTATGTTGAAATGGACTTGTGGTAATGTAGAATTGGGATTAGTAGTTTCCCATAGATAAAAAGAAGTATTTTCCCTTTAACGAAAAATGATACCATTCCAAAAATTTAATCCTCTGTGCAATATTGAAAAATAAGAAGAAAGAATTCAATTTATTTGCACTTTTGTTTTAAAATCTATAGTTGGTAATATTCCTCCAGCTCTCCTGTTGATATTGCTGGTCATTTTTCTTTGACTCCCCTGCATTTATTCCTCAGCCATTACAATTTTCTTGTTCTACATCAGTCTGTGTGGCAAATGTATCTTATGAAGTCATTTATGGCAGTTAATTTAATGTTCATGTTAAGGTGACTTAATTTAATGTTCCTCATGTTAAGGTCATGTTAAGGTGACTTATTGGAGTTGACACATTGGATTGATCTTTACCATATTGACATTTGATGAAAGCATGTTCAAAAGAAAAAAGATTGCTTAGTTGCTTGTTAAAGACCAAAGTTTGGGTTAGCGACATTTTTGTTGTATTTAGAGCTTGATATATTTATTGTGCCAAAGGTTTTTTAAGTGTGTGGAGCCTCTCAAAGTTTTCATCATCTATCAACAATGTATGGGAAAATTATTGTTTTTTGATATTGCGCATGGCCATCATCCTAGATTGGCAGCTTAAGTGGTTGGGAGAATGGTTTGTTCTCCCATCCACCCACGTTCAATTCCAAGGGACATGTTTGGAATGTTGTGATAAGGCTTGAAGAGTAGGCACCCCCACCCATGTGACGTTTCGGCTCTTGCCAAGTCATAAGTTACTGGTATATCTAGCTTGCAGGCTATTGCATATACTCTTGGAGTTATAGTAGCAGCTAGAAAATTATATCCTGAGCCTTGCCCAGATTACTCCTCCATTTACTGATTCACCATGGTAAAAAAATGATATTGCTCACGAGTCACGACCATCAACCTTACAACTTATTGTTGTAATATGTCCCTAGGAATATTGTTGATGTTTTGCAATTACTTTCAATGCTTTTCAAGGTCTCCTTTCTCACTGTAAGATGTGCTTATTAACGTAAGGTAACACGTGCATTTATTTCAGTGCAGTTTGTTAATAATATCCCATGACTTATAGAGTTGCAACAGGTGAGGACTGCACACAACTTGGAGTATGTTGGTTTATAACCACTTCTTATGTATAGACTATAGAGGGATGCTTGAGTGTTACCATATCTAATGTTCTCTAAATATCGTTTGCTAGAACTAGACATATAATGTTGAACTGTTATTGATTTGAAGCTCTGCCCTTGTTGGGGCTTGTCATCTCTTGTTGAGCTACATTTGAAGATTAAGAAAATTAGGTGTTTTTGTTTTCCAAACTATTATTTGTTTATTTTTCATATTCCATTGTAACTATTGTTGGTTCGCACAACAACAATTCTCCGTGTTGAAACCTGCATAGGAACTACCTGTAACATCCATTTCTACATAACCTTCAGCATTTTATTTCCATCAATGCTGTTTTGATTCCATGTGGAGTAATTCCCTGAGAGATTTAGCCATCCATGTGAAGCTTTTGTATTCCAAGGTGTTGTGAGAGCTTCCCACTCGCTTCTATAATTTGTAAGATTCTATAAACAAGTAGAAGCTTTCTTAGAATGTGTTAATTTGTACATGGAACCAAATCCTCTCTCACAGCCTGTGATCATCCTGAATTTTTTTATACCAACTAGCAATGTTTCCATTGTAAACACTATCTGTTGATCTGGACTGATTAGTGTGTCTTATTCAACTTCCCCATAACCTATACAATTAAAATATAGAGCTCATCATAAAATATTGGGGCTAAAATTGAACTCTATCTTGGCTATTGAGTTATTAGTCCCTGCCTTGGGCATTGACTCTAGCGATCGCTATAATGTTGCATTTTTTGACCAAACATTTCTATTTCTTACCAAAAAAATTAACCAAAGTTTCTAGTGGCAATTTGGCAATTTTAATCAAAATTTTCAATTCGACCTCTTATTGGAAACTTCACGTGTCCCGATGCCGAGGCAATGTTAGATATGCAAAGCGTTTTTATTGAAAGTTTGATAGTACGGTATAGGAAGAGCCTTAACTTAAACCAAAGTTTGATGTCTTGTCCATTAATTTATATAAACAGAAACTTTAGCCAAAGTTCATGTCTTCTATTAATTCATATGATAATTCATATAAAATCCAGGAAATATTAGATCTTGTCCAGTGCGGAGAGCAAGTCCTGCATATTCTCCTTCTGCCATGTTCATGGTGACTCTTTGACATGCCATCTTCCATGGACATTGGCACAAGTGATTAGTCTTCTGCTTCACGAGCTATCTAAGCTTGCTTCATGTACTACCTGAGCCTCTGAACTTGATTACTGAAGCTCAGATTACTGAAACATTGTTTATCGGACCTGAGCTATCTAAGCTTGCTTCATGAACTATCTGAGCTCTCTGAAACATTGTTTATCGGACCTGAGCTATCTAAGCTTGCTTCATGAACTATCTGAGCTCTTTAGATTACTAAATCATTGTTTATTGGACCTGAGCTATCTGAGCTTGCTTCGTGAACTATTTGAGCCTCTGAAGTTGATTACTGAAACGTTGTTTATCAAACCTGCATCCTGCATCGCAATATGCTACCAGAGATATCAAACTTGCATTGCAAAGGTAAGCAAATAAAAGAAAATATACATATATCTTATTGCATATTTTTTCTCTTATATTCTTGTATGTACATACTCTGGGCTTAGATCAGATTAGATCAACAGTAGGAAAACAAATATCGAAAACAAATAAACTGGCGTAGGAAAACAAATAAACTTAAACTGATATATCTATAAACGCCTCATTGTCCAGTAACATAAAGATTAACCATTAGTAATAAAGTAAATTTGTCACCAAACAATTTTTAACAGAAACAATTAAATGGTAACTAAACAAATTTTGGAACATCTACTCATTACATGATTTTTTATTTTGAATTTGAAGACTCCGCTAAATGTCTTAGAAAAAAATCTTTGAAAATCAGGTTTATTTCATACCTTCTCCATACTTTATTTTGCAGATGGTGGCAACGTTACCACCTCCCATGAATTCAATGCTTTTGAAATGATAGCTTATTATCTTCAAAACTAACCTTGCAAAATCCCAAATCAAATGGCAACCCACAGTTTCTGACTAGAAACCTTCAACTTGCAGTAAATACGTGTAATGCACACCAAAATCTTCTAGCTGGAGACTGCATAACTGTATATTTCTTCTTATGTACAATAAGTTCATTGAGATATTAGCACACACCAATTTTCTCCAGATTAAACCTGTTTCTATTTCAGTAGCAGTCTTAGTCTTTACATGCTCAGAAATAAGGATGTATAACTGTACATATTTCTCGGTGATAAATCCCAACCTCTGCATTACTCTTCTTAGCAATAAATCCTAAGATTTGCGTAACTTGTCTTAGCACTAAATCCTAAGCTCTGCGTAACTTCTCTCAGACCTCAAGTATTGTATGATTCTCTTGTTTTGGTTATGGGATCTGATTCGTCCACCTGATATTTTATAATTACTAATTTTTAATGCTTCCCAACATTGTCTTTAGGTTGATGATTGACTTTCTTCCCCTTGAAGATTAAGATAATCTATCCATCTACTCTTCAGGGTTGGTTGGTGTTGAGAAATCTACGGTAGAGATATTAGATGATTTCTCTTAATGATAACGGTTTGTGAGGACTTTTTACTTTTTTAATTAGGTTCTTCTTGTATTTGATTATTATTATGTGTTATTTCTTCATCAAGCAGCTACCAAACCATAAAAAACAATAAGAGAAAGCACATAGGAAGTAGGTGATCAGCGAGGGCCAAAACCTCTCCAAGCTTGAGAGTAAAACCCAACAAATTAATTTCCTTCCTTCAATTGATGAATTCCAAGACCTAGACCCTTGACCAAGAACCCTTCCAAGACTAAGTCAATGCTCCTTCTTTGAGTAGCTCCTCTTTCCAACAACTTTGACCTATTCCGCAACTACACCTTCGACTTGCCCAGAAGCTGCAACTTCGACTTTCTGAGAAACTACAACTTCGACTTGCCCAGAAACTGCAACTTCCACTGCAGCTTCGACTACAACTTCGCTTCTTTACTTAGGTAGATTCTTTTTCTTAGAGAACTCAGCTTTTCAGAACAACTCTTTTTGGTGACCTAACTTCGCTTCTGCAACCCAAGTTTACTACAACAATATGTTCCCTAATTTCTTCGCACATGTGGAGAGAAGTAGCCCAAAATAAAAACCCTAAACTTCGACTTCTTTTTCTTCCTTTGACCTCCTCTACTTCACACTTCTTTTATTTTTAATGATTGAACTTGTGTGAGTGTGAGTGTATTTTCCAAATGAGGTCGAGTGCCCTATATATAGGCTTCCTTGAGCCTCCTATTAGGCCGACTTGATGCTTGCATGATTTACTTGGTCTTAGAGGGTCTTTTGACTCTAATTTGACTCAATAATTTTCTTTACAATATGTAACATGCCCAAAAGGGTCATTCATACATGACAATGACTCAATGAATTTATAAAAAATCTAGAAGCACTCAATGGGTGCTTTGACCTATAAAAATAAATTATCTTGAGCATGAAACCCATGCCTCAAGACTCACAATAATAAATTTATTTTTTCTCTTTTCAATAAATACATAAAATCATGATTATCCCTGTCATTATGAAGACTGAACTTGGTTACATTTTTCAACACTCCCTCTTAAACAGGGAGGTATTCATAATCCATACAAGGTACTTGGACATTCTCAATATGAAGAATTCTCATAAGAAGAGTCGGATTGGTAACCCATCTGTATAACATCATATCCTCCAACATTGTCACATAGTAAGGCCTTACCTAACAACTCTATATGTCCACAACATCAGAGCACAATGTTGGTGAGCCCAATGATTTATAGACACCCTCATCATTGTCTCTCTCAGAACATACCCCACTTGGGTTCTCTCAGAGTATGTTCCACCAGGACTATTCTTATCTTGGATTACCAGTCCTCAAAGAATATTAGCCCCCTACGACTACTCTTATCTTGGATTCCCTACCACATCCTCAAAGAGTATCGGATGTTAGATTCTTTACCCAATCCTCCTTTCTATCTTCCTAAGTGAAGACAAGAACGATGTGTCTCTCTCTCCTCATGGCATTCACTAATACTTACGGTTGTTAGTCTTGGACTAGTGCATGACACATGAAGTAGAGAACCATATCTGTCACTCCCTCTTAACCAGAGATGGCCAACCCATTCCATAAAAGGAATGTACCTAGACTCTCTCTTAATCAGGGACTTGTCCAAGCTCCCTCTTGACCAGGGACTTGCTTCCAATAGCTCTTTAGTTGGAGATCATGGGACAACCAATTGCTTGTAGAACTCCTTCCTTTGATGTCATGAATTTCTTCTTTGTCATAGAGTCTACATCTTTCGAGACTTCTTCTTAGGGTATAAACCATCCATCACTTTCATGCATGAGACAATCATGCCATCATTCCATTCATTAGAAAGTGATCCATTAGTCCATATTTGGTCTTCTTTCATGCCATGTTGCCTTCGTCATGCCACGTTTCCTTAAGGATCTTTCATCTTGCTACATGGGCATTAGTTGTGGAAGACATCCACAACTCTTCCCTTGGTAGCCTTGCATAAGCCCATCCATATATCATTAAAAAGTAAGAAATGAACATTAAATCAAAATAACCTTTGTGATGGTCTTTCATCATGACATCTTCCTATGAGCATCAACATATTGCATACATATTGACACATCTCCGAAAGTTATGTACTTTCAAGGGTCTCTTTCTTTTTTAGACTTCATCCAGGTCTTCGTATCTTTTATGGAGATATCATAGTCAAGCCTTTAGTTGCATATTTCATGATATCATTCTTTCTTCACACATTTCCTTTCCAAGGAATTTCAATTAGAGTTCCTACAAATATTGTCAACCACCTCATATTTCATATGAGGACATATTATGTTTATTTCATCTAGGTGATGTGTGACCCATGCCTTCCTGTATTCTTTCAAAGGAAGATCCTTCCTTTTGATCATGCTCTCGAGATAGAGCAATTATCCATGTTACCAGCAACTATATGACATGACTTTGTTGTATCAAATACAAGCATACATACCTCACTATCCTTTTAGGTCATCTAGACTTCCTTTAGTAACTTCCTTGATTTTCTTTACTTCTTTTGACATCATACCATCATTCCATGAATCCCATACAGGTTGGAATCCCTGGCGAGGCACTTGCTTCTTTCAGTAGGTGAACCTTCCAATGAAGATTCCAATGAAGGATCTTGATCATATTTATCCTGCAAATGCTCCTTTTGAATGATGTATGATGAGATTTATCTACTTATGCTTCTAATGAGGTTACCAAGAGCTACATCTTTCTCTAGATGACAACCATAGACTTCTATTTCAGCTATCTTTCATGCTTCTTTATGACGATGTCACGAGCTCTTTCTTTCAATCGTATGCTTCTATGATGCCATCTCCTAACATGATGCATCATTTTATGCTTCTAATTTATAACAAAAAACAGAATAGAGACACTATTTAAAAAATAGTAGAGATATTTTACTTCCTCCTTGAATTTCCTATTTTCAGCTTCTTCCGCTTCTTCAATGATATGGGCTTCTTCCCTTCTTCATTTGTTGTTGTCCTTCTCGAGCTTAGGACAATCTCTCTTGTAGTGCCCATATCCTTGACACCCATAGCATTGTCCTGTGACATATTGATTTTCTTTTTTTTTTTTTCTGAGGACCAAACTTGCCAAATATCCCTTTTCTTCTTGACATGACAACAAATGTTTGACCCTGCTCATTTGAGCCTATATCACTTTTTGCCTTCAACTTGTTTTATTCTATCTTGCATAGTGACCACAAATTATTGAATGGGATATATTTCTTCTCTTCATGGGCATTTGATACAAGGTTTCCTTGTTCACCAGTTACAACATTTAGAACAATGGTAATCATTTCTTTATGGGATATCATCTCTCCTAGATCTTGAAGTTGATTCCTTATTTGAGATGATTTTGTGAGACATGTAGATATCCTTAATCCTTTGATGCTTTCAATATGTATAGATCAGATTTTAGTGATATGATTTTTCATGTCGTGCTTCCAGAGAATAGTTCTACTAGCTTATCATATATCCCTTTTGATATCTCCAACTCTGCTATATAGGGGATGAGGGAATCCTTGATGGAATCTATAAGAATTCTTTGATCCCTTAGATTCTTTTTCATTTATTTAGATAATGCTTTCCCTTCAGATGGTGTGGAGACTTTGCCATTAACATTATCAATAACTTCATTTTCCTTGAGGACTAAGTTTATCCTCCTTTTCCATGAAAGGAAGTTCGATGATCCAACCAAGTTGTTGTTCTCCTTGTAAAATGAAGTCATTTTAATAGATTTAATTATAGAAATAAAGATACTTGTCAAGTGAAGATGAACTCTTCAACTTGATCCCTTTGTTGATGATGATTGATAACTTCTTGATGATTTCTTAATGCTTCTTGGATGATCTTCTTCAAGGATAAGGATTTTCTTTTGAGATGAAATCCTTTGCTTCAAAGAGAGGGAGATTGCCTTTATATCTTTGGTGATGACAGTCCTAGGATCACTAGGACTGTTGATGGTAGTGGCTACTCTAGGTCGTAGCACTAGAATATGTTGAAATAGAAATGGGGAAGGATGCTACCATAGCCAAAGTTCTTCATCTTACCCCGTCTGACTGAAGTCAATTGTTTTTTCATATTGATCAAGAGCGTTGTACACCAATCATAAACAATTGGTCTTAGGCATTCTACTACCAAGAACATAGCAGGTTGTGAACCTTGATACAATAAGGTAGAACCTGTTACCTTGCAAATAGTAACGAGGATAATTTTGATGGGTAGTTTGTGATTTCTTTGGTTGAAACTTGTGATCCAACCTTGGCAATATCTGGTGCATAATATACAGAAATATAATCTACAATGTTAAGGCCTCCACGGGCCTTTCCTTTCTGGTCAACTGCTTCGCCCCTTCGGAGAAGATTTTTTATGAAGTAAATATCCTCTACTTTGATTTTTAAAGCCATATGATCTATAATGAATAATTCATGCTCTGGGTCCCAATAATGAACTAACATATCTAGCAATCGAGTTTGTGTTTTTATGTTGGGCATCATGAAGAATTTAAGCAACCCTCAATTTGTCATTGCATCCAACGATTCTTGATCCTCTAAGACTGTGTTATCAACATCAATATGCTCTCTCTCTCTCTCCAAATGATCGACATCCTGCAAAATTTAAAGTTTGTATCCATTAGAAATTAATATTTTCATTTTACTCTGTGTATGTGACTTTTGTAATGAACAATCACGTACATACGCGAATTTTCCTTTGAAAACTTGCGTATAGTGCTTTATATATGTGGCTTTCAAGTTTTTGACTCTTGTACACGCTGATCATAATTTTGAAAATAAATATCTCTCCCAAAAATCGATTTGAAATCTTGAAATTTTGGATCAAATGGATGAATTTAAGGATTAGAATTACCTAGAGACTATATGTGATGAATTTTTTGGTGGATTTGATCAATTCAATTTGCCCAAATTTCCCCCAAGATCCTTATTCTCAACACTTGGATGGTAAAGATGAGTTTGGGTGAGTCTAAGAAGTTCTTTTATAACTAAATTTTGAAAACCCACTTTTCTAAAGTTCAATATTTTTAATTTTTATATTTTTATGAACTTTTAACTTTTTTCTTCAAGTGTTGGGAGAGGTTATTTTTTCAGGCTAATGAAGAATTAGTGATGTTTTTCCACCATTTCGACTCCACGATCACTTACCTATCATGGCAGGTACCATTCTATAAATTGGCATATAGGTTAATACATATAACGTTTCCATTGCATTATGCATCTTGACCTCATACTACGATATTTTTCCATAGGGTCGACCCATGTTACGATTTTTAACCACTTTCACTCGTTGTCTTGTAAAGTCGTATCATAGTGGTAGAGCCTTTCCTTCCATGGGCTTCCTAATTAGATCCTCGTTGACATATGCCACCCATGCTGCAAGTATCGTGTAGGCTTGGGAGTCCTCTTTAGTGTCACCATGACTTTGCATTGAATCCTCATTCTTCTTCTTCTTCACTATTTTATGGCCTTATACCCTAGAGGCTCCCATGTGTTAAGTTGTGCTAATGCATTGCATTTTGACTACTTATACCTCTTTTGTCCTTAATACAACTTCATTTGGACTCGTGTATAAGCCAATTTTGGCCAGGAACTTTTGAGGGTTCAAACCATGCATTCATTAGCCTTTACAACTTGACATTTATTTTTCCATGGAGAGAACATCCCCTGAGTCTTGATGACCAACATCTGCCACCTTGCATTGATCGCAGGATTGTTCCAAACCTAGGAGATAGTGCACTTTCCCTTGACACTCATTCTCTCCATTGTATTATAGGCATTCTTTTATTATTTTTCAGACTTTAAATATGAAAAAGACAAAAAAATCAAATATTCCAAAAAAGAGCGGGAACGAGACAATTCTTCATCATTTGACGACAACTAGAGTCATTTGTGTCTCCCTTGAATAAAGCACTTAAAATGAGTCTTTCCTCCATTGGGATGGGACTTAGTCTAGATTTAAGGAAGCCATAACCTTGTTTATGAGTCAGTCCTCCAGTTGGTTATCTCTTCTCATAATATGGAGAGTTTGTTAATGCCTCTTGCATTGAAAAATTATACAAAGTTATCTTATGTTGCCATAAAGTCACATTGAGTCGTGCTTTTGTTCAAGGGAGGTAAACCTATTTTCGACCATTCTGTGGTGTTCCGTGACTCATTTCTATTGGTCATACCTTGTCTGTGAAGTTATTTTCAGTATCACATCAGTTGTTTGGTCCTTCACTCATGCTGGTTGAGGAGGTCCCCAACTACTTCTTACCGATGGGTCTGCACTTATCGACTTCAAAAAATTGCTCTGAGAGTAGACCTAGAGTTGCACCCTAGCCCTATTTACATTATTAATAGGTGACCTTGTACTGCGCATCGATTCGTATCATGGGTCTTTGACTAAGTGGTTTCCTCTATTTTCAACATGAGCGTACATTATTACACATTGGGATTCGTGTAGTACCTTGGTTTCCATTTGAACCTATTGGTGGATTCCTCGCCTGTATGTCAGATTTCATTATTGGTTGATTCAGAGAATTTATGTCATGATCTAGCCACATCTTGTGTACACCGGAAATGTAGTTCAGAATGGTTACTTCGTCTCTCTTTCCGAGTTCTTCCAAATTATTAGCCTGTGGGTTACACTCGCATTGCTTGATGTGGGACGCCTTAATGCCTTCTTTCCAGCAGATCTTTTCCCATTGACTCTTACTCATTGCTCTAGGAATAAGGTCTAGAGTCCCTTTTTTGGTACCTTAGCGTTTGCAGTCATTAGTGGCAGACTCCTTCACTATCAATGGTGAGAATACATCAATGTCTCCTGATTGATAGATTCTTTCAAGTGTTCGACTTGAACACATTTATTCACACTTGTTAGATTGTATTGGGGTACCTTGACACTCATTATCATTATATGTGAGTTGTCTCGCATTTGTTAATGGTAGACATCAATGACTGGTAATCAAACGATTTCTCACATGGCCGACTTCAACTCATTTATTCCCATAGTGTACAAATGTATCATCTACAGTCCATGAAGACCTCGAGTTGTGTCAATGTTTTAGTTCGCTTGACATCTCCTTCAGTTTTCTTCCAGTGACACCTTCCACCCTTATATGTTGTAGTCCTTCACAACAACATCCTATATGTTGGCACACAAGTTTATGCAGTACCACTATTCCACCTATATGACTTGGTACTTTTATGAGGAAAATTTATGCAATAGCATTGATCATACAATCTTCTTGCATCGTTGATCATATATTATTCTATATGTGATGTTGAGACATGGCTCCATTGTGTTATTTTCGGCTATGATCCGATGATCCATTTTGTATTCTATAGATCCTTCTGTTCTCTTATGTATACATTTTGGATTCACTTTATACTTGATCATCGAACATGATTTATTACTTTTAAGCATGGGTATGCCCACCTCAGACATGCATTTTCTTTCTGATTCCTTCCACAGGTATTCGATGAGATGGAATCTGGTGATCTCCTCTCGAGTTTTTGATGACTCCCCTGTCTATACGTAATATATTTTGGTCAGCATGTACCTCTTCTAACCTCATATATTAGGGGACATATTTTATAGCATCATTGAGAACTCATGTAGACTTGATTCTCTTGTATGGCCTTGGGTAGCCTTTTCCCATGCAGACTTGATCTTATATTAAAAAGAAATATTTTGAATTCAATACGTGACTATGCCCATACAAAAGCGCATACATTTGCGGGTTCTATAACTACATACCCACATATACATTTTAAAATATGAAAAATTAAAATAATATGCTATTTTTTGGGCGAGGTTCATGGGTTTTACCAAGAGCCCACTTATAGGAGCCCATAGCACAACTGAATTAACTAAATTCAGGTGATATATATACACCCCTTGGGTAGGCCTAAAATATATAAGGGAAGGGATATCAACATTAGACCCATTTTTCTCCCAGATCAAGTTTGATTTTCCCGTGCTTCCTATACTCCCAGTCTCTATGGAAACCCTTGTTTCCTTTGTAAAGATGTTTTTTAGTGTGAAATTTTTTGGAAGGTGTACTAAAAACACTTCACTTAAGTCACTGGGTGGAAAGTGACCTTGACAACAAGTTGATGGCTACTAGCGATTCAGATCTGCAATAAAATATGGAAAAACTACAATAAAAGTATAGATGATCCAAAATAGAAAGCAACAATAGAAAATATCTAATGAAAGAACCCAAATGGAAATACTTTAAACAAATAAAGCTTTTATTAATAGCACTTGATGAAGGAGATCTACAGATGGGTCTGTAAGTCCCCCTCCGTGGGATGGGTCCTTTGATGTCTTTGATGCTTCAAAAAATGATCTTCTCTCTCAGTATGTAAAAAACCCATACAAAATGTGGACAACTCAAATGGGAGATCAAAATAAAAATATGATAATGGTGACGATGATTATGATCATGGTGAGGAATGAATGAAAACCCCTCCTATTTATAACAAAGTATTGAGCTAATCTTGAAAATGGAGAATAATAAAATAATACTAACCAAGTCAAGATCCCACTATTTGGAATACTTTATTATATTTATTGGAGAGGGAAAATACATTTATAATTGTTAAATATATTTATTTAGAAATAATTAAAAAATAAAATGATTTATTGATTATTTCGCAAGAATTAAGAATTAAATAGTGATTTGTTTAATTATTCCTAATAGCTTTAGTCAAATGTGACACAGAATAATTATTTAAATAATTATTCTTTAGAGAAAAATAAATAAATAATGATTTGTCTAATTATTCTCATGGGTTTTTTATTTAAATTAGAAAATAATTTAATAAAAGTGGTTTACTAAATTATTTTCCACGCTTAAAGTGATTTTACTATGGTAAAATTAAATCTACATGGTGTATTTTGATCCACCTAGTTAGAAATGGTTAGGTGATATTTTTTTGGTGATAACAGATTGCCCCCACATGTATGAGTGTTAGGAGGAAAAAGTGTGACCGAAATATGTTGTTGATTACACTTCCACAAGACACCAAAAGGGGAGTCAAAGAGAGAGAGAGAGAGAGAGAGAGAGAGAGAGAGAGAGAATTGAAGCAAGTCAAGGATGGACAAATAATAGAGGGTACGAGACCTACTAAATTGACAGGAGTCTCCTTTTATGTGGGAGTACTTATCTCAAATGAGGCAGGGGAGGCATACCCATAACCGTCGAGATAACTGCGTACAAAGAATAATGGTGAGCCTAGTAATGTGGGACTAAGCTACAAAGTACATGATATATGATACATGATACACTAGCATCAATGGGCCAAAAAATAATACAATGGATCCCATATACATAATGCGCCTGAAAAAACATAGGCCAGGATTGAATACAATAACATCTGAGTACATGAGATAGAATTCCCCTTGAGATGACGTGGTGAGGGGGGATCACAACCAAGGAAGCCACGCTCAACAGGAAAAGGTTTGTAGACCTAAATGGATCATCTGAAGGAGACATGCATGATTTGGCCATTGTAATCGGCTTGAACTTAATCCATCACATATACATAATTGTATGTAAGGTTTGATAAACATGTGTGGTCATTCGGGCATGTGGGGGGCTACCTGAAGGGCCACCCCCTCATGAGATATGGAACATCTGACACGCACCTGGGAATCACTGGGACAATTGCCTGGATCATTGAACCATCAAGTGTACGAATCTTAATCATGTGATAAGGAGTTGATGTTGAGCACGTGAGAAACAACCAATTCAAAGGGAAATAATGAGTCCCTTCGCTTGATCTATGGCACCAAACAAAGATGGAAGTTAGAACCAATGTACACCACCCTCTAGACCATTCTTCAGGAATAAATGTGGCAAGGTCGATAGAAGAAGGCCCACTAGAATTAAGGCAATGAGGAATCCTTAACAAAAGCACGAGGGATCATAATAGAGTGACTGGTGGACTGACACGAGGGATGATGATAGATGGAAACAAGATGGGTGGTGGACTGATGAATTCCCTTGTTAGAGCATAATAAGAATGGTTGACCTGGCAACAACTACCTCGATTCTGGATGGGATGGTCAATGACACAAACGGGGGTGCGACAAAGACAGAGTAGTAGAGTTGGAAGCCAAATATGAAAAATGGGATGGATGCAACACTATAATTAGACTCAAGGGGACTCGATATAGAATCCACAAAGACGAGGGTGACTCATCTTGGATGCTCTAAAAAAGGGTGACTCGATGATGTTGCCACATGGGGAAGGCCCAGAGGGGACCATGAAAACATGAGTAAATGATGGTTACTCATGACAAAAATTGACATGTGAGTCAACCAGTGCAAAGGTAAAGTGGTACCAGAGTACGAGTGGCTTAAATGAAGAAATTCAATTTTAAGAGGCAGCAAAGTAATATGTCCTAATAGGAACTGAGGGTGAAGACCTCAAAATTGACGCAACAAATTCCTAGGGAACGCAATGATTTCCATACCATAATGATATAAGAACTAAAGGGTGATGATAGGAATCAAAGAGTAACAAACAACTAGAAAACACCTAGTGTAGTGGTGCCAAGTGTAAAGTTAACTATTTTAATGATGTTAAGCAAACACATGTTATCAAAGAAAAATACCTCTAGCTTATAAGTGATCTAAATCCTCAAAAAATCTTAGATCTACTTTTTTAGATGGCCTTCCAAATAACTTCTTACTTGAAAGAATCTCATCCCCGCTAGCAGAGATGTCCAGAGAAAGGTAGGGTAGAGAACCAATTTATTCCCTCATCCAGTCCTATAGGGTGTTTTCCTAAGATTGGTCACTATGGTTACCTTCGTCCCACGGGGGTGGTTGAGTCTTGATCTTCTTGGTAGTCAGCCACCACACGGGATTCCTTACCAAGGGTTGGGTAGCCCTGAGGAAAACCGCTTGCATGATGACCTATCCTAACCCCCTATGAATTGGGTTTCTAACGCACTTTGGCTTTAGATCATGGGATGGTGAAGGATTTTAATCTCCCTAATATGTCAAATTCTATGTCTCAATGAAAGTGATTGATGGGTGTTATTGGAAGCCTATCCCACAGATCCTACACCTACACTACAATGATTGTTTGGCCTTGGTGCCCAAGTGGGCTTAATCTATGGGTGTTGATTTATTAAGGTGTAGCGTTTCAAGTCTTGTCTTGGCGATGTTAACCAAGCTGACATTCGCTTAGGGTGTGAGTGTGTGAAAATAATGTGTCAAGTGGATGAGTTAATTAAGCATGTTTCATGATGCCATGTGTTGCTTAAAATAAAATGCTGAAATACTGTAAATAAATCTGAAAATGACAGAAAAATAAATAGCCAATCAGGCACACAAAACCCCACCCACAAGGGCTAATAAACATCTAAGTAAGAGAGGGAAAAAAAAAGAAACTCAAATACACATAAAAAGGCCTAGATGATCTAATTTCAAGGGAATAAGATCTAGATGGACTAATCTGTTGTAAATGGTGCAGACAAACAACAAATATCAAAGGTGAAAATCTCTACAAAGGATAGGTGTGGAGTTCTAAAACTAGGATGCTCAAGGGGATCCTAAGGGGGAAAGGAGAACCCAAATTCTAAAGGGAGAAAAGGTAAATAAACCTATCCAAAAGATCTAAAATGTAATGGATCGGACTTTGAAAATCAGTGGTTGAAAATGTTGAAAACCCTAGACTCCTCACTTAGCAAATCTCTTCCTAACAATGTAGAGGTGTACTCTAAACCATAGGGGTTTCTTTCCTTCCTGAAAGAGACAAAGCAAGTGGATCAAGGCCTAAGGGAGATTGAAAACAGAGGTGAAGTACCCAAAACCATTATGTAGACAACACTCTCGGTAATTCGGAAAAAAATTTGGAAAATTTCTGGAAATTTTCCAAAATGCGGGTATTGATCTGGAACAGTGGAAAGCACAGATTTTGGGCCAAAAAGTGTGCTCTGCAACTCAGTTAAGGGGATGAAAAGTGTGTTTTTCTCCTAGGACTCTCGGTCGGTAGATATTGAACAGATTTTGTCGTCTCGTGCTCGGCTAGTACCTGTGACTTGCGGAAAGAACCAGAATCCGAAAATTTGACAAAAAAGGGTTTAATACTATAAATACAAAATGAGAGGCTAAAAAGAATTGTAGAAAAACCTAAAATTTTCTAAAACTTCAGTCACCTAAGAACGTTGTTATTACACCAGTGGAGTCGTCGTTTGTTAGTGTGAAATTTCTTGGAAGGCGTATTAGAAACACTTCACTTAAGTCACTAGCTGATAAGTGACCCTAACGACAAGTTGATGGCTGCTAGCGATTCATATATGCAATAAAAAATGGAAAACCTATAATAAAAGTATAGATGATCCATAGTAGAAAGCATCAATAGAAAATATCCAATGCAATAACCCAAAGGGAAAGACTTTAAACAAATAAGCCTTGTAGTAATAACACATGGTAAAGGAGATCTACAAATGGGTCTGTAAGTCCCCTTCCGTGGGATGGGTCCTTTGATGTCCTTGATGCTTTAGAAAATGATATTCTCTTTCAATATGTGAAAAACCCAGACAAAATGTGGATAACTCAAATGGGAGCTCAAAATAAAAAAGACGATAATGGTGACAATGATTATGATCATGGTGAAGAATGAATGAAAAATCCTCCTATTTATAACAAAGTATTGAGGTAATCTAAAAAATGGAGAATAATAAAATAATAGTAGCCAAATCAAGATCTAACTGCTTGGAATACTTTATTATATTTATTGGAGAGGGAAAAGACATTTAAAATGGTTAAACATCTTTATTTAGAAATAATTAACAAATAAAATGATTTATTAATTATTTCGCGAAAATTAAAAATCGTGTGAAATTGAAATAATTATTAAATAGTTATTTAACAATTATTCCAATAACCAAAGTAAGGAAAATTAAATAAAAATTGATTTATTTAATTATTCCTAAGGGATTTAGTCAAATGTGACAAGGAATAATTATTTAAATAATTATTCCTTAGAGAAACTTAAATAAATAATTATTTATCTAATTATTCTCATGGGTTTCTTTATTTAAATCAAAAAATAGTTTAATAAAAAGTGGTTTACTAAATTATTTTGTGCAGTGAAAGTAATTTTACTATGGTAAAATTAAATCTACATGGTGTATTTCAATCCACCTAGTTAGAAATGGCTAGGTGATCATTTTTTGGTGATACCAATGTTCATCATCTTTATAGCATCTCCTTGCATTTCTTGGAGAGGTTGTCTTCGTGGCTCGAGCTGGACGGATCTGGAGGAAGTCTTCGTCGGTGCTTTGGCTTGGATGAGGTTGTACCTTTCCTATACTTCTTGTTGTCAATCAATAAAGAAGCTCATGTCTTGTTCCTGATATGTTATTGTCTCACCTACCATCTCCACAAACCCTAGCTGATAATAATGCTTCCATGGCTCACGTGTTTAGATCTCTTCTGCACCCATGCTCTCATCCATGCACTTTCCTATCACAAAAATTTTAAGCTCCTTGATCTCATTCTAGTCAGGCATGATAATGGCAGGATACAAATCATTGTTCTTCACATTTTTAACCAAGCCAAATAAACCCTTCATATTAGAGTTGAAGGTAGATTTATCAAAATGTAGCTTTTAACCTCTACAATTAATAAAACATAAAATATACAATAGCAAACACAAATTTACGGAGAGATTTTATTGTGCAAACCCAAACCCATAAAAGCCAACACGTTTCTTTTTCATTGTAATTTTTGTACAATGTCATAATATAATATACATATCATGGATATGAACCACTAATTGAACCATAGTTCCATAATTGAAACTACAAAACCATGGGGAAAATCACCATGTACCACAAAACCACTTTTAGCCAGACTATGGGCCAAAAATCGCCAAAAATGAACACACAAAAAAATGGCCAAAAAAAATTCATTTGGATGTTGCCCCAAACCCTGTGCAAGAGGGCTCTCTCCCCCTCCATACTCCCTAGCCAGAGGGACCTGAGCAACCCCCCTAGGACCCCCTTTGTGTTGAAATTTGGGCAGTTATGGGACAAATTTCCCATAGACCACAAATGAAGCCCATTGTGCCCTTAAAAGAGAATTTATAATAGTCAAAAGGAAAATTCAAATAAACAAAAGTAATATTAATATAATGGCCACTCTTATTATTATTAATGAGCGTGGTACTATGTCATAATTTAGTGGTGGACTAACCATCCTCAAGTCAACCCGTCAAATGATTAAGTTGAAAATACTTATTTATATAAGAATCAACTCAAGTTGACCTCAACCAAAAAGGGTCACCTTGGCACCAAAAGGCACCTCTTTGGTTTATCTAAATAAGGCCTTATATATTATGGTTCGATCATGGCTCTTACATGATGCACCACACCAATTAACTAAGGCCTTGCCTATATTGCCTGAAACAACACATTTGTTCCTAAAGTTCGTATATATATCTAGGTCGCATTTGACTTATATATGGTCCACTCCAACACCTACAGTTTTACTTTCTTCTCCATGATTCGTAATGTTGGCTCACATGTATTGTTGATGATCACACAAAATCAAAGGCTCATTTCTAGCTCGTATCAATCTATGGCAATTATAGTAGCTCGATCTAAGGCATGTATGATCTAGCTAACATTACAGAAGTCAACAGTGGTCCGGATATTTTCTATATAGTTCATATTCTATCTTGGCACATTATAATGACTCAGATGGCATTCTTTGTCACTTGTTTATGGTATAACTTGCATTCAAGACAAGGACGTGTTTATCTCTATGACATGATCTTTGTACATCTCGCTTGCTACCTTTGGTAAGGTTCACATACATTCTTGTGTCTTGATGTTATGACACGAATGCTTGTAAAAGTTCATTCACATTTGAGTGGTTAGATGTTATGGCTCGCATAGTTATGACGGATCCTAGTTCGGTTTTATGACTCACGTGATCTTTGTGTAACAACAAATACAATATTTGTAACGTGTGAATATTTGATGTGTCGAAGTGAGGTTTGCAAGGCTATGTTTGCAACTAGACTATAATTGTTGCATAACGTGAACTAACCCTAGTTCATATGATCGTGACCCTAATAATTATAGTAACCTTATTTGATATAGAAATGACACTATCTGATGTTTGATAAGATCATTCAGTATGATGATAGTGCCTATGATACAATATGATGAAAGTGCCTATGATATAGTATGATGGTAGTGCCTATGATACAATATAATGATATTTCCCATGATAAATTTCTCAAGCTCTATGATATGGTGATCTTTCTCTTACCAATATTTATATCAAGTATCTCTCTCTTGTGAGAAATGATAGCTAGAACATTGATGTTTGACTATGACTGGTAAATCATCTCTCATATGGTTTGATAGTAATGATGATAATTGACAAGGTCCTTCTATGATGCATGTGGTAGAGACCTTGCTCTAATATGATGACAATGATCCTAGATAGTTCTCTTACTCCTATTAAAAATGTGGATAGTGTTGATGTCACTTATAGATAATGATGTGATAGTTGCTCTCTCTCTCAGACTTATTTTGTTTAATTCACAAACGAAGTTGTGAACTGACTTAGATTGGCCCTGAGAGGCCTAATGTGATGTTTCTTACTATGGATGCGCTTTGTATCTGTTGGGTCCCTATAATACTAGTGATTACCCCATTACTATTGTAGTTATACCCCTTATTTATATTGATGTACCCATGTAGTGCCCATATTGTTACTATTGTGCCACATAGAAGCCCACTATTGTTATTGTTGTGCCCTACAATATTATTGTTATGTAGGCTTTGATTGTATTGGGACCACTTAGACTCCTATATATAGAAAGGAGGTATTTTCATTTGTATCATCCAAGAATAGTTCATTTATGTAATGTAAAGGAGGTTGCCCCCTCGAAGAGGCTGAATTCTAAGGCGTGGATCTCTCTTTTCTATCCTTTTGTGAGCTGGTTTCATAACATTTGGTATCAGAGCTTTGGATTCTAGGGTTTCGCTGCTCCAAACAGGCCATCGTGGCATTTTCGCTATAACTTTTTTTCTGTGACGTTTCAGAAGTCGAAAAAAAAACCCATTTGAGAAGAATTGGTGCTGAACCTTGGCTCCGAATTTCAGAACTTTTTTCGCGATATTTTCGGAGATATGATCTGAGGAAGTTGGTCTTTTTGCAGACTCCTGAATTACATTCAAAACAGGTGACCTGGGGAAATTCGTCATAACTCTCTCTCTGAGGATCGGATTGAAATTTCGTAAAAAGGTACATAAATTGGACGGACGGTAGTTTCTTGTGGGTGAGTTTCAGATTCAAAGGTTGAAACAGTGACTCGTGGCACGTCGTACAAGTTCGCTCTACTGAACCAGTCTAAAAGCAAGTCACTGTGGGAGATTTCACATAACTCTTCCTTGGAGAATCCAATTTGGCTCAGACTTGTGGCATTGGAAAGAGGACGCAGAAGGCTACTACAGATAGCAATTTCAGAACTGGATGATCCGAAATCACAGAGATACATCAGATTCAATATCAGGCCTCTATAAAGTGAAAAAAGGTGTGTAGTTTTTTTTTAAATTTTTGTGTAAGCTTGGTTTAACGGAATTCAAAGGGCATAATAAAGCATTATTATCAGTAACTGATGCCCCGAGGAAAGAAAATGCAAACACCTAGTAAGGAACCTGAAAGCTCTAGCATGACTCATGAAGAAGAGGAAGAAATGCTACATGATATATCAAAATTACAAGAACAAGTGCAACAAATGTCACGCTCACAAAAGCTAACAGAAGCTAAGATAAGTGGCGTGGAATCTAAGGTAAATGGCGTGGAATCTAAGATAAAGGGCATGGAAGCTAAGATGGATGGCATGGAAGCTAAGATTGACGCTAAATTTGATGGCATGGATGATACGATGGATGAATTGAAGAAGTTGCTACAAGAAAGGGTCACTAATGGTGAAAAGGTAGTAAAGGAAACTCATGATGAGAATAAAAGAAATGTTAATCATGATTCCATAGACTCTAATGTTGGATCGAAGACTCACCATGTTCCAAAAATCGATATGAGGAAGTTTGATGGCAAGGATCCCGCCACATGGATATTACAGATGGAGCAATTCTTCGATCTCAATAATGTGCAAAACACACAAAAGGTACGTATGGCAACTTTATATTTGGAACCAAATCAGTTTGTATGGTATCAATGGCTTTGTTCTCGTAAACAATTTATCACTTGGGCAATTTTTACGGAAGAATTGATAGCACATTATGAGGATACAAAAAGCAACACTTTTTTTAGCCAATTGATAATCTCAAACAAAAGGGTTCAATAATGGAGCACATTGAGGAGTTCCAAAAATTGAACATAAGGATAAAAGATATTCCAGAGGAGCATAGGATTGATGTGTTCATAGGGTCTTTAAAGGATAATATCCAACATGATGTGCGCCTTTGGGAACCTGATTCATTAGAGAAGGCATTCAGGTTAGCAAGAAAAATGGAAAGCAAAATTATGGCAACTAGGAAGCATACCATTCACAACTATAAAGATGGAAGTGTTGTTGCCCATAGTCTTCCACAACCTACAAGGTTGACAACACAACAATTGGAAGAAAAAAGAGCAAAAGGGCTTTGTTACAATTGTGATAGCAAATACACAAAAGGTCATAAGTGTGCTGAGAAGAAATTATTCTACATAGATTGTGAAGAGGAAGAAGAAAAGGAGCAAGAAAGGTCAAAAGAAGAGGATATATTCCAGGAACAAAGCCTAGATGAAGAACAAATAAATCCGACCATATCTTGTAATGCATTGGCAGGAATTACCACTCCTCAAACCATCAAGATAGAAGGACAAATCAAGAAGAAAAAGGTAATAGTGTTGATTGATTCAGGAAGCACCCACAATTTTATTCATTGTAGGGTAGCAAAAGAATTGAATTGCTTCCTATATCCAGCACCAGAGTGTCAAGTGATGATTGCAAATGGAGGAACAATAAATTGCTCTGGAAAGTGCCATAATATCAAGCTATCCATGGGAGAATATGTATTGACTAGCCCAATGCTTTCCATTCCAATGGGAGGTGCTGATGTTGTACTAGGAGTCCAATGGCTACAATCCTTGGGTACAATAGCTTTTAATTTTCAAGAACTTTTCATGAAATTTTCTGTGGAAGGAAAGGAAGTTGAATTAAGGGGTATTGCAGGGAAACCAGGAAAGATAATCAGCTCTAATGGTATGACAAAGCTTCTAAAAAAGGAGCAAAGGGGTGTAATTGCACAATTATGTTCGCTAGATGTTTCCACATTAGAATCATCTATTTCTCCAGATCTCCAAAAAGTCCTGGACAATCATTCCAAGGTATTTGAGACTCCCAAAGGTCTCCCACCTATGCGTGATCATGATCATGCTATTCATCTGATTCCAGGAAGTGTTCCTCCAAACATCAAGCCGTACAGATATCCCTATGTCCAAAAAAGTGAAATTGAACGTATGGTTGCAGAAATGCTAGAGGCTGGTATAATTCAACCGAGTCAAAGTTCTTTCTCTGCTCCAGTAGTATTGGTGCACAAGAAGGATGGATCATGGCGCATGTGTCCGGATTATAGGGAGCTCAACAAGCTCACTATTAAAGATAAGTTCCCCATTCCTGTCATTGATGAATTACTGGATGAATTGCATGGATCAATTTACTTCACCAAGTTGGATCTTCGTTCAGGATATCATCAAATCAGAATGAAGATTGAAGACATTCCGAAAACGGCATTTAGAACTCATGAGGGTCATTATGAATTTTTGGTCATGCCTTTTGGCCTTACCAATGCACCTTCAACATTTCAAGGTTTGATGAATTCAATTTTCAAACCATTCCTTAGAAAATTTGTGTTAGTATTTTTTGATGATATACTTATCTACAACAAGTCTTGGAAGGATCATGTTGAACATGTTGACAGGGTGCTACAACTATTGGAGAGAAACAATTATATGCAAAAGATCCAAATGTTTCTTTGGAGTCCAGGAGGTGGAATATTTGGGTCATATTGTATCTCATGAAGGAGTTAAGGTAGACCCTAGCAAAATTAAAGCCATTAAGGAATGGAAAATCCCCACATCCATAAAGCATCTGCGAGGATTTCTTGGGTTGACAGGGTATTATCGCAAGTTTGTTAAGAATTATGGGAGAATAGCAGCACCTCTAACAACATTATTGAAGAAAGATGCATTTTCATGGACTCCGGAAGCAACAAAGGCCTTTGAACATCTTAAAGAGGCAATGTGCCAAGCACCGGTCTTAGCTACACCGGACTTCACAAAAACCTTTATTGTGGAATGTGATGCTTCAGGAAATGGAATTGGTGCTGTTCTAATGCAAGATGAAAGACCCATTGCTTTTGAAAGTCGTCCAATCAAGGGAAAGTTTCTAAGAAAAGCTATTTATGAGAAGGAAATGTTGGCAATACTCCATGCACTTAAGAAATGGCGACCCTACCTAATGGGAAGACACTTCAAGGTAAAAACAGATCATGATAGCCTTAAATACTTTTTAGAACAAAGATTATCCTCTGAAGAGCAACAAAAGTGGGTCACAAAGATGTTGGGTTATGACTTTGAAATCATCTACAAAAAGGGAAGCAAAATGTGGTGGCAGATGCACTCTCAAGAAAGGATGAGGATGTGGAAGCATTGTTGTGCGCTATTTCTATCATCCAACCAGATTGGATAAATGAAGCAAGGGAGGAATGGAAGAATGACGAAGAAGTGTGGGCACTTATTCGAAAGCTACAACAAGATTCCAGTACGTCTGATACATTTAGCTGGAAAAATGATTCGTTATGGTACAAAGATCGCTTATACCTCTGTAAGAATTCCCAGCTAAAACAAAAGATTCTTATGGAATTGCACACTTCTCCCTTAGGAGGGCACTCAGGATTTTTAAAAACTTACCACAGGGTTAAGAAGGAATTTTTTTGGGATGGCCTTAAATCAGATATTCATAAGTTTGTGGCAGAATGTTTGGTTTGCCAGCAAAATAAAGTTGAAACAATTAAGACACCGGGTCTATTACAACCTTTATCCATTCCAAGCCAACGTTGGGAGGAGGTATCAATGGATTTTATCACAGGTTTACCCAAGTCTGAGGGAAAGAGTGTCATCATGGTGGTAGTTGACAGACTTACCAAGTATGCACACTTTTGTGCATTATCACATCCATTTAAAGCCAGTACAGTTTCTACTGCATTTATGGAAACAATTCAAAAGCTACATGGAAACCCAAAGATTATTGTAAGTGACAGAGATCCCATTTTCACTGGAAATTTTTGGACAGAATTATTTTCTTGTCTTGGTACTCAGTTAGCTCATAGCTCATCTTATCATCCTCAATCTGATGGGCAAACTGAGATAGTAAACAAATGTTTGGAAGGATACCTTCGTTGCTTTGTATCTGATAAACAGACACAATGGGTCAAATGGTTGCCTCTGGCTGAATGGTGGTATAACACTTCCTTTCATACAGCAACAAAAATGACCCCATTTATGGCACTTTATGGGTATCAACCACCATCCATCACATCATATTTAAGAGAAAATTCTAAGGTTCAGGCAGTGGAACATCAACAACAAGTCCTCCAACTCTTAAAGGATAACCTTGTGTTGGCACAGAATAGAATGAAATAACAGGCAGATCAGCATCGCAGTGAAAGAAGTTTTGATGTAGGTGATTGGGTATTCCTACGGCTACAACCATATAAGCAAATGTCCCTCAAGCAAGCTAAGAAGGATAATAAATTATCACCAAAGTATTATGGTCCGTACAAGGTGTTGCAAAAGATTGGTACTATGGCATACAAATTGGAGCTTCCTGCAGCTTCTCGATTGCACCCAGTTTTCCATGTTTCATGCTTAAAGAAGGTTATAGGCGACAAGCTCCCAGTTCAAACAATATTGCCAGAACTTGACGAAGAAGGAAAAATTATATTGGAACCGGAAGCAGTTATAGAAACAAGAACTCGACAGCTACGAAATCGATCAATTTCAGAGTACCTTATCAAGTGGAAGAACTTATCCGTTGAAGATTCCACATGGGAGGACGAGAATTTTATGCAGAAGTATCCTGAACTACTCAAGCGTTGAGGACAACACTTTTTTGAAGGAGAGGGGCATGTTGGGTCCCTATAATACTAGTGATTACCCCATTACTATTGTAGTTATACCCCTTATTTATATTGATGTACCCATGTAGTGCCCATATTGTTACTATTGTGCCACATAGAAGCCCACTATTGTTATTGTTGTGCCCTACAATATTATTGTTATGTAGGCTTTGATTGTATTGGGACCACTTAGACTCCTATATATAGAAAGGAGGTATTTTCATTTCTATCATCCAAGAATAGTTCATTTATGTAATGTAAAGGAGGTTGCCCCCTCGAAGAGGCTGAATTCTAAGGCGTGGATCTCTCTTTTCTATCTTTTTGTGAGCTGGTTTCATAATAGTATCTTAGTTAAAAAATTGATGAATATATAATAGAAAAATAATTTAATTCTGGGTTTTCCCCCTTGTGGGGGTCTTTCCCTAGTCTCTGACCAAATCCTAGAGTCTCAATTGTATATGTTTTTCTTTTTTTGATCTTTTTTGTTTTGTTGTTTATTGTTCTCTCTACATAATTTCTAATATTGGTAATGATGTTATGGGATGAATGTAATAAGTAAATATTGAAAATGTTTAAATGCATTTATCTTCAGCGTAGAACAATCTAGCCCTAAGAAAAGTTAACATGGTATCAGAGCTGGGCTTGACAAAAGTCATTAAAATCACCCCTTGTGGACACCTATGATTGAAGTAGATTGAAAAGTCATGAAGATGTTATAGACCTAAAATAATTATAGGGATTGAAGGAAACCCTAGGGAATCTTTGTTCTTAGAGGAAAAGGTTAGGGTTTGGTAGACACTATTGAAGTGGCCTTAGATGTGACCTAGGTTCTATATCATTGAAACCCTAGTATGATTCTGAATTATTCCTAGTTTAGTTATTAAAATTTAGATAAATACTAAAGTGAAACATCTCGATATGATATAATCGATGAAAATCCCATGATAAATTCAGAGAAACAATCAGAGATGATATGTTGTAGATTTAGAGGTCATTGATGGTTGGTCTTTCCTTTCGATGAAATAAGATAAGGATATATGTGGTTCTTAAGAAGATGCATTTCTTCTATCAATGCCATATTCTTTATGGATAATGGTGTCTTAAGGTGGCTAGATCAAGAGTGAGTTAACATCTACCTTCAACCCTCATTAAAATTAATTATTTTTCAAATCTTATGTTATGACAATGCTATTGTTTTGATTTTTCATTTTTGGACTATACTACAAATTTCTTGGATAAGGAAAGTTGATCCTTCTTAAATATCATCATGATTTGGAGCATTGCAAGTTAGCACTCAGAGGGAGCTGAGAGCCTTTTACAATCTATATTAAAGTTAAGAAATTTCTAGGCTTATGCCATCTCTTTGTGTGTGACTATTCTTGTTAATTTATTCTTTTCGGTTACTGGTGATTCTTCTTGGATGAGTGTTTCATTTATTCCACTAACTTCTTGTATGAGGATGTGATCCATATAGAGGATCAGCAAGTTGAAGAATAGTACAGGAAGGGTTATCTCCAAGAGTGAGCTGGTGCAGAAAAATGAAGGAGCCACTCTTAATTCTAAAGAAAAATGATAGTCCTACCTTATCACCAGGTACACTTTCATTTTGATTATTTATTGTTGTCCTTGATCTTTTTCTTGGGTCACAAGTACATTTGATGAATGTAAGGATCAAGTCCTCTATATTAAATATTGAGGATGATGTAAAACCATCCCATCACTTATTAAATGGACAAGAGCTCAAGACCTCAGAGGGAGGATTGCAATCTCACTTATTGATTGAGGAGGCTTCCTATTCAGATGGATTAGATTGAATACAACATAAGGTTCGTATTTCCTTCATGCAAGGACCATTATAGATGATGTAGATGTAGCAATTCCTCATACTTCCATGATATGATTCAAAATATGATAAGAAATATTCTCTCAAATAAAGAAGGCTATGATGAACACATTATTATCAGATATATGTGAAGTGAGCTTCCTCTATTATGTATTTAAGGAAGAAGCATATTTGTAGTCATCTCAAGACCTTGATTGGCATGAGTAGTATACCCGTGATTATAGAATGAAGAAAGATTGATATGGACTCTAGCAAGTCCCCTAGCCTTAGCATGCTTGGAATGATAAACATTTGATGCAGTCCCTGACATCTCTTCATAATTGAAGGTATGACTTTGATATTTGGTTTTGTATGCTAACAATTTATTTATGACAGGACCAAGATCATCTCAACATTTAGTGCCATAGGTAGTTAACCCTTACACCCAAGATTATTCCACTTCTTGAGATCAAAAGTGTAACAAAAGGAAGATGAGGACTTCCTTGTCAAGGTAAGCTTGCTAGTAGAATCTTGGCATAATGCTTTACAATGAAGCGGTTGAGAAATCCTCCTCTTCAAATATAGTTTTGATGGCGAGTCAACAACTAGATGGATTCTTAATTTGCAAGATGTTCTTTGAGTCATATAGAATCTAAATATGTATATTGCAATGTTGCAAAGATGGTAATTTATGATCTGAGAACCATTGGGATATACTAGAGAATATATGGATATGTTGATGATGATGAGAAGACCTGAGTGTTTCCTTAGGTCTTCCATGATTTACTAGATGAGACAGGTATTTAATTTTTTTGCTTTGAGTGGTAGTATGAATTGTTTCTAACATGACTATCTGCGATTCAGTATGATTGATAAATCTATTTGGAGAGTTATTTGAGCATATGTTGAGCACGACTATGATATACTATGACATATTGTGGGATATGATATGCAAAGAATCTTGTATTCCATGATAGGTTCAAACACATTGAGATCAAATATCACTATATTTGGGATATGGTGCAGAAAAGAGCTATGAGACTCCATTACTTTTTGATTGATGAACAGGCAGACAATTGGATCATTGTGTTGCATCTTGTAAGCTTGTGGTTGACCCGATATTCTCTAAGTGTCATGCATTATGGCTAGGACTAACAGTTGTAATGCTAGTGAGGGAACTAATGGGAAGGAGGAGTCATGGCTAATCGAGAACATTGACATATGCTCATCTCCCCTATTTAAGCTCACAGGGAGAGGAATTGAGTCGAAGAGCTATTAGGGTTGAGCTAGCTCTGGAAAATAGGATAGGGTGTGATCCTTGTCCCTATAGTAATTTGATCTCACCTATTGTCACTGTAGGGTGTGGGTATCTCCCCCTACCATCACTTTTGGGACTTGGTAGAGTATATCACAGTTGGCGTCCTACCAACAAGCTGGGTTTGCTGGGATTTTTTTCTCCCAATATAGCTAATGGGTTGAGATGACTTGCGATAGGGTGTGATTATTACCATTTATGGTAAGTAGTATCTCTCTCAAGTGATGTGATGCAGATGTTCTACCACCTAACTCTTGAGGGTATAGATGGCAATATTAGTGGAAAATCAGATAGAGTGTGATCCTTAAGTCGATCTTGCCTATTGTCATTAGATGATAGTATAGAGTGTCATCCTTAACTTGATCTCATATAGTCACAGGTTAATAGGATAGAGTGTGATCCTTAAGTTGATCTCATCTATTGTCACAGGTCAATAGGATAGAGTGTGATCCTTACCCTTGCAGTAAGTAGATCTCGCCTATTTCCCATGGAGATAGGGTGGTAGTAAGAGCTCCCCTATGATGAAATTATTCTTTAGATTGAGATAGCATTGTTTATCTTATTATCTAAGGAAATGAGCTGTGTTGAGATATGATGAGATGGATGGATTGTTGATATAGCTGAGATGAAGGTCATGAGATTTGACTTAGAGACTAGTAGGGTTTGGAGGATTGATCTCCCCTACTTTTTGTTGTGTATTATTCTTCTTCTATGAGACATGATGATATAGGAAGAGACAAAATGATTCATGATGCAACAAAAATGCACATTTGAGATGATACTTTTGATGCAGACAAAAATTCCTCCCTCGCTGAGAGGGAGTGTTCAAATTTGGGTAGTTATGCAATGAATTTCCCATAGATCCAAAATGAAGGCCATTTTTCCCTAAAAAGAGAATTTATAATGGTCAAAGGAAAATAAAAATAAATAAAACTAATATTAATATATTGGACACTCTTATTATTATTAATGAGTGTGGCACTATGTCATAATTTAGTGGTGGACAAACCATCCT
The DNA here is from genome assembly GCA_031772625.1 of Pinus tabuliformis. Classification (NCBI taxonomy): domain Eukaryota; kingdom Viridiplantae; phylum Streptophyta; class Pinopsida; order Pinales; family Pinaceae; genus Pinus; species Pinus tabuliformis. Next base: position 143,546,544 of record CM062819.1, on the reverse strand, counting down.
CAATTCAACCCGTCAAATGATTAAGTGGCAAATAATTATTTATATAAGGATCAACTCAAGTCGACGTCAACCAAAAAGGGTTACTTTGGCACCAAAAGGCACCTCTTTGTTTATATAAATAAGGCCTTATATATCATGATTTTATCATGTCACTTACATGAAGCACCCCATCAATTAACTAAGGCCTCATCTATATTGTCTGAAGAAATGAATTTGTTCTTGAAGGTTGCATATACATCCAGCTCACATTTGACTTATCTGTGGTCCACTCCAACACCTTTGATCCAAATTTCTTCTCCATGATTTGTAATGTTAGCTTGTGTGTTTTGTTGATGCTCGCACTAAATCAAAGGCTCGGTTCTAGCTCATATCAATTTGTAGCATTTATAGTAGCTCGCTCTAAGGCACGTATGATCTAGCTCACATTACAAAAGTCAACAGTGGTCCATATCTTTTCTATATAGTTCACATTCTGTCTTGGCACACTAAGTGACTTCTCTGTGAGTCGTTTATGGTATAACTTGCATTCAAGACAAGGGCTTTCTTATCTTTGTGACATGATCTTTGTACATCTCTGTTGGCTTAGGGGGGTCCTGACCTAGGTTCAAAGTTATTTGCGCCAACTAACAAATCGCTACACTACTGGCCCTTTCAGCAACAACCCGCATAACGTAGGCTGCAGTCTCACCTGAAGTAGTATGGAGGGATGCAAGAACCAAGTTTCTGCATCTGGAGACGAGTGTGATGTCTTTTAGTGCCCTAGATCTGCCTTCGCGCAGATCAATAAGACCTTAGGGCTCAGTATTGAAAGTCTATTCAAACAATCTTCATAACTTTGCGAAGGTCTACGATCAACTTTTGCAGACCTTTATTAGTTGATTTATCCACTTATGCACATCAGAGAACAATCCTAGATTAGTGTTCGCACAAATCTACTTAAGTTATTTACAAAACATAACATAATTCATCACAGTCTTCGCAGAAGTACTTAACATGCATTGTGTACATCTATTAAGACTTATTTAAGTGAATCGCACATCATTAGATCAATATTTCACAAACACATTATTCATACACATCATATATCGTAAACCAAAGTAAACAAAAATAAATAGATATACACAATATTTCTTTAGTAATATTCTTTATTGATCTTCAGTTCAACTTTACAGACTCAAAACTACCCTACGCACTTAGTTGCGGACTCTACCTAGCCCTCTGCACACTCAACTGCAAAGCCTTTCTCTCTTATCTAACCCACTTCTCTGTGCTAAGACTTCTCTTCTATTGACCCATTACATCCATAATTATCTTCCTCATGACTTAGAATCTCTAAGACACACCTACTTATACAATCTCATGGTCTGCGAACCATGGGTGGGTCTCAAAGCCAACTCAAACTTTACAAAAACAAGGGGCTAAAGCCCCTTTGACTCCTAACCATCTATGCACTCCACATCCACAAATCGTGGAGAATTTACATTAGTTACAAAATATACATCAAAACCTAGGTCTCTGCATCTAAGGGACCCCATCCTAATAGGTCCCCAACACAAAGATCGTGACTCGCCCTCGAGTCACTCAGCTGGCGCTGCGATCTTGCTGCGAAGATCCCCCAGCTGCACTTGAACTACTGAAACCTCGACAACGTTTTTCATGGCTTCCTGCTTGACCTCTTCAGCTAATTTCTATGTAGTTAGGACTTCTACGACCAACCTCATTGTCTGTTGCGTTTGCTACAATCCCTTCAGATTATCTTGGATGGTGGTCGTGACTTGGTAAGCCTCTTCCAACCATGGCTGCAATCTAGTATTTAACAAGGCCTCCTTCTTCTGTGCTGCCGCTACCTGTGCGAGGAGTTGTTTCCCCTCCTGTAATTTTGCAAGGCACTGCATTGGTGCAATGGAGCGCATCGTTGCCCTTACTTCGTCATCCTGTCACTGTAGCACTTTTATTGCGGCGGGGTTGGTGGATGCCATCCTTTCTGTAAAAAACTCACGGGCTTCCAGAGAAATGTTTGTGTGGGCGAAGAATTCCTCCTAAAACGCTCGGCTCATAAGTGATAGACAAGAAATTTCAGCAAAAGATCTAAGGGTGCAAAGTGTTCTCTGTTGGACCAACACACATAATTTATAGGGGTTTTTGAATTCAAATTTGATCGTTCCCCCAAAATTATGACAAGGAATGTTGTTTTGGCGGCATATGTTCAAATATTTTGGCCTTAAATACCGCTAGCCCGCTCCCCTTAATCGTCTTCTGGCTGTCAAATCATGAACAATGACTCCAACGGTCACTTTTCTGTTGCACTGAGCGACACCTTCCTCCATGGTGCTGCTTCCTACGCGCAGTTTCTTATATTGCAACTTCACCACTTTCCGCGCAGCCCACCTACTACGTAGTCCTCCAAACCTAGCAGTGTAGTTTACAGTCCCGCGCTCCCTTGCAACTGCCTAGAGCACTAAGACTATCCTGTCTCCATATAGTCATTGCACAGGATCCCTTGTATACAGCTTCAATCGAATTCCATTCACTCTTCTCGGAAAAGGTTCTCCATTCAACTTCATGAGCTGAACTGCACCTCCATCTGTAATTTCTTTGATAGTATATGGCCCCAACCATTGCATCTAAAATTTACCCAGAAATTTAGTGAAATTAGTATCATATAACAAGACTAGATCGTTTACCTTGAATGTGCGAAGCTTGATGTGTCAATCGTGCCATGCTTTTTCACGTTCCTTCTGTACTTGTTGATGGAACCCAACCAAGAATCGGTCCTCTTCAAGCTCCATCAGTTGTGCGAGCCATTCCTCCAAGGCTTTGTGATCTATCATATATGTGAGAGCAGCTATGCACAGACTAGGCACAATATACTCCATTGGAATTACAACTTCTGCACCATAGAGAAATTTGAACGGTGTTTGTCCTGTCATCTTCTTACAATTAGTCCTATACACCCATAGTACTGCATGTACGTGCACATCCTAGTCATTCCATTGCATGTTGCAGATCTTCGTCAGCGGGTTCTCCAAAATCGTGTTGAAGGCCTCAACAGTTCCATTGGCCTGTGGTTGATATGGCATACTCTTCTGATGGTAGACATGGAATTATTATGTTAACACACTGATTGTTTCATTCAAAAAGTGCGTACCTTTGTCACTCATCATCATTTTCGGGCAGCCAAACCTAGTTAAGACATACTCCAACAAAAACTTTGTTGTTTTAGCTCCTATGCAATCCTTAATCGGTTATGCCTCTACCCATCTAGTTAGATATTCTGGCACGGTGATGATATAGCGTGCACCAATTTTCTTCCTTAGGGGCTGAATTGGCCCAACAAAATCAATCACCCATTTTTTAAATGGCTCAACAATACATGAGGTTGTAACGGAAATTCATCCCTTCGCGATGGTCTGCCTGTTCTCTGACATGCATCATATGCTTTACAATACTCTTTGGAATCCTTATGCAGCGTTGGCCACCATAGCCCTACACACAAAATATTCTGAACAGTCACCTTTCCTGCATAATTTCCTCCCGCAACCCCTCCATGAGCCTCAACGATAATGATATTTCTCTCAAAATCTGGCACATATCCTCACAATATTTCATCTACACCCATCTTATACAGATGTCCCGCAATAACTGAAAAGTCTGCTGCCTGCACTACGAGTTCCTTCTTCTGTTGACATGTGTACCCTTCCAGTGCCATCCCTATAGTCAAAAAGTGAATAATATCAGTAAAATGATTGTCTGGTACACATACTGCGAAAAGTTTCACATCTGGAAACCATTCCTCCATATTATTGGGCTCCTCTCCTATTTCGATCCACGACAGATGGTCTGGCCCTACATTTAACCTTCCTAGTTTTACAATTACTTTAAAGTCATACTCGTGGAATAGTAGCAACCATCTGCAGATCTCCCCCCCCCAACACAAGCTTATTGACCAAGTATTTCAAGGCAAAATGATCTGTGTACATCTTGAAGTGCCCTCCTAACAGATAGTGCCTATTTTTCTTTCACTTAATAATGTCATAAGCCTTATTTTTAGTAGGACATCAAAAATATTTTTCCATGTAGGGTTACTTTTGAATCAAGAAAATTTTCAAGGGGAGAAAGTTCTTATTTAGTTGCACTTTCTGCCATAAATACTATCTAGAGTTATAATTTTTGTTTGAATAAAAGTCTAATTAATTACAACTTTGCGAAACAATATAACGAGATCTCAACTTAAAAAAAAACTTGCATCCTGTCCCTTATACATATTCTTTTGTTGAAACATTTCTTATAATCTGTTTTGTTGAGGTTTTCTTTCCATTTCATCTTTTCATTCGACTTTTCATTTTAGTTTCCATTTATTCTCCTCTTTTGCAATTTTTAGAGTATATCACTTTCACTTTCACTTCTGATTGGTTTTTGTGACATTACCAAGATTTATATGGAACAATTTTTATTACCCAACATTGGTCGACATGCCTAGAGAATATTTTTACTCTCATTTTCATGTGTTTTCATTTACCTTAAAGGGATATCTTTATTGAATTCTAAATCCCTCTCACCTTAATTATTTTCCCCTTGAGGAACATTTATCTTTTCCAAGTGATAGGATTCATCTTTCCAAGGAAAGAACTGGCTTGAGTCTAACTCAATGAATCCCACCCATTCCCCCACTTCACATAAAAATCCTCTAGATTGATAGTTGTAGGGAAAGATGAGGGAGTCAAAACTTTATAAGTATTATATCCATTACCTTTAAAATATCTCATACCACCCTGCCTCTTCACCCAATTGCTAAAAGAAATTCTCTAAATAAAGTTTATCAAAAGGGTGGTAAAAGAGGGTTGAAAGCACATATGTGTGGGAAACACAAGTAAACCCATTGGGGTACTGAACAGGATTGTTGGCAATGGGGCTATGCTTGTATGGTACTAAGACAAATTTGTTGGGGTATTGAACAGGCTTGCTAGCAACGAAACAATGTTGGGTAAGGGAGATTATATATATATATATATATATATATATATATATATATATATATATATATATATATATATATATATATATATCTATATATATATATATATATATATATATATATATATATATATATATATATATACTTTCTTTAAACTTCCTGTATGTATCTCTTCTATCACTCGCATGAGGTAAATTTAAAATTAATTATTTTCCTAAAAACTTGAATTCATGATTTTAGACTTGGTTTATTTCAAGTACTTATCTTTTTAGAACCTATATTGTGTGACCTATTAATGTGGGACCCATGGGAAATGTTTTAATGGTTGAAGGCTTGATGAAATTCATCATTTCAACATTTTGGTAAATTTAAATTCATTATCATTTTAACCAGAGATAATTGCTTCTTTCCCTTGTGTCAACATTGTTGAAGCCTCAACCCCACCATAATTTTTTTACAAAATATATGGCGACCCTCTATGTAAATTTTGGTCATGTCACTCCTTTCATGGTTTATTTTTTTATTTTTTGTGGGATTTTTTGTCTTAATTTTCCCTTTTGATTGCTTGCTTCATTATGTGTGGTTACTCACTAGAGTCCCAACAACTCGAATTTTGCTGAATTTGGACTTACGATTTCAAAATGACATTTGTCCAAAGTTTGATTGATTTTTACCACCTAGGCTTAAAAATGTACATAAATGTGTTTTACAAAATAATTTATTTTATTTTGTAAAGTATTTAACTAATTATATATAAATAAAATTATTTAGCTAATTTATTTCATTAATTAGTTTATTAATATAAATATAATTTATTTTATTAATTTGTAAAATAATATTATTATAATTAACTATTCAACAAAACCACCCAATTCAAAATGTTATATATACATATTCTGCGCATGTACAACTCGAAGCATCCAAGCACATGGGATGAAAGTCTCCCCTATGTCCAACACATCTACAATGGAACTCTCCACAACTCAACGGTCCACAGCCCCTTTCAGGTAGGGCAGGGATTTTAGCCATTATGCCCCATTGATGTGGCCATACCATTTGCGGCCACTCAGGTAGATTTAGCTCACGTTCAATTCGAAGCTGAAAGGCTAACATCTTCATTGAGCACATTCAACGCATCTGCCAACAGGTCCATTATATATTGGACAGAGCCAATGTTAAGTACAAGTAGTGCCATAATGAGCATCAAGTGTCACACAAGTTCTAGGTGGGCGACAAACTTTGGCTACATTTGTAGAAGAAGTGTCTTGTTGGACCCCACTGCAAGCTTTGTCCGCTCCGATATGGGCCATACACCATCACCAAGGCTGGTGGTGACAATGCCTTCAAGCTCAACATACCATCGTTTCTTGTACTGTACCCAGTGTTCAATGTAGATCGTCTTCGACCATACTTTCGACCATTTTTGGACACATCTGACATTGTAGAACAACTCACACCAACAGAGCTCAACCTAGACTACATGGAACATGCAACGACTGATTAGATCATCGTACATAGGTCAAGAACACTTGCCAACAGAGGATGCAATTATATTGAGTTGTCAAAGCAGACCAACTCCTTCACCAGGGCAAGTGGTTCACCAAGGACCAGGTTCAACATAAATTTCCTCACCTCATGGAGGCTCTGCATGCAATGGGGACAATTGCTTCCAAAGGGGGTGAGGAATGATCCAGGTGTATATTGGTGGCCACCTTCCTATTCCACCTAGACCCCGTAGTCATTTTCATCTGTTTCCTTGTTCATTTCAACATTTACTATTTTTAGCAAATTTTCAGCTCCTAAACTTCCGGAGCAATTTTGACCCCCTAAACAATGTTTTTTTTGGGTCTGCGATAGGCCCATTATTGTTAGTAGGGGCCTGCAGCAAAACTTGTAGTGCTCGGTGAGACCTTTCCAACAAGGTATTGTACGTGCTAAACAGAGATAATATGACCAAATTATGACCCCAGGAATTTGGCTGCCCAACTAACCCCAACGGGGCCCACAAACTCTTGGTGTTACATCTCCTGGGGTTAGGTTTTTAGTTTTTTATGATTTTTTCATGTTTTTCAATAATAAATAGGCCCTTATGTCTCATTGTCACATAGTTCAAAGGCATGTAGCCGTACATCTCTTCTCAGAGATAAGCTACCATCGCCCGAGCTATCTTATTTCTATTCCATTTGTAAGCATAGTTCGATATTTTTCTATTAATGAAATGAAGTGTTTTTCTTTTACATCTCTATGTTTATGATTATATCTGTAAGTTTTTTCATTCATGTTTAAGTTCAGATCACTATAGGTGGGTTATCACCTTTTGTTGCCATGGTTGGGAACAATTCTCGAATGGGAACCCGAGTCGCTCTGAGAGAAGGACTCAAAGGTATGTTAGGAGTATCAAAAGGACTATACGGATGTGGAGGTGAGACATGATCTGATTCAAGGAGTGGTTTGGGAGGAAACATCAAGGACTCCAAAGTAGGTTGAGGACTAGCCGAAGGAGAGTCCTTAGATGATCCAACCGACTCTGCTAGTGGTTAGGAAGCAAGGGGTTGGATACTTAGGATGAGACAAAGTTCAACACCTTGTTTCTCAAGAGACTTAAGATTAACAGTATCAGAACATACAACTCTAGGTGAATTAGGAAAATTAGCATCTCCATAGATATTGTGTGATGTATCTGGTGTCTCGTTTTGGACTCCTTGTGGTTCTGCCACGATGTATTTTCATGAAATCAATCATTAATTATGCATTGGTGAATACTTCAGCTTAATTCCAATTTTACAATTAACCATTTGTTTTGAGGATAAAAGGAGTTGTTTCACGGGTAGAATGGTATTCCATGGTCGATTCATTTTAGAAATTAACAATAAATAAATAAATAAATCAAAAAGGGGTAACTAGGCATGAGGGTTTACCAAGCAACCATGAACTATTATATATACCTTGGAGAATCAAGGACTTAACGTACAACATCCAATCTCCTTGAATGTTATGTTTGGTGTATCATGGTATACAAGGCGGCAAAATCAGTTACCTATGGATGGATATCAACCCAATATATAGATGATGGTACGTGGGAGTGCAGTCCGTAGTAGTGTTGTCCAATGCGTAACCGTTTGATGAAAGCGTTTGCATATACTTATCATGCATGGAGTGCCTCCAATATACCTGGAAGTACTAGAGAATAATCCTATACACTTTCGTGCGCGGAACAGGATTTCACCCCAAGATACAATGCTGAAAAATAACGGCAAATCCTACATTTAATGATGTCAGAACACGTCTCTAGCCTAGACCTCTAAATCTTTTCGTTAATTTTCCAAATGCTCCTTAGGTTAATTGAGATACATTTTAAGTTGATCTTGAATTAAGTTTCGCTTTCAAGTCTTGAAGATCGATGTTACTTGAACACACCTATGATGAAACTACTATGGAAAAATGATTATTTTCACTTAAATGAAAGTTATCTAGCATAGGAAAGAAGTTCAAGCATTGATACAACAACCAAGTATGCGACAAACAAATATTCCTAACTATATTCCCCTTCAAGGTTGAGGAAATACTCAAGTTTCCTCCCCCGTAGAGTATCCATCAACTTCAGTGTCTCCAAGGAAAAGCTAATTTTTTAAGGATATTTATCGTAAATTATGCTGGGATCACAAAAGGGTTTATGCATTTACTCAAGAAAGAAGTTCCATTCATTTGGGATGACTTTGCTCAACACTCATTTGATGCTTTGAAAAAGGAATTGACCTTTGCTCCTCTTCTGAGTCCACTTGCTTATAGCAGATCTTTCCTCTTGTATCTTGCAGCAACATAATCAACCATTGGTATGGTTCCGGTTTAGGAAGACAATGCCCTTAAGGAGTATGTGATTTATTATCTAAGTCATGACTTAGTTGGTCCTAAACTTAGGTATTCTCATGTAGAGAAATTGTCTTTTGTTAGGATATTCCGACACATAGGAAATAGTTAAGTATAACTTGGTCTAGTGTAGAGTTAGGTAATGTGTGTTTCTTTACTATGTACTTTTGTAACTTACAATCGACAATCATGATATGTTCTAGGCATCAAGTGATCCAACGGTTCATTCTCTCCTTGGTATTACCAACACTTGATCCATGGCTTAACACCCGATTGGTCCATGATCTATATTTAAAGAGCATCGAGGGTCATTTGTAAGGTGACTATTCATGAGAGAAGCTTATGTAAATTTTCTTTATTTTATTAATAAATTGTCTGAAGTGGTTGCGTTGGCTCAGGCCATGGACTGTTTCTCTCTTTGAGGGTTTTACCCATGTCAAGAATATTGGTGTATTGATCTATGATTTATTTGTCAGCGGTGTCCTTTGGTGTTCTATCTGAGGAACTTACCCTGTAAATTCCTACATGGTATTAGAGATATTTGAGGGCCACATCCGTTGGTGATCTAAATCCGAAGTCGGTACAACTGCATCTAACTGTCGTTTCCTAGATCTACTATTTCTGACTCCTTTCAGGCCGAAAGGACTACTCTATTGTGTTAGAAGCATCTGTTCCAGTGAGGAACCCCTTTCGTTTCTTGCAAAAAGGTTTTTGGTAGCCCTAGCTACGTCATTTTTAAGATCTAGAGGTATACAGTCTTTATTTGTAGTTTTAGTTATTCTTCTCTCTGTTTATTTAGGTTTACTTAGCCCTTTGTTTTTTATTATTGGATCTATACCTTTCTTTTCTACATATGCTCTTTGCCCTGTGACTCTATGCAATCTGGGAAAATCAGGAATAGAACGGAAGGATTTTTCTCATGCGTATTCTCTTTTCCGCCGCGCCTTAGTGTGATCTTGGAAAATAAAAAACATTGAGTAAAATATTTAGTTTCCGGCAAAATCTAACTTCAAGCCATAAGGTTTGGTTTTTTTTTTGCATGTCCATGTTGAGTTGTGTGGTTTTTTTTTGTAGGCAAAAAGAAAATTTTCAAGTAAGCAAGCACCCCAAAGCTTCAGTGAATAAAAAAAACAAAAAACCCCTTCCTCTTTTCCAAAAATTACCAACCTTTTAAACTAGCTCACTTGGTCCAAAGTTACGTTATGAGAATAGAGGTCTTAGGTTCAAGTCTTTCTTTTTTTTGAGTTACTTTGTCAAAAATCACATGTAATTTATGTTTTAAAGTTACTTTATGTAAAAGTGTTCTCACCCATTATAAAAAGTGAGTGACTTATAATTCTAAAGTCTCTTTGTCTTTTATTTAAGTTACAATTTAGTGAGTAGCTCATAAAGTGCCATTGTAAAAGTGATTTTCACTTATTTATAAAGTGGGTCACATAAAAATATTTTTTTGAAGTGAGCTAATTAGATTACATTCACGCACTTCATCGGCATCTTCAACAACTTTTCTTCAAAATGCCATAACTTCTTCATCCGGAAGCCATTTCCGGAGCCGTTTTTTTTTAATCGACCTAATTTTTTGAGATATTTCCATTCGAACACTTAGTTTCATCATATACAGCTTCAGTTTATGTTAACATGGAAAGTCCATGCCAATTTATTCTTGACAACACCAACTACTTCAAATGGGGGTCCTACATGGAAGATTTACTTAGAAGTAAAGTTCTTTATAGAATAGCCTCAGGCCAAGAGTCCAAACCTAAAGATGAAGATAAGCAAGCCAAATGGGAAAATAGGAAATATCAAGCATGTGGGTTGATAGATATGTCTATTTATCCAGAACTTAGATTCCATATTGCAGAACTTGATACACTTGATGAAGCAATGAAAGAGCTCAATAAAGTTTTTGAAATTAAAAATGAAATTAAAGCCAATCAACTCCAAAATGAGTTGCTTATGTTGGACCCTATTAATTTTTCTTCCATTAAATATTTTTTTGTCCAAGTTCAAGACCCTTAGACCTCTCTTGGAAGGTGTTAAGGTTAAGAAAAAGGATGGTAGCCTTATCTATTCCATCCTTACTAAGTTGGGACCATCCTACTCTGTGTTTGTTTCCACTTTCCATTCTACTAGAGAAGCCATTATTTCTCAAGGACAATACTACAAGTCCCCCTCTTTTGATGCCGTTTGTGATTCTTTAATAAGAGAACAAGAAAAACTCTTACATTTTGGTCTTCTCAATCTTGGAAACTCTTCTAAGAAATCCTTAGCCGTCCAACAGAAACAAAGTTCAAAGAATCCTAAGAAGCAACATCCTAAAAAGAATGGTCCTAAACCAACCAAGGGTCCTAAGCACTTTCAATCTCAAAATGAAAAATCAATTCAACAAAATGATAAGGAAAATAAAAACAAAGAGAAGAAGACTGATAAACATTGTAACTTTTGTAATCGAGATGGCCACTTAGAATCCAAATGCTTTAAGAAGATGGAAGCCTTGGAAATAGCAATGAAGAAGAATAACATCCATTTGTAGCATTCTTCAACTTCAATTTCATCTTCAGGGATAACAATTTATGCATATGGTTGTCAAGCATCTCGGTTTGGCTATGCACTAAATGTATCTTCTTCTCATTCTCATGAGTGGCTCATTAATTCTGGAGCTTCTTATCACATGTCCAAAAACAAAGCCATGTTTTCTTATTTAAATGATTGTAACACCAAAAATGTGTATGTTGGTGATGATAGATCTCTTAGTGTTGTTGATCCAAAAATGGATCCTGGATAAACCTATAAGTCTAAAAGACTTCATATAAGAGGTAAAAAGAGCCAGATGGCACAAATCCTTTGTAAATCAGAGGAAAATGAAAATCACAGGCTGCTCTTGGAAATAGTCTCATTGCAGAGATCTCATTTTGAATCCAACGCAACTTGAATGGGCGAAAACGGACTTCAGATGAAGAAGTTATCATAAAAAGAAGTTCCCCTTTGTTCTTTGGAAAGAGGCAAAACCATAGAGAAAACATTGAAAAAGCAGGCCTATCAGCCGTCAACAGAGCAATGAATAGGAGCCGTCAGATCTAGCCGATCAATGGTCCAGATCCGATCAGCAAATCACAATTGGCGGTGGCAGGTGGAGGATATTGGAACAGGTAATATGATTATTGCGATCGCAATATTGCAATCGGCGATTATAACGGAGCGAAATCACAATCGACGATTACAATGGAGAAAAATCGCAATCGACAGTTACAACAGAGCACTTATCCATGACCCGGGGCTCATGTGGCATGCGATTGCGACAGGTTGCATTGCAAAATTGCATCAGAGCCACACAGAGGAGCGGGATATATATATATATATATATATATATATATATATATATATATATATATACATACATATATATATATATATACATACATATATATATATATACATATATATATATATATATATATATATATGTATGTATATATATATATATGTATGTATATATATATGTATATATATATATATATATGTATGTATATATATATATGTATATATATATATATGTATATATATATATATATACATACATATATATATACATATATATATATATATATATGTATATATATATATGTATATATATATATATGTATGTATATATATATGTATGTATATATATATATATATATATATATAGATATACGCGCCACGGACCATATAACATTACACACGATATTCTATAAAGTTTCAGATCCGTCAAACGACAGTTTCATTGTGTTTCCATGTATTTTGTTCGATAAATGAAATACGATGGGAAAGCTCCAATGCGATGAAGACCCGATTGTTGTTGGGAAAAGTATCTATTCAGAACGCCCCTATCCCACTCTAAGGTGTGACAGTGCCTTAGCAACAAACAAGGAAAACTACTTTCGTATTCTTCTTTATGAAATGTAAACGAAGAGGAAGGATGTAACTAACCTGTGTCTTTCGCTAGTTTGTTGATCCAATCGCTCTCCTCTTTGCTCGCTTCCCACTGCCTGCTCCCTTACTGGCCTAGCTTCACCAAGTTCCTGCAAGATCACAGAAGAGGAAAACTACACAAAAGACATAGATTTACATTCATAAATAGCTTAGGATCAGATTTAAGCTAAACATGCAAATATAACAAAGCATCATTGATACACAGCATGTAGGAGAAAGTCAAATAGTTTTATTGATATGATAAGAAAGTCCAAGAGGAGATACAACCAAGTGAGTCCCGATCCAGCATCTACCTCCCAGCAAAGGAATCCCTTCCTCACCTCCAACAAAGCATAAATCACCCAATGCACTAATCTCAATCTCAAACCAACATCAATTCTCTCAAAGTACAAAATTCCAGCCTCTGGATCTCTGGGATGAGGGATCCATATATAGATGTAAGCAGAGAGGATGAGTCAGCTTATGTTTTGACTTGTGGCTTCTCTTGTCAGTTCTTGCTTCCACTTAGAGGCTGAGAGCCTCTTACTCATCCTTGGTCAAACTCAGTGAGGCAAGTGTCATTGAGGAAGATTCTGGAAGCTTCCATTGTCTGTACACCTCGCGGAATGACACTGCCATTTGGCATTTCTCGCTCAGCGCACCCTGGTAGTGCATTTAGGTGCATTGCAACGCACCTAGCTAGTGTACTGGGGTAATTTGCAACGCAAGCAGCTAGTGGAGCACTTGAATTGATCCTGATTTGACTGATTCTGAGTAGTTTTTGGTGGAGAACTTCTGGGAGAAGCTGTCATTGGTTGACCTTGTTCCTTTAGGGGCAGGAACAACACTTTTAGGGACTTTGGATCCCTTGTATTATGGACATTTTATGCTCAAAGCTGTAAGGCACAAAAATGTCTATAACAGTTGCCCCCTAAATTATGAGGCCGTTTATCGGGTGAAATGCTTTATTAGGAGGATCCGAAGTTCTTTCAATGCTGGGAGGAGACCTGTAATAAGATACAATACAATACATTATTTTTCATACTGTTTTCATGATCTAGCTGAGGCGGGCATTCCCATGCTCAGCTTTATAAATTCATTTTTATGTACATAGGACAAACAATCGTCTGATGGTAGACTGATGATTCTGATGAAATCATCATCCTTTTGGTAGGATGATTATCTGTGCTGCAATGTTGTACATGTCAATGTCTTTATTTTTCCTGAATATATATCGCAGCCCGAATGGATGAAATTAGATCCGGGGTCTTCAATCTCGTCCGATCTTCACTCTAAGTACAAGTCGATCCATGTGAGAAATGTTTTGAAGTCGAACATGGAAAGACATCGCTTGATTACCAGTCAATGATGTAAACTGTTAACAAGCGCGAGAGGAATCACCGATAATGATAATGACCCTCAAGGTACTGCAGTACAATTCACGTGGTGTGAATAAAGGACTTGGTGTCGAACACCACGCAAAATCTTTCGGTTGAAGGTCATTGATGTATACCTGTCGCCGGAAGTGAGAAACTTGCCATTGAGGCATGCAAGCTTCAAAGTACTGAAGGGGGTGTTCCTAGATCAACTTCTTGGATAATGAGCTGATGTCGACAAGAAGCGATCCGTCAAAGGAGGGCCTTAATGAATCCCACATCAATGACACGGAACTGAGCAAATGATTTTTATGGAGGTGAAAACGATCTGATGATATATGGTTCAGGGTGGCGGTCATGAAAGAATGAAGTATAATGTATGGTAGTGGATGGGACACGGGTGACTTCTCTGGATGACTTCTCTTGAACATACCGGCGACACTTATATGATGGATTGGTAGCATTTACCCCAAAGGTGGATGGTATGGCGAGACCATGGTGATGTGATCGGTGAATGAAACAACCCAACCCGACTCAGGCACGGAGTGGAAGTGTCATGTTCAAGAGCGACTTGCTACCAATAAAGTTTCTTTGAGTTTCTTCCCAATTTTTCCCCAGTCATTGCTGACCAGTACCTCTTTATTTTTGTCAAGCTTGAGGAGGATAACATATGCTTGTTCTATAATTTGCCCTTCGGGCAAACCCATCGCTATGTTTTAACGAGCCTAGCGATAGTGAAACTCGTTATCGTCTAAAGACAAGTTTGTCGCTATTAATGTTTTTAACGAGTTTAACGACAAAAATAACTCGGTCCTTTTCATTTTTAGAGAGTCTGAAAAGGTACATAAAGGTAACTCCGGAAGTCCTTTTTCGTCATCTAATCCCTTAAGTCCGAAAAAGTATAAAATAATACAGAAGGGATGAATTTTCGATAGTTTTAACGAGCCGAACAAAACAAGCGCTCGATCTTTTTGTGCAATAATCCCTCAGGTCCAAAAAGATTAAAATCTAGAGGAGGGATAGCACTTCCGGTCGCTCTAACGAGCTGGAAGGCCAAAACTCGGCAATCTCTTCATATTTTACGAGTCAGATGAAAAGAGCTTAAAGAAGACTCGTCTTTTGAGGAACGAATGATAAAATGGGTAGCAGCTAATTCCAGGTAAGGGTTGGAATTTTCCAAGCACGGCAGTGTCACAAGGATGGCTAGTGAAATCACTCTTCGCAGCTGTTCCTCAAAATGGGTAAACAATCAAATGGAGGTGAATGATTGGCCAATGGAAAAGTGGAGGTGACGGTGCAAACACGACCAAGGCTTTAATGGCTGATAATGTTACATTCACGGTGGTTATTTACCGGAGGATAGTTCATTTTTTAACAAGCTTAAATGCGGGTTGAAACATTTGCTCGATCTTATGTTTATTTTTTAACGAGCATGAAATATGTGCTAAAACTGCTCGATCTTATGTTTATTTTTTAACGAGCATGAACTATGTGCTAAAACTGCTCGATTAATCCAGTCATATGATAAGAATGTCTCATTGAAGATGCCATTTTTTATGGAGCTTGCACCTTACAAAGCTTTGCCCCGGAATCCTTTCTTTATGCAAGTTCGGAAACGACTAATCCTACGAGTTTAAAGGGTTAGAGGTCCTAAAAATTTAAAAAATAAATAGCCTCCCCTTGCTTTCACTCCAAAAGGTTTGCATGCCCCCAGGTATAAAGTAAGATTTCAAGGTTACCCCTCAATTTGCAGATAAAACATTTGTTCTACCAGGAAAGGCCTACCTCTTTCAGGTTACCAAAGATTGCCTCATTTGCGCAGCAAACAAAACACTTCTTCGGCGATGTCTACCGAGATAGACAAAGGTGAGTGACAACGAGCGCCAAACACATAACTTTGACAAAAGAATCTTATTCTAGAACAACCCCTCTTCCAATCACGGACGGGGTACGAACTAGTCATATTCTCCCGCGGAAACCTACCCTATACCCAAAGTTTTCCTGCCGAAGCAGACCAGGACGCATGCCCCCTGGGTTTCAGTCATGTCCTTCCGGATTACTCGCGCTCATCGGGAGGACGGACCGTAGGTTGAGACATTTCTTGCGTGAAGAGACCATTTAGGGATGGTATATGACTATTTGCGATGCGTGATCCGGGAAATGAAAGCTGGTCCACGAGCTTGACCACTCTTCCTTCGTGCGGAAAACACATTACTCTAAAGAGTGAGGAGACGATGGCTCCCATGCAATAAATATAATCTCGTCCAAGGAGTAGGTTATAATCCAAGGGTCCTTGAACGACCATCTTGTTCATTTGAACGGTCTTCCCTTTCAATGTTATGGGCACATTGGGAAGGATCCCTAAAGGTCGACTGGTTCCTTTATCGAAGCCTGTCAGATTTCTCATCTCAGGCAAAAGCGATGGCGAACCAAGCGCTTTCCAAGTAGTAGAGGAAAGGATACTCACAGACGCCCCCTCATCTATGATGGTGCCAGCCATGACCATTCTGTATATTTGAACGATAATTCGGAATGGTATGCTTGCTGGCAAACGGGGTCTGCCTAGTTGGTTCCAATCGAAGGATACAACTAGGTTGCTTGGAGGTGGGACCGAGTAGACGGCCGGGTATGGCTCTGACGAACTTCCTTCCTGCGATAAAGGAATGGGTGGATTGCCCCCGTGTTCATCGGAGTCTATGTTGATGAAGAGAATTTGGACGGTGTCATCCTTATCCTCTTCAGTGACTGTATCATTCGAAGATAAAACCTCTGAAGGCAAAACCGGGTCAACTGCTGCCTCGACCTTTTGACTTTCATCTGGTGTGGATTCAGTTGGTTTATCTTCAATGATAGATGCTTCAGCCGACCACTTGAGCGGGCCAGCTGGATTCTCAACTAACGAAGGACTCGGCAAGAGTTTTTTATATCCCCAACGGAGTCGCCATTTTGTTGTTGGGAAAAGTATCTATTCAGAACGCCCCTATCCCACTCTAAGGTGTGACAGTGCCTTAGCAACAAACAAGGAAAACTACTTTCGTATTCTTCTTTATGAAATGTAAACGAAGAGGAAGGATGTAACTAACCTGTGTCTTTCGCTAGTTTGTTGATCCAATCGCTCTCCTCTTTGCTCGCTTCCCGCTGCCTGCTCCCTTACTGGCCCAGCTTCACCAAGTTCCTGCAAGATCACAGAAGAGGAAAACTACACAAAAGACATAGATTTACATTCATAAATAGCTTAGGATTAGATTTAAGCTAAACATGCAAATATAACAAAGCATCATTGATACACAGCATGTAGGAGAAACTCAAATAGTTTTATTGATATGATAAGAAAGTCCAAGAGGAGATACAACCAAGTGAGTCCTGATCCAGCATCTACCGCCCAGAAAAGGAATCCCTTCCTCACCTCCAACAAAGCATAAATCACCCAATGCACTAATCTCAATCTCAAACCAACAACAATTCTCTGCAAAGTACAAAATTCCAGCCTCTGGATCTCTGGGATGAGGGATCCATATATAGATGTAAGCAGAGAGGATGAGTCAGCTTATGTTTTGACTTGTGGCTTCTCTCTGTCAGTTCTTGCTTCCACTTGGAGGCTGAGAGCCTCTTACTCATCCTTGGTCGAACTCAGTGAGGCAAGTGTCATTGAGGAAGATTCTGGAAGCTTCCATTGTCTATACACCTCGCGGAATGACACTGACATTTGGCATTTCTCGCTCAGCGCACCCTGGTAGTGCATTTAGGTGCGTTGCAACGCACCTAGCTAGTGTACTGGGGTGCTTTGCAACGCAGGCAGCTAGTGGAGCACTTGAATTGATCCTGATTTGACTGATTCTGAGTAGTTTTTGGTGGAAAACTTCTGGGAGAAGCTGTCATTGGTTGACCTTGTTCCTTTAGGGGCAGGAACAACACTTTTAGGGACTTTGGATCCCTTGGATTATGGACATTTCATGCTCAAAGCTGTAAGGCACAAAAATGTCTATAACACAGACCCGAAAGGGTCTGCGAAATAAAAATACATAATGTTTCAAATCTGCCATAAAGCCATTTTGCGGAATTTTGCAGTGTTTTTAACGTATTTTCTAAATACGAAGGGAAGCCACAGAGTGGGCATTGCGACTTGCGATAAGTGATTATGGGCGGACCCGATAGGAGTTTAGGGTGGAATTCATAGTAATTAGAGTCTGATGAATAATGTTTTCTGTGGATTTTTCCCATGTTTTGCAACATTTCTATGTGTAAACAGCGAATGACTGTTCCTAAGGATTTCAAACGCCAATGGTTCCATTCTGTTACAGCACAGGTGGCCACTATCCTCGAGGGCATTTAGCAATGATTGCTAATGCTTAGAGAGGGGATTTGAGTGGACAAAGGCTGGAAGACAGAGAACCCGGAAGGGAAAACAAACAGACAATGCCGATTGGCTTGAAAAACCATGAATATCAGAGACAGAAGGTTTTTGGTTGTTGATGTTGTTTTTGGGGTTTTGTTATTGAAAATTTAGCCAAAGTAGGAAGTTGAGGCAAAAAAAGAGCAAAAAGAGGCAGCACGGAAGGAACAAGAACAACCAAGGGAGTCACTTGGAGTTCAGGTGAAAAGATAGAGAGTTGTAAATTATAGAGAGCTGTAAATTGCAAAGACCTAAAGAATCTAGAGCCAGAGCTAGAGCCAAGAGCCAGATCCAAGAGCTAGAGTGAGAGTTGAGAGCCAGAAAGCCGAGAGCTTCAAGAGCCAGGGAGAGATGGTGTTATGAGCCCATTTTTCCTGTGTAAAATAGTGGAGTTGAGCCAAGAGCTTGTAAAATGACTTGCCATAATCCCAGAGAGCCTAGTCAAGTTGACTAGAGCTCAAGGGGACGTAGCCCAGGAGTTTTGGGTGAACTCCAAATTAAATTGCTGTCTTATGTGCTTGTTTTACTACTGAAATATTTACTATTGTTTGTATTTATATATTAGTTTCAGCACATTAATTTACAACACCTGAACTGTTTAAAACAAATACTAGCATACACCTTAATATTAAGCACTTATTAATTCCGCATTGGTTAATCAATAAGACTGGGGAATGTTTAAATCTTTGGAAGTGGGAGAGGTTCTTGTAAGTTAGACAAGAAGTTTAAGTGCCCCATTTTCAGATCAGCTGGTATCAGAGCCAATTTTGGTTAACCACACCTTTAAGAAGGTTATATCAGGATGCTTGATTGATAAAGCAGAGACTGCTTGTTTGAAAGGTGTTTGAAAAACAAGAGGCTGATTGTATGCTTATTGCAGACTGACTATTATTTGAGTTTGCAGAGGTAAAGGGAAAGCTATTGATAGCTCAGTCCGAGAAGGACAAATAGGAAGAAGGGCTGAAGGCATTCTTCTATCCCGAGGACCTCAAGGTAGTCCTTAAAGCACAAGAGGTTTGTTGCAAAAGGTTGCTGAAATAAGCTCTTTATTAATCTTGTTTGAAGTTCTTTGTTCCTTGGCACAATGACAACTTCCTCAAGTGTATCCTCAAATTCTTCCCTCTTCATCACAAGACTCTTTGATGGGGACTTGAAGCAAGACTTGTTTATCATGATGGACAAGGTGAGAGAAATGTATGAGGATGGAAAAAAGAGCAGCATACTTAGAGAGTAGTTGAATTCCATGAAGGAAGAGAAGCAGATGCTTTCTGACAGACTGCAGGAAATGGAGAGGCAACTTCATATTGCAAATATGAACCTGAAGAGGATTCATGAGTTGGAGTCACAACTCTTTGTTGCCAAAGAAGCCTTAGTCAAGTATCAACTTGAAGAAGAGGTTAACCATTACAATTTGTCTTCAAATTCTTTTGAAAATGCTTATATTGGTCCTTTTGAAAAACATACTAGAGGCATAGATTCCAAGCTAATGTCCAAGATGGGCTATGAAGGAAAGGGCTTGAGAAAGTATGCACAAGGTATTGTTGAACCAATAATGGTTGAGGAAAGGCCTAAGTATTTGGGTCTTGGCTATGGACAGTCTTATGGAGAGAGTTCCAAATTTGCCATAAAGACCATTAAAACAGCTTCGAGAAGGAGTTGCATTGCAGGTCTTCAAGAGTGTGAAGGTTGTAATCAGGAGGAATGCAATAGCTTGAAACATCACTTGCAGGATGCATGTGTTTAGAAGCACACACTCAAACCAGAGAGTTGTGGAAACTCTAAAAGCATTGAAGAGATTGAGGGTGTTCCAAAGGGAGCCACTTCTTCATCTGCTTCACCTCCTCATGAGGCAATAACGGTGAAAGAGGTAGGTATAAATCTGGTTCTAAACATATTCCTTTTGATTTTGCAAAACATGGTAATTTTCCACATAAGTATGGGAAAAGAATTGCATGTTCCTTTTGTGGTTTGGATAACCATCATGTTTCTAGATGTTGGAAGAGAATGACCACATACATGAAAATTTTGAAGGAAAAGAAGCAGAAAGCCAAAGGTCCATTTGACAAGGCAAATCACGCTGTTAAGAAGATGCACATGTGTTGCACTTACTGCCATAAGCAAGGGAATCTTGCTGAAAGGTGTTGGACTCTGAATCCAACAATGCTTCCACCAAAGCTGAAGAAAGTGGAAAGAGAAGATGGCAGAAATGGAAAGGAAGTTTCCATAAATAATGTGTTTCAAAATGATTCACATGTTGATGTTGATGTGCAAACAAAGGAAAAACCTTTGAATTGGATTGGTAAGAAATGGTTAGAGTTATTTTCCAATTAAGGATTGCATGTCTATTAATGCATATATTTGCATTTCTTTGTTGATGAGATGCAAGTTGCAGGTTTCTACCTAGATGATGAATGGAAAAAGGATGAGTAGGAGACTCACTTTGTTGCTGCAATATTATATTTCATTTCAATTTCAAAAGTACAATGTGCTTAAGCGAAAGTTGAAGGATAAAATGCATGCATGACCATGAGATGCATGAACATAAAGATGTTGATGTTTCCCTTGTATTTGAACACCTTGTCAAACAGGTACAAAGGAATGTTTTTGAGAAGCAGGTGTACTTCACATTTGTTTGAGCCACCTTGGATCAATGATCAAGGCATAAAAGCTCAAACTACCTTCTATAACCATTCCAACAGGATTTCTGTAGGAAGGCAAGGAGGGAGACAGTTCTTCCCAGGAAAACCAACCTATCCAGAAGGGAAGTGGTCAAAAACTTTGGTTCAGAGGCACTATGCAAGGCAAGTGTGTGGAGGCTGAAAGGAGAGGGTGTTGTTACTCCCAGGCACTGTTCAGATCAATATATCAGTCTTTTTGGGACCAAAAGTTCTTTTAGTGGGAAGGCGTGATCAAAAAATGGATCTTGGATAAACCTCTAAATCTAAAAGACTTCATATAAGAGGTCAAAGGTGCAAAATGGCACAAATCCTTTGCAAATTAGAGGAAAATGAAAATCACAGGTTGCTCTTGGAAATAGTATCATTTCAGAGATCTCCTCATTCTGAATCCAATGCAACTTGAATGGGAAAAAATGGACTTCAGATGAAGAAGTTATCATAAAAATAAGTTCCCCTTTGTTCTTTGGAAAAGAGGCAAAACCATAGAGAAAAAATTGAAAAGACAAGCCTATCGGCAGTCAACAAAGCGATGAACAGGAGCCGTTGGATCTGGCCGATCAACGGTCCAGATTCGATCAGAAAATCGCAATTGGTGGTGGCAGGTTGAGGATATCGGAACAAGTGATATGATATTGCGATTGCGATATCGCAATTGGCGATTACAATGGATCGAAATCGCAATCAGCGTTTATAGAAGAGAACTTACCCATGACTTGGGGCTCGTGCGACATGCGATTGCAATAGGTCGCATCGCAAAGTCACATCGGAGCCACACAGAGGAGCGGGATATATATATATATATATATATGCATGCCGCAGACCCGATAACATTACACACGATATTCTATAAAGTTTCAGATCTGTCAAACGACAATTTCATTGTGTTTCCACGTATTTCATTTGATAAACAAAATACGATGGGAAAGCGCCGATGTGATGAAGACTGGACCCGAAAGGGTCTGCGAATAAAAATACATAATGTTTCAAATCCGCCATAAGGCCATTTTGCGGGATTTTGCAGTGTTTTTAACGTATTTTCTAAATACAAAGGGAAGCCACAGAATGGGCATTGTGACTTGTGATAAGCGATTATGGGCGGATCCGATAGGAGTTTAGGGCAGAATTCATAGTAATTGAAGTCTGATGAACAATGTTTTTTGTAGATTTTTCCCATGTTTTACATCATTTCTATGTGTAAACAGGGAATGACTGTTTCTAAGGATTTCAAGCACCGATAGTTCCATTCCGTTACAGCACAAGTGGCCACTATCCCCGAGGGCGTTTAGCAACGATTGCTAACGCTCGATTTGAGCGGACAAAGGCTAGAAGACAGAGAGCCCGAAAGGGAAAACAAACAGATAGCGCCGATTGGCTTAAAAAGCCACGAATGTCAGAGACAAAAGATTGTTGGTTGCTGAAAGCGAAGCCAAAGCAGGAAGCTGAGGCGAAAAAAGAGCAGAAATAGGTAGCGCAGAAGGAAGAAGAACAACCAAGGGAGTCACTTGGAGTTTAGGTGAAAAGCCAGAGAGCTATAAATTACAGAGAGCTGTAAATTACAGAGAGCTATAAATTACAGAGAGTTGTAAATTGCAGAGAGCCAAAGAAGCTAGAGCCGAAAAGCCAAAGCCAAGAGCCAGAGCCAAGAGCTAGAGTGAGAGCCGAGAGCCAGAAAGCTGAGAGCTTCAAGAGCCAGGGAGAGATGGTGTTCTGAGCCCATTATTCCTGTGTAAAACTGTGGAGTTGAGCCAAGAGCTTGTAAAAGGACCAGCCATAATCCTAGAGAGCCTAGTCAAGTTGACTAGAGCTCAAAGAGACGTATCCCAAGAGTTTTGGGTGAACTCCAAATTAAATTTCTGTCTTATGTGCTTGTTTTACTACTACATTATTTACTTTTGTATGTATTTATATATCAGTTTCACCACATTAATTTACAACACCTGAACAGTTTAAAACAAATACCAACATACACCTTAATATCAAGCACTTATTAATTCCACATTGGTTAATCAATAAGATTGGGGAATATTTAAAGCTTTGGAAGTGGGAGAGGTTCTTGTAAGTTAGACAAGAAGCCTAAGTGCCCCATTTTCAAATCAGTTGTAGGGACTAGAACTATTCATCTAGACAATGGTCAATTTAATGATGTATTATTTGTTCCAACTTTATCCTGCAACCTTTTATCTATATATCAGATAACTCATTCATGTGAAGGTAAAATCGTTGAATTTTCACCTCATAATGTTGTAATTAAGGACCTAATATATCCTTGACAAATTTTAGCTACTCGCATTGCTGATGATTCTAAAAGGTTGTATAAGTTTAACAACTTTGGGTCATCAACTCTTCCCTCGGTATTTTTTGCTCATAATGATGAAGTGAGCAAACTTTGGCATGAGCAATTTGGTCACTCAAACTATTGCTCCCTTCAAAATATATGTAAAGAAAATATGGTGACAGGTCTTCCTATGGTATCTTGCAGAGATGGTGTTTGTTTGGGATGTGTACTTGGAAAACTGTTGAAAATAGCAACAAGAAATGCTAAAAATAGAAATTCTAAAAATAGCATTGCTATAAATAGCATTTCAGGATATACTCCAACTCTGTTGGAAATAGAAAAAATAGAAATGCTAAAAATAACATTGCTATAAATATCATTTCGGGATATATTCCAATTTTAATTTGTCCTTGAATTAAAATTAAGAATTAAAATTCGAATTTAGTCTCACTAGCTGTTTGAAAAATAATTAATCAATTCATCTTGAGTTAATTAGTTGGAGAAAATCAAACATGAAGTCTTTGTGAAGACATGCAACAGTTATCCCTTTGATTGAGGAAGTTATCCCTTAATTAAGGAGATAAGGATGAGTTGTAATTGAGTTGTAATTAGTTGGCTCATTTAACTGAGTTAAGTCCAGTTAAATTAGTTCCAAACAATTGGAGGAACTAATTGTGAGTTGAGTTAGTTAATGCATGCATGCATGCAACTAGTGTTCTCCAGATAACTGAATATTCTCTCATAAATAACTCATGCATGTCAGTTCAAACAAAGACCTAGTTGAGATTAAAGACAGGGACATTGTTCTATCAGTTGGAGGACTTTTCCTATAAAGGAAACTCATCCATGCAGAAGGAATTAACTCCTTCATGATTGTGCAGTTATTTCAGAGGTCAGAGCAGTGTGTGAGGTGAGAATCACACAGGATACAGCTAGAGGACCCAGGAGAAACTGCGCAAGGAAATAGGAGGCTTGGAGGACTAAAGGAAGGCATATGTGTTGTCTATTTTGTCTATGAGCAGCAGTGAGAGATTGTGCTAAGAGTTGGATATCTTGTGAGCTAAAGCTTTGTGTAATCCTGAGATATTTCCACTTGTATGATAATACAGATAGCAGGGTTTTTAGCTAATTCTTTCCCTAGAGTATTCTTCTATGTTTATGTGTGATTGATTTCTTCTTCATTTATTATATGTGTTCTGTTTGATCTTTCTCAAAATCGATTAAGCTTCCGCAAAGTTTGATAGTAGAAGTAGATCAAGTATTTTTCTTTAGTATATTGCATTATCAAGTGATCTACAGTGAAATTTCTACATGGTATCGGAGCAAAGGTGATCAAAGTAGTGAACAATATACAAAGAAGAAAATTCAAAGTAAAAAAAAAATTGGGCCGTGAGTTTTCAGAGAAGATCTGAAAATTTTTGTGCAAAATTTTCAAAAACAAATATCAGATCTGGATTCCTTGTGGAAAAATACCCAAGTTAAAAAAAAATCGGTTGAGTTGGAGTTCGGATGAGGGAGATATTGCTGATTTAAAATCATCTCTTTTCTATAAAATTTCGTGACGGCGGGAAAGATGAAACAGATTGGTGTGCTAGCCAAGAACCTGTATGCTCTTGAGGTTCAAGATGCATGCAAAGCCTTGAGGAGCAAGGCAAATGTTGGAGACTTGGTGGTTGAGAGGGAGAGTACATTACCTCTCAACATGCAGCGCCAGAAGAAGTCTCAGACAATTGTGTAGGAGCCACAATTGGTGAAGCAACTTCAGGAGGTTGTGGAGTAGCTACAACTGGAGAAGCCGAGAGGAGACTGAGTGGAGGAATCCATTCATACAGATACCTCTAGTAGGGGGAAATTTTGAGCCAAGTGGGCAGAGGGATCACATGCATCCATACCTCCAGGTGTGAGGTGGGGCGATGTGAAGTGATAGTCCCAAGAAGGCTGAAATAAGGGTAGGATCCTTGAGCTACCCAGCCTCTTTTATTAGAACTTTCTATAGGAGCCCCAATGAGGAGTAGAAGGAATGGCTGAGTGGCTAGAGACAGATGTAGATGGAGCAGTAGAGGGAGCTACAGTACAGGAGTCCCAAGACATCGCAGAGCTAGCAAGCTGCAACAATGCTAGAGGAATAGGAGTGTTGCACCAGTGCAGGATGGCACAAAGAGGCGCAACGGTGTGAGATTCAAGGAATTGTTGTAGCAACATAGAGGTCAGAGAGGGAGCACTTGTCAGTGGCAAAGGAAGCTTCAACATCAGAGGGTGTTTCTAGCCCAACAGGGAGGTCAGTTGGGAGATTAGTTACTTACTTCTCAGTAACTGAGTTGCAGTGCAATAGTGGGCAACACGATGCAACATGATGAGAGGAGGTGCAGTGTAGATGTAGTGCTGGGAGATAGGACCAGTAGCAACATGGATGCAGCAGGAGGAATCAATGTGAATGATGCAGTCAGAGACTTTGATGACAGGGGCATCATTCTGATTCAGGTTGGATATTTTTTGTGTTTCTGGAGTTGTTGGAGCAACAACACTTGAGAGAAGTGTTACATGAAGAACATTCTAAAGTTTTAGGATCAGGTTCGAGTTGAATGAATTTCTTGTTTAGAGGGAGTGATGAAAATAGCAACAAGAAATGCTAAAAATAGAAATGCTAAAAATAACATTGCTATAAATAGCATTTCAGGATATACTCCAACTCTGTTGGAAATAGCAAAAAATAGAAATGCTAAAAATAGCATTGCTATAAATATCATTTTGGGATATATTCCAATTCTAATTTGTCCTTGAATTTGAGAATTAAAATTCGAATTTAGTCTCACTAGCTGTTTGAAAAATAATTAATTAATTCATCTTGAGTTAATTAGTTGGTGAAAATCAAACATGAAGTCTTTGTGAAGACATGCAACTGTTATCCATTTGATTAAGGAAGTTATCCCTTAATTAAGGAGATAAGGATGAGTTGTAATTGAATTGTAATTAGTTAGCTCAGTTAAGTCCAGTTAAATTAGTTCCAAACAGGTGGAGGAACTAATTGTGAGTTGAGTCAGTTAATGCATGCATGCATGCAACTAGTGTTCTATAGATAACTGAATATTCTCTCATGAATAACTCATGCATGTCAGTTCAGACAGAGACCCAGTTGAGATTAAAGATAGGGACATTGTACTATCAGTTGGAGGATTTTTCCTATAAAGGAAACTCATCCATGCAAAAGGAATTAACTCCTTTAGGATTGTGTAGTTATTTCAGAGGTCAGAGCAGTGTGTGAGGTGAGAATCATACAGGATACAGCTAGAGGACCCAGGAGAAACTACACAAGGAAATAGGAGGCTTGGAGGACTAAAGGAAGGCATATGTGTTGTCTATTTTGTCTATGAGCAGCACTGAGGGATTGTACTAAGAGCTAGATAGCTTGTGAGCTACAGCTTTGTGTAATCCTGAGATATTTCCACTTGAATGATAATACAGATAGTGAGGTTTTTAGCTGATGCTTTCCCCAAAGTATTCTTCTGTGTCATGTGTGATTGATTTCTTCTTCATCTGTTGTATGTGTTTTGTTTGACCTTGCTCAAAATCGATTAAGCTTCCGCAAAGTTTGATAGTAGAAGTAGATCAAGTATTTTGCTTTAGTATATTGCATTATCAGGGGATCTATGGTGAAATTTATACAAAAACATCATCGGGATAGTTTTGAAAAGCATGCCTCTTGGCATGCCTCAGACCCTTTACAACTTGTCCATAGTGATTTATGTGGTCCACTTCCATTTGTTTCATTCTCTAGCTACAAGTATTTCTTAACTTTCATTGATGATTTCTCCAGATGCACTTGGGTATACTTCTTAAGAATCAAGAGTGAAGTATTTAACATGTTCTTGGCCTTTAAGGCCTTTGTTGAGAAACAATCTGGACATCAAATTCTTAAGCTACGATCTAATAATGGCGAAGAATATGTTAACAACAAATTCATCAAATTTTGCAGTGAGCATGGAATTCAAATGCAAAATATTGTTCCATATAGTCTACAAAGAAATGGTGTAGCTGAAAGGAAGAATCACACCTTAAAGGAAATGGCTAATTGTATGCTTCAATCTAAAGGACTTAGTCTTAATTTTTGGGCAGAAGCAATTAACTGTGAAAATTACCTAGTAAATCACACTCTTACTAAGGTTTTAAAGAATATCACTCTAGAAGAAGCATGGAGCTCAATTAAACTAGATGTAAGTCACTTTCGTGTTTTTGGAAGTGAAGCATGGGCCCATATTCCCGATGAGAAACATAAAGCCTTAGAAACTAAGAGTGAAAAATGTATTTTTGTTTTATATTATGAAGATGTCAAAGGATATAAACTTCTTTCACCTAAATCCAAAAAGTTTTCTGAAAATATGTCGGCCTACGAGCCTAGTTCGGTGGATGTGCGACCTCTCTCTATCCCTTCTACTTCTAAAAATATTTCTTCTTCAGATGATGACAACGAGGATGACAATCCTCCCCTACCTTCTTAGGATTCTTCTTTAGCTCCCCAGCTTCCAAAATGTGTCTGTGCTACTCGGGATGCAGTAGGTGATCCTACAAATCAGCGACGTACACGTTCTCATTTTGATCGAGCCTCTTCTTTACTGGCTCAAGCTTCACCGAATTATGATCTTGACACCTTTTCAGAAGATTCAAGCCATCCAGATTGTGACACATATATTAATGAAGAATATCGTTCATTATTGGAAAATGATACATGGGATCTTGTTTTTCTTCCAAAGGGAAGAAGACTTGTTATATGTAAATGGGTTTACAAAACCGAGTTTGGACCAGATGGAAAAGTTGATGAGCATAAAGCTTGTCTTGTTGCTAAGGGCTTTTCACAAGTTGAAGGCATTTACTATATTGAAACCTTCTCCCCTATTGCGAAAATGAACTATATCCGGATTGTTCTTTCCCTTTCTGCGTCTTTCAAATGGGAAGTCCATCAGATGGATGTTAAATTTGCATTCTTGCATGGGGACTTGCATGAATAAATTTATATGGTACAACCTTCTGGATTTATACAAACAGACTCCAACCTTGTATGTCAGCTCAAGAAATCCCTTTATGGTCTCAAGCAAGCCCCTCAATCTTGGCATGACAAAATGGATAGCTTTCTTTTAGATACTGGCTTTTCTAGGTGTCATTTTGACAATACTGTCTACACCAAGAAAGTGGGTAACTCTCTTATCATTATTGTTCTTTATGTTGATGATCTTATCCTTACTGGTAGTGATCCCAACCTTATAAACCATGTGAAGTCCATCCTTAAAAAGCTGTTTGAAATGAAAAACTTAGGACACTTGCTATATTTTCTTCATCTTCAAGTCTTGCAATCCAAGGAAGGTATTTCCCTTTCCCAGTCCAAGCATGCCTGTGATCTTCTACGCCACTTTCAGATGGAAGACTGTAAGCCAACCCCTTCTCCCTTTCAGTCTGGAGCCAAACTCAAAATATCCCATGAAAGGCATAGGAAATGTCACTCTTCAATTGAATCAGGGTAATAACATCCACTTACAAGATAGTCACTTGTACTTCCCTTGAAGTTGATGCTACCTTATATCGTAATCTTGTAGGAAAACTTTTGTATTTGACCCATACCCGTCCTGACCTTTCCTTTGTTGTTGGCCTTATTGCTCAGTTTATGTAAAACCCACATGAAAGTCATTGGAAATAATCTAAAAGAATACTTATGTTCAAGGTACAGTTCAGTTTGAGATTCATTACAGTGTAGAAGCATCTCCTCTATTGGTTGGTTTCACTGATTCTAATTGGGCTAGTGACCCTGATGATTAGAAGTCTACTGCAGTTTATGTCTTCACTCTTGGTTCTGGACATAATACATGGGCTTGCAAGAAACAAAGTGCCATTTCTCTTTCTTCATCAGAAGTAGAGTATCGTGGCTCCGTAGAAGATAGTAAAGAAGCCCTGTGGCTTCATTAGATCCTGTCAGAGTTTGGATTTTAGCAGCAGCATCCGACTACACTTTGGTGTGATAATCAAAATTCCATTCAACTATGCAAAGATCCATTCCAACATCAATGCAATAAACACATTGAACTACATGTGCACTTCATCGGAAATCTCATTCATGACCATGTTCTTGAAGTGCAATATTGTTCAATCGATGATCAAGTTGCAGAAATCTTTATAAAGCCTCTCACAGAGGCGAAGTTTACTAAACTGTTATCAGGAAATCTAGTGTCTACGCAGAGCTGCTAGTCCCACTAAGACTGGTAGCTATCTTAGAAACAAACAAACTAAAACTACTTTCGTTTTCCTTTATGAGAAGTAGATAAGAGGGGAACAAATGAGACCAACCTCTGTCTTGCGCTTGGTTCCTTGCTTGATCCCTCTCCCTTCTGATAGATATTTTCCACTCGCTTCCTCGTCTACCCAGCTTCAAAGAGCACCTGTGGAATCAAAGCAGCATAACACTATTCAAGAACAAAGATCTACTATCACAAACAATATAGGACCAGATATAAATTGACCACACAAATGCATATATCATCAATCATACAAGAATGTGGAGGAAAACTTGAATAACTTTATTAATATCAAGAATAGAAAAGAGGATTACAACCAATTGTTCTGACCCAACGTCATCCTCTCAGCAAGAAAGCCCTTCTTCACCTCATGAAAAGCTTAGATCACCCAACACTATGATGTTACACCAAGAAACCAACAACACTTCCTCACAAGATACAAAATTCCATCCTCTGGATCTCTGGGATGAGGGATCCATATATAGATGATTGCAAGGGGGTGAGTCAGCTTCCAGGATTTGATTAGTGTCCTCTCTTTGATAGTTCTTGATTCCACTTGGAGATTGATGGTCTCTTAGTCATCACTGGGTGAATTGAGAGAGGCAAGTGTCACAGGAGAAGTTTCTGGAAGATTCCATGATCATCCACCTCGCAAACTGTCTCTGCCATTTGTCCACTCTCGCCCATCGCACCCATAGAAGGGCTTTTCAGTATGCATCGCACCTCCCATGTGCTTTAGGTGGGGTGCATCGCACTTTGAACATGGAGCAGGTGAGATGGTCCAGTTTTGACCAGTTCTGAGTAGTTTTTCATGGAGAACTTCTGGGAGATGATGTAATCAGCTGACCTTGTTCCTTTAGGGTGTGAAACAACACTTTTAGGGACTTAGGATCCCTTGGTTTATGGACATATATGATTGGGGTTGCAGTGCCCAAAAATGTCTATAACATAAACTTCGATTTATGGTTGGAGTTCAGGAAATTGTCACTAAGGGGGGATAGGCTCTAATGCCTCCTTCCTTTTCCTATTGTGTCATATCTTTACATCCTTCAATCCTATCCCAAGTTGTTCTTAAGGGGGGATGTTAGGATATTCTGACACATAGTAAATAGTTAAGTATAACTTGGTCTAGTGTAGAGTTAGGTAAAGTGTGTTTCTTTACTATGTATTTTTGTAACTTACAATCCGACAGTCTTGATATGTTCTAGACATGAAGTGATCTGACGATTCATTCTCTCCTCGGTATTACTGACAATTGATCCATGGCTTAACACATGATTGGTCCATGATCTTTATTTAAAGAGCATGGAGGGTCATTTGTAAGGTGACCATTCATGAGAGAAGCTTATGTAAATTTTCTTTTTTTTATTAATAAATTTCCTGAAGTGGTCGCATTGGCTTAGGCCGTGGACTGTTTCCCTCTTTCAGGGTTTTAACCACGTCAAAGATACTAGTGTATTGATCTATAATCTCTTTGTGAGCGGTGTCCTTTGGTGTTCTATCCGAGGAACTTACCCTTACCCTGTAAATTCCTACATCTTTGGCAATTGTTCATGTTATCCAGTGACTCTGTCATTATATTCTACTTAGAAAAATCTTTGTAGCAGTTGATGTCAACCCATTTCAATTGTTCTCAGTAGGCAAGTGATTGGGGGAAAATAGAATAAATGGATTGTCATTCTGCAAGAGTTTGATCTCGAGTTTATGTTAGCTAAGTCAAATAAATATTTGGTCTTTGCAGAATTAATCTCGGAATTTCCTTATGAAGGAGATGTTGCTTATGAAGAATCATTTCCCGATGAGCATATTTTTCTCATCTCTTCACAAGATGATTGGTATGGAGATATCATTATATCTCCAAAATTCAAAGTTCCCTCAATCATTTTCTAAGGATGAATGTCAAAAGTTGTGTCACCTAGCTAAAAATTATCTTATCGTTGGTGATACTCTACATCATCGAGGGATTGGCTCAATCCTTAGATGTTGTTTAACATTAGAAGAATATGAGTCAGTTTTGAGTGACTGCCATAGTGGATCTGAGGCCATCTACTTGGGGTTGCAATAGCCCAAAAAATCTTATGCAGGTTATTTTTTTCCCTCAATTTTCAAAGATTGTATTGAAGCGGTCAAGAAATGCCATCCTTGTCAAGTTTATACTTGACAAAAAATGTGCACGCATTCAGATCCACTTTTTCCTGTTATCATTGTCGGTCCATTTACCAAGTGGGGTATTTATTTTACAACTTGTAACGCAGCTTCAACTAAGGGCCACAAGTATATCATAGTAGCAGTAGACTACTTCACCAAGTGGGTCGAGGGTATGCCTATCAATAATGATGGTGAGACAACAACTCTTTTCTTGTTCAACCAAATCATTTCACACTTTGGTATTCCTGAAGAGATTGCCACTAATCATGTCAGTCACTTCCAAAATAAGGTGATGTCTTAGTTGGCTTTGAAGTTGGGATTTCGGCAGGAGCATTTGTCTCCTTATTATCCCTAAGAAAATGGAAAAGTAGAAGTCGTCAATAAATCCCTTAAGACCATCCTGCAAATGAAGATCAATCAGGTTAAGTCCAACTAACACATCATGTTATATCCTACACTTTGGGCATATCGAATGTCTGTTAATACCACTATAGGTCTTACTCTTCAACTAGTTTATGGGTTGGAATCAAGTTTTCCTGTAGAATTGTAAATTCCATCCCTAAAATTAACATTCACAACTTCTTCCAAACACTTCAAGTCTTGAATAATGCCTCATTCATTTGGAACATCTCGATGAGCAATGTCGGGATGCAACCACAATGAACAAAGCTCATAATAAAAGAGTAAAATCCTAGTGTGACAAGAATGTATGACCTAGGGTTTTCTCTGAAAATGACCTCGTTTTGGTATATGACCAAGACAAAGACACCTTGGGGGCAGGAAAATTTAAACATATGTGGTATGGTCCTTATATCATTAAAAATGTCTTGAAGAAGGGTGCATATGAATTGGTTGACTTGAAGGAAATGTGTTGTTGGAGCCCAGAAATCGGCTCTATCTCAAGAAGTATTATGCATGGGCTCTTGCCTAAAATTTTCTTTGTTTTGTAAATATTGTACATAGTCTTTTATTGCTATCTATGCATCTCATGGTGATGATGATATTTTTGATCTGCTTTGGCAGGTTTCAATGGGTGAATTGGTGTATTTAGGATTCGCTGATGGTACTAGTATACATACTCAGAATTTAGCTTCCACCACTTGGGTAATATATTATCCATCTAGTCAGTTGTTAGTATCAAGAGGCATATGTATTGGTCTTGCTTCTAATAATATGGTTGAATACAACATCGTTATTAATTTACTATATGAAGCAATATCATATGATATTGAATCATTAGAGGTTTATTTGGATTCACATTTGGTTGTGTCTCAATTAAATATCATTTATCATGTGAGAGATACTTTATTACATCACCAATTTCTGAGAGTAAGATTATTTAAAAGATCATTTACTTATATTAATTTCATTCATATTCAATGATCATATAATGAATTTCTTGATTTTATAGCTAACCAAGCATTGGATTGACATATTAATCATTCATCACATTAAATAAAAAATATCACAAAATCATTTGTATATATGATCAAATCATCACGAAATATCTGTATATAGATAGATAGAGTATGTCAAAATATTACAAAATATGGACAAATGTCCTACAAAATTAGGGCTTAAGCCCGATCATGTCCATATATAAAAAATACTAGTCATTTAGAAATCTAAGGTTGCGGGCCCTACCCTGGATGAGCATCTCGGAAGAAGATGGTGGAATTTTCCACTCATCGAAAGAGTCGCACCATTCTCATGGCACTCAACCACTCATCTCTATATAGCCTTAGGGAGATCCTCTACCGCTGCCATGGGAACTTGGTGACTTAGACTCTCCAAGTTCCCCTTAACAACATGAAGAACTCTCTTAGACTCAGTTGTTGCTCTCTTCGCGTCTTTTCCATGACGCCTATGCCTTTGTAGACCCTCAAGTCTCACTGGTCCAATATATGTATCATGATCATTTAATCTTGTAAGATTTTTGTTCACGGAAAAATATTTTGAATTTCTTGAGATTATATTTAAAAATAAAAATAAAAATAAATAAAATCGAATAACTTAAAATCAAAAAATTTACCAATATCACCCCATGTAGCTCCGGCTGGTCGTTCTAGCACCAGGTTCTCTCAAAAATCTACCTGCATAGGTGTAATCATCTATTTCCATGACTTGTTTCTCCCACAAGTGTAAGAACTCGTCACCAAAGGCCGCCTGAGTGACTTCACCTCTACCAAGTCACTTCATCGGATCTGCCCATCCTAGGATCACTAGGACTGTCGATGGTGGTGGCTTCTCTAGGTCGTAGCACCAGAATCTGCTCAAATATAAATGAGAAAAGGATGCTACCATAGCCAAAGTTCTTCATCTTACCCCGTCTGACTGAAGTCAATTATTTCTTCCTATTGATCAAGAGCGTTGTACACCAATCATAAACAATTGGTCTTAGGCATTCTACTACCAAGAACATAGTAGGCTGTGAAGCCTGATGCAGTAAGGTTGAACCTGTTACCCTGGAAATAGTAACGAGTATGATTTTGATGGGTAGGTTCATGATTTCTTTGGTCAAAACCTGTGATCCAACCTTGGCAATATCAGGTGCACAATATACAGAAATATAATCTGAAATTTTAAGGCCTCCACGGGCCTTTCCTTTCAGGTCAACTGCTTCACCCCTTCGGGAAAGATTTTTTATGAAGTAAACATGCTTTACTTTGATCTGTAAAGGCATATGATCTATAATGAATAATTCATGCTCTCATTCCCAATAATGAACTAACATCTCTAGAAATCAAGTTTGTGTTTTCATGTTGGGCATCATGAAGAATTGAAGCAACCCGCCATTTTTCATTGCATCCAATGATTCTTGATCCTCTGAGATTGTATTATCAACATCAATATGCTCTCTGTCTCCAAATGATCGACATCCTGTGAAATTGAAAGATTGATCCATGAGAAATTAATATTTTCATTTTACTCTGTGTACGTGACTTTTGTAATGAACAATCACATACATATTCATTTTTCCTTTGAAAAATTGCGTATAGTGCTTTCTATATGTGGTTTTCAAGTTTTTTACCCGTGTACGCACCGAGCATAATTTTAAAAATAAATATCTCTCCCTAAAATCGATTTCAAATCTTGAAATTTTGGATCAAATGGATGAATTTAAGGATTAGAATTACCTAGAGACTATATGTGATGAATTCATGTGTGGATTTGATCAATTCAGTTTGCCCAAATTTTCTCCAAGAGCCCTATTCTCAATGCTTGGATGTAAAATGAGTTTGGGTGAGTCTAAGGAGTTATTTTATAACTAAGTTTTGAAAACCCACTTTTCTAAAGTTCAATATTTTTAATCTTTATATTTTTATGAACTTTTAACCTTTTGCTTCAAGTGTTGGGAGAGGTTATTTTTTTAGGGTAATGAAGACTTACTGATGTTTTTCCACCACTTCGACTCCACAATTTCTTACCTATCATGGCAGGGATCATTCTCTAAACTGGAATATAGGGTAATACATATAACTTTTCCATTGCATTATGCATCTTGAACTCATACTGCGATATTTTTCTATAGGGTCGACCCCATTATGTTACGATTTTTAACCTCTTTAACTCGTCGTCTTGTAAAGTCGTAACATAGTGGTAGAGCCTTTCCTTCCATGGGCTTCATAATTAGATCCTCACTGACATATGTCACCCATGCTGCAAGTATCGTGTAGGCTCGGGAGTCCTGTTTAGTCTAGCCATGACTTTGCATTGAATCCTCATTCTTATTCTTCTTCGCTATTTTCTGGCCTTATACCCTTGAGGCTCCCATGTGTTAAGTTGTGATAATGCATTGCATTTTGACTACTTATACCTCTTTTAGCCTTAATCCAGCTTCATTTGGACCCGTGTATAAGCCACTTTTGTCTAGGAACTTTTGAGGGTTCAACCATGCATTCATTAGCCTTTACAACTTGACACATATTTTTCTGTGGAGAGAACATCCCTTGAGTTTCGATGACCAACATCTGCCACCTTGCATTGAGCATAGGATTGTTCCAGTCCTAGGAGCTAGTGCACTTTCCCTTGACACTCGTTCTCTCCATTATATTATAGGCACTCTTTTATTATTTTTCAGACTTTAAATATGAAAAATACAAAAAAATAAAATATTCCAAAAAAGAGCGGGAACAAGACAATTCTTCATCATTTGACAAAAACTAGAGTCATTTGTGTTTCCCTTGAATAAATCAATTAAAATGAGTCTTTCCTCCATTGGGATGGGACTTAGTATGGCTTTAGGGAAGCCATAACCTTGTTTGTGAGTCAGTCCTCCTTCGGTTGGTTATCTCTTCAAATAATATGGAGAGTCTATTAATGCCTCTTGCATTGAAAAATTATACAAAGTTATATTATGTTACCATAAATTCACATTGAGTCGTGCTTTTGTTCAAGGGAAGTAAACCTATTGTCGACCATTATGTGGTATCTCTTGAATAATTTCTGTTAGCCATACCCTGTATGTGAAGTTATTTTCAGTATTACATCAGCTATTCGGTCCTTCACTCGTGCTGGTTGAGGAGGTCCCTGTCGACTTCTTATTGGTGGGTCTACTCTTATCGACTTCAAAAAATTGCTCTAAGAGTAGACCTAGAGTCGCACCCTGGCCCTAATTACATCATTAATAGGTGACCTTGTGCTACACATCAATCAGTATTATGGGTCTTTGACTTAGTGGTTTCCTTTATGTTCAACGTGAGCTTACATTATTACACATTGGGATTCGTGCAGTACCTTGGTTTCCATTTGACCCTATTGGTGGATTCCTCACCTCTGTGTCAGATTTCATTATTGGTTGGTTCAGAGGATTTATGTTGTGTGCTAGCCACATCTTGTGTACACCAGAAATGTACTTCAGAATGGTTACTTCATCTCTCTTCATCTGAGTTCTTCCAAATTATTGGCCTGTGGGTTACACTCGCACTACTTGATGTGGGATGCCTTAATGCCTTCCTTATAGTGGATCTTTTCCCATCGAATCTTACTCATTGCTCTAGGAGTAAGGTCTAGAGTCCGTTTTTTGGTACCTTAGGGTTTGCAGTCATTAGTGGCAGACTCCTTCGCTATCGACGGTGAGAATACATCAATGTCTCCTGATTAATAGATTATTTCAAGTGTTCAACTTGAACACATTTATTCACACTAGTTAGATTGTACTGGGGTACCTTGACACTCATTATCATTATATGTGAGTTGTATCGCATTTGTTAATGGTATACATCAATGATTGGTAATCAAATGATTTCTGACATGGTCGACTTCAACTCATTTATTCCCATAGTGTAGAAATGTACCATCTACAGTCGGTGAAGACCTCACATTGTGTCAACATTTTATTTCACTTGGCATCTCCTTCAGTTTTCTTCTAGTGACACCTTCCACCCTTATATGTTGTAGTCCTTCACAACAGCATATTATATGTTGGCACCCAATTTTATGTAGTACCACTATTCCACCTATATGACTTGGTACTTTTATGAGGAAAAGTTATGTAGTAGCATTGATCAGACAGTCTTCTTGCATCGTCGATCATATATTCTTCTATATGTGATGTTAAGACATAGCTTCGTTGTGTTCTTTTGCGGCTATGATCTGATGATCCATTTCATATTCTATAGATCCTTCTCTTCACTTATGTATACATTCTGGATTCACTTTATACTTGATCAGTGAACATGATTTATTACTTCTGAGTATGGGTATGCCTGCCTCAGACATGCATTTTCTTTCTGACTCCTGCCACAGGTATTCGATGAGCTGGAATCTGGTGATCTCCTCCTGAGTTTTTGATGACTCCCCTCTCTATACTTAATATATTTCGGTCAGCATATACCTCTTCTAACCTCATATATTAGGGGGCATCTTTTATAGCATCATTGAGAACTCATGTACACTTGATGCTCTTGTATGGCCTTGGGTAGCCTTTTCCCATGTAGACTTGATCTTATATTAAAAAGAAATATTTTGAATTCTATGCGCGACTATGCCCATACAAAAGTGCATACATACGCGGGTTCTATAACTACATACCCACATATACATTTTAAAATATGAAAAAAATAAAATAATATGCTATTTTTCGGGCGAGGTTCATGGGTTTTACCAAGAGCCCACGTGCATGAGCCTATAGAACAACTGAATTAACTAAATTCAGGTGATATATATACACCCCTTGGGTAGGCCTAAAATATATAAGAGAAGGGCTATCAACATTATACCCATTTTTCTCCCAGATCAAGTCTGATTTTCCCGTGCCTATTGCACTCCTAGTCTCTATGGAAACCATCATTTCATTTGTAGAGAATTTTGTTAGTGTGAAATTTCTTAGAAGGTGTACCAAAAACACTTCACTTAAGTCACTAGGTGGAAAGTGACCCTGACAACAAGTTGATGGCTGCTAGCGATTCAGATCTGCAATAAAAAAATGGAAAAACTGCAATAAACGTATAGACTATCCACATTAGAAAGCAAAAATAGAAGACATCTAATGAAATAACTAAAATGGAAAGTATTTAAACAAATAAATCTTTTATTAATAGCACTTGGTGAAGGAGATCTATATATAGGTCTACAAGTCCCCCTCTATGGGATGGGTCCTTTGATGTCCTTGATGCTTCAGAAAATGATCTTCTCTCTCAATATGTTAAAAACCCAGACAAAATGTGGAGAACTCAAATGGGAGCTCAAAATAAAAAAGACAATAATGGTGATGATGGTTATGATCATGGTGAATAATGAATGAAAACCCCTCCTATTTATAACAAAGTATTGAGCTAATCTCGAAAATGGAGAATAATAAAATAATATTAACCAAATCAAGATCTGACCGCTTGGAATACTTTATTATATTTATTGGAGAGGGAAAAGACATTTAAAATGGTTAAATACTTTTATTTAGAAATAATTAACAAATAAAATGATTTATTAATTATTTTACAAGAATTAAGAATGGTGTGAAATTGAAATAATTATTAACTAGTGATTTATTTAATTATTCCTAAGAGTTTTAGTCAAATGTGACAAGGAATAATTATTTAAATAATTATTCTTTAGAGAAAAATAAATAAATAATGATTTATCTAATTATTCTCATGGGTTTTTTATTTAAATTAGAAAATAATTTAATAAAAGTGGTTTACTAAATTATTTTCCACAGTGAAAGTGATTTTACTATGGTAAAATTAAATCTACATGGTGTATTTTGATCCACCTAGTTAGAAATGGCTAGGTGATCATTTTTTGGTGATAAAAAATTGCCCCCACATGTATGAGTGTTAGGAGAAAATCATATGACCAAAATATGTTGTAGATTACACTTCCACGAGACACCAAAAGGGGAGTCAAAGAGAGAGAGAGAGAGAGAATTGAAGCAAGTCAAGGACAGACAAATAATGGAGGGGATGAGACCTACTAAACTGATAGAAGTCTCCTTTTATGTGGGAGTACATGATCTCAAATGAGGCATGGGAGGCATACCCATACCCATCGAGATAACTACATACAAAGAATAATGGTGAGCCCAACAATGTGGGATTGAGCTACAATGTACATGATATATGATACATGATACACGATACACTGACATCAATGGGCCAGAAAATAATACAATCGATCCCATATACATAATGCGCCTGAAAAAACATAGGCCAGGACTAAATACAATAACATCTGAGTACATGAGATAGAATTCCCCTCGAGATGAAATGGTGAGGGGGGATCACAACCAATGAATCCATACTCAATAGGAAAAGGCTCTGTAGATCTGAATGGATCATCTGAAGGAGACATGCATGAAGTGGCCACTGCAACCGGCTCACACTGAACCCATCACATATATGAAACAACATTTGAGGTTGGATAAACTTTTGTGTTAATTTGGGCATGTGGGGGGCTACTTGAAGGGCCACCCTCTCATGAGATATGGAACATTTGACATGCACCTGGGAATCACTGGGACAATTGCATGGATCACCGAACCATCAAGTGTACGAATATCAATCATGCGATAAGGAGTTGATTTTGAGCACATGAGAAATAACCAAGTAAAAGGGAAATAATGAGTGCTTTTGCTTGAGATGAGGCACCGAACAAAGATGGAAGTTGGAACCAATGTATACCACCCTCTAGACCATTCTTCTGGAATAAATGTGCTGATGTCGATAGAAGAAGGCCCACCAGAGTTAAGGAAATGAGGAATCCTTAACAAAAGCACGAGGGATCATAGTAGAGTGACTGATGGACTGACACGAGGGATGATGATGGATGGAAACAA
Source organism: Pinus tabuliformis (assembly GCA_031772625.1). NCBI lineage: Eukaryota > Viridiplantae > Streptophyta > Pinopsida > Pinales > Pinaceae > Pinus > Pinus tabuliformis. The sequence goes on along the minus strand of CM062819.1, from coordinate 143,506,328 downwards.
GATGGGTGGTGGATTGATGACTTCTCTTGTTAGAGCATAATAAGAATGGTTGACCTGACATTGATTGACTCGATTCTGGATGGGATGGTCAATGACTCAAACGGGGGTTCAACAAAGATAGAGTAGTAGAGCTCGAAGACAAATATGAAAAATGGGATGGATGCAACACGATGACGTATGGAACTCTGTAATTGGACTCAAGGGGACTCGAAACAAACTCCACAAAGACGAGGGTGACTCATCTTGGATGCTCTAAACAAGGGTGACTCGATGATGCTGCCACATGGGAAAGGCCTAGAGGGAACCATGAAAACATGAGTAAATGATGGTTACTCATGATAAATATTGATAAAGTGGTACACGAGTACAAGTGGCTTAAATGAAGAAATTCGTTTTTAAGAGGTAGCAAAGTGAGACCTCATGGAGAAAATGGCTTCTCAGCGAAGTGTCAAATTACAAAAAAAGAGAGACCCATTATAGACCTCTATGAGATGTTTCCAATGGTGCTAATGGTTCATCAAACGAAGCTACGGTTTGGTCACAATGGGCAACGAAAAAAACTAGGGTTTTTCGTATAAAAAGGGAGTTTTTCCTCCAAAATCAATTTATTTTCGTAGCGTTTTGTGGAGAATTTGGAGAGGAGGAAAAGGCCCTAAATCCTGTGGAGATCATAGTGGACAAACCGACCACCGGAATCAAGATCTAAAAGTTGGAGATAGGTGGCCTAACCTTACTCATAATTTTTGGTGGATTAGATTTTCAAATTAGGGCTTCAGCTCTATGTGGGGGACCCTTTCTCATCCTCACGGTCACAATGCACTTTTGGGGGCTTGATTTGCATTCTGGAGTGCAAGAATGGGGCCCACAAGTGCATCCAGTGTAGTTTTGAGGGAAAAAACTGCATCCTGGGCTGAGAGGATAGGTAGCAATAGTGGTTTGCTGGAAGCTAAAGCTAAGCACTGGACATGAATGCCTTTGAATCTTAACTGAAAAAACATAATGGTATTTTTCAGGTATGGAAAAGTTAAATATATCATGGCGAGAATGAGATTTGGAGTCCCTTCGTGTTGAGATTCAGGGGAATCAAGCAGTGAGAGGGATGTTGGCACAATATGACGTGCTAAAGTTCTTAGAGAAGCCTATGATGAGGGCTGGTGAGCCCTTGCTGTTGAGGATAGTGAGTTACTGGGACCCAGATTAGGAGGCCTTTGTAGTACAAGGGCATAGGATCAAGATCATGATCCAAGACATATATTTTCTGACAGGACTGCCCCCTTGGGGGTGGTAGGGGAGATACATCCAGTGTTGCCTCATGGGAGGCATATAGATGAGTTTGTTGATCGTCACTGTGTACCGAGGAATTGTGCAAAGGGAATGACCATACAAATCAATGACTTGGAGAGGCTAGAGACATGAACTATAGTCGCAATGGTGCTACAGATTTGTGGTAGCCATGCCTTACACCATATCACTGGAGGGTAGATGATGTTGGTGGAGAGTGTACTAGGAGGGACCTACTATGGGTGGGCCTAGATGATTTTGTTGTCATTGAAATGACAGTTGAAATTATGCAGACAGAGGACCAATGATAGTTGTTCATTTGGGACAATTTTATGCTCACTCTTCTTTGAGAAGATCCCCACTATTCAAGCTCATGTTTATATCTATGATGGGGGCCCACATGAGCCTAGGATGCGTTGTTGGGGGCAACTACTGAGACTAGGTGGAGGAGGGGGAGTCAAACAAGTGTTCCAATCTGATTTTTTTGCTCATTGGGACTAGATACCATTATACATTGATGATTATCCATAAAGTGGCATGAACTATCAGGGGGATCCTAACTTACCACTTCCGCTCGGATGAGCATGGGGCCCAGATGGTAAGTGAAAGTTTCTATACATTTGATGCATTTCTCGTTTAAGAAAATATGTATGTGGTATTGATTTCTAAAATTTGTGGTATGCATATATAGCATAGGTGAGGCCGGTGGGATACATGGGACAAGCTGTAGCGCCAGAGGCTGCAGATCAGGGTGGTACCTCATCACAATAGAGACCATGTGGTGATTCTCTAATGGAGGATCTCCGATGTAGATTTGATGTAATACTGACCAGTGTGATATAACATGGGTGGAATGAGCTAGAAGATTGATATATAGATGAATGCACGGGTCTTCCCTTGGAGTGGTAAGGAATCATGCATTGCATTGCAATGGCTAGTAAGGTAGTACATGATTTACGGGTTGGGGGGATAGATTCACTGGCTCAAGAGCCTCTAGATGATAGTGATTAGGCAGAGGGACATGTGGGTCCCCATTTTTTTTTTATGATAACATGCGAATGAGCATGTCGGATGTATTTAGAATGGTGGACTCAAAACATTATATTACGATACATATTTATGATTATGGATCTTTTTGTGATGATTTTGGTTCACCATTTGTTTATGGATGTCTTCTTACATGTGATAAATGCCAATTTAGAATGTTATTAGAAATGGTATTTACATAGTGATTATGGGCTCTAGGAACATGATTGAATGAAATGGATTCAAATTCACGTGCCAAATGCTTACCTCATATATATTTTATAAAGAGGACTGGATTATGTACACGATAAACACCATTCAATTGCATGACAAGAAACAAGGAATCAAGACAAACATGAAGGTGAAGGATGTGATGGTCAACAATGTCGACTAACACACCTATCATAGCATCATATTTGGTCTGGTTATTGGTGGCAGATCCAATGCAAGCATCGTTGGAGTGGACTAAAAAATGTGAGTGGGTGAAAACGGCCCAAGCTGCTGAGGCTAGATTCTTGGTGAAGCGACTCACACCATCGGTAAAACCGATATAAGGTGTGGATGATGGATCCATCTGAAAGATGCAAGAAGAAAATGTGTAATAATGTGGGGGATGAAAACTACCTAAATGCAAGAAGAAAGAAAGATATACACACATTTCAGTGGGAAATTCCATGGGTAAAATTTCTTGAGGTAGAGTGAATTTTGAGGATTGAGAAGGATAATTTGAGGTAATGGCGAACAATTGTTCATCTGGAAGGTCTTCATTAATCAATAGATCAGGCGCATTGGTGGGAAATTAAGAAATGAGTTCAATGAGGGACAAACCTTTCTTACACTTGGGTGTGACAAATTCAAGATCAAATTCTTGAAGGATAACGATCCAATGGGCGTACTTCTTGCTAATGATCTGTCGACTCAATAGGAAAGCCATGGGGTTGGAATTAGTCACAACTTTGGTGGTACGCTAAGGATATAATGATGAAGCTTCTAAACAGAGAAAATGACAGCGAACACTAGCTTTTCTTCGTGGGGGTAGGACACAGGGGGACCATTAAGGTTCTTACTGACATATTATATGACATGCTCAATACCTGTTGAATCCTCTTGTTTGAGGACCCCAACAACCGAATAGGTGGACGCAGAAATGTACAATATGAAATCCCTCTAAAAGTTAGGTGGAATAATCAAGGGAGCAGAAGTGAGAGCATGTTTAAGGGCATCGAAAGACTATTGAGCTTGATCATCCCAAACAAATGGAATGGTAGATCAAAGGAGTCTAAGGAACCCATGAGACGTGGTGGCATTATCAGGAACAAACTGATGAAGGAAATTAGCTTTTCCTTGGAGGCTTTGTAAAAGGGTAAGTGGAGGAGGAAGTTCAAGGATGGATTGAACTTTGAGTGGGTTAAGACTGATACCGTCTTTGGACACAATGAAGCCCAAAAGGTTGTCGGAAGGAATGAAAAAGACACATTAAAGGGGATTGAGATGCATTTGTTATACTTGCGACAGCACATAAACAAGGTATGCAAATCATGAAGGTGTTGTAACCGAAGTTTGAAATGAGCGGTGAGATTGTCGAGATATGCAAGGATAATGTGAGCCAATTTATGAAAACAGTAGGACATGGCATGTTGAAAAGTGGCCTCGACATTCTTTAAACTGAAAGGCAAGACCTTGTAAGCAAAAGGTCCCCACAGATTAGTGAAAGTGGTTTTCAACTTATTAGCATAACGAATATGTATATGGTTGTATCTGAAGAGTCTGCCCATAAAGGATAGAACCTGGTGCCTCACACACTCATCAATGACCTAGTCTATGAAGGGTGTGGTAAAGTTGTCTTTGTGTTAGGCCCCTATACTACAAGTGTAACCCCTTATTATTATTAGTACAACCCCCTTATTATATTTTTGTACCCATGTAGTACCCATATTGTTATTATTGTGCCCCATAGAAGCCCACTAGTTTTATTATTGTGCCCTTACATTATTATTGTTATGTCAGCTCTAATTATAATATGACCCCTTAGATTCCTATATATAGAAAGTAGGTCTTGTCATTTGTAGAGTCCAAGAATTGTTCATTTGTGTAATGTAGAGGAGGTTGCCCCCTTGAAGAGGCTTATTTCTAAGGCATTCATCAATCTTTTCTATCTTTTTGTGAGTTGGTTTCATAACATTTGGTATCAGAGCTTTGGATTCTAGGGTTTTGCTACTCCAAACAGGTCAGTGTGGCATTTGTGCTATCACTTTTTTTCGACAAAGTTTCAGATGCTAAAAGAAAAACCCATTTGGGTTGAAATCGTTCTGAACCTCGGGTCCAGATTTCAGAGTTTTTCACACTGTTAAAATTGGCAACCATGGAAAAACTTCATGTGGGTCATCTTATTCATGGCTGATAATATTTTAATTAGATTCCTCTCGTTGAGAGGTGTAGGATTGATATAAAGGTCATCCGACTCCGATAAGTATTCATGGAGATATGAATTTATTTTGATTATGGAATTATTATCAAGCCGACCTACAACTCATGTAGGCTCAGAAGCCCAACAGTCACATCTATTCACCCACCAACATTGTGTATAAATATAAGAGGACTTTTCCTCATTTGGACTCACTCATCTCATCACATCTCTCTCTCTCTACTACGCAGAAATGAGTCTCTTCTCTACTGCTCTGAAATGGGTCTCTCTCTCAGTTTGAAGCCGGAAACTGCTAAAACTGAACCTGCAACTGCAGAAGTAAAGATTGACTTGCGTGGCCTAGAAGATCTCCTCTTTGCAACTGTGCTATAGGTTCATCTGAACCTCCTCTGAAAGCCGCAACTTTTGGTGGTGGAATGAAGTCAATCCGATGAACGGTTTGCAAGATATTGACTGCCCTAGTTTGAAGCCGGAAACTGCTGAAACTAAAGCTGCAACTGTAGAAGTAAAGATTGACTTGCGTGGCCTAGAAGATCTCCTCTTTGGAACTGCACTATAGGTTCATCTGAACCTCCTCTGAAAGCCACAACTTTTGGTGGTGGAATGAAGTCAATCCGACGAACGGTTTTCAAGATATCGTCTGCCCTAGTTTGATAATGAAGTCGCTAATGCTGATGCTATTGATCTAGGGTTTGCTACTGCTGATATGAATCAGATTTATTGTACTATTTCTCTCTACTGAATTATTGAAGATAAAAGAAGATTTGATCAAAGGGTTTCCCCACACATTGTGGGGTTTGTCCCTGGCTATCCGCCACATCTTGTGTCTCTTGTCTTGGCTTGTTTTCTGTCGATCGTTTAATATTCTATCTGCACTTTACTTTATGTACATGTGATTGCTAATCGGTGGAATATAATAAGAAAAATAAGTAAACTGTTATAAGCATAGAACATACCATAACTTAACACACACTATATTGGCTGAGATATGATCTAAGGAAGTTGGCCTTTTTGCAGACTCCTGAATTACATTCCAAACATGTGACCTAGGGAAAATCGTCATAACTTTTGTTTTGAGCATCGAATTGAAATTTCGTAAGAATATACAGAAAGAGGACAGATTGTAGCTTCTTTTGTATATTTTTCAGATCCTAAGGTTAAAACAGTGACACGTGGCACTTCATACAATTTCTCTCTTCTGAAAAGGTATATAATCAGGTCATCTTGGGAGATTGTGCATACCTCTTTTTTGGAGAATCTACATTCAATCAAACTGGTGGCATTGGAAAGAGAACACAGAGAGCTACTTCAGGTCACAATTTTAGAATTGGAAGAACCAATATTACAGAGTTATAGTCATTTCAAGTTCGAGCTCTTGAAATCAAGAAAAGGCGATAGGAGGAAGTTTGATGGAAAGGATCCAGTAAATTGCATACTACAGATGGAGCAATATTTTGATCTACATGGTGTGCCACTGTTACAAAAGGTATGTATTGCATCTTCATAATTAGAACCAGATCAATTTTTATAGTATAAAGGGCTTTGTTCTAGTAAACAACTTGTTACGTGGTCAATTTTCACGGAGGAAATGATAGCACATTATGAGGATACAAAGAGAAACACCCTGTTTAGAGAAACACCACAACAATTGGAAGAACAAAGAGAAAAAGGGCTTTGTTACAAAGTGGAAAGAAAAATTATGGCAACAAGGAATTCTACCCCTCACAACTATAAATATGGAAGTGTTGTTTCTCCTAGCCTTCCACAACCTACAAGGGTTACACCAAAACAATTGGAAGAAAAAAGAAAAAAAGTGTGCTGAGAAGAAATTATTTTACATAGATTATGAAGAGGAGGAAGAAAAGGATCAAGAAACATCAAAAGAAGAGGATATACACTAGGAACCAACCCCAGAGAAAGAAAAAATGAATCCGACCATATCTTGTAAAGCATTGGCAAGAATTACCACTCCTCAAACTCTTAAGATAGAATGACATATCAAGAAGAAAAAGGTTAAAGAAGTGAAAGATCACATCGAGAAAGAAGAAATGAATCCAACCATATCTTGTAATGCATTGGCCAGAATTACCACTCCTCAAACTATCAAGATAAAAGAACATATAGAGAAGAAAAAGGTTCAAGCAGTGAGAGATCGCATCGAGCATCAAGAAATGAATCCGACCATATCTTGTAAAGCATTGGAAGAAATTACCACTCCTCAAACCATCAAGATAGAAGGACATATCACGAAGAAAAAGATTCAAGCAGTGAGAGATCGCATCCAGCATCAACAACAAGTTCTCCAGGTTTTAAAGGATAACGCCACCTTGGTGCAGAATAAAATGAAACAACAGGTAGATCAACATCGCAGTGAAAAAAGTTCTGATGTAGGTGATTGGGTATTTTTACGGCTACATCTCAAGCAAGCTATTTATGAGAAGGAAATGTTGGCAATACTACATGCACTTAAGAAATGGCGACCTTACGCAATGGGAAGACACTTCAAGGTAAAAATGGATTAGGATAGTCTTAAATACTTTTTAGAACAAATATTATCTTTAGAAGAACAGAAAAAATGGGTCACAAATATGTTGGGTTATGACTTTGACATCATCTGCAGAAAAGGGAAGCAAAATTTTGTTGCAGATACACTCTCAAGAAAGGATGACGATGTGGAAGCATTGTTTTGTGCTATTTCTATTATCCAATGAGATTGGATAAATGAAGCAAGGGCTGAATGGAAGAAGGACAAATAAGTGTGGTCACTCATTCAAAATTTGCATAAGATCCCAATTAAAACAATATTTCCAAAACTTGAAGATGAAGGAAAAATCATATTGGAACCTAGAGCAGTCACAGAAACAAGAACCCAACAACTACAAAATCGATCAATTTAAGAGTATCTCATCAAGTGGAAGAACTTACCTGCTGAAGATTCCACATGGAAGGACAAGAATGTTATACAGAAGCATCAAGAACTACTCAAGCATTGAGGACAACAATTTTTGAAGGAGAGGGGAATGTTAGGCCCCTATACTACTAGTGTAACCCCTTATTGTTATTAGTACAACCTGTTATAGACATTTTTGGGCACTGCAACCCCAAGCATAAAATGTCCATAAACCAAGGGCTCCTAAGTCCCTAAAAGTGTTGTTCTAACCCCTAAAGGAACAAGTTCAACTGATTACAACTTCTCCCAGAAGTTCTCCATGAAAAACTGCTCAGAACTGGTCAAAACAGGATCATTTCACCTGCTCCATAGGCAAACTGTGTTGCATCTCACCTAAGTACACTCTATGGGTGCATTGCATTTCAAAAAACCCTTCTATGGGGTGTGATGGGCAAGAAGTGACAAATGGAAATGTCAATCCGTGAGGTGGAGAGGCATGGAATCTTCCAGAAACTTCTCCTGTGACACTTGCCTCTCTGAATTCGACCAAGGATGAGTAAGAGATCATCAATCTCCAAGTGGAAGCAAGAACTATTAGAGGGAAGACACTAATCAAATCACAAGTTGACTCATCTCCCTTACAGATATCTATAAATGGATCCCTCATCCCAAAGATCCAGGGGCTGGAATTTTGCATCTTGTAAGGAATTGCTATTGGTTTCTTGAGACAACATCATAGTGTTGGGTGATCTAAGATTTGTATGAGGTGAAGAAGGGCTTACTTGCTGAGAGGATGATGCTGGGTCAGAACAACTGGTTGTAACTCCCTTGGCTCTTTCTTGATTATCAATAAAAGCTATTCAAGTTTTCCTCCATACTCTTGTGTCATTTATGTTTTATGCATTTGTATGGTCAATTTACATCTGATCCTAGATTGTTTATGATTATAGATCCATGTTCTTGTATAGTGTTATGCTACTTTGATTCTACAGGTACTCTGTGAAGCTGGGCGTACAAGGAAGCAAGTAGCAAAGGACTATCAGAAGAGAGAGGAATCGAACTAGGACCCAAGCGCAAGACAGAGGTTGGTCTCCTCTATTCTTCTCTCATCTATCTTTCATAAAGGAAAAACAAAAGTAGCTTTACTTTTTTTGTTTCTAAGGTAGCTACCACACCTTAGTGGGATAAGTAGTTATGTATAGACACTTTTCCCTGTAACAAAATGGCAACTCCACTGGGGAGCGACTAGGTTGTTTGTTTATCTTCCTTGTTGTTTATTTTATAAACTTACAGACGGAGCCTGAAGTCGAGCCAGGTAGCTTTCGAACTACATTTGCTATGAAAATGCAAAGTAGATAAATGCCACTTCAGTCAATCTCTGGGTTTTGTTTATGAATTAAACAACTGATTTACAAACTCTCTGATTGCCTTTGTGGTAGCTCTAGTAACCTCCTTAGATCTACCCTTGATTATTGATTTACTGATTACCATTTGCTCGGCCAAAACCCCTGAACTGAACTGCAAACTGTGACCCGGAACCCAAGCAAAGTCTCATCTCTGGCCCAGCGCAGGCTCTGCTCTGTGAATCTGAAATTCAGCGCACTTCCCGAGTGTAGTAGGTGCACTGCATTTCAAGTTCACTGTGTTACAGGTGGCTGATCAGACTAGGCATTGTTCCTTAGTTTTGGTTTCTGTGTTCATTCTTTTCAGTTCTATTCATGAATTTTGCTGCCTGTAGTCAGTGTATCTCTGTTTGAAACCCTTTTCCTTGCTGTTATTCCACCTCCATTGCGCAAAGAACTGTAAATGTTTTTGTGTATTTGTTGAGTCATTTTCAGTTCTCCTTTGCAAAAAAGTAACGTAGTTGTACTGTCGTTTCTCGATTTGAAAGTGTCGTAAGTGTCGTTTTCAGTCGTAGAAGAGAGTCTGATTGCTCTTGATAGTCGATTACCCTGTTACTATTGTATTTGATCTGAATTTGTAGTTTTTCTAGTGTCGAAAGTAAGTATTCATTTGCGAATCGTAAAGTGTTGTGATTGTCTTCATTTTTGATTTTGAAAAGAAACTTGTTAATAATTGTCGCTTGAAAAGTAATTCAGATTTGTTCTTTAGCTTTCCTTTTATCATTCACATACTAAGAAATCCGAAAACAAATACATGCATGTGCATTTGAATTTAGACTGTTTGATTGGTTCGATTTAGGACAGTGCATATAGTGTGTGCTCTTTGCTCTTTGTGAAAGAATACTGTCTCTCTTTCCTTAGTAGCTAGGATTTTCATTGCACAAAGAAGATAAAAGACTGTTTATCATCTTAGATTGCATTTTAGGAATTGTACATCTACATCATGCGGTGAACCTGAAAGGAAAATTTCTTAAGCAAGATCAACTATAAAATAAATTTAATGAATCTAACAATGCTTTGGAACCTAACGCACAACATCTAGAAGTCTAGGCTAGAGACGTATTCCGGCGTCGTAAAGCCTGGTAATTGTTGTTCTCACTGATGGTTGGGTGATTCCTCCACTTTGAGACGATAAGTGCCAGTACGGACTTGTGCTCCCACGTACTGTCGAGTATATTTTGGGAGACCACAATAGGCTTAATCCTTTATCCATAGGAAGCCGTGTCTGCTGCCTTACCGATTGCAATGCATTGAACACAACATTCGGGAAGATTGACTGCCGTATCGTAAAAATTATTTTGCAGTTTTGCGATTGGTTTGGTAATCCCTCTACCTAGATTTCTAGAGCAGTCCCTTTCGTTCCTTTTTAGACTCCTTAAAGGAAAAGGTCCATCTGAGCACTTGTCACTTCAGGCCCATTAAAAATCGAAGGTGACTAGAGTCATCTTTTGTTTTTTCTCGACTCTTAAAAATTGAAAAAACAAGTTGTGTCAAAGCCTAAAATTTATTTTAAATGGAATAATCATCACCCTTTCCTACGTTGATCTTAGGTTGAGAAAATGGAATCCACCAACCAAGGAATTCCCCTTGGAGGAAATCCTAGTCCCTTCTCCTCTTGGGGAGATGTTGGTGCACACCATATGGCCACATTGTCACTTCCAGGACTGACAATCGGCTTGCCCGTATGGCTCTTCTCAACCTTTGTCGTTCAGAACACCACAATTCCTAAACAATCAAGTTAGCAACTAGACGATTCCAGAGTTACCCACCAACCTTCTACTTCCTCCAATTCTTCCTCTCCTCCTTCCTCTTCGCTTGATGGGGCTGGTAAAGCCAAAAATCAAGTACCTGAGAAGAAGAAGGAAAAGAAGAAGAAAGAGAAGAAGAAGAAGGAGCCAAAAGCGAAAGGGGCAACCAAGCATCGTCTAGCGAAAATCCACACATTGCACCGACCAGGCCTAAATCGCCATGTGTCATTTGCAAAGGAGACCACTATCATAGAGATTGTCCCTGCATCCCTCAGATCTTAAGGGACTGGTCTCCTCGTTTGCACAACCCGGTGTCGTCAACCTCTGATGATCATGTTGAAAACACACCGTCGACTAGTGAAAGTGAAGCCCCAGGACAAAAAGGAAAATATAGATTTCCTTGTAAACTGTACGAAGGCGATCATGCCGTCCACCATTGTCCCTTCTTAGACGAGGCTAAAAGAGTTTTGGACGATCGTCCGGCTTCACCATTACGACTTCCTCCTGGATATAAAAAACTCTTGTCGAGTCCGTCACTAGTTGAAAATCCGGCTGACCCACCCAGGTGGTTGGCCGAAGCATCTATCATTGAAGACAAACCAACTGAACCCATACCAGACGAAAGTCAAAAGGTCGAGGCGGCAGTTGACCCGGTCTTGCCTTCAGAGGTTCCATCTTCAGATGATACAGTCACAGAAGAAAATAAGGATGACACCGTCCAAATTCTTTTCGTAAGCACAAACTCCGATGAACATGGGGGGAATTTACCCATTCCTTTACCGTAGGAAGGAAGTTCGTCAGAGTCATACCCAGCCGTCTATTCGGTCCCACCTCCAAGAAACCTAGTTGTTTCCTTCGACTGGAATCAACTACGCAGACCCCGTTTACCGGCTAGTGTACCATTCCGAATTATTGCTCAAATATATAGAATGGTTATGGCTGGTACCATCATAGATGAAGGGGCTTCTGTGAATATCCTTTCCTCAACTGCTTGGAAAGCGCTTGGTTCACCATCGCTTTTGCTTGAGATGAGAAATCTAACAGGCTTTGACAAAGGAACCAGTCGACCGTTAGGGATCCTTCCCAATGTACCCATAACATTGAGAGGGAAAACCGTTCATATGAACGTAATGGTAGTCCAAGGACCCCTGGATTATAATCTACTCCTTGGATGAGACTATATTTATTGCATGGGAGCTATTGTCTCATCACTCTTTAGAGTAATGTGTTTTTCGCACGAAGGAAGAGTAGTCAAGCTCGTAGACCAGCTTTCATTTCCCGGATCACGCATAGCAAATAGTCATATACCATCCCTAAATGGTCTTTTCACACAAGGAATGTCTCATCAATCTCCAGTCCATCCACCTGATGAGCGCGAGTGATTCGGGGGACATGACTGAAACCCAGGGGGCATGCACCCTGGTCTGCTTCGGCAGGAAAACTTCGGGTATAGGGTAGGTTTCCGCGAGAGATATATGACTAGTCTGTACTCTCGTCCGTGATTGGAAAAGGGGGTTAGATTGGAATAAGATTCCCTCGTCAAAGTTATGTGAGTGGATTGTCTCACCTTTGTCTATTTCGGTAGACATCACCGAAGAAGTGTTTTGTTTGCAGTGTGAATAGAACAATCTTTGGTAACCTGAAAGAGGTAGACCTTTCCTGATAAAACAAATTTTTTGTTGGTAGAATGAAAGGTGACTTTGAAGCTTTATTTTATACCTGGGGGCATGCAAACCTTTTGGTGTGCAAGCGAAGAGCGACAATTTATTTTTTAATTTGTAGGTCCTCTAACCCTTTAAACTCGTAGGATTGGTCGTTTCCTAACTTGCATAAAGAAAGGATGTGGGGCAAAACTAAAAAAATTACCGTTTTCATATGTGCGACATTCTTATTTTACGACTGGATTAATCTAGCAGTTTTAGCACATAGTTCAAGCTCGTTAAAAAATAAAAATAAGACATGAGAAAATGTTTCTCCCCATGTTTAAGCTCATTAAAAAATGAACTATTTCCCGGTAAATAACCATCGTGAATGTAGTACTTCATCCTTTAAAGCCTTGGTCGTGTTCCCATCATCACCTCCACTCTGTATTGGCCGATCATTCACCTGCATTTTATTGTTTACCCCTTTTGAGGAACAGTTGCGAAGAGTGATCCCACTAGCCATCCTTGTAACACTGTCGTGATTGGAAAATTCCAAACCTTACCTGGAATCAGCTGCTACCCAATTTTATCACTCGTTCCTCAAAAAACGAGTCTTTTTTAAGCTCTTTTCAACTGACTCGTAAAATATGAAAAGGTTGCCAAGCCATTGGCCTCTCTAGCTCGTTAAAGGGACCGGACGTGCTATCCCTCTAGATTTTAATCTTTTTGGACCTGAGGGATTATTACACAAAAATATCGAGCGCTTGTTTTGTTCAGCTCGTTAAAAGTATCGAAAATTCATCCCTTCTGTATTGTTTTATACTTTTTCGGACTTAAGGGATTAGATGATGAAAAGGGAATTTTGGAGTTTCCTTTACGTCCTTTTCAGACTCTCTAAAATTGAAAAGGACCGAGTTATCTTTGTCGTTAAACTCGTTAAAACCTAATAGCGACAAACTTGTCCGTAGCAGACAAGAACGAGTTTCACTATCACTAGGCTCGTTAAAACATAGCGATGGGTTTGCTCGAAGGGAAAATTATAGAACAAGCATATGTTATCCTCCTCAAGCTTGACAAAAATAAAGAGGTACTGGTCAGCAATGACTGGGGAAAAATTGGGAAGAAAACTTGAAGAAACTTTGTTGGTAGCAAGTCGCTCTTGAACATGACACTTTCACTCTGCATCCAAGTCGGGTTGGGTTGTTTCATTCACGGGTCACATCACCATGGTCCCATCACACCATCCACATTTGGGGTTAATGATACCAATCAATCACGTCAGTGTCGCCGATATGTTCAAGAGAAGTCATTCAGAGAATTCACCTGTGTCTCACCCACTACAATACATTTACGCTCCATTCTTTCATGACCGCCACCCTGAACCTTATATCATCAGATCGTTTTCACCTCCATTAAAATCATTTGCTCCGTTCCGTGTCATTGATGTGGGATTCATTAAGGCCCTCCTATGACGGATCACTTCTTGTCGACATCAGCTCATTATCCAAGAAGTCGATCTAGGAACACCCCGTTCAGTACTTTGAAGCTTGCATGCCTCAATGGCAAGTTTCTAACTTCCGACGACAGGTTTACATCAATGGCCTTCGATCGAAAGATTTTGCGTGGTGTTCGACGCCAAGTACTTTATTCACACCACGTGAATTGTACTGCAGTACCTTGAGGGTCATTATCATTATCGGTGATTCCTCTCGCGCCTGTTAACAGCTTACATCATTGGCTGGTAATTAGGCGATGTCTTTCCATGTTCGACTCCAGAACATCTCTCACATGGATAGACTTGTACTTCGAGTGAAGATCGAATGAGATTGAAGACCCAGGATCTAGTTTCATCCATCCAGGTTGCGATATATATTCAGGGAAATAAAGACATCAAATGTACATTGATGCTGCACAGGTAATCATCCAATCAAAGGGATGATGGCTCTACCAGAATCATCAGTCTACACTCAGACGATTGTCTGTCCTATGTACATGAAAATGAATTTATAAAGCTGAGCATGGGAATGCCCGCCTCATCTAGATCATGAAAAAATTATCAAGATAATGTATTGAATTGTATCTTATTACAGGTCTCCTCCCAGCTTGAAAGAACTTCGGATCCTCATAATAAAGCATTTCACCCGACATCAAAAAAGATTAACGACCTCATGCTTTAGGGGGAAACTGTTATAGACATTTTTGGGCACTGCAAACCCAAGCATAAAATGTCCATAATCCAAGGGCTCCTAATTCCCTAAAAGTGTTGTTCTAACCCCTAAAGGAACAAGGTCAACTTATTACAGCTTCTCCCAGAAGTTCTCCATGAAAAACTGCTCAGAACTGGTCAAAACAGGATCATTTCACCTGCTCCATAGGAAAAATGCGTTGCATCTCACCTAAGTACAATCTGTGGCTGTGTTGCAATTCAAAAAGCCCTTCTATGGGGTGCGATGGGCGAGAAGTGACAAATGGCAGTGTCAATCCGCGAGGTGGAGAGGCATGGAATCTTCCAGAAACTTCTCCTTTGACACTTGCCTCTTTGAATTCGACCAAGAATGAGTAAGAGATCATCAATCTCCAAGTGGAAGAAAGAACTATCAAAGGGAAGACACTAATCAAATCACAAGCTGACTCATCTCCCTTATAGATATCTATATATGGATCCCTCATCCCAGAGATCCAGGGGCTGGAATTTTGCATCCTGTAAGGAATTGCTGTTGGTTTCTTGAGACAACATCATAGTGTTGGGTGATCTAAGCTTTGTATGAGGTGAAGAAGGGCTTACTTGCTGAGAGGATGATGCTGGGTCAGAACAACTGGTTGTAACTCCCTTGGCTCTTTCTTGATTATCAATAAAAGCTATTCAAGTTTTCCTCCATACTCTTGTGTCATTTATGTTTTATGCATTTGTATGGTCAATTTACATCTGATCCTAGATTGTTTATGATTATAGATCCATGTTCTTGTATAGTGTTATGCTACTCTGATTCTACAGGTACTCTGTGAAGCTGGGCATACAAGGAAGCAAGTAGCAAAGGACTATCAGAAGAGAGAGGAATCGAACTAGGAGCCAAGCGCAAGACAGAGGTTGGTCTTCTCTATTCTTCTCTCATCTATCTTTCATAAAGGAAAAACGAAAGTAGCTTTACTTTGTTTGTTTCTAAGGTAGCTGCCACACCTTAGTGGGATAAGCAGTTCTGTATAGACACTTTTCCCTGTAACACAACCCCCTTATTATATTGTTGTACCCATGTAGTCCCCATATTGTTATTATTGTGCCCCATAGAAGCCCACTAGTGTTATTATTGTGCCCTTACATTATTATTGTATGTCAGCTCTAATTATATTATGACCCCTTAGACTTCTATATATAGAAAGGAGGTCTTGTCATTTGTAGAATCCAAGAATTGTTCATTTGTGTAATGTAAAGGAGGTTGCCCCCTTGAAGAGGCTTATTTCTAAGGCGTTCATCTATCTTTTTGTGAGCTAGTTTCATAACACTCTGGAACAAGGTTTGTTCAAATCGCAGAAGTCAGCGTAGACACGGATGTTGCCTTGTTTCTTGAGAACAGGAATGGGATTGGACACCCATGTGGTGTATTTAATGGGATATATGAAACCAACCTACTTGAGATTATCAATTTCATATTCAATAGTTTCATGTTTGGAAGGATGGATAGGATTTTCTTTTGGTGGACAAGTATGGCATCAGGCCAAGTGTCGATATGATGTTCAATAATGGCGATATCAAGTCTCGGCATTTCAGAATAAGACCAGGCAAAAACATCATGAAATTCCTTGAATAAATTGGTGTAACCATCAATTTCTTTCGGGGTACATAGTGTCCCCAAGATAATGTTTTCTTCAATCCCTGGTTTATTAGAAATGTTAATTTTAATGGTGGGGGGAATGTTAGCCATATTTCCTTCTTCAAGAGAATCTGGTGTAGGAATGGGATTTTTGAACCAATCAACTTCACCATGAATGAATTCTTTTGAATCCACAAAATATTGTTCATGGGTTTCCCGTGGAAGAAAATACGTGTGATGGTGCATATCATCCCAAAGAAAATTAGGGGTGGTCATAGCTTACATGATGTCTTCATCAGAATGGAAGATGGGTGGACTTTAGGAAGAAGGACCACATGATGGTGAAGATTTACCTAAAGCATATTCATGAGAGACAAGGTTCACATATGCATCGTCAAGGTTTGGAGAACCAATATTAAAATTGGGGTCTTCATTGAAGAAGGTCCAATAGAATCACAATAGGAGACATCAGGGCAGTTCCAATGCATCGATCTCATGGATGATGATAGGTAGAAAATAGGAGTGGTATTATCTGTCATCCTGACGTCAGGGGGAGGGATCACAATGGTTGTTTGAGATACCTCTTGTTCCAGTGTAGGAGTGGGACCAGAATCCATAGGTAGAGGAGAGGTTGATTCACTACAAGAGGCCTCTAATTCATGAAGCACTTGAAGTGTATCATGAAAATCTTCGAGACAGGGACAACGATGAGAATAGTGGCCATAATTATCACAAAAATCACATGGGTGGTTTGTGCGTAATGATATGTTATTCTTGGATGACTTAGATAAGATAACATGGACCTCAGGAATGTTAGAATCAAGGAAGGTATCAGTGACCACATCCTTAACATGAGGGAGTTTAGGACAATTATTGGTGGCATGACCGACAACATCACACAAAGCACAAGGAGGAATAGGCTTTGGCAACTTAGGAGGAGTTGGAGTTGGTGGGGGGGCCTTGTATTTAGTTCCCTTTTTCTAGTATTCCCCCCCCCATTAGATGCTTTCGCAATAGGAGTAGGCTCCTATTGAGGTTGTTTTGGAATTGAAGCAAATGCAGGGGTAAGAACAACAAGTTGGACCAGGGTCAAAGTAGTTTAAGGTTTCAGTTGATTGGATGGAGTGTTTGCGGGAGGATCAATGTACCATACTGGGATCCACAAGGTAATGCTGGGTAGATTCAAGGTAGCCATGACAGGTGTAGAATAAACTCGAGGAGGTGGAAATAATAATGGTATCTGACCATAAGGATAGTGGCCTGGAGGAACTTCTCCAAGATGATTAACGCTTGGGGGAATGGTTCTGGGTGGAAATGGGTTAGGAGAGACACCATATGAAGGAAAGGGTCCTTGAAGAGTAGTATTAGGAGGTAGGGTTGAGTTAGGAATAGCAGGTTGCAAAGGTGCGGTCTGTTGTGAAGGCATGTTAGATCGTTTGTCGGAAGCCCGCGATGCTTGGAGGATTCAAATATGTAGGTTTTAACCCTGTACAGAAATTACCTGCATACGAATTCTTAAACAAAGAAAATAAACAACGCGAGAGCATAACCCATAAAACACATATGCACAGAGATTTTTCCCTGGATCCCAAAACCGGGACTACCAGCTTGATTTTTCATTATGTTCCTTTCAATGTTATAATACATATTTATACATGCCGAAGCATCCAATACCATGGACCAAAATCCATCGCGTCCAATACCATGGACTGAAAACCATCGCGTCCAAAAAACATGTGTGAAAATCATGCACAAAACCATAGGTGGGTCCGCCCAACCTAACATATGGTCCAAAACCAAAATTTTCTGGGGCGCTGCCCCGGACCCCATAAAGTGCGGTTACGGGTGCCCTTAAAACCCCCTATTAACTATGTGGAAAGAATATAACACAACCCAACAATCTCCCACTTGTTGTTTTCTTTCCACAGGGGGCCAGAGGAGAGCTTAGTCATTTTTTTTTTTCAGCCCTGAGATTCCCATTGCTTCTCTACACCAAGAGAACTTCTCAGAGCTCACAGATTTTGTCAATGCATCTACAGTATTCTTCAAAGTGTCCACCTTTACCAGCAACACCTTTCTGTCTTCTATCATATCCCTCACAAAGTGATACTGAACATCAATGTGCTTTGTCTTTGAATGATAAGTAGGGTTCTTTGCCAAGAAAATTGCACTTTGGCTGTCACAGTCTATTCTTATAGCTCCCTGTACTAACCCCATACTTGAACACAATCTATGCAACCAAACTGCTTCCTTGCTTGCATGAGTGGCTGCCATGTATTCTGCCTCTGTAGTTGATAGTGCCACTACAGATTGTTTCTTACTCATCCAACTAACTGCACCTCCAAATAGGTTAAACACATACCCACTTGTAGATCTTCTCTGATCCATATCTCCAGCCTAGTCTGCATCAAAAAAGCCATGAATATCCAACACTCTGTCCAATCCTAGTCTTCCTTGGTAGCACAAACCATAATCACTAGTGCCACACAAATACCTGAAAACCCGCTTCACTACTGTCTAGTGCTCCTTCCTAGGGTTTGACATAAACCTGCTCAATACTCCCACTGCATGTGCAATGTCTGGTCTAGTACAGACCATTGCATACATCAGGCTACCCACTGCACTTGCATATGGAATACGAGACATGTCCTCTTCCTCTTCTTGTGTCTTGGGACACTATTCAGCAGATAACCTCACACCTACAGGAATAGGAACCTTCACCGGTTTACTATCCTGCATATTAAACCTCTGCAGTATTGTCTCGACATACTTCCTCTGGTTTAACTAGAGCTTCCTCTTTGTCCGATCTCTTTTAATTCCCATGCCCAAAATATAGTTTGTAGCACCAAGATCTTTCATGTCAAATTTGGAGGACAATTGGGTCTTCAAATCCTGGATAATTTCTTTGTCATTTCCAACCAGCAACATATCATCCACATACAAGACCAGATAAATAACACGGTCACCAATTAATTTAAAATACACACAATGATTTGCTTTGCTTCTGGTGAAGCCAAGTCCCCGTATAAATTTATCAAATTTCTGATACCACATCCTTGGTGACTATTTTAACCCATACAGAGGTTTCTTTAACTTGCATACCAGTTCTTTCTTACCCTTCACCGCAAAGCCTTCAGGTTGCTTCATGTAGATTTCGTCTTCCAAATCCCCGTGAAGAAATGTTGTCTTCACATCCATCTGTTCTACCTCAAAATCAAAAGCAGCAACAACAGATAAAAGTAATCTAATAGAAGTTACCTTGGCAATAGGAGAAAAAATATCACCAAAATCAATTCCCGACACCTGGGAATAACCTTTTGCTACCAACCGAGCTTTGTATTTATCCACCTTTCCTTCCGCATTTGTCTTCTTCTTAAACACCCATTTTCTGCCAGTGGGTTTCCTTCCAGCTGGAAACTCCACCAGATCCCAAGCCTCATTTTTGTGCAAAGATGCCATTTCATCAACCATGGCCTCTTTCCAGACTTTTCCATCCTCTGAATCCACTGCTTCCTTCACAGTTCTGGGATCATCATCAATATCAGACAAAGCAAAAGCAGATGGACTATACCTTTCTGGTTACCTTCTTTCTCGAACTGATCTTCTCACAGCTGGAGTTTGTGGCTCTTCATCTTCTGATTCCTCCTCTGCTGTAGAGTCTGATTCTTCCTCCTTTGGCTCAAACTCTATCTTCTCAGGTTCCTTTGGTTGGACTTCATGTTGAATAACATCTTTTACCTCTCTAAACACCACATCTCGGCTGTACACAACCTTTCGTGTGACTGGGTTCCAAAGCTTATAACCCTTTAAACCATCCTTATACCCAATAAATATGCACTTTTCAGATTTACTATCCAGCTTGGTTCGTTTCTCCTTTGGAACATGTACATATGCATCACATCCAAATACCCTCAGATGTGAAAGAGAGGGTTTCTTACCAGTCCATACTTCTTGTGGAGTCTTATCCTCCAACGCTGATGAAGGTGACCTGTTGACCAGGTAACATGCAGTATCCACCGCCTCTGCCCAGAATTTCTGTCCTAACCCAGCACCACTGAGCATGCTTCTTGCCCTTTCCATCAACGTCTTGTTCATTCTTTCTGCGACTCCATTTTGCTGAGGTGTAAATGGAATAGTCTTCTGTCGTGCTATACCACACTTCTTACAGAATTCTTCAAATTCCTTGCTACAAAATTCTCCACCATTATCTGTCCTCAACACCTTTATCTTCTTCTCTGTCTGATTTTCCACCAGAGCCTTAAATTCTTTAAACCTGTCAAAGACTTCAGATTTCTTCTTAAGGAAATATATCCATGTATTCCTTGAGAAGTCATCTATAAATGATACATAGTACACAGACTTACCCAGTGATGGAACCTTCACAGGTCCAAACACATCACTGTGCACAAGCTCTAATATCTGTTTCGTCCTCTTACCACCAGAGGGGAAACTCACCCGATTTTGCTTCCCATACACACAATTTTCACAGAAATCAAAATCCAGAGAGCTATCATTCATACCTTCTACCATACCTTTACCATGAAGTATTCGAAGGCCCTTCTCTCCAATATGTCCAAGCCTTTGATGCCACAACATGGTCTTCTCTCCAGAGACCACTAGATTTTCTACTCCATTTTCAGGAACCATAGAACTATTGCACCCATCAACAACAGTGCTACCTTGCAGCTTGTACAGAGTTCCAATCCGAACTCCCCGCATCAATATCAGTGCTCCTCGAACCATCTTGCAGGTATCTTTCTCGAACACTGTCTTTACACCTGCATCATCCAACTTTCTTACAGAAATCAGATTTCTGGCCAATGCAGGATTATGTAGAACACCCGAAAGTGTTCTAACCCTTCCACCTTGCAACTTCAACTTTACTTTTCCCCGACCAATGATTCTAGCCTTCCTATCATCTCCTAAGAAGACATCACCACCCTCATATTTCTCATACTTGCAGAACCACTCTCTATCGGGAGTGAAGTGAAAGGATGCACCTGAGTCAATCAACCATGCCTCATGATCTACATGTGTACTTGAAGAAGCCAAGTACACATCCCCACCTTCATCTAAGGTGGTTTTCGCCTCTGCAGAAGGAGCATCATCAGATCCCTTTCCTTTATCAGGAGCTTTAGATTTACAATCCCTTCTGAAGTGCCCTTCCTTTTCGCATTTCCAGCACACC
This sequence comes from Pinus tabuliformis, assembly GCA_031772625.1. Classification (NCBI taxonomy): domain Eukaryota; kingdom Viridiplantae; phylum Streptophyta; class Pinopsida; order Pinales; family Pinaceae; genus Pinus; species Pinus tabuliformis. The sequence goes on along the minus strand of CM062819.1, from coordinate 143,484,915 downwards.
ACCTTTGTAGGTTTTCCTGGAGATTTAGATCTCCCTCTAGATTTAGATCTCCCACTCGATGAATTATTTTTGTTTCTGTTATGGGACCATCCTCGTACAGACAAGGCATCACCATTTTGGTTGTCCATATTTTTCCGTCTCATCTCCTCCGTCAGCAAGGCTGAGACTACTTCATCAAACTGCAAAGCAGTTGCATTGCTACCTATTGCAATAACCAGACTATCCCACAAATCTGGTAGAGAACACAACAGACTGATGCACTTATCTTCATCTGAAATTTTAATATCAACAGATAATAACTGACTTACCACAGTATTAAACGCATTCAGATGCTCTGTCACCGAGTCTCCATCTTTCATCTTCAGGTTATACAACTTTTGCCGCAGGAAAATTTATTCACCAGAGACTTAGATTGGTACAAAGTCCCGCACTTGACCCACAATGCCTTTACCGTAGATTCCCCTGATACATTCAGCAATACTGAATCTGAGACACACAATCGTATTGTGCTCTTTGCCTTCCTATCCAACTTCTTCCATTCTTCATCGGTCACTCTCGATGGTTTAGTACCCGGATCTACCGCGATCCACTGATCTCTATCCACCAACAGATCCTCCATCTTGAGTTTCCACAACTCAAAATTCTGACCATTGAACTTCTCAATCTCTATCTTTCCACTGCTCGCCATCTTCTTTCACCACCAGAATCGATCTCGCAGATCTCCCACTGAACAGGGTCTACCACAGGCCCGAGCGAAACCCCTCAGCAACAAAGGCGTCCCCTTGAAGCCAAAACAGCTCTGATACCAAATGTAGGTTTTAACCCTATACAAAAATTACCTGCATACGAATTCTTAAACAAAGAAAATAAACAATGCGAGAGCATAACCCATAAAATACATATGCACAAAGATTTTTCCCTGGATCCCAAAACCGGGACTGCCAGCTTGATTTTTCATTATGTTCCTTTCAATGTTACAATACATATTTATACATGCCGAAGCATCCAATACCATGGACCGAAATCCATCGCGTCCAATACCATGGACCGAAAACCATCGCGTCCAAAAACATGTGCGAAAATCATGCACAAAACCATAGGTGGGTCTGCCCAACCTAACATATGGTCCAAAACCAAAATTTTCCGGGGCTCTGCCCCGGACCCCATAAAGTGGGGTTACGGGTGCCCTTCAAACCCCCTATTAACTACGTGGAAATAATATAACACAACCCAAAAAAATACTGGATGAGCAAGGCTCAAAAGGGGTAGGCTGTGGACCATAGTAAGAACCAAGCAAACTGGAACCCTTGTAGACTCCTAGAGAGACATTGTTGAAGGACGAGATATTTGTATTGTCAGCCATAGAGGAAATGTTGGATTGAGCAGAAGTGTTGGTTTTGGGGTCAAAGTACATCAACTGATCGATGGTGATGATCTTTCCATTGTGGGAAAGCACATCTTACGATGAACCATCGATGCGACAGTTGACATGGCATAAGTATAACTATGACCCAAAATAATGTTATAGTATAAGGGAGAATCAATAACTTCAATGTCAATACAGACAGTGTTGCCAGCAACTGAAACTGGGCAGTTGCAATACAAGCCAAGGGGCTATGAAGGATGACCATCCCATGCACAAAGATTGATGATGGATGGGGATAGTTCAGGAGAACCAAGTTTCTTCCAAACACTGGCAACCATCACACAAGTGGAGGCACCTTCGTCGATGATACACCGCTAAACATTGGCATTTCTAAAGGAGACTAATATTTGAAATGCAACGGATGAAGGTAGAGGAGGATTATCTGACTTGTCAACATGAAATAAAATCATATGATCGTCTTCAAGTTCCACGGAACTCTAGGAAGATAGTATAGATTTCCATTGGAATGGGCACATCTAGAGGACTTCTAGATTGACATGGCAGCACGAGTCTGCACCAAGTCATTTATTATGCTATATGTATGGGTGGCTTTAGCATAAGCAAAATTTCGATGTAACAGACCTTTGGGGATCTTGGGAATAACCTCAACCTTAGGTTGAGGGACCTGTAAGGTACCACTGGATGACCATAGAGGCTCAGTGGACACTTCGAGTTGGGACTCAATCACTGAATTAGTGGATGGATCGTCGTATTGGTGCAATCAAGTCTAAAGGTTGACTTGCTCGATATTTACCTCATTATAATTCATCATAAGAATCTGATAATCATGGTGACCAGATGGTGGAGTTGGTTGAGCTTCCTGACCTTGTGTAGGTTGGGTAGCTATATATCCTTGGTGAGGGAAAGGATTGGTAAGCACTATCGGTTGAGATGAAGCAGGAGGGGGAGGAGGAGTGGTGGGTTGCGATCCTCGAGAAGTTGCTTGAGCTTCCCATACTTGCCACATTTGAGGTAAAAGAGGACACTCATGGGTATAATGACCATATATGCCATAACAAGCACATGGTTTTTTCGTACGAATAGCCTTGTTTTGCTTAGGTTGACTGCCCTATTGCTAGATTGTGGGATTAGGTTGAGGACCCTGAGGGGCACTGGGTGGAGGACAATGGTTGCCTTAATTGCCTTAAGACTGTTGGTTCTAACTACCCTTCCCCTTATTCCTTTTCTTGGTGTTAGGGGGATTGTGATCACTCTGCTCAGCATACACTTTTCCTTGTGGAGGAGGTGGTTGTTGTGGTGGAGGGGGAGCAAGCATGGGGGGTTGGGGCATTGGTGTCGAAGGAGATGGAGTGCTAGGGAGTGAATACTGATAATAAGGAGATGGGACAACATTGGCATAAATAGGTTGTTTAACAGTTGGCCCTAGCATCTTTTGATGTAAATGGGGATATGCATATGGCACGATGAGACCTGGATAAGGGTTGCCCAATGGAGGATTGGGGTAAGTGGAACTGGTCCCTCCCTGAGGTGGACCATAACTCATCTGAGATGGAGCATATGGTTGAGGGCATGATATGGTTCCAACTATGCCATCCACAACATGAGATACCCCTGGTGCATTAGCATCACTGTTTGGTCAATTTAGTGTCCTAAATTTCTCTACATAAATTATCAATCTGGGTATCGTAAATTGATGAAGTGTAGTGCACTGTTTGTGCTAGATAACCCTTCTTACTTTGTTGTTTTTGTGTTATGTTGTTTTGGGGGTTTTTGGTCTTTTAATTCCTAATTATTTACAATGTAATTATCAAATACTTAATTCTAACTTCCGTAAAGACTATTCAAAATCTAAAAAATGAAAACAGAGCTTTTAAAAAAAGAAATGAAAACAGAAGTAAGAAAGACTTGGAAGAAAAGCTTAAGTAAGAAGTGAAAACAAAGTTTCTATTCCTGTTTTACCATTATTTCCAAATCATGAATTAAAACTGAAAGTGAAATTTGGAACTGATGTCTAACTAATTGCAGAAATAAAACTAAATGAAATACTTAGTTACTCTGCCTCTCAATTTTGGGAGAAAGTCTCATTGGGATGATATTTGAGGAATTATGTACTTCATTAATCTAAGAGAAAACAAATATAGAGATGCAACAAAGACTCATTGCATAAATGAAATGTTCAACCACTTAGTTTAGGATGAATTATCAACTTGAAGGGTTTTTCAGAAACATTTATTAACACTATGAGTCAGTAAACTAAAAATAAAATGGCAAAGACAGTAAATGGAACTGATCAGTCTAATTGAGAATTTAAAGACTAGTAAAACAGTGAATGAAGTAAACTAGATTACATCACTGAGTTTCATCTTCTAACTACTGATAAAAACTAGAAAGAGATCAAGCAAATGGAAGCTACTCTAAATTATGAACATTGTTAATAAGAAAATGATGGAAATTGCATTATAAACATTGTTAGTAAGAAAATGATTATAAACATTGTGAAAGAAAATGATGAATTTACGGTTAACAAGAAGAAGAAAAATAAAATGAAATGAAACGTTCTTCAGTGTAGGGGCCCTCTGCAATTGAGTGGGTTACGCTTGCTCAATCAACCCCAAGAAAACTCCTTCAGATTTTCATAAAATTGCGATCTTCATATTAAAAATAGGGACGCAAAATGCCCAGAAATTATAGAGTTTAGAACTTCAATTTCACAATAAAACTATCACTATTACCACTAACTTCTTTGGTCCTTTACACAGGTATTTATAAGAAAAACCACATAACTGTTTGTGGAGAAAAAAATGCTACAACCAAACACATATAAGACAGATATGCAGAATTTCTTCCTCGGCTGCTGGAGACATAAATCCAAGACATGGTGGCTGTTGGATTTGGTTGTACAGGTGGCTGTTGGAGTCCGTAGGTACAGGTAGTTGTTCCGGATTACGCTTCCCATCATTGTGAAACGTGTTAATTAACCACGAAATGGAGTCCTGTTATCTTGTATCTTTGCGTTTGACTTATCCATTGACCGTAGTCTTATGCCATCTTCTTTGTCGACCTAGGCTAAGTGAATAGGACAAGGTCCATGTCACGATGATTTCTAAGCTGCCCATGTAGCTAGTTTCTCCTTTTGACACTTGGAACCTTTTAGAGCATGAAGGTAGCTGCGGAACAGCCGATTAGTTGCAGAATAGGCTATGTTCCGTAGCTAATATACAAAAATTTATTCAAACAGCAAAACATAAAAGCATAACATGAAAATCACTAAATGTCCTCCTCAAGATAGTATATACCGGTCATTGGTAATGAGAATGCATCTTTCTCATGGAAAAACAAAGAAAAGGAATGAGAAGAGTTGCTAGGGAAAGAGTAATTTTGAGGCTCAACATACCCCCACTGCAAAATCATTGCATGTCCCCATGCAATTTTAAAAAATGTGAACTTATTTCTCCTATTGCATTTGTTCTGACACTTCTACCAGCACATCCAAATTTCTTCTATTTCTCTTCTTTGAAGTGACAGCCATCCTTGGTTTCTTCATGAGAAGTCTATATTTAAGGTTGATCACTGTCTTGTTCAAGTTTCTATTCTTCCTCTTCAACTTCCTATTTTTCTTGTACCATAGGCCTAGGTGCAGTATGGTATTGTCATGAATGGCTTTATCCAATTTGCTTTGTTCCTTTAGGGCTTCATTTTCTTTCTTAATATGCCTGTTCAATATCTCCAACTCATAGATTTCTTGTTTGAGTGAGTCAGTCAGAGGTTCTTGTGGATTGACAAGTTGTTCTGGATTGGCTGAGGAACCTGGATCCCTTGAGGCATTTTTCTTTTCTAGTGATTCTATGTAATCATAAATTTGTTGTTGTATTGGATCTATGCCTGGGGATCCTCTGCTAGGGTTTCCTTCAAAATACTGTCTAAGAGAGTTTTGAGGACTGTATGTAAATGGAATATTTTCAGGAGATGATACTGGGGTTTCTCCTTCTAGATTGATGAACTCTGTTTCCTTTGATGATACCTTCTTTACCATTCCTTTGAGCCTAGAGCTTCTTCTAAGGGGTTTTATATTCTCCTCCTTTGCACCCTTTTTCTCTTTTCCTATCTTTTCCTTCCCCTTGATTTGTCTCTTAATCTCTGTCAATTTTTCAGAGATTGGTTGTTCATCATCTGGTTGTAATGGAGATTCAGGTGTGTTCTCAGTAATTCCACCAGCTTTCTATTTTATCTTCTTCCTCTGCTTGATTTGCTTTTTGATCTCTATTAATTTTTTAGAGATTGGTTCTTCTTCATCATTTTTCTGTACTAAAGGCTCAGGGTTGCTTTGAATGGTGAGATTAGTCTTCTTTCTCCTACTCTTTTTGACACTATATTTTTCAGGAGATTCTGGTGTCTCTTGGAAATGGTTTCTTATCAGAAAGTTTTCCTAGGTGTCCCCTATTTTCTTTAGATGATATTCAACTAGGATTTTGACCAATCCGTGGTGGTACATGGTTGTTTCTAGAAATTCTATTTTCTTTTGTACATTTGAAGCCATTCTCCTTAGACTGTTTACAAGGAAGAAAGGGAGGTTGATGTTTTCATTATCTAGAAAGTTCATCAATAAACATATATGATAAACATACAATGAGTCCCATTGTCTCTGTTTTGTAGAATTTACTAACCTCAAAATTACTCTCACTGTCTATAAAATGAGTGCTATTTAGGAAATGGAATGACTGTGTGTATGGAAATGGAATGACTGTGTATATAGAAAATGGAAAGACTGTGTATATGAAATGGCTGCGAGAATATGAGAGAAAAACTTAAGACTTGGCATGTAATAAATATACAGTAAAGGTTTAGAGAGTCGTAAATAGGTAGTTCACATCGTTATCTTGACCGTTAACAAGTATAGTTGTGGAGGACCGTTTGAGTACAGGTCATGGAGTTTGAAGTAGAGATTTGTTATGAAAGAATCATTGAAACTGTTTGTCATTAAAGTTGGAATATATGGCGGAGATATCGTGGCAATCAAATCAAATGATGGTTGGTTAAGGAGACATGTGATTATACATACTATAGAAACTTATGTTTTCAAATTGCTATTTGAAGTGAATTTTTGCATTTACCTTTGGAACCTTTACCTTCCACTTGCTAATTTTTTTTTTTTTTTTGATGTTGATCCATAGGTACCTTGAGCATGATTGGTCTTCAAAATTGATTTTTGTTCAATTCCCTGAATGCATGATTTTATTATGAACTGTACACTTGTGCCTGAACTGATAAACAAATTGTAGCTGCAGAACAGAATCAGTTGCAGAACGTGAAACAAAAAGTGAAATATTGCTTATGGATCATGAATGAAATGGAAATGGCTATGTAAATGAAATGAGATTTAAGACAAGATGATAAATGAAATGGAGATGGAATGAATATTGAAAAAGGAAAAATTTATTGATGAAATATGACAATGGGATGAAGTGAAACTGTAAAAATAAAACGGAGTGAGGTGAGATGAGATGATGAATTTTGCAGAATCTGAACTACAGAGTGACTGTGGCTTTTTGTCACTATTTATTACAAAAAGAAAAAGGAAAATATAGGGTGTCAGAAACCTCTGATTTTCACCTTACATTTTCTATATAAGTATGCCAATCAATGATTGGTTTTCAACCTTATATATATATTATTTGTTTTTTTTCATAGCAAAAATAAAGACTAAGTTAGTGGAGAAGAAGGATTCTTCTTCACTAACTTCGTTTTAGAATTGTCTTGGAAAATCTTGATGAACTCCTGTTTTGAAATTGGTTTATGATATATCTTTAATCTATGACCATTCACAAGAAGAGGAGTTTTACTTTCATCTATTTTTCTGATCCTCACTGCTCCATTAATAAATACTTTTTCAATCTCATATGGCCCAAGCCAATGAGTTTGAAACTTCCCTTGAAAATCTTTAAACTTTGAATCAAATAACAACGCCCAATCTCCCACTTGAAACCTCTTGTCCTTGATATATTTGTCATGCCATTTAGCCCTCTGTTGTTGGACTATACCAGTCCTTTGAACTGCCTCTTGCCTGATTTCATCAAGTTCATTTAATTGCTCCAGCCTATGCTTTTGTGCCTCTAATAAATCTAGTCCCAGTTGGACTGCCATCTTGAAAGTTCTGATTTGGAACTCTGTAGGGAACAAGACTTGTTTCCCATAAACAAGTTCATAGGGTATATGTCTCATTGTGTTCCTCCATGTAGTTCTATAGGCCCATAAGGATTTAGAGAGCCTTTCTGCCCAATATATTCTATGTAGATGCACAGTCTTGGTGAGGATTCCTTCAATCACTTTATTTGTGGATTCCACTTGACCATTTTCTTGTGGATGATAAGGAGTAGATTTCCTATGCTTGCTCTTGTATTCTTCCACAAGCCCTTCCACCATGTTATATGTGAATTGAGATCCCTGATCTGTCACAATTTCTCTTGGAACACCAAAACAAGTGAAGATGTCCTCAAAAAGAAAATTAACTACAGATTTTTCATTAGCAAAAGGTAATGCTTTGGCTTCTACCCATTTAGTGACATAATCAGTGCATACCAATATATACTTTTTCTGCTTAGATGGAGGATTAATTGGTCCAATAAAGTCTAAGGCCCACTTTTCAAAAGGTTCGATGAGTACCTGAGTTTGTAATGGCATTTCATTTGAGGGAGCAAGTTTCCCTACCCTTTGGCAGCTGTCACATCTCCTGACATATTCTTTAGCATCTTTGAAGATGGATGGCCAATAATATCCTAAAGAAAGGATTTTATAGGTTGTCCTCTTGTCAGCAAAGTTTCCACCACACGACTCATCATGACATGCCTTAAGAATCTCGGGCATTTCATATTCCTTGACACACCTTTTGATCATAATATCTGGCCCTGTTTTATACAATTCATTAATGATCCATGAATATCTTGCACTTTCTTGAATAATTTTTCTTTTCTCTCTAGGAAACAAGTGTGAAGGTACCTTTCCTGTGACCAAGTAGTTAGCAATATCTGCAAACCAAGGAGTTTGAGTAGTTACTGCAAAAAGATATTCATCAGGAAACTTATCTTCAACCGGATAATCTTCTTTGATATTCTGAATCTTGGACAAGAAATCAGCAACTGTGTTTTGTTTTCCAGGTCTATCTAGCACAGTAATGTTGAATACTTGCAAAAGTAAAAGCCATCTTGTAACTCTGCCATTAGTAATAGGTTTATTCATCAAATATCTAATAGCAGAGTGATTTCTATGAACAAAGGTTTCATAGCTTGTTATATAGTGTCTGAACTTGTTAATTGCATGAACAACAACTAAAAATTCCTTTTCAGTCATAATATAATTCAACTCAGTGGGAGTCAAATTCTTACTTGTATAGTAAATGGCATAAGGAATCAAATATTTTTGTCCCAATACAACTCCTAGAGATGTATTTGAAGCATCTGTTGAAATATGGAAAGGGAGTTTCCAATTTGGACCTCTTAAAATGGGTGCTTCAGAAATTTTTGTTTTTAAGGTTTCAAATTCCAATTGGCAATCAGAATTCTAATTGAATTCACAATCTTTGGTAAGCAATTTGAAGAGTGGGGATGCTATTTTAGTGAAATTTTATATAAACATCCTATATTATCATGTAAATCCTAGAAAACTTCTAACATCCTTTTGGAAATTTGGAATTGATAATTTAGAGATGACTTCAGCTTTAGATTTGTCAACTTTAATCCGATCTCCTGAAATGTGATGTCCTAAAACAATACCTTCTGTAAACATCATAAAACATTTTTCATGGCTTAGTAAAAGATTTGTTTCCTTACATATTTTAAGAACTTTTTCCAAATTTTCCAAAGCTTCTTCAAATGTATCTCCATAGACTGTAAAATCATCCACATATACCTCTACAGAATTATGTATTAGACCAGAAAAAATTCCTAGTACTGCCCTTTGGAATGTTGCAGGTGCATTACATAACCTAAAAGGAAGTACCTGGTAGGCATAAGTTCCCCATGGAAAAGTAAATGTGGTCTTATCCTCATCTTCAGGTGCTACTTGAATTTGATTATAACCACTAAAACCATCCAAGAATGAGAAATACTTCTTACATGCTAATGTATCTAACACTTGATCTATAAAAGGAAAAGAAAAATTATCTTTAAGGGTTGCTTTATTAAATTCTCGGTAATCAATGCACACCATCCATTTACCATTCTTTTTAGGCACAATTACCAAAGGAGAAACCCATTGGTTATCTGAAATTGAGTAAATGAAGTTTACATTCAGTAATTTTTGAAACTCTTTTTTCACAATCTCTCTAAGATTTGGATTCATCCTTCTCTGAGGTTGTCTGATAGGTTTACAATTTTCCTCAATATAGATGTGATGGATACAAGTCTTAGGATCAATGCCTTTCATGTCAGTGTATTCCCATGCAAATGTAGCAGAATGTTTTTGTAATGTTTTGATTAGCTCTTCTTGTTGTAGTTTCTCCAAGTTTTTGTTTATGTTCAATGTCCTACCTAGAAAAATTTCAATTGTAGAGCTACCAAACTCTTGCATAGAATAGAGAGACATCTGCCTAGATGATAAATATTCAACATTATATTTTTCTTGAAATTTCTCATGGTAATATTCTGAAGATGATTCAAAATTTTCCAATGTATTCAAAATTTGACTATCTTCACTCATTTCTGAAATAGTAAAGAGAGGCTGAATATCATCTTCATCATCAATCCATTCTTTGTCATCTATTTTTGTGATTGCTTTTGCTGGAGGATATAGAGTAAATTTATTTGTTGAATTACCATAAGAAATATACATGTCCCCGGATCTACAACTAATAAAAGAATCAGCTGTGGCTAGCCAAGCTATTCCTAATATGAGTGGATGTCCTCCTAGATTGTTCTTGGGAGTTAAGATCATGAAATGAAAAGGATATTCCCAAGAATCTAAGTATACTAAAATATCTTCTAGCACACCATTTGGTTTGATTACTGATCTATATGCTAGTTGCAGTAAGGTAGGTGTGTAAATAAGATTAGGAAGTTTGAGCTGCTCCATAGTTTGTTTACTCATGATGTTTATTGATGCCCCTAAGTCAATCAATGTATTTGGAATTTCAACTCCATTGATATGTGTTTTCACAATTGGGCTTCCTGGATCCACATATTTTTGTATGGCAATTTTTCCCATCATTATGTTTGCTATTTTTCCCACCAGGTGAATTCTTTTTGTTTCTTATGCTTTTCTTCCTGGTTTTTTAATGCTCAACTCCTTTATTGTTTTGGCTAGAATTGGAATTTATCTAATAGCTTGTAGCAAAGGAATTTTGATACAGACATCTTCAATTCATCTAGAAAATAATAGTTGGGCAACAAGATTTTTTTTTCTACTTCTCTATCAATTTGTAGTCTTTCAGGAAAAGGAGGTGTAGAAGTAGATGCTGACTGCTCAATGATAGGAGTTGTGTTCACTAATTCTTTTTGTTTTTATTTTTCAATGTTTTGGTTTTGGAGAGATGTTCCCTCAAAACTTTTATTGACCTTTATAGAATCTTCCTCAGAACTGTCCTGTTCCTGAATAACTACAGAAGGTTTTTCCTTTTCTAATATTCTTCCAGATCTTAGTTGAACATCATTAAGATCTAGAAGAGTAATCATGTAAGCTGGAAATTGTTGTCCTTCTACCATGTAAGCATTCTGAGGGTTTTTATTGTTGTGGTTTGGTAATGGTTGGGTAGGTAGTTGATTTGGTTTCTACTGAAATGGAAGTAAGAGTTGAGGACTTTGGTTTTGTTGTGGAAATTCCAATTAAAGTTGAGGGTTCTAATTTTGAAGTTGTGGCTGTTGATTTTGTTGCTGAATGTGTGGGGGAGGATAATTCTGATACGATGGAGGATATTGGTAATATTGAGAAAATCTCCCATAAGGATTTTGCACTCCTTATGCCAACGGTTGAGATTGAGATTGAGGTTGAGACCAAGGTTGTTGCCAAGAATTCCAGTTTGGTGGGGGCTAAAGATACATTTGATTGTTAAATCCATGATTTTGTGGCCCCTGGCAAGATCTTCTAGCAACAAAACAAAGAGGTTCTGCAGAATTTGGGACTATTTCCTCTTGAAAGACAACCTTAAGACCCGGGATTGAAGGACAACCCTTGGTCTCATGGCTTCCTGAGCAAATCATACAAGTTTCTAAATTTTTTGCATCTAAAGGGCATTCCCTTAGAGCATGTTTTTTTTCTCCATTTTGGACAAAAAATGGCTAAAGCATCAGCCTCTGTTTTCTGCTTGTTTTGTATTTTAAGGGTGTCTAATTGCTCACTAAGGCTCCTTAGAATGTTAGTTTTAAATTCATCAAGCATATTACCAATTTCTGCCCTACTTACAGATCTCGTTGTATATTTGTTTACTCTAACAAGAGAAGGATCTCTTGGCCCTTTCCCCGTTTTAGATTTCCCTCTTGAGAGATGAACACACAATTCTCCTATATCATTTAATGGAAGTTGAGAGATATCTCCCTTCCCCATCATGTTAATGCTCTCTATCCACTCATCTCTAATGGCTTTTAATAAAAGAGCTTTCAAGGTTTCTTCATCTAAATTGTTCATCTTTTCTCTTTTCAAATTATAGTTGAATCTCTCAATCAAATCTTCTAAGTTTTAATCCTCTCTTGCATCATTTTGAACACTTCATATTTGTGATTGGTAGGCATGCAATAATCCAAGTACCTATCCAAAAACGTTTTTTTCATGTCATTCCATGTTCTGATGGACTGAGTGACTAACCCCATGAACCATTTCAAAGCAGCCCCTTTCAATGTTTGAAGGAAACAATTTAAGTTTTTGGGAGTCTTCTAGATAGTCATAAGTTCTACACAAGACTTCAAACTCAAACAAAAATGTTTTAGGATCCTCACTTTTCAACCCACAGAAGTTTGGGAGGACAGAAGGTGAGATATTTTTCATTGTGGAATTTGTTTCCTCATCCACTATAGGGAATCCAAAAGAATTATCCATTTCCCTATTTCCTGTGCATCCTCCATTATTTCCTCTACCTCCTCCATTATTTCCTCTACCTCTACCTCTACCCTATCCTCCAACAGTGAGAATTCTCCATCTTGTTCTTCTTTTGCCATGATAGTTTCTTCAGAGGGTTCAACCTGCAAGGTTACTTCCTCCTCCTCTGGTTCTTCTATTAATGGAATATGGGAGAGAGGTTCTACTTCTTCTTCCTCACCAGGTATTCCTAATTCTTCAACTAGAATGTGTTCTCCTGTGGAGGTGAAAAAGGCTATCCTTGCTATTGGAGATTCAAGATTTTTCTCCCCTAGGACTGACTTGGTAGATGAAGTAGGAGATTCTTTTGACTGGATTTATGCCCCTGGAATTTCAGGAGTCCTATGGCTAGGAGTATGAGTTTGGGATGGAGGTATATCTTTTCTTGTTCTTGGTGGAGTAGGTGGTGTTGTAGGAATTGAACTTCTGCCCCTAGCTATAAATCTACCCCTAGAGTCTCTTTCTCTATGCATGTCATTTTTTTTTTGAATGTAAGAGATAAGGCTACCTAGTTACACTTCCCCGGCAACGGCACCAAAATGTTTGGTCAATTTAGTGTCCTAAATTGCTCTACATAAATTATTAGTTCGAGTATCATAAACTGATGAAGTGTAGTGAACTGTTTGTGCTAGATAACACTTCTTACTTCGTTTTTTTTGTGTTTTATGTTGTTTTGGGCGTTTTTGGTCTTTTAATTCATAATGATTTAAAATGTAATTATCAAAAACTTAAGTCTAACTTCTGTAAAGACTGTTCAAAACCTAAAAGATGAAAACAAAGCTTTTAAAAAAAGAAATGAAAACGAAAGTAAGAAAGACTTGGAAGCAAAGCTTAAGCAAGAAGTGAAAACAAAGTTTCTATTCTTGTTTTACCACTATTTCCAAATCATGAATTAAAACTAAAAGTGAAATTTGCAACTAATGTCTAACTAATTACAGAAATAAAACTAAATGAAATCCTTAGTTACTCTGCCTCTCAACTTTGGGAGAAAGTCTCCTTGGGATGACATTTGAGGAATTATGTACTTCATTAATCTAAGAGAAAACAAATATAGAGATGCAACAAAGACTCATTGTATAAATGAAATGTACAACCACTTAGTTTAGGATGAATTATCAACTTGAAGGGTTTTTCAAAAACATTTATTAACACTATGAGTCAGTAAACTAAAAATAAAATGGCAAAGAAAGTAAATGGCACTGATTAGTCTAATTGAGGATTTAAAGACTAGTAAAATAGTGAATGAAGTAAACTAGATTACATTACTGAGTTTCATCTTCTAACTATTGATAAAAACTAGAAAGATATCAAGCAAATGGAAGCTACTCTAAATTATGAACATTGTTAATAAGAAAATGATGGAAATTGCATTATACACATTGTTAGTAAGAAAATGATTATAAACACTGTGAAAGAAAATGATGAATTTACAGTTAACAAGAAGAATAAAAATAAAATGAAATGAGACTTTCTTCAGTGCAGGGGCCCTCTGCAACTAAGTAGGCTACACTTGCTCAATCAACTCCAAGAAAACTCCTTCAGATTTTCATAAAACTGCGATCTTCATATTAAAAACAGGGACGCAAAATGCCCCAAAATTACAAAGTTTAGAACTTCGATTTCACAATAAAACTATCACTATTACCACTAAATTCTTTGGTCCTTTACATAGGTATTTATAAGAAAAACCACATAACTGTTTGTGGAGAAAAACATGCTACAGCCAAACACGTAGAAGACATATATGCGGAATTTCTTCCTCAGTTGCTGGAGACATAAATCTAAGACATGGTGGCTTTTGGATTCAGTTGTACAGGTGGCTATTGGAGTCCGTATGCATAGGTAGTTGTTTTGGATTACGCTTCCCGTCACTGTGAAAAGTGTTAATTAACCACGAAACAGAGTCCTATTACCTTCGGTCTCTGCGTTTGACTTATCCATTGACTGTAGTCTTATTCCATCTTCTTTGTCGACCTGGGCTAAGTGAATAGGACAGGGTCCATGTTACAATGATCTCCAAGCTACCCATGTAGCTAGTTTCTCCCTCTAACACCTGGAACCTGTTAGAACATGAAGGTAGCTACAGAACAACCAATTAGCTGCAAAATAGGCTGCGTTCTGTAGCTAATATACAAAAATTTATTCAAACAACAAAACATAAAAGAATAACATGTAAATCACTAAATTTCCTCCTCAAGAAAGTATATACCAATCATTGGTAATAAGAATGCATCTTTCTCATGGAAAAACAAAGAAAAGGAATGAGAAGAGTTGCTAGGGAAAGAGTAATTTTGAGGCTCAACAATCACCAAGCCAAGGAAGATCATGGATGAAAATTTAAACATAACCTGACTAGGTGTAGATCAAATCAAATTTTAAGGCTATTTGTAGTGCCTTTTCCTCAGACTGGGGGAAGTGTTATGTGACATATTTATAAATGGGGACCAACAGTGATCGAAGGAACCAATCCATATAGAACCGGTCTTCAAAATCAAGAGCTCTATAGATACTCCTCCTTCCACGCCATTCTTGAACATGGTCAGAATGGAGAGTGGTAGAAGTTTGACGAAAAGAAGTCAATTTTAGTACCGGTATCATAACGGAGAGGTAACTAGAAATAGGAAAGAAAATTTGTGGCAAGATTCGCTAAAGTGGAATGAGTGGCTCTGGGTTGATCAACATACCACTTAGTAGCAACTCTAGTGGGCATGCATTGGAAAAAACAAAGATGGATGGAGTCTTCAGTAACAAAATTTGATGAACACCACATGTGGAAGAAGTGAACATGATTAGTTGGATCTTCTCCAGGATTATCTTCAAACTTTGGGATGTATAAAGAGACTTTAGTAGGCATAGTTGGCCAAGTGGGATCATGGAGAAGAGTATCATTGGTAAGCTGTCTAAAATCAGGGAGAATTAACCCAGGCCTAAAATGAAGCAAGGGAGTAGGAGTGACCACATTCTTGGGGGAACCCTGGTTGGTACCTGGGTTACCACCCTAGGTTCCTGCACCCACGTTGGTTCCTAACATGTTGGTGATACAAAGTTGAGAAGACACACAATCAAAGGATGAACTGGATGAATTAGTAGAATCAGAATCAAAGTGATGACTCAATGGAGGATTGGGAGGATGAACTCTAACTCAACTGGGAGGAGTAATATGTCCTAACGGAAACTGAGGGTGAAGACCTCAAATTTGACGCAACAAATTCCTAGGGGGAACAATCATTTCCATACAATAATTATCTAATAACTAAAGGGTGATGATAGGAATCAAAGAGTAACAAAAAACAAGCAAACACCTAGTGCAGTGTTGCCAAGTGTAAAGTTAACTATTTTAATGATGTTAAGCAAACACATCTTATCAAAGAAAAACACCTCTAGCCTATAAGTGATCTAAATCCTCAAAAAATCCTATATATACTATTTTAGATGGCCTTCCAAAGAACTTCTTACTTCACGGAATCTCATACCCGCAAGCAGAGATGTCTAGATAAAGGTAGGGTAGAGAACTAATTGCTTCCCACATCTAATCATATAGGGTGTTTTCCTAAGATTGGTCACTATGGTTACCTTCATCCCACAAGGGTGGTTGAGTATTGATCTTCTTGGTAATCATCCACCACACGGGATTCCCTGCCATGGGTTGGGTAGCCCTGAGGAGAACTGCTTGCATGATGACCTATCTTAACCCCCTTTGATTCAGGTTTCTAACACACTTTGGCTTTGGATTGTGAGATGGTGAAGGATTTTAAGCTCCCTAATACGTCAAATTCTCTGTCTCAATGAAAGTGATCGATGGGTGTTATTGGAAGTCTATCCTACCAATCCTACACCTACACTACAAAGATTGCTTGGCAGTGTTAACCAAGCTCACATTCACTTAGGGTGTGAGTGTGTGAAAATAATGTGTCAAGTGAATGAGTTAATTAAGCATGTTTCATGATGCCATTATTTTCTTAAAATAAAATGCTGAAATACTGTAAATATATCTGAAAATGACAGAAAAATAAATACCCAATCAAGCACACAAAACCCCACCTGCAAGGGTTACTAAACATCTAAGCAAGAGAGGGGAAAAAATCTACTCAAATACACATAAAAAGGCCTAAATGATCTAATTTCAAGGGACCTAGATCTAGATGCACTAATCTGTTGTAAATGGTGCAGACAAACAGCAAATATCAGAGGTGAAAATCTCTATAAATGATAGTTGTGAAGCTCTAAGAACTAGGATGCTCAAGGGGATCCTAAGGGGGAAAGGCAAACCCAAAATCTAAAGGGAGAAAAGGTAAATAAACCTATCCAAAAGATCTAAAAATTAATGGATTAGATTTTGAAAATCAGTGGTTGAGAATGTTGAAAACCCTAGACTCCTCACTCAGCAAATCTCTTCCTAACAATGTAGAGGTGTACTCTAAACCACAAGGGGTTTTTTCCTTCCTCAAAGAGAAAAATCAAGTGGATCAAGGCCTAAGGGAGACTAAAAACAGAGGTGAAGTACTCAAAACCATTCTATAGACAACACTCTTGGCAATTTTGAAAAAAATTGGAAAATTTTTGGAAAATTTTCAAAACGCGGGTAGTGACCTGGAACAGTGGAAAACACAAATTTTGGCCCAAAAAGTGTGCTCTGTAACTCAGTTAAGGGGCTGAAAAGTGTGTTTTTCGCGCAGGACCCTTGGTCGGTAGATCTTGAATAGATTTTGTCATCTCGTGCTCAACTGGTACCTGTGACTTGCGGAAAGAACCAGAAAACCACCAGAATCCGAATATTTGACAAAAAAGGGTTTAATACAATAAATAGAAAATGAGAGGCTAAAAATAATTGTAGAAAACCTTGCAATTTTATGAAACTTCTGTCACCCAAGAACGTTGTTATTACACCAGTGGAGTCGCCATTTGTTAGTGTGAAATTTCTTGGAAGGTGTATCAAAAACACCTCACTTAAGTCACTAGCTGACAAGTGATCCTAACAACAAGTTGATGGCTGCTAGCGATTCATATATGCAACAAAAAATGGAAAGCATATAACAAAAGTATAGATGATCCATAGTAGAAAGCATCAATAGAAAATATCCAATGCAAATCCCAAAGGGAAATACTTTAAACAAATAAGCCTTGTATGAATAACACCTGGTAAAGGAGATCTACAAATGGGTCTGTAAGTCCCCCTCTGTGGGATGGGTCCTTTGATGTCCTTGATGCTTTAGAAAATGATATTCTCTTTCAATATGTGAAAAACCCAGACAAAATGTGGATAACTCAAGTGGGAGCTCAAAATAAAAAAGACGATAACGGTGACGATGATTATGATCATCGTGAAGAATGAATGAAAAGCCCTCCTATTTATAACAAAGTATTGAGGTAATCTTGAAAATGGAGAATACTAAAATAATATTAACCAAATCAAGATCTAACCGCTTGGAATACTTTATTATATTTATTGGAGAGAAAATACATTTAAAATGGTTAAATATGTTTATTTAGAAATAATTAACAAATAAAATGATTTATTAATTATTTCGTGAGAATTAAAAATGGTGTGAAATTGAAATAATTATTAAATAGTGATTTAACAATTATTCCAATAACCGAAATAAGGAAAATTAAATAAATATGGATTTATTTAATTATTCCTAAGGGATTTAGTCAAATGTGACAAGAAATAATTATTCCTTAGAGAAAATTAAATAAATAATGATTTATCTAATTATTCTCATGGGTTTTTTTTTTTATTTAAATCAGAAAATAATTTAATAAAAGTGGTTTACTAAATTATTTTCCAAAATGAAAGTAATTTTATTATGGTAAAATTAAATCTACATGGTGTATTTTGATCCACCTAGTTAGAAATGGCTAGGTGATCATTTTTTGGTGATACCAATGTTCATCATCTTTATAGCATCTTCTTGCATTTGTTAGAGAGGTTGTCTTCATGGCTCAGGCTGGACAGATTCAGAGGAAGGCTTTGTCGGTGCTTTGGCTTGGATCAGGTTGTACCTTTGCTATACTTGTTGTTGTTAATAAATAAAGAAGCTCATGTCTTGTTCCTGATATGTTACTGTATCACCTACTATCTCCACAAACCCTAGCTGATAATAATGCTTCCATGGCTCACGTGTTTAGATCTCTTTTGTACCCATGCTCTCATCCATGCACTCTCCTAGCACAAAAATTGTAAGCTCCTTGATCTCATTCTAGTCAGGCATGATAATGGCAAGATACAAATCATTCTTCACATTTTTAACCAAACCAAATAAACCCCTAATATTAGAGTTGAAGGCAGATTTATCAAAATGTAGCTTTTAACCCTCTACAATTAATAAAACATAAAATATACAATGGCAAACACAAATTTATGGTGAGATTTTATCGTGCAAACCCAAACCTATAAAAACCAACAAGTTTTTTTTTTCATTGTACTTTTTGTACAATGTCACAATATAATATACATATTACAGATATGAACGGCTAATTGAACCATAGTTCCATATCTGAAACTACAAAACCGTGGGGAAAATCAGCATGTACCCCAAAGCCACGTTTAGCCAGACTATGGGCCAAAAATCGCCAAAAGTGAACCCAAAAAAATGGCCAAAAAAATTCATTTGGATGTTGTCCCAAACCCCGTGAAAGAGGGCTCTCTCCCCCTCCATACCCCCTAGCCAGAGGGACCTGAACAACCCCCTCTAGGACCCCCCTTTTTGTTGAAATTTGGGTAGTTATGGGACAAATTTCCCATAGACCCCAAATGAAGCCCATTGTTCCCTAAAAAGAGAATTTATAATGGTCAAAAGGAAAATTCAAATAAAAAAAAGGTAACATTAATATAATGGGCACTCTTATTATTATTAATGAGTGTGGTACTATGTCAAAATTTAGTGGTGGACTAACCATCTGCAAGTCAACCTGTCAAATGATTAAGTGGAAAATACTTATTTATATAAGAATCAACTCAAGTTGACCTCAACCAAAATGGGTCACCTTGGCACGAAAAGGCACCTCTTTGGTTTATATAAACAAGCCCTTATATATTATAATTCGATCATGGCTCTTAAATGAAGCATCACATCAATTAACTAAGGCCTTGCCTATATTGTCTGAAACAACGCATTTGTCCCTAAAGGTTGTATATATATCCAGGTCGCATTTAACTTAGATATGGTCCACTCCAACACCTATGATTTTAGTTTCTTCTCCATGATTCGTAATGTTGGCTCACATGTATTGTTGATGCTCACACAAAATCAAAATCTCATTTCTAGCTCATATCAATCTATGGAAATTATAGTAGCTCACTCTAAGGCACGTATGATCTAGCTAACATTACAGAAGTCAACAATGGTCTAGATATCTTCTATATAGTTCATATTCTATCTTGGCACACTACAATGACTCAAATGAAATTCTCTGTGACTCGTTTATGGTATAACTTGCATTCAAGACAAGGATGTGTTTATCTCTATGAGATGATATTTGTACATCTCGCTTGATACCTTTGGTATGATTCACATACATTCTTGTGTCTTGATGTTATGACACAGATATTTGTAAAAGTTCATTCACATTTGAGTGGTTAGATGTTATGGCTCAAATGGTTATGAAAACTCGTAGTTTGATTGTATTACTCACATGATCTTTGTGTAACAACGAATACAATATTTGTAATGTGTGAATATTTGATGTGTCGAAGTGAGGTTTGCAAGGTTATCTTTGCAACCAGACTATAATTGTTGTGTAATGTGAACTAACCCCAGTTCATATGATCGTGACCCTGATAATTATAGTAACATTATTTGATATAGAAGTGACCCTATCTGATGTTTGATAAGATCATTCAATATGATGATAGTGCCTATGATATAGTATGATGAAAGTGCCTATGATATAGTATGATGGCAGTGCCTATGATATAATATAATGATATTTCCCATGATACAGTTCCAAGCTCTATGATATAGTGATATTTATCCTACCAATATTTATGTCAAGGACCTCTCTCTTGTGAGAAATGATAGCTAGAACATTGATGTTTGACTATGACTAGTAAATCATCTCTCATAGTAATGATGATAACTGACAGAGAGGTCCTTCTATGATGCATGTGGCAGAGACCTTGCTCTAATATGATGAAAATGATCGTAGATAGTTCTCTTACTCCTATTATAAATGTGGATAGTGTTGATGTCACTTATAGATAATGATGTGATAGTTGCTCTCTCTCAAACTTATTTTGTTTAATTCACAAACGAAGTTGTGAACCGACTTAGATTGGCGCTGAGAGGCCTGATGTGATGTGTCTTACTATGGATGCACTTTGTATCTTAGTTAAAAAATTTATGAATATATAATAGAATAAGAATTGAATTTCGGGCTTTCCCCCTTATGGGGGTCTTTCCTTAGTCTCTGACCAAATCCTAGAGTCTCAATTGTGCATGTTTTTCTTTTTTTGATATTTTTTGTTCTATTGTTTATGGTTCTATCTACATAATTTAAAATATTGGTAATGATGTTATGGGATGAATGTAATAAGAAAATATTGAAAATGTTTAAATGCATTTATCTTCAGCATAGAACAATCTAGCCCTAAGAAAATTTAACATGGTATCAAGGATGGGCTGGACAAAAGTCATTAAGATCATCCCTTGAGGACACCTATGATTGAAGTAGATTGAAAATTCATGAAGATGTTAGAGACCTAAAATAATTGTAGGGATTGAAGGAAACCCTAGGGAATCGTTTTTCTTAGAGGAAAAGGTTAGGATTTGATAGAAACCCTTGAAGTGGCCTTGGATGTGACCTAGGTTCTATATTATTGAAACCATAGTATGATTCCGAATTATTCCTGGTTTAGTTATTAAAATTTATATAAATCCTAAAGTGAAACATCCCAATATGATATAATTGATGAAAATCCCATGATAAATTTAGAGAAACAATAAGATATGATATGTTGTAGATTCAGAGGTCATTGATGGTTGGTCTTTCCTTCCGATGAAATAAGGATATATGTGGTTCTTAAGAAGATGCATTTCTTCTATCAATGCCATATTCTTTATGGATAATGGTTTCTTAATGAGGCTAGATCAAGAGTGAGTTAACATCTACCTTCAACCCTCATTAAAGATAATTATTTTTCAAATCTTATGTTATGACATTGCTCTTGTTTTGATTTGTCATTTTTGGACTATTCTCCTAATGTCTTGGATAAGGAAAGTTGATCCTTCTTAAAGATCATCATGATTTGGAGCATTGCAAGTTAGCACTCAGAGGGAGATGTGTTGGGGGGAAAAGTATCTAATGCAGAATGCCTCTATCCCACTCTGAAGGTGATAGTACTTCAGCAACAACTGAATGCAAAGCTATTCAAAGTTTCTTCTTTATGAGATGAGAGAGGGAAGAAAAGGATGATCTACTAACCGTTATCTTGCGCTAATAGTCGATCCAGTCTTCACTCCTTGCTGCTTGCTCCTAGCTCTTTGCCCTTTCACCGGCCCAGCTACACACGGATCCTGTAAAAGCACAAGAAAAGGAAACTACAAGAAGCATACATCCATAATTGATTATGGGATTAGCATAAATCAAATATACAAGCATCTATTCATCATAAAGACACATGCATATAGAAGAACCTCAAATAGTTTTTTGATAATAGAAGTAAAGTTTTGAGAGAGTTACAACCACAATGGGCCCAATCCAGCAACACCTCCCAGCTGAAAGAAATCTCCTCTTCACCTCCTTCAAGCAAAACACCCAATAGCTCTATACACAAACCAACAGCACTTCCTTACTTGCACAAAATTCCAGCCTCCCTAGACCTCATGAGAGAGCTCTATATATAGGAGATTTGGAGAAAGGATGAGTCAGCTTGAGGCTGGCATAAAGCTGACTAGTGTCCTCTCTCACTTTAGTTAATCTTCAGTTCTTGAGTCCACTTGGAGAATCTTGCTTCCACTTGGAGATCAAGACCCTCTTACTCATCATAGGGCGAATTCCTTGAACCAAGTGTCAGTTTGGAAGCTTCCTGGGCAGTTGACACCTTGCAGAATGACTGTGCCACTTGGCCAATCTCGCCCAGCGCAGGTAGCCTTCATTGATTTTGACCTTCAGCGCAGGTACAAGGAGGAGCAGTTGACATTCAGCGCAGATGCTCAGTGGAGCAGCTGACATGATCCAGAAATAACCTGTTTTTGAGTGTTTTCAGGTGGAGAACTGATTTTCAGTGCTGTGGTTTGCAGACCTTGTTCCTCTAAGGGTGAGAACAACATGTTTAGGGACTTTGGATCCCTCAGATTATCGACATTTCATGCTCCATGCTGTTAGGCACAAAAATGTCTATAACAAGATGAGAGCCTTTTACAATCTATATTAAAGTTAAGAAATTTCTAGACTTATGTCATCTCTTTGTGTGTGACTATTCTTGTTAATTTATTCTTTTCGGTCACTGGTGATTCTTCTTGGATGAGTATTTCTTTATTTCACTAAATTCTTGTATGAGGATGTGATCCATATAGAGGATCATCAAGTTGAAGAATAATATAGGAAGGGTTATCTCCAAGAGTGAACTGGTGCAAAAAATGAAGGAGCCACTCTTAATTCTAAAGAAAAATGAGAGTCTTGCCGTATCACTAGGTACACTTTCATTCTGGTTATTTATTTTTGTCCTTGATCTTTTTCTTGGGTCATAGGTACATTTGACGAATGTAAGGATCAAGTCCTCTATATTAAATATTGAGGATGATGTAGAACCATCCCATGACTTACTAAATGGACAAGAGCTCAAGACCTCAGAGGGAGGATTACAATCTCGCTTATTGATTGAGGAGGCTTCCTATTCAGTTGGATTAGATTGGATACAACATAAGGTTCGTATTTCCTACATGCAAGGACCATTATATATGATGGAGATGTAGCAATTCCTGATACTTCCATGATATGATTCAAAATATGATAAGAAATATGCTCTTAAAAAAATAAGGCTATGCTGAACACATTATTATCAAATATATGTGAAGTGAGCTTCCTCTATTATGTATTTAAGGAAGAAGCATATTTGTAGTCATCTCAGGACCTTGATTGGCATGAGTAGTAGACCTGTGATTATAGAATGAAGAAAGATTGATATGGACTCTAGCAAGTCCCCTAGCCTTAGCATGCTTGGCATGATAAACATTTGATGCAGTCCCTAGCCTCTCTTCATAATTGAAGGTATGACTTTGATATTTGGTTTTGTATGCTAAAAATTTATTTCTGACAGAACCAAGATCATCTCAACATTTAGTGCCAGAGGGAGTTAACCCTTACACCCAAGATTATTCCACTTCTTGAGATCAAAAGTTTAACAAAAGGAAGATGATGACTTCCTTGTCAAGGTAAGCTTGCTAGCAGAATCTTGGCATAATGGTTTACAATGAAGCGGTTGAGAAAGCCTCCTCTTAAAATATAGTTTTGATGGTGAGTCAACAACTAGATGGATTATTAATTTGCAATATGTTCTTTGAGTCATATAGAATCTAAATATGTATACTGGAATGTTGCAAAGATGGTAATTTATGATCTGAGAACCATTGGGATATACTAGAGAATATATGGATATGTTGATGATGATGAGAAGACCTAAGTGTTTCCTCAGGTCTTCCATGATTTACTAGATGAGACAGGTACTGATTTTTTTTTGTTTTGAGTGGTAGTATGCAATGTTGCTAACATGACTATTTGTGATTCAGTATGATTGATAAATCTATTTGGAGAGTTATTTGAGCATACGTTGAGCATGAATATGATATAATATGACATATTGTGGGATATGATATGTAGAGAATCTTGTATTCCATGATATGTTCGAACACATTGAGATCAGATATCACTATATTTGGGATATGGTGCAGAAAAGAGCTATGAGACTCCATCACTTTTTGATTGATGAACAAGCAGACAATTGGATCATTGCGTTGCATCTTGTAAGCTTGTGGTTGACCCGATATTCTCTAAGTGTCATGCATTATGGCCAGGACTAACAGTCGTAATCCTAGTGAAGGAACTAATGGGAAGGAGGGGTCATGACTAATTGAGAACATTGAGCTATGCTCTTCTTCCCTATTTGAGCTCACATGGAGAGGAATTGAGTTAGAGAGATATTAGGGTTTACCTAGCTCTGGACAATAGGATAGGGTGTGATCCTTGTCCCTATGGTAATTTGATCTCACCTATTGTCATTGTAGGGTGTGGGCATCTCCCCCTACCATCAATTTTGGGACTTGGTAGAGTATATCACGGATGGAATCCTGCCAACAAGCTGGTTTTGTTGGGATTTTTCCTCCTCATCTAGCTAATGGGTTGAGGTGACTTGAGATAGGGTGTGATTATTACCATTTATGGTAAGTATTATCTCTCTCAAGTGATGGGATGCAGGTGTTCTACCACTTGAATCTTGAGGGTATAGATGGTAATATTAGTGGAAAATCAGATATAGTGTGATCCTTAAGTCGATCTCGCCTATTGTCATTAGATGATAGTATAGAGTTTCATCTTAGTTGATCTCATCTAGTCACAGGTCAATAGGATAGAGTGTGATCCTTAAGTTGATCTCATCTATTTTCACAGGTCAATAAGATAGAGTATGATCCTTAAGTTGATCTCATTGATTGTCACAGGTCAATAGGATAGAGTGTGATCCTTACCCTTACGGTAAGTAGATCTCGCCTATTTCCCATGGAGATAGGGTGGTAGTCAGAGCTCCCCTATGATGATATTATTCTTTAGATTGAGATAGCATTGTTTAGCTTACTATCTAACGAGACGAGTTGTGTTGACATATGATGAGATGGATGGATTGTTGATATAGCGGAGATGAAGGTCATGAGATTTGACTTAGAGACTAGTAGGGCTTGGAGGATTGATCTCCCCTACGTTTGGTTGTGTATTATTCTTCTTCTATGAGACATGATGAGATAATAAGAGACAAAATGAGTCATGATGCAACAAACATGCACATTTGAGATGATACTTTTGATGCAGATGAAAATTCCTCCCTAGTTGAGAGGGAGTGTTGAAATTTGGGTAGTTATGTGATCAATTTCCCATAGAGCCCAAATGAAGGCCATTATTCCCTAAAAAGAGAATTTATAATGGTCAAAGGAAAATAAAAATAAATAAAATTAATATTAATATATTGGACACTCTTATTATTATTAATGAGTGTGGTACTATTTCATAACTTAGTGGTGGTCCAAACATCCTTAATTCAACTTGTCAAATGATTAAGTGGAAAATAATTATTTATATAAGAATCAAATCAAGTCGGCGTCAACAAAAAAGGGTTACTTTGGCACCAAAAGGCACCGCTTTGTTTTATATAAATAAGGCCTTATATATCATGATTTTATCATGTCACTTACATGAAGCACTGCATCAATTAATTAAGGCCTTGCCTATGTTGTCTAAAGAAACGAATTTGTTCTTGAAGGTTGCATATATATCCAGCTCGCATTTAAATTATCTGTGGTCCACTCCAACACCTTTGATTCGAATTTCTTCTCCATGATTTGTAATGTTAGCTCACGTGTTTTGTTGATGCTCACACTAAATCAAAGGCTCAGTTCTAGCTCATATCAATCTATGGCATTTATAGTAGCTCTCACTCTGAGGCACGTATGATCTAGCTCACATTACAAAAGTCAACAGTGGTCGATATATTTTCTATATAGTTCACATTCTATCTTGGCACACTAAGTGACTTCTCTGTGACTCATTTATGGTATAATTTGCATTCAAGAGAAGGACTTGCTTATCTTTGTGACATGATATTTATACATCTCTGTTGGCTTAGGGGGGTCCTGACCAAGGTTCAGAGTTATTTGCACCAACCAACAAATCCCTACACTATTGGACCTTTCAGAAACAACCCACATAGCGCAGGCTGCAGTCTCACCCGAAGCAGTATGGGGGAATGCAAGAACCAAGTTTCTTCATCTAGAGATGAGTGTGATGTCTTTTAGCGCCCTAGATCTGCCTTCGTGCAGATTGATAAGACCTTAGGGATAAGTATTGCAAGTCTATTCAAACAATCTTCATATCTTTGCGAAGGTCTACTATCGGCTTTTGCAGACCTTTATTAGTTGATTTATCCACTTACGCACATCAGAGAACAACCCTAGATTAGTGTTTGCATAGACCTACTTAAGCTATTTAGAAAACATAACATAATTCATCACAGTATTCATGGAAAATCTTAATATGAATTTTGTACATCTATTAAGACTTATTTAAGTGAATTGCACATCATTAGATCAATATTTCATCAATACATTATTCATCCACATCATATATCGTAAATAGAAGTAAACATAAATAAACAGATATACACAATATTTATTCAGTAATATTATTTATTGATCTTCAATTCAACTTTACAGACTCAAAACTACCCTGCACACTTAGTGGCGGACTCGACCTAGCCCTCTGCACACTCAGCTATAGAGCCTTTCTCTCCTATTTGACCCACTTCTCTGTGCTAAGACTTCTCTTCTATTGACCCATTACATCCATAATTATCTTCCTCATGACTTAGACTCTCTAAGACACCCCTACTTATATAATCCCATGGTCCGCGAACCATGGGTGGGTCTCAAAGCCGACCCAAACTTTACATAAACAAGGGGCTAAAGCCCCTTTGACTCCTAACCAACTACGTGCTCTACATCCACAAATCGCGAAGACTTTACATTAGTTACAAAGTATACATCAAAACTTGGGTTATTTTAACCCCAAAACTGACCCAGGGGACCCCATCCCAACAGGCCCCCAACATAAAGATTGTAACTAGCCCCCGAGTCACTCTGCTAGCGCTGTTAAGATCCCCCAGCTCCACCTGAACTACTGTAACCTCGATAGCGCTCTGCATGGCTGCCTACTTGACCTCTTCGACTAATTTATTTGTAGTTGACCTTTAACAAGGAAATCTAGCCTTTGACAAGGCCTTCTTCTTCTGTGCTGCTGCTACCTGTGCGAGGAGCTGCTTCCCCGCCTGTAATTTTGCAAGGTGTTGTGTTGGTGTGATGGAGTGCGTCATTGCCCTAACTTCATCATACTATCACTGTAGCACTTCTGTTGCAGCGGGGTTGGTGGAAGCCATCATTTCTTTAAAAAAATCATGGGCTTCCAGAGAAACGTCTGTGTGGATGAAGAATTCCTCCCAAAACGCTTGGCTCATAAGCGATAGACAAAAAATTTCAGCAAAAGCTCTAAGGGTGCAAAGCGTTCTCTGTTGGACCGGCACACATAATTTATAGGGGTTTTTGAATTCAAATCCAACTGTTCCCCCCAAATTCTGACAATGAATTTTGTTTTGGCAACATATCTTCAAAGATTTTGGCCTTAAATACTGCCAACCCACTCCTCTTAACCATCTTCTAGCTGTCAAATCATGAACAATGACTCCAACGGTCACTTTTCTGTTGCACTGCACGGCACCTTCCTCCATGGTGTAGCTTCCGGCACGCGGTTTCTTATGTTGCAACTTCACCATTTTTCACGCAACCCACCTACTACATAGTCCTCCAAACCTAGTAGTGTATTTTATAGTCCTGCACTCCCTTGCAATCACCTGGAGCACTAAGACTATCTTGTTGCCATATAGTCATTGCACAAGATCCCCTGTATACAACTTCAATCGGCTTCCATTCACACTTCTCAGAAAATTTTCTCCATTCAGCTTCGTGAGCTGAACTGTGCCTCCATCACTAATTTCTTTGATAATATATGGCCCCAGCCATTGCATCTGAAATTTACCCAGAAATTTAGCGAAATTAATATCATATAACAAGACTAAATCATTTACCTTGAATGTGTGAAGCTTGATGTGTCGGTCGTGCCATGCCTTTTCACGTTCCTTCTATACTTGATGAATCATGGAATCCAACCAAGAATCGGTCCTCTTCAAGGTCCATAAACTATGTGAGCCTTTCCTCCAAGGCTTCGCGATCTTCCATATCTGTGAGAGCAGCTATGCACAGACTAGGCACAACATACTCCATTGGCATTACAGCTTCTACACCATAGAACAATTTGAACGGTGTTTGTCCTCTTAGCTTCTTGCAAGTAGTCCTACACGCCCATAGTACTGTAGGTACACACACATCCTAGCGCATTCTCCAAAATCTTGTTGAAGGCTTCAATAGTTCCATAGTCCTATGGGTGATATGGCATACTCTTATGATGATAGACCTAGAATTCCTATGTTAATGTGCTGATTGTTTCATTCAGATAGTGCATACCTCTGTCACTCATCAGCACTTTTGGACAGCTAAACCTAGTTAAGACATACTCAAACAAAATTTTATTGTTGTAGCTCCTGTACAATCCTTAATTGGTTGTGCCTCTGCCCATCTGGTTAGATATTCCATCGTGATGATATAGCGTGCACCTGTTTTCTTCCTTGGGGGCTGAATTGGCCCAACAAAATCAATCGCCCATTTTTCAAATGGTTGCAATGATACTTGAGGTTGTAATGGAAATTCATCCCTTCGCGATGGTTTGCCCATTCTCTGACACGCATTGCATGCTTTACAATACACTTTGGAATCCTTATGCAGTGTTGGCCACCATAGCCCTGCGCACAAAATCTCCTGCTCAGTCACCTTTCCTGCATAATGTCCTCCCACAACCCCTCCATGAGCCTCTGCGAGAATGCTATTTCTCTCAAAATCTAGCACACATCTTCTCAATATTTCATCTACACCAATCTTATACAGATGTCCCACAATAACTGAAAAGTCTACTGCGCACACTACGAGTTCCTTCTTTTGTTGAATTGTGTACCCTTCCGGTGCCATCGTTGTAGTCAAAAAGTGAATAATATCGGCAAAAAGATTATTCGCTACGCGCACCATGTAGAGTTGCATATCTGGAAACCATTCCTCCAGATTATTGGGCTCCTATCCTATTTCGATCCACGATAGATGGTTAGGCCTTGCATTTAACCTTTTGGCTTTTACAATTACTTCAAATTCATACTCCTGGAATAGCAACGACTGTCTGCTAATCTTCCCCCCCAACAAAGGCTTATTGACCAAGTATTTCAAGCAAGAATCATCCGTGTACATTTTCAAGTGACCTCCTAACAGATAGTTCCTAAACGTTTATAGCGTGTACACCATAGCAAAAACTTCGCACTCAGTCATTGAGTAATTATTCTCGGCCTTCGATAATTTCCTACTCGTGAAGGCTGAAGGGCGGTCAATCTCTCCTTCATTGCCTTGCATTAACATTGCACTCAATGCAATGCAAGAGGCATCAACATGTACGTGAAATTCCTTCTTCCAATTCGGGAATACCAAGATTGGCATGGTGACCATATTTTATTTCAAAACATCTAAGCTACTTTGACATTCTTCATCCCAACAGAATGTTGCATCCTTCTTTATTAGTTTCTCCATAGGCGCGATAAACTGAGCATGTGCTTGGATAAATTTCCTGTAATATCCCGTATGTCCCAACATTGCGCACAACTGCTTTACATTCCTTGGGGCCTCCAGATTCACTATAAATGTGATCTTTGCAGGATCCACCATCAACGCTTGCTTGCACACCACATGACCCAACAAGATTCCAAAGGGATCATAAAAGATGCATTTCTTCAAATTTGGCGTGATCTGGTATCTGCAACATGTATCCATTATCAGGTATCTTATCCAACTCTAAGTGAACCTTTTCCTTATATTTGGGATTAAGGAAATACGAAATTTGATTAACAGGGTTCGCCTTTGGCTTCAAGTGATTTTCATCACACCCAAGTCTCCTACTATTCCCTTCAAAGCTGAAAACCTAGTAGGGAATAGGTCCTGATATTCACGGAGTAGCTTAGCAACCTTATCCAGAGTAGCGTCATCCCAATAATTGCCAATCTTTGCAAACTTTGGTTTTGCATCAATACAAATGTTTACTTGCCTTTTTTTCAAAGGAACGATGATATCTGGGTTGTCTACTTTTATGCCCTTGACTTCGTGATGTCCTTCTGCTTTTGGAATGTTAATATTCCTTAGATCTTCATCCTCCCCTTCAGCTGTCACATTATAACATTCCAGCGCCTGGTGCAGCTGGGTGCTCTAATTTGGGTGGACCCACTCCAAAGGTTCTTGTAACATTTTGAAGATAATTGCCTTAATCTCCTACATGGCTTCATCAATGATCACGAAGCCATATTCAAAACCAAAGGTCATTACGAACCCTTACCTCAATATATCCCACTCCGTGGTGTCATGGAGGAGCTCCATTTCCAGATACCAGTTCATGGGAATTGTATCCAAAGTATGGAAAAATAAGTTTACCCACTCCGGCTGTGTCTCCATTCCATAAGATTTAATCCATTTTGCTAGGTGATTGCATGGATCATCCCTCCCATCATATTTTTCAGACAATCAAGTGTTAGGACATCCAAACCTCAATCTCATCATCCTTCTATAGTCCCGCCATCCATCAAAGTTATCCTTGTGCATACCCCACCATCACACGGGTGTAGCGCGCAATGCAAAATCTAATGCTTGGAAGCGGTGAAGCTCAGGGAATTCACACTCAAACGCATCCAAAAACTTATCCACGCCAGTTAACCATCATAATAAGGTAAGCTCCTTACCTCCGAAGAAATGCAACACAACGCTTTTGTCATCATATTGCATCGCAACATGGATACTTAATGTAATTGATTCTGCCAATGCTCCAACTCTTCATCTAAATCAGAGGTACAAGAACTCTCCTAATCCCATGTGATCCTCCCATCTAGCGTTGGGTTGATCCAGTCTTGGTCGCTCGTTGTTATTTTGTAGATCTGATCCAGTTCATCTTCACTTTCTTCATGATCGCGGACCGGTTTAGCGTACGTGCCCCTTCTGCAGGGTCCAATGGCACTACAACTCGAAGTGATTTCCTTTCAAATGTCATTGTTCTCTTTGTCAGGTTGATCACCCTATTCATGTCAATGGCTCAATCAATTCCTAGGAGTGTTGGGTATGGATTACTGTCATCAATGATCTCTATTACTTCAAAATCATCCATCGTGCTCGCCCCTTCTATGTCAACTGTTACTCGATATAATCATCCCATAGAGATGATCTTCTATTGGTTCGCCATCCTGAGTTGAATCGAATACCATTGCAGCACATGTCTCCCCATTCATTCCCATGATTTTTTTGGAAAAACGTTCACATAATCTCCTATTTGCATCATGAGCCTCATCTCGCACCCTGTTCTTGCCTTATATTTGCCAATTTTTTATGTTTACACAGTAACCATCATGGACGTTCTCTTTGCTATTGCATTTGTTTATTAGCTCCTGTAGGCCTTTCACAACGTTGTTGTCATGCAGCAATTTCATGTAGGTCTCCAAGAACGTGGTCAGCATAGATGTATCAACCTTTGCACTGGTGTCTTGTATCTTTCCCTGACTTCTTGAGGTGGATGCCTCATCGAAGCTTTTCTTGGGCACCATAAATGTTTCCTTCGCGTGCTCTAGATCAAAACGAACTTCTTTTTTTGGGGCCTTGCGGACCCATCTGTCCTCTTCAGTTTGTCTTCCTTTATCATTTCCAGTTGTTATTCCACTCCTCAGCACTATATTAATGCTATGATCCTCTCGCGGGAATTACCTCTCATCACTTGTAATTTTTCTGGAGGTTCCTGAGGCTACACCTTCTTCTCCTACATCTTAGCTATTAGCACTAGGAATTCTTCTATAGTGTGATCAAACTGGCTGAAGTATTGACATGACGGGCGTGTCTGATTCTAACACTCCCATGCGTAGTTTCTAGTGTCTCGTATTTGTAACAAATAACCTATCCCCAACCTCTACTAGGCCTTCCCCCTCCTCGGCCTCATCCTTGTCCCTGAGAACCTCCACGTGCTCCTTCAGAACCCTACTCTGGAGGTCGAGTTTCTGCTTGCATTCATTATGTAGGTGTTCTTTCCATCATCAACTCATAGCTGGGACAATGGCACTCATCATTGCCCACAGATTTATAGAAGTTACAGAACAGCTGTTGCGATGTCTGGACGAACTTTTGAAGCAAATGACAATTATTCGTCACATGTTGTCCAACAACTTGACAGATAGCGCACCATAGTGTAGCCCCCACGCTTAGCCCTGATGCAACTTATGGCCTCAGGGGGATTGGTACCCCTCCTATGATATAACTCATGAATATGGGACAATGGTCTTTATCATGCCCTTGGCTCTTACACTTCAGACACTAGACTTCCACGCGAACCTCTTATTTAGTCTCCTTGTCTTTCTTCAAGATCTGCAACTCTAAGTAGAGGCTTTGTAATTGAGAGTGAATTTGTTGTACCCCCAAGGTCGCATCCTAAATAGGGGTTGCATGCAACCTCATCACGATTTCTAGGGCTTTTGCCTGAGTTCCTATCTTCTATTGTGACAGAGAAATCCTCAGGTGGGTTAGAAGAGAAGTTGTAAACCATTCGCTTTGTTGACCATCTGTGAGATGTGTGGTAGCTTCTCAAATTACGCATTTCAACCTTTGATCTTATTCCCGAGGCGTCTCATCAACCCTCATCATGATTTCCTTGAATCCAACTACTGACTGCAAGTCAGACTTAGGCTTACTAAACTCTTTGTTTAAAGCAGCCTTAGTCTCTGCTAGCATTGCCAGAGGATTATCATAACAATACTTAATATACCAAGTCAGTACGCGATCCTGCAGAGCGGTAACCAATTGTGCCTTCTTTATATTGTCATTAGTAATTTGCTACGTTGTCCACACAACATTCACAACAAACCAAAATTGCTCTGTATCTTCACTCCCTATACCCTTGAAAATCAGCAGCTTCATTGTGTTCGACATGATGAATGGTGGTGGTGGTGGAGGTGTGGGCGAAGCTATATGTCGTGGAGGTGGAGGTGGAGTGGATGGATGATGTTTCTGTAGAAAAGCCTATGTTATCAGCTGGACAACACTTCATGACGGACTCCTTTCCATCCCTTTGCCGTCACTTATAGGAAGTCCAATCAAGGGACTATACTTCGGCCCCTATCCTTCTCGATTTATAAATAATTTTACACTTAGCGTAGCTCTAAAGATCGAAAATGGCATAACCCATTTTTCACATAAAAGCATTTTGATCCAGGTATTCAAAGATCTTAAATACTTACCTTGCGGTCCCTTGAAAAATCATCACTCCACTTCAATGTAGATGACTGGGGTATCAATTGCGAATTCTGTAACAAATCCTCCTATTTTTTGATCGAACCAGTGATCGACAGCCCACACGATCTATTTTTCAAAGGCTTCTAATCGTCGTACCAGCTCTGGAGTCCATACTATTGGACCATCAAGCCTCCACCTCCCTTGACCTTCTGCCAACTTAGCTAACCACTCGTATAATTCAATCAGGAAGGTACAGAAGAAAATTTCGTGTATATCCATATACATATCTATCTAACCATCGCTCCTTTGATAGGCGCGGATTCTTGTTTTCCTACGCCATGAATTCGTGAATTTTTCTATCCAGCCACTTTTCAATTTCTTTCTTCTTCAGGTTCCAATGATGCGACATCACACATCTCCTTCAAGCAGATCCCGGTCCTGACAATGGAACCATTTGTTGGACTAGGGGGGTCCTGACCCAAGTTCAAAGTTAGCTATGTCAACCAACAAATCCCTACACTTGATATTTCTTTTGTCGATGCATTTCGAACCAACCAGTGTGGTTCATCATCATAACAAGTTGAAGAATCATATCCAACTTTGCATGTCAGGTAACAGTTAAAATGACTAACGACAAAGTTGGCTCTAATTCTTCAACTTGTCCTGATGATGAACCACACTGGTTCATTCGAAATGCGTCGACAAAATAAATATCATGTGATTTACGCCAAAAAATTCTCTCCAACTTGATATGGATCACAAAAGCCTCAATTCAATAAATCCCTACAC
The DNA here is from genome assembly GCA_031772625.1 of Pinus tabuliformis. Lineage (NCBI taxonomy): Eukaryota > Viridiplantae > Streptophyta > Pinopsida > Pinales > Pinaceae > Pinus > Pinus tabuliformis. The sequence goes on along the minus strand of CM062819.1, from coordinate 143,450,523 downwards.
TACTGGCCCTTTCAGAAACAACCCACGTAGCACAGGCTGCAATCTCACCCAAAGCAATATGGGGGGATGCAAGAACCAAGTTTTTCCATCCGGGACAAGTGTGATGTATTTCAGCACCCTAGATATTCCTTCTCACAGATCGATAAGCCCTTAGGGCTCAGTATTGCAACTCTATTCAAATAGTATTTAGACCTTCACTTTTGCGAACCTTGATTAGTTGATTTATCAACTTACGCACATTAGAGAACAATCCTAGATTAGTGTTCGTGCATATCTACTTAAGTTATTTATAAAACATAACATAATTCATCAAAATCTTCACGGAAGTACTTAACATGCATTGCGTACATCTATTGAGACTTATTTAAGTGAATCATGCATCATTAGATCAATATTTCATAAACACATTATTCATCCACAACATATATCGTAAACATAAATAAATAGATATACACAGTATTTCTTTGGTAATATTCTTTATTGATCTTCAATTCAACTTTACAGACTCAAAACTACCCTATGCACTCAGCTGCAGGGGTCCACACAGTCAGCTACGGACTCTACCTAGGCCTCTGCGCACTTAGCTGCAGAGCATTTATCTCCTATCTAACCCACTTCTTTGTGCTAATACTTCTCTTCTATTGACCCATTAAATCCATAATTATCTTCCTCATGACTTAGACTCTCTAAGATACACCTACTTATACAATCTCATGGTCTACGGACCATGGGTGGGTATCAAAGTTGACTCAAACTTTACATAAACAAGGGGATAAAATCCCTTCTACTCCTAACCATCTACATGCTATGCATCCACAAATCACAGATACTTTACATTAGTTACAAAATATGCATCAAAACTTGGGTTATTTTAACCCCAAAACTGACCCAGGGGACCCTATCCCAACAATCTTGCTTGACACCTTTGGTATGGTTCACATACATTCTTGTGTCTTGATGTTATGACACAGATGCTTGTGAAATTTCTTCATATTTTAGTGGTTAGATGTTATGGCTCGCATGATTATGATGCCTCGTAGTTCTGTTTTATGACTCACATGATCATTATGTGACAATGAATATAATATTTGTCATGTGTGAATATTTGATGTGTAGAAACCACGTTTGCAAGGCTATCTTCATGACTAGGCTATAATCGTTGTGTAATGTGAACTAACCCTATTTCATATTATCATGACCCTAATAATTATAGTAACTTTATTTGATATAGTAGTGACCCTATCTTATGTTTGATAAGGTCATGCAATATTATGAAAATTCATATGCTATAGTTTGATGATTGTAGGTTTTAACCCCGTACAGAAATTACCTGCATACGAATTCTAAAACACAAAAAATAAACAATGTGAGAGCATAACACATAAAACACATATACACAAAGATTTTCCCCTGGATCCCAAAACTGGGACTACTAGATTGATTTTTCATTTTGTTCCTTTCAATGTTACAATACATATTTATACATTCTGAAGCATCCAATACCATTGACCAAAAACCATCGTGTCCAAAACCATGTGCGAAAATCATGCACAAAAGCATAGGTAGGTCCGCCAAACCTAATATAGGGTCCAAAAAAAAAAATCCAGGGCGCTACCCCAAACCCCATAAAGTGGAGTTACCTGCACCCCTCAAACCCCCTGTGACCCCCCCCACTACGCAATTGGCGCAACGAAGGGGGGGCTCTGCCCCCCTTCTAACCCCCCGGTTAACTACGTGGGCTAGTCGTGGAAAGAATATAACACAACCCAACATTCTCCCACTTGTTGTTTTCTTTCCACAGGGGGCCATGAGAGAGCTTAGTCATTTATCTAGCCCTGCAACACCCATTGTTTCTCTACACCAAGAGAACTTCTCAGAGCTCACAAATTTTGTCAATGCATCTGCAATATTTTTCAAAGTGTCCAACTTTACCAGAAACACCCTTTTGTCTTCTATCATATCCCTCACAAAGTGATACTGAACATCAATGTGCTTTGTGTTTGAATGATATGCAGGGTTCTTTGCCAATAAAATTGAACTTTGGCTATCACAATCTATCCTTATAAATCCCTATACTAACCCCATACTTGAACACAATCTCTGCAACCAAACTGCTTCCTTGCTTGCATGAGTGGTTACCATGTATTCTGCCTCTGTAGTTGATAGTGCCACTACAAATTGTTTCTTACTCATCCAACTAACTGCACCTCCAAATAGGTTAAACACATACCCACTTTTACATCTTCTCTGATCCAAATCTCCAGCCCAGTCTGCATTAACAAAGCCACGAATATCCAACACTCTGTTCAATCCTAGTCTTCCTTGGTAGCACAAACCATAATCACTAGTGCCACACAAATACCTGAAAACTCGCTTCATTGTTGTCCAGTGCTCCTTCCTTGTTTTTGACATAAACCTGCTCAATACTCCCACTGCATGTGAAATGTCTGATCTATTATAGACCATCGCATACATCAGGTTACCGACTGTACTTGCATATGGAACACGGGACATGTCCTCTTCCTATTCTTGTGTCTTGGGACACTGTTCAACAGATAAATTTACACCTACAGGAATAGGAACCTTCAATGGTTTACTATCTTGCATATTAAACCTCTGCAATATTGTCTCGACATACTTCCTCTGGTTTAACCAGAGCTTCCTATTTGTCCGATCTCTTTTAATTTCCATGCCCAAAATATAGTTTGCAGCACCAAGATCTTTCATGTCGAATTTGGAGGACAAATGGGTCTTCAAATCCTGGATAATTTCTTTGTCATTTCCAACCAGCAACATATCATCCACATACAAGACCAGATAAATAACATAGTCACCAATTAATTTAAAATACACACAGTGATATGCTTTGCTTCTGGTGAATCCAAGTCCCCATATAAATATATCAAATTTGTGATACCACATTCTTGGTGACTGTTTTAACCCATACTGAGACTTCTTTAACTTGCAGACTAGTTCTTTATTACCCTTCACTGCAAAGCCTTCAGGTTGCTTCATGTAGATCTCCTCTTCTAGATCTCCATGAAAAAATGTTGTCTTCACATCCATTTGTTCTACCTCAAATCAAAAGCAACAACAACAAACAAAAGTAATCTAATAGAAGTTACCTTGGCAACAGGAGAAAAAATAGCACCAAAATCAATTCCTGACACCTGGGAATAACCTTTTGCTACCAACCGAGCTTTATATTTCTCCACCTTTCCTTCTACATTTGTCTTCTTCTTGAATACCCATTTTCTGCTAATGGGTTTCCTTCCTGCTGGCAACTCCACCAGATCCCAAGCCTCATTTTTGTGCAAAGATGCCATTTCATCAACCATGGCCTCTTTCCAGAGTTTTCCATCCTATGAATCTACTAATTCCTTCACAGTTCTGGGATCATCATCAGTAATAGATAAAGCAAAATTTGAACAGAAAGCAATGGAATATACCTTTCTGGTTGCCTTCTTTCTCGAACTGATCTTCTCACACCTAGAGTTTGTGGTGATTCATCTTCTGCTTCCTCTATTGTAGAGTCTGATTCTTCCTCCTTTAGCTCAAAATCTATCTTCTTAGGTTCCTTTGGTTGGAATTCATGTTTAATAACATCTTTCACCTCTCTAAACACCACATCTTGGTTGTACACAACCTTCCTTGTTACTAGGTTCCAAAGCTTACAACCTTTTAAACCATCCTTATACACAATAAAGATGCACTTTTCAGATTTACTATCCAACTTGGTTCGTTTCTCCTTTGGAACATGTACATATGCATCACATCCAAATACCCTCAGATGTGAAACAGAGGGTTTCTTACCAGTCCACACCTCTTGTGGAGTCTTATCCTCCAACACTGATGAAGGTGATCTGTTGACTAGGTAACATGTTGTCTCCACTGCCTCTTCCCAGAATTCCTGTCCTAACCCGACACCACTGAGCATGCTTCTTGCCCTTTCCATCAACGTCTTGTTCATTCTTTCTGAAACTCCATTTTGCTGAGGTGTATATGGAGTAGTCTTCTGTCATGCTATACCACACTTCTTACATAATTCTTCAAATTCCTTATTGCAAAACTCTCCACGGTTATCTGTCCTCAGCACCTTTATCTTCTTCTTTGTCTGGTTTTCCACCAGAGCCTTAAATTCTTTAAACCTGTCAAAGACTTCAGATTTCTTCTTAAGGAAATATATCAATGTATTCCTTGAGAATTCATCTATAAATTATACATAGTACACAAACTTACCCAGTGATGGAACCTTCACAGGTCCAAACACATCACTGTGCAAAAGCTCTAATATCTATTTCTCCCTCTTACCACTAGAGGGGAAACTCACCCAATTCTACTTCCCATATACAAAATTTTCACAGAAATAAAAATCCAGAGAGCTGTTACTCATACCTTCTACCATACCTTTACCATGAAGTATTTGAAGTCCCTTCTCTCTAATATGTCCAAGCCTCTGATGCCACAACATGGTCTTCTCTCCAGAGACCACTAGATCACTTTCAGGAACCATAGAATTGTTTCACCCATGAACAATAGTGCTACCTTGCAGCTTGTACAGAGTTCCAATCAAACCTCCCCACATCAATACCAGTGCTCCCCCAACCATCTTGCAGGTATCCTTCTCGAAAACTATATTTACACTTGCATCATCCAGCTTGCTTATAGAAATCAGTTTTCTGGCTAATTTAGGAATATGCAGAACACCCAGAAGTGTTCTAACTCTTCCACCTTGCAACTTCAACTTTACTTTTCCTCGACCAATGATTCTAGCCTTCCGGTCATCCCCCAAGAAGACATCACCACCATTATATTTCTCATACTCGTAGAACCACTCCCTATGGGGAGTGAAGTGAAAGGATGCATTGAGTCAATCAACCATGCCTCATGATCTACATGTGTACTTGAAGAAGCCAAGTACACATCCCCACCTACATGTGAGGTGGTTTTCGCCTTTGCAGAAGGAGCATCATCAGATCCCTTTCCTTTATCAGGAGATTTATATTTACAGTCCCTTTTGTAGTGCCCTTCCTTTCCGCATTTCCAACACACCACCTTTACAGGATTTCCTGGAGATTTAGATCTCCCACTCGATGACTTATTTTTGTTTCTGTTCTGGGACCATCCTCGTATAGACAAGGCATCACCATTCTGGCTCTCCATATTTTTCTGTCTCATTTCCTTCATCAACAAGGATGAGACTATTTCATCAAACTGCAAGGTAGTTGCATTGCTACCTATTGCTAACCAGACTATCCCAGGAATCTAGTAGAGAACACAAAAAACTAATGCACTTATCTTCATATGAAATTTTAATATCAACAAATAATAACTGAATTACCACAGTATTAAATGCATTCAGATGCTTTGTCATCGAGTCTCCATCTTTCATCCTGGGGTTGTACAACTTTTTCCGCAGGAACGGTTTATTCACCAGAGACTTAGATTGGTACAAAGTCCCTAACTTGTCCCACAAAGCCTTCGCCGTAGCTTCCCCTGACACATTCAACAATACTGAGTCTGAGACACACAATCATATTGTTCTCTTTGCCTTCCGATCCAACTTCTTCCATTCTTCATCAGACACTCCCATTGGTTTAGTACCCAGATCTTGTTGGAAATAATACTGAGAGGGGGGGTGAATCAATATTATTAAATTCATTTCAATATGCCTTCCAGATTTATACTTTAATTTATTCTTCAGATATTGATTATTAATTTGTATGTCAGTGACATATAATAATGAACAAGAACAAGAAAAATAGATAAGCACACCAAAGAACACTAGATATAAGGTGGAAACCCAATGTGGGTGAAAACCACCTGCTGCAATATGTCTCTATCTTCTTTCAATTAGAAACTTCTTTTACAAGTATTTTGTACTGGTGCAGTCCTTTACCAATACGCAGGCTGCAACCTGCAGAGAGCTACAACTCTCTCTCGTTTTCCAGTCTATCTTGGAAGGGGGCTACAACCCCCTTTGCTCTTCTACTTCTTTAAGGACCACGTTTCATTAATTTTCAGACTGGATCCAAGAAGATCAAATAATCACCAAGTACATGAAAATCACCCAATCTCCTTATACAATCAACCAATGAATCACCCAACTTCTCAGAATGTTGTTAACAGAAAAGTAACACCAGAAATCTAAACCCAGAACTCTACAGCAATAGATAAAAGACAGCCAACAAATGTTTCAAGACAGGTTCGCAACTTCATCGATATAAACCTGTAGATATCCGCATTCTTTCTGTGCCTGAACTGCGCAGATCCGCACCGTATCCTTCTGCTTCTCTGCGTACCACTGCACTTTCTCCTTCTGCTGGACTATGTACTGTTACACTAAAAAATGTCACCATGGCTATTTACAGTTAGTATGGCTCTATCAACGGTCATGCTATCCTCCTGGGCAAGTCTTACGCCTCTGCTCTCCATGTCAAACTCCAAAAAGAGAGAAAGTCTTTGTAAATGTGTTTATCTCTGGGTACGCAGATTCTCTCGGCCTTACCTGCGTATACGCACCTGATGTCCACAAAAACTGCGTACTTGTACGCTCTGTATGTAAAGGGGCAGGTGCGTACCCCTGTAAAGGTCAAAAGGCGCAAGTTTCACTCCAAAAAAGTTACTTGTGGTCATTTCTAGAGGCTTCTAGAAGTATGTTTGACGTGTATGAAGCGCCTCTAGATGGTTCATGTATCCCTACCAAAGAGGAACTTATCCCATCAATAAGGGAGCTATCCCATCCAAAGAGGGGATTATCCCATTGATGGTGGACCTGATTAACTTCCTCTTGAACACTATAAATACAGGCATTGGGCCAGAAGGAGAGGAGGTTGAAAGCTAAACATTTCTAAGGGTAGATGCTGCTGGAATTAGGACTCCCATTTAGAAGCTTGTGAGGAGAGATTACCATCTTTGCTTGTTCTATTTGGAAGTGGGTGAGCTTTGTCAAAGTAAAGGAGAACTCTTGATGGACCCTGGGAGGGACTTGCACAACACCAAGGCTCAGGTTGTAATTGTTCCTTTTGTTTCCTATTAATGCAAATGAGTCCATTCTTCTCAATAACTTTTTATTTATGAGTTGTTTCATGTACTCCTTGGTCTATGTGTTAAATATGTTTTATTTTATGAGATTATCAAGTGCTATTTAATCGTTTGATTGTTAGTGAATGCAGGTTTCGAAGTGAAGGAGGAGCTCATCCGGATCAGCGAGGCTAGACTGCTACAACAGCGTTGGACTACAGGTAGGATCTAAACACTTGATTTCTCGTATAGTAAATGCATGTTTAGAGAAGGATTGCTCTTGTTTGTCTTGTTTGTCACTAGAGAGTCTTAGGCTCCTAGGGAGATTGGTTGTGTCCGCACTATCGACTCTTTCCGCCTGACAAAATGGCGACTCTACTGGGGAATCCATTGATGTGAAAGTTTTTTCCTTTGTATGCAACTTTGATATGAGAAAAGTCATTTATTTTCTGGTTTTTGGCTCTGTGACTTTGTATTTGGGTGGGTTAGCTTAGGGTTAGATTGAATTTAGTTTTTCTTGGTTTTTCCAGTAGTACGCACCCTCTGAGTATTGCACAGTGCGTACCTGTACGCACTGTTGCTGTGTGCACAGAGCGGGCCCGCACCTGTCTTAACAGGTTGCCTGCGTACCCTGCTAAAAATTAAGAAATTTCCATTTTTTACATTTTTCCTCTTAGATTTTGCTTTTTCTTAGTTTTTACTGCCCAGATCCATTAGTCTCCTGTCAAAGATCTTCACCTGAACTTGTTTCGATAGCATTGAGTGTTTTAGTGGATTTCATAGAAATTTAAGCCCTAGGGTTTGATTTTTGAGTAGGTCCTGTAGTGAATTCGGCGGTAGAAGTTGTCAAGCCTTAGATCTCTCTGGTTTTGTCAGCCTTCTTAGGAGTTGGACCTGTCATAAAAGTCTACCTGTGAGAGCAACTTACCTTTGAGTTGTCTCTTTGGCGAATTTCGAAGTGCTTGTTGATTGAGTATTGAATTCCATTTTACAAAAAGAACAAAAAGATTTGAGATTTGATTGGTCTTTTGATTCTGCATTAGCTGGTCCTTGGCTTGATTGTGGTCAAGTAAAACAACCTAGAATCATCCTTGTAGGCTTTTGCCTCGTTAGGTTTGCTTTAGAGTAAATTTCCTTTTGATTTGCTTGTAAGTCAATTTTTCATAGATTTTATAGATTTTGAGATTGATTTTGTTAAAATAGATTTATATGCTTTATTAAATAAGAAAAATACAAAAACATCTCCTTTGAAAAGTTTTGTTTCAAGTAGCTTTGGAGTATTTTGAAAGAAAAAGAATTTTTCGTGCACGTAAGGAGTGGTCATGTTTGTATGCTTGGAAAGATAAAGAGAATTGTTTCTTTGATTGTCTTTACTAAGAAAGTTGTTTTCTATAAAATTTGCATTTTCCAACTCTCTTAGTTAGGAGTTTCATTGAAAGATAAAAGTAGCATAAATCATCTTAGGTGCATCTTTGTAGTGGTTTGAGTCGAGTCTACACACCATTGGTTTCATTTCCGCTACCTTTTGTCTTTAAGAAAAACCATAAAATTAACGCTTAAAGTAAAATCAACGTAGTAACTTTTATTTACTAGGGCTCTGAAACACCAATTTAGATCAGGCTAGTGTCTTGGAGTAGGAGAGTAATTAACTCTCCAAGACAACAAAACCAAACAAGTAGCTTATCTTGTGATAGAATAAATCCAATTGTCTCATTTGTACTCTGGGAAAGCTCCTCTTAAAGGAGAAGCACGAGCTCGTGTCCGAACCAGTGAGGGGATCAATCCTCCCTCGTTGGGAACGACGCCAGACACGCACGTATTACAAACGGTAAACCTCGGATTAACCATTGTCGAGGAGCCAGGGGTCACTTGTCGGTGAACCTTGGATTATTGTCAAGGAACCGGCAAGGGGATTGAGCTTGATACTCTGCCCTTGCGTGCTGTCGGAGTGTAGACTGTTCCCCCAGGTGCATTTGTTGCGGTTGGTAACCTTAGTGACCAGTATCTTTAGGATTCTACCGAGGTGACGGTGGAGGGAAGATCCCACTGTACCGGAGCAGACGTCGGCTAGACTCACTTGGATTTTCCGGGGGGTTCACTTCACTCGAGACGGTTAAAGTGGAGGAACTTGTGTCGGTCTATTCATTAAGCAGGTTGCCGGGGTAACTGTTCCACCCGCCACTTCTGTACTGAATCCGGCGATGTTGGGTTTCATCTCCAACTAGCGTTTTCGGTCTAGAAGGCTACTGTTTGTGCTTGGTTTGACGCCCTAGATTCTTTAGGCGTGTGATTCAAATTTGTTTGGTTCTTTAGCGACTTTAGGTGGTTTGATTTGAGATTTTACTTTGTTTTCGTGTGTATTAGTTAAAATTTTTTAGCTGTGGCGGAATTACCGAGACAGTCCCGTAGACTTCGGGGCAAGTCACCTGAGATTGTTACCGGAACAGATTTGTTGAGGAAACTCCGTAGATCGCGGGGTGGATCTCCTGAAGACGTCCCGGGTCAGTACGAAGGATTGAAGGTCCTTGTAACTCCTCCTAGTGGCAGTAGAGTAGGTTCACCTGAAGAAGGAGAATCTTCCTTGGTAGTCCATCCAGATTACCAAAGTCTAGAGACAGGTTATAATCCCGAAGCTGTTACAGTTTCCGAGCTTGCTGGTAGTTTTTCATCTACTAGTGATATAGGCGAAGAACTTGAAATATCTGAACCTGTTACTCCAACTTCTAGTGTTCCAGATTCACCAGGAGTAGAACGAGTTATCACCGAAAATCTTCCTACTGGTTTGATTGCTATTGAAGAACTTGCTCCAGAGGAAGAAATAGGCATCTCTAACCTTGAAGATCAACTTACTATTGAGCTCAGGGAGCGTGAATCTATCTTTTACAGTCCTCCTAGAAGTACTACTTGGTACCTTTCGTTAACCAATTATTTAGACAACTCAGGGATAGGTTTTTCTACACCTCGTACTCCTTTTCCACCTGGAGGTATTTATACTCCTGTAAATATGTCTGGTCAGTCGTCCGTGTTCACTCAATCTCCTGAATCTTTCTTACACGGCGGTCCTTCTATTCCCACTGGGTATCAGTCACTTTCTGGTATCTTTGCGGGGGCATCTCCTCAACCCGTCGATCATGGGTTATTAGCTGGAAACAATGGTAATAAACCGTTGGGTGTAGGGGACATTTACATGATGTCAGGTTCAGTTCCCGTTTCTCAACCTCAAGGTGGTCAATTACCGCCTGGGGGGAAGCCTCAGTTACCGCCTGGGGGGCAACCTCAAGGTACACAAATTGTGTCTAGGGGGCAGCCTCAAAGTCAGTATGTACCTATGGTGCAATACATGCCTCAAGGTCAACCCCAGCCTCAATATGTACCCCAGGGTCAACCTCAATATCAATGTTTACCTCAAGGGTATCAACCCCAAGGGTATCAACCTCAAGGGTATCAACCTCAAGGTCAAGGTCAACCCCAGTATCAGTATTTACCCCAAGGTTATCAACCTCAAGGTCAATACTCGAGTCAAGGTTATCAACCACCTCAAGGTCAGTCATATGTTCAAGGTATGGGAACTGTGCCTTTCAGTTATCAATCCTATCCTCAATCCGGTTATGGATCCCAGTATCCTCAACCTGTTACGGGTCAATACCCTGGAATGATAGTGTGGGATCCGTCACAGGGTCAACAGGTGTTGCAACCAAGTATACAGTTGGTACCTCAAACTGGACAACCCGTAGTTTCTGGTCCACCCCAGCAACCGCAACCTGTCCAGTCAAATGTTCAAACTTCTGTAACTTCGGTAGTTACTCAGCTGCCAATTGCTCCTAGTACTCCATCTCAAACGGCTGCTGCAACTACCGCAACATCTGCCGCACTTACTTCTGGAGTATCGACAGCTCCAGTTTCTACTGTCTCTGCAACCACTCCTCAGACATCTTTACCGTTGTCTGGATCTACGATTCAAACCACGGTCCAGATGCCTATAGGTCAGCCTGGTATAAGTACGGTTGTCACTACTCAACCTCAATTTGTTCATCAACCGTACCAGGGACAGTACCAATATGGGCAAGCTGTCCAGCAGCCGGTTTACCAGTATCAACCGTATCCTGGGTACACTTATCAACAACCTCAACAACCCCAGTACGGTCCGGTTAATCCTGGTTTTCCAGGAGGATATAATATCCCTAATGCGATTCCTGTTCCTAGTTATCCTGGATATCCTCCTCCTGGGACTGGTCTTGTGACCCAGAGTTTTAGAGATCCTAACCGGCAATTACCGTTTATCGCAACTTTGGATTTACCAGATTTGACGCGCCTAACGAACGATCCAATTCAGTATCTTCCGTTCTGGCCGCCAATGCCAAATAAGCTGCCCAGTGATATACCCAAGTTCGAAGGTAAGTCTGGAGAGGATCCGTCCAATCATGTGATGACTTACCACCTCTGGTGTGCTTCAAATTCTATCTCGGATGATTCAATCCGCTTACGTCTTTTCCAGCGTACACTCATTGGTCTCGCGGCCAAGTGGTACATTGAGTTACCACGGGCCTCTTTTTACAATTTTAGCCAGTTAGCTACCTCGTTCTTAACTCACTTTCAGTTGCCGGTCAGATACGATAAAGGCACAGAGTTATTAACTTCGCTAAAACAATCGACGTCCACGTATATTTCTGATCACATTCATGAGTGGAGACGTCGAAGAAGGTTAGTGAAAGTTTTTATTCCGGACCAAATCTTAGCTGAATGGTTTGTTAAATCATAATTACCGAAGATTACTGAAGATGTAGCTAAGGCCGGAGTAGTTACTGAGGAGCAAGTCATTGCTCAGGCGCAGTACCTTGACTTAGTTTATACTCAGTCAGGTACGTTACACGAGAAGATCCCAGATCTTCCAAAATCGAATCAAATCGCTGCTGCTCCTTCGGGATCTCATGCCGCTGATGGTATGATTGGTACGGTGAACACAAAGAGCAAGAAGAAATCTTCCAAGAATTCTACTACTCCTATAATCACCTTGCCTGATTCCCCGATAGGAGAGTCTTCTCCTGAACTTTCCGCCGATATTCACGCTGTAGAGTCATCTACGGCCAAATCAAAAAACGGTGGAAAGAAGAAAGGAAAGAAGAAGGCTAAAGCAGACAAGGCTCCGAAGGAGAAAACAGAAAAGTCGGAAACCAATGACGAAAAGCGCAAACCTCGATATCCTTGTCTTATTTGTGAAGAGGATCATTTTATAAGAGATTGCCCTCATCGGGCCGAGGTTGTGAAAATAGTCAAAGGTTCTCCCACTCCTGCTGTGTTGAAAGATCCATTTCCAAAGCAGGAGAGTAAGATGATAGGTTCTTCCTCGACTGCTAGTGAAGAACCCATTTTGATGATGTCTCATGTGAAGATTGCGACTTGGTCGCAAGATTATGGTAGTAAGAATCCTGTTGATGGTAAGGAAGCAGAATCTTCTCATTCTAATCCATCAACCTCAGCTCCTGGTTCCGATCCACTACAGATCGAAAAACCTAACCCGAACTTAGTAATCAAACCGCCCGCTAAGGGTGTACTTCGAAGGTCTGCTTTTAATCCACATGCGAGAGCAGCCCAGAATTACAACATTGTTGAGGACTTAGCTGTTTCACCCTCAGCAATGTCGGCTTTAGAAGTGCTGCAATCATGCCCAGCACAACGAAAATTACTTTTGTCGGCTATCGGAGCTGTTGATGTTCAGGACCCGAATCTGATAATCTTCGATCTAGAAAATAGTACACCGCGCCTTCCCCATCAAATGGCTTTCCAGATTCCAGTGATAGTAAAAAACAGGCCTATTCATCGGACTGTAATTGATGAGGGAGCTTCCACGTGTATTATGTCGATTCAGTGTTGGAGATCGCTTGGTTCTCCTTCGCTGAACCAATCCCCGACCATCCTTAAGGCCTTTGATGGCCGTGGGTTCCGTCCGTTTGGTATTCTACAGGAATTGCCTATAGGGGTAGAAGGTAAAACCGTTAGTCTGGATGTGGAGGTGGTTGATGCCCCTCTAGACTACAACCTTCTTTTGGGTCGAAGTTGGTCATACGCTATGACAGCGGTCGTTTCGTCGGTCTTCAGAGTAATAAAGTTTCCACATAACGGCAAGATCGTGACAATTGATCAGCTGACATACTTTTCATCCGACCCAGCCTCTTCAGAGAGTATCCAGCATGTTGGTAAGACGACAATCCCTTATAAGGACGTTGGCGTAGGTTTAGTTAAAGATTCCGGTTTACTGGGAACTTTTCCTTTCCCTCCAATCAACACAGACCCTTCATTTGCGTCAATTCATATGATTACATCAGACACCATTATTTACGACGATCCTTGGATTGTCCCACCTGAATCTGAGATAGACTCATTCGGCGATGCTATGCCTTTGAGTCCATATGAAATTGCTTATGAAGCCGTCATGTCTTTTACCGACTCGCGTTCGACCCAAATCGACCAAATGAATGTGGTCAGTGAGGAATCACTTTTCACATCAACCTCAGAACAGATAGCGTTTCCCGAAGTCGTGTCATCTGACGAGCAACTTCGCGAAATCCTAAGTGTAGACGATCTACCATGGGAAGATCTCCATCATAGATCTTCGTTTTTACCTGAGGATGATGCTTTTGAAAACGATTTTTCATTTATTTTTACCGCTGAATATGTCAAAGACGCTCAGAATCCAACGAAACATCCTGATTCAGAGTTGAATTTAGGGAATATTTCTCGCACTATTCCCATTGACATTTCAGTGAAGCCCGGAATTGAGGAAAACATTCATATAGGTGCCTCATGTACAGAAGATGAAATTCAAACTTACAAGGCCCTATTCCAAGAATTCCGCGATGTGTTTGCCTGGTCTTACGAGGAAATGCCAGGAATCGATCCTGCCATTGTTGTTCATGAAATAAAGACCTACCCGGACGCTAAACCCGTCCGACAACGGTTGCGTCAGATTCACCCTAGAAAAGCGGCTGCGATTAAAGCAGAAGTCGAGAAGCTGTTGAAAGCAGGTTTCATTTATCCAATCCCGTTAACGGATTGGGTATCGAATATTGTTCCGGTTAACAAGAAACAAGGAACAATAAGAATCTGTATCGACTATAGGGATATAAATCGAGCTTGTCCAAAAGACAACTATCCTACGCCTTATATCGATCAAATCATGATGATTGTGCCGGAAGTGAAATGTTTTCCTTTATGGATGGTTTTTCGGGATATAATCAAATCAATATTCTACCTGCCGATCAACCAAAAACGGCATTCATTTGTCCATGGGGGACATTTGCTTACTGCAAATTACCTTTTGGACTTAAGAATGCCGGAGCCACTTTTCAACGGGCGATGTCTTACGCATTTCATGACATCAAGCACATTGTGCAACCGTACCTCGATGATTTGCCTGCTCATTCTTTACATCGAGCTGATCACCTTGTCCACTTACGAGCAATCTTTATGAGGTGTAGGCATTATCGTATTCGGTTGAATCCCCACAAGTGTGTCTTCTGTATAGAAATGGGTCGATTACTGGGATTTGTTGTTTCAAAAGCCGGCATTCGCGTCGATCCCTCGAAGGTCGAAGCTATCATCAAATTGCCTCCTCCTTCGAGTTTGCACCAACTCCAAAGTTTGCAAGGGAAAGCAAACTTTTTACGCCGATTCATTCCAAACTACGCTGAGGTCACTAAAGGTTTTACACGGTTGTTGAAACAGAACGCTCAATTCTTTTGGGACGAGATTGCCCAACAATCTTTTGATGCACTTAAGCACACGTTGACCCATGCACCGTTGTTGCATCCTCCCAACTACAACCAGGACTACTTCTTATACCTTGCAGCTTCGCATTCCACTATTGGAATGGTCTTAGTCCAAGAAGATGAATTCGGAACGGAACATGTGATATATTATCTTAGTAGGACATTAAACCCCACTGAGCTAAAATATTCGCATGTGGAGAAATTGGCCCTGGCAGCCGTTCAAGCTGTCCAGCGTTTTCGTCACTACATTCTTCTCCGTAAAACTACAGTTATTTCGGATTGCAACCCTATGATTTATATTTTTACTAAACAACTGCTAGGGGGCAAGTACTCTAAATGGATCGTTATCCTGCAAGAGTTCGACTTGGAGTTCGAGAAGTCAAAGTCTAAGAAATCCTTAGTTTTTGCGGAATTGATGTGTGATTTCCCGCATGCTGACACAGAAACTGTGGCAGAGGAGTCCATTGCGGACGAATCTTTGTTTCTTATCAGTACTTTAGATCCGTGGTACGGGGATATAATCATCTATCTCCAAACCCAAACCTTTCGGCCTGAAGCTTCAAAGTCGGAACGTTGAAAAATTCGGTTTCAATCCCAGCAATACAGAATTATTGGAGATACACTTTATCGCCGGGGGGCAGACTTAGTTTTTCGACGTTGTTTAACTCACGAAGAGGCTGAGAGGGTTTTGAATGATTGTCACTCTGGAGCATGTGGCGGTCATATGTCTGGGTATGCCACAGCTCAGAAGGTGTTGCGCGCTGGCTATTTCTGGCCGTCCATGTTTAAAGATTGTATCATTGCGGTCCGAAAGTGCCACAACTGTCAAGTGTTTGATCGCAAGATGCGCGCACCATCTGCTCCTCTCCATCCTATAATTGCCGTTGGTCCTTTCGCCAAATTGGGTATCGATTTTATTACTTGTAACCCTCACTCGGCCGGGGGGCATGCGTATATCATCCTCGCGGTTGATTATTTTACTAAATGGGCCGAGGCGATGCCTACATTCGACGCAAGCGGCAAAAAAGCTGCAGTTTTCGTATTCAATCACATTATAACTAGGTTTGGTGTCCCGCAAGCAATCATCACTGACCATGGGAGCCATTTTCGAAACATCATGATGACTGAGCTTACAAGCCAGCTTGGTTTGCGCCACGATAGCTCTACTCCTTATTATCCGCAAGCCAACGGTTTGGTTGAGTCTATCAACAAAGTTCTGGTTATCATGATCCGACGAATCATTGGTATTCATCGGTCGAATTGGCACAACATGTTATTTTCAGCGCTATGGGCATACCGAACTTCAGTGAAAACTTCAACAGGGTTCACTCCTTTCCAGCTAGTTTATGGCTTGGAAGCTGTGTTACCCATTGAATGCGAAATCCCATCACTTCAAATGGCTGTCGAATTACTCCCAGCTACTTCCGAAGAGGAGAAACGTTTATTATACTTAGCTCAATTAGATGAGACTCGACGTGACGCTGCATTGGCAATCGAGACTCACGCGAAGCGAATGAAAGCTCAGTATGATAGAAATGTGACCCCTCAGAGTTTTTCGGAGGGAGACCTAGTGCTATTATATGATCAAGCTAACGATAAGCTAGGTGCTGGAAAATTCGTTCCTATGTGGCATGGACCCTACATTGTAAAGCGAAAGCTAGCAAAAGGGGCCTATGAGCTGGTAGATTTTGATGGGGACTCTTTGGGTAAACCCAGAAATGGACTTTACCTAAAGAGGTATTATGCTTAAATGGTGGGTATGGAGAATTTTAGTTAGGTTAGGTTTTCTTTCTAGCTAGTATGTTTGTTAGTTTAGATAGTGTGCTTAGCTTAGAAAGTGTGTTTTTCGTCGTTATTCTGGCTTATCTTGGTTTTACTCTTGATATTGCAGATGTCGACGCCTCTCCAAACGTACATTGGATTTGCTGATGGTGCTTGTCGTAGTACACGGAATATCTCTTCCGCAGCTTGGGTTATCTATTCGCCCTCTGACGAGTTAGTTTCTATGCATGGGGTGAGCCTTGGTCAAACGACGAACAACATTGCAGAATACAGTGCAGTGGTTGAATTATTGTCTGAATCTATTTCATTTGGAATTCGACGTTTGATAGTGAGATTAGATTCTAAACTCGTTGTATTACAGCTTAATAGAGTATATGCCATTAGAAATCCTGTGTTATTAAGGTTGTTTTTGAGAGTGCGCCTCTTGGAACGTGAATTTGATTACATTGAATATCAGCATATTCCAAGGTCTTTAAATACATTAGCAGATGCAATTGCTTCTCGAATGTTGGACAGACATTTACGATAATCATGCAAGTAAATTTGAAAACATTTCATCACATATGTTAAACAAGATAAGCCAGTAATAATGATATATATATATATATATAGATAGGAGTGTGTCAAAAATATACATCGTCTTCGATCATAGGTTGAAAAACACCTTATGATCGGCAAAAATGATAAGTACAAAAAACCAAAAATGTCATATGTGTCTACAAAAGTGACTAGCCAATCACTGGTGGTGCTCTCTATACCAGACCACTGCCCGCGCTACCCTACACAGGAACCTCCTAAAAGGTCCTGGGACTGCGACCACATAGCGCTAAAGTCGAATAGGAATGTCATCTATGGTGGTCTCTGGTATACTCGCCGTTAGACGCTCTAGATCATGTTCCAGCTCGGCTAAGGTCTCTGCGGCCGCATCCTGTGGGGCTGGTGCTGGTACAGCTGGTACTCTCCTCTCAAAAGCCCGGAGGTCGGCCGGACGCCGTGGACCTACATCTGCATTTTGAAAATTTGTGCTGTCAGTTTTGAGGCGATATATAAAAACAAAAAAATATACATAATTTAAAAACTTGTGAAGAATGAAATACCTCTGTCGTCCCACTGTTCTCCCTGTGGAAGAACCATGTCCGGATCATTCCGAAAATCCATTCCGGCATAAGGAAAATCCTGAATAGCAAAGACCTGGCTCTCTAGCCAGTGAAAGTAACCATCAGGAAATCGAACAACTGTCGCGCCCTCATCAGGATGCCGGGCCATTACCGCAACCCATCTCGTCAACTTAGGCTCCCGAGGAGCCCCAACTGGAACAGTAAGATGTTGGGGGATCAGCATTGGAACTCTCTCTAAGGCAAAGCTCACAACTAAAGGCCCATATCCAAAGGTCTTCAGTTGTCTGTTCTTTGCCCTGGTTAGTTGGCCCTTCATATTGGCCAACACAGCATCGCACCAGTTGAAAATGGTGCCTCGGTAGCAATCTATCGCCATCCGCATTTGGGACCCGGTGGCAATGTGCAAGGCGGCTGCGCCGCAGAGTCTAGTAACAGTAAAGGCTATCACCATAAGTTCGGGCAGGGATATGTACTTGATTTCTATCCCTTTCTCCTGGTTCTGATTGTTGCACCACTCTAGCCGGAGGCTAGCAAGGGATTGGCCACCCGGCCTAGTCCTAGACAGAGTCAGTTGCTCGCCCCTATTTGGCAAGCCAGAGAGAAAATATATATCGGAGGGCTCTATCTCGAGCTGGTTCTCTCCGATGTAGAAGCATTGATCCTGAATGTTCCACCTTTCAACCAGCCACTCAAGGAATGGCACCTGGCCCCTCATGCCAGGTATGGCCCAGTATTTGTACAAACCGCATGCTTTTAACGCATCAATAGAAGGTTGATGACCAATTGCGGCCAAATCAACGTCCTCGTGTTCTCTTTCTCTCCAATCTAGCATGGTGAATGCCCTACACACCAAAAAACAATAGTTAGAATTCATTTGAAAAAATTTGGTTGGTTGAATTTGGAGTTTGGGGTTTCAAAATGCGTGTTTCACGGGGTACGCACCCCGCGTTCAGAACACAGAGCGGCGGTACGCAGCTGGTCTGAAGGCGGGCTGCGTACCCCGACCTTTTTCCTATATACAAAAAAGGTCGGGGTACGCAGGTCGCCCATGGGGCACCTGCGTACCCCGAGAAACATATCCTAAAACCCTAAACCCCCTAAAAAATCAAACTAAAACCTAAAAATGAATTTCAAACGGATGAAATTGAAGAGGAGGATGTTGTGGAATACCTGAAAGAGACGGCGCTCGATTCTGATGGTCGGATTCTCCGCAATGACCACAGGAAGTTTTCTTGTCAAAAGCCCTTTTCTCAACCTCAATAGTAAAATGGTAAAAATGACATTGTAAAAAGTCTTTTTATAGGTTTTTTGGATGAATGAATGCTAAGTTTGTTTATTTTTCACCATGAAAGGACATTTTTCAATGTATTTTTACCCATCTTAAACAGGTATGAGTAATGTGTCGTTTTTGTGCAGGACAAAAGGACTTTAGAGTAAAATCATAATTTTTCACGAACCAAAACATTAGAGTCATCTTTTAAGCTCTTTTCTGACTCCTAAAACATGAAAAGATTTCCGAGCGCTTCTTTTACACTCGTTAAAACGGAATTAAAAGACGGTCCCCTTATAGCTCTTTTCTGACCGTAAAAACAGGAAAAGATTGCCGGGTTTTTGTCGTTTCAAACTCGATATGGAAATAAAACGACGTGTCCTTGATCGCTTTTTACTTTTCAGGTCAGAGACACTAATCATGAAAGTACTCCTTGGTCGCAAGATCAAGCGGTTCTCCCAGGTATTATTTTATACTTTTTCGGGCTTGGGGGACACAAATTTACGAAAAAGTTCAACCTGGAGTCTTCTTAAGTTTTTCAGACTCTCTAAAATTGAAAAACGCCGAGTTTCTCCTATACTGGGCTCGTTAAAATTTCACAGTAAAGGACCTGTTCAATTACAAACAGGAACGAACCACTCCTTCCTAGGGTTCGAATCAAAACTAGGTTGGACTCATCCGAAGGATGAGCTTATAATCAAGCATATGTTATCCTCCTCAAGCTTGTTAAAAATAAAGAGGTACTTGCCAGAAATGGTGGGGGAAAAGAGAGAAGAATGAACCTATTTGTTATCCTTTGTTACAGAAGAACCTTATCACCGCTCTTGAACACGACACTTTCCATTCACCTGGGTTGGGAAATCCTTTGCCTTAAAAGTTGATCAAACCACTTTGAAAGTCTTCAACCGTTTCCGGGTATTAACTCTGGGTCAATCGTAACCAAACCATCTGTTGTGTCGTTATGTGTTCAAGAGGTCTCTGCAAATAAACTTTCATCTGCAAAATACTTGTCATCCATTTGACCATCCCTGAGTCAGTCCTTACAACAACATTTCTTCAACTTGAACAATGATTTCGTGTTGTGGGCTTGCCTGCAACAGGTCGCTTTCTATCGACATCAACACATTATCTAGAGAGATGACTTAGAAATCGTCAGTACCTTGAAGTCTGTATGCACCAATGGCAGGTTTCTCGCCTTTGACATCAGTTTACATCATTGAATTTCGATCGAAGGATTCCGTGAAATGTTCGACATCAACTCATTTATTCACATCTCATGGATTGTACTGGGTACTTTGAGAACCATTGACATTACTGGTGGTCTCTCTCACACTTGTTAACGGTTTACATCATCGACTGGTAATAAAGTGGTTTCTACCATGTTCGACATCAACTCATTTATTCGCATGGCTAGAATCGTACCAATTCGGGGAGTAGAGATGAAGACCCTGGATCTAGTTTCCACCATCCAGGCTGCGAGGAGTTTTGTATTCATTATATAGTAGACCAATTATAAACAGATGGCTGCATCCATACTGTGTCTACGCAAGTCTATGATTATGATGTACTGCAAGATCATTCCTGTATCAAAGTAGTTAGTCTGTTAGTTAAAGTTTTGATCTGAGTATGGGAATGCCTACCTCAGCGATGATATAATCTTATACATGTATTTTGTGTTGAAAATTGCAGGTTCTGACCAGGCTCTCCACGAGATAATCCTTGAAATGATAAAGCGCTTCACCCTTCCTAGATAATACAAAACCCTAATCTACTACAGGCTTCGCACTTTAGGGGGCAATCTGTTACACTAAAAAATGTCACCATGGCTATTTACAGTTAGTATGGCTCTATCAACGGTCATGCTATCCTCCTGGGCAAGTCTTATGCCTCTGCTCTCCATGTCAAACTCCAAAAAGAGAGAAAGTCTTTGTAAATGTGTTTATCTCTGGGTACGCAGATTCTCTCAGCCTTACCTGCGTATACGCACTTGATGTTCACAAAAACTGCGTACTTGTACGCTCTGTATGTAAAGGGGCAGGTGCGTACCCCTGTAAAGGTCAAAAGGCGCAAGTTTCACTCCAAAAAAGTTACTTGTGGTCATTTCTAGAGGCTTCTAGAAGTATGTTTGACGTGTATGAAGCGCCTCCAGATGGTTCATGTATCCCTACCAAAGAGGAACTTATCCCATCAATAAGGGAGCTATCCCATCCAAAGAGGGGATTATCCCATTGATGGTGGACCTGATTAACTTCCTCTTGAACACTATAAATACAGGCATTGGGCCAGAAGGAGAGGAGGTTGAAAGCTAAACATTTCTAAGGGTAGATGCTGCTGGAATTAGGACTCCCATTTAGAAGCTTGTGAGGAGAGATTACCATCTTTGCTTGTTCTATTTGGAAGTGGGTGAGCTTTTTCAAAGTAAAGGAGAACTCTTGATGGACCCTGGGAGGGACTTGCACAACACCAAGGCTCAGGTTGTGATTGTTCCTTTTGTTTCCTATTAATGCAAATGAGTCCATTATTCTCAATAACTTGTTATTTATGAGTTGTTTCATGTACTCCTTGGTCTATGTGTTAAATATGTTTTATTTTATGAGATTATCAAGTGCTATTTAATCGTTTGATTGTTAGTGAATGCAGGTTTCGAAGTGAAGGAGGAGCTCATCCGGATCAGCGAGGCTGGACTGCTACAACAGCGTTGGACTACAGGTAGGATCTAAACACTTGATTTCTCGTATAGTAAATGCATGTTTAGAGAAGGATTTCTCTTGTTTGTCTTGTTTGTCACTAGAGAGTCTTAGGCTCCTAGGGAGGTTGGTTGTGTCCGCACTATCGACTCTTTCCGCCTGACATGTACCTCAACTCAGATACACACTGCACTGTTTGTCAGACCGCGTACCTCCGCACTGTTTTTCTGTGCCTCTGCGTATCTCCGCACTGTGCTTTCTTCTTTTTTGCATACCTCGCACTGCACCTTCTGTTGCACTGCGTACCCCCGCACTGCGTCTTCTCCTGCGATGCATACCCCTGCACTTTCACCGTGGATCCCCTGCGAACCTTTGATTAGGGCAAAATTAACAGTCCTTCAATTGTGCCATAGTCAGTCAGATCCACAGATCTGATCATGCGCCCGAGAGATCATGATTTATCAATAGATTCACCTTTAATTTTCTCCTTGATTTAGATCTAGCTTTTAAAACCAATCACCCAAACTTTCAGATCTTAAGATATTCAAATTTCACAAGTGTCTAGCCAAGAGATCTCCTTCCCCATTTTATAGTCAATCCCTTATTCACACCATGGGACAAAACCATCAAACACCAATACAAGGGATCCAAACCGGGGTTCAACAATTTAGATCCTATACCACGGGCCAAAACCATAGGATCATGAACGACGGGATAAATACTAAGGGCCAAGCATAAGAAACCCCACATGAGCGCGCTTCTCTACATTGGAGTGAGTGAACTGGGGGACCGCACCTTATGAACGGAGAACCTGCGGGTATGTCCGCACTTCCTAGACGACGAACCTGCGGGTCCACACCTTTTGAACGATGCACCTGTGAACCTCTTATTTTCCATCATTTTGAGAGCCTGAACAGAGTTTCGCCACTTGAGTGAGCTTCCATCAAGTACAACACCTGAACCATAGAGCCAAACCAGAATCTTAATGCCAACAATCCCCCCTTTGGACTTGATGGCAACCTCAAGATCCTCAACGTCATTCTCCCCCTTTGACATCAAGGGCAAAGGGTGATGCTCCCCCTGACTATAAACCAGATCTGCAAAAGGAAAGAAATTTCTTCAAGAAGAACCATAATCCACCAAACACCATACATGACCATGAAAGAGATAGAGACATATTGCAGTAATATTCATATCAGAATCCATGTTCTACTTCTGTACTTCCTCTAAGATCTTCTACCATAATGCCAACAATGCATTATTAGAAGAATATATGCTCCCCTGAACCTGTGCCATTCGATCTTCGACCAATGTACGCGTATACCCCATATGAAACTTGCGTACAACCAAAAATCTTTGAAACAGATGAGATTCAACAACAAGATGATGCATCAACAACCCCCAGCTTGTGCCTGAGGTATTCAAAGGTCTTCCTGGGAAATGGTTTGGTGAGTATATCAGCAACTTGTTCCTTAGAAGGAACATACTCCAACTTGAACTTTTGTTCAAGCACTTGTTCCCTGAGAAAGTGATACTTGATCGGTATGTGCTTGGTCTTTGAATGCATGACTGGGTTCTTTGAAATGTTGATTGCACTTGTATTATCACATAAGATGGAGATAGGTGGAGTACAAGTGTTTTTAAAATCCTGCAAGGTCTGCATCATCCAAAGGAGTTGAGTGCAACAAGATGCAGCAACCACATATTCCGCTTCAGCTGTAGATAAAGCAATCGAACTCTGTTTCTTGCTGAACCAAGATACTAATCTGGAACCCATAAAGAATGAACCACCACTTGTGCTCTTCCTGTTATCCACGCTTCCGACCCAATCTACATCTGTATAAGCATGAAGTGTGAGATTTGTATCTCTAGGATACCATAAGCCATAGTTTTGAGTTCCTTGAAGGTACTTGAAAATTCTCTTCACTGCCTGAAGATGTGTTTCCTTTGGATTTGCCTGAAATCTTCCAAATATTCCCACTGCATGCATGATGTATGGTCGGGTACCTGTCAAATAAAGTAGACTTCCAATCATAGATCTGTAGGTTGGTTGATACACTGATGCTGATTCATCATTTGCACTGAGGCTACATCCTGTGACCATGGGGGTACATACTGGTTTTGCATCTTCCATGCCATATTTCTTCAAAATCTGCTTGAGATACTTGGTTTGAGACAAGAAGATCCCGCCTTCATTTTGTTGAATTTGAAATCCAAGAAAATATGTTAGTTCTCCAAGAAAAGACATTTCAAATTCTTTCTGCATCACCAAGGCAAAGATTTGACTCATGGCTTCTTCATTGCTGCTAAAGATAATATCATCTACATACACAACAAGTATTAGTAATTTGTCATTTTCAATTTTTATGTAAAGATTGCTATCTGCTGATCCCTTTGAAAAACCTTGTTGATGAAGATATTTGTCCAAACGGTAGTACCAAGCCCTTGGAGCTTGTTTAAGACCATAGAGTGCCTTCTTTAGTCTGCATACAAGATTTGGATCATTCCCAAGGATGAAACCATCTGGTTGCTCAATGTACACTTCTTCTTCTAAGTCCCCATTCAGAAAGGTTGATTTCACGTCCATTTGAAAAACTTTGAACTTCTGAAAGCTTGAGAGAGCAAGGAACATTCGGATGGCCTCAAGTCTAGCAACAGGAGCAAAATTTTCTTTGAAGTCTATTCCTTCTTGTTGAGCATACCCTTTACACACAAGTCTGGCCTTGTTTCTAATTACTTCTCCATTTTCATTCAACTTATTTTTGAAGATCCATTTTGTCCCTATGACATTCTTATCTTTTTGTCTAGGAACCAACTCCCAAGTGTTGTTATTTTTGATCTGCTCAAGTTCTTCATCCATCGCCTTTACCTAGCATTCATCTATGCATGCCTCTCTTACATTTTGTGGTTCAGTGGAGGAGAGCAATGCCAAATAGCTTGAGGCTTTTGCAATTGTTATTCTTGTTTGTACACCTGCTTCTTTCTGCCCCAAAATCTGAGATTCTGGATGATTCTTTTGAACGTACCTGGATGGAGTCTTCTCTTCTATCCTTATTTGCTCCTCAGGTGCCTCTTGAGGTTCTTCTTCATCATTTGTCTGATTTGGAGAGTAGTCTTCATCCTCTTCGATATTTTCATGATTTAGTTGCCTAGGGATGTATCCTTTTTCATCAACCACTACATCAATGCTGTCAACAATTCTTCCAAGTCTTTTATTGTAACACTTATATGCTTTGCTGTGGGGAGAATAACCAAGGAGAATGCCTTCATCTGCTCTAGGTTCAATTTTGCCAAGTTGTTCATCAGTGTTCTTGATATAGCATTTGCTCCCAAAAATTTTGAAATGCTTTACCAAAGGAGTCTCACCATACCAGAGCTCATGAGGAGTTTGAGTGCTGTTCACTCAGACATTTGTTTTGTTGAGAATAACAACTGCAACAAATGTAACTTCACCCCAGAAGGTTGCAGGAGTCCCAGACTCATCAAGCATAGCACGAGCCATTTGTTGGACCGTTCTTTTCATCCTTTCCACCACTCCATTTTGCTGAGGAGTCCTAGCTGTAGAGAATTCCCTTCTTATTCCATGTTCTTCACAAAAATCAAAAAATTCATTTGAGGTAAACTCCCCACCTTTGTCGGACCCGAGGCACTTAATTTTGTGATCTGATTCGTTTTCAGCCAAGGCTTTGAAAGATTTGAATTTTTCAAATGCTTCGTCCTTGTGTTTCATAAGTCCCAACCAAACCATCCTGGAGAAGTAGTCAATGAATAATATAAAGTATTCTTCTCCTCGAGGTGACCTTGTCCTAAATGGACCACATACATCTGTATGGACTAGTTCAAGAGGCCTGCTGGTTGATCCTTCCTTCTCAGGGAAGTTAGTTCTGGTTTTTTTACCAAACTAACATGATTTACATATGGTGTTGTCTGGAATTTTGATATCTGGAAGACCACGAACTTCCTAGTATTTGCATGCTTTCCTTATTTGTGAAAAGCTTAGATGCCCCAACATTCGGTGCCATAACCAATGTTCATCATCCTTACTCAAATAGCATTGTTGTTGTCCTTCTTCAAATATGTATAGATTATTTGGAGTTCTTTTGCCTTTGATCACTGTTTTTCCAGTATCAATATCACGAACGCTACATCCATTTGATCGAAATATTACCTCGGTTCCTTCATCGCACATTTGACTGACACTCAGTAGATTATGCTTCAAGCCATCAACATACAAAACATTTCCAGCTTTGACCTTTTCTTTCAAATGATTAGTGCCTTTTCCTTTTATGGTTGCAGGGGTATCATTTCCAAAAGAGACTTTCTTACCCTTTTCTAAAGCAGTATATGATTCAAGTTTTTCTTTATCACCTGTCATATGCTTCGAACATCCGCTGTCGATGTACCATAGATTTTCCTGTCCTTCTACATAAAAAGCTATCCCACATATTTCTGGTTGTGGTTCCTGTTAGTGTCAGTCTTTCTAGCCTTCCTCCAGTGATCAAATATGCTCTTACAAAGTGATTTTGAAGTGTCAAGGTCAAATTTTGTCATTTCAGTGAGTCTTCAAGCAAAATTTGCTCACTAGGAATTAGGTCTAGGGTTTGCTTTCACACTTTTCAAAGTTGTCCAAATGTCAGTCCATGTCATCATTCAGCTGAGCCTATCATCATTCAGAGGGTTGCTATCATCATATTAGGTTCCATTGGGTCATGTTACACCTTATTCATGCTTCAGTTGTGCCTAGGCAAGGTCATTTCCCTCTCCTAGGGTTTTGAAGGCAATTTCTCTTGGATGGTCAAATCACTGGCAAAACTTGTTTCCTGATGTTCATACACCTTCCCCTATCCTTAAAGTACCTTATCAAATACTTCCCATCCCTTAGATCCGCCAAATTCCTCATTTTTGCACAAACCCTAGTTTCTAGCTACAACCTGGCAATTTTCTAGGTTGGGCCTGTGTTTTGCCCTTTTGGACCCCTTCCCCTCACTCAATCTCTAAGATTCCACTTTCCCCTGCTTCCTAACATCCCTCCCTACTTCCAAAAATTTCCCCAAGAATTTAGAAGCCCCGTATTCCCTTCATTTCGCTCCATTTCGACAAAATTCCTTGTTTCACACATCGGGACAAGTCGCACTCAAGTGATGTTCCAGAGCAATAAAAGATGAATTTTGGAAAACTGAGAAAGGTTTTTGTCCACAACATGCCAAGGAAGAAAACAATCCTTCACTTTTTGCACAGGTGTCATGGTTTTAAAGAAATGTAAAAAATACCGGCGAGAACGAAGGTGCTCCAAGGACGGTTGGCCAAAGCACAAAAACGAAGGAAAACGCCCGATCCACTCCAAATTTTGCCCAAAGCCTCTTTGAATGAGCATGGTACTTGATTGGGGACTCCCAGCTCAAATTTCAAGAAATTTGGAGAAAATTTTGTCATTTGTGAATTTTTTATGCCAAACACAGGTTTTCTCCATTAACGGGTCTCACCCCCCGCGCGACCCTTCATCATGGCAACTCCATTTTTCAAAAACTCAGCATTTCCAGATTTTTCATGAGAAGTTACATATGCTCATCAATGGACTTGAGATTTTATGAAGTTTTAGGCCTCCAGAAAGTCAAAAAACAAGCAAAACATGACTTTTTGCCACATTTTTGAGTTGCAGAAAGCAGTCTTGGGAGATTGAAATTTTGGAGAGGAAAATGACCACAAAATTCAGAAATTCCAGTTGGGTTGGAAATTAGACTCACAGACCTTTCCAACAAGCCTACTATTGCTCAATTTGGACACCTGGAAGTGCCCCAAATGTGGTCCCAAAGGCGCGCGACCCGTCAGGCAAACTTTTCCAAATTTCACTGTACAGCTCAGAAAAACGCAGTTTAACCCTGTTTGAATTTTTGGGGTGCATTATTATCCTCTTTGATGTAATTAATGTACTTTATTGACACTTTTACTCTTATGTACCTCTTCTAGAAGATTCATTCATGAAAAAGGTGAAAATTAAATGAATGAATTGGTTTCCTAGCTTATAGAGGCAAGTTGTTTTGACTGCCTAGTTTGTAGTGCTTAGTTTAGAAGTGGTTGAAACAGCTCCTAGGATAGTGAGCTCGACCCATGGAGGCAGGGAAAGAGGTTATATGATCTATATTATGTACTTTCTTTCTCATTTTCATGGTTGGACTCTTGAGGGAGAAGCTATCATTGTATTATTCACTGTATCTCTGCAATTTTTGGCTAAGGAAGACCAGGATTTTGCAGTCTTTTTTGGGATTCTTGTGGTTACATGTATTGATGGTGTGTTTCTCTATGTACCTGTAAGTGTGTTATGTGAATCATTTCCTTTCTTTTCCTTCTGCACATTAAGCAAACGAAGTGTTAAAGTAAGAATTCATGACTGTCATGCTCTGCTTTTAAGTTTGTTTAATTTCAATGTTTTCTACTGTTTAAGGAGAATTCAAAGTTATTGTTTGCTCTCCTTAGCTCCTCACCTGTCATTCCTGACCATCCACCTCAATCAAAGGCATCAATATTGTCTCCTACCTCGCCCCAAAGAACCCCCCTGCAAAAACTGTGTCCAATCCCCGCACCCAAAATTGCCATCCCCTCAATTTGCCACCAAAAACCCTAAAAACCCTAAATCAACCTTTTGATTCAGTTTACTAGCCTAAAATCAGTGTTACCCTATTGGTCATCTCATCCATTGAAGATCTCACCGAGATAGATCGGAGAGAGCCCTCTCCAGCCCCGTAGGGCTAGCTACGAGGCTAAGTGGTTTGATGTTGCCTTGAGGTTTACCTTTCTTAGCCTGAGGTGAAATTTCAAGCGCTAATAGTTCCTTTATTCTCCATGTTTGGGTGCTTGAGGCTTGTTCCTTTGTCTGCTGAAACCTGCTCCTGCATTCAGAATCTTCATGACCGAAGTTATTACAAATAGAACATTCAATTTCATTTTCAAGGGCCGAAAAGTTGTTATAGGTCCTTTTCGTAATCCCGGTCATACTTCTTTATTTTTGAGCTTCTCTAATCATGATTGTCTTATAGGCAACACATTGAGCTGCTTTGTGACCAAAGTTATGATAAGAGAAGCATTGGCCATTGAAGAAACTTCTGTGATTATCAAATCTACCAGCCAAATGATTGTAATTTCTATTGTCATCCATTCTTGAAGCAAATTGAGAAGTTTTTACCTGCGGCTGATTGTAGCTTTTGTTCACCCTTAAGATGGATTGCCCCTGGTTTACCTGGTAGTCTCTGTTTGTTCTTGATGTAATTCGTCCCTACTTAACCTGATGATCTCCATTGGGATTTTGCTCATTCCTCCTTGCTGCATCAAGATAACTCTTTGAGGTGGATGCTTGAGATGTTTCTCCATTATAACCCAGACCTGTCTTAATTAGAGGAGAATGCTGTACATTGATAATCTCATCCAGAGTTTCAGATCCTTTAACAAACTTAAGATTAAGAACCTTTGTTTTCTCAATTTCTTTTCTAAGGCCAACAATTTCACATTCTAATTTTTCAAGAGATTTTTTCTTTTCATCAAGTTGAAATTGCAGAGTATCAATGATCACATTCTTTTCTTCTAAACATGTGTTGAGTCTAGAAATCTCTTCATAAAAGTCATCAACATCTATAGCATCCATGTAATCATCATCTTCAAAATCCATTAAAAGTTTATAATCATTACCTCATTCATCTTCGTCACTATTGATAGGCCATCACTGTCTTCATGAGTGTAGTAACTTTTCTTAGTTGTATTTTGTTTCTTGTTCCATCTAACAGGTTCCTTCCCTTGGAACCGTCTAGTACCCTGTTGAATATTTCTGACAAAATTTGATTCTTCTTCTTCTTGTTGACACCTAATCTTCATGATTGGGGAATTTGTAAAATAGATAAATCAGGAATGTGAACAGTGATCAGAAGATGAACTGAACAATCATTCCTAATGTATAAATCAATAACATACCTATGGAATAAACACACCAATCAGTTTTTCTGCCCTTGGAGAGTTACTGCCTGGCCTGACATGGTATCAGAGCCAGTCCTAAGAATAGTCGTAACTCCCTTCATCTCTGCCACTGCCTCTGTCCAGAAATGATGATACACTGCACTGCTCTGCCTCTGTCACTGCCCAGAGATGCATTGGACCCAACGCTCATTGAGGCACAATGTAACGTCCTCCCACTGTCGATGCACCAAGCTGGATCGGATTTTGCATCACACAACAATTCATAGCACGCCCCGCATGCCGCCCCTTCCTTGAACATAATGCTGCTCACTGTCGTGTTGCTTACCCCATACCCAGCTGCGCAGATATCATCATATCCGCATGCTCCTCCTGCAATATCTTCCAACATGAAACAAATTATTAAAATTAGAAGGACTGTACATGGATGCACCAGCTTGTCTCTATCAACCCAAATCAAGAAAATAATATAGGAGATTGGGTCTTAATCAGATGATGTTGACGTGACACAACTTACCCATTATTGATATTCCATTAGTGTCTCCATAACTTGTTGCTTGAACTTTAATTACATTTTTTTGAGCCGCATTTTCATTTCCATTTGTGGACTCCTCCCTTTGGCTCGGTGCTTGTTATGTTGAGCGTTGGCTTGTGAGATGGTAGCTGGTTATTGCTTGGACTTTAGCACTCGACAAGGCAGAGACTCCGCATGAAAAGGCTTCGCATTTGTCTTCTGCGAGGAGGTATAATGTGTCCCTTAAGCTTGAGAATGCCGATAAATGACAAGAGCGTTGATTCCAGTGTATATTTATGATGGCGGTTCTGGTATAGTGTTGCGCAGTTGATTTTAATTCCAGTGTATATTTATGATGGCGGTTCTGGTATAGTGTTGCGCAGTTGATTTTAATTCCAGTATATATTTATGATGGCGGTTCTGGTATAGTGTTGCGCAGTTGATTTTAATTCCAGTGTATATTTATGATGACGGTTCTGGTATAGTGTTGCGCAGTTGATTTTAATTCCAGTATATATTTATGATGGCGGTTTTGGTATAGTGTTGAGCAGTTGAGTCAAAGTGTATATCATTCAAAACGTTTGTTGAATTCATGGTATTACGTAGTTTATATCATTCAAAGCGTTTATATATCATTCAAAGTATTGTGTTGTTTTCAAAGTGGTTTATATATCAAAGCATTTGTAGTATTGCGCGTTTTATATATCATTCAAAACATAGTAGTATTGCACAGTTTTTTTTTATCATTTGAATGGTAAAAAAAAGGCATTAAAGTGATATATTGAAGTGATATGTACAATGAAATGCTGATGCTTCTATCAAACATTAGAGGGATTTGAAGAAAATATAGTGCATAAGGCTGTAATGTAAGGAATTTTTTTCTAGCAGAAGTATTTTTTACAGAATGCATTCAATCATCTCTATGGTAGGAATAGTTCTCACTAGCAAGGAGAACTATCCTGAATGGTCCCAGATGATAAAACACACCCTCATCTTCAATGAGTTGTGGAAGGGAGTGTGTGTCGGAGAAGGAGACAATGACCCAATACAACCTACATTAGACAAAGAGCTCGTCATTTGGGATAACAAGAACAGCAAAGCATATGCATTAATCACAACATCTGTAAATGAAGAAGTAAGTCGCCATATTTCATCATATTCAACTGCCTTTGAAGCTTTACAAAAGCTCAAAGAACTCTATGACTCACATTCTGCACTTGAAGTTGTTCAGCTCATGATTAAACTCTTCACTCTTGAACTGAAAAATAATGATCCTCTTGCTCTTGCATATGAAGTAAAATCCATAATGCATGATATCAAATCCACTAAGGTTGAGCTGGATATCCCTCTTATTGCTTTTCTCAAGGCACTCTATCCTACTTACTCCAATTATCTTGAGTCTTTACAAGCAAATGGAAATCTTAAAGATATAACCTTTGACTCTCTTGTGAAAAAGTTTGTTGAAAGAGAGAAAGCCTTTGGAAAGAAGACAGTCCCTGAATCTTCTGAAGAGACTGTTTGCCTTGCTCATAAAGAAAAGCATCCTGCTCAAGATTCTACAAGAGGAAGAGGTGGACGAAGGGGAAGAGGAAGATACTTCAGAGGAAGGGGGGGCAGACATTCTCAAGGAGAAAAAGAAGATCTGCATTGCATTCGCTGCAAACGAAATGGATCACATGATGCTTCTACATGCAAGCTACCATGGGACAAAATTGAGCAGAAAAGAAACTAGAAGAAAGGTAAAACTGATGATACAGACAAAGGTAAAGCACTTGAATCCGCTCACTATATTGAGGCACAATGTAACATTGGAGTAAATGAAGATTTGTTTAATGCTTCACTTGCTTCTTCGAAAAATGATTGGTTGCTTGATTCAGGAGAAACCTGTCATATGACTCATAGGAAAGATTTTTTTGAAGATTTCACTGATAATGTTGATGGAGCAGTATACTTTGCAGATCAGTCAAAAATCAAGCCATCAGGGCTTGGCACAATCAGGCTTAAACTGCCTGGTCTTCCAGACTTTCTTCTGGATCATGTTCAATATCTCCCAAAGCTCAAGAGAAACTTGCTGTCCTTGGTCCACATCCGCCAGCAAGGTCACTCCATTCATATATTTGATGGAAAGCTTGAGGTAAGAAAAGCATCTGACCACTCACTTGTCATGAGGGGAATAGAAGAAGAAAGACTCCTCAAACTGCAAGGAACCTCTGCTCATGCACAACATTTCTCATATATTTCTCATCATGAAGAAGGTACACTTCCATCAAGTTTATTATGGCATGGTAGATTTGGACATTTAAACTATGACAGTCTCCACTTATTGAAGAAAAATGGTGTTGCTGGTTTGCCTACAATTCCTAGGAAACATAAGCAATGTGATGCTTGCATTCTAGGAAAGCATAGCAAACAGTCTTTTCATGATTCACATTCAAGAGCACATAGGAAGCTTGAATTCATTCATTCAGATTTATGTGGTCCAATGCTTGTTCCTTCTGCAAATGGAAATAAATATATCATGACATTTATTGATGATTACACCATAATGTGTTGGGTTTATATATTGAAGAACAAATCTGATGCTTTTCAAACATTCAAGAATTTTCATAAATGGATTGAAAATGATGCACAATCTCATATTGGGTCTATTCGCAATGGAAAAGAATATGCATCAAATGAATTTAAAAACTATCTTCGCCAACATGGGATCAAACATCAAACAACTGTACCTTATAATCCCAAACAGAATGGTGTAGCAAAAGAATGAATAGAACAATTTTGAATATGGTACGATCCATGCTTTTCTTCAAAAATGTAAAGATAATGTTTTGGGTTGATGCTGTTCTATGTGCTGCATATATAAAGAATAGATGTCCATCTAATGCTATAAGAAACAAGACTCCTTATGAATTGTGGTATGGACATGTTCCTTCGGTAAAACATCTCAGGATCTTTGATTCCACCTATTATGCTTTGATACCAAAGGTACATAGAAACAAACTTGGTGCTAGAAGTCGTAAGTGTATCTTCCCGGGGTATTCAAACACCTCTAAAGCATACCACCTCTATGATGAAGTAAATAAAAAGTTTGTTGTATCTAGAGATGTCATTTTTCTGGAATCATCCAAATCTGACAATGTTGTTGAGCGGCAACTTGATCGATTGGATAGATTCAAAAAAACATAATCATTTCAAGAATTTGATAATCAGACTCCACATCTTGAAGGGGGGATTCCTATACTAGATCAACATGTGGAATCTTCTTCTGAAGAACAATCTCCCCTGCATGAAACTCCAACAACGGATGATGCTTTAAGTGATGTAATTGATAGAATTGGGAGACTCAATCTTGATTCAGTCCCAACTCAATCAACAGAGCAGTCTGGACCATCTCAGAAAGGTCCCCCAAAGTGGCTGAAAAAGACACTTGAAAGTGTTCATCCTGATGAAATTGGAAAAACAGGAACCAGAAATTCAAACCGACAAAATGGAGGTGATGTAGATGACTCTAATTCACCTGTTGATATGGATGTTACTTATGATTGTGAATTGAACTTGTCTACAGATTTTGAACCAACTTCCTTCAAAGAAGCTGCTTCTCATGATGAATGGAAAGAAGCGATGAAAAAGGAGTATGATCCCTCATAAAGAATGACACTTGGAAGCTGGTTGATCCTCCATTTGGAACCAAACCAATTGGCTGCAAGTGGGTCTACAAGAATAAATACAAAGCTGATGGCTCACTTGACAAGCACAAAGCTAGGCTTGTGGCAAAAGGCTTTGCACAGAAGGAAGGGGTCGATTATGAGGAAAATTTTGCCCCCACAGCAAAATGGGCCACCATCCGGACACTCTTTGCACTAGCAGCTCAGAACGGTTGGAAAGTCCATCAAATGGATGTAAAAACTGCATTCTTGAATGGAGATCTAAAAGAGAATGTTTTTATGTCCCAGCCTGAAGGATTTGCTATGAAAGGACATGAGCATAAAGTATGCAAACTTGTGAAATCCTTGTATGGCCTCAAACAAGGACCGCGAGCCTGGTATGAAAAACTAACTGAGCATCTTCTGAAACTCAACTTCAATCATTTTGATCTTGATGATGCAACTTTATTTGTCAAGAAAGTTGGCAAAAAAGTTGTGTATATTGTGGTATATGTAGATGATCTTTTAATGACAGGGAACAATGAAAGCTACATTGCATCCATAAAGAAGGAATTAGGGAAAAGTTTTGAAATGACTGATTTGGGCTATGTTCATTACTATCTTGGCATTGAAGTAACCCAACATCCAAAATCCATATTTCTTTCTGAAAAGAAATACATTGGAGATTTGTTAAACAGATTTGGCATGACAGAGTGCAATCCTCTTTCTACTCCAATGAAACAAAACTTAAAGCTCACATCTATTGAAGGAAAGGAATTTGAGGATGCAACAAAGTATAGACAGCTTGTAGGAAGTCTCATCTACTTCACTACTACCAGACCAGACATTTCATTTACTATTGGAATCCTCTCTAGATTCATGCAAAAGCCTTGTGAGGGACATTGGTCTACTGCAAAAAGAGTTCTAAGGTACTTGTAGGGAACTCAAGACCTTGGAATCAAGTATACACAGGTGGACGACTTCAGCTTGATTGGATACTCTGATTCAGACTTTGATGGAGACAAAGAAACATGGGTATCTACTTCAGGATATGATATGAGTCTTGGATCAGGAGCTGTCTCCTGGAGATCACGCAAACAATCAGTTCCAGCAGATTCCACAATTGAAGCAGAATACGTGGCAGCAGCTAAAGCAACGAAAGAAATTGTGTGGCTTAGGAAAATTCTTGAAGATTTGCAGGTAAAAAAAGTACAATCAACTCCACTCATGATTGATAACACCTCTGCAATAAAGTTGGCCAAGAATCCAAAGTTCCATGATCGAACAAAGCATATCAATACTAAATATCATCTGATTCGACATCATGTTGAGGCCAAAACAATCCATCTCCGTCGTTTTTCCACAAATGAGCAAATTGCAGACATCTTCACCAAAGCACTTGGAAAGGAAAAGCTTGAACAATTCAGAATGATGCTTGGACTCACCAACATCCCTTCAGATTAAGGGGGGGAATGTTGACACCTAATCTTCATGATTGGGGAATTTGTAAAATAGATAAATCAGGAATGTGAACAGTCATCAGAAGATGAACTGAACAATCACTCCTAATGTATAAATCAATAACATACCTATGGAATAAACACACCAATCAGTTTTTCTGCCCTTGGAGAGTTACTGCCTGGCCTGACACTTCTGACACGTGTCCTGACTCGTAGTACTCGCCTTTGCCTGAAGCTTTGAAGGCATCTTCTCTCCTGTCCAATGGACCTCCTTTCCTCATTTCATAAGCAGTTAGAATTTCGTGCAGCTGTGACATTTTAAGGCTTGGTAGATTCTATTTTTCTTCTATAGCAGAAACTTTAGATTCAAACCTAGGGGACAAAGATCTTAGAACTTTTTCAACCACAACAGCCTCTTTTATTTCTTCACCCAAATTTTTCATACAATTAACAATCTCATCTACACGAAGAAAATAGTTAGCCACACTTTCATCATTATACATCCTGAGATTTTCATACTGAATCCTGAGGGTTTGAAGTTTTGCTCTTTTTACCTGATCATCTCCTTCATAGCTCAGAACAATCTTGTCCCATATCTCTTTTGTAGATTTAAACTGCATTACCTTGACAAATTCTGATTGAGATAGGCATCCTAATAGAGTATTGACCACCTTTGCATTTGTTTCATATTTCTTCTTCTAAGCCGGATCTGTAGGAGTTGCTGATGGAAAAGTATACCCTGTATCTATGATATCCCAGACTTCTGTACCAAGAGATTGAAGATAGGAAGTAACTCTTACCTTCCAATAAACGAAGTTTGTCCCATCAAAAATCGGTGGCCTGATTGATGCTTATCTCTCGTAGTTGCTCATGATGCAAGATCTTTCTTCAAGCGATCAAGGTTCTTCTGAAGAACCTGCTCTGATACCAATTGTTGGAAATAATATTGAGAGGGGGGGTGAATCAGTATTATTAAATTCTTTTCAACATGCCTTCCAGATTTATACTTTAATTTATTCTTCAGATATTGATCATTAATTTGTATGTCAGTGCCATATAATAATGAACAAGAACAAGAAAAATAGATAAGCACACCAAAGAACACCAAATATAAGGTGGAAACCTAATGTGGGTGAAAAACCACCTGCTGCAATATGTCTCTATCTTCTTTCAATTAGAAACTTCTTTTACAAGGATTTTGTACTAGTGCAATCCTTTACCAGTACGCAGGTTGCAACCTGCAGAGAGTTACAACTCTCTCTCATTTTCCAGTCTATCCTGGAAGGGAGCTACAACCCCCTTTGATCTTCTACTTCTTTAAGGACCACGTTTCATTAATTTTCAGAC
Organism: Pinus tabuliformis; assembly: GCA_031772625.1. Classification (NCBI taxonomy): domain Eukaryota; kingdom Viridiplantae; phylum Streptophyta; class Pinopsida; order Pinales; family Pinaceae; genus Pinus; species Pinus tabuliformis. Next base: position 143,413,953 of record CM062819.1, on the reverse strand, counting down.
TGGATCCAAGAAGATCAAATAATAATCATGTACATGCAAATCACCCAATCTCCTTATACAATCAACCAATGAATCACACAACTTCTTAGAATGCTGTAAACAGAAAAGTAACACCAGAAATCTAAACCCAGAACTCTGCAGCAATAGATAAAAGACAACTAACAAATGTTTCAAGACAGGTCCGCAACTTCACCGATATAAACCTGCGGATATCCACATTCTTTCTGTGCCTAAACTGCACAGATCCGCACCGTATCCTTCTGCTTCTCTGCGTACCACCGCACTTTCTCCTTCTGCTGAACTGCGTACCTCCGCACTGTTTTTTTGTGCCTCTGCCTATCTCCGCACCATGCTTTCTTCTTTTCTTCGTACGTCGCACTGCGCCTTCTGTTGCGCTACGTACCCCCGCACTGCGTCTTCTCTTGCGTACCCCCGCACTTTCGCCGTGGATCCCCTGCGAACCTCTGATTAGGGCCAAATTAACAGTCCTCCAATTGTGCCATAGTCAGTCAGATTCACAGATCTGATCATGCGCCCGAGAGATCATGATTTATCAATAGATTCGCGTTTAATTTTCTCCTTGATTTAGATGTAGCTTTTAAAACCAATCACCCAAATTTTCAGATATTAAGATATTCAATTTTCACAAGTGTCTGGCCAAGAGATCTCCTTCCCCTTTTTATAGTCAATCCCTTATTCACACCATGGGACAAAACCATCAAACACCAATACAAGGGATCCAAACCAGGGTTCAACAATTTAGATCCTATACCACGGGCCAAAACCATAGGATCATGAACGACGGGCTAAATACCAAGGGCCAAACATAAGAAACCCCATGTGAGCGCACTTCTCTGCTTTGGAGTGAGTGAACTGGGGGACCGCACCTTATGAACGAAGAACGTACGGGTATGTCCGCACTTCCTGGATGGCAAACCTATGGGTCCGCACCTTTTGAACGATGCACCTTTGAACCTCTTATTTTCTGTTATTTTGAGAGCCTGAACAGAGTTTCGCCACTTGAGTGAGTTGCCATCAAGTACAACACCTGAACCATAGAGCCAAACCAGAATCATAATGCTAAAAGATCTACCGTGATCCACTGATCTTTATCCACCAACAGATCCTCCATATTGAGTTTCCACAACTCAAATCTCTGACTGTTAAATTTCTCGATCTTTATCTTTCCATTGCTCGCCATATTCTTTCACCACAACAATCGATCTCGAACATCTCCCACTGAATATGGTCTACCATAGGCCCGAGCGAAACCCCTCCGCAACAAAGGCGTCCCCTTGAAGCCAAAAAAACTCTGATACCAAATGTAGGTTTTAACCTGTACAAAAATTACCTGCATACGAATTCTAAAACACAGAAAATAAACAATGTGAGAGCATAACACATAAAACACATATACACAGAGATTTTACCCTAGATCCCAAAACAGGAACTACTAGCTTGATTTTTCATTATGTTCCTTTCAATGTTACAATACATATTTATACATGCTGAAGCATCCAGTACCGTGGAACAAAAACCATAACATCTAAAACCATGGACCGAAAACCATTGTGTCCAAAACCATGTGCGAAAATCATTCACAAAACCATAGGTAGGTTTGCTAAACCTAATATAGGGTCCAAAAACAAAATTTTTCGGGGCGCTACCCTGGACCCCATAGAGTGGGGTTACCTACACCCCTCAAACCCCCTGTGACTCCCCTCGCTACGCAATCAACACAACGAAGAAGGGGCTCCGCCTCCCTTCTACCCCCTTGGTTAACTGCATGGGCTAGTCATGGAAAGAATATAACACAACCCAACAATGATAGTGCCTATGGTACAGTATTTTGATAGTGCCCATGATATAGTGCTCAAGCTATATTATACAGTGATATTGATCTTACGATTTGTATGTTATAGATCTCGCTCTTATGAGAAATGATAGTTGGAACATTGATGATTGACTATGACTAGTAAAACATCTCTCTTATGGTTTGACAATAGTGATGATAATTGATAGAGAGGTCCTTTTATGATGCATGTAGCAGAGACCTTGCTCTAATATGATGACAGTGATCTTGTACAAAGATCTTACTCCTATGATAAATGTGAATAGTGTTGATGTCACTTATAGATAATGATGTGATAGTTGTTATCTCTCTCAAACTTATTTTGCTCAATTCACAAATGAAGTTGTGAACTGACTTAGATTGGCCCTAAGAGTTTTGATGTGATCTATCTCACTATGGATGTACTCTCTGTATTAGTTGAACTATTGATGAATATCTAATAAAAGAAGAAGAATTGAATTATGGGTTTTCCCCATTGTGGGGTTTTACCTTGGTCTCCAACCAAATCTTGGTGTCCCTATTGTGCATATTTTATTATGTTGATTTTTTCTTTTTCAATGTTTATTTTTCTCTCTACATAGTTTCTAATGTTGATAATTATATTATGGGGTGAATTTAATAAGTAAATATTAAAAATATTTAAATGAAATTATATTTAGCATAGAACAAGCTATCACTAGGAAAATTTAACACTTTGTTTGTGGTGTATATAAGTCATGCAAATAATATAACACATACCCAAAATTCCTCCACTTGTTGTTTACTTTGCATACAAGGGGCCACGGGAGTACACAATCAACAATTCAGGGCAATGATGCCCATTGTTTCTCTACAACAAGAGAAATTTTCAGTGCTCACAAATGCATCTACAACATTCTTCAAAGTTTCCACCTTTTCCAGCAACACCTTCTTGTCTCTAATCATATCTCTTACAAAGTAATACTTAACATCAATATGCTTTGTCTTAAAATTATAAGCATGGTTTTTTACTAAGAAATTTATGAAATTTCCTTGATTGCAATTACTAGATATTATTCTCATAATTGTTAGAAGTTTAATTGTTTATGACAATTAACGAATAATTCACAATTTCAACCTTCATCATAAAATACACTGAAGAAAGATAAAATCAAGAACTGAGAAATATATGCGCACACCAAAAAAATGACACCAATATTTTGGACCAACATCCCCAGAAAACCAGTGCAAAATATGAGGGTTTATTTTATTATACTGCAATTTGGAAATTATTACAATTGGATTCCTGATCTGAAAATGATCTTAAAATAGGGAATTAAGGTATTATAGACTCATGTGCAGGAATGCCTATACCATTTAGTGCAACGGATCAAAAATTTTGCGAATAATATACACAATGAGGAATTAGAAAACATAACAGTCACACATCAACACAAGAAAAGTAATGAAGGAGTTCACCAGACTTCCTGGCTACGTCTCCTGGTCCAGCTTTCAGTGTCAACCTCTATATTATGTCTTTAAGAGCAGAATATTACAAGTGTGAGCTCAAACAGAGTCTCAACACAACAGTGACAAAACAACACAGATTTACTTGATATCCTCGAGTCTAAAAGAGTGCATAGACTCTCCCTCTTGCTCTCCGTCTTCTGCTTTCTCTTTCTCCCTTCTCTGTCTCTGACCTCCTCTGTCAACTGTGCTACCATTGAATGGATTTTAAACCTATCGGCGTTGTCTATTTTCCTTCCCTCTTCGGGCTCTCTATCTCCCGGCCTCTGTCTGTTCAAATCCCTGTTGAGCGTTAAACAATCATCGGAAAACACTCTAAGGTATGGTGACCACTTGTTTTTGAACGGAAAGGACCACTGACGTGGGTGAAATCCCCGGGAATACGTTCCTATGTTTACACAGAGAAATACACCAAAACAATGAAAATTTCCGCCAAGTCAGACTTCAAATTTTATACAGCCGCACCTATAAACCCCGTCGGGTCCGCCTTAATCGAAATCGCATATCGCATGTCAACGGCCCTTTGTATTACCCAATCACCAATATTGGCGTATCGCATATCGCGAGGTCACGACTCCATTGGTATCACCCCTTTCATCATTGCGATGTGATATATCGCGATCGCATATCGCAAGTCCTTCAAGCCCCTGGTAAGCCCTCCTTTGTATTATAGCGATGCGATAAAGCAAAAATCGCATATCGCATAGACTTTGGGCCTGCGGGTAAGTTCTGCCTTTGGTAACATTTGCGATGCAGTTATGTGATCTCCACCATTGGATCTACGTGCTTGATATGATGGCTCTCATTAAATTTTGGGATTGCTGATTGCATTTCCCAATGGGCTGCCTCTAATACATTCCGCCAATGTGATATCACCAAGCCCTCCGATGCGATCCATCAATTTTATCTGGATGATTGATCGGTCTGATCCAACGGCTCTAGTGCATTCCCTGTTGAACTCTGTTTTTTGCCATTCTTCATGGTTTTTTCTTGCGATAATGTTTTATGATAGTTTTAAGGACTTAGAGGTTTAGAGGGGTTAAGATCCATTTTGGATCACGCCTTCCCATTGGAAATCTTTTGGACCACCAAAAGTTGGTTTTTAGGCATCGATCAAGTGAGGATACAGTTCCTTCACTTGTCCAATTTCTATCCATCGTGCCTTGCTTGGATTTGAACCCTTGAGCCCTACTCTCAAGTACTCAACATCCCCTTGATGTGTAGTTCTTACCTTCCTGTCCAGAATAGTGTCCTCCTGTAACTCATTGAGATACTCAGGCAACAAATCCCTAATAGAAGGAAACTAACTTTTCTCTTTGGGATCTTCAATCAACGAAGGTTCATACAATCTCAAGTTTTCTGCATTAACGACTGAATAGATTTGCATATAAGCTAGAAAATCAAGGTGAAAATCATTTTCACCAATTTTATCAAGTATCTTGAAAGGTCCATACCTTATTGGTTTTAGCTTATTACCTTCACCCTACATTCTATCTTTGCTGATGTACATCCAGACTTGATCACCAACTTGAAAACTATGTTGAACTCGATGCTTGTCATGTCTTGCCTTGTACTTGGCTTGATTTCTTTCCAGTTGTTCATGTACTGCCTGGTGAATTTCCTAGATTTGTTCAATGAACTTGGTTACTTTGTCCACATCACTGCGTCCATCAACTGCTATGTCTTTACCAAAGACAAAATCCAAGGGAGACTTTGGTATAAAACCAAAACAAGTCTCAAAAAGAGATCTCTGAGTAGAAGAGTGCTTGGCACAGTTGTAAGCATGTTGCACATAACACAAATGCTCATCCCAAAGCTTGGGATGCTTGCTGCAATTTCCTCTGAGCAATTGGATCGCTGTCCTGTTGACCACTTCTGGTTGACCATCTATTTGTGGATGAAATGTTGTGCTCTTCTTCAACCTAGTGTCCATCAACTCTCATAGATTTTACCAAAACTTTCCAACAAATCAAGAATCTCGATTAGATACAATAGAAGTGGGTAACCCAAAATGAACCCATACATTCTGAAAGAACAACTTTTCTGTTTGTTCAGTTGTGACCTGCTTATTACATGGTATCAAAATACACATTTTATTGAACCTATCCACAAAAACAAACAAATAATCATGACCTTTTCTAGATTTTGAAAATCCCCCAACAAAATCCATGGAAACACTTTCCCAAGGACGAGAAGGAATTGGAAGTGGAGTGTAAAAGCCTAATTTTCTATTGCTGGGCTTGCTTGTAGCACACACAGTACACCCTTTGATATATCTAGAAACTGTTTCATGCATTCTGGGCCAATAACAAAACCTTTGCAATTGTGCAACTATTTTACTTACACCAAAATGACTTGATATAAGAGAAGTATGTGCTTCTTGAATTATGTTAACTCTTTCAGTTTGTGGAATGCATAACTTTCTCAAATGATATAAGAGTTGGTCCTTTACATAATAATCCAATTCTTCTACTTGCTTGCCATGACTTAAAGCTGCATATACATCTTTAAAATCTACATCTTGAGCATATTGTTCAATGTAACTTTCATGCGTTACTGAGTAATGCTTAAGTATAGTAGATGCATTTATGATTGGTCTTTATAACATGTCTACAACCTTATTGTGTATGCCCTTCTTATATCTGATGAAATTGCTGTAGAAAACCCATCTACCTATAATGTCTTGATTGTTGCAATTTAGTTTGTGAGTGCAAATATTGAAGTGGTTGATGATCTGTATATATGATTGTTTCTTTACCCATTAGGTAATGTTTCCACTTTTTCACACTTTGTACTAATGCATAAAATTCTTTATCATATGTGGGATAATTAACTATTGTAGAAGTAAATGTCTCATAATGATAGCATATGGGTTTTCTGCGTTGCATCAACACTGCACCCATGGCATAGTCACTAGCATTTGTCTCAATCTCAAATGGATGTTGAAGATCTGGCAGTGCTAGTACCGGTGCTGTACTAATTTTCTCTTTTAAGGTGTCGAAGGCTTTCTATTGTTTGCCTCCCCATTGAAACACCTGTTTCAATCCTGTTAAAGCATGTAATTGAACTGCAATCAAAGAAATGTTAGCAATAAACTTTCTCTAATATTGTGCTACCCCTAGGAAACTCCTAACCTTTGTAGCAGATTTGGGTTTAGGCTAGTTCACAATGACTTCAAAATTAGAGGGATCTATCTTCAATTCACCACCCCCTACAATATGACCCAAATAATTTAAAGATGTTCTGCCAACTTCACATTTTGACATTTTTACATATAGGTTTCTCTTTTTAAAACATCTAAAGTCTACTTTACATGCTTTACATGGTCTTACCATGTCTTACTAAAAACAAGAATGTCATCTAAATAAACAATTACAAAATCATCAATAAATGGTCTGAGTACATCAGTCATGACTCTCATAAGTGTAGCAGGAGCATTAGTTAAGCCAAAAGGCATAACCAACCATTCATAAAGTCCTTGCTTTGTCTTGAAAGCAGTCTTCCATGCATCCTGTTCTGCAGCTCTGACCTGATGATAACCACTTTGCAAGTCTAACTTAGAAAAGTAAACTGCTTCTTTCAATTGATCTAATAAATCATTAATACGAGGAAGAGGATAATGATTCTTGATCGTTATTTTGTTTATTGCTCTATAATCAATGCACATTCTCCATGAACCATCTTTCTTTGTCACCAACACGATTGGAGATCCACATGGTGATGTGCTTGGTCGTATAAACCCTTTATCGAGCAACTCCTGTGCCTGCTTCTTTATCTCTGCATGCTCTAAAGCTGACAACCTGTACATTCCAATGTTAAGTAATGGAGCATCTTGCTGCAAATAAATATCATGTACTATTTCTCGCTTGGGTGGCTGACCTTTTGGTTCTTGAAATATAACATCATACTCTGAAACAACTTTAACTAAATCAACTTTCTGTTTAGAATCACAGCCTTCAAATGCATTGGATTTTTTAGGATCCTTTGCCTTTACAACCATTAATAAAAATTGCTTACTTGAATTCACAATTCTTTTCATTTGTCCTGAGTTTATGAGAAAATAGTTACCCTTGAGTTTATGAGCTCTTACAATGTATTCCATTCCATTTTTAGTGAGTTGATACTTATTCTTAGCTCTATAGAAAATAACTTTCCTATCATACAAGTATGGACTTCCCAAAAAAATACCACATATATCCAATGGAACTATATCTAACTCAACCTCATCTACAAATGTTGATCCAATAGAAAACCTAAGTTTACATTGTCTCGTTACTTGTAGCTTTGTTTTATCACACACCCAACCTAATGGATATGGCTTCTCATGAGGTTTTGTTTCTAATCCCAACTTCTTTACAATTGTTTCAGAAATCAAATTTACTTGTGATCCACTATCAAATAAAGTATCAATCTTATTATTCTTAGAAATTACTCTAATATGAAAAATCTCATTTCTTTCCCTCTCATTACTTTCATTATCAAAAGATTGTGCAGAATTACTTGTAGATGCTTCAAAATCTTTACCTTTAATACCTGTGGCTGTAACTATTGTTTTGTCGCCTGAATATGATCCCAAGTCCTTCTGAATAGCTGCAACATTATTTTTCTTCCTTCCACTGCACTTCTTAGGTATCTGTTCTGGATGCAAAAACTAGCAGTGTGCCTCATCGTGTCCTTCTTTCTTGCAATGAGTGCATGAAGGTTTATCCTTCTGTACAGTGTTTGCTTTCCTCTCATTCCATTTCAGTTTCTTCTTTCCCTTGATCTTTCTTACATAATATTTAGATGATTCCCCCAACCTCTGGGTTTACATTCTTACCTCTAGCTTATAGATGTGTTGCTTGAACTGATACATCATCTAGGCTAGTGGGATTAAAGATTAGTATAGTATGCCTTAAATAACCATGCAAACCACCTATATACTTCAATAAAGTCTCAGGTGAGTCCAAGGATATACCTAGAGTTAAAGCTCTTTTCCTGAATTCCTGAGTATAACTTTGTACACTCTGACCCTTCAACTGACAAAGAGTTTGCCAACTCATCATTACCTGTTGCATGTAAGCTAAAGGATATAATTGCCTTTTGATAGCATAAACAAATTCATTCCAGGTAGAAATGATTTTACTATGTTTTTGCAAAGAAGCTTGTGTCTTGCCTTCCCATCATACTAGTGCAGTTCCTCCAAGTCAAAGGCTAGCTAGCTGAATCTTCTTCCTTTCTGAATCAACATTTTGTACCCTGCAATATACATCAATTTGTCTTATCCAATTATCTAGCTTTTTTGCATCAAGTTCTCCATCATAAATTGGCAAATCAAACTTCACATCTAATTTAATCAAAGAAGTTTTCTTCTTCTTCTTAGAAGAGCTAGAGGATGATGAGGATGATTAAGGTGATGATGGAGGAGTCATTCCTCCTTTTCCTTTGCCTTTTAAAGAGGCAAGTAGAAAAGGTTTTTTTGCTCCTTTGTCTGGTTTGGGTATTGAAGTGCTTTCACCTAGACTCTTCTTAAACTCCAGATACATCTCTTCCACCATGGCTTGGAGTGTCTTAAAACTCTCTATAAATTGAGATTCTGATCCCAATGGAGTTTCTTCTGCCATTCTCCTCTGAGAATAGACTCTTCCAATCTCAGGATTAGCCTCGACAAGTTCTCCTTCTCCTAGTCTGAGCTTTAATCTAGTTAGCATTCAAAATCCAGCACAAGCTTGTCTAACCTTAACAAAACCTTAAGCTCTGATACCACTTGATCTGAAAATGATCTTAAAATAGGAAATTAAGGTATTACAGACTCAAGTGCAGGAAAGCCTATATCATTTAGTGCAACGGATCGAAAAGATTGCAAATAATATAGACAATGAGGAATTAGAAAACATAACAGTCACACATAAACACAAGCAAAATAATAAAGGAATTCACTAGAGTTCCTCGCTACATCTGCTGGTCTAGATTTTAGTGTCGACCTCTATATTATGTCTTTAAGAGTAGAATATTACAAGTGTGAGCTCAAACAGAGTCTCAACACAATAGTGACAAAACAACATGGATTTACTTGAAATCCTCGAGTCTAAAAGAGTGCATAGACTCTCCCTCTTTCTCTCTGTCTTCTGCTTTCTCTTGCTCCCTTCTCTGTCTCTGACCTCCTCTACCAACTGTGCTACCATTGAATGGATTTTAAGCCTATCGGCGTTGTCTGTTCACCTTCCCTCTTCGAGCTCTTTGTCTCCTAGCCTATATTCATTCAAATCCCTGTTGAGCATTAAACAATCATTGGAAAACGCTCTAAGGTATGGTGGCCACCTGTTTTTGAACAGAGAGGACCACTGGCGTGGGTGAAATCCCTGGGAATACGTTCCTCTGTTTACACAAAGAAATTCACCAAAACAGTGAAAATTTCTGCCAAGTCGGACTTCAAATGATATTGAATCCGACCTATAATCTTATCAGGTTTGTTGTTATATCGCTATCGCAAGTCATAGCGCCTCTATGCCATGGTTTCCTTTGTGTTTGGGTTTATAACGGAAATACACCAAAATACATAGGAAAACACTTATTATTGGACTTCAAATTTTATACAGCCGCACCTATAAACCCCTTCGGGTCTGCCTTGATCGCAATCGCATATCACATGTCAACAGCCCTTTGTATTACCCAATCACCAATATCAGCATATCGCATATCTCAGGGTCGCGGGTCCATTGGAATCACCCCTTGTATCATTGTGATGTGATATTGCAATGCGATATATTGTGATCGCATATTTCAAGTCCTTCAAGCCCCCGGTAAGCCCTCCTTTGTATTATGGTGATGCGATAAAGAAAAAATCACATATCACATAGACTTTGGGTCTGTGCGTAAGTTCTACCTTTGGTAACATTTGTGATGCGATTATATGATCTCCACCATTGGATCTGCACGCCTGATCTAACGGTTCTCGTTAAATCGCTGGATTGCTGATCGCATTTCCCAATGGGCTGCCTCCGATACGTTATGCTGATGCAATATCACCGAACCCTCCAATGTGATCCGCCGATTTGATCTGGACCATTGATCGGTCTGATCCAATGACTCTGGTGCATTCTCCACTGAACTCTGTTTTCTGCCATTCTTCATGGTTTTTGCTTGCGATAATGTTTTCTGATAGTTTTAAACACTTAGAGGTTTAGAGGGTTTAACATCCATTTTGGATCAATTCCCAACTAGAAATTCTCCAGAAATAATCTAGAAAAATCAATTGGAGAACTTTTCTCCCTTCTACAATCAATTCATCCTCCATTTGGCACGCTCGAATGCTCTCATTGGCAACTCAGCTTGCCTAGAATTCACACTATCTAGCCTAGGAAATTCATAATTCTTGCTACCGAACTTTAACTGAGTTTTTTAGCCTCCCTCTACCTCTGGAAATAACTCACTCTGATTTTTGAGTAATCTCTTGGACTTCAACAACTGAAATGACCCTCTTTATAGTACTTGGACAAGGGTTTCTGATTGCTCGTACTAGCCACTTGGCCTCTCTACTTAATAATTTCATAATCTTTTTTCCTACCTCTCCAGCACTAGAAACCTGATGGGAAACTCTCTGAAATTCTCCTCAATAGCTCCCTCAATCACTGATGCTTTCCTTCTCTGGCTCAACCTCTATTCCTTGTTGAATCATTGCAATTGACTAGCTTGATTTGCCAAGGTAACTCTCTCCTCTCTTGTGCCCTTCTCCATCCCATCGACTTGCTATTATAGTCTCTCATTGGAGCTCCAACAGAAACAATTATATCCTTATCAACGGATAAGATTATCTTAGATTTAATCCAAGTCATTTTTTGGAACTCTCTAGAGCATAAGTCCATCTCCTTAATTAATTCACTTTAATTAACCACTTTTCCTAACTTAGAATTTGGAAATATTTAAATGATGGATAATTATTTTAATTAAGGTGTTTCACAAGCTTATCTCATCAAACCAGTTTTTGGTTTTTGAGATCTCATGTTCGTTAGCATCTTAGAATCAAATTGATACTAGAACACATGTTTGATGCTACCAAATTAATAAAAAACTAACACTCCCTCTCAGTGATCAAGGTGTTCTCTCATCAATATCTCTCCTTCATAGTCAGATCACGTTGTTGGTGTCTAACATCTGCAACATACTTTCACTATCCACCAAGCTACTGCACATACTCTGATTCACCTGCTAACTGTATAACTGAAACATCTTACATCTACTTTGTTGATGACATTGTATAGTGCCTTCTTGCACTGCTACTAACACCACCTATGTTGCATCTAATCTCATGTTGTTGTTGATGCAACAACTACTGCAATTGAGAACTGATTTATTGTCCCTGCTACTGTTGGAATAAAGAATTACTGAGATGGGGGATGAATTAGTAATAGAGAGATACTTTTGTTTTTCTAGTATGCTTACAGTCCCTTTTTATATTATGTTACTTGTGGGAGCATTCATTCATAAAGGAAGTAAACAACAATTTTAAACATTCATTTTCATAAAACAATCACATGAGTATCACACACATTTGACACATTGTTTTTACATGGAAACCCAAAGGGAAAAAATCACAAATTTTTTTGTTTTCTTATGATGTAAATTAAGCACCCACATAATTACATATGTTTGTTTGTGAGCACCCCCTCGCAGGAGCCACCAACCCCCTTTAGTTAGAAAGCACCAACTTTCCAAGAGGCACCAACCTCTTCTAAATGCAAACACCAACCTGATCTTGCCATTGTTCTACTATTTCATACAATTTTCAAACTGAAAACAGAGGCATATACATTACAAGTAAAATACCAAAATGGTTGGTTGTAGACTCAAATTCTGCTCTCTATCCTCTATTGTTCCACTGACTCCCTTTGGTCTCATGCAGTTGTTCTTTACTCGCTTCTCACAGCAACATATCCTCAGCACTTTGACTTCTCTCTCACAGACTCTCTACTGCAATTACCTCAGTTCATCTCATATTGTTCTTTTCACAACAATCATTCAGTTGCTTGCTCTTCAACATTTCCCTCATTATTCTTCTCACAACACTCCCACTGCTCTTGTTGCACAATCGCTCAGTATGCTCTCAGTTCTTAGACCTCTCTGTCCATACACACATCTCTCACTCCACACCTCTTTAGAAATATGCTCATATCCCCCCATTTCTCTCTTGCAAACGATGGTTTAGATTCACAGAAGCACACTGCAAAAGGTTTCCTTTGTTTTTCATACCCTTACTACCCAAATGAACTTCGACATGGCTCCTCTATTGTTGTTGCATCTTCTGGTTGAATCCTGTCAAAGTATTACACATAGAGATGGACCTTGAATCTCTTCACTGGCTGACTGCATAAATCTCCATGTTGAGAATTTAATTCTCAAGTGGCCTGCACAATCCTCTAATAGTCCCATTCTTATTTATTTCTCCACAAAGCTTGATAGTCCTCAGGGATGGCTACTATGTTCCACATTTGACACAACTAGATGTGTACGAGAAGTACAAATTGCTTCCTTAAATCTCTCAAATTCATCTCTGTTAAATGTTTTCCTTGTTTCCTTGTCGCAGAGCCTTTTGTAGATCTAACTTATTTCAACAACCAACTTCGCCGATCCTACATTCAATTTTTCAGGTGTCGACTCATACATTCATTAAACTCATTGTATTGCCTCATCAAAACACAACATATCGTAACTTACACAGGAGGATTATTGCGATATTGCACTCTCTGATATCCCTAGTCCCCTTTTCCTTTAGCTCCTTTAGCAACTTCTTTCTCATAGGAATGGACCTGTGACCGATGGCTTAGCGCTATATTAGAACCCCTCTACATCGTAACATACACAATTGAAATGTTACATATTTATTTACTCTTATGTCTTTAGCTCCCTCTGTTAAGCCCTTGGTCCCCTTAAGTTCCATATGACCATGTTCTTTGGAATATTGGATCCCCCTTTATCGAAACTTCTTTAACCATCAGTTTCACAAGAGTTACAATGTTCTAATCCTCTGATATTCCTTCCTCTGATATGTTGACATCATCAGCCACTTCACTCTCTAGGGAACACTGATATGCTACCACATGTCCTATAGGAGGAGAGAGAAAGAGTCTTGATCACCCTTGACTTTGCAATAATTCCTTTTTTAACTTGCTCGCCATTCCTCAGATCTTTTAGCACTATTAGCCTTGTTGGATATCTTAACTTCTTAAAATTCCTCAGTTAAGAATTCTTGATATTATGATGTCCTAGACCTCTCATATTCTAGTGAACTTCGATATCCCGATATCCCAGCCTCTGATGTCATATGATCTGATGTTCCGATATTCCAATCACCAAGGTCTTGATATTGAGTCTCGATAGGCTCTGACCTCTGATATTTCAGTCTTCTTAAGACTCGAAGTCCCTGAACTTTGGTAGACCATATCTTTTGATCCAGGAATCCATTTTTAGACTTCTACACACTGTTGGAAATATCTTCTAGAGCACTTTTTGATGGAGACGGTCCGATGTAGGCTTTGAGACCATCTTCTACCTATGATATGGCTTCAAAATCTCTTCCACTCTTTGCTCCTTGACTCTTCTTCTTGTGCATGGAATGTTGAACTCCCAGCCAACATAGTCATCATTTTATGGCTTCTCTAGTAAGCCTGCTACTATGAATATTATATACATAAAGCCTGCAACTACCATGGCGATTTTGTCTATACCATCATTGTAGACATCATTTTATGGCTTTTCCAGTAAGCCTTCTACTGTGATGATTCTCTACAAAGTAATACAACAACCATGGGAGTCTTCCTGAGCCATTACTGCTTGAATCTATTGCGAAAAGCATCCATGCTAGTCTGATTGACATCACTGCCAAAACTAACACAACCACCACCAGTTGTCCAAAAATCTCCCCCTTTGGCATTGATGGAAAGACCATAAGCTCCCCCTCAGGATAGGCATGGTCTTCTGCAATGCCCTAGTAATCTTCTCACCCTTTTGCATCAATTTCAAGGAATACTTATTGAATGCTCCCCCTAAACCATTGCAACCTACTCTTCCATGGTTCCCACATGTTGAGTAGTTTCCACCACCTACCAAAATAAAGTCATTTGGAGGGAGGAGTTACAACTCATATTTATTGCCTGAGATATTCAAATGTTTCTTTTTCCAGTGGCTTAGTAAAAATATCTACAATTTTCTCCTTAGTGGCCACATATTCAAGTTTGACAATATTGGTTGCAACCCGTTCCATCAAGAAATGGAACTTGATAAGAATATGCTTAGTCTGGATTTATGGAGATGTTGATGGCACTTGTGTTGTCACACATTATTGGAATAGGATCAGTCAGCTCTACCTGAATACCTTTTAAAGTCTACTTCATCCATAGAATATGCATACAATAGGTAGTAACTATAATATACTCTGCCTCAAAGGTCGATAAAGAAATAGAGGATTGTTTCTTGCTGACCCATGACACCAAGCATTGTCCCAGGAAGAAAGTTGCACTAGAGGTGATTTTTCTATCATCAATACTACCATCCTAATCAAAATCAGTGTAGGCCTTCAACTTGAATTCTTTTCTCTTAGCATACCATAGTCCATATTATACCGTTCCTTGAATATATTTAAAAATTATTTTGACAACAACAATATGAATTTCACGCGGGAAAGCCTGAAATCTGGCCACAAGACCCACAACTTGCAGAATTTCTGGCCTCGAAGCTGTAATATACAACAAGATTCCTATCATGGATCTATATTCAGTCTAATTTACCAGCATTGTCCCATCTTCTTTGCACAACTTGCAGCCTGTAGTCATAGGTGTGCTTACTGGCTTGCAATCTTCTAGCATTTCTTCAGAGTTTCCTTGAGATATTTGGATTGGAATATAAACACTCCTTATGGACACTAAGAAATTTTCAAACCTATGAAGAAGGACAGCTCTCTGGTCATGGACATTTCAAACTTTGTCTACATACATTTTGAAAATTGATGCCCCAATTGTTCCACGTTATTGCCAAATATTATATCATCCACATACACAACTACGATTAGTAGATCGTTGTATTCAAACTTTAGATATAATTTACTGTCAACCATTCCTTTCATAAATCCTTGTTGTTGAATTTATTTATCTAGCCTTCCGTACCAATCTCTAGGGGCCTGTTTTAGTCCATATAGTGCCTTCTTCAATTTTCATATGAACCCTTCATTTGTGGTGAGTATAAATCCTTCTAGCTTCTTAATGTAAACTTCTTCTTCCAAACCTCCATTGAGAAATGTAGACTTCACATCCATCTGATATACCTTGATGTTTTTATGGGAGGCTTCCTGATAGCTTCCGGTTGTGCTACTGGTGCAAAGGTTTATTCGAAATATACCCCTTCTATTGGGGCATACCCTTTGCAGACCAATTGAGCTTTGTTCTTGATTACTGGACCCTACTCATTCCGTTTGTTTTTGAAAACCCATTTGGTTCCAATAAATTTTTTCTCTCTAGGCCTTATAACAAGCTCCCAATTGTCATTATTTTCAATATGGTCAAGTTCTTCATTCATATTTTTCACTCAGAACTTGTCTTCACTTGCTTGTTTAAGTTTCTTGGGTTCTATATACGATAACAGAGCTAGACTTGCATAACTTTTTTTTCCAACAAGTTTTCTCCTGGTTTGGACACCATGTATTTGATCTATAAGTATCTAACTATCAGGATGTTATTTATGTAGTACCTGGAAGGTTTCTTTGGCCTTGGAGTTGTGTCTGCTTCCTCACCTCCACTATCTGAATCTATTTCTTCTAGATCTATCTGAATTTTCTTCATCATCTGAGTTCATATTTCTTCTAGAGGACTCAGGTTGTGAACCTATTTCATCTACTATCTCGTCAATGCAATCCTCAATCTTCTTTGTCCTCTTTTTGTAACACTTAAATCCTTTACTTTGAGAAGAGTACCCGAGAAATATTCCTTCATCAACGTGAGAGTCAAACTTTCCAAGATTATTATCATTCCTTTTGATGAAGCACTTTCTTCCAAACACCTTGAGATGTTTAACTGATGCAGGTCTTCCCTTCCACAACTCATAGATATTTTTATTACTATTAGGCCTAAGTTGAGTTATGTTTGATGGATACACTGTTGCATGTGATGCTTCTCCCAAGAAGATGTGAGACACACCTGCTTCATCCAACATTTCTCTGGCCATTTCCTGGATGGTTCTGTTCTTCCTCTATACCGCTCCATTTTGCTGTGGAGTTCTAGCCAATGAGTACTTCCTCCTAATGTCATGCTCTTCACAAAATTACTCAAACTCTCTTTAGGTGTACTGTCCTCCTATGTCTAATCTTAAGCATTTTATCTTCAAGTCTTTCTCATTTTTTACTTGACCTTTAAATTTCTTGAAGTTTTTAATGCTTTTGAATTTTCTTTTAAGAGCACAATCCAAGTGGCCCTCGTAAATTCATCAATGAGCAACATAAAATACCTTTGTCCCTTTATGGTTTTTTCTCTAGTTGGGCCACAAATATTTGTGTGAATGAGCTCCATATGTTTGGATGAGGATAACACTTTTCACTTGAAATGAGTCCTAGTATGCTTTCCAAACTAACGTGACTTGTAGATTGAGTTATTAGGCCTTGATAGTCTTGGTAATCCTCTCGTGGCTCCCATCTTACTAACTTTTATATGCCCAAGCCTCTTGTGCCACAACCGTGCTTCACTCAGTTTTCTTAAGCAGCAATTAACCCTGGAATCGACAAACACATATACATTATTATGGGATCTTATTTCTTTTCCCACCAGTTTTTCATTCTTCATGTTGTGAATCTCACAATATTTATATCGAAATATCACATCATAGCCATTATCACACATTTGACTAACATTAAGAAAATTGTGTTTGAGCCCTTCTACATAGAGCACACTTTGTTCTTCTATTTTTTTTATCAAGACTAACTATCCATTTACCCTTTATTCTTGCTAGAGCATTGTTTCCAAATGTGACATTGTTTCCTCTGTCCTTTTCTTTTAATGAAATAAATTTGTTTTTATCCCCAGTCATATGTTTGGAACAACCACTATCCACATACCATTTGTTTTCTTGATTCTGAGTCAATAAAGCAAGTCCACACTCCATGCTCCTTTTAGTCTTTCATTTCCATATCCCCATATCCTTTTGGATAGTTGACTGTCTAACATTTTGGGACTTAGACTGGTATTCAAACCTTCTTTTGCACTCACTTTCTTTGTGCCAAAAATTATTGAATTTGAAGCATTCTACTTCGCTTAGCAAGGGAGAGAAGACATTTCGATCTCTGAGAGAACGTTTTGAGGTTTATAACTTGGATACTTATTATATCTAGGATTTTCATTTATTTCAACTTTGATCCTTCTACAATCAAAAACTTTATCTCCAAAGATATGACATGTATAACAATGATCATAAAATAAATAAGCATGCCTATTGTTGGAAGTCTTATGAGATTGTGTATCAAATTACCTTGGTTTTCAGGTTGATTGATTCATCTTCCATTGATGGTCTCCTCTTTTCCCTACTGATATTTTGACTTCATTGATTCTCCCACTAAGATTCTTCACATAGCTCTGTTGTTCTTCGAATCCTACAGACCTGAAGTTGGTCTTTTCCATAGAGGATTCTTATGTTTGTGAGTATCCTAGGCCTCTTTTAATTCCTAAGGGCCTTTGGTTATTTAGAGTATGATCTATTTTCCTTGAGCCTTCTACAAATTTTTCATTTAAACCCTTCCTAGTCTTTATTTCCTAAAGATCAATTCTTAGATACACAACCTCTACTTCAAGACTCTGGCAAATCTCTTCCCATTCCTAGATCAAATCTTGAAGAAACTCTTCCTTTCATTTAGCCTATTCCAGTTTATCTTTCAAAGACAGAATATCATTTTGCATGTCTCTGAGAACATTTCCTTTTCTAACTTGAGAAACTCCTATTTTAAATGCGTGTTCTCCTCTTCTGGTCTCTCACGGGTTCCTTGTTTTTCTTCTAGTAGAAGGACTAAAATATCTCTTCTCTTGATAGCTTCTTCAAGTTTTTCTTTTTGATAAGAAATTTCTTGATTATCAGAGTTATACATACCTTCTTCAGCACATTCTAGTTTTTCCGTAAGCTGCTTATTCTTCTTCCTTTCTTTCTTTAACTCATCAAGGGCATTGATAAGTTCCCCTTAAAGGTCCATTATTCCTTCTACTTCTTCTTCCTCTTCAGAGTCCATAATACTTTGTTTCTTGGAGTTTGTTTCAAAACCCATAAGTAGATACTTATCTGAGTCATTCTCCGACGAGTTCTCACTTTCTAACCCTGGTGCTGAGCTATTCTCTTAGGAGTAAAACCCCTTTTTCCTATAGAGCTTTTTCTTCTGATGTTTCTGAGACTTGTTTGCAAATTCTTTATCATCTTCCTTTTTAACCTTTTCTTTATAAGGGCATTTGGACGAAAAATTTCCAACTCTTCCACAATCAAAAAATTTAAAGGGAAGTTTCCCTTTATATTTTCCTAAGCCACACTTTAGTTTTTTGGCTAGTTGAACCAACTCCTAATTAGATTCACAGATGGACCAGTCTTGATGATCTTTTTTCTGCTTTACCTTTTTGGATGCGTTGAATGTTTCTTCCTCAGGTTCATAATTTTCCCTTCCTACTCTCATCTCATAGTCTATGAGAGTACCATGCAACTGGTCCATCTTGAGATCCTTTAAATTAACCATTTCTTCAATAGTTGATAATTTGACATTAAATCTCATGGGAATAGATCTTAATATTTTCTGAGAAATCATCTCTTCCTTGACCTCTTCACCAAGTCCTCTAATCATATTCATTACTTCATCAACTTTGAGGAAGTATT
Source organism: Pinus tabuliformis (assembly GCA_031772625.1). Classification (NCBI taxonomy): domain Eukaryota; kingdom Viridiplantae; phylum Streptophyta; class Pinopsida; order Pinales; family Pinaceae; genus Pinus; species Pinus tabuliformis. The sequence continues at coordinate 143,394,755 of CM062819.1, read as the reverse complement.
CTACTATGCTCTCATCTTCACTCATTCTCAAGCTCTCAAAGATCATTCTGAAATTTTGAATTTTCGCCTGCTTGACTTTGTCATCTCCTTCATGACTTTGATTAAGCTTTACCCATACTTCCTTAGCAGACTTATAGTGCATAAATTTTACAAATTCTAATTGGCTAAGATTGAAAATAATGGCATTATTGGATTTAGAATTATTTCCATATAATTATTTATCATCTACATCAATGGGAGGAATATCAGGGACATTGCAATCTATTAGTACTGAAGTCCAAACACCTACTCCCAGGGAAATAAGATACGCTTCCATTCTCACTTTCCAAAAGGCATATTTTTTCCCATCAGTGACTGGTATTCTACTTGAGTAAGCCTCTTGGTTGTCTTTCCTAGACATAATTCCTTATAGATATACCTTCTAGTTGTTAGATTGTTCCTGGAGGAGCTTGTATTTGATACAAATTGTTGGAATTTCGAATTACTGAGGGGGGGGGGGGGTGAATTATTAGTAGAGAGATACTTGAGTATTTTTCTAGTATGTGTAGAGTCCCTTCTACATTATGTTACTTGTGGGAGAATTCATTCATAAAGGAAGTAAACAACAAGTTTAAACATTCATGTTCATACAACAATCACATGAGCAACACACACATTTGACACAATGTTTTTTACGTGGAAACCAAGAGGGAAAAAACCACCAAATTTGTTGTTTGTTTATCATGTAAATTAAGAACCTACTTAATTACATCTGTTTGTTTGTGAGCACCCACTCGCAGGAGCTACCGATCCCCTTTGGTTAGAAAGCACCAACTTTCCAAGAGGCACCAACCTCTTCTGAATGCAGACACCAAAATTCTACTATTTCATGCAATTTTCAAACTAAAAACATAGGCATATACATTACAAGTAAAATACCAAAATGGTTGGTTTCAGACTCAACTTCTACTTTCTATCCTTTGTTGTTTGTTATGAATATAATTTATAACAAGTATCGTAACATACACAATTAAAATGTTATGATATTTCTTTGCTCCGATGTCTTTAGCTACCTCTATTTAGCCATTGGTCCCCTTAAGTTTCATATGACCATGTGCTTTAGAGTATTGGATCCCCCTTTACCGAAACTTTTTTAACCATCAATTTCAAAAGAGTTACGATATTCTAATCCTCCGATGTTCTATCCTCTGATATGCTGATGTCACCAGCCACTTCACTTTCTTGGGCACATTGACATGCCACCACATGTCTTACATGAGGAGAGAGAAAGAGTCCCAATCACCCTTGACTTTGCAACAATTCCTTTGTTAACTTGCTCGGCATTCCTCATTGTAACTTCTAAAAATTCCTCAGTTAAGAAGTCTCAATATTCTAATGTCCCGGACCTTCGATATTTTGATGACCTCTGATATCCCGATATCCCATCCTCCTATATCATATTCTCTGATGTTCCAATATTCCAATATGAAGCAACAAAACTTATATCTTTTTTACTTTAATGTAAAAATACATGAAAGGTATTTGTAGTAATAATTTATTATATATATAAAATGTACAAGTGATATCAAATGTTATAATGAGGACCCACATATATACCTAAGAAAGTGCCCTTTCGTGACAAGGCATGTCTTTTAGACATGCCTTTTCACTTAACTAATGACTACTTAACATAATGATTACTTGATTATTTAATATGTACATTTATTTATAATTATTTTATTTTATCCAATTTATGTTCATAACATTGCCCCTTCCTCCAAAAGCTTTGTCCTCAAAGCTTATTGTTGGCAGTTTCCTTCACTTTAACCTTGAATAATAGTCTTCGCTTGGCTCACGTAATTGTTGATAACCTCAAATAATTCTCTGGTGATATTATTTTAAAACTATGCTTTTTTTAATATACGCCCATTTTTATTTTTTTAAATAATTATTTAATTAAATTAATCTAATTATATAAATTAGTTATTTAAGTTATATATATATATATATATATATATATATATATATATATATATATATATATATATATATATATAGATATAGATATATATATATATATATATATCTATAGACACACATGAATCGTGGTCCGCTCCTTTTTAAAAGGACGTGATGAATAACTTCACTCAACTGGCAAAACTTTTATCTGTTGATATGGTCAATGGGATGGCATCATGTGGGCAAGGGTGGACGAATGGAGAAAGCTTTGGAGGAAGGGTTGACCATTTATGAATGTTGCGAATGAGGCAGCATCTAAACAGCGGTCCGGGGTTGTTAGAAGGTGTTGGTGGACACAGTCGAACACGATAGAGTACAGGAAGAAGACTGACAACAAAAAATAAAATATAGCTCTCGCGGTCCATAAATCCAACTGCTTGAATAACTCCCGCTTAATTTTTCGGACGCCAAATAACGTAGACTACCAACGTGATTCCAGACAGATCATCTCCCCTTATTTATATTCCTTAGCATGATCAAAATCCTTGAGATTATCATTCCATGAGGGAAAAGAATTGAGATTATTCAAATCCCAAGACAACAATATATTTTCAAATTTTACGTCTCCATGGACAATATTTTTGGCATGTGTGTAGTCGAGAGCCTCTACCAAAGATTTGATTATTTGATGGCTTCTCTCACAACGAGATCCCTTTTGGTCGATCACACTATGAAAATCTCCACCATTATAGAGCTCCTTAATCATGTAAATAAAGTCTTCATCTTCGTATGCAAATACGAACTGGAGGATTTGTGGATTCATGTTTGGACCAACAACATGTATCATGTGGGTGACCTCTTCTTTTTCATATAACAAAGAGCTTTGAGGAAGGTTAACAACAAGAGAACACCCAGTGTTGTGAGTTTTAGCATGTTCTTTTGTAACAACCTCAAAATCAGGGCCTACAACCTTGAATATGGCTGCATTGACACCATCGCCCCCTACTTTCAAGCACCTATTAGCAACATTCACAATTATGTTACACTTTAAGCCCCCTTTTGAATATATCCTCGTGATGTCACCCACAAATGTAAGGAACTTTTTAGAATCCAATCTATTTTCATCTATCTTGGCATGAACCCTTGAAAGAATATCAGTGTCAAGAACCAAGTCTACCATAATAAGTCTGAAACTTGAAGTTTTTTGCATCTCCAAAAACTTTGAAACTTTCTCTATAATTATATTAGCTGTTTTTTCATGGTCAAAGTAAAAATCAGATGTTGAAATAGATGGAAAGGCAAGGGTTTTGACATAGTCATTTGAAAATGTCCCACTAACACTGCAACCATAACTATGCACAACATTTCTTTCAATTTCCTTCCTATCTGAAGTTTTATTGCATGGAATAACTTACTTCATAGCTTGTGTGTCCAATTTCTTATAATTCCTCTTACTTGTATGGTTCCTATTTAACAACTCAACGCTTTCACTACTAGAGTTATAGTTTTTTAAGCCATTTCTTTCTTAAGGTAACACAACATACCATCTTTAGGTTTGTCTCCATACATACCAGATGGAAGGATGTCATCTGGATCCAGCTCTTTGTACACAAATATGGCCTTCTCCACATCAGATTATGTTTGAAAAAACATGATACAGGAGAATCCCTCACACAAAGTAGGTAGTTTTTGGCTTGTACCATCTAATTAATAGTAATTACAACTCTACCTCCTTGCAAGCCTCCCTCGTGTTTAGTACATTTTACTTCTTTGCTTAAGCATAATTTAGTAGGAAAGTCAAGCACAATTGCATGCACCTCTATTTGGGATCCTGTAAGCTCTATGAACTCAAGCCACTGCTCTTTATTAAGATTGCAACGATCAGTGATAACACTTTTACTGTCACAAGTGGACTCCTTTGACTGCTCCTTATCAGTACCTCTATGCATTGATATTCCATCTTTGCATTCTCTATAAATTGTTAGCTTGTTTTTAATTTGATTAGTCTCTAGAGTCTCATTTTGTTCATTCATTATATATTGTTTTACTTATCTTTTATAGATTCTACATCTTCAAGTGTTGTATTTTCAATAACTTCATCCTCTTTGACATTAAGATTAGCTTCATCTTACCACTGAAGCAAGAAAACTTATATCTTGTTGAATTTAATGTAAAAACACGAGAAAGGTATTTGTTGTAATAATTTATTATATATATATATATATATATATATATATATATATATATATATATATAAAGTACAAGTGATATCGAATGTTATAATGAGGACTCACATATATACCTATGCAGGTGTCATTTTGTGACTGGGCATGTCTTTTACACATGCCTTTTCACTTAAGTAATGACTATTTAACATAATCATTACTTTATTATTAGGTATTTACATTTATTTATATTTATTTGTTTATTTATTTTATCCCATTTATGTTTGTAACATAATATCTGAGGTCCCTATATCAGGTCCCATAGGCACTGACCTCCAATATTTCAATCTTCATAGGACTCCAAGTCCCTAAACTTTGACAGACCATATCTTTTGATCCAAGAATCCATTTTTAGATTTCCACATACCATTGGAAATATCTTCCAGAGAATTTTCCAATGGGGAGGGTATGATGTAGTCTTTGAGCCCATATGCTACCTATGACATGGTTACAAACTCTATGCAACTCTTTGGTCCTTAACTCTTCTTCTTGTTCATGGAATGGTGAACTCCCAGCCACCATAGTCATCATTTTATGGATTCTCCAGTAAGCCTGCTACTATGATGATTCTCTACATAAATCTTGCAGCTACCATGGGAATTACATCTGGACCATCACAATAGTCATCATTTTATGGATTTTCCAATATGCCTTCTACTATTATGATTCTCTACAGAGTATTTTAGAAACCATGGGAGTCCTCCTAAGCCATTGTTGCTTGAATATGTTGTGACAAGCATCCATTCCAGTCTGGTTGACATCAATTCCAATATTAATGCAAACACTAACAAAACTAACACCAATTGTCCAATAGCTACTGGATTCTGCAATTGTCCTTTGAGTCTCTAACTGTAACTATCTTTGCTCTATCTACTGAGTACCTGATTGTGCCCAATTTTATTTGTGCCCCTTTAGTATCTAACTGCAACTAGCTCTTCACTACCTCTCAAGATCTAATTGTGTCTTGTTGACATCTTGATCCTCCTACTACTAAATATTGTGGGCCCCTAGCCAAGGTAATTATCCATGAGGAAACATTTGTCTAATTTTTTTCCTCCCCAGACCCTGCCCAATCCTACAACTATGAAGCCTCACACTCCTCCTCCATCTTGAGGTATAGTCGATATCAATGCAAACTCCTCCAACCTAGAGGTCAACTCATTTGTCTTTGGAGAAGTTGTCTATTGTTTCCCCTTGTTTTCCTTCTTCCTCTTGGGACACTAGTTGATGTAGTGACCAAAATCACCACATCTGAAGCATTTGAACTTCGATGGGACCTTTGTCTTCTTATCGCCTCCCTTTGAATTTCGTCCATGGATGGGACCTTTCTTTGCCTTTCCCTTAGTTGAAAAGGCTACATTATCCTCTTCCATCTCAACCTTTGGCCCCCTACTACTATTGTTGGTAGTACCCTTGATAACACTGAACCTTAGCTCCTCTTGAGTAAAGTCACTCCACAGGTGTTCCCAATATGGTAGTTTATCTCATCAGTAATTCCCTGAATCAAAGTTTCCCACTCTTTGGAAAAACTATTTATAGAAACTTGCACAAGTTATTTATCATCCAGTTTCTCTCCTACAAGTTCTAGCTCATCACAAACTTTCTAAAACTTGGTTATATAGGAAGTTACATTCTTACCCTTTTGCATTTTTGTGGTCCTCAGCTTCTCCTTGAGAATCATTTTACGATTCTTTGATGGATCCTGGTATAGCTTCAAAACAACCTCCCATATGTACTTTGTCGTATTATTCTCTATAATATGTGGGACGACATGATCCTAAACCCCATCTAGGATCATCCTCGTAGATTTGTCCATATCCTTCTTGTAGTTAAGATACTGGATATGATTTGTTGGTTCAGCTACAACTGTTTTCACGAACTCCTTTTGACCATGCTCATCCAATAAGAATAGCATCTTGGCCTTCCAACCACCAAAGTTAGAAGCTCCACCAAGTCTATCTTGATCTCTGAGACCTATTACAGCCATCTCGAACTTAAATAAACTAGAGATTAGATCTGGAAATTTCCTTCTCCTTTATGTTCGACCTTCCTTCTACTACTTGCACTCCCTTAGGAATTATTAGATATGCCTTTAGATGTCCTTCTCTGGTTAATATACTGCCTTCCATTTCTCATTGAGACTACTCACTCTACCTTTCATATGTCCTTCTCCAGGAATTGGACCACGAACTATAACCTCTACAAATCGAACTAGCTATTATGGAAAACTTTCACTAGCAAATTACTTTTCTTGATATGGCCCTTTGCAACTAGAAATTATGCATCTCCCTTGGAAACTAGATCTGAAAAAACTTGAGAATTTCTGGAAATTCCCCCTTTAGTGTTCTTTTCTCTTCTAGTCCCTGTGTAGATCTACAAGTGAAACCCTCGTTTCAAAACTTTTGTGCCCAAATCTCCTCAACGAATCAACTAATCTGCTCACCAGAACTGCTTCTAGGAAAATCCACTACCTGTTGGAATTCTACACTAGGCCAATCGAACTTTTCTTGCACTCTATCACTAGAAATCGATTTTCCTGCCCAACAGTTCTCACTACTTGGATTTCTTGCACAAATATGAATTATGGGCTTCAGATCTCCCTCTGAAATTACACGATATACTAATCGTTCACCTCTAAGCCTCTGATATGATCTCTAATGCTCTGATACCTTTTCAAATTTCCTAGATTGCAATTACTCGATATCGTTCTCATAACTATTAGAAATTTAATTGTTTACAGAAATTAATGAATAATTCACAATTGAAATCTTCACCATAAAATTCACCATGGAAAAATAAAATCAACTGATGTATAAATTCACACGTAATAAAAATGACACCAATATTTTTGGACTAACATCCTCTAAAAAACACTGAAGAGAAAAGTAGTGCAATAGATGAGGGTTTATTTTATTATGTAGCAATTTGGAATTTATTACAATAGGATGTCCAACTTGCTATCCTCTGGAAATAATCTGGAAAAATAAACTAGATAATTTTTCTCCCTTCTTCAATCAATTCGGCCTCCCTCTAGCTTGCTCGAGCCCTCTCACTAGCAACTCAACATGCCTGGAATTCACACGGCCTGGCCTGGGAAATTTGTACTACTTGCTACTTGGCTCTAACTTAGTCATACACCCTTCCTCTACCTATGGAAATGACTCACTCTGCTTTCTAGGTGATCTCCTGACCTTCAGCAACTAAAACAACCCTATTTCTAGCACTCGCACTAGGGTTTATGCTTGCTCACACTAGTTACTTGGCTTCTCTGCAAAATAATTTCGACCTCCATTTTCCTGCCTCTTTGGCGTTGGAAAATTATTTAGAAACTCTTCAAAATTATCCTCTATTACTCCCTCAATAACTGATTCTCTCATTCTCCATCTCGAACTCTCTTCCTTTTTGAATAATTGCAACTCGATAGCTTGATCTACCAGGGTAACTCACTCTCCTCTTGTGTCCTTATCCATCCCATTGGCTTACTGTTATAATCTCTCATTGGAGCTTTGACAGCCACGATTAGATCATTATTGATGGCTAAGATCATATTAGACATGATCGAAGTCATTTTTTAGAAGCATAAGTCCATGTCCTTAATTAATTCACTTTAATTAACCACTTTTCCTAAGTTATACATAGGAAATATTTATTTATAGCTAATTAATTCAATTAAGGTGTTTCACAATCTTATCTCACGAAACATTTTCTAGGTTTTGGAGATCGTGTGTTCCTTAGCCTCTTGGACACAAATGGAGACTATAACACATGTATAATGCTACCAAATCGATCAAAATCTAACTGTTACACAATATTTTGTCACTGTCCCTGTACTCCCCGTCTACGATCCTGGAGGACCTATACAGTGTACCCGACATGCTTTCCCATCATGAAGAAACTCTTTGTGTTTCCCTCTTCATGAGTAGAATAATTCCCCTTTGCATCATTTCCCAAGAATCTTCCTTCTATCCCAGTTTACAAGACTGACAATACTAACCAGTTTTCTCCTCACGCAGATTTACAGAGGTTAAAACTAACCCTCGTGCCGATCAGATCGACTGAGCTCTTTTCCAATTGCACCAATCCTCTTTTGGAAGGTTTTTTAAATAATTATCCAAAGCTTCCATGTCTAGAATCTTCGTAACATAAGTCTGGTAGATGGTTGGGCTAGATAGAGTTGAGGAAATCTGTTTTGGCTCCTATCCCCTATTAGGATGGAACAACCTCAAGAGATAAGACCTTCTCCCATGATGAGAGGAACCATATCCCATCCATCCAAGCTATATAAGCCTCTCTTTTTCCCAAGCAAAAGCTAGTTGGAGTTTTGGAGCAAGCGTGAATAACCAGCAAGTCATTTATATCTTATAGTTTTCTAGTGTGTGCTTGAGCGAAAATAGTGTGATTTTGGTTTGGTTTGAGACTAGAGGGAAAGAGGCCTTAAACTTCCATTTGTTGGTGCTATCCATAAAGTGCTAGCAAAAGTGTAGGAATCCAGATATGTCAGATGAGACTAGCAATGTCAAGGCACATGTTGTAATCTCTTTCTGATTTATATTAATGCAACTATCAATTGATTTCCTACATGAAGTGTCATTTTACATCTTTATGGCTTAATGTTGCTTGACCTATTAAGTAGGCTGAACACAATATTGCATGTTGTCATGTTTTTTGTTGTTGTTGTTTTCTTGTTTCATGTATTCGAAGGAAGGAAACAAAAGATAGCTAGAGTGAGGAAGCAAGATCATCACCAAGCGAAATAACATTCTAAGAGGTAGCCCCTCTTAATTGATTCTAGCTTAAGGAGATTTTTCATAGATTGTTTGTTTGTGGCTAGACCCGCTCTCTCGAGCTAGAGGAATTGTTTGTGTCCGCACTAAGAATTTACCTACACCACAAATTGGCAATTCCACTGGGGAGGCCAATCCTTCTATTTGTTTGATTGTAATTTTATGGTTTTTTGTGAACTTTTCTAGTATCACCATTTCCCTTTAGTGTTCTCTACTTTACCTGGTTTACTGCTTTGAGCCTGAAATTTACAGTGGCAAGTCTAGTCCTAGCCTTTGAAATTTTTTATTTTTTCCTTGAATACTCGGTCAGTGCAATTATTTTTCTGACAGTCGCATGGATCAGCACGAGTTTCTAAAAAATAGTCACACTGACCCCCTTTTGGCACATGTTGTCAGTTAGGCAGTCACACCGATTCTTGTAGGTGAAGTTCAGGGTTTACCCTAGATCATAGCCAGTGTGTCTTGCCCTTCTCATTTCTGTCTCTCAGCTCATTTTGACTATGTTCTCCCTGGTTGGAAAGCTCTTTTAGCTTGGTTTGTATGATTGGTTAATTTGCATTTCCTTCACATGGTTTCTTGAGTTCTGAAATGGTGTATAACCCTAGGGCATCTAGGTCACCACCCATTCACTTATTTTCCTGCTTAGAAAGTCAAGTCCATAGTCAAATTTGATCCTTGCATTTCATTGCTTCGATTTCCATTTAACAATTTTGAAAAGTTTTGTTTAATGTTTGAGCGTCTCTTTTCAAGCACATATCACATTTCCCATCTTGTTTTCGGTTTAATCCTTGCTTCATTAGTTTTGAAAGGAATTCTCTTTTATGTTCGCTTGTGATTGATTGTATTGAGAATGTTTCATTGAAGTGTGAAGAGTTTGCGAAAGATTCGTTCCGTCATTTCATCAAAAAATACATAATTCTAGCTCACTGCATCAATATGTTACATTAGTTAGCATCATTGAAGGCTAGAGTTGCATCGTTTCTTGCATTGCAAAAGAAATGAATTATCTTTATTATTGAAAGGGCGACTTGAAGTGAATTTGGTAGAAAAGTTAGGAATTGGAGAGAGTTTTTCATCACTTTTGTTTTCAAAAGATGAAATAGTGAAAAAACATTATTTTTTTCAATTGCTTGTTTTGTTGCATTTGAGTATGATTTCTATTCTCATTAGTATAGACAATTCATCGAATTGAAAGGGTCCTCTCTCATTTAGCTGCATATAAGTGTTTTTGAGTCACATCGATAAGGCCTGAAAACCGAGACATAATTTCAAAGTAAACTCTAAAATGTACTCAATTAAACTAAGGCGCATTTGAAATCTAACGATCACATCTTAGAAGGTCTAGGCTAGAGACATGTTCCGGTGTCTTAAAATCTAGTAGTTGTCATTCGCTTCGGAACTAGACAATGCTAGTATGGACTTGTGCTCCTCATACCATCGAGTATATAAAGGGAGACCCCACTAGGTTGCAATCCTTTATCCATAGGAAGTCGAGTCTATCACCTCGTAAACATGATACGCCGAACATAACATTCGGGGAGATTGCCTTCCCGTACTTCTCGATTCGCTAGGAGGTATTATGTAGTTCATGGTTACTTGGTAACCCTTTTTATCTAGACCATCCTGAGTAGTCATTTTGATCTTTTTGACTCCCTAAATATAAAATATCACCCGTGCACTTGTCCTTTCGAGCTCATTTCAAACCGAAAGTGATAGATTCACCTTTGCTTCTTTCTTGACTCTTAAAACATGAAAGAGCAACAATTTGTTTTTGCATCTTAAAAAATTGTTGCACACGATCTTATAACATCCCTATTAGTATTTTTTAGACCACGTCTTGAGTATACCTTTAAATACATTTTAAATCCCTTGAAATCGATCTCTCTTTTGGCTATTTGAGACAAGATCATCATGGATGAAACAACTGGTTCGCCTAGTTCCTCTTCCTCTCCTCTCTCTGAAAGATTGTCTGAGGAGCCTTTCCCTGAATTGCCACAGTTACTTGAGGACCAAGGTGTTTGTTCGGTTGTGTTATATTTTTTCCATGACTAGCCCATGTAGTTAACCGGGGGTTAGTGTTGGGTTGTGTTATTCTTTCCACGACTGGCCCACGTAGTGAACCGGGGGGTGGACCTACCTATGGTTTTGTGCATGATTTTCACACATGGTTTTGGACACGATGGTTTTCGGTCCATGGCTTTGGCCGCGATGGTTTTAAGTCCATGGTATTGGATGCTTTGGCATGTATAAATATGTATTGTAAAATTGAAAGGAACAGAATGAAAAATCAAGCTAGTAGTCCTGGTTTTGGGATCCAGGGAAAAATCTCTATGTGTATGTGTTTTATGTGTTATGCTCTCACATTTTTTATTTTCTGTGTTTTAGAATTCGTATGTAGGTAATTTATGTATGGGGTTAAAACCTACATTTGGTATCAAAGATGTTTTGGCTTCAAGGGGATGCCTTTGTTGCTGAGGGGTTTCGCTCAGGCCTGTGGTAGACCCTGTTCAGTGGGATATCTACGGGGTCGATTCTGGTGGTAAAAGAAGATGGAGAGAAGTGGAAATATAGAGATAGAGAAATTTAATGGTCAGAGTTTTGAATTGTGGAAACTCAAGATGGAGGATCTGTTGGAGGATAAAGATCAGTGGATCACGATAGGTCCGGGTACTAAACCAACGGGAGTTTCTGATGAAGAATGGAAGAAGTTGGATTAAAAGGCAAAGAGCACAATACGATTGTGTGTCTCAGATTCAGTATTGCTGAATGTATCAGGGGAAGCTATGACTAAGGCTTTGTGGGACAAGTTAGGGACTTTGTACCAATCTAAGTCTCTGGTGAATAAATTGTTCCTACGGAAAAAGTTGTATAACCTGAGGATGAAAGATGGAGACTTGGTGGCAGAGCATCTAAATGCGTTTAATACTGTGGTAAGTCAGTTATCGTTTGTTGATATCAAAATTTCAGATGAAGATAAGTGCATTAGTTTGTTGTGTTCTATACCAAATTCTTGCGATAGTCTGGTTATTGCAATAGGTAGCAATGCAACTTCCTTGCAATTTGATGAAATAGTCTCATCCTTACTAGTGGAGGAGATGAGACAGAAAAATATGGAGAACCAGAATGGTGATGCCTTGTCTGTATGAGGATGGTCCCAGAACAGAAAAAAAAATAAGTCATCGAGTGGGAGATCTAAATCTAGAGGGAGATCTAAATCTCCAGGAAAACCTGTAAAGGTGGTGTGCCGAAAATGCAGAAAGGAAGGGCACTATAAAAGGGACTGTAAATCTAAAGCTCCTGACAAAGGAAAGGGATCTGATGATGCTCCTTTTGCAGAGGCGAAAACCACCTCAAATGAAGGTGGGGATGTGTACTTGACTTCTTCAAGTACACATGTAGATCATGAGGCATGGTTGATTGACTCAGGTGCATCCTTTCACTTTACTCCCCATAGAGAGTGGTTCTGCGAGTATGAGAAATAAGATGGTGGTGATGTCTTCTTCGGGGATGATAGGAAGGATAGAATTGTTGGTCGTGGAAAAGTAAAGTTGAAGTTGCAAGGTGGAAGGGTTAGAACACTTACGGGTGTTCTACATATTCCTGCATTGGCCAGAAATCTGATTTCTGTAAGCAAGCTAGATGATGTAGGTGTAATAACAGTGTTTGAGAAGGATATCTGCAAGATGGTTGGGGGAGAAACGGTATTGATGCGGGGAGTTCGAATTGGAACTTTGTACAAGCTGCAAGGTAGCACTGTTGTTGATGGGTGCAACAGTTCCGTGGTTCCTAAAAGTAGAGTAGAAAATCTAGTAGTCTCTGGAGAGAAGACCATGATGTGGCATCAAAGGCTTGGACATACTGGAGGGAAGGCCTTTGAATACTTCATGGTAAAGGTATGGTAGAAGGTATGAGTAATAGCTCTCTAGATTTTTATTTATGTGAATGAAGTAGATCACTGTGTGTATTTTAAATTAGTTGGTGACCGTGTTATTTATCTGGTCCTGTATGTGGATGATATGTTGTTGGTTGGAAATGACAAAGAAATTATCCAGGATTTGAAGACCCAATTTTCCTCCAAATTCGACATGAAAGATCTTGGTGCTGCAAACTATATTTTGGGCATGGAAATTAAAAGAGATTGGGCAAAGAGGAAGCTCTGGTTAAACCAGAGGAAGTATGTCGAGACAATATTGCAGAAGGTGAATATGCAAGATAGTAAACCGGTGAAGGTTCCTATTCCTGTAGGTGTAAAGTTATATGCTGAACAATGTCCCAAGACATAAGAAGAGGAAGAGGATATGTCCCATGTTCCATATGCAAGTGCAATCGGTAGCTTGGTGTATGTGATGGTTTTTACTAGACCAGACATTGCACATGCAGTGGGAGTATTGAGCAGGTTTATGTCAAAACTAGGGAAGGAGCATTGGGAAGTAGTGAGGTGGATTTTCAGGTATTTGCATGGCACTAGTGATTATGGTTTGTGCTACCAAGGAAGGCCAGGATGGGACAGAGTTTTGGATATCCATAGCTTTGTTGATGCGATCTAGGCTAGAGATCTGGATTAGAGAATATCTACAAGTGGGTATGTGTTTAACCTATTTGGAGGTGTAGTCAGTTGGATGAGTAAGAAACTATCTGTAGTGGCACTATCAATTACAGAGGAAGAATACATGGCAGCGACTCATGCAAGCAAGGAAGCAGTTTGGTTGAAGATATTGTGTTCAAGTATGGGGTTAGTACAGGGAGCTATAAGGATAGACTGTGATAGCCAAAGTGAAATTTTCTTGGCAAAGAACCCTGCTTACCATTCAAAGACAAAGCACATTGATGTTTAGTATCACTTTGTGAGGGATATGATAGAAGACAAAAAGGTGTTGCTGGTAAAGGTGGACACTTTGAAGAATACTACAAATGCATTGAAAAAATCTATGAGCTCTGAGAAGTTCTCTTGGTGTAGAGAAACAATGGGTGTTGCAGGGCTGAATAAATGACTAAGCTCTCTTGTGGCCCTTGTGGAAAAAAAAACAAGTTGGAGAATGTTGGGTTGTGTTATTCTTTCCACGACTAGCCCATGTAGTGAACCAGGGGGTTAGAGGGGGGGCATACCTACTTATGGTTTTGTGCATGATTTTCGCACATGGTTTTGGACGCGATGGTTTTCGGTCCATGGTATTGGATGCTTCAGCATGTATAAATATGTATTGTAACATTGAAAGGAACAGAATGAAAAATCAAGCTGGTAGTCCCAGTTTTGGGATCCAGGGGAAAATCTCTGTGTATATGTGTTTTATGTGTTATGCTCTCGCATTGTTTATTTTCTGTGTTTTAGAATTCGTATGTAGGGAATTTTTGTACAAGGTTAAAACCTACAGTTAGAAGGTGGTGGAGTCCCCCCTTCATTGCAGTGATTGCGTAGTGAGGGGGCTCACAGGGGGTTTGAAGGGTGCAGGTAACCCCACTTTATGGGTTCCGGGGCAATGCCCCAGAAAATTTTATTTTTGGACCCTATATTAGGTTGGGTAGATGTACTTATGGTTTTGTGCATGATTTTTTGCACATGGTTTTGGATGCGATGGTTTTCGGTCCATGGTTTTGGACGTGATGGTTTTCAGTCCATGGTATTGGATGCTTCAACATGTATAAATATGTATTGTAACATTGAAAGAAACATAATGAAAAAGCAAGCTGGTAGTCTCGGTTTTGGGATCCAGGGGAAAATCTCTGTGTATATGTGTTTTATGTGTTATGCTCTCGCATTGTTTATTTTCTGTGTTTTAGAATTTGTATGCAGGTAATTTCTGTACAGGGTTAAAACCTACATTTGGTATCAGAGCTGTTTGGCTTTAAGGGGATGCCTTTGTTGCTGAGGGGTTTCGCTTGGGCCTGTGGTAGACCCTATTCAGTGGGAGATCTATGGGATCGATTCTGGTGGTGAAAGAAGATGGTGGGCAGTGGAAAGATAGAGAACGAGAAATTTAATGGTCAGAGTTTTGAGTTATGGAAACTCAAGATGGAGGATCTGTTGGTGCATAAAGATCAGTGGGTCACAGTAGATCCAGGTACTAAACCAATGAGAGTGTCCGATGAAGAATGGAAGAAGTTGGATCGGAATGCTAAGAGCACAATACGATTGTGTGTCTCCGATTCAATATTTTTGAATGTATCAGGGGAAGATACGGTGAAGGGTTTGTGGGACAATTTAGGGACTTTGTACCAATCTAAGTCTCTGGTGAATAAACTGTTCCTACGGAAAAAGCTATATAACCTAAGGATGAAAGATGGAGACTCAGTGATAGAACATCTGAATGCATTTAATACTGTGGTAAGTCAGTTATTATCTATTAAATATTAAAATTTCAGATGAAGATAAGTGCATTAGTTTGTTGTGTTCTCTACCAGATTCGTGGGATAGTCTGGTTATTGCAATAGGTAGCAATGCTATAGAAATTTTGAATAATTAATCACTTATTCACAGAGATTATCCCGATTATACACTATTGTGGAATACATGCACAATACGTAACCTCCACTATGTTGATCATCAATTTAGCAGCATTAAAAACAATGAAACATCAATAGCATGCACACATTAACATAGTATGCATCCTGGGGAAAGCTTACAGCTAAAAACCCCACACTATCTGTATATTAATGATTGAGAACATGTAACATTACATAGTACAATACTCCTCACAAGTATCTAGCACTATCTCCACCTGTTACACACAATACAACTCAGATCTGATCTCCAAATCTCCCCCACTGCTTTGCCTGCCTCCACTGCACAATCCTGCAAGAGAATGAATGAATCCAAACTCGTTCCAAGTTCTATTTGCCTTGGAGAATCACACACACTGGAAATCACGTGAGCACAAGCTATATCACTGGGCATACGCAATTCTCATGGGCACACTCAATCCTTTGATTGTGCAAAATATCATGCACAACTATAGTGACAACTGATAGCAATCTCAACCTCTAACGCCTATCTACACTGAACTGTACATGAACTGAGTTAATGATGTATTCTTCAGTTGCATTATGAGTTAATAATTAGTGAATTAATTAATAACTAATTCACACAACACATCACTTAGTCTATTGGCCAGTTAGATTGAATACAACTAGTTCAACTAAGTCAAATTGAACACAACTCCATTAACTGCTCATCCAACTCCACATAACTCAACCACATGAGTTCTAACTAATGTCCTGCATACAATAGCTCAACTGACTCATAAAGAAAGCATCTTTCCTTCTGACAGCTGCATGTTCCATGATCTGTAGCTTAAACTAAAGTGCTCCAAGAGGATAAGATAAAGTTTATAGTCTAAATATTATTATGAGACAATAATATTTGACTTTTCTATTTTTTACTAGCAGTCTAAAAATAGACTCTGATCACTCCTGTTGTGATCCAAAAATAGAAGTCAATTTATTTTTCCCAACATGACCAATCATCCATAAACAACAAACTACAACTCATAGACCATGATCCATATGTCTAAAAATAGACATAGTCTAAAAATAGACTTTGCGCCAAAACTTGCCTGCGGGACCACTTAGTGAAGGCGACTCCTTTCCACTAAGATCCATCATCTTGTTGCATTCTCAACAAGCATTTATTGTTGCACACTTTTCAACACTCCCTCTCAACAAGAAAGGCTTCCTCTCAAACCTAATCCTGTAACTCTGGAATGTTCTGCATGCAACACATCTGCCGGTCCACTTTGCTCCAACAACACTTGGAACAAAAACACTCCCAACTGACCACTCTGTTGGGCTAGGAACATACTCTAATGCTGAAGCTCTACCTGCTACTGACAAGTGCTCCCTCTCTGACATCTGCGCTACTACAACATCTCCATGCATCTCGCACCATTGCACACCTCTCTGTGCCACCTAGCACTATGCAAAACACTTGTGCCTCTCGCATTGTTACAGCCTGCATGCTATGCGCTGTCCTGGGATTCCCTACACTGTCGCTCTCTCTGCCGCTCCATCCGCATCTGTCTCTACCCAATCAGTTAGTTCTTGCTACTACACATTGGGGCATAGCAAGGTCTCATCCAAGAGGTTGGGTACCTCAAGGATCTTGCCCCTCCTCCTTGGAACGATCACTCTATATTGCCCCACCTCCTACCTGGAGGTATGGTTGCATGTGATCCCTCTGCCCACCTGGCTCCAAGTTTCCCCCTACTAGAGGTCTCTGCATGAGTAGATGTCTCTACTCGATCTCCTCTCAGCTTCCCTTGTTGTGGCTACTCCACAACATCCTGAAGTTGCTGCACCAATCGTGGTTCCTCCACAATTGTCTGAGACTTCTTCTGGCTCTACATGTTGAGAGGTAATATACGTTCCCTCTCAACCACCAAGTCTCCATCAGTTGCCTTGTTGCTCAAGGCTTTGCATGCATCTTGAAACTCAAGAGCATACAGGTTCTTGACCCGTGAACCAATCTGCTTCACCTGTCTAGTGATGATGTGTCTAAGGAAAACCTTTCCCTTATTGAAGACTACATCATAGCCTCTGTCTTCCAGCATCGCGATCGACACCAAGTTTCTCTTCAGTCCTGGTACATACTTGACATCGGTCAAGGTAAGGCGAGCTCCATGCTCCCTCTGAAAAATAACTGTGCCTACACCTGAGACACTATACTTCTCATCATTACCCATCGCTATGAGTATTTGGAGATCTTTCCCCTCCAAAGTACTAAACAAACTTTTGTCACCGGTCATGTGGAAAGAATCTCCACTGTCAAGAAACCAACCACTTCCCATCATGTATGAAACCATGCATGCGAAGAGTGTGAAATCCAACTCAAACTGTGAAGCAAGTGCCTCACCTTCAGATCCTTCCCCGGATCCCTTCTTCGACTTCTTCTTTGGGCAATTAGTAGCATAATGGCCCAACTCAGGACAACAAAAGCATCACACCTTCGACTTGTCAACCTTCTTCCCATCATTGGAAGAACTGGATACGAAAAGAGAAACCTTCCCCTTCCCAATCTTCACCCTACTCGCTAAGGCACAGTTCTCCTCATCATGCATAAATGAAGAACTGTCTCTGGTGTGCCATCTAATCTCCTCTTGCACAAGATTTGACCAAAGTCTCTCCCATCTTGGAAATTTCTCCCTTCCATTGACCGAGTCCTGGTAGCTATGCCAACTCTTAGGAAGGCCAAAGAGTGCTAGACTCACCATATCCTCATCCTCAACAGTTACCCCCACACTTCCCAGCTCATCCTGGCATTGGGTGAACTTTGTGAGATATTGGGGCATACTGTCTCCATTCTCACACCTAATGTTTCTGAGTTTATCCTTGAGCACCAACTTCCTCTGGTCGCTCTTGCTTTGGAATAATTTTGTCAACGTTTTCCACATCAAATATGGAGAAGCCTTTCCATGGAGGCTGGACACAATGTGATCCCTCACGCCCTCCAACAGAATCCTTCGACACTTTGCTGTATTCTTTTGCCAATCCCCAACTTGAGCAGCATCAGTAGGTTTTGGGACATCTGCATCTATGAACTCCTTCAACCCATTATCCTCTAACATTGCCTCCATCCTGTCCTTCCATGCAATATAGTTCGAGCTACCCTCAAGGGCATACTCCAATCGCAATCTGTTGAAAGAAATTTCAACTTTGACACCAAGAAAACACTACTGCAAATTCGAACTCCACCAGCTCAAAAAACTCAACCGCTTCTGATCTAAAATTCATGAGAACAAAGTATTTCTCGTATAGAGATCGACTGTATGGGAATTCACCAGATATCTCACCTTCCAAAAGAAGGATGAATCCAGAGGCTACCTGGCCTGATCACAGACTCTACCTGAAGAAATAAAATGTAAACACTTTCTGAATAATAGATCTGATGATCAATACAACACTGATATCATGTGGAACTTCTTCTACAAATCAGCTCGCTCTGATGCCATGTAGAAATTTTGAATAATTAATCGCTTATTCATAGAGATTATCCTGATTATACACTATTGTGGAAAACATGCACAATACATAACCTCCTCTACGTTGATCATCAATTTAGCAGCATTAAAAACAATGAAACATCAATAGCATGCACACACAGTATGTATCATGGGGAAAGCTTACAGCTGAAATCCCCACACTATCTGTATATTAATGTTTGAGAACATGTAACATTACATAGTGTTAGCACTTGAAATTTCACCTCAGGCTGAGAAAGGTAAACTTCAAGGCAACATCAAACCACTTAGCCTCGTAGCTAGCCCTACGGGGCAGGAGAGGGCTCTCTCCGGTCTATCTCAGTAAAGATCTTCAATGGGCGAGATGACCAATAGGAAAACACTGATTTTAGGCTAGTAAACTGATCAAGAGGTTTAAATTTGGGATTTTTTAAAATTTTGGTGGAAAATTGGGGAATGGCAATTTCGGGTGCGGGGATTGGACACAGTTTTCACAGGCAGTTCTTTGGGGCGAGGTAGGAAACAGTATTGATGCCTTTGATAGAGATGGATGGATGAGAATGACTGGTGAGGAGTTAAGGAGAGCAAGCAATAACCTTGAATTCCCCTTAAACAGTTGAAAACATTGATATTAAGCAAACTTAAAAGCAGAGCATGACAGTCATGAATTCTACTTTAACACTTCATTTGCCTAATTTGCAGAAGGAAAAGTAAGGAAATGATTCACATAACACACTTAAAAGTACAAAGAGAAACACACCATCAATACATGTGACCACAAGAATCCCAAAAAGGACTGCAAAACCCTGGTCTTCCTTTGCCAAAAATTGCAGAGATACAGTGAATAATACAATAAGAGCTTCTCCCTCAAGAGTCCAACCATGAAAATGAGCAAGAGAGTACATAATAGAGATCATCTAACATCTTTCCCTACCTCTAGGGGTCGAGCTCACTATCCTAGGAGCTGTTTCAACCAATTCTAAACTAAGCACTGAAAACTAGGCAGTCAAAACAACTTGCCTCTATAAGCTAGGAAACCAATTCATTCATTTAATTTTCACCTATCTCATGAATGAATCTTCTAGAAGAGATAAATAAGTGTAAAAGTGTCATAAAATTACATCATTTACAACAAGGAGGATAAAAATCAACTCCAAAAAGTCAAACATAGTCAAAACTGCGTTTTGCTGAGCTGTAGGCTGAAATCCTGAGCGATTTGCCTGATGGGTCGCGCGCCATTCCTGAACGGGTCGCACGCCTTTGAGAGAACTTTTGGGGCACTTCCAGGTGTCCAAATGGGGCAAGAGTAGGCTTGTTGGAAAGTTCTGGATGTTTACTTTCCAACCCAAGTGGCATTTCTAAATTTGGTGGTCACTTACCCCTCCAAAATTGCAATCTCCCAAGACTGCTTTCTGTGTGTCAAAAATGTGGCAGAAAGTCATTTTTTGCTTGTTTTTTGATTTTCTGGAGGCCCAAAACTTCATAAAATCTCTTGGAAATGGGTGAGCATGTGTAACTTTTCATGAAAAATCCATAAATTCTGAGTGTTTTGAAAATAGAGTTGCCAAGTGAAAGGGTCGTGTGGGGGGTGAGACTCGTTAAGCGGAAAAACCTGTTTTTTGCCTTAAAAACCAAAAATCACCGAAAATGCTCAAAATTTCTTGGAATTTGTGCTGGGGCTAAGCTATTTAGTGCCATGCTCCTTCAAGGAAGCCTCGGCCAAGATGTGGAGGGGATCGGGCCTTTTTCTCCGTTTTTGTGCTTTGACCAACCGCCTTTGGAGCACCTTCATCTTTGCCTTGCACACGTGCATCTGTGCCCAATAATGATTCTTCATGTTTCTCAACAATTTCTTATCTTGGTTGGCCTTAGCCAACA
The DNA here is from genome assembly GCA_031772625.1 of Pinus tabuliformis. Classification (NCBI taxonomy): domain Eukaryota; kingdom Viridiplantae; phylum Streptophyta; class Pinopsida; order Pinales; family Pinaceae; genus Pinus; species Pinus tabuliformis. The sequence continues at coordinate 143,373,980 of CM062819.1, read as the reverse complement.
ACATCTCTAAATGAGCATTGAGCCGGATAAGCATAGCCTCTCGCTCAACTGGCACTAAATCACCGGGTCTTCTTCGATTCAAGTTGCGGTCACTACGAATCCTCCACAACTCATCAAGAGTTTTCTCATCCTCCAACTGCTTGTTGCGCTATTCTAGATATGAGATTTTCCATTATGCCCCTTCTAATCTCTTCTGCAATGCATCATTTTCAGCTCTAAGGTGCTGAATGATCTCCTTTGACTCTAGGCTAGGAGAACTGACATCAAGATCAACAAGCTCTATATCTGGAACACCTGATGGCCCCTCATCAATCCTGGGCTGCTCTCAGAGACGAGGCCACTTCCACCTAGTGTGGAGATAACACTCGTGGTGCTGATGAAGAAGGCGAGACCCCTTCCACCTAGTGTAGAGAAAATACTCGCCTAGCTGCTACAAATAAGGCCCTGTGGCCTCTCTGATAAGTGACCAATGGAGAAGAGTTGACATGGCTAGTCCCGGGGATATCATGCTGCTGTGATGGTCCTCCCTCCTCATGAACAATCTCCGGATGTGGTGGTGGTGCTGTAAAGAACTCACGAGAGATGAACTCCTCCCATGTGATGCCTTGTTGAGCCAACTGATGTCTGACCACAAGCTGAATCAAACTGTAATGATAAAGGCTCCTATACTGCTGTGCTGGGCTCTTCCTCTGCATCAAGGGCACCATCCTCTCAATGTTCTGGCACATGAAAACAGGGATGTTCATCATCCGTACCCGTGTGAAATGCATCATCAGGCAAATATGGTACGAATATATCTGTGAAAATCTGCCCTCACAGGTGAAAAAGAGCATGATAAGCCTCATCATGGGAGTGTACTCACTCCTCAAAAATCTGAAGGGAAATACACCCGTCAAATGTCTCATGAATGTAGGTCTAATGAAAGGCTCAAACTGAACACTGTCCAACATCCTGCGCTTGTTCCACACATCTTCGACATTCGGTATCCCTGTGGCTTGAGCAATCATCTCGGGTGTCAATGTAAAATCCACCCCAGCAAGGTTCACATGTCCATCATGCAAATGCAAAACAAATAAGGGAGCCAACTCCCTGTGATGCTGAATCCGAGAGATCCTCTCGCAAAACTCATAACAAGACATATAACGGAAACATGATACTGCCATTGGACAAGCCTGCAAATCGGTCAAAGAGGTGGGCTCCTCTCTCCTATGATGACCGCCCTTTCTACCCTTGTGAGGCCTCCTCTGTACCTCAAACTCTGAAGCTGACGCATGGTCATCACTTTGTGCATAATTGGTTTCGGTTTCTGACATTGTTTTAGGAGCAAAGTGGCTGAAATATACTGTTGTTTCTGCTTTGTAAACTGCTGATTAGAATGTTGTTTCAAGGGGACAAGGAGCACGAGGGAAATGTTAGGGGAGGGATACTTTAAAGGGAAAACGGGAATAATAATAAAACAGGGAGTTTAGGGGAAGAATTATTGCATATACATCATTATACAATTTGATTTACAAGGATATTATGAGAGGTAGGGTTAGGATGTAATTTTTTGATTTCTTGGGAAGAGGGGTAGGGTTTAGGGCTCTTCACATATTTGGAAGGGAAATTTACATAGAATGATAAGGAATATGAAATGGGAGATGAAAAAAAAATGAGAACAATGGGATACCTCAAAACAGCATATAAAACCCTAGCAATTTGACTACTTCAAACCAAAAGCACAATGGAGACTTTCACTTGCTAATGGAGATTTTTACAAATACAATCATGACCTTCTTGAATTGTAGAAAGCAATAATTTTTTATGATGGAGGGCCTACCTTGCAAAATTTGGCAATTTGTGGTTCCTAGGCAAGTTTGCTGGCGGTTTTGGCAGAGAGAGTGCTGATGGGTCGCGCGCCTCGCCCAACGGGTCGCGCGCCTTCAACAGGTCGCGCGCGTTATAACTTAACACTGGCACAGGGCGCCTGACGGGTGGCGTGCCTGGTTCAACGGGTCGCGCGCCTTCCCAACTCACACAATTCGCTCAAACTCTCTTGGAAACAATTGCTCTATCACTTGAATGCACAATGAGGCTTGATGGAGGGAGATTAGGGCTTTTATAGCCTTGTTTGAATTAATTTCATGTCATAACCCACTTTATAATGTTTTTCCATGACACTTTATAAACTTGACATTTTTGGTTTCCTTTTGTCCTAAAATTGATTGATTTGATGCTTTTCTTTGATAATTTTTGCAGGGATAGCATCTGAGGGATCTTGACAAGGGAGCGAGGGTTACATGCCATCCTTTGAATCATTTTGAATTTTTACGATTTTTACAAAATTTTGAGAAATGACCTTGGCAAATTTTGAAAAATGACCTTGGCTTTAAAAACAGGGTTTTTAAATCCAAGGTGAAAATTAACTGTACAAGATGAAATTTTTCGAAGAAATACTTTGAAAATCATCCCTCTGGCTTGCTGGGCTCTGAATTGACATTCAGAGACATGACCTTGAAAACAAACTGGACCTAAACCCTAGACCTAAGACTTTGACCTCAAGACAAGACAAACAACTTTGAAAAATTTAATGACTAAAACAACCTGATCCAGCAGTGCCAAGAGGAGGACAAAGACACCAGCTCCTCCATCATGGTTATGGCATGCCTAATGGAATGCAAGACACTGATGAGACACCTACTTATGCAAATGCAAAGAGATTTGATTGTTGATGGAGGGCTACTAGACCGACTCTAACATTGGCTCCAATGGGGATGGTAGCTCCTTGGAGATACCAAGAACCTTAGACCTCTGGGAGAGCAGACCAGTGCTTTATAATCATTGGGCAATGGAGTCATTATTTACACATGTGACCCAAATTTTGGACAACTTTATTGACTTTGACAATTGACTGAAATTTGGACTAACTTTGACCCAAACCAACTCGATGACAAATTGAAATGATGGAAAAAACTTGATTCTAACAAATTAACTCAAGATCTAAACTGAAAACTTAAAACTTGATGGTAGTACATAACCGCCTAGGTTACAAGACAACATGCCATCAAAATATATCATAATGCCAATGTAACCAATCAAGCAGATGCCTTCTTGACTGATTCTCCCAATCAGATCTCATGATCGACAATAGATATTGGTAACTGGGCATCCAAAAACATAGCTGACCATTATCTCCTTCATCACTGAACACAACAATAATCGCTTTCACTGCTGGCTGTAACAAATATGCCATTGGATCCTGGAAAACATGAAGACTTGACACTGCCACCTTCTGCTGAAATAACAAGGTATCCTTTGTTTCAAATTCTAATCTGCCTTCATCATGTGCTTCAGAAAGAGTATGTTCCTGGTCCTCAAAAAATTCTGAACAAGTAGATGAGCAGATCTCCTCTTGAAAATACATTTCAACACATGAGACATATGAAGAATCTGAAAGGTAATCCTGTATGCTATGATCTTCTGTAGTCTGACAATATGGTAGGTCATCTTCATGTGATATCACAACCAAATTATCAAGTTTCTTATTACATTCTTCAATATTATCAAGCACAATATTATCATTTATGTTGTCTACCACAAATTCATTCAGAGAAACTTTTTCACTTGCTTGAGCAAAGATCTCACCTTGCTGTTCATTCGCTGACTGAATGACCTCCTTATGAAGACTCGGTTCTAATGACAGACTGGTAGCACGACTGAGAACATTTGAATCCATACCACTGTCTATGATTTCAACAACAAAATTCTCCTTTTCAGGATTCAGCACAAGGTATTCTTGGTCATCATGATCTGAATGTTGATCTGAAATAGCCGACTTGACTGCATCACATTTTGAAATTGAATCTTGACTACCCTGCACGCTGTCTTCTTCTGTGGGCAGATCTGAAATAGAACCCTCTCTTTCATCATTTTTAGCCATATGGCCATCTTCAACCTGCTGATCTTGATTCTACTGTGAAATTTCCTGATCATCTTGATGGGTATCCACTGGGTTCTCTTCATGTTGCTGAAATAGATTCTCATACAGAGCCTCCATGATCTCAACATCCATAAAATTATCATCTTCATAATATTTCTCAAGGCTTTCAATAAAACTATAATCATGCTTGCAACAATCATGAACCAAATTTAATGATGGATACGATGCTTGATATCTTTCAATAAACAAGGCATGAAAATCCTTTAAACAGTAAATACAAGCAGGCGGCAAACTTTCATACCATGATTGGGCTTCACCTTCCAGAGTGGCCAGGAATATCTTCATCAAGCAATCTTCAGGAAAATCCACCTTCAACTTGCGAATATGCATATGAAATCTAACTAGATGTAAAGCAGCATCCTTCTTACCATCATCATTAAATGTAGGCAAATTCCTTGACCAATCTACCTTTGGAATTTTATTTGGAAAACCAGGGATGTGATCTCGGCTCAAGGGAGCATATCTTCTTGCGATCCGATCCATCTTGAAAAGCTCAAAGCTACTGATCTCTCTGCAGTGAAGTCACCATGAAGCATTGATCTCTGGGGTTTTCAGTGAAGGAGTCGCCAGTGAATGATTTCATCCTTGTCAGTGTCTGATCGTTGTCCACTATCAAAAATCAGATCTGAACTTGATACATGTACTGGGGTAAAATGCAAATGAAGTGTTGTATCCACAAGCTCACGGAGATTGACTGAAGCAGCGTTTATCTACTTCCGCTAATGCAAAGCAAAAGCGTCTTGAAGGCTACCTGGCATAACTTCAGGCTCTGTCTAAGACTTATGAAACAAACACATCAACCCACAAACAAGTTTGTTCTCCCTAGTATGGTCGCCAATATGTTAACGCTTGAAATTTCACCTCAGGCTGAGAAAGGTAAACTTCAAGGTAACATCAAACCACTTAGCCTCGTAGCTAGCCCTACGGGGCAGGAGAGGGCTCTCTCCGGTCTATCTCAGTAAAGATCTTCAATGGGCGAGATGACCAATAGGAAAACACTGATTTTAGGCTAGTAAACTGATCAAGAGGTTTAAATTTGGGATTTTTTAAAGTTTTGGTGAAAAATTGGGGAATGGAAATTTCGGGTGCGGGGATTGGACACAGTTTTCGCAGGGAGTTCTTTGGGGCGAGGTAGGAAACAATATTGATGCCTTTGATAGAGATGGATGGATGAGAATGACTGGTGAGGAGTTAAGGAGAGAAATAAATAATCTTGAATTCCCCTTAAACAGTTGAAAACATTGATATTAAGCAAACTTAAAAGCAGAGCATGACAGTCATGAATTCTACTTTAACACTTCATTTGCCTAATTTGCAGAAGGAAAAGTAAGGAAATGATTCACATAACACACTTACAAGTACAAATAGAAACACACCATAAATACATGTGACCACAAGAATCCCAAAAAGGACTGCAAAACCCTGGTCTTCCTTTGCCAAAAATTGTAGAGATACAGTGAATAATACAATAAGAGCTTCTCCCTCAAGAGTCCAACCATGAAAATGAGCAAGAGAGTACATAATATAGATCATCTAACATCTTTCCCTGCCTCTAGGGGTCGAGCTCACTATCCTAGGAGCTGTTTCAACCAATTCTAAACTAAGCACTGAAAACTAGGCAGTCAAAACAACTTGCCTCTATAAGCTAGGAAACCAATTCATTCATTTAATTTTCACCTATCTCATGGATGAATCTTCTACAAGAGATACATAAGTGTAAAAGTGTCATAAAATTACATCATTTACAACAAGGAGGATAAAAATCAACTCCAAAAAGTCAAACATAGTCAAAACTGCGTTTTGCTGAGCTGTAGGCTGAAATCTTGAGCGATTTGCCTCATGGGTCGCGCGCCATTCCTGAACAGGTCATGTGCCTTTGAGAGAACTTTTGGGGCACTTCCAGGTGTCCAAATGGGTCAAGAGTAGGCTTGTTGGAAAGTTCTAGATGTCGAATTTCCAACCCAAGTGGAATTTCGGAATTTGGTGGTCATTTACCCCTCCAAAATTGCAATCTCCCAAGACTGCTTTCTGTGTGTCAAAAATGTGGCAGAAAGTCATTTTTTGCTTGTTTTTTGACTTTCTGGAGGCCCAAAACTTCATAAAATCTCTTGGCAATGGGTGAGCATGTGTAAATTTTCATGAAAAATCCAGAAATGCTGAGTTTTTTGAAAATAGAGTTGCCAAGTGAAAGGGTCGCGCGGGGGTGAGACCCGTCAAGAGGAAAAACTTGTTTTTTGCCTTAAAAACCAAAAATCACCCAAAATGCTCAAAATTTCTTGGAATTTGTGCTGGGGTTGAGCTATTTAGTGCCATGCTCCTTCAAGGAAGCCTCGGCCAAGATGTGGAGGGTATCGGGCCTTTTTCTCCGTTTTTGTGCTTTGACCAACCGCCTTTGGAGCACCTTCATCTTTGCCTTGCACACGTGCATCTGTGCCCAATAATGATTCTTCATGTTTCTCAGCAATTCCTTATCTTGGTTGGCCTTAGCCAACAACCTCTCTAAATGAGAATTGAGCCGGATAAGCATAGCCTCTCGCTCAACTGGCACTAAATCACCGGGTCTTCTTCGATTCAAGTTGCGGTCACTACGAATCCTCCACAACTCATCAAGAGTTTGCTCATCCTCCAACTGCTTGTTGCGCTGTTCTAGATATGAGATTGTCCATTGTGCCCCTTCTAATCTCTTCTGCAATGCATCATTTTCAGCTCTAAGGTGTTGAATGATCTCCTTTGACTCTAGGCTAGGAGAACTGACATCAAGATCAACAAGCTCTATATCTGGAACACCTGATGGCCCCTCATCAATCCTGGGCTGCTGTCGGAGACGAGGCCCCTTCCACCTGGTGTGGAGATAACACTCGTGGTGCTGATGAAGAAGGCGAGACCCCTTCCACCTGGTGTGGAGAAAATACTCGCCTAGCTGCTGCAAATAAGGCCCTGTGGCCTCTCCGATAAGTGACCAATGGAGAAGAGCTGACATGGCTAGTCTCGGGGATATCATGCTGCTGTGATGGTCCTCCCTCCTCATGAACAATCTCCGGATGTGGTGGTGGTGCTGTAAAGAACTCACGAGAGATGAACTCCTCCCATGTGATGCCCTGCTGAGCCAACTGATGTCTGACCACAAGCTGAATCAAACCGTAATGATAAAGGTTCCTATACTGCTGTGCTGGGCTCTTCCTCTGCATCAAGGGCACCATCCTCTCAATGTTCTGGCACATGAAAACAGGGATGTTCATCATCCGTACCCGTATGAAATGCATCATCAGGCGAATATGGTACGAATATATCTGTGAAAATCTGCCCTCACACGTGAAAAAGAGCATGATAAGCCTCATCATGGGAGCGTACTCACTCCTCAAAAATCTCAAGGGAAATACACCCGTCAAATGTCTCATGAATGCAGGTCTAATGAAAGGCTCAAATTGAACACTGTCCAACATCCTGCGCTTGTTCCACACCTCTCCGACATTCGGTATCCTTGTGGCTTGAGCAATCATCTCGGGTGTCAATGTAAAATCCACCCCAGCAAGGTTCACATGTCCATCATGCAAATTCAAAACAAATAAGCGAGCCAACTCCCTGTGATGCTGAATCCGAGAGATCCTCTCGCAAAACTCATAACAAGACATATAACGGAAACATGATAATGCCATTGGACAAGCCTGCAAATCGGTCAAAGAGGTGGGCTCCTCTCTCCTATGATGACCGCCCTTTCCACCCTTGTGAGGCCTCCTCTGTACCTCAAACTCTGAAGCTGACGCATGGTCATCACTTTGAGCATAATTGGTTTCAGTTTTTGACATTGTTTTAGGAGCAAAGTGGCTGAAATATACTGCTGTTTCTGCTTTGTAAACTGCTGATTAGAATGTTGTTTCAAGGGGACAAGAAGCACGAGGGAAATGTTAGGGGAGGGATACTTTAAAGGGAAAACGGGAATAATAATAAAACAGGGAGTTTAGGGGAAGAATTATTGCATATACATCATTATACAATTTGATTTACAAGGATATTATGAGAGGTAGGGTTAGGGTGTAATTTTTTGATTTCTTGGGAAGAGGGGTAGGGTTTAGGGCTCTTCACATATTTGGAAGGGAAATTTACATAGAATGATAAGGAATATGAAATGGGAGATGAAAAAAAAATGAGAACAATGGGATACCTCAAAACAACATATAAAACCCTAGCAATTTGACTACTTCAAACCAAAAGCACAATGGAGACTTTCACTTGCTAATGGAGACTTTTACAAATACAATCATGACCTTCTTGAACTGTAGCAAGCAATAATTTTTTATGATGGAGGGCCTACCTTGCAAAATTTGGCAATTTGTGGTTCCTAGGCAAGTTTGCTGGCGGTTTTGGCAGAGAGAGTGCTGATGGGTCGCGCGCCTCACCCAACGGGTCGTGCGCCTTCAACGGGTCGCGCGCGTTATAACTTAACACTGACACATGGTGCCTGACGGGTCGCGCGCCTCCAACGGGTCGCGTGCCTGGTTCAACGGGTCACGCGCCTTCCCAACTCACACAATTCGTTCAAACTCTCTTGGAAACAATTGCTCTATCACTTGAATGCACAATGAGGCTTGATGGAGGGAGATTAGGGCTTTTATAGCCTTGTTTGAATTAATTTCATGTCATAACCCACTTTATAATGTTTTTCCATGACACTTTATAAACTTGACTTTTTTGGTTTCCTTTTGTCCTGAAATTGATTGATTTGATGCTTTTCTTTGATAATTTTGCAGGGATAGCATCTGAGGGATCTTGACAAGGGAGCCAGAGTTACATGTTGTCCTTTGAATCATTTTGAATTTTTACAATTTTTACAAAATTTTGAGAAATGACTTTGGCAAATTTTGAAAAATGACCTTGGCTTTAAAAATAGGGTTTTTAAATCCATGGTGAAAATTAACTGTACAAGATGAAATTTTTCGAAGAAATACTTTGAAAATCATCCCTTTGGCTTGCTGGGAACTTATTGACCTTCAGAGATGTGACCTTGAAAAAAAACTGGACCTAAATCTTAGACCTAAGACTTTGACCTCAAGACAAGACAAACAACTTTGAAAAAGTTTAATGACTAAAACAACCTGATCTAGCAGTGCCAAGAGGGGGACAAAGACACCAGCTCCTCCATCATGGTTATGGCATGCCTAATGGAATGCAAGACACTGATGAAACACCTACTTATGCAAATGCAAAGAGCTTTGATCGCTGATGGAGGGCTACTAGACCGACTCTAACACATAGTACAATACTCCTCACAATTATCCAACACTATCTCCACCTCTTACACACAATACAACTCAGATTTGATCTCCAAATCTCCCCCGCTGCTTTGCCTTCCTCCACTGCACAATCCTGCAAGAGAATGAATGAATCCAAACTCGTTCCAAGTTCTATTTACCTTTTAGAATCACTCACACTAGAAATCACGTGAGCACAGGCTATATCACTGGACATATTCAATTCTCATGGGCATACTCAATCCTTTGATTGTGCCAAATCTCATGCACAACTATAGTCACAACTGATAGCAATCTCAACCTCTAACACCTGTCTCCACTAAAATGTACATGCACTGCATTAACTGATGTATTCTTCAGTTGCATTATGAGTTAATAATTAGTGAATTAATTAATAACTAATTCACACAACTCATCACTTAGTCTATTGGCTAGTTAGACTAAATACAACTAGTTCAACTAAGTCAAACTGAACACAACTCCATTAACTGCTCATCCAACTCCACAGAACTCAACCACATGAGTTCTAACTGATGTCCTGCATGTAATAGCTCAATTGACTCATAAAGAAAGCATATTTCCTTCTGACAGCTGCATGTTCCACATCTGTAGCTCAAATTGAAGTGCTCCAAGAGGATAAGATAAAGTTTATAGTCTAAATATTATTATGAGATAATAATATTTGACTTTTCTATTTTTGACTAGCAGTCTAAAAATAGACTCTAATCACTCTTGCTGTGATCTAAAAATAGAAGTCCATCTATTTTTCCCAACATGACCAATCATCCATAAACAACAAACTGCAACTCATAGACCATGATCCATATGTCTAAAAATAGACATAGTCTAAAAATAGACTTTGCGCCAAAACTTGCTTGCGGGACCACTTAGTGAAGACGACTCCTTTCCACTAAGCTCCATCATCTTGTTGCATTCTTAACAAGCATTTCTTGTTGCACATTTTTCAACACTGATTTAACTGATGTATTCTTTAGTTTCTTTATGAGTTAATAATTAGTGAATTAATTAATAATCAATTCACACAACTCATCACTAGTGTATTCTTTAGTTAGACTAAATACAACTAGTTCAACTAAGTCAAACTGAACACAACTCCATTAACTCCACATACAACTCCATAGAACTCACATGCATGATTTCTAACTGAAGTCCTCCATGCAATAGCTCAACTAACACATAAGAAACCACGTGATTCCTTTTTTCAGCGGCATGTGCCACATCTGTAGCTCGAACTGAAGTGCTCCAAGAGGATAAGATAATGTTTAGAGTCAAAATATTACTAAGGGCTAATAATATTTGACTGTTTCTATTTTTAGCCTGGCAGTCTAAAAATAGACTCTGATCACTCCGCTGTGAACCAAAAATCGAAGTCCATCTATTTTTCCCAACATGACCAATCATCCATAAACAACATCCTACAACTCATAGACCATGATCCATAAGTCTAAAAATAGACATAGTCTAAAAATAAACTTTGGGCGAAAACTTGCCTGCGGGACCACTTAGTGAAGGTGACTCCTTTCCACTAAGCTCCATCGTCTTACTGCATTCTCAACAAGCATTTATTGTTGTACACTTTTCAATAAATGCAACTGCCTTGTAGTTTGATGAAATAGTCTCATCCTTGCTGACGGAGGAGATGAGACGAAAAATATGGAGATCTAGAATCGTGATGCCTTGTATGTACAAAGATGGTCCCATAACATAAACAAAAATAAGTCATCGAGTGGGAGATTTAAATCTAGAGGGAGATATAAATCTCCAGGAAAACCTGTAAAGGTGGTGTGCTGGAAATGCGTAAAGGAAGGGCACTACAAAAGGGATTGTAAATCTAAAGCTCCTAACAAAGGAAATGGATTTGATGATGCTCCTTCTAGAGAGGCAAAAACCACCTCAGATGAAGGTGGGGATGTGTACTTGGATTCTTCAAGTACACATGTAGATCATGAGGCATGGTTGATTGACTCAGGTGCATCCTTTCACTTTACCCCCCATAGAGAGTGGTTTTGCGAGTATGAGAAATATGATGGTGGTGATGTCTTCTTGGGGGATGACAGGAAGGCTAGAATTGTTGGTCATGGAAAAGTAAAGTTGAAGTTGCAAGGTGGAAGGGTTAGAACACTTCTGGGTGTTCTACATATTCTTGCATTGACCAGGAATCTTATTTCCGTAAGCAAGCTGGATAATGTAGGTGTAAAAATAGTGTTCGAGAAGGATACCTGCAAAATGGTTTGGGAGCACTGGTATTGATGCAGGGAGTTCAGATTGGAACTCTGTACAAGCTACAAGGTAGCACTGTTATTGACGGGTGCAATAGTTTTGTGGTTCCTGAAAGTGGAGCAGAAAATCTAGTGGTCTCTGGAGAGAAGACCATGTTGTGGCATAAAAGACTTGGACATATTGGAGAGAAGGGCCTTCGAATACTTCATGGTAAAGGTATGGTAGAAGGTATGAGTAATAGATCTCTGGATTTTGTTTTCTGTGAAAATTGTGTATATGGGAAGTAGAATCGAGTGAGTTTCCCCTCCGGTGGTAAGAGGGCGAAACATATATTAGAGCTTGTGCACAGTGATGTGTTTGGACCTGTGAAGGTTCCATCACTGGGTAAGTCTATGTACTATGTATCATTTATAGATGACTTCTCAAGGAATACATCGATATATTTCCTTAAGAAGAAATCTGAAGTCTTTGACAAGTTTAAAGAATTTAAGTCTCTGGTGGAACACCAGATAGAGAAGAAGATAAAGGTGCTGAGGACAGATAACGGTGGAGAGTTTTGCAGTAAGGAATTTGAAGAATTCTGTAAGAAGTGTGGTATAGCACGGTAGAAGACTACTCCATATACACCTCAGCAAAATGGAGTTGCAGAAAGAATGAACAAGACATTGATGGAAAGGGCAAGAAGCATGCTCAGTGGTGCCGATTTAGGACAAAAATTCTAGGCAGAGGCGGTGGAGACTGCATGTTACATGGTCAACAGATCACCTTCATCAACATTGGAAGATAAGCCTCCACAAGAGGTATGGACTGGTAAGAAACCTTCTCTTTCACATATGAGGGTATTTGGATGTGATGCATATGTACATGTTCCAAAAGAGAAAAGAACCAAGTTGGATAGTAAATCTGAAAAGTGCATCTTTATTGGGTATAAGAATGGTTTAAAGGGTTATAAGCTTTGGAACTGATTAACAAGGAAGGTTGTGTACAACCGAGATGTGGTGTTTAGAGAGGTGAAATATGTTATTAAACATGAAGTCCAACCAAAGGACCTAAGAAGATAGAGTTTGAGCTAAAGCAGGAAGAATCAGACTCTACAACAAAGGAGGAATCAGAAGATGAAGAGCCACAAACTCCGGGTGTAAGAAGATCAATCCGAGAAAGAAGGCACCCAAAAAGGTATAGTCCATCTGCTTTCTGTTAAAATTTTTCTTTATCTATTACTGATGATGATCCCAGAGCTGTGAAGGAAGCAGTAGATTTAGAGGATGGAAAACTTTAGAAAGAGGACATGGTTGATGAAATGGCATCTTTGCACAAAAATGAGGCTTGGGATTTGGTGGAGTTGCCGGCTAGAAGGAAACCCATTGGAAACAAATGGGTGTTCAAGAAGAAGACAAATGCAGAAGGAAAGGTGGAGAAATACAAAGCTCGGTTGGTAGCAAAAGGTTATTCCCAAGTGCCAGGAATTGATTTTGGTGATATTTTTTCTCCTGTTTCCAAGGTAACTTCTATTAGATTACTTTTATTTGTTGCTACTATTTTTGATTTTGAGGTTGAATAGATGAATGTGAAGACAACATTTCTTCATGGGGATCTAGAAGAGGAGATCTACATGAAGCAACCTGAAGGTTATGCAGTGAAGGGTAAGAAAGAACTGGTATGCAAGTTAAAGAAGTCTCTGTATGGGTTAAAACAATCACCAAGGATGTGGTATCAGAAATTTGATACTTTTAGACGGGTACTTGGCTTCACTAGAAGCAAAGTATATAACTGTGTGTATTTTAAATTAGTTGGTGACCGTGTTATTTATCTGGTCTTGTATGTGGATGATATGTTGCTGATTGGAAATGACAAAGAAATTATCCAGGATTTGAAGACCCATTTTTCCTCCAAATTCGACATGAAAGATCTTGGTGCTACAAACTATATTTTGGACATGGAAATTAAAAGAGATCGGAAAAAGCGGAAGCTCTGGTTAAACTAGAGGAATTATGTCAAGACAATATTGCAAAGGTTTAATATGCAAGATAGTAAACCGGTGAAGGTTCCTATTCTGTAGGTGTAAAGTTATCTGTTGAACAGTGTCCCAAGACACAAGAAGAGGAAGAGGACATGTCCCGTGTTCCATATGAAAGTGTAGTCGATAGCCTGATGTATGCGATGGTCTGTACTAGACCAGACATTGCACATGCAGTGGGAGTATTGAGTAGGTTTAAGTCAAAACCAAGGAAGGAGCACTGGACAAAAATGATGCGGGTTTTCAGGTATTTGCGTGGCACTAGAGATTATGGTTTGTGCTACCAAGGAAGACCAAGTTTGGACAGAGTGTTGGATATTCATGGCTTTGTTGATGCAGATTGGGCTGGAGATTTGGATCAAAGAAGATCTACAAGTGGGTATGTGTTTAACCTATTTGGAGGTGCAGTCAATTGGATGAGTAAGAAACCATCTGTAGTGGCACTATCAACTACAGAGGCAGAATACATGGCAGCCACTCATGCAAGCAAAGAAGCAGTTTGGTTGCAGAGATTGTGTTCAAGTATGGGGTTAGTATAGGGAGCTATAAGGAAAGATTGTGATAGCCAAAGTGCGATTTTCTTGGCAAAGAACCCTAAATATCATTAAAAAACAAAGCACATTGATGCTCAGTATCACTTTGTGAGGGATATGATAGAAGAAAAAAGGTTTTTGCTGGTAAAGGTGGACACTATGAAGAATACTGCAGATGCATTGACAAAATTTGTGAGCTCTGAGAAGTTCTCTTGGTGTAGAGAAACAATGGGCATTGCAGGGCTGGATAAATGACTAAGCTCTCTTGTGGACCTTGCAGAAAGAAATCAACAAGTGGAAGAATGTTGGGTTGTGTTATATACTTTCCACGACTAGCCCATATAGTTAACGGGGGGTTAGAAGGGGGACAGAGTCCCCCTTTTGTTGCGTCGATTGCATAGCGGGGGGGAGGGGGGGGGGTTTCATAGGGGGTTTGAGGGGTGCAGGTAACCCCACTCTATGGGATCCGAGGTAGCGCCCCGAAATTTTTTGTTTTTTGACCCTATATTAGGTTGGGCGAACCTACCTATGGTTTTGTGCATGATTTTTCGCGCATGGTTTTGGACACGATGGTTTTCAATCCATGATTTTGGACGTGATGGTTTTCGGTCCATGGTATTGGATGCTTCTGGATGTATAAATATGTATTGTAACATTGAAAGGAACATAAGAAAAATCAAGCTGGTAGTCCCAATTTTGGGATCTAGGGGAAAATCTCTGTGTATATGTGTTTTATATGTTATGATCTCGCATTGTTTATTTTCTGTGTTTTAGAATTCGTATGCAGGTAATTTCTGTATGGGGTTAAAACCTATAGTGCTGAGCTTGGAATTGTTCTTAGTATTCAAACTTTTTCATCTCGTCCTCCCCCTTCAGATACTGGGTCACTTTCTGACATTGGCTCGGAATCTCCGGATAACCCTATCAAGACTCCCTAGAGTCCACTGACTTCTGAAGGTTGGCTTGGGCTGGTTGTTTATACCTCGAATCCTTTGTTCGATCCTATTGTGATATCACTGTAGCATCTGTACAATCTGTATGATCATCCGAGTATTCCTTTGGAATTATCCCCTTGAGCATCTTCGGTAGTCTGTCGTCATCTATTTTCACCCATGGAATCAGAAGGCGAAATCCCAGTCTCCACTCTGGGTCACTCGAAGGTTTCCACTCTGCGCACAGTCAAGGAGCAGGAATATCCTTTCCCTCTTGAAGGTTTCCATTACATGGGAAGCATTCTGACTAGTTTTCATCCTGAGTTACCACATAATTGCGTGACTTTATCTTAGTTGGTTTCAGTAATGCTTACTGCCTCATCACTGTATCACAACCCTATTTGGGCATCTGGCGCTATGCCTACCACAGGTTCATTCATTTAGAACCTAACCACCCAAAAAATGGTGATTTCTACAGTCACTTCAGTCTCGGTGCAACCCACCATTCCCAATCTTCTTGTTTCGTCGCTCCATGTGACCCGTCAGATTCAATTAACGATCTCAATTCATTTCGTTGTTAGTTCTTCGATCCCTCTAGTAAGTGGACAAGCTCTTCCACCACCTGGGGGGAAGAGTCCGAATGTTTCTATGATGCCTGGCACAACTAATGTGGGTGGCTCATAACCTCACATGGTTGGGATGAACCAGCCCTCTTTGGGTGCCATTTCAAATCCTGTTGGTCGTGCTGGATCAAGTAATGTCCAGTACCAACAACCTAATGTTGGTCCGTATGGGTCAAGTCATGTCCAGTACTAACAACCCAATGTTGGTACGTCTGGGTCAAGTCACATCCATTACCAATAGCCCAATATGGCTCAAGGTCAATACCAACCTCCTTATTTTCCATATGGTTCACAAGTGATGGCTAATCCGTCATAGATCCCTCAGCCTAGACCCTATGTCTAGCCTGGTCCATCCACCAGGCCTAGTAGGTATGGCTAGATATAGTTTGGGAACTTTTAAGCTGTCATTTTGGGAATGGTTCAAGTACCTTTGCAGTAGCAAGGACAACTCCTGTAGCAGCAAGGGTGACCTTTGTTGCAGCAGGGGCCATCCATGTAGCATCAAGGCCAGATCATGCCACAACAAGGACAACTGCAACAACCGCAGGGGCAACCCTTGCAACGGTTGTAGCAAACCATGTAGTATGCACCGTAATCCTCCCATCCTATGCCTTCACGAGGTCAACTTCTACAGCCGTAGGGACAACCTTTATAGGCCAATTCTGAGACTGGACCAAAATCACCCTCCTGAAAAACTTCCACCCTCCTTGCTTTGAAAAACGTGCCTGCTGATCTCCCCCTCCTGCTCTGGGTAAAAGACTGAGTTTATGTAGTTTTCTGGGTGAATTTTCCAAGGAAGCAGTTTGGTGTAGTGGTAAGAATCGTTGTAATCATTACAACAAAGAGGGACACCAACAAACCACGTGTCTGATGCTCCATGTTCTCGAAACATAACTAGAGGAGCCGAAAGATGAACATGTTCAACAGATGAATCTTCACCATTCACGATGGTCTTCTTTGCTAAGTTGGTTTTTTTTTGGGTAGTATCTTGTTATGGCTACCATTGTAAATCATATGTTGCAATGTAAAAATGATGGCGTGTTTCCCATCACTTCAAGACACAATGATGATATTTTGGCCTTTCATCATTAGTATTTGAGGCATTAATTACTTTTTATGTAATCCTTGGCCAATGAGTGTGTGCTATGAACTCTTGGCAAGGAGGGGTTGTTGAGTCATGTGTGGTGTGCATGATTGCAAGAATGTACCAATTTCATGTGCAGGAGATTGACAGTGTGGATTGACAGCGTGCTAATGCTTTTGGAGGACCAAAAGCTCCTCAGTGGGGAGGATTGATCCAGGTGGATCTCGAGACACCAAGGGGATGGATAAGACTCGAAATTAAAAATGGCAAAAAGGAACACTTGTTGGCATCAGTTAGGAGGGCTCGTCTTCCTGATCATGGTGGCGTGAACGGTTCGTCAATATGATCTCGTATGCAAAAGATAGAGCTCTCCAAAGTTTGGTATGGCAGGGGAAAAGTGGGGCCCACAGTGTGCCACATGGCATCCCAGTCAACACATGCGACCCACATGGCAGCTTGACACTTGGCATTTCTCTAGTGGCCTCCTAAACCTACACAGGAAAACATGGGATATTTTGGTTATAACTAAAATTTTTATATAGTTATTAAAATTAACTATATAAATCAAAATATATGACCAAATCCAAAATATATATATATCATATCGCACCATTCGATATATATATATATACATATACATATACATATATATATGTATATGTATATGTATGTATATATATATATATATATATATATATATATATATATCTGGTTAAATATCAAACCATATGTTAACCGTTGAACAATAAACAAATTTTAAAAATTACCAAACCCCATGGTTGACATCATATATACCATATATATATGTTTTAAGTTAAATGATGAAATCGTTAACGCCATCACCATATATATAACAAATATATTATATATGGCCGCCGTTATCACATAAGAGTCAACCCAAAGGTTACAGGGCTGGCGGGGGTCGAACCCGCCTGGCCCACGTGGGTCGGCCCCCGAGCGGGCGGCCCCTAATTAAAGCGTGGTCCCAACTCCCAAGTCAACCACCGCCTTACCATGGCACCATCTCTATTGTCCTCCCATTTCGCCATTTAATTCCGCCGACAGTTCCCGCCTTTAACGCCATTCATCCCATACGTCGTTGTATAAGTTCTTGCCCGTCCGCTTATCCATCCTATTCTCCATTAAATACCTGTCCATAAACCATAATGCACCTATGTTATCCAATGGTTATAACAAATAACCTCATGCGCCCCAAAAATTTCCCCATTGATCCAGCAAGGCCTGGAGATGTAGTCCAGGAGGGGCGAACTCTGTTATCAAGTTCTTGTCTTTTTGTATTCTTATGTTCTTCTTCTTCTTCCTCTCGTATGTACACATTTAAGTTTCTATTTGGTTAAGCTACAAACTGTATATGTAATTCTTTTAATGAATCTATAAACAAAAGATAACCTGGATCAGCATTGTCAGGTTAAGTTTGAAATTTCTGATTAGTGGTTGACTGAGTGGTTCACAAAATCATTTGTCAACAAAATTGTTGAGGACATTGCTATGGGTGGATGTGTCACTGAGGAACAAGCCATCGCACATGCCCAGTATCTAGACCTTGTCTATTCATAGTTCGGCACGTTATATGATGTGTTACCTGATGTGCCCAAACCATCATCTAATATGATGACATTTAGGTCCCCCGCTACCCCTCCTATTGATGGAGTAATTGGTTTAGTGACTCAACAAAATCTTCTTCCAAACAGAAGTCGGTCTCCAACACTGCTCCCAATGACTCCTCTCGCAATGTGTCCGACCCTAGTAAAACGTCAGAGTTCACGTTTTCCAGTCTACCGCAGTGGATAAATCCTTAAATGTAAGAAGAAAGGCAAAGGCAAGGGTAAAGTCGATGCCCCAAAACAGGGTCCTCCTAAACCATCTGATGTTGATGCTTCCCAACAGAAACCTAAGTATCCATGCCTCATTTGTGAGGAGGATCACTATACTAAGGATCGTCCCAAATGATCCAAAGTTAGTCATTTTTTCAAAGGGACCCCATTTGTCCTGAAAGAACACTTTCCATCCCAGTAGACTCAAATGGTAGACCAGCCTCAGTCATCTGCTTCCTCGGGTTCACAAGTGTTCATGATGAGTACCCCGATCAACGTGGCTACCAGGTCAAAAGATTATCAAACTCTTGCCCCGTCAATAAGGAAAGAGAAAGAAGTTACCCCTTCTTCTTCTTCCCCATCTGGTTCTAGCCCTCTTCATATAGAGTGACCTAATCCTGATTCCACCATTTGACCGCCTTCTCAAGGTGTGCTTCAAAAGTCCTCATACAATCCCAACGCTCGAGCAGCTCAACATTATAACATTGTTGAGGATTTGGCTCAAGCACCATCAGCTATGTCTGCTCTTGAGGTCCTAGTTGTCCTTCTCCGTGGAAATCATTATTGTCGGCTATTGGGGGTATTGATCCAGCTGACTCTAATCTCATCTTCTTTGACTTGGAAAACCATGTTCCGTGTTTACCTCATCAAATTGCCTTTCTCATTCAGGTAATCTAAATGAGAAAACCATTCATAGGACCATCATCGATGAAGTTTCTTCTACCTACATCATGTCTATCACTTGTTAGAAGGAAATTAGTTCTCCTACTTTGAACCAATCCCCTAACAATCTGGAAGCTTTTGATGGGCACGATTCATGACCATTCAGTGTCCTTCCTAATCTTGCCATTACCTTAGAGGGCAAGACGATACATGTCGAGGTAGAGATTGTTGATGCTAATCTTAACTACGATATTCTACTCAGACGAAGACGGACCCATGCCATGCATGTTGTATCCTCCTCCCTCTTCCATGTGATTCATTTTCCCCATCAAGGGAAGATAGTCATAGTCGACCAACTTTCCTTCTTTTCCTCTTCCTTGTTGGATGGAAATGTTCCGTATTTCAAGCACACCGGTGCTCCTTATGAGAGTGTGGGTGCAGGACTTATTAAAGATCCTGACTTGATGGGCATATTTCCACTCCCACCTCCTCCTGTTTCCTCTGTCAACATGATTTCGATCAAGTCTAATCCTTGGGTCATTCCTTTGACGAATCTTATTGATAGATGGAGTGAGGCTACGCCGTTAAGTCCCACTGAAATTGATTACGTGGAAATTGTTTCGGCCTCACCTTCAATATCCTCTGATCATCCTATTTCGAGAACACCTCTCAATGTGTATTCTTAAACTCCATGGCTTGGTTCTTCAAAATCCGCCGATCCCTTAGCCGAGACTTTTCTTTCTGATGAAATTATCATGGAAGTAATGTCTTTAGAGGAAGTACCTTGGAACAACACTCATCATCTTTCCTCATTCTTACCTAGCTCGATGGTCATGTCTATTGTATTGAGGAGTTCTCTTCTCAGTTCCCATCCCTGCTGCTTTAGACACTGATCCTGACTCACAAAGTTTGGTTGGAAGGGAACATGGGTAACATTACCCAAACAATGCCAATTGATATTTCTATCAAACATAGTGTCGTTGAAAATGTCCATATTGGGGTAACTTGTTCTCCAGAAGAGATCAAGATCTATACTCGTCTGTTCCAAGAATTCCAGGATGTTTTTGCATGGTCATATGAAGAAGTTCCCAGCATTGACCCAAGTATAGTCATGCATGACATCCCAACTTATCCTCATGCGAAACCCGTTTGCTAACGGCTTTGTCTAGTGCACCTTAGAAAAGAGGCCTCCATTAAGGGTAAAGTTGAAAAACTTCTGAAAGCTAGATTTATTTATCTGATCCCTCTTACATATTGGGTGTCGAATATTGTACCGGTGACAAAGAAGAAATTCATTATTTGCATTTGCGTCGACTACCATGATCTCAATCGTGCCTATCCTAAAGATAACTACCCCACACCCTTCATTGAATAGATCATTGACGAATGTGACGGGAGTGAATTCTTTTCTTTTATGGACGGTTTTTTTGGCTACAACTAGATAAACATTGTGCCAGTTGATCAAGATAAGACAACCTTCATCTGTCCGTGGGGCACTTTTGTGTACAAAAAGCTCCTTTTTGGCCTTAATAATGCTAGGGCCACATTCGAGAGAGCAATGTCCTATGCATTCCATGACATTTGAAACTTAATTCAACCTTACTTGGATGATCTCCCTACTCATTCTCGTAACCACCATGATCACCCTAATCATCTCTGCCAAATTTTTCTTCGTTGTAGACACTACAACATCCGGTTGAATCCGCATAAATGTGTCTTCTGCATTGAATTGAGATGACTCCTTGGATTTATCATTTCAAAGAAGGCATTCACCTTGATCCTCTTAAAGTCGAGGCCATAGTTAATTTACCCCCTCCATATTCATTGCATCAACTAGAGAGTCTGCAGGGAAAAGAAATTTTCCTTCTTCATTTCATACCAAACTATGTTGAGCTAGCTTCAGGGTTCACCTGGTTGCTCAAGCAAGGAACCTCGTTTGTCTGGGATGAGGTTTCTCAAAAGTCTTTTGATGACCTAAATATTGTCCTCATCAATGCTCCTTTGTTTCATGCCCTGAACTATCATCGCGATTACTTCCTTTATCTAGCTACAACCTCTAGTACTATTGCCATGGTGTTGGTACAAGACGATGACAAAGGTAATGAGCATGTTATTTACTAGCTCAGTCGCAATCTCATTGACACTGAGATGCATTATTCTCATGTCAAGAAGTTGGCTTTGGCTGCTGTATAGGTTGTTCAACACTTTTGGCATTACATTCTCCTCCGCACTACCAATGTGATTTCGAGATGCAACCTCATGACCTACATCTTGACTCGTCCGTTGCTGGGGGGGAAATATTTAGAATGGATTGTTATCCTTCAAGAATTTTATGTGGTGTTTACTACTGCCAAATCTAAGAAATCACTAGTCTTTGCTGAGTTTATTTGCTCCCTTCCCTCCGCTTCTCTCCCTGCTAGTGCCGATGAGTAGCTCCCGGACGAGACTTTTTTCTTAATTAACCCTCTCGACCCCCGGTACGGTGATATCATCATATATCTCTAAACATCCACCTTCCATTCTGCGTTGACCAAGGATGATCGCCAACGTGTTCGGCATCAGTCTCAACCTTACCGTATCATTGGAGATACCTTATACCGCATTGGTGTCGATTAGATTCTTCGTCATTGTCTCACTCTCAAGGAGGCTAAGAGAGTATTGAACGATTTCCATTCTGGCGCATGTGTCGGTCACTTGTCTGGATATGCTACTATTCAAAAAATACTTCGCGCTAGTTATTTTTGGCCCTATATCTTCAAGGATTGCATCCTCGCCATTCGCAAATGCCATGAGTGCCAAATTTATCAGGTAAGATGCACGCCCCACCCGCTCACCTACACCCCGTTATTATCGTCGGTCCTTTTGTAAATGGGGCATTAACTATATGACCTGTAACCCTCGTTCATCTAGGGGGCATGGGTATATTATCGTTGTTGTGGACAATTTCACCAAATGGGCTGAAGCGATGCCTACATACTCAGTGGATGGTAAAACAACGGTTCAATTTCTATTCAATCAAGTTATTTCCAGGTTTGGAGTGCCTCGGGCCATTGTCACCAACCATGGTTCCCATTTTTGAGATTACATGATGGCTGAATTGACCTCTACATTTGGCTTGCACCATGATGGCTCACCTCGTACTACCCTCAGGCCAATGGCCAAGTTGAAGCTATGAAGAAAGTCTTGGTCACGATGCTTCAGTGCACCATTGGGATGCAAAATTCAAATTGGCATTTCATGCTCTTTTCATCTCTGTGGGCTTACTAAACCTTGACCAAGGACACAATTGGATTCACACCATTCCAGCTAGTCTACAGTCTGGAAGCAACTTTACCGATTGAGTGTGAAATTCCATCCCTCAAGTTGGCTGTCAAACTTCTCCCCGAGACCTCACCCCAAGAAGAATGTCTCTTATACCTAGAACGACTTGATGAGACTCGCTATCTTGCTGCTCTGGTTATCGAAGCATAGAAAAAGAGGGTTAAATCCCACTTTGATCAGTCTGTCTCTCCTCGAGCCTTTTCTTAGGGCAATTTGGTTCTTTTTTATGACTAGGCGAATGATAAGCTGGGGCCAGGCAAGTTTGAACCCATGTGGCATGGGCCCTACATTGTTAAACATGTATTACAGAAAGGGGCCTATGAGCTCATTGACTATGGGGGAAATCCCTTAGATAAGCCCTGCAATGGGATTTATCTCAAAAAGTACTATTCTTAGGCCATCTTGCATGGTTAATTTTGTATAATAGTGTGCTGGTAATGTTTTTCATACATCAAAACCTCAAAAAAATAATATCAGTGTTCAGAATACATCGGTTGCTCGTTGGACGTATACATATGTGGCTCGCAGGCCTAAAAAATATGGAATGCTAGACATATGCACTAAATAGCATGATGCTCATGATATCATGTAACTTCTTGGACTACGTGAGTCAGCAGTCGGTGAATCTGATCTGACACCCCCACCGTATGCCTCTGGTACTAGTGTGGGACATCACCCATCCGAGCATACTCTGGGATCCCATGGGTCAAACCCTCGAGATTCCACACAATATCCTCCTTGTTTTTGCTTCCCTCCTGATAAGGAGTGACATCAAACTGTCGAGCAACGCGCCTGGCAATTAGGGACATCCCAGCAAGGTGTTTTGGTCTAACCTATGCATTCATAAAATCGAAGTGTCATGAACACATATATTTCAAAAACAATAAAAACCATCAAAAATTAAAATTTGTTTTTTTTTTACCTCCATCATTAAAATCCTCCCCTTCTGGGAGCGACAAATCTAGATCTCCATAGAAGTTAGTACTATAAAGCCAATCCTCCACTACGATCAGTTGTCATCGTAGCCACGAGAAAAAGGTGGGCTTATAGGACATTTGTTGCCCCCCATAACCATGGGAATCAACTTGCTCCAACAGACCATCCGTGGTTCTCATGGCATCGGCGGATCTACCTCAGTCAGCTGGTATTGGAATAGCGGCACCCGTTCCAACAAGAAGGTTACTAGCATAGATCCAAAGCAAAATTGCTTCAGGTGTCCCGCCTTAACTTTTGATAGTTGGTGCTTCATGTTGATTTTCATAGCTTCCACCCAGTTAAATATGGTGGGTGCCATATAATCGATAGCGTACTAAAACTTCGACTTGTTGGTCTCATGTGGTGCTTGGGACCTAGCCACTCTGTTGATGGTCAACAATAGCACTCTCAACACAAGATCCCGAACAATCATAATCTCGATCTTGCCACTTTTGGATTTGAGGACTTCTGGGAAATGTTTGGCAAGTAGCATATTCACGCTTTCCCCAATCATTCTCGACCCATATAGGTCGATTGATTCACCTCTTCAGGATAGTCATGTGATGAAATAAATGTCTGAAGTCTCCAACTCCAGCTCTTGGTTACCGATGATGAAAATTTCTGATTTATGTCCCAAGACTAATCAGGTACCATAGCAACTCAGGTTGGGCCCGTATACCTGGTGTAAGAAATAATTTGAGGAGCCCACAGTTCCTTAAAGCCTCCAAGCAATTTGGATCAGCTATTGCTTGAGTATCAATATCCTCATGCTCACGTTCTTTCCAATCTACCATTTTTCACGATTTCTTCCTGCAAAAACCATGTAATCAAGTCAATGATCATCCTTGGTTGAAAAAATTTGGGTTCAAATGGCTTAATTGAGCAAGGAACATGCAAATTTTTTTCTCACAACACCGACACGACTGTTTTAAAAATAGTGGCACTGACGACGCAGTTGACAGTTTTACCCCACCCCCGATTGGTTCGATTCCATTCTCGGAAATCGCGTCAATGGAGGGCGAAAAAGTTTTGCCAAAAGCTCCTCATGAAACCCAAAAAACGGATAAAAATAGGAAAAATCAGTATCAAAATTGAGCTTAAGGTCTCGGCTCTTACCTGCAACTAACAGTTCGGCAAATGACCTCCCGGATCTCCTACAACCTACTCCGGAAAAATTAGGGCACAAGTGGGTAAAAATCTCTTCACACAAAGGTAAAATGGCAAATGGTAAAAAATAATTACTTTTTCCCCATTTTATTCATTTTTCATGAAGTATTAGGGTTTTTGAGTATTTTTTACCTATTTTTCCTCAAAATTGGATAATTCCTTTACCTTTCTTGTGCAATGATAAGTGATGGATTGTCGACACTGGTACTGGAGTCATGTTTGAGCTCTTTTCTCAATTCGTAAATCTCAAATGAAAAGATCACCGAGTATATTTCCCTTTTTCACTCATAAAAGAGAATAAAATGGGGGTTCTACTTTCAAGCTCTTTTATGACTCTTTAAACATGAAAATATTGTCGAGATCTTGTCATTTTGAACTCGTTAAAGGCTACAAAACGTCATGCACCTAGTATACGTTTATGCTTTTTTCGGGCTGGGATGCACTATTTATAGAAAAGGTACTCCTTGACCTAAATGGTTAAGCGGTTCTCTCGAGCATCATTTTCTACCTTTTCGGGCTTGAAAGACACAAATGTAAGAAAATGGACCATGTGGAGTTTTCTTTTCCGTGTCTTTTTCAAACTCTCTAAACATGAAAAAGATACCGACTTGTACCTTTGTCGGACTCAATAAAACATTAAACGGTATTGGATTCGTTGCCATGACAAACATGAGCTTCTCCTTCCTAGGGCTCATTAAACTTACTAGGTCAGATTTATCCGAAGGATGGAATTACAGTGCAAGCATATGCTATCCCCTTCAAGCTTGCGATAAAAAATAATTGGGGTACCTACCAGAAATGGTAGGGGAAATTTTGGAAATTCGATCAGTCGTGTCGGTAGATCACTCTTGAACATGACACTTTCTACTTCATGTCGGGATGGGATATCCTCCTTTTCATTTGACCTTCCGAGGTTGGGCCGCTCATTTTTTTCCTTCCATTTGATCTTTGCCACATGCTCATGACCAACGATCCTATAGATCCAATAGCTTCCAAACTCTGGAATCGTGTCACCGATATTTTCAAGAGTCAGTCCTTCTGCAGTTACACTTACTCCTAATTCTCTGTATCATATGAAATCATTTGCATCCCTTTGTCTCGTGTCGATGATGTGGGATACATCATGGCCCTCCTTCGATATAGTCATTTCCTGCCAACTTTAGCTCATTATCCAAGAAGCTGACTGAGAGACTTCGCTCTAGTACCTTAGAGATTGCATGCCCTAATGGTAAGTTCTTCGCACTCGACGACAAGTTCACATCATTAGCTTTCGATCGGGTGATTTCACGGTTGTTCGGCATCAGTTTATTTATTCACATTCCATGAATTGTGCTACCAGTACCTTGAGAGCCATTGTCACTATTGGTGGTCTCTCTCATGCATGTTAACGGTTCACATCATTGACCGGTAATCAAGTGACTTCCTAGCGTGTTCGACTTCAACACATTCATTCACATGTTAGGATTTGTACTTTGATTGGGTCGTTTGGAGCGCAAGACCCCGGGCTAAGATTACACAAGTCCAGGTTGTAAGGCGATGTGACATGGTCATGTTGATATACATGTCTCTTTCAAATGGATGGTTGCGACTATGCCATGAGTTTTTATATGTGATCCTTCTCATTATTGGGTGTTTGCGACCATACCTTCGTTTCATTATGATCCTTTTTGCTAGATGGCTTCACCCGTACCTTGGATCCATTTACATGATCATTCTCTGTATGGTTTCATCCATACCACGATTCATGTATCATTATTCAGAGTTTTCAATGATGTATATGTATCTATGCTTGCTTGCAGGTTTTTCGATGACAGACTCCTATTCCCCACTTCCACTTATAAAGCATTTCACTCCTCACTCTAGTTCGGCCTTCATGCTTTAGGGGGCATCTGTTACACAACATTTTTTCATTGTCCCTGTACTCCCCATCTACAATCCTAGAGGACCTCTCCAGTGTACCCGACATGCTTTCCCATCATGAAGAAACCCCCAGGCTATCACTCTTCATGAGAAGAATAGTTCCCCTTTGCATCATTTCCCAAGAATCTTCCTTTTATCTCAATTTACAAGACTAGCACTACTAACCAGTTTTCTCCTCACACCAATTTACAGAGGTTAAAACTAACCCTCGTGCTGATGGAATTGACTGAGCCCTTTTCCAGCCACGTCGATCTTCTTTTGGAAGGTTTTCTAAATAAGGAGCCAAAGCTTCCATGTATAGAAGCTTTGTAACGAAATTCTGGTAGATGGTTGGGCCGAATAGAGCTGAGGAAATCAGTTTGGGATCCTTTCCCCTATTAGGATGGAATAAACTCAAGAGATAAGACATTCTCCCATGATGAGAGGAACCATCACCCATCCATCTAAGCTATATAAGCCTCTCTTTTTCCCAAGCAAAATCTAGTTGGAGTTTTGGAGCAAGTGTGAATAACCAACAAGTCAATTATAGCTTATAGATTTCTAGTGTGCATTTGAGGGAGAATAGTGTGATTTTGGTTTGGTTGGAGACTAGAGGGAAAGAGGCCTTAAACTTCCATTTGTTGGGGTTATCCATGAAGTACTAGCAAAAGTGTGGGAACTCGAATACGTCGAAGGAGACCAACAACGTCAAGGCAATGGTTGTAATCTATTTCTGTTTTATATTAATGCAACTATCAATTGATTTCCTACATGAAGTGTCATTTACATATTTATGGGTTAATGTTCCTTGACCTATTAAGTAGGATGAATATAATATTGCAAGTTGTCACGTTTTTTGTTGTTGTTGTTTTCTTGTTTCAGGTATTCGAAGGAAGGAAACAGAATATAGTTGGAGTGAGGAAGCAGGATCATCACCAAGCGAAATAGCGTTCTAAGAGTTAGGCCCTCTTAGTTGATTCTAGCTTAAGGAGATTTTCCATAGATTGTTTGTTTGTGGCTAGACCCGCTCTCTCGTGCTAGAGGAATTGTTTGTGTCCGCACTGAGAATTTACCTGCACCACTCTAACAAAACTTTCACTTTGGCTATCACAATCTATCCTTTTAGCTTGTTGTACCAACCTCATACATGAACACAATCTCCATAACCAAATTGCTTCCTTGCCTGTATGAGTGGTTGTCATGTATTCAACTTTTGTAGTTTAAAGTGCCACTATAGACTTTCTCTATCTCATCCAAATGATAGCTCTTCCAAATAAGCTAAACACATACCCACTGGTAGATCTTCTACGATATATATCTCTATCCCAGTCTATTGGAATTATGATTAATCTGTTGTCCTTGATGGAAACCTACTTGATAAATATGTCAACA